>CM022298.1:410514289-411816121 GCA_011799875.1 Thinopyrum elongatum | reverse complement strand
TCGGGAGGGCCTCCAACCCCTTCTTCCTCCTTGCTGTATTGTGGCCAAGATGCGGCCTCCCAACGCCGTCTTTGCCACATCCTGACGACCCTCAAGTATATATTCCTTCGAAACCCGCCTTGCTCTACTGCCCCAGCTCCCCACGTGACTGCGTGTGGATCTTTTTCTACTTCCGTCGGTTGTTCCAAAGCCACCTAGACTTTTACTATTATTAGAGGTAAAGCTAGTTCACACAGTCAAATCTAGGAGTTGGTTCAAACAGGGAAGAAAGTGGGAAAGCTGTAGCATGAATCTAGGACTTGGTTCTAAGAGGAAACGGGGGAAAGTAGTAGATACTGGCTACCCAACCGGTCTCTTGGTTGAAAAGGCGAAGAAAGCGGGGTGGATGGCGAAGGGTGGGGGGAAGTGGACCTGTCTCTTGGTCGAAAAAGGAAAGAAAGTGAGGGGTGTTTGGGGGACAAAGCTAATGAGAATGAGCAAGTCTAGATTTCCTGTGCTCACATAGGAAAATGTCACCGAGGAGATAAAAAATGGGACAAATGTAGACATGCTGCCTGAATGTTTGCCGCTCTCGGCAACCACATCTGCCTCACCACTTTATGCCCCTGCTGTCCCTACGCCCATATCGCTACCATTAATGTAAAATCACATGAAGCATGAAGCAATGCCACCTAATGTCACTATTAAGTAATGGTCTAGTGCCGTCGATAAATTGAAGCAATGCCACCTAATGTCACAATTAAGTAATGCTGTTTTCGGTCTAGTGCCGTCAATAAATTGAAGCAATGACACCACCATTTTATGAAGTGCTTCCGTCTTGCTTTATTTCCCATGAATTGTGTTTTTGCAGTTACACTTAAATCTCACACCTCTAACATTTTTTCATCCCAGTGGAACTGCACAAATTTGATTGCACATTTACTAACCATGTGCTACACTCATGACAGTAATACTAATGCTATTGTTCTGCATGTTAATCTAGTGGTAGTGTTGATGTGATGTGATGCTACTTCTTAATTTATGGCACTTTCATACTGTCAATGTCGTGCCAATTATAACACAATAGATGCTGTTGTTAATCATATGCCGCTGCAAATAACTGTCACAGCTTAAATAACCGTATTTCATATTTGTGCAAACAGGGATGTCTGTCTCCATATCGTTTCTATTTGTGCAATCAAAAGTACACACCTCAGTTTTAGTAGAACTGCACAAAATGAGATGGCTATTCCTAGCTGCCGTCGTCTAACCTCCCGTCTTCCAGGTATTCCTACATTGGTAGTAACTAGGTAGAATGACCAACGCAATCTAAAAGAAGTTGATTCGTACGTTTTACTTCCTGATTGCAATGCAGGAAAGAGCGAAAACAACTGCATCCTAGTCGGGAATGCACTTTCTCCCAATTCACGGATGGACAGAGGACTAGCTGGCATGGCTGCGCGGTGGTTTTTGGGACAGGTGCGCGGACAAGAGGCATTGTGGTCTGCTTATTTCTGCAAATAGTGGTGCTTAAATTTAGTGGAACTGCACAAGAAGTTCAGATGGTCAGTACACTACAAGGTTCAGTTCAGCATTCCAACTGAGAACACAATTATAATTGGTTATTCTGGAATGAGAGAACCTAACACTAGATGGTGGCAACAAGAAAAACCAGAGTAAACTCCAGGAAATTAAAGCCTGCCTAGGGAGGCCCTTTGCTCAAAGAAGCCTTGCTTGATTTTTCCTGATTTGTTAACCTTCACACAACTTTGTCTTTTGCTGTGAACTAGTAAATGTTTGTTATGTTCTATGAATCATTGAGATGTATAAAATTGCTTAACTTATGCTTTTCAAGTATTTTATGAAGCCGAGTTTAATGTGAATGTTCCACATGAATGATGGACTAGCGTGTGAATGTTTGGAATTTACATTGTGGCCTCAGTTAACTGCATGAACCACTGTAACAAGATATGTAGTTGCTTATATGTCAGACAGCAGATTATTGATTGTTAGCTGGTCGATAGCCGACTTTTCTAGTGTTGAAGCGAGCCGAGCCAATGTGCCGTGTTTTGCACAACAGCTTACAAGTGGGGTAGCACCAACAGTGTTTACAAGTACTTAACAAGCCTTAGGTACCCTATGTATACATCAGTGTACAGTTCTCGAACAAGTACTCTATTTCATCAAACACACACTGCTCGTATGATAAACTGTGACAACTTATGTCTTACCATGCCATATTACATGAAAAAACTAGTGAGGACGCATCTATTTGGGCAACAATTAGGATGGTTCTCACATGATTCACGGGCACACAAAAGTAGCAGTAGTTCTCATAGACGGATTCAAACAGAGTACAGTGCTAGCCCCAGAGGGCTCGTTAATAGGCAAGGTTCGGATAATTAGACACAATCCAAACTACTTTTAAACACTAACTGGGCCAACTATTTCATGCCTCGATCTAATTTGGGATCGACACAAGACGGACCTTGCCATGAACATCATCGAGGACGTCCGGCAGCAGCTCAATCCTGTGAACCTTCTTGAAGATAACCTTGTGCCCTTGCCACTCATAAACTTGTTTGTGGAGGCATGCCATGTCATCTTCCTGTGTAAGCTTGACAAGAACAGTATGCCTCACAAACGAAGGAGTAGCTTTGAACTTGTTGTGCTTCAGTACACCCTGGACAACATGCCTGACAACAGTGTGGCTGGAATACATCTCGACTTTGGTATAAGTGCAAATGGCTTCCAGGATCCAATAGCCTAAGAACTTTGTTTTCCCAGTGCGTATATTCAGGTCATCTGCCTCATAGCGAGTGACATGTACAACCACACAATCCTTGTCTGCATCAGGGCTCTAATTGAAATAGAAACGGATTCTGAATTACTTTCCAATATAAAAAACACAAGTTATTTAAACCACTATGTAGAGTCAAAAGTATGCATGATAGGGAAGGTAGCATGGCATCAAAGCTAATAAAATTTTGCATTATTTATCACCACATACTTAGATGAAAAACCACAATCGAGATCGGCAAAGAAGAAAATCACCTTGGGCAGCTTAGTGGGGGGGGACACATCCTCGAAGGGGGAAAACTGCTCCTGCAGGGCCACGGGGGCTGTAACCTCAAACGGGGCGTTGACCATCTCAGTAGTGGCCGTGAACGTATCTGGGGTCGGCTCGGTGGCAGCCTCCATCTTCTTGGAGCTCTCTGTCTCGTGGGGATCAGCCTCCCGTGTCTGCTACAACATCGAAAGATCTTTGCCCGGTTCAATTTGGTCCATCATGAAACTGATGAATACTAGGAGACGATTGAAAGGAAAACACAATCGCAATGACAATGAAACAAAAAAGAGAGTGAGGATCGGTTACCGCTTTGCAAAAGTTCTTTTTATCTAAAAGAAAATATACCAACATCATGGATCCGCTTACCTTCCCTTCGTTGGGAGAGAAGAACAATGGCAGATATGAGTGTTGGCTTTCTTGAAGACGGTGAGGGAGAAGGGGATTCAGCGAAGAGTGAAATGATGGTTGCTTCGTCCGTCAAACTTAGACTGCGGGGAGGTGGGGTTTTGTGATATGACGGCTTGTTACTGCCGCGCTATGACCGGGGTGACTCTCCGCCTGCATACCGCCTTCTAAAATGCTGGATGGCATTTGGGCCCGCGCGCTGCATGGCCCGCATGTCGGTGAACCAAAGTCAAACGGCATTCAGTAGCTGGAGACGTTTCAATGACCTCGGAGGAGCCAGAAGCGGTAGTGTATCCACTGTACTAGTAGTAATTGTTTTTCTAGGTAGCTCTAGAGTGTCTCCACCGTCCTAGTAGTAATAATTGGTTCTCTAGGCCCAAGACAAAAGAGCCCATCCACCCTAGTAAATAATAAAAATAATTCAAAAGCCCATATATTTACTTAATGAGAGGCGCTACCCAGCACACCACCCCCCAAAAAACCTGGGTGCTCTTCTTCCTCCTCACTCCCACCCACCTCACGTCAGCTCGCTCCACTCGTACCCCCAAATTCCTCACCTCACTCCTACAGAAAACCCCAGCTCCCCTTCTTCCTCACTACTACAGAAAACCCCAGCTCCCCTTCTTCTTCACTCGCACTACAACTAGGCTCGTCATTCGTTACTCTGCTCAAATCCATGAGCTCAACGCGATGCCCTCAAGGATAATGGAGTCGGCTGACCCCAACGCCAAGAAGATGAGGCTCCCGCCAGCGGCGACGCCTGTTATAGATCCCGCACCCGGCAGTGCGGGGAGAAGCGGCGAGCCCCCACCGGATCGGAGGAACCCGTAGAATCTCGGGTGGACTGCATCAGCGATCTCCCGGACGCCATCCTTGGGGAGATCATCTCGCTTCTCCCCACCAAGGATTGTTGCCGCACCCAAGTCCTCTCAACTCGGTGGCGCCCTCTATGGCGCGCCGCGCCCCTTAATCTCGACTGCCGTCAGCTATCTCTCTCCAATGATTTTGAACTCCCCAAAGCCATCATCTCCTCCCACCAGGGCTCCGTTCAAGGCCTCTGCATCCCGGCATGCTACCTGAGCATGCCCTGCATGGTGGACGCCTGGCTGAAATCCCCTGAATTCACAGAACTACAGCTGCTTGAGTTCTACTATTCCCCCAGAAATCACATACCACATAGCGAACGCCATGTACTTGCGCCCTCAGCACCGATGTCCATCTCGCGGTTTTCCTCCTCTCTCCACACCGCCACCTTTGCGCTGTGCAACCTACCAGACAATCTGGTACTAAACCTTCAACTCCCATTTCTCAAAAAACTTTCACTTGTGCGGGTTCGTATGTCGGAGGCATCATTGCACAGTATCATCCACTCCAGTTGCCCTGCCCTGGAGTGCTTGGTGCTTGTTTTCACAGTTAGAATCGGTTGTCTCCAAATAAAGTCACCTAACCTTGTAAGAATTGGAATTTCTTTTGACGGAAGGCAGCTCATCATCGAAGATGCCCCTTCACTTCAAAGGTTGATCCTTGATTCTCGTTATTCACCGTCGGAAATAACGGTCATCTCTGCGCCTAAACAGGAGACCTTGGGTGTAATACATGATCTCTGTGCTCATTTCAAGATGGTGTTTGGCTCCACAGTTCTTCAGGTACTGTATATTATCATCCACACTTGTAATCATAAGCTGCATTTTAAATTTCTCCGCGTAAGTTCTATATCATCTTGGAGTACACTTTTTGTACTAATATTATGTTCTATGCTCAATGAAGAGTTTGTCCATGGATAGCCTATCAATGGTGCTGGATTCTGTCAAGATCTTATATATCCATATGAATAGTTTTGATCTGAACAAGATTATTGGCTTGCTGCAATGCTTTCCATGTCTGGAGAAGTTGTATATAAAGGTGATAATTCCACGCACATTGGAAGCCCGCATATAGTGTACTAGAATTAACCGTTCAACTGTTGCTCTTTCGACACACTTTTTTAGACCTTAACTGTTTTCAATCTTCATGTCTATTTAGGTAACAGGACGGGGTAAGAAAGTTATAACCAATCAGTGGATTCGTAAGCACCGGGATTTTCTCAGCTCTCATGACATTCTATTGAAGACAATAACGCTAGAACAATATGTAACCAACCAAGCAAATACTAGATTTGTAACATTCTTCCTGCTGAATGCGAGGTTACTATTGTCCATCAGGCTTAAGTTTATCAGCAGCATGGTTTTGACGGATGGGTATGTTGAAGAGCAAAAAAAGGAGTTTCAGGTGGACAAAAGGGCTTCTGAACATGTCGGGCTTCTATTTGCAACATCTTATGGTCATAATCTAGTAAATTTTATGACCCAGGATGTTCATTCTATGGACCTGACTGATCCATTTGATTGTGACTGCTGAAAACAGTGCTGGAGTTAGATGTTGTTGCCCTTTTCAATCTGTGTTTTGTTTTAACCTGATGAACAATTAACCCTCGTGCTTTTGTACAGTTTGTAAGCTGGATTTAGATGTTGCTGCCCTTTTCAACTCGGCTGTGACTGTCATATTTTCTTTGAAACAAGGAAAATGGCTTGCCATTTGTTTAATTAAGAGAGAAATATTGTAACAAATCCCAACCAAGGGAAATAACATCACTCTCGCCGGCTGCTTGAGCTCACTGTGCATTATAGAACCCAAGTGATTAGCCCCCACCAGCACCCACGCAAACTTATTTTGAACTAACCCAAATGGGCTGTAAATTTTCATAAGAAAGGCTGCATGGCCGTGACAGATTTGGATTCTGACATTTGGGACCCATGAGGAAGAAGCCTATTCAAGGTGGTGTCGACTTACTAGTCAACAAACAATTCTGCCTACCAGCCGTTGGATTGACATCCAACATCTCTCGTGTATCATCTATCTCTTGTCCTCTTCCTCCAGCCACCCAAACCAAACCACCCCGTCGGTCCTGCCTGCTCCCACCTCCCACGGCTGGCTGCGCCTCCGCCGCCCTACCATACCCTCAAACGTTGGCCAGTCCATCCCTCTATTCCCCCACACATCCTGTTATTCTCCGGCGACGTCAGCCTCAACACGCACCCGCTCCCGAACCATTCAACCCTCGTACTCCCCTCCGCCTGTGACTAGACTGCCGCATCTTCCACGGCTCCTGTTCGTTCCCGTCCAAGGCCTCGCCGTTGTCCTCCGCCTTGGTTGGGTCGCCGTGCGCGGTGCGTCGCCGTCTGGCGTAATCAACGTGGTCAACAACCGAGAGGAATAAGGAGATGACTGTATGTGGAGAGGATGACAATAGGGACCTACCAGGGTCATGGTAGTACGTAAGCAAGTGCCTCATTATTACAAGCCCAAAAAAAGGGTTCCTCCTAATGGTTGGACATCTGGGTCCCACGCCATTGTCAACGTAGTCAATAAACGAGAGAATTACACAACGAGCGACTGACACCAGGGACCCAGGTCACGCAGTTGTTATTTACTTTTTTTAGGAACAAGCAGTTGTTATTTAGTACTACTAGTTTTAGAGACGGATCGGGGTAACAACAGGGTTGTGCGGGGGCTGTGGCTTGTCTAGCCAGGGTTTTATTTTATGTTTACCACATGAAGAGCCCAGTTGTGTTTTTTCTTTCTGAAAATGGCTAGCCTAGTTCTACTTTTTTTAAAGAAATACCCAACGGAGGCCTACTTGCTTTCTCAGCCCTGCTGGGCTGCAAATCTTTCAAGACGAGAGTGATGTATTCGCTTGCCCAGAAAATGAAGTAGTAAGAAATGGGATGTAAATTTTAAAAACACAGCAAACCGGGAATTAGTTTCAAATATCTTTTTTTAAGATTTTGAGATTTCGAATTTAATTGTTTTTTTGCGGGAAAAATTAGGTTGGATTTTAAATTGATATAAATTCATTATTTTTAAATTAGTTTGAATGTGATTCGAAATTTCAGGATTAAAAATAGTTCGGATCGCACAGAAATATGAAATTTTGGTTGAATTTTTAACCGTGGCCAGAATATGGGCTGTAATGGTAACAAAAAGAATATGGGCTTCAAAAAAATCCTTAAGAATTAGCCAATGGGATGTACATTTATTATGCTGTTTTCCACATATTTGAGGTTGAGTTGTGGGCCTACTGGGTTGACGCGTAGGCTTTCCTAAAAAAAGGTTGACACGCACGCAAGGCCTTATCAACTTAGTCAACACACGAGAGCAGTGACTGTTGGATGCCCATCCAACGGCCGTCGTGCTTCTTCAATCTCTGCTCTTCCTGCTCAAGCTGCTCAAACCAGCGCCGGCAGTACTGCCTGCTCCCTCCTCCCGTGGCCGGCTGTGCTGCCACGCAGGCCTCACCGCCCCACCCTACTCCCATCGCTGGCCTGGCCATCCCTCTACTCACCCACACCTGCTGTTATTCTCTGGCAACGGCAGCCGAACCAGTAAACCCACCTACTCCCCTCCGCGTGGGAAACAACTGCCAAGTCTTCCCTGGCTCCGTGTCGTTCCCTTCCTAGGCCTTGCCGTCGTCCACCGCCCTGGTGCTCTCGGCGCGGCGTGGTCAACGTGGTCAATGAACGACATCCATCGGAAGAGGACTGTACGTGGAGAGGCTGACAGCTGGGTCCACGGCCGCACGCAAGGAAGTGCCTCCTGATTACGCACAAAATAATGATTCCTCCACCTGATAGTGGCAACCCACCGGAAGGGCCTCTGTATTTCGCGAAAAAAACGTTCCTCCCGATGACAGCTAGGACCCACCAGCTATATCTTCGCACGCAAGGAAGTGCCTCCTTATTACGCACCAAAAAATGAATACTCCCCCTGGTAGCTGGGACCCACCATATTTGGAGGCTCACTTGTGGGCCTACTAAGTTAACGCGGAAGGAGGGCTTTGTCAACTTAGTCAATATAAACGATTCTAGCTGCAGTGACCGTATGATGTCCATCCAACAGCCATCGTGCTTCTTCGACATCTAGTTTTCTTGCTCCAGCCAACCAAACCAGCGCCGGCCGTGCCGCCTGCTCCTGCCTCCCGTGGCCGACTGTGCTGCCGTGCAGTTCTCACCGCCCCACCCTACTCCCATCGCTGGCCTGGCCATCCCTATACTCACCCAGACCTCCTGTTATTCTTCGGCGATGGTAGCCTAACACTGCAGCCGAACTAGTAAAACCTCGTACTCCCATTCGCATGGGAAACAACTGTCGAGTCTTCCCCGGCTCCGGGTCATTCCCTTCCTAGGCCTCCCCGTCGTCCACCGCCTTGGTGCTCTCGCCGTGACGTGGTCAACGTGGTGAAGGAATGACTTACATCGGAAGAGGACTGTACGTGGAGAGGTTGACAGCTGGGTCCACGGCCGCAGTAAGGAAGTGCCTCCTTATTACGCACAAAATAATGATTCCTCCACCTGACAGCGGGGACCTACCGGAAGGGCCTCTATATTTTGCGAAAAAAAATTCCCCCTGACAGCTGTGACCCACCAGCTATATCTTCGCATGCAAGGAAGTGCCTCCTTATCCTCCCTGACAAATGGGACCCACCCGGTCGAACCGTATGTAGGGTTGTCTGTCTGGTCATGAACATGTATGTACATACTGGTCGATCGGTCTCTCTGCAACGATGAACCATGGCCGATCAAGCAGCGGCAAGTGTAGTAGTAGAGACCCCGACGTAGCAGTTCAGGTAGTCCAGTCAAAACCATGTACACATACGTACAGCCAGGTGCTAAAAAATACGGCCACGTACGTACATACGGGCGGGGTCTCCAACACGTACTCGCGCATATGTACGGCCAGGGCTCGTGTACATGGAGAGGCAATGGACAACAACAATGGCGTCCTGTTCATCGGAAGCCAACCGGCTGGGTCGGAACGGAGAAACTGCGTCGTGTTCATCGGGAGGCAACAGAATGCATCGTGTTCATCGGGAGCCAACCGGCTTAGACGGAATAGCCGAAACAGGGTCTGGCGTACCACAGAACGGAGCAAACGGCCTTCTGTTTGAGTGCCTGTGGTCGAAACGGGGTGCTGTTGATCGGGAGGGGTGTGGCGTACCGCAAAACGGAGGAAACAGACTTGTGTTGGAGCGCCTACGGTCGAAATGGGGTCCTGTTCATTGGGAGGGGTGTGGCGTACCGCAAAACGGGACTCCATGGGGTACTATTCATCCACCGTCTACTGACTCGCTCCAGCCTCCACGGCTACTGTTCATCCACCGTCGACTTCCTCCAACCTCCACGGGCTACTGTTCATCCATCGCCGACTTCCTCCTGCCTCCACCAGCTACTGTTCATCAACGGGGTCCTGTTCATCCAGCCTCCATCGACTACTGTTCAACCAGCCCTCCACGGGGTCCTGTTCATCCACCCTCCACCGGCTACTATTCAACTAGCCCTCCACGGGGTCTTGTTCATCCACCCCCAACTGGCTCGATCGGGTGGTGTGTGGCGGCCTCCTCTCAATCAGGGTCCTGTTCATCCAGCGGCAACGGCCACTACTACCACGGGGTCCTGTTCATCCAACCCCCACCGGGAATTGTTCATCCAACCCCCAAAAATGGTCACTGTTCATCAAGAGGCAGCAGCAGCAGGTTCGATCGGCTTTAGTTAGCAGCCGTAGCGAAGGAATCACTCGGGTTCAGTTAACAGCCAAGGATCGATCGCTCGGGTTTAGTAACATAGCTAGTGCAATCGCTCGGGTTCAGTAAGCGAACGCCTCACTCGGGTTCAGTTAGATCCCAACGCCTCGCACACACGCGCGTACGTGTACGAGAGAAATGCGCAATCCCTCCATGCATCGCTCGGCCCCGACAACCCACCGTAACCGGGAACTCCCCGAAATTTTCCTCGCCCTCGCTTCTACCATGATTTTTTCCGTCATGGACGGCCCAAAGAATGTCATGCAGGTGTGTCCCCGGCCCGCCCAGGACGAAAAGCCCATTTTCTGTCATGATTTTTTGTCATATAAGTAGGAGCCCACCACATCTATGATGATACGTGCTTTTGTCACAATTATCGTCATAGAAGTGTCATAAGCATGACAGAAAAAGATTTCGTTCGGGCCAAAATGTCACGGATGTGTCTTTTTTTTGTAGTGGCTCCTGAGGCCAGGGGCCGAAAGCGGTATGTGCCCGTTGGCTCGCTCGAGAGCGTTGCGCGAGGATTTGGACGACAAGGCCTTGGCGAGGTGTGCGTGCAGGCGGACCCACAGCCGTTGTGGCCTGGGGCTCCAACGTCACCGGGGCTAGCCCGAGCGTAACACCGTGCCCAGCCCCCGCTCGCGGGACGTGCGGGAGGGAGCAACGGGCAAGCACCTCCTCCTCCGAAAACGAGATTCAAGGAGATAAAAACACTGGAAGGAGGAAAAAGAAAGTCCCACCTCTTTTCAAATAAATATGCAAGAACTTCAAACTTCATTCCAGAAAGTGGCAAATTGGTTACAAGATCAAGCAAAAGAAAAAGCCACGTCCGGTGCCTATGCTAGTCTCACCAGCGCGGAGCATGGGGCCTCCACTAGACGTGGGCATAGTCACTGTAAGACCGTGTCATCCACCAGCGCGGAGCATGGGGCTTCCACTTGGGCATGGGCAGGAGCCCCCGCGGGGCCGAGGGGCGGCGTACCGGGAGACTCCGGGGCGTGTACAGCCCCACTCATTATTACGTGAGAGTGTCACGGGTAGAATTTGCAGAGATGCTGGATGTTCTAAGCATTCTGGATGGGGACCCCGTCCTGCGTCTCCAGGCGTGCGGCGCCGGGCCTGGAGACACGGGCAACCCTGAACGGGCCCTCCCACATGGGCGAGAGCTTGTGGAGGCCCTCCCTAGAGAGGACCCGTCTCAGCATGAGGTCTCCAACCTCGAGCATCCGGGAGAGGATGCTACAGCAATGGTAGCTCTGCAGCGCCTGCTGGTACCTCGCGGCGCGGAGCGAGGCTTGGCGACGGGCTTCCTCCCCGAGCACGAGGTATGTTCCCCGCGAGGCATCCTGACATGCCTCGTCGAATGCTAAGACCCGCGGGGAGCGAATTCTGACCTCGTGTGGGAGGACCGCCTCAGCTCCGTAGACGAGGAAGAACGGGGTCTCGCTGGTGGGCTTAGTTGCGGTGGTGCGGATGGACCACAACACGGACTGAAGCTCACCGAGCCAACCCCTACCGCAGGCCTCAAGCTTCTTCTTGAAGCTCCTTGTCTTGAGGCCCCTCAGGACCTACACGTTGGCACGCTCAGCCTGACCGTTGCTCCATGGGTGCACCACCGAAGCGTAACATATCTGCGTTCCAAGGTTAGCACAATATGTCCTAAAGAGGTTGCTTGTGAATTGGGAGCCATTGTCAGTAATGATACGGTTGGGGACTCTGAAATGGCTCACGAGGCCCTTGATGAACTTGACGGCCGAGCCAGCGAGAATGGTGTGCACGGGCTCCACCTCCGCCCACTTGGTGAACTTGTCGATGGCGACGTAGAGGTAGCGGTAACCGTCGGCCGCTCGAGGAAATGGGCCCAGGATATCCAGCCCCCAGACTGCGAAGGGCGATGAGAGCGGGATGGTCTGGAGACCTTGCACGGGCTGGTGAATCTGCTTGGCATGGAACTGGCAGGCCTCGTAGGATTGCACCAGCTCAGTTGTGTCGTGGAGCGCCGTAGGCCAGTAGAACCCGCTGCCGAACACCTTGCCCACGAGGGTGCGTGATGAGGAGTGGTGTCCGCATTCCCCACAGTGGATGTCGGCCAACAGCTCGCGCCCCTGTTCTTCGGATATGCATCGCAGCGAGACGTCGTTGGGGCGTCTTCGGTAAAGCTCACCGTCCTGCAAGCAATAAGCAGTGGCCTGGCGAGCCACGCATTCTGCGTCCTCCTCTTTCTCTGGTAAAGTGCTACGGAGCAAGTACGCCTTGAACTCCTCGGTACAGCAGCCCTCCTGAGGTTCCGGCGCCAGGAGTAGGCGGGCTCCTGAGGTCGGGCCACAGGCCGGGGTGCCCGAGGACGGGGAGCCTTTCCTCGAAGACGCCCGGCTTCTGGGGCTCGCGGCGAGATGCCCTCTTGGCGATGTCGTCTGCTTCCTTGTTCGTGCCGCGCAGAACGTGCTGCAATTCCAAGCCTAAGAAGCGCTTTTCAATTTTACGTACCTCTTCCAGGTATGCCTCCGTGTGCTCGTCCATTGGTTTGTATTCCTTGTTGGAGAATTTGATGAGAAGCTGGGACTCGCCCTTGATGGTAAGACGCTTGACCCCCAGGGCGGCTGGGGCCCTGAGGCCAGCAATCAGGCCCTCGTATTCCGTGATGTTGTTGTAGACCTTCTCACCATGCTGAAAGCAAAGCTGCACGGCATAGTAGAGCTTGTCCTTGGTAGGTGAGATGAGTACAGCTCCAGCTCCCATGCCCCGCCGCGCGAAGGCACCATCGAAGTGCATGACCCAGCCGCCGGGCACCTCGTTGCCAGGTGCGAGGGATTGTCCCTCGTCCAGCCCCCTGTCGGGAGCGTCCATCCACTTTGCCATGAAATCAGCGAGGGCCGCACCCTTGATGACCCTGGTGGTGCTGGACTCCAGCTGGAAGGCCTGCAGCTTGATGTTCCACTCTGTAACCCTTCCAGCAGCGTTGGGGCTGCACAACACCTTCTCCAGGGGGTATGCGGAGATGACCTTGATGGGGTGGCCCTGGAAATAATGACGCAGCTTCCTGGAGGCGACAAGGAGTGCGAGCAGGAGCTTCTGCTGCATGGGGTAGCGCACGCGCATCCCGCAGCAATGTGCTGACGAAGTACACCGGATGCACAACGAGGAGCGAGGTATCGACGGCGCCTTGCTCCGCATGGGGAGCGAGGGACTCGGGAGCCCCACTGGCTGGTGAAGTGATGAGAGCTTCAGGGGCGCCATCCTGAGGCGGAGAACATTGCGCAACCCCTTGCGGGTCGCATTGCTTCGTGCCCGCGCCGGCGTGCTCCTCCCGGACCGACACGAGCGCTGTGCTGGCCGAGTGGGGGGTTGCCCCCAAGTAGAGCACCAGGGGCTCGAGAGGACAAGGCGCCACCATGACAGGTGGGCTTATGAGGTACCTCTTGAGATCCTCAAAAGCCGCCTCAGCCTCCGGAGTCCACTCAAAAGGGCCCTTCCTCTTCATTAGCTTGAAGAAAGGGAGGGCGCGCTCGCCGATCTTGGAGATGAAGCACCCCAGGGAGGTCACATGTTGCAAGAAAGTAAATACGGCTATGTACGTACATACGGGCGGGGTCTCGAACGAGTACCGCGATGGCGTCCTGTTCATCGGTAGCCAACCTGAAAGTGCGTTATATCGACTAGAGGGGGGGTGAATAGGCGATTTTTACAAATTCGTCACTGAGGAATTTCAAGGTGAGGAAATTCCTAAGCGACGAACTACTTAGCAGCGGAATGAGTACTCAGATGCAAGCATAACAGAGCAGTAGCACAGTCATCATGATGAAATGAAAACAAGCACAGAGTACGAGTAGCGTAAACACAGGATAAGCAGGCTGAAGACAAACTGACTGAAGAATTTCAACTGAGGAAATTGAGAAAGTCTTCAGACAAAGTCTTCAAATAGTAATGATCAAATACATAGCAAGTATGTGAGGAAATGAAAGGGTTGAGGAAACAGAACCAGTAGCTCGGTGAAGACACTGATTTGGTAGACCAGTTCCAACTGCTGTGACAGTTGTACGTCTTGTTGGAGCGGCTAGGTATTTAAACCTGAGGACACACAGTCCCGGACACCTAGTCCTGAACACACAGTCCAGGACACCTAGTCCTCACCGTATTCTCCTTGAGCTAAGGTCACACAGACCTCGCCCAACCACTCGTGGTAAGTCTTCAGGTGACTTCCAAACCTTCACATACTCGGTCACTCGGCAATCCACAATTTCCTCTTGGATGCTCTAGACCATGACGCCTAACCGTCTGGAGGATGCACAGTCCTCAAAGGTAACAAGCGTCGGTTCCACACAGGAACAATCTCTTCAGTGATGCTCAATCACTTTGGGTTTGTAGGTGTTTGGGTTTTTGGGTTTTTCCTCACTTGATGATTTTCGCTCAAAGTCCTCGGAGGATGGGATGCTCTAAATGACAAGTGTCAATCTATTTCTTGGAGCAGCCAACCAACTAGTGGTTGAAGGGGGTGGCTATTTATAGCCTAGGGAGCAGCCCGACATGATAAGACATAAATGCCCTTCAATGATATGACCGTTAGGTGGGTAGATATTTTGGGACAGCTGGCACGTAGCACAGCAACGGTCGGAAATTTGAGTATCAAATTCCTCAGGGCTATCATAATCCTCACTTGTAGGCAATCCGCACTGGCGAATTTCTAACTCCTCAGTCAGAACAAATTCCTCAGAGAACAGAAGAACTTCGTCTCTGTCACTGAAGAACTTGACTAAACTGTTTGAGATTTCCAATGGCTTCACTCGAAAGGATTGGGTAGGTGTAGGATTTTGAGTTGAGCATCACTTGGAAATTTTTCCTTAGTTTTACCTCGACCCCCTTTAACAGTACGGTGTTTCCTATGACTCAAGAAGAAGAAAATGAAACTACGAAAACAAAAGTCTTCACGCTTCATAATCCTCGCATGAATATCAAGTCTTCAGGGTCACACCAATTTCTTCACTTTCAAAGTCTTCAAGAAAACCAAAGTCTTCAGTTGAAGACATTCATTTTTAGGGGTCGACATTCATCGTAAATAACAAACTCCTCATAGACTTATAGACCTGTGTACACTCACAAACACATTAGACCCTTAACCTATAAGTCTTCAATACACCAAAATCACTAAGGGGCACTAGATGCACTTACAATCTCCCCCTTTTTGGTGATTGATGACAATATAGGTTAAGTTTTCAACGGGGATAAACATATGAAGTGTAAATACTAATATTGAGGAATTTGATTGCAAGATATAGAAGAACTCCCCCTGAAGATGTGCATATTTGAAGAATTTGCTTTGAAATAGCAAATGCACATTGTTGAGTAATATCATGGAGATCTCCTCCTATATCTTGAAATTCATACACGCATTTATCATATGATATGAAGAATTTGAAATGCATGATGAAATATGGTGTCTGACGGAATTCAGCATGCGTGCATTAAGGTACTTGAGGAAATAAGCATGCAGAAAGCAGTTCAAAAGTATCAGACCACCATAGGACTTAAGTTTACAACTCATCAGAGCAAACACCTCAGAAGAGCAAGAGTTGAAACTTAACAGAAATATAGCCCATATATAAGACCCGCGTGAAGACTAAACTCAAATTTCTCCCCCTTTGTCATCGAATGACAAAAAGGGACGAAAAATGAGGACTAACGCCCCTGAAGAATATCATCATCATGTCGATGGAGGAGCGCCAGCATTGTTGGGGTCGACTGTTGAGGTAGGGCCTGCCGCAGTGTCGTTCAAGTCTTCAGCTTCATCCGTCTCGCGCGATGAAGAATATGAACTGGCAACAAGCTGAGGAACTTTGACTTTCTTGAATTTCTTCGAAGGTGGCTGGGACCAGTCAAAGTCTTGTTGGAAGCCCATCTCCTTGAGTTCTTCAGCGCTATGAAGATTAGACAGAATCGCCCAAGTGCGGTCAAAGACTTCATGCAAGTAGTAGTGATTCTTCTTCACAGTATTTTGAGTGACTGTCATGTTCTGAAGAATTGCACCAAACTGACGCTTGACCCACTTGTGATTTCGATCAACTTTCTGATGAAGACTAAGGAGAAGTTCACGATCAGTCATCACACGCGGAGCTGTGGCTTGATGATGTTCTGAACCTTTGGCGGCAGAATCTTGAGTTGCAGAGTCATCATTGGTGGAATAGGAAGTAGCTTTGCAAAACTGTCCATCCAATGGACGAGTACCTTCATCAATAACAGCAGCTTTGCCCTTCTCGTCAGCTGAGGAAATAGTCCGTTTGAGGACTTCAATAGGGGGCAAATAGCTGAGATGATTTTGAAAGTCAGCCATGTAATGAATTGAAGACCTTGATCTGATGAATCTCATGATCCAGGGAGCATAAGGCTTCAACTCAAAAGGTGACAGTGCAGCATTGGCCAAAGTCCTCATGAAGAAATCATGGTAGTTGATAGGAATACCGTGAATGATATTGAACAGCAGATTCTTCATAATGCCAACAACTTCTTCATCATCAGAGTTGTGGCCTTTGATTGGACTGAGGGTTTTGGTCAATATGCGATAGACTGTCCTTGGCACATAGAGCAATTCCTTGACGAGGAATTTGGTCCTTGGAGCTTGGCCTGGCTTCAAAGGCTTCATCAACACTTGCATCAGATGATCAGACAGTTCAGGTTCAACATAGAGAAGCCTAGCACCTTCAGTAGGAGGACTGACTGGGACAGCATGAAGCAATTCAGAGGCCGGTGCTTTGAAATGAGTATTATCGGTCATCCAGTCCAATACCCATGAATTGACATCATCAACATTTCCAGTGATGTGCAGCGTGGCGAAGAATTGAAGAATGAGTTCTTCATTCCAATCGCAGATGTCGGTGCAGAAATTGAGTAACCCAGCGTCATGAAGAACACTAAGGACTGGGGTGAAGCAGGGCAGCGATTCCATATCTACATGAGGAATTTGCTCATGTTCAAAGATCTTATCCTTATCAACCAACAATGAGGAGTAGAAGTTCATCTGGCTTGCAGTCCAGAAACGCTTGCGACGAAGACGAGCAGAGTCATAGGGATTGTAGTCAGTGAAGAATATGTGCTCATTGAAGAAATCCTCAGCATTAAACTTCTGCTTCTTGGAGTGAGGGTTCTGTGGCTTGGGCTGAAGATTAACAGTTGAAGAATTTACAGCCTCTTGAGGTGTAGCCACTGGAGCCACTGGCTGAGGAATTTCAGCAGCAGCCTTGGCCTTCATTTCTTCAGACATATGTACATCAGCGCTAGTGATTGGAACTTCTTCAGGTATAGAGTGAAGTGAAGCTTGATGTTCATCAAAGCCCGTATGCATTTCTTCAGTTTGCACAGGAGACTGAGGAACATGATGTAGAGGGGTTGTCAGAGGTGAATTGGGGTGATGACTTTCCCAAAAGTCATCATACAGAATAGGTGTTGTAGACCCAATATCCACATCTTCATCTTCTTTAGTCCGTTCGACGCCTTCCTCTTCAGCTGTGAACTGAGGCATGGGCGATGATACCAGTGGGGTTGAAGAGAAAGTATCCACTTCAATTTCTTCATCCATCTGCTCTGTCGAAGCAGCAGAAGGATCTTCTTCATCAGATTTACTTGGAATTTCATATTCCTCACCAAAGGGAATGATCTCCTTTGATGGCATGCTTGATATTGGAATAGCATCAATTGGGTTTTCAGATGAACTCGTCAAAGTCTTCAATTTCTTGGGAGCTGAAGACTCTGAAGATGCAGATGCTTTCCTTTTCTTCACAGCTGCTCGCTCTGCAGCCTTGGTTTTCTTCGCTTCTGATGCAGAAGGAAGGTTGATGCTTGTCATCGGTGCAGGAGGAGCAGAGGAAATTGGTTGAATTTCTTCAGGCACAACTGATGCAGTTGCCCTGGCTTGTTCAGATTCCTCAGGCACAGTAGCAGATGCTTCAACTGGCCTGGATTGCTCTTCAGGCGCAATATTGGAGGTTGCCCTGGCATTTTCTTCAGAGACTAGAATTTCTTCATCAGCTCTGGCGCTTTCATTTTCTTCAGCAGACTGAACAAATGTTCCAGTCTGAGGAAATTTGGGTTGCGATGAAGCTGCAACACTTGGAGTAAATCCTTTTGCCATTCTGACGAATCTGACTTTGGCACCATCCAATCTGCATGGAATGCATGAAATTCATCACTGAGTGCTTTGATCTCAGCCTGCATAGTCACAAGTTCTTCAGGAGACATTTTCACAACATTGTTCTTCAGAAAACGCTCCTTCTTGTACTGAGCCTTCTTCACCTGCCTGGCCTTTTCAAATTTCCATTTTTCTTCATTTATGAAGGCCGTCAACATGTGACTTTGACCAGGAGTGAGGTTTAATTCAGGCAAAGGTGTGTTAGGGTTCTTGTGCCATAGATCAATAAAATCAAGGATCTTCCTTGGATCCAGCATGAGGGGCACAGCACTGCCTTTGGCTCTAGCGGCCCTTTGTTGTCGATCTCTGATGAGCTCAGCTAATTCTTCATCATCAGCTTCGTCTTCGCTTGACGGAACCTGAAAGGCGACTTGCTTCTTGTGAGGACTTGGCCTTGTGCCTCGTCCAGCAGTGGCCTTTTTCTTCAGCAAGGTCGGAGTTGTTGAAGACTGAGGTGGAGCTGAAGAACTTGCAGAGACTCCTGAAGCAATTGAGATTCCAGTAGTCCTTTGGCATGTGGCAAGATGCACAGGTGCTGAGGACTTTGCAGGAGCAGCTGAGGATTTTGCAACCGAGGGAGTTGGAGCTGCTTTTGAGGAATTTGCTTGAGGAACCGGCCGTGAGGGCTTTGCAGCTGAGGAACTTGTCTTAACAGCTAATTTCTTCAGCATAGCCTTCTTAGGCTTGATAGCAGAGGCCTCAGCGGCGGCAGCAACAGAATCTTCATTGAATTTCTTTACTGCCTCTTTAGCCACTTTGGCCAGCTTGGCTTGACGCTTAGCCCACTCCTGAGGAAATTCCTCACCTCTTCGTATGCTAGTGGGATCAGCTTCTTGGCCAGGAACCAATGGAGGTCTTGGACATGGAGGGTTAACGGCAAATTTCTTCATG
The DNA here is from genome assembly GCA_011799875.1 of Thinopyrum elongatum. Taxonomy (NCBI): domain Eukaryota; kingdom Viridiplantae; phylum Streptophyta; class Magnoliopsida; order Poales; family Poaceae; genus Thinopyrum; species Thinopyrum elongatum. The sequence continues at coordinate 411,796,984 of CM022298.1, read as the reverse complement.
TACTTGGGAGTGACATAGCGATATTCCCTCCATTCTCTTGCCCATCTCCTCTCAATATTCTGAATGCGCACTTTGCGCTGATTTTTGTTCTCCTTGCCATGAGTTGCTTCATCAGGAGTACAATATTCATCATAGATGTCATCAGGGATCTCAAAAGCAGTATTTGTTTCTGGCCTCTTTCCTCCCTTCTGAGGTCTTTTACCATCAGCCATTTTCTTCACTTGAGGGTTTTGAACAATCAAATTTTCTGATGAGGTGTGCAATTTTTCTTCAAGGAACGCTGCAAATGAGTTAAGTTGATGAGAACCTAGAGATTCAGCAGCGGACATGTGTACCTGTGAACAGAATATAGGTGCGAAGAGTTTTGGAGAGGTCATATGCGTTCTCAGAAGATTTTCAAAAGTATCAAGTTTGAGGAAGATGACCAGGGGTGTCTTGAGGAATTTCACTAAGCATTTTTGACTTAGGTTCCAGAGTTGTGTAGATTGAAAATCCACACAATTGAGGAATCTTGAAGAAAAACGTTGCTTAGAGAAACTGATCAAGGACAGAAGCAAGTTGGTGTTTAAGAACATGAAAGTTGAAGAATAAACACCTTTTGAAGATTTTGTGGAAATCATCAGAATCAACAAGGGCAGTAAAAATAAATTTTATTTACCCTTGATGAAGAACACGACGAACTGAGAGTGGCAGTGGAGATGTTCGTCCGTTCAGATCTTCCACGCCCTAACTTGGCGATGGAAAACAGCTACGGCGGCGGTGGAGTGAGGATTTCCGCGGCCGGCGTGAGTACGACGGCGACGAGGTCGAGGCAGTGAAGCTCTTCCTCACCGGCGACGATGGAGTATAGCAGCGGTGCTAGGTCTGAGAGCTCGAGCGAGGGAGTAAGATCGAGCGGGGTAAATGAGCTCTGAGGAGGGTGAGGGGTATTTATAGCAGAGGTGAAAAACCGCTCATTCGAAGAAAATGGACAAATGTGCCCCTGACCCTTCTCATCCTAGCGACATGTGTCACCCACGAACTGTGAAGTGGAGATCGTGTTAGATCGAGGGTGAATAGATAAATCTTATCGAGGGATAAGGAACGGTTTGAACGGCAAAAGCCGAAAATTCAGATAAGAATATTTTAATGTTTCGTTCGCAAATTCTTCAGCTGTCAAGGACACAGTGAAGACTTTGAACGGGTTTCAAATAGAACGCACATGAAGAATTTGTGAACGGACTGGATTGAGTTTAGCATTGAGGGGGAACGGGTCCGATCACATTCACTTAGAAGAAACACAACTTGAAGAATTAGCAATAAGTGAATGCTGTAGAGGACAGAAAACTCAAATATATATATATATATAGTCAATGAAGAACATAGACGGAAAGAGTGAAGATTTTGCAAATTTGAAGAATTTGCACAATGATGAAAAACACAAATTTTGAAGATTTTCAACTTTTTGTGGTGGCGTGACCCACCGTGTAAGAATGATGATTTCAGACACCGCGTACAATTGTCGTAGGGCTCTGAGAATCAAATTCTTCATTAATTTCTTCACACTTAGAGGGTTAGTCTTCATTGATTGAAGAAAAACGTTTCTTCGTGTGTTGCACATCTAAGTCATCAATTTGCATAAGTGTTAGGATGTGTGTCCTTTTCAAAGGACATTCGAAGATTCTAAGATATTTAGCTCACACCGCAACTTGCTAAATCTCTTCTCATCCAAGGGCTTTGTGAAGATATCCGCTAGCTGTTCTTCGGACTTCACGGGATCAATAGAGATGTCACCCTTCAACACATGATCTCGAAGAAAATGATGATGAATCTCGATGTGCTTTGTCTTCGAGTGCTGAACTGGGTTATGAGCAATTTTGATGGCACTCTCGTTGTCGCAGTAGAGTGGCACATTCTTCACATTGATGCCGTAGTCCTTGAGGGTTTGCTTCATCCATAGCAATTGAGCACAGCAAGAACCAGCAGCAATATACTCAGCTTCAGCAGTAGAGAGTGATACGCAGTTCTGCTTCTTCAAGGACCAACATACTAAGGATCGTCCGAGGAAATGGCATGTGCCTGAAGTTGACTTGCGGTCCACACGATCACCGGCATAGTCAGAGTCAGAATATCCAATGAGATCAAAAACCGAGCCCTTGGGATACCATAATCCAAGTGTTGGAGTGTGAGCTAGATATCGAAGAATATGTTTCACAGCCTTATGGTGTGATTCCTTCGGTGTAGCTGGAAAACGGGCACACATGCAAACACTAAGCATAATATCCGGCCTAGATGCACATAGGTACAATAAAGAACCAATCATGGAGCGGTATACCTTTTGATCGAAGTCTATTCCATTTTCATCAGTGCATAGATGGCCATTTGTGGGCATAGGGATTTTGACGCCTCTGCATTCTTGCATACCGAATTTTCTCAGAACGTCCTTGAGGTATTTCTCTTGAGAAATGAAAATGCCATTATGTTGTTGACGAATTTGAAGACCTAAGAAGAATTTCAATTCTCCCATCATGGACATTTGATATTCCTCACTCATCATGTAAGCAAATTCGTCACTGTAATGTTGGTTAGTACAGCCAAAGATAATATCATCAACATATATTTGGCACACGAATAATTCATCATCATAGGTTTTGGTGAAAAGAGTTGGGTCGAGTGAACTGGGTTTGAAGCCTTTCTTCATGAGGAATTCCTTCAGAGTATCATACCACGCCCGAGGGGCCTGCTTGAGGCCATAGAGGGCCTTATTGAGTCTGAAGACTTTGTCAGGATGTTTAGGGTCTTCAAAACCTGGGGGTTGAGCAACATATACTTCTTCCTCAAGCTTACCATTGAGGAATGCACTTTTCACATCCATTTGATATAAGATGATATTATGATGGTTAGCATAAGCAAGCAACATGCGAATAGCCTCAAGTCTAGCAACAGGTGCAAAAGTCTCATCGAAATCAATTCCTTCAACCTATGTGTAGCCTTGAGCTACAAGACGAGCCTTGTTCCTCACCACTAGGCCATTTTCATCTTGCTTGTTGCGGTAGATCCATTTGGTACCGATGATATTGTGCTTGCATGGGTCCGGTCGCTTGACAAGCTCCCACACATTGTTCAGCTTGAATTGATGTAATTCCTCTTGCATTGCTTGAATCCATTCAGGCTCCAGAAATGCCTCATCAACTTTGGTGGGCTCTGTGATAGAGACGAAAGCAAAATGCCCACAAAAGTTAGATAAATGTGAAGCTTTTGAGCGAGTCAGAGGACCTGGTGCGTTGATGTCGTTGATGATTCTCTCAATCTGTACTTCATTTGCAACGCGGGGATGAGCAGGTTGACGACTTTGATTTGGCTCAGCATTTTCTTCAGAGCCATTTTCTTCAGATGCGCCAGCATGCTGTTCTTCATGTTCTGGAATGATTTCTTCAGCAGATTCTTCGGTAGGAATGACATCCTCAGTAGCTTTGAACTTGATGGTTTCCTCAGGCATCTTTTCATCTAGCACAGGAGGTAGGTGCTCTCTTTGCGAGCCGTTAGTTTCATCGAACCGCACATCTACAGTTTCAACAACCTTGTTGTGATAAGCATTGAACACCCTGTAGGTGTGCGAGTCCTTTCCGTAACCAAGCATAAAACCTTCATGTGCTTTCGGTGCAAATTTAGAATTGTGATGTGGATCTCTAATCCAGCATTTAGCACCGAAGACTTTGAAATAACTCACATTGGGTTTCTTGTCAGTGAGGAGTTCATATGAGGTCTTCTTGAAGAATTTGTGAAGATATACCCTGTTGATGATGTGGCATGCAGTATCAATTGCCTCAGGCCAGAAGTGACGAGGTGTCTTGTATTCATCAAGCATGGTGCGAGCCATCTCAACAAGAGTCCTGTTCTTGCGCTCCACAACGCCATTCTGCTGAGGAGTGTATGGGGCAGATAGCTCATGAGTAATACCAAGTTCATCGAGATAGTCATCAAGACCAGTATTCTTGAACTCAGTCCCATTGTCACTACGTATATGCTTGATCTTCACGCCGAAATTCGTCGAAGCCCTTGAGGAAAATCATCTGAAGACTTCCTGCACTTCAGTCTTGTAAGTAATGACATGCACCCATGTGTAACGAGAATAGTCATCAACAATGACAAAGCCATATAGAGATGCTGCATTTGTTAGTGTGGCATAATGAGTAGGGCCAAAGAGATCCATATGAAGCAATTCAAAAGGACGAGAAGTAGTCATGACAATCTTCGAGGGGTGCTTGGCTCTGGTCATCTTTCCAGCCTCACAAGCCCCACAAAGATGATCTTTGAGGAATTTGACACCCTCGATGCCAATGACGTGCTTTTTCTTCACGAGCGTGTGTAAGTTCCTCATGCCAGCATGACCCAGTCGTCGATGCCATAGCCAGCCTTCTGAAGCTTTAGCAAGTAGACAAGTGGCAGGCTGTGGTCCTGCAGAGAAATCAACAATATACAAGTCTCCTCTCCTAAAGCCTTCGAAGACTTTGGAATTGTCAGATTCCATGAGCACTAAGCAACGATATTTGCCAAAGACAACAACCATATCAAGATCACAAAGCATTGAGACAGACATGAGGTTGAATCCGAGGGACTCGACAAGCATGACTTTATCCATGCGTCGATCCTTTGAGATTGCAACCCTACCTAGACCCAATACCTTGCCTTTGCCTTTGTCAGTGTAGGTGATATGCTTCAAGTGTGATGGAGATAAAGGAGTGTTCATCAGTAAGCTCTTGTCACCGGTCATGTGATTTGTACATCCACTATCGAGGACCCACTCAGTAGCTTTGGGTAAATCATCCTGCAGATGAATTAGTGCATCTTACGAACTCATATACTTCAGAGTGAAGAATATGACATCAAATTCATCAGACATATTTCATCAATTAAAGCAACATATGTATATATAGCAATGTGAGGACGTGAGAAATGAATAAATCATTTCTTCATGATTAGTTTGCGTCCTTTCAAGCATTTCAGGTCTCCAGCAAATTCTTCAGACGATTTAGTTCATCTGGAGATCTGACCCTGCATAAGAGATTAGTTCCTTTTCTTCACCACCCACATCTGGAGGGGTGGCAAAGAGTTCATCATTCTGCGAGCTCCATAAGAGAAAGGTGGCATAGACGCCAGTCCACTTCGTTTCACATAAGAGGGGTTAGGGTAAGCATATGAATAAGCAGAGAAATTCTTCGAGGACTTATGAACATAATGATTTGAAGAATAATGCATATATTCATAGCCCTTAGGCTTTCCCTGCGAAACAGAAGTGTTAGCACGATGATGTTCATGTGAGGACTTTGATCCATGTGAGGAATTTGATTCATATGAAGAATTTGATCTGGGGTTCTTATTCTTCACAGGTGGTGTCATGAGGACATTCACCTGAAGACTTTCAAGGCACTTTTTGGGAACCCAGATTTTCTTCATAGGGGGACCATTCCTGCAGTTAGATCCAACATATCTAGCAAATACCTCACCATTCTGATTTTTGAACAGTTTATAGTTGGAGTCAAATGACTCATCAGATGAATATGAGGATTCACAAGTAAAGCCAGATAAAGTGGATGGATCTACGGGAGGTCCCTTCGCAGCAACCCATGAGGTTTTGGGATACTGCTCTAGTTTCCAGTAGGTTCCATCAGCATTGAGTTTCCTCTCAAAGGCAATACCCTCTTTCCTAGGGTTCCTGTTCAAGATCTGCTTTTTGAGCACATCACAAAGAGTCTGATGCCCTTTGAGGCTTTTGTACATGCCTGTCACATACAATTCCTTCAACCCTGCATTTTCGTCAGTGATACTAGTGGTATCCTCAGATGAGGAATTTGTGACCACAGAGATAGTTGAAGAATTTGCAGCAATGGAAGCATTTGAACATTCAGGTGAAGAATTAGCAGTTTCACGTTCAATGCATTTCAAGCATGGTGGAATAAATTCTTCCTGAGCGGAACTGATCTGTTGAGCAAGCAAAGAATCATTTTCCTTCTGAAGATCTTCATGACTCACCCTTAGCTTCTCAAGATCTTGCTTTCTTTGAAGAAATTCATAAGAAAGCTTCTCATGATCGGCTAGGAGAGTTTCATGACGACCTTGAAGGTTGTCAAACTTAGACTGTAGTTGCTGAAGATTATCAGTCAGTGTTTGAGTTCGATCCATTTCCTCACCTAACAGATCATCGCTTTTGTCTAGCATATTTTGAACCTTTTCCAAAGCCTTTTGTTGTTTAACAGCAATATTAGCAAGTTTGGAATAGCTGGGTTTGAGGTTATCATCAGATTCATCCTCACTTGATTCAGAGGAGGGATATTTGAGTACCTTGGCACCTTTTGCCATGAAGCAATAGGTGGGAGCATAGTCATCGTTGCCGTCATCAGCAGTGTTGGGGAAGCCATTTTCCTCAGTGTTGAAGATGGACTTGCTAACGTAAGCAGTAGCGAGGGCTAGGCTCGCCACACCAGAGTCTGACTCCTCATATGCCTCCTCTTCCTCATGTTCCTCAGATTCAGCTTCAGAGTCCATTTCCTTGCCAATGAATGCCCGAGCTTTCTTGGAGCTGCTCTTCTTGTGAGATGAGGACTTTGAAGATCTTGACGATGAGGACTTTGAAGATTTCTTCTTCCTCTTAGAGTCATCTGAACTATCATCCTTGTATTTCTTCTTCTTTGATTCCTTCTCCCACTGAGGATAATCAGTAATGTAGTGACCAGGTTTCTTGCATTTATGGCAAGTTCTCTTCTTGTAATCACGGGATGAGGAATCTGATTTCATGTCATCACCTCTTGAGGATTTTCCAAATCGGCCACGTCTAGAGAACTTCTGGAATTTCCTCACGAGCATTGCTAGCTCCTGACTCAGTTCTTCAGGATCACCAAGGCTGCTACCAGAATCTTCATCTTCAGATTCAGAGACTGCCTTGGCTTTCAGTGCACGAGATCTACCATAGCTCGGTCCGTAGAGATCTCTCTTCTCAGCTAGTTGGAATTCATGAGTATTTAGCCTCTCGAGGATATCAGCAGGATCAAGTGACTTGTAGTCACCACGTTCTTGAATCATCAGTGCCAGTGTATCGAATGAAGAATCGAGTGACCTCAGCAATTTCTTCACCACCTCATGGTTGGTGATGTCAGTGGCACCCAGTGCTTGAAGCTCGTTTGAAATGTCAGTCAGGCTATCAAAGGTTTGCTGAACATTTTCGTTGTTGAGTCTTTTGAAGCGGTTGAAGAGATTGCGAAGAACGTCAACTCGAGAGTCACGTTGAGTTGAGACTCCTTCGTTGAAATTGGACAGCCTATCCCAGATAAGCTTAGCTGTCTCCAAAGCACTCACTCTGCCATACTGCCCTTTGCTCAGATGGCCACATATGATATTCTTCGCTTGAGAGTCGAGTTGCTTGAATCTCTTCACATCAGCAGCGTTTACGGAAGGAGTGACAAAGGGAACACCCTTTTCCACAACATACCAGAGGTCGTTGTCAATTGCCTCAAGATGCATGTGCATCTTGTTCTTCCAGTAGGGGTAGTCCGTCCCATCGAAGGTAGGACACCCAGCTGAGACCTTGATCATGCCTGCAGTCGACATAACTAAAAATCCAGGTGGTTAAACCAAAATCATACAGAACAAGGGAGTACCTTGCTCTGATACCAATTGAAAGTGCGTTATATCAACTAGAGGGGGGGTGAATAGGCGATTTTTACAAATTTGTCACTGAGGAATTTCAAGGTGAGGAAATTCCTAAGCGACGAACTACTTAGCAGCGGAATGAGTACTCAGATGCAAGCATAATAGAGCAGTAGCACAGTCATCATGATGAAATGAAAACAAGCACAGAGTACGAGTAGCGTAAACACAGGATAAGCAGGCTGAAGACAAACTGACTGAAGAATTTGAACTGAGGAAATTGAGAAAGTCTTCAGACAAAGTCTTCAAACAGTAATGATCAAATACATAGCAAGTATGCAAGGAAATGAAAGGGTTGAGGAAACAGAACCAGTAGCTCGGTGAAGACACTGATTTGGTAGACCAGTTCCAACTGCTGTGACAGTTGTACGTCTGGTTGGAGCGGCTAGGTATTTAAACCTAAGGACACACAGTCCCGGACACCCAGTCCTGAACACACAGTCCAGGACACCTAGTCCTCACCGTATTCTCCTTGAGCTAAGGTCACACAGACCTCGCCCAACCACTCGTGGTAAGTCTTCAGGTGACTTCCAAACCTTCACATACTCGGTCACTCGGCAATCCACAATTTCCTCTTGGATGCTCTAGACCATGACGCCTAACCGTCTGGAGGATGCACAGTCCTCAAAGGTAACAAGCGTCGGTTCCACACAGGAACAATCTCTTCAGTGATGCTCAATCACTTTGGGTTTGTAGGTGTTTGGGTTTTTGGGTTTTTCCTCACTTGATGATTTTCGCTCAAAGTCCTCGGAGGATGGGATGCTCTAAATGACAAGTGTCAATCTATTTCTTGGAGCAGCCAACCAACTAGTGGTTGAAGGGGGCGGCTATTTATAGCCTAGGGAGCAGCCCGACATGATAAGACATAAATGCCCTTCAATGATATGACCGTTAGGTGGGTAGATATTTTGGGACAGCTGGCATGTAGCACAGCAACGGTCGGAAATTTGAGTATCAAATTCCTCAGGGCTATCATAATCCTCACTTGTAGGCAATCCGCACTGGCGAATTTCTAACTCCTCAGTCAGAACAAATTCCTCAGAGAACAGAAGAACTTCGTCTCTGTCACTGAAGAACTTGACTAAACTGTTTGAGATTTCCAATGGCTTCACTCGAAAGGATTGGGTAGGTGTAGGATTTTGAGTTGAGCATCACTTGGAAATTTTTCCTTAGTTTTACCTCGACCCCCTTTAACAGTACGGTGTTTCCTATGACTCAAGAAGAAGAAAATGAAACTACGAAAACAAAAGTCTTCACGCTTCATAATCCTCGCATGAATATCAAGTCTTCAGGGTCACACCAATTTCTTCACTTTCAAAGTCTTCAAGAAAACCAAAGTCTTCAGTTGAAGACATTCATTTTTAGGGGTCGACATTCATCGTAAATAACAAACTCCTCATAGACTTATAGACCTGTGTACACTCACAAACACATTAGACCCTTAACCTATAAGTCTTCAATACACCAAAATCACTAAGGGGCACTAGATGCACTTACACAACCGGCTGGGTCGGGATGGAGGAAACAACGTCGTGTTCATCGGGAGGCAACCGACTTGGTCGGAATACGTCATGTTCATCGGGAGCCAACTTGCTTGGACGGAACAGCCGAAATGAGTTCTGGCATACCGCAGAACAAAGGAAACAGCCTGTTATTCGACCGCATACGATCAAAATGGGGTCCTGTTCATCGGGAAGGGTCTGGCGTACCGCAAAACAGAGGAAACGCACCTCTGTTCGAGCGCCTATGGTCGAAACAGGGCCTATTTATCGGGAGGGGTGTGGCGTATCAGAAAACGGGACTCCATGGGCTACTGTTCATCCACCGTCTACTGCCTCGCTCCAACCTCCATGAGCTACTGTTCACCCACCGTCGACTTCCTCCAGCCTCCACCTACTACTATTTATCCAACTCGACTTCCTCCAGCCTCCACCTACTATTGTTCATCCACCGCGACTGCCTCCAGCCTCCACTAGCTACTATTTAGACACGGGGCTACTGTTCATCCAGCCTCCACGGGGTCGTGTTCATCAACCCCCAACCGGCTGTGGGGTGTGGCGGCCCCCTCGGGGTCCTATTCATCCAGCGGCAACCACGGGGTCATGTTCATCCAACCCCCACCGGGAACTGTTCATCCACAGCCAACCAACAGGAAAGGTCGACTCACCACATCTCAACTCATTCTACGTATCATGTGCGCGGCAGCAACGGGCACTGTTCATCCAGAGGCAACCCAACACACCAGCTGCTACGTCTCGCATGGGAGCTTGATACGTCTCCAGCGTATCTATAATTTTTTATTGTTCCATGCTAGTATGTTATCCATCTTGGATGTTTTATATGCATTATTATGCTATTTTATATCATTTTTTGGGACTAAGCTATTAACCTAGTGCCCAGTGCCAGTTGCTGTTTTTTCCTTGTTTTTGTCTTTTATAGAAAATCAATACCAAACAGAGTACAAACGGAACGAAACTTTTTGAGGATTTTTCTTGGACCAGAAGACACCCAGGAACCTTTGGGAGGGGGTCAGAGGCGCCCCCAGGCTTGTGGGCCCCCTGATGCCTCTCCAACCCTAATCTTTGCACTATAAATATCCAAATATTCCTCGTATACCAGAGGGCACACCAAAAATACTTTTCCGCCGCCGCAAGTTTCTACCCTCGTGAGAGCCCATCTGGTGGCCTTTGCTGGTAGTTTGCCGGAGGGGGATTCGATCACGGAGGGCCTCTACATCAACATTGCTGCCCTTCTGATGATGTGTGAGTAGTTTACCACAGACCTACGGGTCCATAGCTAGTAGCTAGATGGCTTCTTCTCTCTCTTTGATCTTCAATACAATGTTTTCCTTGATGTTCTTGGAGATCTATTCGATGTAATCTTCTTTTGCGGTGCGTTTGTTGAGATCCAATGAATTGTTGGTTTATGATCAGATTATCTATGAATATAATTTGAGTCTTCTCTGAACTCTTTTATGCATGATTAAGATAGCTTTGTATTTCTCTCCGATCTATTGATTTGGTTTGGCCAACTAGATTGATTTTTCTTGCAATGGGAGAGGTGCTTTGTAATGGGTTCAATCTTGCGGTGCTCAATCCCAATGACAGAAGGGGACATTACACGTATTTGTATTGTTGCCATTAAGGATAAAAAGGTGGGGTTTATTTCATATTGATTGGATCTATCCCTCTACATCATGTCATCTTGCTTAAGGCCTTACTCCGTTCTTGTTAACTTAATACACTAGATGCATGCTGGATAGCGGTCGATGTGTGGAGTAATAGTAGTAGATGCAGGCAGGAGTCGGTCTACTTGTCACGGACATGATGCCTATATTCATGATCATTGCCTTAGATATCGTCATAATTATTCGCTTTTCTATCAATTGCTCAACAGTAATTTGTTTACCCACCGTATGCGTTCTTTCAAGAGAGAAGCCTCTAGTGAAAACTATGGCCCCCGGGTCTATTCTTATCATATTATTTTCAGATCTATAAAAACCAAAAACCCAAAAATACCTTGCTACAATTTATTTACCTTTACTATATTTTGCACTTTTATTTATCTTTTATACCTATCTTTATCAGATCTCATCCTTGCAAGTAACCGTGAAGGGATTGACAACCCCTTTATCGCGTTGGGTGCAAGTATTTTTTCGTTTGTGTAGGTAAAACCATTGGTGACTTGTGTGTTCCTCCTACTGGATTGATACCTTGGTTCTCAAACTGTGGGAAATACTTATCTCTACTTTGCTGCATGATCCTTTCCTCTTCAAGGGAAAAACTAACGCAAGCTCAAGAAGTAGCAGGAAGAATTTCTGGCGCCATTGCCGGGGAGGATCTACATCAAGCCTACCAAGTAACCATCATAAACTCTCATCTCTTGCATTTACATTATTGGCCATTTGCCTCTCATTTTCCTCTCCCCCACTTCTAAAACATTTTCAAAAAAACACAAAAAAATTTGCCTTTTTATTCGCTTTCTTTCCGTTCGTCTTTTCGTTTGCTTTTTGTTTGCTTGTGTGCTAGATTGCTTGCTTTGTCATGATGTCTCAATAAAATACCAAGTTATGTGATTTTTCCAACACTAATAATAATGATTTATTAGTACTTCGATTGCTCCCGCCACTAGTGCGGAATCTTATGAAATTAATGCCGCTTTGTTGAATCTTGTTATGAAAGAACAATTTTCTGGGAGTCCTAATGAACATGTTGCATCCCATCTAAATACTTTCATTGAATTGTGCGATATGCAAAAGAAAAAAGATGTGGATAATGATATTGTTAAATGGAAGCTATTTCCGTTCTCACTACGAGATCGTGCTAAAACTTGGTTTTCATCCTAGCCTAAAAATAGTATTGATTCATGGAATAAGTGTAAGGATGCTTTTATTTCCAAGTATTTTCCTCCCGCTAAGATCATCTCCCTTAGGAACGATATAATGAATTTTCAGCAACTTGATCATGAACATGTTGCACAATTTTGGGAGAGGATGAAATTGATGATAAGAAATTGCCCTACTCATGGTTTAAGTTTATGGATGATCATACAAAAAAAATTATGCCGGATTGAATTTTGCATCTAGATATCTTTTAGATTCCGCCGCGGGTGGTACTTTTATGGAGATCACATTAGGAGAAGCTACTAAACTCCTAGATAATATTATGGCAAATTACTCTCAATGGCATACCGAAAGATCTTCCACTAGTAAAAAAGTGCATGTTATTGAAGAAATTAATACTTTGAGTGGAAAGATGGATGAACTTATGAAATTGATTGCTAGCAAGAGTGCTCCTATTGATCCTAATGATATGCCTTTGTCTACTTTGATTGAAAATAATAATGAATCTATGGATGTGAATTTCGTTGGTAGGAACAATTTGGTAATAACGCGTATAGAGGTAATTTTAATCCTAGGCCATTTCCTAGTAATTCCTCTAATAATTATGGTAATTCCTACAACAATTCTTATGGAAATTATAATAAGATACCCTCTGATCTTGAGAATAATATTAAAGATTTTATTAACTCCCAAAAGATTTTCAATGCTATGGTAGAAGAAAAATTGCTTAAGATTGATGATTTGGCTAGAAACGTTGATAGAATTTCTCATGAGATTGATTCTTTTAAGATTAGATATATTCCACCCAAGGTTGATATTAATGAGTCTCTGAAAGCTATTCAAATTTCTATTAATGAAAGTAGGGAGAGAACCGCTAGGATGCGTGCTAAGAGAGAATGGCTAGAAAACGTATGTTTTTCTAGTTTTTGCTATAATCATGATGAAGATCTTAAAGTGATTGGTGTGACTCCTGTTGAATCTTTGTTTGCTAATATAAAATTTGACAAAGAAGTGACTGGAGATGAGTCAACTTTAGGTAGAAGGCATCCCAATAATTTGGAGGGTGAAGATCTTAATGAAAAAATTGATAAAAGTGGGTTTGGTGAGGTCAAAATTTTAACTAGTGATGAGCCCACTCTTTTGGATTTCAAGGATTTTAATTATGATAATTGTTCTTTGATTGATTGTATTTCCTTGTTACAATCTATGCTTAATTCACCTCATGCTTATAATCAAAATAAAGCTTTTACTAAACATACCGTTGATGCTATGATGAAATCTTTTGAAGAAAAACTTGAGTTGGAAGTTTCAATCCCTAGAAAGCTTTATGATGAATGGGAACCTACTATTAAGTAAAGATTATGAGTGCAATTCTTTGTGTGATTTGGGTGCTAGCATTTCCACTATTCTAAAAACTTTATGTGATGTGCTAGGTTTCCATAAACTTGATGATTGTTCCTTAAATTTGCACTTAGCGGATTCCACTATTAAGAAACCTATGGGAAGAATTAATGATGTTCTTTTTGTTGCAAATAGGAATTATGTGCCCATAGATTTTATTGTGCTTGATATAGTGTAGCGACCTGACCCGAAATCGGTCAAGTCTCTGTGTAGCTGTACCATCCCAAGATCATGCTGGCACACACAGTACATTGATGAAAAGATTCAAAGTTCAATCACACCTGGATTTTATTACACGATTCTCATATCGAGTCTTTATTACATCATAATAAATTCGGCCAAAGGCCAACTCATGAGAAATAAACTAAAATAAAGTTGCGGAAGCGTAGACGATAAGCGAGTCCATCCGACTCCATAGGGCAATCACCGAGCGTAGATCGTAGCCTCACTCCTGGTCGGAAAACTCCTCTGCAACATGAGACGTTGCAGCCGTGTAGGTCAGCATTTTGAATATGCCGGCAAGTCATGAAGAGAGAACAACAATAATATTACTAACACTATATGCAATTTGGCTGTGGGGCTCTAAGTTTTATGTTTTTGCGAAAAAGCAAATTTTTCCCTACAACAATAAGGACTTGCTTGCAATTACTACAAAATATTAGTTGTTATTGAGATGGTTCCGCCAACCAATGTCTCATTCCCAATTATTAAATAACCCATCAATTAAATTATTTGTTCGGTGTTGAGATTTCCGAAATACTCCAATTCCAGAGGCTCATTTGTCCGTAACCGGGGACACGGCTAATTGATTAGGTTTTCACTCTGCAGAGTCTTGTGCACTTTACCCGCAAGAATTGTTCCCTCCTTTATGTCTTCGCACTGCCTGGTGTTTGAAGACGGGACGAACGAAACAGGGTCTTCCGAAGAGTTCCTCTGGGCCACTGCCGGTGCCCATCCAATCCTACCGTTCTTCTACATCTCGTAGCACCGTCCGGCCAGAGTCACGCCTAGGGTCGACCAAGCCAGAGCCCATAATGGCTTGCGGCTGCACAGGTAAGCTTCCGGTCAGGGGGTATCCATCCGTCTCTTCGTGGCTGGGTGAAGCTTTCCGCAAGATGTCATGGCGCTTCTCCATGCATCCCGGCCATCCGCTGGTTGCTCCAGGGTGCCCATCAATTCCGTCATCCACCCAGTAGTGAATTTGAAGTCCATCTTGAGCATCTTGAAATCATGGGGTTGTCATCATCTTGACTCTCACATCTCCCTTATGAATCACTCAACCAACCCCGTCTACGAAAGCATAGCAATCAACTACATCGTCCCGGGCATTGGTAACAAGGGGAATTGGGTTCAACCTACCACATGATACTACTCAAGAACATAACTTAAAATTCTCCTACTGCATGCATGGTGGGGAGGAATAACTCTAATGCAACAAATCATAGGTATAGTAAAACATGATCAAATGACTTGCCTGGCTGACGGTCTTCGAACGCTAGTGACTCGTGATAGCAAGCTTCGCACTCCGGGAATTCTATTCGAAGCAAACAATAAACACATAAGCATACAACGGTATAACATAACAGCAAGCTAATGCAAATCACACAAGCAATCATACCAAAACCAAAGAAAACTCAAAGAACTCAAACAAGATTTTCATTACTTCAAGCAACAACTAGAAAATAGTTTTATCCTACTAAAACTTTTCTTAACAGAGCCAAAATAAAGTTTTTGTTTAATGACAGAAAGAAAAATAGCAAATAAATTTATTGCAAAAAGAAACGCATTAAAAGCTATTATAAAACTCCTTTTATGCCTAAAACAAAACTAGTAAGAAAATAAGATAAAACATTTTCTTTTCCTTTAAATAAAAGTTCACCCTCTATAACTACAGAAACTAATCTGAAATAAAATATAACATAGGTAAAATAAATTTTTAAAATAATTAAAACAACAGAAAACATCAGCTTTAAAATAACTAGAATAGGCTTGTTTTCGTGTAAAACTAATTTTAATAAAATCTATAAATATCTAAATAAATCCTACTGCTAGGCAATGTCAAAAAAAAGCAGTGGCAAAAAGAATCATTAAAAAAAATTAACCCTAGCTCATTTTATAGCAGAAATACTAATCTGAATAAAACTAAAATAAAACAATTTTTAAAAACTAAAACAAGGCCAAAACTATTTTATACAGAAACTTTAGGAAATTTTCAAACTAGATCAAAAAGAATCAACTAAAAATATTTAATAACATAAAAGTTATAGATTTTACAAAACTGAAACTATTCTGCTAAAACTGCAAATAAAACAAAAAAAGAAAAAAAAACAAACTAGCGCTACTGGGCGGAAACAAAGTGCACGCCAAACTAAACAGCGCCTAGGCATTAAATAAACTAATACGTATACGGGCTAACAGAAATAAACCAATCGGCCGGTCCAACTAAACCTCAACTTAAAATAAACCGAACTAAAACCGATCTATATGAAATAAAACCATACCCCTTCACTCTCTAATCTAAGCCGAACAAGCGAGATCCAACGGTGGAGGGCAGCTTGAGCTTACAGCGGACGGCGGTGACGGACGGAGACGCCGGCGGCGACTCGGGCGATGGCGGTGCAGCGGCTCCGGTCGTCGGGGAAGAAGGGGAAGTGGTCGGGGCGGTGCGGCGGAGTGAGGGCGTCGTCTGGGTGGTCTTGGTGGAGCTCGGGGGCGACTGTGGCGATCGGGGCAACGGCGGCGGCTCCCTGGTGAGCTGCAGATCCGGCGAGCGTCGGTCAAGCTCGGGGCGACGACTCCGGCGGTTCCTGGGCGACGAGGGGATGTCAGGGAGGTGCGAGATGAAGTGGCAGTGCGGGTGAAGTAGCTTGGATGGGCAGGGGGTGCTCACCGGCGGCGGAAGTGGCGGCGAACCGAGGCGGCGGCGGCGAGATGCGAACGGAGAGGGCGACGGCTCTGGTGGGTTTCGGGCGTAGGGTTTTAGGGGGTTCGAGGGAGGAGAGGCATAGGTATTTATAGGGCATCAACTTGGAGGAGGGGGCGGCTTCGGAGCGCGATCGCAGGAAGATCGGAACCGCGGCGGCGCTCGGGCGTGCTCTGGAGCGGCATAGCGTGGGCAAGGGGAAAGAGAGAGGGCGGGCCCTGCGGTCAGTGAGAGAGAGGGGGAGAGAGGTGAGACGGGCGACCGAGGGCGAGGGGGCTCGAGCGTCGGGTGCTGGGGCAGGCCGGCTCGGGCGCTGGTGGGCTGCGCCTGGCCCGCTGGTGGGATGCGCTCGGCGCTGGCTGGGCCGGTTGGCCTGGCTGGCGCCTGGGGCTTTTCTTTTTCCTTTTTTTTGAATTAAACAGGAGAGAAAATATAGAAAAATATATATTATTTTTATATAGGACATATATATATATATCAAAACTCTCAGAAAAATAAATCCTAAAAGATAAACTATTTTTCAGAGGCAAAAAAATAAAAACTTTATAAAAACATTTTTTTTAAAATTCCAAATACAACTCAAATTTGAATTCAAAACTTTTGGCATAAATTTCTTCTGACATTTTGGAGTGTCATGTTAGCTCCTCTCATACTTTTGCACAAGTATTGGTCAGGTATTTCTGAAATAAATTTCAATGCCAATTTGAACCCAAATTCAAAAGAAACTCAAAATGCCTCTGAAAATTCAAATGCCACTCAATTCAAACAATATGCATAGATGCTTAGCTAATACTTGTAAAACATTCCAAATTGAAAAATTTGGGATGTTACAAACCTACCCACCTTAAGATGAATCTCGCCCTCGAGATTCGGGTTGGCTAGCAAATAGGTGCGGGTGGTCTCGGCGGAGATCTTCTTCTCGTTCCCAGGTGGCTTCCTCCTCGGAATGGTGGCTCCACAGCACCTTACAAAACTTGATGATCTTGCTACGGGTAACTCTATTCGCCGTCTCGAGAATTCGGACGGGTTTCTCCTCATAAGTTAGATCACTGTCGAGCTGTATGGCCTCTAGGGGCACTGTGTCTCTCAAAGGAATATCGGCCATCTCAGCGTGGCATTTCTTCAGCTGGGAAACATGAAAGACATCGTGAACTCCGGACAATCCTTCCGGCAATTCTAGCTTGTAAGCAACTTCTCCTCTACGTTCAAGGATTTTGTACGGGCCAATGAACCTGGGTGCTAACTTTCCTTTAACACCGAACCTCTTGATTCCTAGAAATGGGGACACACGGAGATATGCTCGTTCTCCCGCTTCGTACGTTACTTCCTTGCGTTTACTGTTGGCATAACTCTTCTGTCTCGACTGAGCTACCTTGAGTCTATCTCGAATCAGCTTGACCTTCTCTTCGGAGTCTCTGATAAGGTCGGGACCAAAAAGCTTTCGGTCTCCAACACCATCCCACAACAATGGTGTTCTGCACCTCCTTCCGTATAGGGCTTCGAAAGGGGCCATCTTCAGACTGGTCTGATAACTGTTGTTGTACGAGAACTCTGCGTATGGCAGATTGTCATCCCAGCTAGATCCATAGTCTAGCGCACAGGCTCTCAACATGTCCTCCAGAATCTGATTGACTCTCTCGGTCTGTCCATCTGTCTGCGGATGAAAAGCTATACTGAACTCCAGCCTCGTACCCAAAGTTTCATGCAACTGATTCCAAAACTTTGAGGTAAATTGTGTTCCTCTATCTGACACGATACTCCTTGGAACTCCATGCAGACATACAATCCTGGTCATGTATATCTTGGCTAACTTAGCGCTGGTATAAGTGGTCTTTACGGGAATGAAATGAGCTACCTTGGTCAAGCGATCAACCACTACCCAGATAGAATCATACCCTGAACGGGTCCGGGGTAATCCTGTGATAAAATCCATTCCAAGTTTCTCCCATTTCCACTCGGGTATCGGCAGAGGTTGAAGTAACCCTGCTGGCTTCTGATGTTCCGCCTTTACTCGCTGGCAAACATCGCATACTGCTACGTACTCGGCAATATCCTTCTTCATCCCTGCCCACCAGAAACTTTCCTTCAAATCCAGATACATCTTGGTGTTGCCTGGGTGAATTGAGTACGGTGAATCATGCGCCTCCTGAAGAATGAGCTTCCTGAGCTCGGGATCATTGGGTACATAAATACGATCCTCGAACCATATAGCTCCGTATTCATCCTCACGAAAACCTTTAGCCTTTCCGTTACTCATCTTTTCCTTTATCTCAGTAATTTCCTTGTCCGACTTCTGGGCTTCACGAATTCTTTCGGCCAAAGTGGACTGAACTTCCAGTGCTGCAACATACCCTCTTGGAACTATCTCCAGTCGAAGATCTCTGAGGTCATCGACTAACTCCTGGGGTAATCCTCCCGCGGTAAGGGTATTCACATAACTCTTACGGCTCAGGGCATCTGCGACAACATTAGCCTTTCCTGGGTGGTAATGCAATCTCATGTCATAGTCCTTGATCAACTCTAGCCATCTCCTCTGCCTGAGGTTCAACTCCTTCTGCGTGAAAATATACTTCAAGCTCTTATGATCCGTGTAAACATCACAACTGTTTCCGACAAGGAAATGTCTCCAGGTCTTGAGTGCGTGCACTACGGCTGCTAACTCTAAATCGTGTGTGGCATAATTCATCTCGTGAGGTCGTAGCTGTCTGGAGGTGTAAGCTACAACTTTTCCTTCCTGCATGAGCACTCCTCCGAGTCCTTGACGAGAAGCGTCACAATACACCTGGTAATCCTTGTGTATGTCTGGCAAAATTAGCACTGGGGCTGTAACCAAACGTTTCTTCAACTCCTGGAAACTGGCTTCACAATCCTCGGTCCAAATGTACTTGGTTTCCTTCTTCAACAGCTCAGTCATGGGCTTGGCAATCTTGGAGAAATTCTCAATAAACCTCCGATAATATCCTGCGAGTCCGAGAAAATTGCCGATCTCCTTGACCGAGGTGGGTGACTGCCATTTGGTGACCGATTCAACCTTGGTGGGGTCGACTACTATTCCTTCTCCCGAAATAACATGCCCGAGAAATCCGACTTCCTTCAACCAAAATTTGCATTTGCTGAACTTGGCATATAACTGATGTTCTCGGAGTTTCTCCAGAACTAGACGCAAATGTTCCTTGTGCTCTTCCTCGCTCTTGGAGAAAACTAATATGTCATCGATGAACACCACGACAAACTTGTCCAGATATTCCATAAATACCTTGTTCATCATGCTCATAAAATATGCAGGGGCATTAGTCAATCCGAATGACATGACGGTATACATATATAAACCATACCTAGTGGTGAAAGCTGTTTTGGGTATATCCTGTTCACGAATCTTCAACTGATGATACCCTGATCGAAGATCGATCTTGGAGAATACTTTGGCTCCAACTAGCTGATCAAATAAATCATTAATCATCGGCAGAGGGTACTTGTTCTTGATGGTCACGTCGTTCAACGAACGATAATCCACAACCATTCTCAAGGTCCCATCCTTCTTCTCCACCAAAAGAACTGGGGCTCCCCAAGGTGACGAGCTTGGCTGGATATATCCCTTCTCCAATAGCTCATTAATTTGCTTCTTAATCTCTTCCAAATCGTTCGGGGGCATCCGATAAGGTCTCTTGGATATTGGGGCTGTGCCGGGCAATAACTCAATCAGAAATTCAATGTCTCTGTCCGGTGGCATTCCTGGTAATTCCTCCGGAAATACATCGGGAAAATCTTGTACTACCGGTACTTCCTCCTGAACAACTCCCGTGAGGGAATTCACCTGATTCTTCGTCGGGGTGCGCCTGGATACATACTTGATCCTCTTCTGCTCCGGGGTGGTGAGCAAAATCGTCTTGCGGGCACAATCGATGTTTCCTTCAAACTTCGTCAACCAATCCATTCCTAGGATTACGTCCAAGCTCTGGGATTCCAATACTATGAGGTCTGTGGGAAAATCATGGTTTCCGATGCTGAGGGTCGAATGACAGCCTAAGCCTGCCATCATTTCTCCTCCTGGGGAACTGACCTGAAGAGGGCTTCTAAGGGTTCTAGTGGGCAACCCGTACTTTTCCACAACTACCCTTGATATGAATGAATGTGTTGCACCAGAATCAAAGAGTACCAATACTGGACGTGAATTTAATAAAAACTTACCAACCACAGTTTCTGGCTGATCATAGACGTCCTCCACGTCAATGTGATTCACCTGAGCACGGGGAAAAGGGTTGGGCTTCTTTGCTGAGCTTCCATTGCCGTTGCCATTTCCATTCCTCTGCTTGGCCTCCGGGCAGTCGGTGGCATAGTGTCCTGTCTTCTGGCACTTGAAATAGGCGATGTGACTCAGATCCTTCTGAGCCGGAGCAGGACGGTGCTGGTTGCCATTGCCTCCATTGCCTGACTTGGAGTTGTTGTCGTGGTTGCGATTGTTCCCATTCCCTCCATGGTTATGTCCTCCATGATTATGTCCTCCATGGGTGTGATGGGTGTGTCCTCCCGAGTATGGGGCATAGCGGGGCTTCTGCTGAGCTCCGGAGTTGTACTTCCCCTGGCTATACTTCCTCTTGCGGCTGTCAATCTACTGCTGCTTGCCTTCAAGGATGATGGCCTTGTCTACCAGCTCCTGGTAGTTGTTGAAGGTAGCCACCATCAGCTGCATTCCCAGCTCATCATTCAGTCCTTCGAGAAACTTCTCCTGCTTTGCGGCATCTGTGGCCACATCATCTGGGGCATAACGAGCTAGCTTGCTGAACTCATCCACGTACTGCCCCACAGTACGATTTCCCTGGCGTAAGTTGCGGAACTCACGCTTCTTCAGACTCATGGCTCCAGCTGGGACATGAGCGGTGCGGAAGGCCTGCTAGAACTGATCCCATGTCATGGTGGCGAGAGGATAAGTGGCGGTGTAGTTCTCCCACCAAGAGGTTGCGGGTCCATCAAGCTGATGTGCGGCAAAGCGCACCTTCTCTGCATCTGTGCATCCTGCAGTTACTAACTCCCTTCCGATCTTTTGGAGCCAATCATCAGCTACAATCGGCTCGGTGCTGCTTGAGAACACTGGCGGATTCAGCCTTAGGAAACGGGTCAGGTTGTCGACAGGGGGTGGTGGCGGTGGATTGTTGTTGTTGTTGCCTTGGTTCTGGATGAGCATCTGCATCAAGGCATTCTGCTGCTGGATCAGCTGGGTGAGCTCCGGCGGGAAAGTGTATCCGGGGTCACGTCTCGGAGGCATCTGGTGTTTTGGAGTGGGTGAGAAATTAGAATAGAACAAGGATCTAAAAGGAATAGCACTACCCATATGAATGCACAACATTATCACACCAATCATTTATTCAATCATCTCAAACATAGTTCAATCTCGAATTACAAAATCTCACGACTACTCAAAATAGCGGCCTAACTGATCGACGAAAAAATAAAAATAAAACATGGTGGTCGACTAAATGTCTTCATCAATTTTCCTTGCGTCCTTCGGTGCGGCGTCCTCTGGTGCGGCGCCTCCTCTTGCGGCTTCCTTCGGTGGAGCTCTCTTCATAATCCTGGTCATTGCTCACGAGGGGTCCATCATCTCCACTCGGAAAAAGGTCTTCTCCCAGGTCCATCTTCTCTTCCAATGCGGCAACATCAATCTTCAGCTTGTCGACTCTCTCCATGAAATCCTTGACTTCCTCCTCATGCTCATAATGGGCTTCACGTGCTTCATCTTCCAGTTGAATTTCACGAAGCTGCAACTTTTGGACCGTCTTCAAGCTCCTGCGCATCTGAATCTCTAGAGCCCTGATGTGAGCCTCCAAGTCTTGGACGTATGAGTGAACGGAGTCGTCCTCTATGGTGCGGATGATCTCTCCATCTGCAGTCCTGCGAGAAACCATGGTGTAGTCCGATCCAACGAGCTCGGCCCTGTATTCCTCCTGGATGCGTCCAAGTGCACTATGAACTGCTATGTCTCTCCCGAGGATCCAAGTGGGAGCAGTGAACCTGAAGTCAATGGGTGCCGAGAGGTTTCCGAAAGTCCTCGCTGGTATGTGCACCTTAATCCTATAGCGACGGTCTTCTGGAAATGCCATGATAGGGGTCCCGGTGATAGAAGGCAGAGCAATCTTCAATTCCTTGGTGATCTGGACCAGCCTCCTGCCGAAAAGCATCGTCTCATCTGGCTGGCAAAACTCCGGGAGCAGAACTGGGATGAACTTGACGGCCATCTAGAATGTTGAAATCGGAGGGAAGTCAGAAATGAACAGGGGAGAATTACGGAATAATACAGACGTAAAAAATAGTTTCTTCCTATGCCTTTCCGATCCTAGGGGTTACGTCCTACGGTCAGCGTGTGCTCTGATACCATCTCTGTAGCGACCTGACCCGAAATCGGTCAAGTCTCTGTGTAGCTGTACTATCCCAAGATCATGCTGGCACACACAGTACATTGATGAAAAGATTCAAAGTTCAATCACACCTGAATTTTATTACACGATTCTCATATCGAGTCTTTATTACATCATAATAAATTCGGCCGAAGGCCAACTCATGAGAAATAAACTAAAATAAAGCTGCGAAAGCGTAGACGATAAGCGAGTCCATCCGACTCCATAGGGCAATCACCGAGCGTAGATCGTAGCCTCACTCCTGGTCGGAAAACTCCTCTGCAACATGAGACGTTGCAGCCGTGTAGGTCAGCATTTTGAATATGCCGGCAAGTCATGAAGAGAGAACAACAATAATATTACTAACACTATATGCAATTTGGCTGTGGGGCTCTAAGTTTTATGTTTTTGCGAAAAAGCAAATTTTTCCCTACAACAATAAGGACTTGCTTGCAATTACTACAAAATATTAGTTGTTATTGAGATGGTTCCGCCAACCAATGTCTCATTCCCAATTATTAAATAACCCATCAATTAAATTATTTGTTCGGTGTTGAGATTTCCGAAATACTCCAATTCCAGAGGCTCATTTGTCCGTAACCGGGGACACGGCTAATCGATTAGGTTTTCACTCTGCAGAGTCTTGTGCACTTTACCCACAAGAATCGTTCCCTCCTTTATGTCTTCGCAATGCCTGGCGTTTGAAGACGGGACGAACGAAATAGGGTCTTCCGAAGAGTTCCTCTGGGCCACTGCCGGTGCCCATCCAATCCTACCGTTCTTCTACATCTCGTAGCACCGTCCGGCCAGAGTCACGCCTAGGGTCGACCAAGCCAGAGCCCATAATAGCTTGCGGCTGCACAGGTAAGCTTCCGGTCAGGGGGTATCCATCCGTCTCTTCGTGGCTGGGTGAAGCTTTCCGCAAGATGTCATGGCGCTTCTCCATGCATCCCGGCCATCCGCTGGTTGCTCCAGGGTGCCCATCAATTCCGTCCTCCACCCAGTAGTGAATTTGAAGTCCATCTTGATCATCTTGAAATCATGGGGTTGTCATCATCTTGACTCTCACATCTCCCTTATGAATCACTCAACCAACCCCGTCTACGAAAGCATAGCAATCAACTACATCGTCCCGGGCATTGGTAACAAGGGGAATTGGGTTCAACCTACCACATGATACTACTCAAGAACATAACTTAAAATTCTCCTACTGCATGCATGGTGGGGAGGAATAACTCTAATGCAACAAATCATAGGTATAGTAAAACATGATCAAATGACTTGCCTGGCTGACGGTCTTCGAACGCTAGTGACTCGTGATAGCAAGCTTCGCACTCCGGGAATTCTATTCGAAGCAAACAATAAATACATAAGCATACAACGGTATAACATAACAGCAAGCTAATGGAAATCACACAAGCAATCATACCAAAACCAAAGAAAACTCGAAGAACTCAAACAAGGTTTTCATTACTTCAAGCAACAACTAGAAAATAGTTTTATCCTACTAAAACTTTTCTTAACAGATCCAAAATAAAGTTTTTGTTTAATGACAGAAAGAAAAATAGCAAATAAATTTATTGCAAAAAGAAACGCATTAAAAGCTATTATAAAACTCCTTTTATGACTAAAACAAAACTAGTAAGAAAATAAGATATAACATTTTCTTTTCCTATAAATAAAAGTTCACCCTCTATAACTACAGAAACTAATCTGAAATAAAATATAACATAGGTAAAAATATATTTTTAAAATAATTAAAACAACAGAAAACAGCAGCAATTAAAATAACAGAATAGCTTGTTTTTCGTGTAAAACTAATTTTAATAAAATCTATAAATATCTAAATAAATCCTACTGCTAGGCAATGTCAAAAAAAAGCAGTGGCAAAAAGAATCATTAAAAAAAATTAATCCTAGCTCATTTTATAGCAGAAATACTAATCTGAATAAAACTAAAATAAAACAATTTTTAAAAACTAAAACAAGGCCAAAACTATTTTATACAGAAACTTTAGGAAATTTTCAAACTAGATCAAAAAGAATCAACTAAAAATATTTAATAACATAAAAGTTATAGATTTTACAAAACTGAAACTATTCTGCTAAAACTGAAAATAAAACAAAAAAAGAAAAAAAACAAACTAGCGCTACTGGGCGGAAACAAAGTGCACGCCAAACTAAACAGCGCCTAGGCGTTAAATAAACTAATACGTATACGGGCTAACAGAAATAAACCAATCGGCCGGTCCAACTAAACCGCAACTTAAAATAAACCGAACTAAAACCGATCTATATGAAATAAAACCATACCCCTTCACTCTCTAATCTAAGCCGAACAAGCGAGATCCAACGGTGGAGGGGAGCTTGAGCTTACAGCGGACGGCGGTGACGGACGGAGACGCCGGCGGCGACTCGGGCGATGGCGGTGCAGCGGCTCTGGTCGTCGGGGAAGAAGGGGAAGTGGTCGGGGCGGTGCGGCGGAGCGAGGGCGTCGTCTGGGTGGTCTTGGTGGAGCTCGGGGGCGACTGTGGCGATCGGGGCAACGGCGGCGGCTCCCTGGTGAGCTGCAGATCCGGCGAGCGTCGGTCAAGCTCGGGGCGACGACTCCGGCGGTTCCTGGGCGACGAGGGGATGTCAGGGAGGTGCGAGATGAAGTGGCGGTGCGGGTGAAGTAGCTTGGATGGGCAGGGGGTGCTCACCGGCGGCGGAAGTGGCGGTGAACCGAGGCGGCGGCGGCGAGATGCGAACGGAGAGGGCGGCGACTCTGGTGGGTTTCGGGCGTAGGGTTTTAGGGGGTTCGAGGGAGGAGAGGCATAGGTATTTATAGGGCATCAACTTGGAGGAGGGGGCGGCTTCGGAGCGCGATCGTAGGAAGATCGGAACCGCGGCGGCGCTCGGGCGTGCTCCGGAGCGGCATAGCGTGGGCGAGGGGAAAGAGAGAGGGCGGGCCCTGCGGTCAGTGAGAGAGAGGGGGAGAGAGGCGCGACGGGCGACCGAGGGCGAGGGGGTTCGAGCGTCGGGTGCTGGGGCAGGCCGGCTCGGGCGCTGGTGGGCTGCGCCTGGCCCGCTGGTGGGATGCGCTCGGCGCTGGCTGGGCCGGTTGGCCTGGCTGTCGCCTGGGGCTTTTCTTTTTCCTTTTTTTTTTGAATTAAACAGGAGAGAAAATATAGAAAAATATATATTATTTTTATATAGGACATATATATATATATCAAAATTCTCAGAAAAATAAATCCTAAAAGATAAACTATTTTTCAGAGGCAAAAAAATAAAAACTTTATAAAAACATTTTTTTTAAAATTCCAAATACAACTCAAATTTGAATTCAAAACTTTTGGCATAAATTTCTTCTGACATTTTGGAGTGTCATGTTAGCTCCTCTCATACTTTTGCACAAGTATTGGTCAGGTATTTCTGAAATAAATTTCAATGCCAATTTGAACCCAAATTCAAAAGAAACTCAAAATGCCTCTGAAAATTCAAATGCCACTCAATTCAAACAATATGCATAGATGCTTAGCTAATACTTGTAAAACATTCCAAATTGAAAATTTTGGGATGTTACATATAGATTGCAATCCTACATGCCCTATTATTCTTGGTAGACCTTTCCTTAGAACGATTGGTGCAATTATTGATATGAAAGAAGGAAACATTAGATTTCAATTTCCATTATGGAAGGGCATGGAACACTTTGCAAGAAAGAAAATTAAGTTACCATATGAATCTATTATGAGGGCCACTTATGGATTGAATACCAAAGATGACAATACCTAGATCTATGCAATATGCCTAGCTAGGGGCGTAAAACAATAGCGCTTGTTGGGAGGCAACCCAATTTTATTTTATGTTTTATGTTTTTGCTTCTTTTTTTTCAATAAATATGCAATTATACTTCTGTTATGATTGTGTTCTAATGTTTTAATTAGTGTTTGAGCCAAGTAAGACCTTTGGGATGATTTGGATGATAGTTGATTTGATTTTGCTGAAAAACAGAAACTTTTGTGTCCAGTAGCAGAATTGTTAAAATTTGCTGGAACATGGAAAAATTCTGAATTTTTTACACAAGATTGTTATACAGATTTCCTACATTTTCATAATGTTTCAGAATTTTGGGAGTTAGAGAAGTATGACTTTAATTCGGTTCCTTACAGATTGTTCTGTTTTTGACAGATTCTATTTTCATTGTGTTGTTCGCTTATTTTGATGGATCTATGGGTAGTATCGGGGGGTATAAGCCATGTTGAAGTTAGAATACAGTAGATATAAAGCAAATATAAAATTGGAATGAGTTTACAACAGTACCTAAAAGTGGAGATTTGTTTTATTATACTAACTGATCTCACGAGTTTCTGATGAGTTTTGTGTTGTGAAGTTTTCAAGTTTTGGGTGAATTTTCGATGGACTATGGAATAAGGAGTGGCAAGAGCCTAAGATTGGGATGCCCAAGGCACCCCAAGGTAATATTCAAGTACAACCAAGCATCTAAGCTTGGGGATGCCCCGGATGGCATCCCCTCTTTTGTCTTCAATCCATCGGTAAATTACTTGAGGCTATACTTTTATTCACCACATGATATGTGTTTTGCTTGGAGCGTCTTGTATTATATGAGTCTTTGCTTTTTAGTTTTCCACAATCATCCTTGCTGTACACACCTTTTGAGAGGGACACACATTAGTCGTGAATTTATTAGAATACTCTATGTGCTTCACTTATATATTTTGAGCTAGGTAGTTGCTCTAGTGCTTCACTTATATCTTTTTAGAGCACGGCAGTGGTTTTATTTTGAAGAAATTGATGAACTCTCATGATTCACTTGTATTATTTTGAAAGTCTTATAAATAGTATGGCAATTTTCTTAGGTTATGAATTTAGTCCTAATATGATGGGTATTCAAGAGGGATATAATAAAAACTTTCATGAAGATCATTGAATATATGAGAAGTTTGATTCCTTGCATTTGTTTTGAGATATAAATATGGTGATATTAGAGTCATGCTAGTGAGTAATTGTGGTTTAGTAAGAATATTTGTGTTAAGGTTTGTGATTCCCGAAGCATGCACGTATGGTCTCTCGTTATGCGATGAAGTTGGAGCATGATTTATTTTTGATTATCTTCATTATGAGTGGTAGTCGGGGATGAGTGATGGTCTTTTCCTACCAATCTATCCCCCTAGGAGCATGCGTAGTAGTACTTTGCTTCGAGGGCTAATAAACTTTTGCAATAAGTATGCCAGTTCTTTATGACTAATGTTGAGTCCATGGATTATACGCACTCTCACCCTTCCATCATTGCTAGCCTTCGGTACCGTGCATTGCCCTTTCTCACCTTGAGAGTTGGTGCAAACTTCGCCGGTGCATCCAAACCCCGTGATATTATATGCACTTTCACACATAAGCCACCTTATATCTTCCTCAAAACAGCCACCATACCTACCTATTATGGCATTTCCATAGCTATTCTGAGATATATTGCCATGCAACATCCACCGTTCTGTTGTGATGACACACGCCATCATTGTCATATTGCTTTGCATGATCATATAGTTGACATGGTATTTGTGGCTTGGCCACCGTTCATATTTTTTATACATGTCACGCTAGATCATTGCATGAGGCATTCATATAGAGTCATATTTTTGTTCTAATATCGAGTTGTAATTCTTGAGTTGTAAGTAAATAAAAGTGTGATGATCATCATTATTAGAGTATTGTCCCATGTGAGGAAAGGATGATGGAGACTATGATTCCCCCGCAAGTCGGGATGTCCGAACTTAAATAAATAAAAAGAGCCCAAAGAGCCCAAAATAAAAAAAATAAAAAAGAGAGGCCAAAGAGCCCAAAAGAAAAAAAAGGAAAAAAAGAAAAAAAATGAGAGAAAAAGAGAGAAGGGACAATGTTACTATCCTTTTCCACACTTGTGCTTCAAAGTAGCACCATGTTCTTCATGATAGAGGGTCTCCTATTTTGTCACTTTCATATATTACTAGCGGGAATTTTTCATTATAGAACTTGGCTTGTATATTCCAATGATGGGCTTCCTCAAATTGCCCTAGGTCTTCATGAGTAAGAAAGTTGGATGCACACCCACTTAGTTTTCTTTTGAGCTTTCATACACTTATAGCTCTAGTGCATCCGTTGCATGGAAATCCCTACTCCTTGCATTGACATCAATTGATGGGCATCTCCATAGCCCATTGATTAGCCTCGCGATGTGAGACTTTCTCTTTTTTGTCTTCTCCACACAACCTCCACCATCATATTCTATTCCACCCATAGTTCCATATCCATGGCTCACGCTCATGTATTGCGTGAGAGTTGAAAAAGCTGAAGCGCGTTAAAAGTATGAACAAATTGCTTGACTTGTCATTGGGGTCGTGCATGATAAATACTTTGTGTTAAGAAGATAGAGCATGACAAGATTATATGATTTTGTAGGGATAACTTTCTTTAGCCATGATATTTTGAGAAGACATGATTGCTTTATTAGTATTCTTGAAGTATTATTGTTTTTATGTCAACATTAAACTTTTGTTTGAATCTTATGGATCTGGATATTCATGCCACAATAAGAAAGATTACATGATAGACATGTTAGGTAGCATTCCACATCAAAAATTCTGTTTTATCATTTACGTACTCGAGGACGAGCAGGAGTTAAGCTTGGGGATGCTTGATACGTCTCTAACGTATCTATAATTTTTTATTGTTCCATGCTATTATATTATCCATCTTGGATGTTTTATATGCATTATTATGGTATTTTATATCATTTTTTGGGACTAACCGATTAACCTAGTGCCCAGTGCCCAGTGCCAGTTGTTGTTTTTTTCTTGTTTTTTGTCTTTTACAGAAAATCAATACCAAATGGAGTCCAAACGGAATGAAACTTTTTGAGGATTTTTCTTGGACCAGAAGACACCCAGGAACCTTCAGGAGGGGGTCAGAGGCGGCTCCCAGGCTTGTGGGCCCCCTTATGCCTCTCCAAACCTAATCTTTGCACTATAAATACCCAAATATTCCCCGTATACCAGAGGGCACACCAAAAATACTTTTCCGCCGCCGCAAGTTTCTGTCTTCGTGAGATCCCATCTGGAGGCCTTTGTTGGTACTCCACCGGAGGGGGCTTCGATCACGGAGGGCCTCTACATCAACCTTGCTGCCCTTCCGATGATGTGTGAGTAGTTTACCACAGACCTATGGGTCCATAGCAAGTAGCTATATGGCTTCTTCTCTCTCTTTGATCTTCAATACAGTGTTCTCCTCGATGTTCTTGGAGATCTATTCGATGTAATCTTCTTTTGCGGTGTGTTTGTTGAGATCCGATGAATTGTGGGTTTATGATCAGATTATCTATGAATATTATTTGAGTTTTTTCTGAACTCTTTTATGCATGATTAAGATAGCTTTATATTTCTCTCCGATATATTGATTTGGTTTGGCCAACTAGATTGATTTTTCTTGCAATGGGAGAGGTGCTTTGTAATCGGTTCAATCTTGCGGTGGTCAATCCCAGTGACAGAAGGGGACATGACACGTATTTGTATTGTTGCCATTAAGGATAAAAAGGTGGGGTTTATTTCATATTGATTGGATCTATCCCTCTACATCATGTCATCTTGCTTAAGGCGTTACTCCGTTCTTGTTAACTTAATACACTAGATGCATGCTGGATAGCGGTCAATGTGTGGAGTAATAGTAGTAGATGCAGGCTGGAGTCGGTCTACTTGTCACGGACATGATGCGTATATTCATGATAATTGCCTTAGATATCATCATAATTATTAACTTTTCTATCAATTTCTCAACAGTAATTTGTTTACCCACCGTATGCGTTCTTTCAAGACAGAAGCCTTTATTGAAAACTATGGCCCCCGGGTCTATTCTTATCATATTATTTTCAGATCTATAAAAACAAAAAACCCAAAAATACCTTGCTGCAATTTATTTACCTTTACTTTATTTTGCACTTTTATTTATCTTTTATACCTATCTTTATCAGATCTCATCCTTGCAAGTAACCATGAAGGGATTGACAACCCCTTTATCGCGTTGGGTGCAACTATTTGTTTGTTTGTGTAGGTGCAACCTTGGTGACTTGTGTGTTCCTCCTACTGGATTGATACATTGGTTCTCAAACTGAGGGAAATACTTATCTCTACTTTGCTGCATCTCCATTTCCTCTTCAAGGGAAAAACCAACGCAAGCTCAAGAAGTAGCAGGGCTCGATCAGCTTCAATGAGCAGCGAGACAGACCGATCGATAGGGTTCAGTTAGCAGTGAAGGAATCGGTCGGGTTCAGTATGAAGGAATCGCTCGGGTTCAGTTAGCAGCAAAGGGATCGACTGATCGGCTTCAGTATGTAGTGGGATCAATCGCTCGTGTTCACTACGTAGCTAGTGCAATCGCTCGGGTTCAGTAAGCGAACGCCTCGCTCAGGTTTAGTTAGCGAGCGCCTCGCACACACGCCCGTACGAGAAACGCGCAAACCACACTGCATCGCTCGGCCTCGACCACCCATCATAACCGGGAAATCGCCAAAATTTTCCTCACCCTCACTTCTACCATGATTTTTTACGTCATGGACGGCCCAAAGAATGTCATGCAGGTGTGTCTCCGGCCCGCCCAAGACAAAAAGCCCATTTTCTGTCATGATTTCTTGTCATAGAAGTAGGAGCCCACAACATCTATGATGATACATGTTTTTGTCACAATTATCGTCATAGAAGTGTCATAACCATGACAAAAAAAGTTTTGGTTCGAGCCATAATGTCACGGATGTGTCTTTTTTTTTGTAGTGCAGAGAATACCTTGTTGAAAACCGCTTGTCATTTCCTTCTGCTCCTTGTTGGGTTCGACACTCTTACTTATCGAAAGGACTACGTTTGATCCCCTATATTTATGCATCATCACTTGCTTCGTCCTCCTAGAAGTTGACTCCTTGTCTCTGACGAGTCGTGTATCGCTTGGCTTTTCGCTTTTAGGCATGTCTTATGTTGTCGCCCCAGTGAACCTCTTATTTATTTTCTCTTGCACTTTTTTAGAGAAAAGGCATATGCCTGACTTTATAAATAAAGCCACCAGGCAGAGTACAAATAGACACCCAAGCAACACATGAACAAAACCACGAAACCAAAGAACATAGGCTAATAACCACGGGCATGTAGGCTAATCAAGTTCAGGGCACGCAGGACAACAGAGACACAAAATAAAATGTGCGCAGGCCCACAACCTACTCGTTCAGAAAGGGCGCATCGGGAATTATGTCTGGGCAGCAGGATCTTGTGTAGACAAGGATGCAGCAGACACCCGAACCTTAGAAATCAGCACCTCCAATTCGTCCCGATCGGCAACCTTAGTCAATAATTTCCACTGCCGCAAGAAGATACATATTTTAAAGAGACAATCAGCGGGATTGTTAGGAAAAACATGTTCAATGGTGAATTTGTTTCTAGTAGTCCATAGAGCCCAACACAGCGCTACGAACCCCACCCATAAAAGTCATTTGTTTTGGCCCTGAAGCCCAGAACAAAGCAGGCGAATCTCAACAAAAGAATTAGGAGCCCAAGATACACCCATCTAGGACCTAATACAGCTCCAAGCCAATTTGGCCAGAACAACACCAAAGAAGACATGGTTGGAATCCTCGAGCGCAGAGCACAGAACACAGTGATCTCAACCAGGCCCATTTCCGCTTATGAATTTGATCCGCCACACGCAACCACCCCCTGATGGCCTGCCACATGAAAATATGGATTTTAGGTGGAATTTTGGCCTACCATATTGGATTGAACTTACAAGTAGGGGCGCCCGAAATGAGCCTAGAGTACAAATACTTGACAAAAAACCACCTAGATGCAGAGTGAGGCCAAACTACAGAATCTTCCTCCTCCTAGAGCAGCGGGAACAAGGCAGCAAGACAATGCCAGTCGCCCAACTCTGCAGGAGACATGGATCTTCTAAAGCCGAGGTCCCATGTATTACTGAGAGCTCAGAGATTGAGATCTCAGGAGCAGGAGTAAGAAAACAAGATAGGGAAAGTGACAGCTAAAGTAGAGTCACCACACCACCAGTCCAACCAGAAACATGTGGAACCACCGTTACCCACCACAAACTTAACATGCTCCCTAAACACATCACGAACTTTAACCAGATCCCTCCAGAACTGGGAGCCACCCGAGGCGGAAGCAAAAAGTGGTCTACCAAGCAGAAAATATTTCGCTTTGAGAAGCGAGAACCATATAGATCTGGGCCCCAAAGTCATAATCTTCCACCACCACTTGAGAATGAGGCACTTGTTCATCAGAGAAGTATTCAAGATGCCCAACCCCCCCCCCCCCCCCAAAGGTTTTTGGGCGTACACATTATATTCCATTTAACTAGAATATATTTGCGCTTATTATCCACGACATTCTAGTAAAAAACACCCCTATGCTTATCAAAACCCTCATGTGTCCCTTCCAACAGACGGTAGAAGCCCATGGTAAACATAGGAAGGGAAGAGAGGCAGACGTTGATGAGGCATACCTTGCCCGCGTTGGTATTATATCTGCCACACCACGGCATCACACAATTACCAACCTTTGTCACCAAAGGAGCAAATTCCTTGGCACACAACTGAAACGGAGCAGTGGGAAGTCCAAGCTACTTGAAGGGGAAAGAGCCCAAACTGCAATTAAGGAGTTGCGACACTCTCACAGCCTCCTCCTCAGAGACACCAGTAACAATAACCTCTCTCTTAAAAAAGTTAATTTTGAGCCCCGCTAGAGCCTCAAAACATAGAAGTAAGAACTTGAGGTGAGCAATGCAAGGACCGTTGAGCTCCACCATAATAATCGTATCATCAGCGTATTGGAGATGGGTGATCACCTCCGGAATGAGGTGGGAAACAACATGGCTAATATGGCCGGCTGCTGCAGCCCAAGAGAGGATACAAGAAAGAGCGTCAGCAACAAAATTGAAAAGTAGCAGGAAACCGGATCTCCTTGCCGCAAGCCCCTAATATTGGCAAAGTAATTACTAATGTTGCCATTAATTGACACATGCATGTGCCCACCAGTTACTAACTGCATTAAACGATGGACATAGGCGCCATCAAAACCTTTGGCTAGGAGCACTTGACGGAGAAACTCCCAACTGACAGAATCGTAGGCCTTCTCAAAATCAAGTTTGAGAATGATGGCTTTGGTATTTCTCACCCTGAGGTCATGTACAATCTCATGCAGACTAAGGATGCCATCCAATATGAACCGGCAACATAAGTTCATGAGCACTTGAATAACTTGTATGGATGAGAATGATAGCTTTGGTATTTTTCTTGCACTTGAATAACTTGTATGTGTTGGTGAAATGATAGGCCCCTTATGTTTTGGAGTTTTTTGACATAAACAACCTGGGACTTATGTGTTTGCTAGTGCACATAGAGTAACAGGTCCCTGAAGTATCGAGGAGTTTGATGCAAACGACGAAGATAATCTCCCTGCACTGCAGCGAAGGTTATCACCGAAGATGAAGCTAACAAGAGTGACCCCTAAAAATTGTTGAAGTTCAAGCAATTGGTTCGGTGTCTGTTCGAAGGATGTGACTGCGTTCGAGGAAGAATGAAGACGAAGTGAAGACGTAGCATTTGTTTTGTTATTCTTCTTCTTTTCTTGAGTCATAGGACCACCGTACTATTAAGAGGGTGTAGCATTCGAAGCTTTGATTTTCTGATGCTAAACCCAAATCCTATGAAAGATGTGAGAGAAATCTCTTTGTGCTTCGAGCAAATACTTGCCAGCAAGAGACTGTGATCTTCTTCGCTGCGAGAGATTTGACTTGGACCGAGGAGTTAGCATTATTTGTTCCTCAAGTAATGTTACCGTTGCTCGAAAAATCCGACCGTTGTGAACGTGTCGGTTGGCCATTTGCTGGACATCGTGTCCAAAATGGTCATTTCCCATCAGGGAAGGCTGCGGCTATAAATAGCCACCCGCACCGGCTTTGTCTGGTGGCTGCTCCGTTTGATTCTGAGAAGATTGTTGAGCAACCCACTCTCTAAGCGATTTGAGTTTAAAATCCACCGAGAAAAAAAACCCTAGAGCCAAAGAATTAGATAGTGGTTCAGCATCACTGGAATATAAGTTTAGTACGCTCCGTTTATTACTCTTGAGAGTTGCAAACTATGTTGACGGTTAGGTGTCGATTTCTTCAGAGACCAAGAGTGATTGTGGTTCTCTAAGAAGAAGTCTGTAAAGGTTCGGAGATCGCCTTCAAGTATCTACCACGAGTAATCGGCATCGGTTGACGAATCGATTGTCGAGGAGAATAGGGTGAAGAGAGTTTATCTTCCGTGTTAAGTCACAGCCCCTCCAACCAGACGTAGTCCTTGTGCAGAAGGACGAACTAGTCGAACAAATACCTTGTCGCCATCGAGCATCTTCGGTTATCTCTGTAACTCATGTTTACCTTTGATGCGTTTCCATTCGTATGATTTGCATCAATGCATGTCCTAGTTTCCTTTCGGTACCTTGTTTTAGTTCAATGTAGTTTCCTTTTCATTCATTCCACTGCTGGGTTCTGAGAGAATTAAGTTTTTCGAAGAAAATTTAAAACTCCCATTCACCCCCCTCCCCCATCTGGTAGACATACTTCATTCCTACAATTGGTATCAGAGCCAGGTTCTCCTTGACTCTGCTCATTTTAGACTAATGACTTTGGAGCTTAATTATGTCTTCAGTGAACTACAAATCGCATCTCAAGATTCCCATATTCGATGGGACGGACTACCCCTTCTGGAAGGAGAAGATAAAGATCCGTCTCAGAGGAATAGATGATGACATGGGGAATTTGGTGCAATTCGGGCTCCATGTTGCTGTACCTCAAGCCCCTTCCGACGAAGAAAAGAAGCTTATTCCGCTGGATGCGCAGGCCAAAGATGAGATTGGCGGCCATCTCAATCGGGCGCAATTTCTTCGCTATCGCCAGTGTGAAACTGCGAAGGAATTGTGGGACGTTCTCGAAAAGATCAACGAAGGAGTTTCATCTCAGAAAGAAGCTAGAATTGATATTCTTCGAGCCAAGTTCAAGCGATTCAAGCGCATTGGAAATGAAAGCTGCCAACAAACCTTCGATCGCCTGAGTGATATCGCAAATGAACTTCAAGGTCTCGGCGCCAAAGACATCACTGACCATGAAGTTGTAAAGAAACTGCTTCGATCCCTTGATAGTTCTTTCGATACACTTGTTTTTGATGATACGTGAACGAGCTGACTTCAAGCACCTTGACTCTGCTGATATCATGGAAAGACTGAACACTCACAAGGAACAAGAAGAAGAGAAGAGAGATCTCCATGGCTCCAGTCAACGCAAAAATCATGCTCTGAAGGTTGTAGTTGATTCTTCCTCCGATGGAAATGCTGAAGAAGATTCAGATGATCCAGAAAGACTCAGCAAAGATCCCGCACTGATCACAAAAATATTCCAACGCTTCCACAAGAAGAGCCAGTTTCAGAAAAGAAGTTCAAGCAACTCTGGGGGTTCAAAATCTTCTTCAAAACCTGCCAGAGAATACACCTGTTTCAAGTGCAAAAAGCCTGGACACTTCATTTTGGACTGCCCTCTCTGGGAAGCTGAAATCCGTGCTAGAGGGAGATATGATTCGGGCAACTATCGAGGCAAAAGCAAGAGCAAGAACTACGACTCCGATGAAGAAAAGAAAATGAAGAAATTCTTCAAGAAGAATGACAACTCCACTTCAAAATCTTCGTCAAGATCTTCATCGAGGAACCCGTCCAAGTCCTCCTCCAACTGCAAGAATACTTCTCGCAAGGCCAAGGCGTACATTGGCAAGGAGATGGATTCTGAAGAAGAAGAATCGTCTGCCTCCGAAGAAGAAAATGACTCCGATGAGGATTCCGACTCGGGCATGGCAGGCATTGCATGTGCCTCCTCTCTGACGACGAATTTCTTCGGGAACCCATCAAGTGACGATGAAACTCCTTCCTACTACTTCATGCCCAAGGCTTCGAAAGAAAAGGTATCCTCCAAACATCACAAGGTTCACTCCAGTGATCAATATTCTTCTGATGAGGATGACCATGCTAAGTTGATCAAAATTGCAAATATACAACAAAACTCTCTTGAGAAAATTGAGAAAACCCTCAGGAAATCTGAAGGGTTGTTGGTTGAGGAGATGGAGAAAAATCAGTCGTTGACCAATGAGTATTCCACTCTCAAGTCACGACTGGATGAACTCTCAACTCGTCATGATTTTATCTTAGCAGACCACGAAAGATTGACCTATGATTACCTGATAAGGAAATAGGAACTCGAGGCGCTGAGAGAGGCTCATGAAGATTTGATTAGAGAAAAATTCTCTTCTCACCCAAGAACTCAAGGATAAACCTGAGGTGCTTGAGCCACCATGTTTAAAATGCCTTGAATGAACCAATGCTGAATCATCTGTGAATGCTAACCCCTCGGTCGAGGAAAGTGGTTCTGTTTCTGATGAAAATGCTAGGTTGAAAGATCTTCTTTAGACTGGAATGTTCAAATCTCTCAAAGGGCACCAAACCCTCTATGACATTCTGAATAAATCTATTCTTCACAAAAATCCTAGGAAGGAAGGTATCGGCTTCGAAAGGAAACTGAATGAAAATGGCACTTACTGGGAACCACATCAATATCCTCAAACTGTGTGGGTTCCTACAAAGAGCAAAACGCTCGATCCAGCATTACTTTCGGGATATAACTCTCCTATCCCAGATATCCTGATGATGACTCTCTGGATAACTATAAGTTATTCAAAAATCAACTTGGTGAGGCCGTTTCTCGCTATGTTGGACCAAATAGCAGAAATGGCCCCCCAAAGAAAGCTATTTGGGTGCCTAAGAAAACTATTGATGCTTTGCCTATTTCTACTTGACTAAAAATGTAGGCACAAAGAGTTCGACAGAATGAGTACATGCATACCTCATACAATCATTATGCTCATTCATCTGGAAGGAATTTCAATGCCTATTCCTTCAATTATGCTCGTTCTTCCTCGAGCAATAACTATGCTTACCGAAAGAAATCATATCTTGCTCGCTCTATTGTTTCAAAGCCACCTGCAAAGATGTGGGTGGTTAAGAAAGCCTAATTCTTTTGCAGGACTATGTCTCCGGGTGCACTGAATGGATAATGGACAGTGGATGCACTAGTCATATGACCGGAGACAAGTCATTGTTTGTCGACCCCAACTTAACTGCTTCTCCTCTGAAGTATATCACTTTTGGCGATAACAACAAGGGAAATGTAATTGGGCTAGGTAAAATTGCTATATCCGAAGACAAGTCCATTGATGATGTTTTACTTGTTCAGTCTCTCGGATTCAATCTTATGTCAGTTCGCAAGCTATGTGATTTAGGCATGCTAGTTCTATTTTCTATATCAAAATGCATTGTCTTCATGGCCTCTGACAATTCCTTCGTCTTTGAGGGAATTAGAAAGGGTGATCTTTATATTGTGGATTTCTCTAAGGGTCCCTCAGTCCAAACTTGTTTGCTTGCAAAAGCAACAGAAGGTTGGTTGTGGCACCGAAGACTTGATCATGCAGGTATGAGAAATTTGCAGACCCTGGTGAAGAAAAATCATCTCCGTGGCATTCCTGATGAGAAATTCGACAAGAATCGTCTCTGTGCTGCATGTGAGGCTGGAAAATTAGCCAAGAAGCATCACTCATCAAAAACAGTCATGACCACAACAAGGCCTCTGGAAATTCTTCATATGGATTTATTCGGTCCTCAAAATTATGCAAGATTTGGTGGCAGTCCTTATGGTCTGGTTATTGTTGATGATTTCTCTCGATACACTTGGGTATTCTTTCTCGAAGACAAGACCTGCACTCAAGATATCTTCATAAGCTTCGCTAAGAAGGCCCAGAATGAATATGATGTGCGAATTAAGCATGTCAGAAGTGACAATGGAACTGAGTTCAAAAATACTCATATTAATGAATTTCTCGATGATCATGGTATTACACATGAGTTCTCTGCCGCATACACTCCCCAACAGAATGGAGTTGTTGAACGAAGGAACAAAACTCTCATTGAAATGGCAAGAACTATGCTCAGTGAGTACAAAACTCCCATTCGCTTCTGGTCTGATGCTATTAACATTGCTTGTCATGTTATCAATCATGTTTATCTTCACAAGTTCCTTAAGAAAACTTCTTATAAGCTTATCACTGGCAAGAAACCGAATGTTTCTTATCTACGTGTTTTTGGTGCACCTTGTTACATTCTTGATATGAATCACTCTTCCAAGTTTTCACCTAAAGCACATGAAGGTTTTCTTCTCGGTTATGGCTCAAACTCGCATACTTATCGTGTCTATCACTCTCACCACATGAAAGTTATGGAAACGGTAAATGTGCAGTTTGATGAATCTAACGGCTCCCAAAAGGAGCACCTGCGAAATGTGATAGATGAACCATTGATATCGGATGCTATTTGGCAAATGGCCATTGTGAGCGTCAAGCCCATTGAAGGAAATGCACCTGAGTCCTCTGATGATGATGCTCCTGTGACTCGAAGCAGAACTCGTCAAGCCACTGCCGAAGCAAATGCTCCTCCGAATGGAAATGGCAATCAAAATCCAAATGCCGATCAAAATGGCAATCCTGAAGGGATTGATGATACAAATGCTGATACTGATGAAAATGACAATGATCATCACGAAGAAAATGCTCATCCATGAGTGGCTAATCGAGTTGATCCCTCATTAATTCTTGATGAAATTGAGAATCCAGGTTATCGACCCACAACTCGTTCACGCACTCGCTTGGCTAACTATTGTGGCAGTTTCTCTTTTGTCTCATTGGCAGAACCTACCAAGTATGAAGAAGCCATGAATGATCTAGATTGGATGAATGCCATGCAAGAGGAGTTGGTGCAATTCGAATTAAATGTTGTGTGGGAATTGGTTGACAAACCAAATCCCAAGAAGCACAATATCATCGGCACAAAATGGATATTCCGCAATAAGCAAGATGAAAATGGCATTGTGGTGAGAAACAAAGCTCGTCTTGTTGCTCAAGGGTACACACAGGTAGAAGGTATTGATTTTGGTGAAACATATGCTCCTGTTGCACGCCTTGAGGCAATTCGCATTCTTCTCGCTTATGCAAACTACAATGATATTCTGCTTTACCAAATGGATGTGAAAAGCGCCTTCCTAAATGGTGAAATTGATGAGGAAGTTTATGTTCGATAGCCACCTGGCTTTGAACACCCTGAGTTTCCTAACAAAGTTTTCAGGTTGAAGAAAGCTTTATATGGGCTAAAGCAAGCCCCTCGAGCCTGGTATGACACCTTGAAGAAGTTTTTGCTCGACAAAGGGTTCAAGCCAGGATCCACTGATCCCACACTTTTCACTCGTGCGGTTGATAATGATCTATTCATATGTCAAATATATGTGGATGATATTATCTTCGGCTGTACTAACAATGCTTGCAGCTTAGAGTTCGGGAAAATGATGTCCGATAAATATCAAATGTCTATGATGGGTCAACTCAAGTTCTTTCTTGGATTGCAAATTTGTCAACAAGCAAATGGCATTTTCATTTCTCAGAAATATCTGAAAGAATGCCTGAAGAAGTTCAAAATGCAAGATTCCAAAATGAAGGGCTATAAAACTCCTATGCCCACGAATGGTAAGCTGGATGCAGATGTGTATGGTAAGGATTACGATCAGAAAACTTATCGTTCGATGATTGGATCTCTTCTTTATCTATGTGCATCCAGACCTGACATTATGTTGAGTGTTTGCATGTGTGCCCACTATCAAGCTGCACCGAAAGAATCGCATCACCAAGCGGTCAAGCACATTCTGAGATATTTGGCTCACACCCCCACCTTAGGTTTATGGTACCCTAAGGGAGCACAGTTTGATCTTGTTGGATATTCAGACTCTAATTGGGCTGATGACTTGGTTGATAGGAAATCTACCTCGGGAACATGTCATTTCCTCGGTAGATCATTGGTCTGTTGGTCATCAAGGAAGCAGAATTGTGTATCTCTCTCCATGGCTGAGGCCGAATATATTGCTGCTGGCGCTTGTTGCACTCAGTTATTGTGGATGAAGCAGACATTGAAGGATTATGGCATCAAGGTCAAGCATATCCCTCTATATTGTGATAATGAGAGTGCCATCAAAATTGCACATAATCCTGTGCAGCATTCTCGCATGAAGCATATTGCCATCAGACATCATTTCATTCACGATCATGTTGCTCGAGGGGATATTATCATCAATCACGTCAAGACCGAAGACAATCTTGCTGATATTTTCACCAAGCCTCTCGATGATAAAAGATTATGTGCATTACGGTGTGAGCTAAATATCCTAGACTTCGCAAACATGCAGTAAGCTGGACTCGGCACCCGTGCTAACACTTCCACATCTTTGAAGGAATGGGTGCATAACACTCGAAGAGTTTGAAAATTTTGACAAAGTGAAATTTTCTTTCTAAGAGTGAATACATTAACGAAGAACTAGACTAACCGGGTGCCACGATAATTGTGCGATGCTCGGGGTCATACAGTTCTTATATGGTGGGTCACGCCACCACAATTTTCTCTCGTCTTAGTTTCTTCTCGATCGAAAGCTTTAGTGTTTGTCCAAATGCATTTCTCTCATAGCTATTTGCTCGAGTGTTTTGTGTTTATCTGCCTGAGTGAAATGCCTAGGACCCTGTTTTCTCTCTGTTCTATCTCTTCCAGTCTATGCTGATCCGTTACAAATGCTCTAACTTTATCTGGAACGAAACTTTATCTGGTGTCCTTGACCATCATTAAGATTCGGTCCGAACATTAATCTGTTTTGGCGAAAGCTATCCAAAATTTGGGGTTTCCCACCCAAGTCAGGACCATGATCTTTTATGATAGTTACCACGTGCGATACATCAACTTCCATTCCATCTTGTCCATTGAAGATGAGCTCAAATACCCTTATCCTTGCGAGCAACTGCCATTGTTCTCCACCGGCGTTGGCTTCAAAGGGCCACTTTTCAATTGGAACACTCATCCTAAATTCTTTCAAGAGAGTCCATATAGCAAGACCCGCACTTCTGAATCTCCTCGGTTCTGGACTCAGGAACAGGCAATATATTATTCGCGGATTCTTTATGACAGCCGCAAGATTTTTCCTCATGAGTACCCAGATATCGTTGCGATGAAAAACATTGGCTGCTTCAATCAAGTACTGCAAGACATCGAAGATTTTGGCCTGACGCATGTCTTTGCATTTCAGCATCCATGGAACAAGGAAATTATTCTTCAATTTTATGCCACATTGTACATCTCTGGCGATGAAGCTGATAGCACCAAGTGGATTTTGGAGTGGATGACCGAAGGGAAACGCATAAAATGCTCTGCCATGGACTTTGTATCTCATTTTCATTTCCCTCGGTTCGAGCATGGCAAGACTGAGATTCGAGTTCATAACATTGATGCAATCTCTGATGAAGATTTCCGATGCACAATGGATGAAGATAAAATTCGTGACTACAATGGTCCTCCCCTACCTGAGCACTTAACATTCGACAATTAGACTTTATATCATATTCTCACTTATACCCTCTGTCCACTGGCTGGGACGATAACAGACAACGCTATTTCTGATGTTCTTCAAAACACCATCCATGCCATCTCCCAAGGATTTATCTTCGATGTCGAAGATATGTTTCTGCGCATTCTGATGGATTCTGCTCAACATCTGAAAACTATCAAAGTCTTTGGGCCATGGATTCAGAAGGTGGTTGACTATGCAATGAAGACCAAATATCTAGCAAAAGTCAGTCACAAAAGTTTCATTCCTCCAGTACATGATACGTTGAAAATCATGGAAGATTTTTCTTCAGGAAAAGCACCAGTGTCTAGCCCTCCTGATTATCATAACACTTTCAATGGGCCACGGCTACCTCACCGTGATCGTCAACCAAATACTCAACCTCCTTCACATCTTGAAGTGAGTTTGCGCACTCAACAACTGCTATTGAAGCACATGGCTGAGGACCGCCGCGAAAAAGAACACCTGGCTGCCGAATTGAATGCCATCAACAACAGAACCAAAATTGTGCACATGATCACAGCTGAAAATAAGAAGCTCCTATGGAAATTACTTCGCAAGTTCTTCTCCAAGAAGCAATTGAGCAACTCTGATCTCAAAGAACTTTATGCATATATTGATAAAGGGTTTTCAGCTGAAGATTTTCAAGATCGGATTGCTCCGCCTCTGCCAGCTCGTGAACCAACAACAGATCAACTTCGATTTCCACTGCGCAAACTGCTCGACGAATCAGAAGCAACCTCGCCCACTGAGAAACCTACCGAAGGAAATATTCTGTCTCGCAAGACTCAACAGGCTGATCCCAATGTGCCTTCGTCTTCTTAGCCCCAAGCCAGTATTGAAGGAACTTCTGCTGCTGCTGACGATGAAGATTTTCCAGCCACCTCCGAATCAGAAACGTCTTCCGACAGTTCTTCGGGCGATGCCTCAGAGTGAATCAAATTCACCGCTTTTTGCACTCATGTTATTCGTCATCTTTTTCACACTAGTTGACAAAAAGGGGGAGAATTACACCGAGAGCTTCGATAGATTTGCTATATTGGTTTTGGTCTCCGTGTTTATTTGCTCTGGTTTATGAGACTTTTACGCTATTTGCTTCAAAGACTATTTATGCCACTTCATGTGCTCTGATGTAAAACTTCTGACATGGGCTGTAATATTAATAACCTCGCCTGCTGCACTATATTCTCTTGAAACATTTGTTTTGCAGGTGGAATTATTGTCAGAAGTCATGAATGATTGCACTATATTCTCATTGGATTACTTATCATCAGTGTGAATCATTACCTCGAATGATTGAAAAATCCTCCGAATAAGTAAATGAATTGCGGTGAATCTTATCTAATATCATTAACCCTGGATACATCTAGGGGGAGTATATTTCATCATCGAGACAAGTAACGCAAGTTCACTCTTGTTCAATTTACTTTTCACCTATCTATCTTCACTTCGATGATTATCTGTTTTGTCAACAACCGTCCAAAAAGGGGGAGATTGTTGGTGCAACGATAGGCCCCTTATGTTTTGGAGTTTGTTGACATAAACAACATGGGACTTATGTGTTTGCTAGTGCACACAGAGTAACAGGTCCCTGAAGTATCGAGGAGTTTGATGCAAACGACGAAGATAATCTCCCTGCGCTGCAGCGAAGGTTATCACCGAAGATGAAGTTAACAAGAGTGATCCCTAAAAATTGCTGAAGTTCAAGCAATTGGTTCGGTGTCTGTTCGAAGGATGTGACTGCGTTCAAGGAAGAATGAAGACGGAGTGAAGACGTAGCATTTGTTTCGTTATTCTTCTTCTTTTCTTGAGTCATAGGACCACCGTACTATTAAGAGGGTGTAGCATTCGAAGCTTTGATTTTCTGATGCTAAACCCAAATCCTATGAAAGCTGTGAGAGAAATCTCTTTGTGCTCCGAGCAAATACTTGCCAGCAAGAGACTGTGATCTTCTTCGCTGCGAGAGATTTGACTTGGACCGAGGAGTTAGCATTATTTGTTCCTCAAGTAATGTTACCGTTGCTCGAAAAATCCGACCGTTGTGAACGTGTCGGTTGGCCGTTGGCTGGACATCGTGTCCAAAATGGTCATTTCCCATCAGGAAAGGCTGCGGCTATAAATAGCCACCCGCACCGGCTTTGTCTGGTGGCTGCTCCATTTGAT
The DNA here is from genome assembly GCA_011799875.1 of Thinopyrum elongatum. NCBI lineage: Eukaryota > Viridiplantae > Streptophyta > Magnoliopsida > Poales > Poaceae > Thinopyrum > Thinopyrum elongatum. The sequence goes on along the minus strand of CM022298.1, from coordinate 411,752,488 downwards.
TCTGAGAAGATTGTTGAGCAACCCACTCTCTAAGCGATTTGAGTTTAAAATCCACCGAGAAAAAAAACCCTAGAGCCAAAGAATTAGATAGTGGTTCAGCATCACTGGAATATAAGTTTAGTACGCTCCGTCTATTACTCTTGAGAGTTGCAAACTGTGTTGACGGTTAGGTGTCAATTTCTTCAGAGATCAAGAGTGATTGTGGTTCTCTAAGAAGAAGTTTGTAAAGGTTCGGAGATCGCCTTCAAGTATCTACCACGAGTAATCGGCATCGGTTGACGAATCGATTGTCGAGGAGAATAGGGTGAAGAGAGTTTATCTTCCGTGTTAAGTCACAGCCCCTCCAACCAGACGTAGTCCTTGTGCAGAAGGACGAACTGGTCGAACAAATACCTTGTCGCCATCGAGCATCTTCGGTTATCTCTGTAACTCATGTTTACCTTCGATGCGTTTCCATTCGTATGATTTGCATCAATGCATGTCCTAGTTTCCTTTCGGTACCTTGTTTTAGTTCAATGTAGTTTCCTTTTCATTCATTCCACTGCTGGGTTCTGAGAGAATTAAGTTTTCCAAAGAAAATTTAAAACTTCTATTCACACCCCCCCCCCCCCTCTGGTAGACATACTTCGTTCCTACAGTATGGATGTGGCTAGTGTTTCATTTGTAAAGCGTGGCTTATTTCGACCAAGTTCATGTGCTCTGAGCTAGGCTAGGGTCATAAGCAAAAATTTGGCCACATAAGTGTATCAACTGATCATATCACCTGACCAGCGTAGTACGAGGTAGCTCCAGTACTCGAGCAGCAGGCTATGAAATAGGCCCAACTAGCTAGTAAACTGCCAGGATCAGAAGGCATGCACATTTACGTATGTCGATATGTAGTCCCATATACAGGACACAATAGCAGGAGCCAAAGACTCAAACCCTAGCTTGACCTTTCTTAACCTGGATGGGTAAACACTGATCGACATTGTCATGTGCAGAGTCTGCAGACTAAGACTAGCAATTTTCAGTTATGTGGACTTCGCTCTTTGTTGGGTTTTTTTTATGTGTGTGCGTTGTGTTCGCTGTATGCATCATATCTCTGCAGAAGTTGGGTGTGTGTTATGCAGAGGCTGGGTGTTACTCATAATATTTTGTATCCTCTTGATGCTACATTTTGAGATAATAAAATCGCCCTTTATCGAAAAAAGAAGAAGTTGGGTGTGTGTTCATTGTCTTTGTAAGAGCATCTATAGCCGGACTTGGCAAATCTGACCCCTCAAACGCTCGTGTACGCGACCGCACGTGTCCGCGGACAGTGACCGGTCATGCCTCATACTTGGTGCTATGCATCCGAGTCTCTCATATTTCATCCTTTATATCCATACAAACCATGTAAAAGAAATACAACGTACTACTCACACGCTAGCTCGTCGTCGGAGATGTCGACGACATCGGTGCCGGGCGCCGGTTAGATGGGCGCGTAGGAGTGCTCCGGCTCCTCATCATCATCATCATTCATATACGCGAGCATCTCGTCGACTTCCGCGGCATGCTCCGTCTCCGCCTCCTGCCGACGACAGTGTTTGGCCTCCGCCTCGGATTCCGGCCGGAGGGAATAGAGGACCACCTGCTGCTCCGCCTACAGATCTGCGTCACCAGCGTACCCCACATCCTCCTCCTCCTCAACCTCCACCTCCAAGTCCTTCACTGGATCCACCGCGTCCGGAGGTAGCCTCGAGGTGATCCGGGCTTCACGCATTGCCCGGATCTCCTCAAGGAGCTGCAGCTGGCGCTCTGGCGCCCAATATAGGTAGCTCGTTACCCGGCAGCGTGGGGGTATGGCTACTAGTGGTGGCGGACGGCGATTGGAAACTGGCGGCGGCGGCGGACGGGAGAGGGGGGGGGGGATGTGGACGGGTAGGGTTTCGGTGCCGACGGTCGACTTAAATAGCCGGGCTAGGGCACTATGTGGCCCGTCGAAGCGGCGTCCCACGGTGCCATCGGTCCGACAGAGGAGACGAGCTTCGGACTGCCGGGTTTCACCGTCTCAGAGTGTTTTCGTGTGGGACCGCATCGTCAGTCCTACGTGGCGGACGTGCCCGGTCGTGCCCGGGCCTCCCCATATCCGCCCCAGATTTGGGCTGGATATGAGGTGTACCGGTCAGCCCAGGCATTTGAGGCGTCCGTCTAAATCGTTTTTTTTTTACCAGTCACTGACCAGACCGTCCGCCCGGGCGTTTGGAGCGGGTTTTGGGCGCCCGGCTGTAGATGTTCTAACCTTTTGATACTTCATTTTGAGTCAATAAAGTCTATCATTTATAAAAAAAAATGTGGTAATGTGGAGTCAAGGGAAAGATGAAAAATAAATAACCGTATATTTGCTACGTACTTGTAGCAAGCTTCACAAAGTACGCACGCGGTCATGTGCCTGCATGCATGCCAAGTACCAAAGCAAGCAAGGACGAGACGATCAAGCGCACACCTAAAAAGAAATGGCAGCAGATCAGCGCGGGAGATACGCACGCAGCACGCTGGCCAGCTTACCCCGCGCGGGATCTAAACCAACCAACCTGGGCTTGCACGGCCATGGCCTGCATGCAGATAAAAAGAGACGAGAACGAGACGAGTGCATGCAATGCAGTGCAGTGCATACAAGGTGCCAAGGTAGTACAGTGCAAGCTAGGCTCCCACGATCTCGATATGGTGCGCGCTTTTCCCCCGTGCGATGTCTAGCTTTCGTCCTTTGGCCTCACCCATCATGCACGTACGAGCCCTGCCAGAGACGCGCGACGACCATCCGACGGCCGTCCGCGAGGGACCAGGCCAGGCCGCCTCGAGATCCGGAGCCTACCCAACCTGACCAAAGCGAGCGCTTTCACGAAAGCTTGGAGAGGCTTAGGGTTTTAATATCACTTTGGTAGTTAGGTTATCATCCCTGGTCGAATTAACAACGCAAAGGTTGGCAGCATGTGCAGGCAAATGAATCGTCCGTAGGAACTTCGTGCAGATATCTCCACTAAAAAGCTAGTTTAACCTGCTTTCATTATTAGTTTGTACGTATATATAGCACGACCCACTTTTAATGTTTTCGAACGCGACAGGGCCATCGGCTGCCATTATCTCACCCACATCCATGCAGTTGGTGACAGTTAGTAAAATAGAGAGAAAGATGAGAGAGAGCTGCCCAAGAATGATCTCATTATGGCTCACGAAATCTCCAGATTCTGAATTCAATCTGCCGATATCTGAACACTTCGACTGAAGCATGCATGAATCAAATTTTATCTCGGCAAAATGAAGGTCAAAATCCGACTAGTAGCTCGAGACCTGTACGTAGTGGATGCAAAAGCCGGTATTTTTTCCTCTCTCTCTCCAATCCGCTTGACAATTTCGCGGTAATGCTTCCCCTTTTGTGTACTATAAAGAGGAGGCTATGCCCAGGTCCTGCCTTGTGATGTGCAGAATCATGCACCGCCGGCCCGGGAGACAAAAGAACATCAACATGATGTAATATACTTGTGCTGTATTCGATCCAGCTAGCAATGCCATCAAAAGTAAACGCACAGCCTCCAGATATTTGTCTCGAAACGTAGCAACATGCATCAGCAAATATGTTCAACAATGTACACATTGTCTGCTCAGGAGGTAACATTCTAGTCTAGGAAAAAGAGGACGATGTTTTTAGTATAATTTGAAACCTGTGGGAAACAGTGTAATACGCCCCCGAATGAAGGAATTGGTTCAAATAAATTTAACATGAGGTTGTCCCTGGCGAGACTTTGTCGGGCGTATCTCTCTCTAACACTGGTTTTTACCTGTGAAAAGTGTTAGGAAATTAGGCAGTTTTCGTTTAATCCTGATTAGCATCGTCACAAGATTACTAACATGGTAAATCGCATATGGCCGATTACTAACATGGTAAATCACATATGACATGTACTAGGAACATCTAGCAGATCCACATATGGACCAAAGACACATGTTTTTTTAGAGAAAAGGCATGCGCCCGATTTTATAAATAAAACCATCAAGCAGTGTTCCGAAACAAACATCCAGCCAAACCAACCAACAAAGTTTACCCCAGACGAAGGCTAGCCCAAAGTTAAAGACGGGAGATACATGGCACCCAGGCCAACACACGGCGCGCAGGCCGGAGAGATGAAAGACGACGTAGCCAACTACTAGTCGAAGGAGACGCAAAAGCAGCTAAGCAACATGCTCCTGTCTGGATAAAGAAGATGCCGAGGCCCGCACTTTAGATATCAGAAGATCAAGAGCATCCCGGTCCTCCGACTTAGTCAATGATCTCCACTGCTGCAAGAACATACAGGATTTAAATAAGCAGTCAGCAGGCTTAGCAGGGAAAACATGTTCGATAGTAAACTTGTTCCTAGTAGTCCACAGAGACCAACAGATCGCTCCAAGTCCAACCCAAAAGACCCTCTTAGTAACGCCTGCCAAAGAATTAGCAAAGGCCCGAAGCTCAGAAAACGAAGAAGGGTCCCAGGATACCTGGAGCCATGCTCTAACACAGCTCCAGACCAACTTGGCTAGCACACAATGAAAAAATATATGATTCGTGTCTTCCAGGGCACCACAAAGGGCGCAGAACTCCGATCCCGGGCCATTCCTCTTACGAATTTGGTCCGCCGCGGGAAGACGACCTCTGAAAGCTTGCCAGAGAAAGATCTTAACTTTCGGGGGAGGGGGTACGAGCCAGCCAAATTTGAGAAAATCTATTGGTGGGGGTACCACCAATTAGCTTGGAATATAAAGACTTGACCGAAAAACGACCAGACGAAGTAAGAGGCCAAACCACCGAGTCCACATTCTCCGAGAGCGTAGGGAAGAAGGTAGTAAGCCGCTGCCAATCTTCAAACTCTACAGGGGATAAGGAACGTCGGAGGGCTAGGTCCCAATTATTAGCCGAGAGCTCCGCGATGGAGATATTCGGGTTAGGGCAGTAAGAAAAAAATGTAGGGAAGCTCATAGAGAGAGGTGAGTCTCCACACCACCAATCAAGCCAAAAGCGGACAGAGGTCCCATCCCCAACTACAAACTTAACATGAGCCAAAAACAGAGGACGAATTTTAACCAGATCTTTCCAAAATTGCGAGCCACCGCAAGCCGAAGCAAACATGGGGCTAGAGAGAGGAAAATATTTGGCTTTAAGGATAGAAAACCATAAAGAGCCAACCCCTGTTGTCATAATTTTCCACCACCATTTAATCAAGAGGCATTTATTCATGATAGCGTTGTTAATGATGCCCAACCCCCCAAGGTTTTTGGGCCTACACATGAGATTCCACCTAACAAGTCTGTATTTGCGCCTATTGTCTGCCGCATTCCAAAAGAAAGCACCCCTATGCTTATCAAAACCTGCATGCGTGCCAGCCGAGAGTAAGTAAAAGCCCATGAGAAACATAGGCAAGGAAGACAAGCAAGCGTTGATCAGCGCCACTTTCCCCGCATTAGTGTTGTATCTACCACGCCAAGGGAGCACCCTATTGCCAAACTTAGCAACTGCAGGGGCAAATTCTTACGCATACAGCATGTCCGGAGAGATTGGGAGGCCCAGATATTTGAAAGGAAACGATCCCAAATTACAATTGAGAAGATGGGCCACCCTAAGAGCCTCAGTATCATCCACACCAGTCACTATAACCTCGCTCTTAGAAAAATTAATTTTAAGCCCCGACAAGGCCTCAAAACAGAGAAGAATGAATTTGAGGTGGGCGATGCAAGAGTCATTAAGATCTACCATAATGGTAGTGTCATCCGCATACTAAAGATGAGTGACCCCTTCCGGAATGAGATGTGAGATGACAAGAGATATATGACCATGAGAAGCAGCTCTGGACAGAATTCGAGATAAAGCATCCGCAACAAAATTGAACAGAATAGGAGAAGCAGGGTCACCCTACCGCAGGCCCCTGCCATTGGCAAAATAGTTGCTGACCTGGTCATTAACAGAGATCGCAGTGTGGCCCCCCGAGACCAACTGCATGATCCTATGGACATAAGCCCCATCGAAACCTTTGGCCAGGAGGACCTTTCTCAGGAAAGGCCAACTTACCGAATCGTAAGCTTTTTCGAAATCCAACTTTAAAATCACCGCTTTAGATTTGCGAATTCTGAGGTCATGCACAATCTCATGAAGGTAGAGGATCCCATCGAGGATAAAACGGCCCTTGATGAAAGCAGACTGGAAGGGAGTGATAGTTCTGTGGGCGATAGGTGTAAGACGAGTAGCAAAGCCCTTCGCAGGAAATTTAGCAAAATTATTAATGAGGGCAATTGGTCTAAACTGGGAGATTAGCTCAGCTCCTTTCACTTTTGGAATCAATGTAATAACAGCATAATTGAGACGAGAGATGTCAACTGTCCCCAAACAGAAGCCTTGAATGATTTGGCACACCAGCCGCCGCAACTGTGGCCAGAATTTCTTGAAGAAGGGAATAGAAAACCCATCAGGGCCAGAAGCAACATTAGGGTTGGCAGAATTAATGACCTCCCAGATCTCATTATCAGACAGGGGAATCATTAAAGCCTCATTCTCGGCGTTTGAGATCTTGTTACAATTGTCCCATAGGGAGGGGGATAAAGAAAGGCCACTCTCCTGTTTAGCCCCCAACAAAGAAGAGAAAAATTCTACAACGTGGGATAAGATTAGGGATTTATCCAAGGTTCTGACTCCGTTGATGATGAGGCTATCAATGTGGCATCTTCTTCTTCTGCCATTGACAATGGCAAAGAAGTAGGCCGTTGGAGAGTCGCCTTTAAGAGTCCAATTTAGGGTGCCACGCTGACGCCAATAGATCTCCGCCTGCTGATGCAACTGCATCAGAGCGGATTCAAGGTTGTATCGAACTAACCAATCAGTCTCCGAGAGGCTAGTCGCATCAGCAATACGGTCCAGATCCTCAATCTGGGCCTCTAAAGAATTTTTCTCCCTGCGAGCCTCCGCAGCTCTGTTACGAGACCAACCTCTAAGAAATTTGCGAAGCTCGTAAGAGCATTTGTGCCAGTCATCCATGGGACCAAAGGAACGAAGGGAAGGGGTAAGGAGGTTTGAAATTTTGGTGGCAAGCATATCGATGAAACCCTCAACTAAAAGCCAAGAGGCATCGAATTGGAAGCGAGAAGAGGCCATAGGTTGGTCCAGGCCAGCGTCCAAGATAAGGGGGGTGTGATCCAAACCCACAGTAGATTTAGCTTTCAGGAAGGCACGAGGGAATAAGGAATCCCAGTTAGAACAGATAAAAGCCCAATCCAGCACCGACCGGACTGGATTAATCTGATGGTTAGACCAGGTAAAACGAGCTCCCACCCGAGATAGCTTGCGGATTGCACAGTTACTAATAAAATCATTAAACGCATTGGCAAGAGGCCAGGAAAAGTTATGATTATTCTTATCAAAAGGAGTACGTAAAAGGTTGAAGTCACCTCCTATCACAATAGGTATCGGACAAGCCTCAATTTTAGTAGATAACTCATCAAGAAAAATAGAGGTTAGAGAATGATCTGCTGGGCCATAAACTACCATAAATTCCCAAAGGGTGTTGAGCTGTCGGTGGTGCACCACAATGCTTGCCCAAAAAATACCATGATCAAAAGCCACAAAGTCAAACGTGTCCCGTTTGGAGCCAATGAGAATGCCCCCAGAGTGGCCAGAGGATGGGAGAAAATTCCAATCGAATATGTCCATGCCCGCCATAGCTGATAATTCATTAGGGGAGAAGGATCCTTTCAAGGTTTCAACCAGCCCTAAAATGTCAATGTTTTCACCTCAAACAACATCCCTAATTTGGTCTCGACGCCCCCTAGCTCCGAAACCTCTAATATTCCAGAAAAGGGCTTTCATTTGAAAGAAAGATTCTTGATGCAAAGGCTAGACCTGCAAGGGGCAGCGCAGGATTTAGAGCGTTTCGAAGGGCCCCTTTTGGCTGGAGGGGGTTGGGATTGGCCACAACCATCACCCACACCCCCCTCCCTGACCGGCACAGACGCATCCCCTTTAGCAGCAGCAGCCGCGGCCTCTTGGGCCTTGGCGATGGCTGGCTGGGCCATCTCATTGGCCCTGATAGTGGATAGAAGAAACGAAGGCGACCCATATCCAGGTTCGAGAGAAACACCCATGTCTGATAAAATATGCAAAAGATGATCGTCCGAAAGAGAAGGCAGAACAAGCCGAATCGGGGAGGAAGGAGGGGGTAGGTTGGACACCATACCTGCAGGGGGAGGGATATCCTTGGCAGCCGCATGGCGCTCCACCCGCAGGGCCACCGGCTTGCCAGAATCCTGAACACGCCGACCCTTGCGAGCCGTGGAAGCAAGCGAGCGAAGCAGGGGAGAGCGCGCCGCAGGAGAAGCCGACACATGACCAGAGCCCGACGTAGACCCCAGATCCTTATCCACACACCGACAGATACCCGTCATTGATTGCTTGGAGCCCGAAGAGGCCCTGCTCTTGGCCGAGAACTTCCTAACAGTTGATTTCTTCTTCTTCTTGGACGTGGTCAGCTCCGTTGGGCGGGGGGGAGAGGGAGGCAGGTCTTCGATACCAGAGAAGGTGGGAGACAGAGGGCGAACTGGCAGATTGGAGCAAACTCCCGAGATGGGGGTGCCCGTGGCAGCCGCCTTTCCTTGTCCAGGAGCACCCAAGAGCATACCTCCCTGCAAAGGCACCTCCACCGGCTCCTTTTGGGCCGGACCCACCGGAGCATTAGCCTTGAACAACTCCCGTTCATCAGCATCCAATCCATCCCATTCAGACTGGGTGAAGTGAGGGTCTGTACCCTCGCTAGGGTTCTGCCCACCCGCCGAGCCATCACCATTCTTGTCACGCTTGTCAGGATCACCAGAGCTAGGGGGAGGTGGGGATGGAGGAGCCTGGAATGCCTTAGCTCCCTCAGCCCGAACCCGCAGCTGAACTCCATCAGAAGAGGGAAAGACATCAACCACACCTCGAACACAGACAGGATCCACACACCAGACTTTGATACGAACCGGACCAATCTTCTCCAGGGACTCAGAATCCACCTCAACAGGCTTGCCAATCAGAACACCGAAGGCCATCATGATCGAGACCGAGCACAATCCAGCCGGGACGTCATCCACCAGCACCCAGATCTGAGAGAGCGGTCCCACCGCTTTAGCACCACACGTCGCAGCCTTGACGGACACCACCAACTGGTTGTAGGGGAGGGTAAAATTGGTGCAGGAGGAAATCATTCTCAAGCAGTCCTTGGAGGGGAACACCACTGCAAACTCATAGTCAGAGAGTTGGCTAACTTGCCAGTCCCAACCCCCCTCGTCCCAGATCCGTAGACCTTCCAAAAAGGTCTGTGGAGAAATCTTTTGGCCCTGGACCGAAACGATGGCAGCATTCGAGAGGGATGGGGCCGCAGCAACCAAGGGAAGCTCACTATCCAGAGCAAAGAATGAACATCCAGGGAGGCCCATCCCAAAGTGAACAAAGGCTGGTGGTTTAATGCGGTTTTGGCAATCAACTGTCAGGTGCCCTTCAGATCTATAGATTAGACAGAATGGAGGTTTGAAGCACCTCGATTGAAAGTGACCTGGTTAGTGGCATGCGAAGCATGTGAGAGAGGAAGGAGTGTTTGGAGCATTGGCACCCTGGTGCGGAGGAGGGGGTGGAGGAGGAGGAAGGATGCCATCCCCAAGCCCCGAAGAAGAAGATCCAGGAGCAGGGGCAGGAGGGCGGCGCGCCTTGATCTGCATGGAGGCGGAGCCAGAGAAGATGCGCGGAGGAGGACGAGAACCAGCCCCAGCACCAGAGGAGCGAGGAGGCTGCCGCGTCAGAGCCACTGGGACCCGAGCAGGGGCCGGGCGCGGCCCCGAGGAAGACAAGCCGCCAGCACCTCCCAACGCCGCGACCTCCCACGGATCCAACGCCGGCGACCCCGCGGCACCAGATCCGGACGCCAGAGGGCCAGATCCAGCCAGCGACCGCTCCCGCATGTCGCTCTGGAGCCACTCCGGACCTGCCGCCCACGCCTCGCAGTCGTAGGCCACCTGCTCACGCGTCGCCTGATCGGCCTCCAACTTGGAGCACAGGGCAGCTTCATACTCTAGATCAGCCCCCGCGCCCGGCGAATCCTCGCGCCGGCGCTTGCTGCCCGACAAAGCTTCACTCGAGGAGCCCCTGGACTTATCCATGGCGAGGACCTCCATGAAGGAGAAGAGAAGAGGAGGAGGAGGAGTGGATCTGAGGAAGCGACGGATGGGGGCGCGGTGTTTGCGTAGATCCGCAGCGGAAGCCGGAAACCCTAGGAAAGGGGGCAGAGATCCTCTTCTCACCCATAAATATCCCGAGCGAGCCACACCCACATGGCCCGAGTAGGCCACATGGGCCGAAGAGAGGGAGGGGGGAGCAGTGGCCACCACCAGCTGCCAGGGCCCACAGGGGGAGAGGGGGGAAAACAGACAGCGAGGACAAAGAAGGGGCCGCGGGCCGTCCACCAGCGTCCGGCCCAAGAGGCCCAAGGTCCAGCACTCCTCGGGGCCCACTAGCCACAGAGGACCAAACCAGATCTAGGGTTTGCGCATCCGCCGCACCCCTGGCCCCCGACGAGCCAAACAGCACTGGCGACGGCGCACCGGACAAAGGAGATGGGGGAGCCGAAGATCCGCACGAGCCAGGGGAGCACAAGCCGGCGGCGACCACCGCCACCACAAACGGCACCACTCCAAGGATACCTTTGGCCGGAGATGGAGCAGGGAACTTACCAACTTTACGACGACGGCGCGACACACGCTGCCAGCCAGAGACACCATCCGGCGAGGCCACCGGCCTACCCCTGCCCCCAGGAGCAAACTTTCAGGGGTGAGACGAAGCCTTGGCATCCAGCGGCGGCATCGGAGGCACCAGAGAGGGAGTGGCCTCCGAATCAGAGGAGGCATAGCCATCATCGACGAGAGCCCAAAACTGAGATCCGGACAACGACACAGAGGCAGCTGGCTGCCGAGGCGACGAGGAAGAGGGGGAAGGGGAGGAGAGGGGGGAGGAGGGCGACGCCGGGGGGGAAGGGCTCACCGGAGGGAAGCCAGCAGGGGACGGGGACACGCGGGGAGGAGGGGAGGGAAGCCATCAGAGAGGCACTGCAGAGCGTTCCAAAGACACATGTCAACGGAAAAAGATTGAGGGCATTCAAGGGCATCGGAAACTTTGGTGCAACATCATCTTCGGCCATGGTAGTGAAGACAAGGTGGTTGTCCGTAGTAGAGGAAGTAGTCGAAGCAGGCGGACGGACGTTGAGGATGTAGTTGAACTTGAGTGAGTAGTCGCGTCGGGACACTCCCCAAAAATCTTATTGCCCCTTATCCAGTGTAGGTTCTCAAGAGATGCGGTTTCAGAGTCCTGCTCTCCTAGATGGTTGTGCACGCAATCATCGGGATGGGGTCACCGGAGAAGCAGCTCAACACTAGGAACTCGTCACTGTGTGTGTGTGTGTGTGTGTGTGTGTGTGTGTTTCTGTTGTGTCTGTTCTATGGTCTGCGTACACCCTCTCTCCTCTACATAGAGGCGACACGTGGGAGAGTGAATATATGCAACTGAGATATGGTGGAAGAACTCTTTGGTGGTACAAAATGTATCGACAGTGAGCTCGTGTATTGACACATACATCCAGAGCTAGACATTGTGTTGCCATGCAAAAATTTAGTTCGTCTTCCAATGTGCGTAATGTTAGCCCGTTCTCGAACTAGACGCGCACGCATTACATGGCATTAAGTGAGGGAGTGAGTGAGCGCATGTTATTGCTCTCCTTTCTCCTACTACAAGGAGTAGTAGAAAAGCCAACCTCATATGTTGTTGATTCTTCTACTCTACCAGTAGCATGATAGTAAACTTATACTCTTAACATGCAACTCAAATGTGGCCTTTGAGATTTCAGAATTTTCACTAGGACAAGGTTCAAGATTTAGTAGGCCTAGGCTGATAATCTTTCCTACTTATAAAGGTGAAGTTCGTGGTGAGTTCATATGTGGGACCATACAAATAAATAAATGCACTTCTATCCACATGTGGACTAGCCACCTTCCAAAAGATATAGTAAACAAATATTACTTCTACTCGGTCTGAGACGTACCCAAATAAGCAAAATACGCTTCTACCCTAATATGAGAACAACACTCTCATAAAAACATAGATTATAAATGCATACGACCCCAATTCAAAATAATGATCATGATTTTAATTCCTCTGCCCAACCAATTCCTCTAGTTCTATAGCATAGCAGAAGATATCGAACATATTGCAATTTCAACATGGTCATAGGCGTTGTCCTCCTACCAAATCCATGACCGTGTGCGTTCAAATTACTCATGCCCATTCAACTATGTTTCAAAATTGAAAATGTTATCTCCCTGTAAATCTTGCAAAGGACCGACAATGGTCGCTTAAAAATCATCAATGACTACAAAGTGACATTTCGTTATATTTACGCTCTCTTTTTAATCATAAAACATGCAGTAACAATAAGACGCCATCATCTTTTGATGATCTCCTGAGCCAGTAGTATCTCGTCGTTTTTTATGGTTCTATAGCAATGCACGGTCATTGTGCTAGTACTAACAATCTCCCACCAGATCTTATAGGCACATTGAATTGCATTTGTTCTGATAGTACTATTTGATATGCCCACAATTAAGTGGAGACCGATTAAGGTTGAGCTCCACATAGACATGCATTTACACTTATTGACAACCGAATGATGGAGTATCCCTTGAATTATCAGTCTTGCCTTAATAAGTTTCATTGCATGTTGTTACCCGTACATGGCTGCCAAGGCAACCCTACAGGGTGGAGCATACAACTCGTACTCCTCGCCTTTCATGAGCTTACAATAGATTATATGATCTCATAGGCTATGACTAGTAGTCAGGCTCATTTAGGTGTGTTCTTTAAGGATTGCTCCATTGGATGGCGTCTTCGCTTTCATAAGCAAACGGAACACATGAAGAATAACAACTGTGCCTTACAATATCATTGAGAGAACAACATCTTCAGCTAAGTGAGTTTATTAAAAGTTCAATCCAGATGCAATTTTGTTTTTAGGTACTACTTCACCTCATTGTGGATCACATAGGTTGGGGTTCTTCTTCGACAACTGTTATGGGTCTCAAGCACATCTCCGTCGATGCATAGTCAATCACATTTCTTGATACAACTTTTGTTAAAGGATATGTCATTTTTAGTAGTTGGAACATAATTCTAACATTATTACTCTGGAGTTTTTCAACTTCCTGACAGATTTTAATCTTTTTTCATATGTCTTGAATACTTCAAGTTATCCTTTTAACTATTCATTTTGACAATTACAGTTTCATTGTAATAGTCCATGAGGATAGTCGGTATGGGTTTTTCAACCACCGGCGTGTCCATTAAGATTTGACGAGCCATTCTGCTTCAACTATAGATGTGTCTAATGATGTGAGTTCTGCTTCCATTGTTGACCTCATTAATATGGTTTGCTTGCAGGACTTCTATGAAACAACGCCGACACCAAGAGTGAATATGTACCCACTTGTGTTCTTTATCTCATCAGCTTCATAAATCCAATTTGATTCACTATACCCTTCATGTACTCTTGGATATCTGGTATTGTGAATACCATAGCTCATTGTCCCCTTTAGATAGCGCATTATTTTCTCAAAAGCGCGCCAATGATCATCTCCAAGATTGGAAACAAAACGTCTTATTTTTCTGACTGGAAACGAGATGCAAGGCCTTGTGCCGCAAGCTAAATACATGCCCGACCAACTATTTGAGAGTATCTCAATTGATCTCTAGTAGCTTGTTGATTCTGTCAAAGGAACACATCAGGATCATAAGGAGTTGAAAAAGGTTTGCAATTGGAATATCCAAATCTACTCAGCACCTTTTCCATGTAATGAGATTGCACAAGACTAGTGCCATTGTTTTCATTTCTAGAAAGCTTGATGTTGAAGATAACATCAACTTCCCCAATATCTTTCATCTCAAGACATTGAGAGAAGAAAGCTTTGACCTCACCAATGACTTTGAGTGTGGTCCCAAAGATTAGTATGTCAGCAACATATAAGCAAAGGATTACTCCCTCACCGCCACCATAGAGTTAGTAGACACATTTATCGGTTTCATTCATTACAAAGCTTGTGGAAGTTAAAGTTTTGTTAAACTTCTCATGTCATTGTGTTGGTGCTTGTTTTAGGCCATACAAAGATTTCAACAAATTATAAAGCTTTCTTTCCTGACCTAGTGCTACAAATCGATCTGGTTCTTCAATGTAAATTTCCTCTTCCAACTCTCCATTTATGAAAGTTGTCTACAGATCCATTTGATGAACGATAAGTCCGTGAGGCAGCCAAATATAGTAATACTTGAATTGTGTTCAGCCTAACCGCATGTGAGTAGGGATCGCAGAAATCTTTGTCTACTTTTTGGGTATAACCCTTGGCTACAAGCCCTGCCTTGTAATTTACAATCATACCATAAGATGTGTGTTTTCTTTTGAATGTCCATTTACATTGTACTGCTTTGCAACCATAAGGACAATCAGTCATCTCCCAAGTTCCATTGGCTAAGATGGAATTCATCTCTCTTTGAATAGCTTCTTTCCAATAGTCTGCATCCGGGGAAGCATAAACTTATGAAATGGTAGCAGGAGTGTCATCCACAAGGTACACAATAACATCATTGCCAAGGGACTTTGAAGTCTTTTATGTTTTTATCCTTGGGAGAGCTTGATTATCATCCTCATCAGAACTTTCATCACTAAAATATTTGGAATCCTCTAGTGAATTGAATGATTTAGGATCAGATTCCTAACTAGACATGATTTGCATATCGATCATAGGAAAAATAACTTGAAAGAAATATGCATCTTTTGACTCCAAGTGGTCCCAACTTTCATATCAGCTACTCCATATTTCACTACTAGAATCTATAACCAATGTTACATACAACATATCCAAGAAAGACAAAATCAACTATCTATAATCCAAGCTTGCATTTCTTTAGAATGTTAATATTTTCTTTCCCCATTGTTAACATGGTGTATCTCTTTATTCTTGGTTGGAACTCAGTTTAGGACATGACACGGAGTTAATATCGCCTCCTGATACGTCTCCATCGTATCTATAATTTTTGATTATTTCGTGCCAATATTCTACAACTTTCATATACTTTTGGCAACATTTTATATTATTTTTGGGACTAACATATTGATCCAATGCCCAATGCCCAGTGCCACTTCCAGTTTGTTGCATGTTTTTTGTTTCGCAGAATATCCATATCAAACAAAGTCCAAATGCGACAAAAATTTACGGAGATTTATTTTGGAATATATGTGATTTTTGGGAAGAAGAATCAACGCAAGATGGTGCTTGAGGGCCCCACGAGGCACCAGGGCACGCCGTGGTAACTCGTGAGCCCCTTGTAAGTCAGTTGATACCCTTCTTTTGCCTCAAGAAAGATAATATTGGAAAAAAAATCGTGTTAAAATTTCAGCCCAATCGGAGTTACGGATCTCCAGGAATTTAAGAAACGGTGAAGGGCCAGAAAACGGGAAAACGAAACAAAAGAGAACGGAGAGAGAGATCCAATCTCGGAGGGGCTCCTGCCCTTTGGGAGCCATGGAGACCATGGACCAGAGGGGAAACTCTCCTCCCATCTTGGGGGAGGCCAAAGAAGAAGAAGAAGAAGGGGGGGCTCTCTCCCCTCTCTCCCGGTGGCGTCGGAACACCGCCGGGGCAACCATCGTGACGACGATCTACACCAACAATTTCGCCGCCGTCATCACTAACTCTCTCCCCCCTCTATGCAGCGGTCTAACACCTCTTCTCCCTGCTGTAATCTCTACTTAAACATGGTGCTGAACTCTATATGTCATTATCCAATGATATGTGGCTATCCTATGATGTTTGAGTAGATTCGTTTTGTCCTATGGGTTGATTGATGATCGTGATTGATTTGAGTTGTATGTTTTATGTTGGTGCTATCCTATGGTACCCTTCGAGTCGCGCAAGCGTGTGGGATTCCCGTTGTAGGGTGTTTCAATACGTTCATGATTCGCTTATAGTGGGTGGCGTGAGTGACGGAAACACATACTCGTGTAAGGGGGTTGTTGCTTATGGGAGTAAAGAGGACTTGTTACTTAATGCTATGGTTGGGTTTTACCTTAATGATCTTTAGTAGTTGCGGACGCTTTCTAGAGTTCAAATCATAAGTGCATATGATCCAAGTAAAGAAAGTATGTTAACTCCTGCCTCTCCCTCATATAAAATTGCAGTAATGATTACCGGTCTAGTTATTGATTGCCTAGGGACAAATCCTTCTCTTGTGTTACAAAAGATTTCTACTAAACAACTAACTTTTATTATCTTGCAAATTACTCCTAGTTTTATTCTTGCAAAGTAGTTCTAGCATTACCCCTACAAAGTACTTCTAGTTTCATACTTGTTCTAGGTAAAGCGGACGTTAAGTGTGCGTAGAGTTATATCAGTGGCCGATAGAACTTGAAGGGAATATAAATTCTACCTTTAGCTCCTCGTTGGGTTCAACACTCTTATTTATCGAAAAAGCTACAATTGATCCTGTATACTTGTGGGTTATCAAGACCTTTTTCTGGCACCGTTGCCGGGGAGCAATAGCGTCGGGTGAATATTTTCGTGTGTGCTTGTTTGCTTTATCACTAAGTAGTTTTTATTTTCTGTTCTAAGTTGTTTTATATCTCTAGTTATGGATATGGAACATGAAATACAAAAAAATTTAGTTGTACTTGCTACTCATGGAGATGGGGAACCTCCTAAAACCCTCGATGCTCGTTATGTGGAAAATATTAAACACTACTTTGATAATCTTGAGAAAACCCCATTCAACTTGATAATGGGAGACACGTTGGATCAATGTGAATACTTTAGGGATTATTGCTTGACTCAAAAAGGGAAACTCTTATGGGATCAAATAGATTGTTTGCAATGGTATGCTTGGAATTTATGCTTGAGATATGATTATACTTGTTGCTCTAGGATGAAGGCTCCACACCTTCCCTTTTCATGTGAATTTAATGATAATGAAACCTTGGCTTCTTATGCTAATGGTATATATGATTACTATGATGTGGAACGAATAGAAGAATT
Organism: Thinopyrum elongatum; assembly: GCA_011799875.1. Classification (NCBI taxonomy): domain Eukaryota; kingdom Viridiplantae; phylum Streptophyta; class Magnoliopsida; order Poales; family Poaceae; genus Thinopyrum; species Thinopyrum elongatum. Next base: position 411,735,358 of record CM022298.1, on the reverse strand, counting down.
TGTTGCTTTTAAGGTTGCTTATGAAATTGAATCTTTGTTTGAAAAGTATGAAGATTGTGATGAAGCTGTTTACAGATCTGAATATTTTGCTATACTTAAATATTCCTATGAGAATTATAAATACAATGCTAATATTGATGAATTTATTGAGAAAGTCTCCGCTGTCCAAGAAGAGATTAATATTTTAGAGGAACCTATGGAGGAAGAAATTGCTGAAATTGTGAGCTCATTGGATGAAAAAGATGACGAGGAGAGCGAAGAACACAAGGAGGAAGAGCGGATTAGCTACCCGTGCCCACCTTCTAACGAGAGTAACTCTTCAACTCATACATTGTTTAATTTCTCTTCGTGCTTACCGAAGGATGAATGCTATGATCCCTTGGATTCATTTGAAATATCGCTTTTTGATGAAATCGATACTTGCTATGCTTGTGGCCATGATACCAATTTGAATTATGCTTATGGAGATCAACTTGCTATCGTTCCTTATGTTAAACATGAAATTGTTTCTATTGCACCCACACATGATAGTCATATTATCTTTTTGAATTCTCCCAACTGCACTATATCGGAGAAGTTTGCTCTTATTAAGGATTATATTGATGGGTTGCATTTTTTTACTATTGCACATGATGATTTTGATGGATATAATATGCATGTGCTTGCTGCTCCTACTTGCAATTATTATGAGAGAGGAACTACATCTCAACCTCTCTATGTTTCCAACATGATAAAATTACAAGAAACTACTTATGCTATATATCGGCCTTTATTATGTGTGCATGAATTGTTCTTTTATGACATGCCGATGCATAGGAAGAGAGTTAGAATTCGTCGTTGCATGATATATGTTGCTTTGTCCTCACTACTTAATTACAAATCATTGTTAATTAAAATTGGCTTCGATATACCTTGGGATCCGGGTGGATCTATTACTTGAGCACTTTATGCCTAGCATAATGGCTTTAAAGAAAGCGCTGCCTGGAAGACAACTTGGAAGTTTTAGAGTGTCATTTTATTCTGTTGTGTGCATTTAAAAAGTTTAAAAACAAAAAAAAATATAGAGGGGAACCTAAAACTTTACAAAAAGAAAAGTGAAAGTGAGAAAGACGAGGACCATGGAAGCGGGAGCATGCCTTGAACTTTGTTCATGCCCATGGAAACTTTGTGAACCTTGAATTACAAAAACTTTTCATCAAAAATAATTATCCCCTTGTAAAAATCCATTGTATTATAAAAATAATGTGCCAAGACTTACCGTTAGGGTGTTTAAATTGCTTGTTTGGTATGTGCAGTGCAAAAACAGAAACTTTTGCTGTAGTATTTGAATTTACATTTTTTACTGGAACATGCAAAAATTCTGAAATTTTTACCCAGTACTGCTATGCAAATTTTTTATGTTTTTCTAATTTTTCAGAATTTTTTGAGTTACAGAAGTATATGTACCATCTGCATCTTTACAGACTGTCCTATTTTCACAGATTGATGTTATAGTTTTGTTATTTGCTTATGTTTGAAATCTTGTTGAGCCCCATTGACTTGGGAGCCATAGAATTATGATAGCATACAGTGGGTAATGTTTGATTATAATTATACAATAATGTTACATCAAGACATGATGGGATTTGATGTTATATGTACTAACCCTTCTAATAAAAAGTTCGGTTAAGTTTTGTGTGGATGAAGTGTTTGAAGATCAAGGAGGTATCGATATGAGGAGAATAAGGAGAGACAAGAGTTAAAGCTTGGGGATGCCCAAGGCACCCCAAGTAAATATTCAAGGAGACTCAAGCGTCTAAGCTTGGGGATGCCCCGGAAGGCATCACATCTTTCTTCAACAATTATCGATATGTTTTGGTTTTTGTTTTGTTCACATGATATGTGTAAATTCTTGGAGCTTCGTGTGCTTTTTATTTTCCTTTAAGTAATGCACCATGCTGGTATGAGATAGTCCTTGGTTGATTTATAGAATGCTCTTTTCACTTCACTTATATCTTTTGAGTATGGCTTTATAGGATGCTTCATATGCTTCGCTTATATCATTTGAAGTTTGGATGCATGCTTCCCTACATTTAGAAAACCGTTATTTGTAGAATGCTATTTTGCTTCATTTATTAGAGCGTGGGAAAGTCTTTTGTAGAAAGAATTAAACTCTCTTGCTTCACTTATATCTATTTAGAGAGTCGACAGGAATTGGTCATTCACATGGTTAGTCATAAAATCCTACATAAAACTTGTAGATCACTGAATATGATATGTTTGATTCCTTGCAATAGTTTTGCGATAAAGAGATGGTAATATGTGGGAGGTACTAGTGAATGATTGTGGTTCAGTAAGAATATTGGTGTTAAGGTTTGTGATTCCTGAAGCATGCACATATAGTCTTTAGTTATGCTAAGAAGTTGGAGCATGATTTATTATTGATTGTCTTCCTTTGCGTGGAGGTTGGGGGCGCGAGATGCTTAACTCCTACCAACCTACCCCCTAGGGGCATGCATAGTAGTAGTTTGCTTTGAGGGCTAATAGACTTTCACAATAAGTATGTGAGTTCTTTATGACTAATGTGAGTCCATGGATTATACGCACTCTCACCTTTCCGCAATTTGCTAGCCTCTTCGGTATCGTGCATTGCCCTTTCTCACCACAAGAGTTGGTGCAAACTTTGCCGGTGCATCCAAACCCCGTGATATGATACGCTCTATCACACATAAGCCTCCTTATATCTTCCTCAAAACATCCACCATACCTACCTATCATGGCATTTCCATAGCCATTCCGAGATATATTGCCATGCAACTTCCATCATCATCATATACATGACTTGAGCATTCATTGTCATATTGCTTTGCATGATCATATAGCTGACAAGTATTTGTGGCTCAGCCACCGCACATTATTATCATACATGTTACGCTAGCATCATTGCACATCCTGGTACACTGCCAGAGGCATTCATGTTGATTCATATTGTTCTAGATATCGAGTTGTAATATTGATTTGTAAGTAAATAGAAGTGTGATGATCATCATTATTATAGAATTGTCCAGCGAGGAAAGGATGATGGAGACTATGATTCCCCCACAAGTCGGGATGAGACTCCGGACGAAAATAAAAAAAAAGCCAAAAAGAGCCAAAAAGAGCCCAACAAAAAAAACAAAGGGAAAACAAAAAAATGAGAGAAAAAGAGAGAAGGGACAATGTTACTATCTTTTACCACACTTGTGCTTCAGAGTAGCACCATGTTTTTCATATTGAGAGTCTCCTATGTTGTCCCTTTCATATACTAGTGGGAATTTTTCATATAGAACTTGACTTGTATATTCTAATGATGGGCTTCGTCAAATGTCCGAGGTCTTCATGAGTAAGCAAGTTGGATGCACACCCACTTAGTTTTCAGTTTGAGGTTTCATACACTTATAGCTCTTAGTGCATCTATTGAATGGCAATCCCTACTTTTCGCATTGACATCAATTGATGGGCATCTCCATAGCCGGTTGATTAGCCGCGTCGATGTGAGACTATCTTTCTTTTTGTCTTCTCCATATTAATCTCTACCACTGATTCTATTCCACCCATAGTGCTATATCCATGGCTTGCGCTCATGTATTATGTGGGAGTTGAAAAAGCTGAAGCGCGTTAAAAAGTATGAACCAATTGCTTGGCTGACACTGGGCTAGTACGTAATAAATACTTTGTGTTAAGTAGATGGAGCATGACAAGGCTATATGATTTTGTAGGGATAGCGTTCTTTAGCATTTTTATTCTGAAAGGCATGATTGTTTGATAGTATTCCTAAGTATTGATGTATTTATATCAAATTATAGACTATTGCTTTGAATCACCCATGTCTTAATATTAATGCCATGATTAGATTACATGATCAAGATTATGCTAGGTAGCATTCCACATCAAAAATTACCTTTTTTATAATTTATCTACTCGAGGACAAGCATGAATTAAGCTTACGGATGCTGATACGTCTCTGTCGTATCTATAATTTTTTATTGTTTCATGCCAATATTCTACAACTTTCATATACTTTTGGCAACATTTTATATTATTTCTAGGACTAACATATTGATCCAGTGCCCAGTGCCAGTTCCTGTTTGTTGCATGTTTTTTGTTTCATAGAGTATCCATATCAAACGAAGTCCAAACACGATAAAAATTTACGGAGATTTATTTCAGAACACATGTGATTTTTTGGAAGAAGAATCAACGCAAGACGGTGCTCGAGGGCCCCACGAGGCATCAGGGCGCGCCTAGGGGGGTAGGGTGCGCCGTGGTACCTCGTGATCCCCTTGTTAGTCAGTTGACACCCTTATTTCGCCGCAAGAAATATAATATCTAGAAAAAAATCGTGTTAAAATTTCAGCCCAATCGGAGTTACGGATCTCTGGCAATTTAAGAAACGGTGAAGGGCCAGAAAACGGGAACGCGAAACGGAATAGAACAGAGAGAGATATCCAATCTCGGAGGGGCTCCTACCCTCCGGGAGCCATGGAGACCATGGACCAAAGGGAAACCTCTCATCAATCTAGGGGGAGTACAAGGAAGAAGAAGAAGGAGGGGGGCTCTCTCCCTCTCTCTCCCGGTGGCGCCGAAACGCCGCCGGGGCAACCATCGTGACGGCGATCTACACCAACAACTTCGCCGCCGTCATCACCAACACTCTCCCACTCTGTGCAGCGGCGTAACACCTCTCTCCCTGATGTAATATCTACTTAAACATGGTACTTAGCACTTTATGCTATTTTCCAATGATATGTGGCTACCCTATGATGTTTGAGTAGATTCGTTTTGTCCTATTGGTTGATTGATGATCGTGATTGGTTTGAGTTGTATGTTTTATTTTGGTGCTGTCCTATGGTGCCCTCCGTGTCACGCAGGCGTGTGGGATTCCCGCTGTAGGGTGTTTCAATACGTTCATGATTCGCTTATAGTGTTGCTAGAGTTCCAATGATAAGTGCATATGATCCAAGTACGGAAAGTATGTTAGCTCATGCCTCTCCCTCATATAAAATTGCAATAATGATTACCGGTCTAGTTATCGATTGCCTAGGGACAAATCCTTCTCTAGTGTTACAAAAGCTTTCTGCTAAACAAATAACTTTTATTATCTTGCCAATTACTCCTAATTTTATTCGTGCAAAGTAGTTCTAGCATTACCCCTACAAAGTACTTCTAGTTTCATACTTGCTCTAGGTAAAGCGAACGTTAAGTGTGCGTAGAGTTGTATCCATGGTCGATAGAACTTGAAGGGAATATAAATTCTACCTTTAGCTCCTCTCTGGGTTCGACACTCTTATTTATCAAAAAAGCTACAATTGATCCCCTATACGTGTGGGTTATCACCTCCCCCCACCATTCATTAGATAAACGGTAGTATCTAACATGGCGTTGACCAAACTAGTTAGAGTGTAAATTTTTTCCATTCCACTATCCCATTGGATTAAGGGGAATTGGGAGGCGTACTCTCATGGATTATACCATGTTCTGAACAGAATAAAGTTATGTCATAGGAAAAGTATTCTGCTCCACGATCAGACTAAATCCTTCTGATCTTTCTCTCAAACTAATTTTTAACTTCAACCTTATAGATTTTGAAGTAATCTAGAGCTTCATCTTTAGTTTTCAAAAGATACGCATAACAATATCTAGTTGAATTATCAACTGAAGTAATGAAATATTTCTATCTTTCTTTCGGCAACACACCATTCATCTCACGCAGATTTCAATGTATCAACTTTAAAGGCGCCCAATTTCTTTTCTCTACAGCCTTGTGATGCTTACGAGCTTGCTTAGCTTGAACACAAGCTTGACACGTAGAGCCTTTGACTAGCAACAACTTTGGATTTAAGCTCATACTAGCTAGTCATGATATACAACCAAAAAATAATGTGCCAAAGTCATGAATGCCAAACATTATTCTCATTAGAATTAGTGTAGACATGATTGACAACTTTATTGCAGAAGTCCTCCAAGGATAGACAAAATAAACCTCCACATTCATAGTCCTTCCCAACAAAAGTTCCATACTTACACAATAAAAATTTATTTGAATCAAACACCACTTTAAACCCATCTTTGAGAATACGGGATCCACTAACAAGATTATTCTTGTTAGGAGGGACATATTGGACATTATTCAGTTGCAGGACCTTTCCTGAAGTAAACTTGAGATCGCCCATACCATGCCAGGAACAGAAGCAGATGAACTATTCCCCATTAGAACAATGGAATCATGGTGTGCCTTACAAATAGGTAGACAAAGATATGTTAGTACACACATGAATATTAGCACTAGTGTCAACCCACCTATTGGTACATTGACACATTGAAAGAATAGTAGGTAGATTACCATACACGAATGTTCCCCTTTAGCATGCCAATGATCATGTTGACAGAATTAGAACTCTGTCTAGGATCCTTCTCCCAGCCATAGTGGTTCGGACACTTGGGAGACCAATGATCATCTGCACCTCAAACCCAACAAGGATCCTTCTCATTGTCCTTGCTTTGCCCTTTGGGGCCTTCTTCTTCTTGAAGTTTGTAGTCTTGGAGACTTTGCTTATTCCCTTGAGCTTGTGATCATTTTTCTGGACTACATTGGCAGCAGAATGTCCCTCGACTTTTAGCTCATGTGTCCTTTACCCTCGGCTTCTCTTCAACATCCAAAGATCCAATGAGGATCTCGACATAGATCTCTTGTTTGTGATGTTTTAGAGAAGTGGAAAATTCCTCCACGAACAAGTAAAGTTAGCAACAATGCTCCTAGCAACAAACTTGTTGGGCAACACACACTGAAGGCAGTTGAGTTCCTTTGCCATGCACTATAGCTCATGAACTTGTTCGACCATGAAACAGTTCTCAACCATTATGCCGTCAATGAACTACTCTATAGCATACAGTTCACCACCGACATTGGTGGTACCGAACTCAGATTCAAGTCATTCCATAGTTCTATGGCATTATGTAGATATCCAACAACCGACCTGTCACTCAACACACTTATGACGGCACCCCACAAATATTACAGTGGCCTCCGAGAATGATTTGTCCTCTACAAGAGTAAGTGGTCCACTTGGAGTGCGAGCCAAAATCCAGTACATGTTCATAGAGAGGATCCACATGATGGTTTTAGTTTGTCATCTCTTGAGTGAGTACCCGTCAATGGGCTTGATTTTAGAGCAACATCAAAGCTAGTCAACAAAAATTTCTTACATAAATAATGTTTTACGTTTATTAGCAAATTGGGTAGTTTTTGTTTAGGCTTAAGCTAGATTAGCATTATCACAAGATTACTGACATGGCAAATTGCATACAACAAAGTAGGAACATCTAGAACATACACATATGGACCAAAGGCACATGTCAATAGAGAAAGGTTCAGGACATATGAGGGCACTGGAAACTCCAGTGCAACATCATCTCCTCCCATGGTGGTGAAGATAAGGTGGTCGTCTGCATTAGATGAAGTACTCAAAGAAAGAAGACACCAATGATGTAGTTTAACTTGAGCAAGAAGTAGCATCGAGATGGTCCCCAAAAACCTTATGGCCCCTCACCCGGTGCAGATTCTCAAGAGATGCAGTTTCGGAGGCCTGCTGTCCCGGAAGATTGTGCACGCAGTCTTTGGTATGAGGTCGCTGAAGAAGCAGCTCAGCATAAGGAACTCGTCCGGAGAGAGAGAGAGAGAGAGAGATTCTGCTATGTTTGTTTTGTTTTATGCGTATATCATCTTTCCTATGCATATAGAGGACGCGTGGGAGACTGAAGATATGCAACTGAGATGTGGTGGAAGAGATCTCTGGAAGTACAAAACTTGTCCACAACATGCTTGAATATTGACACGTACCTAGAGAGCTATGCATTGTACTACCATGCAAATATTTATTTCTTCCAGCAAGGCGCATAACATTAGCCCAAACTCGAACTCAAACTCGATTCATGAATCGCGACACACGTGCGTGGCGTAGCATGGCGTGAAGTGAAGTGAGTGAGTGAACATGCGCATTATTACCCTATTTTCTCATGCTACAAGAAGAAGTAGAACAACCCACCTTATATATTGGTGATTCTTCTACTCTAGTGGCAGAATGGTACTCCCTACGTAAAGAAATATAAGAGTGTTTAGATCACTAAAGTAGTGATCTAAACGCTCTTATATTTCTTTACAGAGGGAGTACTAAACTTACACAGTTGCCATGCATCTCAAAAGGGTCGTTGATATTTCAGAATTTTAATTGGGCTGAGGTACAATATTTAGTGGGCCATGTACCATAAAATATAAGAAATACAACGCAATTAAACAGTTCATGGAATTCAACGGATTCAACTGGACATGCCCACTGTTTACGTGTTTTCTGTTCCCGTGCTTTCGTACTGAGAAAAGTGCATGCATATTCACACCTCAGTTCAACTTTAGTTTCCAATTCTATACTACAATATTGGTCACAACACAACCTTCAACTCACAAAACATTAGCCTCTCCCCTCCCCACTCCCTCTACCAAATATGAGTTGTATTGTGTCAACTTTTTCTGCTTTTATCGCATGATGGCCAGTGGCAAATCAACCTTTGTTGAGTTTTTTCTGGCGGCGTTTGGCAAAGTTGTTGACACGTGTACCTTACCCTCGCAGTTGATGAATCTGTGACAGCGGGGCATTCTTTACCGAGTGTTGGCTAACAAACACTCGCCAAAGGTTCTCTATTTTCTTTTTAAAAATGTGGAAACAGTCTGCCAAGTGCTTGAAAAGCACTCGGCAAACATATCCAGGTGTTTCTAGCTGCTGCCAGATGGCACATTTCTAGAGGCACTCACAAAAGTAGGCCACGTTTGTTGGTGACACCATTCTTAGCTGTGCAATGCCATGTGTTGGAGGCCAGTGCGCGGTTGCAGTGCTCATCGGGTAGCTGCAAGCATCACAGGCGATGTGTCGACATGGACGATTCTGTGTCGCGGCATGTCAATCCAGTCATTGTTGTGCATGCATGCGTCCCTTTTGGCGCTGGCGTGATCCCATTAGTGGGGGCGTTGTGGAGGATGATGGGGAGACGATCTAGGGAGTGGTTTTCGGATCTACAAGATGGCTGCAACGGCGGCCGGATTCAGTCATCACCTTACATTCAAATCCCCCCCCCCTTCCCGTGCACGCATCGACACGGGTCGAAGGAGGTGTGGCAGTGACCAGATGAGGGGCATCGAGCGATAGGTTGCAACATTTTCTCCGGTGGTGTGTGCGGACAATGGGTAGATCCATTTTGGATGGCCTTGGATTGCAATGGCCAAAATTTTATGGCGGTCTGTTCATATAGCGTTCAACATTACTCCTCCAAATAGCATCAACATGTTATTTGGGACGTGGCTAAATGGAGTTGAGACAGAAATAGCGAAACACATCCGTGTAGGAGTATGTGCTTTATTATGGGCTATATGGAACTGCAGGAACGATCTGGTTTTTAACAGAACAACACATATTCATTTCTTGCAGGTTATTTTCCGGGCCACTACATTGATCCGTATGTGGTCGCTACTCACTACGACGGATGCCAGGGAGCGTATGGTTACTGGGTCTATCCGTTGGGAGACGATAGCGCGGGCTATCTTCAACTGGTTTGGATGACGGTCATGTAATAGGATAGGTGTTTAGTTTCCTATCTATCTTTATTTCGCCGGTTGTGGCTATCCCGTTTTCATATTTTTAGCTCTTTGTGAGCCCTTTTGCTTTTTGAGACTTGGAGACTTTGTTGAACTGTTTGCTTATTAATAAAATGGCCGCATGCATCATTCTAATGCAGAGGCCGGGGGATAACCTCCTTTTCGAAAAGAAAAAAATTCTGCATCGACATCCATATTTGGCTTTAATCATTATATATGATTATGTGCCCTAATTTGTTTTTGAATTTTTTGGATTGCTTACCACATGTATCATGTGGTTGGTTATGTGCCCCAATTGATGCAAAGGCTGAAGTTATCATGGTTTAAAATACGTTTTGTACATGGAAGGTTCTTTTTCGATAAAGAGTATATATTAATATCACGAAGATACCAATTTGTGACGACCCCGGCTTAATCGTGCACTAATCATACTCGCACATGCACACGATCAAGCCTAAGGACTCACTTGAAGATATCACAACACAACTCTAAAACATAAATAAAGTCATACAAGCTTCATATTACAAGCCAGGGCCTCGAGGGCTCGAATACATAGCTCGATGGCATACAAGCGTCAGCGGAAGCATCAGATATCTGAGTACAGATATATTACAGAGAGAGAAATAGGCCTTCACAGAGGCGGGGTAAAATAAAATACTACGATCGAAAGGCATAGGCCTCCTGCCCTGGACCCTCCGATCCTACTCCTGGTCGTCAGTCGGCTCCTCATAGTAGTAGTACTCGCCAGGCGGGTAGTAGTACTGGTCGTCGACTGGGGCATCTGGCTCAGGAGCTCCGTCGTCTGGTGGCATCAATTGGACATGGGGAAAAAAAGAAAGTAAAGCAAACGTGAGTACTCATCCGAAGTACTCAGCAAGCAAGGATCTACACTACATATGCAACATTGTCAAAGGAATGGCTGTATATGTGGACTGGGCTGCAGAAATGCCAGAATAGAGGGGGAAAACCTAGTCCTATCGAAGACTAGCATCTTCAACAATCTTCGACAGTCTTACAGCAATAGAAGGGAGCAGATCAACATAATGTAAAGTAGTAGTAGTATCATCAACCTCGACCTGAGATCCTCTCTCGACTCCCTGCGAGAAAGCAATCCCAGAGCCGTACTATCCAGTTCTCATCTCATGTTCTAGTTGTACCGATCGGGATACAACTCCGAGTGTCCGTTACCGTAGGACAGGCTATCAATAGAAGTTTCTTCCCTACAGGGGTGCACCAACTTACCCACCACGCTCGCTTAACTCCGGCCGGACACACTTTTCTGGGTCATGCCCGGCCTCGGCTAAGCAACACGCCGCAACCCGACCTAGGCTTATAAGAGAGGTCAGCACGCCGGACTAATCCTATGCCCCCAGGGGTCTTGGGCCATCACCCCAGGAACTCCTGCACGTTACGGGGCAACCGAGAGCAGACCTAGCAACCCCTTATACAAGCGCGGTTGCGTTTCCAGTCCAACTCGGCGTGCGCCGCTCCTTACTAACGTCAAATAAGCTTCGGCTGATGTATACGACGCAGAACGCCCATACTATGCCCACATGATGGTTAGTGCTATCGGGCCAGAGGCCCCTCGGATCAAATATCCAAACCATAGTGGATTAGGAGCGCGTGGAAACGAGCAGAGACTCACGATCGATGTGACCCCGTCGCCCCGTCTCGAGGACTTGCGGCAAGGGCTAAGAATGCCCGGCCACGCCTCGTAGTTATCTCGCGGGCACCATCCAGGTCAACCCGACTCCACATCACTTCACATTAAGCTCGCGCGGGTACCCCTCAGGGCCGACCCGTCTTTAGTATCATGTTTCAAAGTCAAGTCTTAGTATCCAAAGTAACTGTGTGCCTGACACCGAAAAGGAACCCTGAGGAGTCACCCTCGATGGAATTCCCGCTCGATGTTATCATCAAGGTGAACGAAGGAGGAATCACCCTCGAGGTCCACACTTGAGAAGTTGCACGACGACGCTGTTATCGGGGGTGGTGTAGGAGGAATCACCCTCGCTTACCACGACCGAGTAACTAACCTACAAGGTTAACATCAGAAGTGCTGACGAGGTATCACCCTCGGCACTCGACGGTAACCCAGTAGTGTAGGCAACTAAGGGGGAAGTGATGTGCGGTGCCAGGGTCTGGTCTTCAATCCCGATGATCGGGTCTTCTGACATCCAGCGGGGCAGTCGGGATCAAGTGGGGGTCTCTGTCGGGACTCTACCCAGCCTATACTAATCAGTCTATGATAACCAGAAAGGTAGCAAGGCAGGCTACAATAATCAGGCTATGCAGCAGATATTGGAAAACAGTAGCAGTAGCAGTTCTAATGCAAGCATAAGAGAGAAGAGAATAGGCGATATAGGCATGCTCAAAATGGGGGTGCTTGCCTGTTTGCTCGGGGGCAAGGGCAAGGTCACCTGTGGTGTCGTCGGGGACGTAGTCGTACTCCTGAGCTGCGTCTGCCTCGGGAGCTACGTCAACGTCGGGGTCTACCGAGAGAGAAGAGGGGGAAGAAACAGGTAAACTTAATGCAAACAAATGCAATACGGTGCGTGCTATGCTATGATGCAGTGCAGGGTTGCCTAAATATGCATCTAAGTCATTTTAGTTATTTTTAGAATTAATCTGGGATTTATTTACCGAAGTGTGTGCACTATTCATCTGCCGGATACGGGTCCGGAGTGACGAGTTCTTCTATGTAGGGGGTTCCGATAAAGAAACAGACGGCACAATCAGACTCGTCTCGTCGTTCTGAGCAACTTTCATGTTTTAACTTTTTCGATCTGAGCTACGGTTTAAAAGTTATGAATTTTTAAAGATTATTTGAATTTCTGGGATTAATTTTATTTACAGAAAATGGAATTATGATGTCAGCATGATGACATGCTGACATCAGCAAGTCAACAGGACAGCTGTACAGGTCAAACCTGACATGTGGGTCCAGTGGGACCCACATGTCAACCTCTGTGATTTTAACAGAGTTAATTTAGTCTAACAGAGGGTTAATTAGAGGGTGGGCCCCATCTGTCAGCGAGAGATTAGTTTAATTAACTTATTTAACGTTTTCTTTTTCTTTTAAATCTTTTAACTAACGCGGGGCCCACATGTCAGCCTCACTGGGTTGCCCATTCAGCAGTTGACTGGGTCAACCCAGTCAACTAGGGCCCCCAGGGCCCGCTGTCAGCGACCCAGAAGTGGGTCCCATCTGTGCCACGTCAGCGGGGCCGGCGGCTCGCCGGCGGCGACGCCAGAACGCGGCGGAGGTCACGGCCCGGCGTCGGGTTTCGCCCACAGACTACCAAAACGGTCGGGGCTGGTCGCGTCCGAACGAGGGGGCCGCGCCGCGTCGATCTAAGGCACGAGCGCGAGCTAGAACGGCCGGAAACAAGCGCTAGGTCGTCGCCGGCGGACGCCGGAATCGGGCATCGGCGGATTTAGAGCTACAATGCATGGGGAGGCGCGCTAGTGATCGCTTCGGGCTCGCACGAGCTCCAGGAGCTCGTTGCGGGGCTCGGCCGCGCGTGACAGTGATGACGGCCACGGCGGCGAGCTCATCGGCGGCGATGTGTGCGGGTGCTAGCGGTGCGGCGGCTACGGGTGGCGAACGGCAACAGAGGGAAAGGGGAAAGGAGCGTGTGCTCACCGGGAAGGCACACAGAGGCCCGGTGAATGCTTAGGAGCAGCAGATCGGCGACATACGCCGGAGGTTCGCCGGCGGCCGCAAGTGGAAGACGAGCTCGTGGAGGTCGCAACAGCGCCTTCGAGCTCCGACGAGTTGGTGTAGCCGACGTAGACGAGCACGAGGAAGCGCTACGACATCGCAGCGAGGCTGGAGGATGACGGAGGGCGCGGGATCGACGGCGAGTAGCTGCGGTGGCGCTCGGACGAGCGGGATCTGAGAGAGGGAGCGAGGAGGAGGGAAATTGGGGGGCGCTAGGGTTTGCGAGGGTGAGGGGGAGCCGGGGTTGCTCTTATCTACGTCGCGGAGCCGCTGGATGGGCGACAGCGCGGCGCGGCGTCGGCGTGTCGGCGAAGGGAAGCGACAGCGCGCGGGAGGAGAGAGACGACCGCGCTGGGCTGGGCCGTGTCCGGGGCACTGTGCACTAAGGCCCATGCACAGTGCCTCGTTTTTATTTATCTATTTCTGTTTTTCATTTTCTCTTTTATTCTTTACTGTTTGGAAATAGTTAGGGCTCTTATGCACTTTCATAAAATATGGAACTTAGTCCAAATATTACAGTGCCATTTTAGCTCTCACCAAAAAGTGGTTTGGACAGATTAGAATTTCATTTGAATTTGTAATGATTTTAAATGGATTTAAATATCCTGTTTTGGTGCTGTTTCATCTTGTTAGAGTCACTTATCTAACTCCAACTTTATTGATGATGATTTTACAAATGTTCCTGGATTATTTGCCATTTAATGAACATTTTTCCAACAGTGTTTGATCAACTTCATATTTCACTTTTGAATTTGAGTTGATTTTCAAAATGGAGTTGATTTGCTTTGATTAACCACTTTGTTTAAGCACTGCAAATGATATGACTTGGCATTATTAGCAGCTGATCACAGTGGCAATTACATAGGGGTGTTACACAATTACACCCAGCCCCTGCAACAACGCAATGCCCTAATGACATGACGGATGCACACAAACAAAATAAGAAAAAGAAACTAAAGAAGAAAGTCCTGCTACAGTGTTCCATGCCTTGCAGCAGCACAACCACCACCAAGACAACACCTGATGTCCAGGTTCTCCAAAAGAGACGCCTCCAAGGAGGAAACAGTGCACCAACGCCGTCGTCGCCCGATCGTACATCTTGGGTTTTCACCCTAGAGATAATCCTCGGTCTCAAAACAATGCCTTCAACAAGACCATTGCCAGGCACAACCAATTAAGGTCAGACCTTGGATTTTCACCCTGAGAGGCAAGACTTTGAACTTCACCTGTGTTGTCGCCACCACTTACATACCGCTGCTACGAATCCCGAAACTCCAAGCAAGTTCCTCAACACCGTAGGCTGGACTATTACTAGTCCTCCAATCTCGGCTTCCATGCCATTCTCCGCCTTTGACTTCACCATGGAGCTAAACATATCTCCTGATGGCAACAGATACCAGAGCTTTGCGCCGCTCGCTCTTAACGGAGAACCAATGGGCACGACCGAATCCCACCCGATCCAGCAATCTCCAGGCATAACACGCCCACGGGAGTTCGCCGGCGGAGCCTTCCGGAACCCACCACTCCAGCCAGATCAGGGAGGACAGGCGTCAGGTAGATCTTTGTCTTGGCGCAAGAGGAACCCTAGGACCGCCGCCTTTATTCCAGCACACCAGCAGGCCCCCACACCGCCGGTTGGAGCAGCATCGGAGAAGGAAGCCGCAACGCATGACCACAAAATAGTCCATGGCAGGGGGCGACCCAGATCGGACCCTTAGGCCCTAATCCGACGCACCACCGCCCCACCGAAGATTGGTGCCAATGCTATGCACCACCCGCCGCGAAGACGCCGCTCCGGCTTCAGGCCGCGCCGCCCTTGAACCGCTGCCACCACTCCACAACCGCCCATGGAGCCGCCACCACGGTGCACTCTCCTCCCCTCCTTCTTTAGACGAGAAGGGCGCCGCCACCGCCGCCGGCATCGGCGGTGGCACCGGCGAGGGGCACGCCGATGAAGGGGGCTGGAGGGGACGGGGAAGGATCCTCCGAAGTCGCCCGGGCAAAGGCGACCCGGGAGGCGGCTAGGTTTCGGATCGTCGCTGCGGATCTGGGGCCTTCCCCTCCCTTCCCCCCCTTAGCAGAGAAGGTGAGGGTCGCGGGAGAGGGGTGGAGCGGCGGCGCTGGAGGGAGAGGAGGCCGTCGGAGTTGGGGCTGGGACGGCGACGGGATCTGGGAGCTCGATGCGATCTCACATGGAAGGTTCTAGACCAACTTTATAAATAAAACCCAGCCAATTCAACAAGGATGCAACCACGCACACACACTAATGGAGCCTTTTAAACGAGATTAGTACCAAGCGATTACAGATCAATCCAAAACGAATGTGTGAAGTCACGTAGGCCAGCAAAATGAGACAGCTATTCTAACTTGGAGTACAAGGTCTAAGAGCATCTCTAGCAGACCCCTCAAAACGCGAACCTATAAACTCAGTTTACAGTTCTTTCGTTGCCTCGGATACGCGCCGAAAACACCCACGAAAAAACAGAAACCGCAAATTGAACTGTAAATTTTGAATTCAAGACTTCGCAGGAGAAATAGAACGAGTTCATAGTTCTTGATCATCATACATACTTCATACATACACTAAATTACACTAAATAGATAGGAGGATAGGCGGCCGCCGGAACCCTACAACCAAAAATTAGCTCACCGGAGCCATCCGGGTGCGGTGGTGACGATGCGGCGGCGGACATCCTCAGTCGTCGTCGTCGGAGACGAGGTCAACGTAGATGTCGTCTTGTGCCTTCTTCTCGCGGCGCCATGCGTCTTGGTTGTCGACGAACTCCTTCTCCTTCGTGAGCCCTTCCTCGAGGAGGACGTCGTCGAGGTCGGCAAGGGATCGCCGGTGCTGCTCCGCCTCCTCCTCCTCCTCCCGCGCACTACGCGATGATGGCCCGCTCGAAGATGTCCGCCTCGGCCGGGGTAAGGAAATCCTTCGGCCCGATGGCGCCACCGCCCGGCAGCACCGGCTCCACCTCGAGCTCCCGCTTCACCGCGCGTGGGGCCGGGAGATCCACTGGCTCCTTTTTCACCGGTGTGAGGAGTGGCGTGCAGGGACTCGACCCCCCGGCGGCAGAGCTGCCCGCACAGGAGGAGATCCACCCGTGCCGGCGGCCGTACTCCTCCATCTCGCGGCGGAGGAGCGACTGTGGCGGCTACATGTCGCGGTTGGTGTACTTCTTCGCCGCGCGCTTCCTCGCGCCGTCTGCTCTGACACACCGCTGGATCTCGGGGTCATTGCTTCCGTCGGAGCTACGGCCGGAGCTCCACATCCCGCACCACATGGTGGCGTGCGGCGGCGGTTTGAACTCACCGGCGGCGAGAAATAGGAGAGGGGATTGGGGAATCGCGGCGGCAGGGGGATAGGGTTTCGACCCGTATCGGCGCCGTGAACCCGTAGATATACCGCGTGGGGGGCGGTTTGCGGGCCACCGTAAAATATTTTACGGGCCGGGCGACTATACGGGCTCTGTTCTGGCCAAAATAATGGGCCGAGCCCGTATAGTCGCCGGAATTTTGCAGGTTCGCGTGTTTTAAGGGGTCTGCTAGAGATGCTCTAAGGGTTGTGTGAAGTGAACTGATCGCCTCCATCGCTAGCCGCATTAGATGTAAATCAACATTTTCAATAGTCATCCGGATGCCTAGGAATATAATCACTCAACTGTGAACTTATTAAGCTTATTTCGGTTTTTTGAGAAACTATTAAGCTTATTTCCAGTCCGCTGCCCTTTCATCATGCGCAAAAATTATTTTACCTTTTTGTCAAACAAAACATGACGTAGTTTTCCCTAAAGAAAAGGACATCACGTAGTTTTATTAGTACCATATTTCTAGGGTGCGACTTTCACTGTTACACTTCATGTCAATATGGTGTACAGTATAAATACAAGTATTTGGGAAAAATAGAACAAATGCAAATATAGTATTTTGATTAATAGAAACAATATTTAATAAATTAGTAGGCAACACCGACAAGTTTAACTGCAATTCATTCTGTATTTCTTAACCAAGATAGCAGGAAGTTTTGATGCAAAAATCCTAATTTGTGAAATAGGCTTGACTTTGTAGCATTGCTGTGGCCTCTTTAAACGGAAGAGTGAAGTGCACTGTAGGTCCTCGAACTATTTCAGGGGTGTCACGTAGGTTCTCGAACTATAAAAATCGTCATCCAGGTTCTCGAAGTGCAGTAAGTGTGTCATTCAGGTCCAATATCTGCCTGACCCCATCTGACTGGCCAGCTGGCGTCGTTAACCGTGAACAGTAAACCGTTGAACAGTAAAGTGCCACCCAGGGACAATGTCATTTCTGTACCCGATGAACAAGCGTTGGTGAACAGTAAAAAACAAAAAAAATCACGGATATGGAAATAATGTTTGCGAATATTTTTTTTTAAATATTCGCAAACAATATTTGAAAATATTCGCGGATATGGAAATAATGTTCGCGGATATTTTCAAACAATATTTGCGAACATTTTTTTAAATTCAGGAATATTTTTTCACGAACCTTTTTTTAAAATGGCGAATATTTTTTCCATACCCGCGAAAAATATTTGTCGTTCGCGAACAATATTCAAATTTATCGTTCGCGAATATTTTTTCACAAACATTTTTTTAAAGTCGTGAACCTTTTTTAAAGTCACGAATATTTTTTCCATACCCGCGAACAATATTCAAATTTCTCGTTCACGAACATTTTTTTAAAGTCACGAATATTTTTTCGCGAACATTTTTTTAAAGTCGCGAATATTTTTTCCATACCCGCGAACAATATTTGTGGACTGCAAACAATATTCAAATTTATCGTTCGCGAACATTTTTTTAAAGTCACGAATATTTTTTCACGAACACTTTTGTAAAGTCGTGAATATTTTTTCCATACCCTCAAACAATATTTGTGGTCCGCGAACATTTTCAAATATTGTTTGCAAACATTTTTAAAAAACATTCGTGACTTTAAAAAAATGTTCGCGAACATTATTTCAATATCCGTGAATTTCTTTTTTTTATATATATTACTGTTCATCAGAGCTACTGTTTATCGAGTACAGAAACGGTGCTGTCCCTGGGGCGTCATTTTACTGTTCACCGGTTCACTGTTTACGGTTAACGACGCCAGCTGGCCAGTCACATGGGGTCAGGCAGATTTTGGACCTGGATGACATACTTACTACACTTCGAGGACCTGGATGACGATTTTTATAGTTCGAGGACCTACGTAACACCCCTGAAATAGTTCGAGGACCTACAGTGCACTTCACTCTAAACGGAACATATACTGTTTAACTTCGAGCTGCTGAAACAATCAACTTCGAGCTGCTGAAACAATCAAGATATATGAAAATATATAGGCCTACCAAAATGCTGAAAGTATGCCAAGCACGCAATCAAAGAGGTTTTCAGGGTCTAAAGTTGCATGCGTCTCGTGAGATCGTCTAGTGTCGAAAACCTGCATGTACATCCTGGAAAAGAAAAAGGCATTCCTTCTCCTTTCCGTGAAGACGCACCACCCTTGGACCCCAAAAGAAAAAAACCAAACGCCGCTGCCCCCGCTCTATATATACATGCGCCTCTTCTCACTTGTAGCTCGCCAGCCCTAAAACAGCTCATGCTAGCTCTCTCAAACCACCTCCCGCGCTTAGCTACTTAATAAGCAGTTGTTTAGCCACCTAATTAGCTAGTTAATTTCGCAGCGGTATCGAACAATGCAGTACGGAGCGGCGGCCGAGCAGGCGTGGTACATGCCGGCGATGCCGGTCGCCTTGGCGGCGGAGACGGCGGCGGAGCGGGTGGAGCGCCTGGCGTCGGAGAGCGCCGTGGTGGTGTTCAGCGTGAGCAGCTGCTGCATGTGCCACGCCGTGAAGCGCCTCTTCTGCGGCATGGGCGTGCACCCCACCGTGCACGAGCTGGACCTCGACCCCCGCGGCCTCGAACTGGAGCGCGCCCTCGCCGACCTCCTCGGCTGCGCCGGCCCCGGAGGAGCCGCACCGGTCGTGCCCGTCGTATTCATCGGCGGCAAGCTGGTCGGCGCCATGGACCGCGTGATGGCCGCGCACATCAACGGCTCCCTCGTGCCGCTGCTCAAGGAGGCCGGCGCTCTCTGGCTCTGAGCGCCACCATATTGTTAGTGACACCGTTACTGGTTGGGGCTAATAGTAGGATAGATGTTTACATCCACAAAGGTCAGTTAATTATAGATCACTGGTGTGCGTGTGCGTGAGTGTGAGAGAGTGAGAGGTCGGTGTTTTTTTTTTACCACTACTGCCTCCGTCTTGTTTGAGCTTGTGGGAGCTAGTGCGTGCATGCTTGCACTACCAGTCTACCGGGTGTATGTGCGTGTGTGCAGTGTGCTTGATTGGTGCTAAAGAGATCTAGTGTTCATCTCCCTTTGATTAGTTATTTGGCTTGCCTTGTTTAAAACTTCTGTTAGTTGTGTGTTCATCCTTTGACATTTTGTCTTGTGTGTTCTTTCGTGGTTAGTGGTCAGATGCTGGCTTCAGATTTTGGTTGCCTGTTTAATCTACAATGTTGCTATATGATAAGAGAAATTCTGATATACATAGACACACACAGAGAGACCGGGATACAACTCCTTTTCTTTGAAAAAATAAAGACAACTTATATTAAATTTGCTTAGCCAGATGAACATCAAATGGCTATAAATAATTATACAAACTTGATTTTGTAGAGACAAGTGGGCAACGTGTTCGTACCAGTGGTCGGTGCTCGCCGGCCGGTGTAATTTTATTAGGGACCTTTCTGCATGCATGCTCATCTTTTTGCATGAGCTAGCTAGCATTGCGTGTGTGCATGCTATCTTTATGCTTTGTTCGAGATAGCTTTACACTGTTTGGTTCGCCTGTGTCTACTTGCTGCTTGCTTCTTGCCTCCTGCCCATGGCATCATATACTCATATCCTCTGCGTTTTTCAGGGCGGCCCTCCCTTTGAACAGATATTATGCATGGCCGTGTAAAGCTCAAACAGATATTATACTTTGAACACAGCTAACTAGTTAGCTTGGCTTCTACGTGCATGCAAACTGTGGACCATACTGGCCGGCCTGGACCAGGAACAAAAGATTTTGCTTAGTTAACTCTTACCATAAACCTACGCGTTGGCCGGGTGATGCTTGAATTGGATCAGCCGCCTTCACAACCGTTGGATGGCACGCGAGGCAGCCGTCCGATCTCCACCACGTCAACCGCTCGATAACGCACAGCCGTTTGCAACATGGCTGGGGTCGGGTTCATTGGTTTGCAACACCAGCCGTGTTGTGCTTGTCCAAAAACATTTTTCCCCGTTTGTAACTTGGCATGTTGTTGCGATTGCACTTCAGTGCAGAAAACGCTAGTGGTGGGGTGCCCATCCCACGCCATCAACATGGCACCACTGATAAAATATAGTGATGGTGTCTGGGCCACTTGCCACCAGTAACAGATATACTGATGGCGTGCCACGTGTATGGACGCACGCCATCAGTAATATTCATCATCAGTGACAATGTCATGTTGTTGTCACGCGATCAATTTGGTTTTTATGTGTAAAAAACAATACATATCAATGTTTTTTCAACCAAATGACAACATATTTCAGTTTAACAGCTGTGGTAAAATCATATAATGACATTACTAAATAGAGGCAAATGGCAACATTTAAGTTCAACAAAATCTATATCTATCTATACCTACTAATAAAGCAAGGTGTGTTTCGTCAATTTTTTCATCCGTTCATCGTCGAAAGGAAATTTTTTTATCCGAGGTGGTACTAACTAGAAAAGAAAGGATTTTCCAGAATTTCGTACGTGGGCCGCGCGCAGTGGCCCGGCAAAACCAGCCCACTTATTTTTCTGCCCACACAGCTGGGAGGATTCTATTTTCTGCACAGGGCGGCAAATAGTCGGAGCTTCGCACAGGACGACCAATAATGGGCTGGCCCATTTTTATTTCTTTCGGTGTTTTACTTCTATTTTTATTCTCCTTCCCCTGTCTCTTTTTTCCCTTCCAAGTTTATTTTTCTTATAAAATTTATTTCATAAATTCAAAATTTCAAAAGACCTTCAGAATTTAAATAAATTAAAAAATTAAAATGTTTAGAATTCCAAAATTTTGTTGCTATTTTGAAAAATATTCGAAAATTAAAAAAGTTTCCCATTTTTTCAAAAAAATATTGTTTTTAAAAATTGTTCGAGTTTATAAAAAGAAAATTTATTTTTAAAAATGCTCCAAATTCGAAGAAGTATTCTTGATTTAGTAAAACTTTCACAATTCAAAATAATGTTCACGTATAAAAGATACATATTTTTCAAAAATGTTATGAATTTTCAACACATGTTGCTGTTTCCAAAAAATGTTCACAAAATCAAATAATGTCCATATTTTGTAAAAAAAATTGTATTTTCAAAAATCATTTGTAAATTTAAAAAGATTTTCCTGTTTCAAATTTTGTTCACAATTTTCTAAAAGTGTACATAATTTTTTTAAACATGTTTAGGATTTAAAAAATGGTTTATGTTTCTTACAATATTCAGATACTTCTTACCTTTAAATCTCCTCGGTTGATAAGGAAAAGTAGATTTCATGGGTCTTCTCTGGCTTACGATGACGTAACATAACTCTTAAATGCCCTCGATCAATGAATGAAAAAATAGCGGATTGATTACTTCACACCCGGCGAAACCGAGAAGCTAAATGTTCCTTTTTCACATGCACACAGGGCTTTGCTTGCACATATAATTCTCACTAACTTAAAATGCATATTATTTTTTCTCCCGTTGCAACGCACGGGCATATGTGCTAGTACCTACTAATAAAGCAAGATGTATTTCGCCAATTTTTCATCCGTTCACCGCCGAAAAGAATTTCTTTCTATCCGAGGTGGTACTAAATTCTTATCCGTTCGTCTGTTAGAAAAAAGGTTTTTCCAGAATTTCGTACGTGGGCTGCTTGCTGTGGCCCAGCGAAGCCAGCCCACTTATTTTTCTACCCACGCAGCTGGGACAATTCTATTTTCTGCACAGGGCGGCAAATAGTAGGTGCTTCGCACATGACGACCAATAATGTGCTGGCCCATTTTTTTTTTCTGTTTTTTACTTTTATTTTTATTCTCCTTCCCCTATCTCTTTTTTCCCTTTCAAGTTTATTTTTCTTAGAGAATTTATTTTATAAATTCAAAATTCTCAAAAAAAAAAGTTCAGAATTTAAAAAAAATTAGGAAAATATTCAGAATTCCAAAATTTTGTTGATATTTTGGAAAACTTTCGGAACATGAAAAAAGTTTTCCATTTTTTCAGAAAAATTTATTGTTTTTCAAAATTGTTAGAGATTTCTAAAAAGAAAATGGCATTTTAAAACATGCTCCAAATTCAAAAAATATTCTTAGTTTTTTTCATAGTTCAAAATAATGTACGCGTATAAAAGATAAATATTTTCAAATAATGTTATGAATTTTCAACAGATGTTCCCGTTTTAAAAAAAATGTTTACAAATTCAAATAATATCCGTGTTTTTATTTTAAAAAATTGGTGTTTTCAAAAATTGTTTGTGAATTTTAATTATGTTCTTGTTTCAAATTTTGTTCGCATTTTTCTGAAAGTGTACATAATTTTCAAAAAACATGTTCAAGATTTAAAAATGGTTTATGTTTCCTAAAATATTCAGAAACTTCATAAGATCTCCTCGATTGAAAGAAAAAGTAGATTGAATAATTCATGGACCTTCTCTGGCGTACGATGACGTAACAAAACTCTTAAATGCCCTCGATCAATGAATGAAAAAATACCAGATTGATTACTTCACACCCGACGAAATCGAGAAGCTAAATGTTTCTTTTCACGTGCACACAGGGTTTTGGTTGCATATATAATTCTCACTAATTTTAAATGCATATTATTTTTCCTCCCATTGCAACGCACGGGCATATGTGTTAGTACTAGTTAACATAATATGACTAAAATCAAGCATACATTATTGCAGGAATACCTAGCAGTGGCGCCACCGAAAGCCCACCAGTGGCGGGTGAGACTCTCAGTGGCGCCCGCCACTGACCTCCGGCCACTGCTAACAAGGCGTCAGTGGAGGGCGTGTCCCCGCCACTGGTAGAGACACTGCAGTGGTGGGCATATCTATATGCCTGCCACTGGATTTATTGTTAGTGTTGGCGGACCTTTTGTGGCACCCGCCAAAAATATATGTCCAGCCAGCAACGCCTCTAATCCGAAACCATGCATTAAACAATAATTACAATATTCAATCACATGCATTACAATAGATGTATCGCAGATTAGCAGCACCATATTTTACCATAATAATAATCCAAATGCAATACAATAGATGTACGCATTAGAGTCCAACTCACATAACAACATAAGCTTCCCTAAAAAACATCTTAAGTAAGTAAACATAGCCTTCGCAGCGAAGCCTCCGACATGTTGCATGTTACATACATATATGACCTCATGATAACAACAACACCATAATGACAATGGACTGGATAAATATTATGAAATTCTTTACTTGTCCACTTGTCCACGCGGTCTTGCATACTTCATAGTTGATTTTCTCTGTGCAGACGAAGTTGGAGTAACGATCCTCTGCTTCCTTTTTAGTATTATATCATTTATAGCAGTTGTTCTCGGAACCGTCCACTTGTTCTTTGCATTTCTCCCATGAATCATGGACTCCTGAATTCTTCCTATAGTACACCACATACCACTTCATCTACGAAGATAAATAAACAAACTAACAAGTCAATTTCATAGTTATCCAATTACATATAGCAAAGTCATATAGCAATATCCATAGCAACATTAAAAATACATTCACAAGCATCAATCATACAGATCACATAAAGGCAGTGCACTAGTAGTTCAAAAGCGAAAGTTCAGCTCCATCATAGCAACATAGAAATTAGGTTCACATGCATCGATCATATAGATCACATAATGGCAGTGCACTGGTAGTTCAAAATCAAAATTTCTGCTCTGTCATGAGCTCTCCTCGCCTCCAAACATCTTCGTGATCTCGGCTTTGGCAGTCCTCGCAACTTCGACTACTACTCGCGCACTCTCGACGGCTGCTTTAATGCTCTCTGCGGCTGCTCTCGCGCTCTTGGTCAATGCTGCAGCGCTCTTGGAGTAAGCTCGAGCGCTCATGGTGGCAGCTCGAGCCCCCTCGGCATAGGCGAGCACGATCTCCGTGTACTCAACCACCCTCGTGATAGAGTCTACGGCTGTAGGAGTCCTAACGAGGCGTCTCGGCTTCTCCATCTAAATTGCATTACAAAAAACTTGACATTTAGTTAAAAGATATTTTTTCATGAAAGCATATTTATGAGAATAAAAAAGATAAAACTGTTAGGACAATAGTCGACATCTGTCCTTCGGGTCGAAACTTCTTTCCCTTAAGTGGTTATACATATGTTGGACACTCCTTTACTGGAAGATCGACCGTCGGTTATGGTCATTCTTCAACCTATCCTCTTGCTTTACCAAGGTCTTAAAGGATGAAGAGGGAGAAGAACAACCCCCTACGACAACAGTCGGTTCATCTCTCAACTGGTTGTATGTACAGTGTACACTCACTCACTCACTGTAATTTTGACTATCGGTGATGGTCATTCTTCCCCCTGTCCTCCTGCTTTACCAAGGTCTTAGAGGAGGAAGATAGAGAAGAATGACCCCATACGACAACAGTCGGTTCATCTCTCAAGTGGTTGTATATATGGTGTACACTCACTCAGTGATTTTCGAGTATCGGTGATGGGAGTCTTTCACCTTCTCCTCTTGCTTTACCAATGTCCAATAGAAAGAGAAGAACAAGGACGACCCTCTATGATAACAGTCGGTTTCCTCCTCTCAGAACAACTCCCATATTAGTGTGTGGATTAAGAGCAAGTGTTGTCCACCCGAGGAAAAAAACTAAGTAGCTCACCCATAAAAAGTTAAAATTTAGGGGGGGGGGGGTCAGCGTGACCTTTGCTAGAAATTGGACATATTGAGTGCCAGAAATTAAGAGGAACATAACTTAATCCACGTTTCACAAAAACGTTCACTCATTATGAATATCTGCATCATGAATAAAATATGCTACCATATGTTGGTACAAATTCAGTACGTAGTCCTCTAGCACAAGCAATCACATTTGAGACATCTAATTGAAAAGATTCAATAGTTTACCGTTTATCCTATATGAAACTTTTACTACAATTCATCCTATAAAAATATTTTACCACACTAACGAAATGTTGCAAATGTACAACTACAGTAACTAAGAGCATCTACAGTCTCCAATTAGAGGCAGCAAGTTGCAGTTACAGGGGGAAACGGAGATGATGGGCAGGGCAAGGACGATGGCGGCGGCTGACGGTGAGGTCGACGGGGACGCCGACGATGTTGGAGGCGGTGGAAAGGCACGGGCGACGGTGACAGCAAGGACATGGGACGTGGAGGCGGACGGCGAGGGCGATGAAGTTCGAGGCAGCGGCAGACGGCGCAGGCGGCGGGGAAGATTAGCTCGGCGATGCCGCTCGATGCGGCGGACAGCGACCACGATGGTGGCGACGATGAAGAACGACACGACAATGGCGATGACGACAAAGCGAGCGAGACCGAGAAAGAGGGTTGTGTCTAGATGAAGTTTGAGTGGTTGTGGCTGTGAGGGGTAGGTGGGGATAAGGTCATACAAACCTGTGACGGGCAACCAAGAGCACCCGCCACAACTATGTTTAAGTGCCAGATGGTAGGTGGCCCAAATTTAGCCGTGGCGGGCACAAAAGAACGCCCGCCATTGCTTAGCCAGGCACCAGTGGCGGGCAGGCCGCCCTCGCTCTCCACTGCTGTTTTTTGCTCCCGCGTAGAATTTGGAAGAATACATGAGTGGTGGGTGCTTACTTACGCCAGCCATTGCAAACTCTTAGAATTTTTTAAAAAATTGAGCACAGGTTGCCCAAATATAGTTGTAGCAGGCGAAATTCATTGCACGCGACTGCTTGTCGAGGCACTAGTGGCGGGCACGGCTGGAGCGCCCGCCAATGCTATTTTTCGCCCGCAAAGAAAATCGGTAGTGTAAGAGTGGTGGGTGCTCATATGCGCCTGCCACTATTATGTACAAACCAGTGGCAGCCAAATTGTAGGACCCACCACCGCAAATTTTCTAAAATAGCTGTGGCAGGTGTTAGGCAGCGCCCGCTATTACGTCTCCAAGGTATCTATAATTTTTTATTGTTTCTTGCTATTATATTATCAATCTTAGATACTTTATGTGCAATTTTATATCATTTTTGGGAACTAACAACTTAGTGCCCACTGCTAGTTCCTGTTTTCACATATTTTATTGTTTCATAGCAAATCAATACCAAACGAACTCCAAACATGATGAAACTTTACGGCGATTTTTTCTAGACTAGAAGGGACCCTAGAAGCTTCGGAAGGAGGCCAAAAGATGTTCGAGAGGGCCACAAGTTCACATGGTGCGCCCCAGGGGGGCGCCACCTGAGCTTGTGGGCCCCTCGTAACTCCGTTTGCCCTAATTCCATTTCTATAAATTTCCATAAATCCCCAAAACACTAGAGAGCCACCCGGAACAATTTTTCCTCTGCCACAAGTCTCTGTTCTTCCGTGATCACATTTGGAGGCCTTTTCTGGTACCTTGCCGGGGAATCAATCACGGAGGGCCTCTACATCAACCTTGCTGCACCTGCGATGATGTGTGAGTAGTTTACCATAGACCTACATGTCCATAGTGATTAGCTAGATGGCTTCTTCTCTCTCCTTGATCTTCAATACAATGTTCTCCTCAGAGTTTTATCCAATATAATCTACTTTTGCGGTGTGTTTGTTGGGATCCGTTGAATTGTGGGTTTATGATCAGATTATTCATTGAAAGTAATTGATTCTTTTCTGAACTAAATTATTCATGATTTTTATAACTTTGTATTTCTCTCTGATCTATCCGTTTGGTTTGGCTAACTAGATTGATTTATCTTCAGCGGGGGAGGTGCTTTGTAGTGGGTTCAATCTTATGGTGTCCTCACCTTGTGATAGAAGGGGTAGCGAGGCATGTATTGTATTGTTGCTACTAAGGGGAAAACGACGGGGTCTAATCATATTGCTTGGTTTTATTTTATCTACATTATGTCATCATACTTCATGCATTACTTTCTTTGTTACGAACGTAATACATAGAGAGGCAAGCATAGAAGTGCTCTCGAAGTGGAGTAATAGTAGTAGATGTAGGCAGGAGTCGGTCTACTTGTCACGGATGTAATGCCTATATACATGATCATTGCCATGAATAATGTCATAACTATGCGGTTTTCTATCAATTGCCTAACAGTAATTAGTCTACCCACCGTATGTTATTTTTGTGAGAGAGAAGCCTCTAGTGAAAACTATGGCCCACGGGTCTACTTTAATCATATTACAAAAACCAAAAATACCTTGCTGCAATTTATTACTTATATTTTACTTTGCAATTTATCTATCTACTACTATCAGATTTAATCCTTGCAATTAACGAGTACAAGGGGATTGACAACCCTCTTGCCCGCCTTGGGTGCAAGTATTTGCTCTTGTGTGTGTAGGTACTACTGACTGGGAATTTGCGTGAGTATCCTATTGGTTCAATAACCTTGGTTCTCTATTGATGGAAGTACTATCCGCTACTATATTGCTTTCAGCCTTCCTCTTCAGGGAAAATCCCAACGCAGCTCACAAGTAGCACTCGCCGCTCATTTTAGTTCACCTATAAGCCTTTTCTCAGTAGTGACATATGACACATGTTCAATGAAAGTTTAATGACATTCTAGCATGCCTAACTAGATTCTTAGGTTGTTGGAATCAGGGTCGCAGTCTAGAGTATTGGAACCAGAGGTTCAGCTCCTGTAGTACACCATGATGTCCTCACAATTATACTTGAGGTAGAATGTGACCCTCTCCACAGCTTCCCCGCAGACATGTGCAAGGGCTCTCAAAGCAGGGCAACTGAAATAGGGTCGGTGTGCCTCGTTTGTGGCAATACAAGTGAAGTTCATGGCCGTCTCCATCTTCATGAGGGTGGACTGAAATCTGATGGTTGCATCAAGCCCAACACCGAAACTATCTAGAAAGTCACGCCTTGCCCCGCAAATGATGACCTAAGCAAAATTAAAAGAAAACAACAATTACACAATTTTGGGCGCAACTACGATTCAGTCACAACATGTTGAACTAAAATATACCGCCATAGTTAGGAAGTCATCTAGAATACCTACGAAGAACTTATTGTCCTTCTGCCAGGTGACGGCGCCATAGGTGGCACACGTAGTAATTAAACAGTGCTACAACCATGCATATAGTTCAAATATAAAACCACATTTAGTTAGGATCATTATTGGATAATTTAAACAGTGTAGTAATTATATGGTGCTACAACCATGCATATATTTCAAACATAAATCACATATAGCTAGGTTCATTGGATAGTTTAAACACTCTAGTAATTAAATAGTGCTACAACCATGTATATATATGTAGTTCAGACATAAAACATGCATAAAGTTAAACAGTACATACGATCAACATAACAACTAATAATTAAACTAGATACCGCAACTAGCCCTCCCCATCTAGCTAGTGGGAGTCATACTCTCGAAATCCTAGTCAAAGTCGTCACCCCCACACCGAATGTAATGCCAACATGCAATCCTAGCCCCATCGAAGACTTTGAAATATCCGCTAAGGATAGAAGCACATATTGGTCGCCCCAACATATGACTTCATAACATACACACAGGGTCATATGTTAGTGAACAGGATGGACATCACAACAAATACAACTAAAAGAGATGAAGAGATAAATACGAGATAACATTATGGCATACATATGCCAATACGTAAACATTTCAGCAAACAGAGGTCAACATGACCCAGCATCAATCATTGCAATGGAAGAAGGCATGCCTAAGAGACAAAAGAAAATAGGCAAAGTCCACCCTACTAATCCCGGCTGCCAACCGGGATCCCATCCTATTGATCGTCATCGAGGAAGAACGGAAAGAAACTCCAATGTGGAACATTCGAGCTCTCGCCTTAGAGCAACTTTACCTGTACCTGCACCTGGAATTGTTGTGGTATCCGTGATTCATTGAGACTCAATAATAAAGTTACCAAGGGTACTAAGACTAGCATCACTTATAGGTAGGATATGGTTAAGTGGTGAGGTTGCAGCAAGAATCTAAGCAATGTAAACCATCTAGTCCAACGAATACTAGAACAAGGTAAGATAATCCTAGACATCAGAGGTCGCAACTAGCTGATTAACACGTGATCCCGAATACCTGCCTATTAGTCATTCATAACCCCACTATGTCCTCTTCTTGCTTGCATACCCACAATAAGAGAGGGTCATGATATGTGCTACTTGTGATTGTGTTGGGCTTTCCCTGAAGAGGAAGGGATGAAGTAGTTGATATGCCTACAACGTATCTATAATTGATGAAGTATTCATGCCATGCTTACAGTAGTTTTATATGGTTTTGGTGCACTTTTATATTATTTTTATGGGCTAACTTATTAATCTAATGCCCAGTGCCAGTTCCTGTTTTCTTCATGTTTTTGTTTCACAGAAAAACCATATCAAACAAAGTCGAAACACGATAAAAATTTATGAGGATTTTTGGGGAAAATAATCAATGCAAGATGGTACCCGAGGGCTCCACAAGGCAACATGGCGCGCCCCTTTCCTTGTGGACACCTTGTAGGCTAGTTGGATCCCTTCTTTCGCAGCAAGAAAGATAATTTCTGGATAAAAATCCCCTCAAAATTTAAGACCAATCAGAGTTATGGATCTCCGGGAATATAAGAAAGAGTGAAGTGCTATGCAAACAGTAGCGAAAAACAGAAGACAACAGAGAGATCCAATCTAGGGGAGAGCTCCCTCTCCCCCCAGAGGGCCAGGGAAGATGAAGAAGGAGGGGGCCCTTCCCCCTCTCCTCCGGTGGCGCTGGGACGCCTTCGGGGACATCTCCTCCATCACCATCACCACCAACTTCTCCTTCGTTCTCATGGTGATGTGTTAGTAGTTCATCCTCGAGGCCGAGGGTATGTACTAGTAGCTATGTGTTCGATCTCTCCCTTTCTCTCTCTCGTATTCTTGATTTGGCACGATGTTGATGTACCATGAGCTTTGCTAGCATAGTTGGATCATATGGTGTTCTTCCCTCTCTATCTTTGTTGTGATGAATTGAGTATTGCCCTTCGAGGTTTCATTATTATCGGATTGAATATTTTGGATTTGAGATCACTTGATGTATATCTTTGATACATCTCCAACATATCTATAATTTTCATTGTTTCATGCTATTATATTATCAACCTTAGATACTTTATATGCAATTTTATATCATTTGGGGGGACTAACCTATTAAATCAATGCCCAGTGCCAGTTGCTTTTTTTTCTTGTTTTTGGCTTTTCAGAAAATCAGTACCAAACGAAGACCAAACACGATGAAACTTAATGCTCTGAATTTTTGCCAACTTCATCCTCAAGACATTGGTCCCAACTCTGTCTCCAACTTGTGCAATTTTCAAGTATTCTGCGAAGTGTACCTTGGAGAGGAGCCTACTGTTGACCTCTTCAGAGAGTATTTTTATCTCAATCGTCAAACCGAGATGACTGATGGACCCAGCTTGGAACTTGGAGGAATTTCTATTCATTGGCGGAGAGACATAATTTTTCCTGAAGCCAAGCTGCCTAGTCACCCCAAGGATTGGAATTTCACTTGGTTCTATTGCAAAGATACTTCTCCGGCCGACGAAAATCATTTACCGGGTTATCGCCCCTTCCGGCTCAACACCCACAACAAACTTCCAGACCGGTTAACCGCCGCAGAGCGTGTTAAATATGGCCCCACCTTCTAAAAAATAAGGGCATTGGTAGCCAATGGCTTAACTGCAGTGGATCTAACCCGCTGCTGGGTTGCTTGGAGGATAATACCTTTGAGCCAGCGCAACGGCTTAATGTGCGAATATACTGGAGATACCAAAGATCCGCAGCTTTTTAATCAGACATCCTTGAGTGACAAGGATGTCAATGATGTAGTCAAATCACTGCTCGGGGAGCCCATGGACAACTGCCGCAAAGTGGGACTGAACCCTTTCTGCAAACTCAACCCACCTCTGGTTGTAAGCATTTTACACCATCTTTCATTTTGCTTGTTTACTTCATGTATAGCATATTCCTTACTTTTCCTGTCTATATTTAAACAGGCCAACTCCCCTTTTTGGAAGAAAAAACTGCCTGTTGCCGCCCCAACCAAGAAGCCCAAGACAAAAACTCGAGGTCCAGGTCGTCCCAAGAAGCCATCTGTTGAAGAGCTGCTCAAGCTTGATGACGAGTCAGAGGTAGAACTTGACTCCCTTGGTCATCTTTTTATGCAACTTATTGACACCAACTCTTCTCAGGATGACGCGAAAACAAGTCAAGCTAACGCAGCAGAGGTAATCCCTGTCTCCTTCGACTCAGAACCCTTGGCAAGACAGAAAACTCGGCGGGTCATCCGGAAGGTGAAATTTTCTCATCCTCTTGCTTACTTGGATCCCAACTTTCTTTTGAAGAAACAGCAACACGAAGCAAGGCGCTCGACCCGAAGCAGCGGTTCTCACGATCTTATCTCCAGTTTACCGAATACGCCTGTTCCTCGCAAGTGTCAACATGAGGTGCCACATGATCCAGACTCTCTTTATCCATTAGCCGGCTTCATACGTCAACCTCTTAATCCTTCTAACTCAAATTATCAGAAGACACCTCCGTCGTCCGGCGACTCTTCTGGAACCCAGATGCCCGTCTTCAAAGTTGCCCAAGGGTAAGTGTTTCCATTTGTTTATCAATGATTTATAATGACATACTCATATACTTTGTATCTTTGTTGCAGAGGTATTGCAAAGCAAGCAAGAAATAAAAACTGGGCGGGTCTGCAAAGGATCCCAAGGCTGCTGAACCAGAGAAACAGATTGTAGAATCTTCTGAGGCCCTCACTCAAGACCTTGAAAAACCAATTAATGACCCGCCACCATCAATTGATGCTACCATCCCTGAACAGATGGCCACTGAGCTTAACCCGGCGGCCAGCCATGACCCGCCGAGCCCTAAGTCGCCATCTCCTCTGAAGCCAGCTGAAGAGATCCCTCTTGAGAAGGACTCTGATGATGTGACCATCACTGGGACGGCTTATACTGCGCCAGGGGCTTCCACTATGTTAGCCAAGCATGGTACCAAGGAAGAATCTCCTTCCTTGGACAAAGGCAAGGCAAAGCTGGATCTGGAAACCTATGCTGCCCTCAGCGCAAGCGATATCCACGCGAGTTATCTAACTGCCTCCATACTAGCCGTGATCTAGAAGCCGGCTTAGTGAACCTTATGAAGGAACGCTATGAGGTATGTTGCTAACCCCTTTCCATATGCATTTATATAGCCGCCAAGTCTAGAGTATAGGAAAATATTGAATATGATGTAGACTTGATGAAAATGTCCAAACTGTAGCCTCTCAGGGCCGGCTTATCTTACCAAGATGAGCCGGGTCTTCAAATGTTAATCTTGAATGAACCTTGTATACCATTAATTCATAGTAACACGATGAACCATACTGACAATTAGCTCTAAGATCCAAATACGTAGCCCCCAAGGACCGGCTTAACTTAACCAGATGAGCCGGGACTTATAGTCATTTTAAGAAATCCAAACATGTAGCCCCCAAGGGCCGGCTTAGCTTAACAAAGTGAGCCGGGTCATAATTAAATTACAATGACCTACATTAGCCCCCAAGTGCCAAGTGTATTACTTGCAATGTGCTTGGAACTTGATTAACCATATCTTGACAAACTTGCTCCTTGCATGATAACCATTGCCTTTATTTATTCCAGGCAGAATTGAACATGAAGGAATCGCAAGTTGGCGATTTAAGAAAAAGCTTAAAGCTGCAGCAAACCGAAACCTCCAAGGCCAAGTCAGATCTGAAGGCCTCATTAGAGGAAATTGAGAAGCTTAAAGCAGGTTTTGATGCTGAGAGAGCCGCTTAGGAGACTGACAAGGCTGCTCTAACAAAGAATGCCGAAGATGCTGAGGCTGCGCTTAAGCCGGTAACTGAAGAGTTATCCGGTTTAAAACAACACATCTCTCAAATGACAGCCGCCGTCTTCGGTAAGTATAATATGCATTCAAATTTTGTAACCCGCCTGGCTTCTCACATATGTACTGCTAACTCACCGGCGGCTCTTGTATGACTTCTTAATAGGCCCTAGGAGTGCAAGTCTTGGCCAGGACATGTTATTGAAGCTGAAGGCGATTTACTCGCTGACAGAGCAATTATATAGTGGCACTCTCCGTAGCCTTGTGTCTTTGGGATGGAACAAAAAACCGCCGAGTCAAATCAAGACTGTTCTGGATCATCTGTCAACATTCCCAGGCCATATTGAAGAAATGAAATTATCAGCCGCCCGAGCCGGAGCCATTGTTGCTCTTGGCCGGGCCAAAGCATGGCAATCTGAGCTTGACCCATAGGAAATAGCCACCGGGTGCCCGGAATTCAAGGATGACCAGTCACCCTTTGAAGAAAAAGACCTCAATCAATGCGTCCGAGAGATGCGGCCCGTGGCCTGCAAGCTCACTGGAGAGCTAAACTTAAACAAGTATACACCGACTTATGACGACAACAACCAGAAGGTTAAGCCACCAATTCATGATGTTGTCAATCTCATTCCTCCTCGGCGTAAGCATATCTTCGCCCCTGATGTTGATCATTCTATTATACCAAATGACGAAGCCACATTCGAAGCTTTAACCGGCATCGATTGGACAATGGCTGATCTTCGGATGATCGACGAGGAAGAGCCGGCGCGGGATGACCCGGAGTCGTCAAAGCGTCCAAAATAAGATTGATCAGATAAATGATGAGCCAGGCGGCTCTTAGGCCGGGTCATGGGGGTACAAACCCAAAAAACACTTGATTCACAAACTTTTGGGCTCAGCTAAAGCCTTGTAATAGGGTAGTTGAAAACGTTGAGCTGCCGTGTCATGCCTTCGTGCATGTTTTATCTTGACTTTTATTCCAACAGTTGATTTTTTTGTGGCCTACTTCATTTGACCAGCTATATGAACCGCCTGACAACTATATTCAGCACCTGAGGTCTTATATATTTTGCAAAAGACCAATCATCATATATACTGGCGACTCAAAGCCAGAAACCATTGTGGGTTACTAAACCCGAATACTCCCAGTCTCATAGCCACAGCTATTGCAAATCATTCATGATGGCGACTTAAAGTCCAAAACCAGGGCGGGTGACAACCCAAAGACTGTAGTCTCATAATTATGGCTGTTTGAAATCAAAACCTACTGGCGACTTAAAGTCCAAAACTAGAGCGGGTTACAACCCAAAAATACTCAAACAGGAGAAGCATAACCCGAAGCCTCAAGACCTGGGTAATCAAAATTTGCCCAAAACCAAAATCTTAAAGAATATCAGAAAAAAAAATCAAAAAGAGAGATACAACAAATCTCAAATATTTGCTAGGCTGTCTTCCAAGACTTGACCAAACAAGTTGGCTCACAGGCCTTGTGCTTTCAAGGCCGCACAACCGTTGAGTTTATCCTGGCTCACTGTAAGCCGGCTCTCACGTGACACAAGCCGCCGTTTTAACCTTAACAAGTTCAGGGTTTTAAAAAAGATTGACTGTTAAGAGTTCGGCGGGTCACTTGGCAGAGTAGCAAGTTGCAAACAGGCAGGATAACTCATAATTTGGCATCTCATGCCTGGTCAAGAGGGTATGAAAGCTAAACCCGGTGGGTTGGAAGCCCCCAAGTGACCTTATGACCAATTAATAAAGACTCAGATACACAGAAATGAAATGACAGAGGCCCTGAATTTTTCAGGGATGCCGGCTTTATTATATTGATCATAAAAAGATATATACATCATCATAAGTATGTACAATAGGGAGAGCCGGTAGCTCAAGTATAGTAGGGCCAAAGATGAGCAATATTCCACGGCCTGTTGGTCTCCTGCTCAGAGGTGTGTGACTTCGTACGCTCACGTAGATCAATGAGATAATACGAGCCATTGTTGAGGTTCTTACTGACCACAAAAGGTCCTTCCGAAGGTGGAGACAACTTATGTATGTCAGTTTGATCATGAATCAACCGGAGCACTAAGTCGCCTTCTTGAAACGCCCGAGTCTTGACTCTGCAGCTATGATAGCAATGCAGGTCTTGCTGGTATATTGCTGAACGAGCCGCCGCAAGGTCACGTTCTTCATCCAAAGCATCAATTGCATTTTGTCGAGCCGTCTCATTATCAGTTTCAACATAAGCCGCCACTTTGGGCGAGTCATGACAGATGTCACTCGGGAGAACCGCCTCTGCACCATAGACCATGAAGAAGGGTGTATAGCCTGTTGACCTGTTGGGGGTGGTATTGATACTCCAAAGTACTGAAGGTAACTCCTCAACCCAACAACCTGGTGTTCGTTCCAAAGGAACCATAAGCCGGGGCTTGATGCCTCTCAAAATTTCCTGGTTAGCCCATTTTGCTTGACCATTAGACTGTGGATGGCCACAGAAGAAATAGCCAGACAAATATGCTCTCTTTGACAGAACTCCTTCATAGCACCCTTTGACAAATTAGTGCCATTATCAGTGATGATACTATGAGGGTAACCAAAACGGAAGATCAGTTTTTAACAAACTGAACTACAGTTGCTGCATCACACTTGCTAACTGGCTCTGCCTCTACCCATTTGGTAAATTTGTCAACCGCCACCAAGAGGTGGGTCTTCTTATCCTTAGACCTCTTGAAAGGCCCAACCATATCAAGCCCCCATACCACAAACGGCCAAGTAATTGGAATTATCCTCAACTCTTGAGTCGGCACATGAGCTCGTCGAGAAAATTTCTGACATCCATCACACTTACTAATGATGTCTTCCGCATCAGCATGAGCCGTCAACCAATAAAATCCATGACGAAAAGCTTTAGCCACTAAAGATTTAGAGCCGGCATGAAGACCGCAATCACCTTCATGGATTTCTCTTAAGATCTCACGGCCCTCTTCAGGAGAAACACAACGTTGAAACACGCCTGTCACACTGCATCGGTGTAACTCACCATTGACAATAGTCATAGACTTAGACCTCCTGGTTATTTGCCTTGCCAAAGTTTCATCCTCAGGTAACTCACCCCGGGTCATATAAGCCAAATAGGGAAGCGTCCAATCAGGAATAGCATGGAGAGCCGCCACCAACTGCGTCTCCGGGTCAGGAACAGCAAGGTCCTCTTCCGATGGTAACTTGACTGAAGGATTATGCAATACATCAAGAAACACATTAGGAGGCACCGACTTACGTTGAGACCCAAGCCGGCTCAAGGCATCAGCCGCCTCATTCTTCCTTCGGTCAAGATGCTCCACCTAATAGCCCTTAAAGTGACCAGCAATATTGTCAACGGCCCGGTGATAAGCCGCCATGAGCGGGTTTTTGGAATCCCATGTGCCTGAAACTTGCTGAGCTACAAGGTCTGAATCACCAAAACACTTGACCTGGCTTAAATTCATCTCCTTGGCCATACGAAGGCCGTGGAGTAAAGCCTCATATTCAGCTGCATTGTTAGTATAAGGAAACATTAGCCTTAAAACATAACAAAATTTGTCACCTCATGGGGAAGTTAAAATAACTCCAGCCCCCGAGCCTTCCAACTGCCTGGACCCATCAAAGTGAATCGTCCAATATGTGTTATCAGGCTTCTCCTCAGGCGTCTGCAACTCTGTCCAATCATTGATAAAATCCACCAGAGCCTGAGATTTGATAGCTGTTCTTGGCACATATTTCAAACCATGAGGTCCAAGTTCTATTGCCCACTTGGCCACCCAGCCTGTGGCCTCTCTATTTTGAATGATGTCTCCTAAGGGAGCAGAGCTAACCACAGTAATAGGATGACCAAGAAAATAATGCTTCAGCTTGCGACTTGCCATGAACACCCCATAGACTAGCTTCTGCCAATGTGGATATCGTTGCTTGGACTCAATCAACACCTCACTGACATAATAAGCCGGCCTCTGGACTGGGTACTCCTTACCCGCCTCCTTGCGCTCCACCACGATCGCCATACTGACAGCCTTACTATTAGCCGCCACATACAGAAGCAAAGATTCTTTCTTAATGGGAGCCGCAAGGACGGGCGGCTCAGCTAACTACTTTTTGAGCGCCTCAAACGCCTTATCAGCAACATCACTCCAGACAAAATGATCTGTCTTCTTCATCATCTGGTATAAAGGAATCGCCTTCTCTCCCAGGTGGCTTATGAACCTGCTTAGAGCCGCAACACGACCCGCCAGGCGCTGGACGTCATTGACACACGCCGGCTTAGCCAATGAAGTGATGGCCTTGATCTTCTCCGGGTTAGCACCAATACCCCTCTCTGAGACCAGAAAACCCAAGAGCTTGCCTGCAGGCACACCAAAAACACACTTGGCCGGGTTAAGCATCATCTTATAGACCCGGAGATTATCAAAAGTCTCCCTTAGATCATCAAGGAGAGTCTCCTTCTTTATGGATTTGACAACAATATCATCCACATAAGCATGCACATTACGTTCGATCTGATTGTGAAAGCAATTCTGAACACAACATTGATAGGTCGCCTGAGCACTCTTAAGCCCAAAAGGCATAGAAACATAACAGAAGGCTCCAAAAGGGGTGATAAAAGACGTCTTCTCTTGGTCCTTAACTACCATCTTGATCTGATGATAACCAGAATAAGCATCCAGGAAACATAAACTCTCACAATCCGCCATGGCATCAATAATCTGGTCAATACGAGGGAGAGCAAACGGATCAGCTGGACAGGCTTTGTTAAGATCTGTGTAGTCAACACACATACACCAAGTGCCATTCTTCTTAAGCGCCAGCACCGGGTTAGCCAACCACTCCGGGTGAAAGACTTCCACAATAAACCCTGCTGACGAGAGCCGGGCCACCTCTTCTCCAATGGCCTTACGTCATTCTTCATTGAAGCGACGAAGAAACTGCTTGACCGGCTTAAACTTAGGATCCACATTAAGAGTGTGCTCAGCGAATTCTCTCGGTACACCCGGCATGTCAGAAGGTTACCATGCAAAGATGTCCTGATTCTCACGGATGAACTCGATGAGCGCGCTTTCCTATTTAGGATCCATATTAGCCCCCACTATGAACTGCTGAGACGAGTCGCCAGGGCCAAAGTCAACCTGCTTAGTATCATCAGCCGACTTAAACTTCAACAAAGGGTCTTGCTCAGTGGTTGGCTTCTTCAAGGGGGTCATATCAGCCCAGTCAACATTATCCTTATAAAATTTAAGCTCCTCCGTGGCGCAAGCCGACTCAGCATAGGCAGCATCTCCTTCCTCACATTCCAGTGCAATTTTTCGATCACCATGGACCGTAATAGTACCCTTACGCCCTGGCATCTTACGCTATAAATAAACATAACAAGGCCGGGCCATAAATTTGGCGTAAGCCGGCCGTCCAAACAAGGCATGATAAGGGCTCTTGATCTTAACCACTTCAAACCATAACGTCTCTGCTCTGTAGTCATAGTCATCGCCAAAAGCCACTTCCAGGGCAATTTTTCCAACAGGATATGCCGACTTACCAGGTACCATGCCATGAAAAACTGTAGAAGACGGCTTAAGCTCCTTATCAGTTAAGTTCATCCGACGAAAGGTATCATAGTAAAGGATATTGATACTGCTGCCACCATCCATAAGCACTTTAGTGAATTTATAATCCCCAACCTGAGGGGCTACCATCAACGCTAGTTGACCCGGATTGTCAACCCGGGGCGGGTGATCCTCTCGACTCCATGTGATTGGTTACTCTGACCATCCCAGGTATTGAGGTACCGCCGGCTCAATTGCACTGACTGCGCGCTTATGAACCTTCTGATCTCGTTTGCAAAGACTTGTGGTGAAAACATGATACTGGCCACTGTTAAGCTGCTTTGGATTACTCTGGTATCCTGACTGATGCTGCTGGTTACCCTGACCAAACTATTGGTTATAACCACCCCGGTTACCCTGTCCTTGGTACCCAGAACTTGAGCCGCCACCACCAAAGCCGGCCCCCTGAGAGCCGGATCCTGACCCGCCAGGTGGTCCATTATTGTTGCCATGATTCTGATTGAAGTTGGAATTCCTGTACTCTCGCATGATGAAACAGTCCTTCCAAGCATGAGTCGCCGGTTTATTGAGCAGGCTGTGTTTTGGGGAAGGCTCATTCATCATCGCCTCAATATTAAAGTTCTTCCCTCCAAAGGCCTGCTTACCATTGCCATTACGGCGCTGGTTTTTATATCCAGTGTTGGTGTTAGCTACGAGATCCGACCCGCCATCGGGCTGTCTGTGCTTTCCACCGTTACCCTGGTTGATACCATTATGCCCTGTCATGTTCTGCTACTGACCCTTACCATTGCCACCCTTCTTTCCCTTGTTGGATTTTTCATCATCAGATCCAGGATCTTTGGTGGTATCAGAGTTGGCATACTTAATGAGACCCGCCATGAGATCTCCCATGTCATTACAATGACACTTAAGCCGCCCAAGCTTCTGCTTAA
The DNA here is from genome assembly GCA_011799875.1 of Thinopyrum elongatum. Taxonomy (NCBI): domain Eukaryota; kingdom Viridiplantae; phylum Streptophyta; class Magnoliopsida; order Poales; family Poaceae; genus Thinopyrum; species Thinopyrum elongatum. The sequence continues at coordinate 411,695,360 of CM022298.1, read as the reverse complement.
GGGGGGGTAAAATGACAGTTATTCTCCAGGACCAGGACCGCCTGACCCACCGCAATGCTGTCTGAAGAATGCATAATAGCTGAGACCCGCCGGACCCAATGATGGGCCGACTCATCCTCACGCTGCACACAGTTATCAAGATCAATAATTGTCAAGGGCTGCTTGCATGTTCCTTTAAAATTCTGAATGAACCGTGCTTTCAACTCTGCCCATGAATTGATGGAGTTGGCGGGTAATCCTTTTAACTAGGTCCGAGCTGGCCCGTCCAACATCATGGTAAAGTATTTAGCACACACAGCATCATTGACATCCAGCATCTCCATGGCTAACTCATAACTCTCAATCCAGGCCTCAGGGGGGAGATCAGCTGTATAGTTAGCCACCTTGCGATGACCCTTAAAATCCTTAGGTAAATGTTCATTACGTAGTGCTGGTACTAAACACGGCACTCCAATAGATCTAGAAATTATGCTAGCCCCAACTGATGTTGAAGGAGTCACCGGAGGCTGCTGATAAGCCCCCAACTGAGCCGCCGCTGCTGCCTCCGCCTCTCGGCGGGCTCTGGCATCATCCACAATTGTTTGAGCATGAGTAAGGGGCGGGTTATTCCCATGGGGCGGGTCATCTTGATTTGGTCGACGTCATCGCTCGCTACTGGAGACCGCCGGCAACTCAATGCGTCGGCTGTAACTACAACTTGGGAGGGGCGTCGAATGCACCCTCTCACGACTATGTGTATATTTCTCCTGCTGTGCAACCGCTGTTTGCAAGAGCTCAATTGCGTTCCATGCCTCAGCTGCAAAAGGTGTCTCATCTGTGATAGGGATTGCATTGAGCCGGGTAGTCGCTGCTATCATGTTATCCACCGGGTTGGAATAATGACCAGATGGGGTGGAAAAACGTTGGGGCGGGGTTCGATCCCTACCGGGCGGGTCTGGCAATCAGGACTGAGCCGCCGCCCCGCTCTCTGGGACTTCAGCTACCCGGGCTGTGCCTGGCGGGTTACTTGGCCCTGCACCAGGTGTGTTAAAAAGATTCCGTGCCTCATACTGCGTAGGCAAATGGGTTTGATACCTCCTTCGAAGAACTGTATTAGAGGCGTTTTGATCCAAACTCAAGCAAAAAGCCTCCGCCATGATACGCTGTGACTCAGCATCCATCTTGGCTCGTTCCTCTGCCATCCTAATGTTCTCTGCGTTAAAATCCTCTTGGGCTTTGGCCACCTTGTCTCGCACCTTTGCAACTTCCGCATTATGCTGTGCTTGATTCGCCGCAGTAACCTCTGTGGCTAACAGAGTCGTCAAAGTTCCCAAGAGTTCAGATAAAACTTGAGCCGGCGACCGAGCTGAGCCGCCAGCCCCAGCTGCCGAAGCAGCCATTGATCCAGACGTCATAGCCGCAGCTGGCGATGAGTCGAGAATTGGCATAGTGCCAGCCATGAAGACAACAGCCATATACAACGGCTCATAGGGGTCCGGAATACTGTCGCCATCGGAACAACCCCCAAGCCCGCCGTCCTAAATCTGGTAGATTGACTCTGTTTCCCCGGTCAAAGACTCATCACCTGAATAGATGGCCGTCTCTCCACCAGATGCAGAATCTTCCTCAAGATCCGCCCCATGAACAAAGCCAATGAAAACATGCTTCCGGCCGGGTTGAACCCTGGCGGGTCGCGCGCGCTGAGCCGTCTCGATAATGTCGGTGCAGATGTCTGGCTCAGGCTCTGACTCGCCGATCTAGCCGATGAAGATGTGAATTCCGCCAAAGGGGACCCGGTATCCATACTCAATTGAGTCGGCCTCGGGGCTTCAGCTAGCGTCGTCGATGTAGAGCTTGCCGCGACGACTCTTAGTCATCCGGCCCACGGCATATCCTTTGATCCCTGGGAAATTGCCCTTCAAGAACTCAAAACCACCATGCTCTGGCCCCACGGTGGGCGCCAACTGTCGTGGTTTTAACACGGTAGATGCCCTTGTGAAAGGACTTAGGTGTGGAGCCATCGCAACATAGGTTAGCTCGAAGGGGTTGAACGAGACAAAGGACACAAGGTTTACCCAGGTTCGGCCCCTCACAACGAGGTAAAGCCTACTCCTGCTTTTGTTGACTATAGCTTGAATATCGATTACAAGGGAGCGGAATCACTTAACCTAGCCCTCGATCAGTTGTTTCCTCCCGCAACCTGCCGCCGGGTCTCGCCTTTATATACATAGGTCGAGGCCCGGGGATTACAAGAGTCCAAGACGGATCACACAGCGTGACCAACTTGGTTTCTAAGTTGCCTTGCCTTACCAGGCAAGTCACCATCTGGTGGCTCACACCTCCGGATCTTGGGCCTTCAACAAGCCCGCCACTTAAGCCGCTACTAGTCTTCATGTCTCCTCAGGCCCATCGAAGCCTTTCATTATTGAATCACCAACAGTGTGACCCGGCCCCTCCTGGGCGGGTCATACCGCGGGGTTACATCCCCAACACTACGAGAGAGCGACGAGCTCACTCGGCACGCCCCAGGGGGCGCCACCTGAGCTCGTCGATCCCACGCAGCTCCGTTTGACCTAATTCCAACTTCGTCAATTCCCAAATATTCCCAAACCAACAAAGAGCCACCCGAAACACTTTTTACGCCATCGCAAGCTTCTGTTCTTTCGTGATCCCATCTGGAGGCCTTTTCGGGTACTCTGCCGGAGGGGGAACCGATCACGGAGGGCTTCTACATCATCCTTGCTGCACCTCCAATGATGTGTGAGTAGTTTACCATAGACCTACAGGTCCATAGCTAGTAGCTAGATGGCTTCTTCTTTTTCTTCGATCTTCAATACAAAGTTCTCCATGATCTCCATGGAGTTCTATCCAATGTAACCTTATTTTGCGGTGTGTTTGTTGGGATCCGATGAATTGTGGGTTTCTGATCATATTATTCATTGAGAGTAATTGAATCTTTTCTAAACTTTATTATGCATGATTGTTATAGCTTTGTATTTCTCTCGATCTATCTATTTGGTTTGGCCAACTAGATTGATTTATCTTCAATGGGAGAGGTGCTTTGTAGTGGGTTCAATCTTGTGGTGTCCTCACCTTGTGACAAAAGGGGTAGCAAGGCATGTATTTGTATTGTTTCCATTAAGGGTAAAACGACGGGGTTCAATCATATTGCTTGGTTTTATTTTGTCTACATTATGTCATCATACTTCATGCATTACTCTGTTTGTCATGAACTTATTACGTAGAGACGCAAGCATAGAAAATCTCTCTAAGTGGACTAATACTAGTAGATGCAGAATTGTTTCAGTCTACTTGTCACAGACGTAATGCCTGTATACATGATCATTGCCATGAATAACGTCATAACTATGCGCTTTTCTACCAATTGCCCAACAGTAATTTGTCTACCCATCGTGTACTACTTATTCGAGAGAGATGCCTATAGTGAAAACTATGGCCCCGGGTGTACCTTTATCATATTACAAAAACCAAAAATACTTAGCTGCGATTTATTTAATTTTATTTTCTTTTGCAATTATCTATCTACCACTACCATATTTGATCCTTGCAAGTAACGAGTTCAAGGCGATTAACAACCCTCTTGCCCATGTTGGGTGCAAGTATTTGCTCTTGTGTGTGTAGGTATTGTTCACTAGGCTTTGCGTGATTCTCCTCTTGGTTCTATAACCTTGGTTCTCACTGCGGGAAATACTTATCAGCTACTATATTGCTTCACCCTTCCTCTTCAGGGAAAATCCCAACGCAGCTCACAAGTAGCGGAAAGAATTTCTGGTGCCGTTGCTAGGGAGACATCATAAAAACCTACAAGTACCTTCATTTACATAATCATTTATTTGCTCTTTTTTTATTTTCTTTATTTTCTTTTATTAGTCTCGTCAAAAAATATCAAAAACACATAAATGTTTTACTTTGTTAGCTTCCTTGTTTGTTTGCTTTGCCACTATGGCTAGTTCTTCGCTTGTTACATGTACTCCTGAAAATGAAGTGCTTAATTTTAAACTAAGGGGAGGAGATAACTTAAAAGATGCTTGGTATAGGATTTCTGATGCTCAAAATAGATCACCTCATAAGCAATGCACTACCGTTCTTCTTCGCAATTTTTACATGGGTGTTACTACTTGGTATGGATTTGTGTTTGATACTATTACTGGAGGGAATTTTCTAAGTAGTCACCCTATGGATTCTTCCAATGCTACGGGAAATTTAGTAGGATCACCACCTATTACTATTAATGAAACGTCATTCACTTTGGAACATGTTATGCGAAGGTTAGATGTTATTGAAAGTAAAATCTCCACTATTGAACATACTGGAAATTTAGACAAGAAGGTCCATAATCAAGTTACCCAATTTGGTTCAAAAGTAGGAACAACTTTGAAGATTCAAAAGGAAAAAAGAACCAATAATCACTAAGTGGGTAGAATAAAGTCCTGCTAGAATTGAGAAGTTGGAAGAAATCATTAATAACTTGGGTTCAACTTTTTCTTCCATTAAAACGATTGAAAGGACTCCTACAAATAAAAATTATAAGCTTATGTATGTTCCTAAAAATAAGGGTGCCTCGTCTAGTAAGTATAAAGAGGATCTTAAAATGATCAGCGTGCATCCCAACTTCATTGACATGATAAAGGAACCTATCACCGAAAATAAATTCCTCAACTTTGTCCCTAGGAGTGTTATTATTAAAAATGTGCTTGCTAAACCTCCTAGAAAGATTGGTTGTGTGATTGAGGAGTGGGATTCGAAAGATGACAATACTTGAAACAATGCATTATGCCTAGCTAAGGGCGTAAAACAATACCGCTTGTTGGGAGGCAACCCAATAGTTATCTTAAATTTTTGCTTTTACTTTATGTTCTTGTGTGTTGACATGTTTATTGGTACTTTAATGATTGTGTTTTTAATGTTTTAATTGGTGTTTGTGCCAAGTAATGCCTTTGGGAAGATTTGGTTGATAGTTGACTTGATTCTGTAAGAAAACATAAACTTTTGCGCCCAGTGCTGGAATTACTATAATACCCTCAAACGTGATAAAATTCTGAAATTATTACACATGATTGATATACAAATTTCCCCCGTTGTCCTAACTTTTCAGATTTTTTCAAGTTACAGAAGTATAGTTTTTGTTTAGATCATTACATACTATTCTATTTTAGAAATATTCTATTTTTTTATTGCATAGTGTGCTTATTTTAATGATGCTATAGATTATATCGGGGGGGTCTAATTCATGGAGAAGTTAGAATACAGTAGGTACTATGCAAGAATAATTATGAATGAGTTTACAACAGTACCTAAAGTTTATGATTTGTCTATTATACTAACGGATCTCAAGAGGTTTTTGTTGGGTTTTGTGTGCTCAAGTTTTCAAGTTTTGGGTGAGATCATGATGGATGAAGGAATAACGAGCAGCAAGACCCTAAACTTGGGGATGCCCAAGGCACCCCAAGGTAATATTCAAGTAATACCCAAGCATCTAAGCTTGGGGATGCCCCGGATGGCATCCCCTCTTTTGTCTACAATTCATCCTATGTTACTTGGAGCTACATTTTTATCCATCACATGATATGAGTTTTACTTGGAGTGTATTGGGCCATAGTTTTATTTTGTTTGCTTGTTAGTTTGCCACAATCATTTTTTGCTAGACACACCTTTTTGAGAAAGACAAACATTCATTGTGATTTGTTAGAATACTCTATGAGCTTCACTTATATCATTTTGAGCTATGCAGTTGCTCTAGTGCTTCACTTAAATCTGTTAGAGCACGACAGTGGTTATATTTTATAGAAATGATTGCACTCTCGTGCTTCACTTAAATCTTTTTGAGAGTCTATCAAATAGGAAGTGGTAATAAGCCCGGGTTATAATACTATTCCAAAAAGAATAGGTATTTAAGAGTGGTATAATAAAAGTTTTCATGCAGATCACTAAATATGCAATGTATGTTTTAATTATATTGATGTCATAATATGAAAGGGTATGAGTACATGATCATTGGTTAGTAAGAATATCGATATCAAAGCTTTTTATTAACTACTCATTTAAGTGTCCGTTATGGCATGGTGGGGATGTTTGAGCATTTTGATGTCTGATTGAAATCCTTGAGTGTCAAGATAACTGGGGTTGCGTGATGGTTAACTCCTACCAACCTCCTCTCTAGGGGCCTGCGAGAGTACTTTGCTTCGAGGGCTAATAAATCTTTCACAATAAGTATATGAATTCTTTATGACTAATGTGAGTCCATGGATAATTATGCACTCCTACCTTTGCGCAATTTGCTAGCCTCTTTCGTATCGTGCATTGCCCTTTGTCACCTCGAGAGTTGGTGCAAACTTCACCGGTGCATCCAAACCCTGTGATATGATACGCTCTATCACACATAAGCCTCCTTAGATCTTCCTCAAAACAACCACCAAACCTAACTATCATGCCATTTCCATAGCCATTCTGAGATATATTGCCATGCAACTTCCACCTATCTGTCTTATGACATGTGTGTTCATCATCATATTGCTTTGCATGATCATATAGATCTGACATGATATTTGTGGCAAAGCCAACATTCATCACTATGATACATGTTACGCTAGATCATTGCACATCCTGGTACACTGCCAGATGCATTCATAAAGAGTCATATTGTTTCAGTTTATAGAGTTGTAAGTAAATAGAAGTGTGATGATCATCATTATTAGAGCATTATCCCAGTGAGGAAAGGATGATGGAGACAATGATTCCCCCACAAGTCGAGATGAGACTACGGACGAAAAATAAAAAAATGAGAGAAAAAGAGAGAAAGGGCAATGTTACTATCCTTTTACCACACTTGTGCTTCAGAGTAGCACCATGTTCTTCATATAGAGAGTCTCATGAGTTATCACTTTCATATACTAGTGGGAACTTTTCATTATAGAACTTGGCTCGTATATTCCGATGATGGGCTTCCTCAAATGCCTGAGGTCTTCATGAGCAAGCAAGTTGGATGCACACCAACTTAGTTTCAGTTTGAGCTTTCATACACTTATAACTCTAGTGCATCCATTGCATGGAAATCCCTACTCCTCGCATTGATATGGATTGTAAGACCTCTCCATTGCCTAATGATCCACCGAGTTGATGCGAGCCTTTCTTCCTTTTTGACTTCTCCTATATATCTCTACCACCGCACTCTATTCCACCCTAGTGCTAATATCCATGGGACACGCTCATGTATTGAGTGGAGTAAAAAATGTTGAAGTGCGTTAAAAAGTATGATACAATTGCTTCGTTTGACACCGGGGTGCTCATGATTTATACTTATGCGGTGAAGGCGGAGTCATATCATTCTTACATAATTCAATGAGTAGGGATTATATTCGTTGAGCATCACATATTTTGAAAAAGTTATGATTATGTTCTTATATTCATGGATATTATTATGTTGATATCAATTACTTTATCCTTTCTCAATATTTATACCGTAAAGAGATTACATGATAAACACGCTGGGTAGCATTCAACATAAAAAAAATCTGTTTTTATCATTTGCCTACTCGAGGACGAGCAGGAATTGAGCTTGGGGATGCTGATACGTCTCCAACATGTCTATAATTTTTCATTTTTTCATTCTAATATATTACAAATCTTCTATACTTTATATGCAATTTTATATCATTTTTGGGGACGAACCTATTAACTCAGCGCCCAATGCCAGTTGCTTTTTTTTTTTGCTTCTTTTTGGCTTTTCAGAAAATCGGTACCAAACGAAGTCCAAACACAATGAAACTTTACAATGATTTTTTCTGGACCAGAAGGGACCCTAGAACGTTTGGGAGGAGGCCAGAAGATCTACGAGAGAGCAACGATCTCACCTGGTGCGCCCCAAGGGGCGCAACCTGAGCTCATGGGTCCCAGGCAGCTCCGTTTAACCTAATTCCAACTCCATAAATTCCCAAATATTCCCAAACCAATAGAGAGCCACTTGAAACACTTTTTCCGCCGCTGCAAGCTTCTGTTCTTCCAGGATCCCATCTGGAGGCCTTTTTTGGTACTCTGCCGGAGGGGATATCGATCACTAAGGGATTTTACATCATCCTTGTGGCACCTCCAATGATGTGTGAGTAGTTTACCACAGACCTGTGGGTCCATAGCTAGTAGCTATATGGCTTCTTCTTTCTCTCCGATCTTCAATACAAAGTTCTCCATGAACTCCATAGAGTTCTATTTAATGTAATCTTCTTTTGCGGTGTGTTTGTTGGGATCCAATGAATTGTGGGTTTATGATCAGATTATTCATTCAAAGTAATTGAGTCTTTTCTGAATCTTATTATGCATGATTGTTATAACTTTGTATTTCTCTTTAATCTATCCTTTTGGTATGGCCAACTAGATAGATTTATATTTAGTGGGAGAGGTGCTTTGTAATGTGTTCAGTCTTGAAGTGTCCTCACCTCGTGACAGAAGGGGTAGCGAGGCACGTATTTGTATTGTTGCCATTAAGGGTAAAACGATGGGGTTCAATCATATTGCTTGGTTTTATTATGTCTACATTATGTCATCATACTTCATGTATTACTCTGTTTGTCATGAACTTAATACGTAGAGAGGCAAGCATAGAAGCGCTCTCGAAGTGGAGTAATAGTAGTAGATGCACAATCGTTTCGGTGTACTTATCAGAGACGTAATGCCTATATACATGCTCATTGCCATGAATAACATCATAACTATGCGCTTTTCTATCAATTGCCAAACAATAATTTGTCTACCCACTATATGCTATTTATTCGAGAGAGAAGCCTCTAGTGAAAACTATGGTCCCGGGTCTACCGTTATCATATTACAAAAACCAAAAATACCTTGCTGCAATTTATTTACTTTTACTTTGTTTTTCAATTTATCTATCTACAACTACCAAATTTGATCATTGCAAGTAACAAGTTCAAGGGGATTGACAACCCTCTTGCCCGCGTTGGGTGCAAGTGTTTGCTCTTGTGTGTGCTAGTACTGTTCACTAGGCTCTGCGTGATTCTCCTATTGGCTCGATAACCTTGGTTTTCACTAAGGGAAATACTTATTAGCTACTATATTGCTTCACCCTTCCTCTTTGGGGAAAATCCCAACGCAGCTCACAAGTAGCAGTCTTGCATGTGGATAACCATGGTGATAATGGGGTATTCTATTGAGTCACTTGATGTATGTTTTGGTAATCAACTTGCGGATTCCCGAGGTGACATTGGGGTAATCTAGGCACATAGGTCGATACACGTTTTCATCCTACTCTCTCTAATAAAAACTTTGGGGTAATCTATGAAGTTCTTTGTGTTGGATTGAATATAGTGAATCTGAAATTGTTTGATGCATATCGAATAATTTTTGAAAAGGGGCGCTTTATTACTTATAAAAGTATTACACCCGACCTCTGCATAACTAAGATGCACACAGCCAAACAAGGTCCTCTCACACAAATGAAAAATAAAAAGGCAAAATACAAAGAAACATCTAGAGTCCGTATAACGCCTAAAGTGGAGGAATAATTAACTCCCGGATACTTGCAGTGACATTGGAGTATCTAGGTCACATTAGATTTCATTGATGTGTATCATATGGTGTTATTGTAGTACGATCTCTAGGTCTGTTTGTGACACTTATAGAGGGATGGCTCAATAGATTGATCGGAAAGATAACTTTGAGGTGGTTCACTACCTACAACAATTTCATCTTATGTTCTCCACTATTGATAAGAACTTTGGAGTGATTCTTTGTCGCACATTGAGGGATTGTTATGTGATTCAATTATGTTAGCACTGTTGAGAGATTGCACTCGTGAAAGTATGAACCATAGGCCTTGTTTTTAAGCATTGATATACCGTTTTGGTCTCTATTCGCTACTTGCTACCTTGCTGTTTTTATTATTTCAAATACAAAAACATAAAAACGTATATCTACTATCCATACTACACTTGTATCATGATCTCTTCACTGAACTAGTGCACCTATACAATTTACCATTGTATTGGGTGTGTTGGGGACACAAGAGATTTCTTGTATTTAATTGCAGGGTTGTTTGAGAGAGACCATCTTCATCCTACACCTCCCACAGATTGATAAACCTTAGGTCATCCACTTGAGGGAAATTTGCTACTGTCCTACAAAACTCTGCGCTTAGAGGCCCAACAGAGTCTACAAGAATAAAGTTGCGTAGTAGACATCAAGCTATTTCTAGCGTTGTTGCCGGGGAGGTGAGTGCTTAAAGGTATATCTTTAAATCTTGCAATTGAATCTTTTAGTTTCTTGTTTTTCACTAGTTTGGTTTATAAAAGAAAACAAAAAATGGAAATGAGGTTGTGCCAATTTGATTATCTTTATAAAGTATTTCTGGAAAATATGGATTCCAAAAATTGTGCTAAAGTGTTAGAAAAAGAATTTAACACAATGTTTAATGTGAGATCCTTGAATGTTGAGAATGATTGCAATGTTATTAGTATGTCTTCTTTGAAGATCCATGATGCTAATGATATGCAAAGCCATCAGCTTGGGGATGCTATGTTTGATGAAGATGATCTTTTTAGTCCCCCTAATTTTGATGAGCAAATTTATCATGATGATAGCATGCCTCCTATTTATGATGATTACAATGATGAAAGTAGGTTTGGAAGAGTGCCAACTCTAGGTAATGATCCCACTATTTTGGAGTGTGTTGAATCTTATTACAATATTGATAAAAGTGGATTTGGAGAGGTCATGACTTTATTTAATGTTGATTCCACTATTTTGGAAGAGGTTTCAATTTCTTATTACGAGAAAAAGTTGCTACCTATGATGATTATTGTTGGAAATATGCCCTAGAGGCAATAATAAATTGGTTATTATCATATTTCCTTGTTCATGATAAATGTTTATTATTCATGCTAGAATTGTATTGATCGGAAACTTAAATACATGTGTGAATACATAAACAACACATTGTCCCTATTGAGCCTCTACTAGAATAGCTCGTTGATCAAAGATGGTTGAGGTTTCCTTACCATAGACATGAGTTGTCATCTGATAACGGGATCAAATCATTTGGAGAATGATGTGATGGACATACCCAATCGTACGCCTAGCATATGATCATGTTACTATGTTCACTTTGTCGTAGCTTTCGTAATGTCAAGTATCAGTTCCTTAGACCATGAGATCATGCCACTCCCGGACATCGGAGGAATACTCTGTGTGCTATCAAACGTCACTTTGTAACTGGGTGATCATAAAGGTGCTCTACAGGTATTTCCGAAAGTGTTTCTTGGGTTGCATGGATTGAGACTCGGATTTGTCGCTCTGTGTCACAGAGAGATATCTCTGGGCCCTCTCGGTAATACAACATCACAAGAAGCTTGCAAGAATGTGACCAATGAGTTTAGTCACGGGATCTTGTATTACAGAGCGAGTAAAGAGACTTTCCGGTACCGAGATTAAACTAGGTATGGAGATACCGACGATCGAATCTCGGGTAAGTAACATATCATCGGACAAGGGAATTGCATACGAGATTAACTGAATCCTTGACATCGTGGTTCAACCGATAAATATCTTTGTTGAATATGTAGGAACCAATATGGGCATCCAGGTCCCGCTATTGGTTATTGACCAGAGAGGAGTCTCGGTCATGTCTACAAGATTCTTGAACCCGTAGGGTCGCACACTTAACGTTCGGTAGCACTAGGGTAGTATTGAGATATTAATATGGTGAAGTAAGAAGGTTGTTCCAAGTCTCGGATAGGATCCGAGACGTCACAAGGAGGTCCAGAATAGTCCGGAGGTAAAGATTCATTTATGGAAAGTTTTTATCAGGGTTCCGAAAAAAGTTTGGGTTTTTTTCAGGCATTGTAGCGGGAAGCTTCCAGAAGGTTCTTGAGGGTTCCGGAGGGGTTAGGAAGTCCACCAGTTGGTTCAACCAGGCACAAGGACGTGCATGGGCTGTAGGGGCGGTGCCTTTGCCTAGTTGGGCCAGGCTCGCCATCCCCCTAAGGCCCATGACACCAAGGGAAACCCTAAAGGGGAGGGCCTTCCACTTGACTTGGAGGGCATTTCTCCCCCCTTGGCCGCGCCCCCTCCCTTGGAGGAGGGGCTAGGGCCGGCCAGACCTCCCCATGACCCTATATAAAGGGAGGAGAGGGGTTGGGCGTCTCTCCCGTTACTCCTCCTCCATGTTCCGCGTGGTGCTTGGCGAAGCCTGCAGGCGTTCCGCTGCCACCACCACCAGCATGCCCTCGTGTTGGTCACAATCTCATCTAGCTCCTCTCCCTCGCTTGCTGGTCAAGAAGGAAAGGACGCCACCAAGGTGAACGTGTGCTAAACTCGGAGGTGCTACATGTGCGGTGCTTGGATCGGATTGGATCGCGACGCGAGTACGACTACGTCGACCACAATCTCTACATCGTTAACTCTTTTGGTCTACAAGGGTACGTAGACACACACTCCCCTCTCGTTGCTAGCATCTCCATAGATAGAACTTTGCCTGTTTTGTTGGAAATCTTTTTGTCTTCCATGCAACATTCCCCATCAGTGGCATCATGAGCTAGGTCTATGCGTAGATGTGTATGAACGAGTAGAACACAACGAAGTTGTGGGCGTTGATGTTCAAATTTCTCACTTCCTTTGTTATTTTGGATTTGGCGGTATTGTGGGATGAAGTGGCTCGGACCAACCTTACTTGTCCTCGCACAAGAGACCGGTTCCACTGACTAACATGCAACTTGTATTGCATAAAAGTGTCTGGCGGGTGTCTGTCTCTCCCACCTTAGCTGAATCTGTTTTGACAACAGCGGTCCTTGTAGAAGGTTAAAAGGCAACTTGTATATCACCATTGTGGTGTTGCATAGATAATAATGGTTCTTATACTTTGCCCTAGCAGCCACGTAAAAATTGCAACAACAAAGTAGAGGACGTCTAACTTGTTTTTGCAGGGCATGTTGTGATGTGGTATGGCCAAAAGGTGATGTGATATATGTTGATGTATGAGATGATCATGTTTTGTAATAGCTTCATGACTTGTATGTCGATGAGTAAAGCAACTGACAGGAGCCATAGGGTTGTCTTTAATTTATTGTCTGACCTGGGTGTCAATCATTAAACGCCATGTAATTGCTTTAGTCCCGGTTGTAGATGAGTTTTTCGTCCGAAACCCTGATACTTCGAAAGAGATTGTCCAGTTTGTGCACGAAGTGCATCCAGTTTTTCCCGTAACCCTCTCAACTTTTTAGCACATGCTATGTGGGTGAAATTATGATACCATGCCAACTTTCAACCTTTTCAGAGTTCATTTGTAGTGCTTTTCAATTTCAGGGTCATTTAGCTCAAAGAATGAACTAATAGCAAAAAGAATGAACTAAGAAGCTTTTATAAAACTCTAATACCAAAAAGAATGAACTAAAAAGCTTTTATAAAACTCTAATAGCAAAAAGAATGAACTAAAAAGAATCAATTAAATATAATATTCTTCAATTGCAAAAAGAATCAACTAAAAAGAATCAAAATAATATTAACTAAAATTATCAAAGTATTTATTTGTTAAAAACTTTAATAGTAAAAAGAATTTTCATAAAGTATTTTTTGTTACAAACTTTAAAAGAAAACTAAAAAGCTTTTATAAAACTCTAATAGCAAAAGGAATCAACTAAAAAGAATCAATAAAAAATAAACCTAAAATTATGCAAACTAAAATTATATAAAATTTATGCAACTAAAAATAACATATGCAAAAAATAACATTAAAATTTTTAAAACATAACATATGCAAAAAATAAAAAAAGGCCAACCTACTAGCCACCACGGCCTGCATACGACTAGAAACCATAGAAATGGGCCAGGATGCAGGCCCGCGGTGCTAGCAGGCCCAACAGGGCGTCAAATAGGCATGTACTGCCTGCAGTAGAGAGGAGCTCGAGAGGGTAGCGGCAGCAGCGCTTATAAACCACTCCGAGCCCCTCTCAACTTGCGAGGTGGGACTAAACTTATGGATGCGGCAGCACAACCCTTTAGTCCCAGTTGGTGGCTCCAACCGGGACTAAAGGCCCCCCTTTAGTCCCGGTCCGAGCCACCAACCGGGACTAAAGCCCTTTGCTTCCCGCCCTTTCGGCTGCTGAAAAGGAGCTTTAGTCCCGGTTGGTGGCTAGGACCGGGACTAAAGGGGGGCCTTTAGTCCCGATTGGAGCCACCAATTGGGACTAAAGGGTGGGGTATATAACCAAACACTTAGGATTTTCCCCCCAATTTCTCACATTCTCCCCCGACGCCGACGCCCCGCGCCCCGACGCCACCAGGCTGCTCCGCCTGCTCCTCGTCACCGCCGCCGTCGCCGTCCCTGCCCCGACACCGGCCGCTGCTCCCTGCCCGGACGGCGCGCCCTGCCTCCTCGTCGCCGTCGCCGCGCCCCTGCCTCGTTGCCGTCACCGCGCCCCTGCCCCGACGTCGCTGTCGCCGCGCCCCTGCCCCGACGTCGACATCGCCGTCGCCGTGCCCTGCCTCCTCGTCACCGCCCCCAGTGAGCTCGCCGCCCCTGCCTGAACATCAATTTTTTTCTATAGTATATATGGATGATATGATGATGATGATATATAGATGATTTTCATTATGGTGATATATAGATTATTTTTTCTGTTGTAATTTTGTTAGATAATTTTTTTCTGTTGTATATATAGATGACATGATGATGATATATAGATGATTTTCATTATGGTGATATATAGATTATTTTCATTATGGTGATATATAGATTATTTTTTCTTTAGAATATTTCTGTAGATGATATGATGATGATTTTTAGATGATGATGATGATGATATATAGATGTTCTTTGATTGTGATGATAGATGATGGTGATGATTTTTCTGTAGTAACTTGGTCAATTTTTTGTCTTTAGAATTTATTTAGAGTTCATTTTGATGTTCATTGTGATGTATGAAAACTTGGTCATTTTTTTTCTGTAGCTCCTCGTCGCCGCCCCCGACGCCGTCCCTGCCATGATGCCGAGCCCCCGACACCGGCCGCCGCTCCCTGCCCCGACGCCGGCCGCCGCTCTCTGCCCCGACGCCGAGCCCGCCGATCTTTAGCTCATGTGAACATATTCCCATTGGTTTTTTTTGTTCATAGAAATTAGTGCGAAATTTTTGTTCATACAAATTTTTTATAGACTTGGTTAAAATTTACTAAGGTTAGTTATGGAGAAAGGGAGTAAGAACTCATATATTCAAAATTTACTCCCGGTCCGCTCGCCCGACCAACTCTCGAGGCCACCCAAACCCTAGAAGAAAGAGCGTTGTCGATCTCCTTCGCCCTCCCGCCCCTACCCGTTTGTCGAAGGTGACGGGTGGGGTCTTATATATAACGCTACAACAATAATATCGATTTATTCGGTAGGCGGCATAGGTCAATGGGGTAGAATGGATTGTTTGATCTCTTGCATAGCGATTGTCGTAACTCTCTCGGGAATTCAACATATCCCCGATAACTTCGACATGAGGGGGGGGGGGTCCGCAAAGTATCCTCGACGACCACTAATCCATATCTCATGTTTGTATATCCCCATGTTTGCCACTAATCCATCTCTCATGTTTGTATATTGCCATGTTGTAATATTTGCAGAAACTATGGACAGAGACTTAGAACGAGAAGAGTTGTTGGGGGATATAATCCACGACGGAGGTGATCCCTTGTCATTTCTCAACGACATTGATGGTCAGGAAGGAGAGGATGATCGCTCCGGTGATCCAACAATGGAGGAGGAAGGAGATCATGACGGCTCCGGTGACCGAATGGCGGAGGAAGGAGATCATGATCACGGCTCCCGTGACTGAACAGAGGAGGGAGCCTTAACTGTTGCAAAGTCCGGCGAGGTATATATATATATATATATATATATATATATATATATATATATTAAGCCTGTGCTGACTTGATGCATTAATTGTTTTGTATGTACATATATTAACGCTTCTTTCTTCTTTTAGCCCTCCAGGTCGAGCCAAACTTCCGTAAGGAGACGAGGCCCGAAGAAAAAATTGCGCCAGGATGAAAGGTTCACGATCACAGAAGTCGCGAAAGATGGCCAACCGATTGCTCCCAAGCGGACCAAGGATGCATTTGTACATCAGTACGGAGTTGTTGTTAGGGACAACATCCCGATCAGTGTCCAAGAATGGAATTAGAAGAAGGACCCTGAAGTTTCTTATGTCCAGGATAGACTGAAAGATGATCTTTGGACCCCGCTGATGACAAATTTCAGCCTACCGCCAGAGGAGGATCCGAATAACCCAGTTACAGAGCGAAAGGTCAAGGCGTTTGCTCTTAAGAAGATGGCAGAACTATTCAGGAACTGGAAGAAACATTTGAACACAAAGTTTGTTGAGAAAGACGAGACTCAGAATTCATCGGTCAATATGAGAAGATAAGAGATCACTGGCCCACATTTGTGGCCTACAAGAAATCGGACAAGGGTAAGCAAAGGTCACTGACAAACAAGCAAAATGCTGCAAAGAAGAAGTATCACCATACCACGGGGTCAGGTGGCTACAGCAAAGCCCGAATGTTGTGGGACAAAGCTGAGCAAGACCTGCTTGCTAAAGAGGTCCAACCAGCGACATTGCACTGGCCAGATCGGTCAAGGACTTGGTTCTTCGGGGTTGGGGGAACTTTGGCCCCAGAAACAGGGAAGTGTGTTTGGACGAACAAGCAACTTGCAATAGCCATCCGGAAGCTTGAGAAAGCAATCAAGGCAGTGCAGGAAGGGACGTTCATTCCCGACAGAGAGAAGGATGAGCTGACAGAGGCCCTCAGGAATCCTGACCACCCTGGACGAACATGAGGCACATCAGGCTCCGTTTCGTGGGTGCATGGGTTTCCCGACAGCGGTGGTTACAGAAGCCGAGAGAAAAAGAAGAAAGAGGAAGCAACTAAAATGCAGAAGCTCAGTGCAAGATTAGCAAAACTAGAGGAACTTGAGAGCCAGTGAGCTACCGGCCAACCATCTCAGTGGCACGAAGATCCTTCCTTCGACGCTGCCCCAGAAGCTACCCCACCATCTCAGCGGAGAAGCAGCGTGGCTTCCACGGAGCTCATTCAGCTTGATTTCACGGCTCCTCGCTACCCCGTGGATAGTATCACGGAGGCTGAACATTGTGTGCTAATGACGAAATGCCAGAACCTGACCTTGAAGGTGGTGGTCGGCTCTGTTTTACCTCCTCGAGCTGAGGGAACTTTCCATTGCCGTCCGATTCCACATGGCTATGCTATTGTGACGGTGGATGAAATAATGGATGGATTTAAGGGGCTGGAGCTTGACTACCCTACAGGTGAAGGGGATATTCTTCTGGAAAATGCGTTAAGGAGTACCTGTCTATGGAGAAAGGAGTACATCAAGCTTCTAAACTGGACACCTCAGCAGACTTAGCCAGTTGAGGCCCCTCAGCAGACTCAGCCGGATGAGGCCCCTCAGCAGACTCAGCGGACTCCGCCTCCTCCGGTGCGTCAGCGCACTCCGCCTCCTCCGGCGCGTTAGCGAACTCTGCCGCCTCAGCAACGGCGGAAGAGAGATGCCGCCGCTCCGGCGGCTAGTAGTACAAGAGGCAGGAAGAAATGTAAATTTGGTCCAAGCCTCAAGGCTCTTCCAAAGTTACCATATGAGAGGACTAACGAGGAAACCGATGACATCGTGGCAGCCCAAGTGCAGGCCCATTTTGAACGAAAACCTCCACCTCCGAAGGAAATGGTAGATCCAGTGAAAGCGAAGCGCACTCTGGATGCCCTTAAGCGACCACCACCACCTCCACCGCAATCCAACTATGACCGCTGTATTGAAAAAACATATGATGAAAAGTGGCGGTTGGGAAGTACTACCAGTGCTGCAAGGGAAGCAAAACAAAGAAGTGGGAAAACAATTCCCCAGCTCGGCTTACAGGAGAAGCAATCATGCCCCCCGCTCAAGGCGTCTAGCGATATCGCTAATCATCCGGGGCTACTGCCCGGTACCACTCTTGGTGATTACATGGGCGATGATGTACAGTTTGAAATGGCTGACGTAGTAGAGATCTTTAGATACGAGCACAGGAAGCCTCTTGTCAAACCTGATCATCCTCCTCTAATAACGATGGTGCGAAGATTGCATGACTGGTACTTGGAAAGCTGCAGGAAGAATGGGACCGATAGTTTGATGGTGAGAATTAAAGATGAGCACGAGCTCATTGGAGTCGACCTGATGCCTGTTGAATTTGTGGAATTATTTCAGTTATTCAATCAAGAGGCCCTCGACAAACAAATCATTACTTGCTACTATCTGTAAGTATTACTTCTGTAATTAAGTCTCTAGCTTAGCTCGTTCATTGCATGTATATATAATTATCCTCACTATATTATGCAGATTGAAGATCGTCGAATGCAAAGAGGACAAATCTATGACATTGGGTTCATTAGTCCAAATACCGTAAATGAATGGACGGTACAAAACAGAGTTGAAGATACTGAGCAAAACTTGCTAAAATCGTTCCTTCGACATCAAAACAAAGGGAAAATACTCTTTCCTTACAACTTTATGCGTGCGTAGGTTCGGTTTCGCTTACTGTCTTGTGCATATTAGGTTTCGCTTACTCGAGGTTAAGTAATGTAATTGATGAGTTATGCGTGCGCAGGTTCCACTTTATTTTGCTATCCATTAAGCTTGACGGGGGAGTAGTAACTGTCTTAGACTCGAGACGTAAAGATCCCCAGGATTATGCGGACATGACTGCAATGCTCCAGAAGTAAGTTCAATCATTATCGCACCATATCGGCAACTTTCGTTCATTTCCTGATATCAAGTAATCATTTTCTTTGCCTGGCAGGGTTTGGAAAAAGTTCACCGGAATGGTTCCGGGTCTGCAGAAGGAGCTGCGATTTACACACCCCAAAGTAAGTAGTACTAGCTAGTTCCGCGCTTCTCTCATTGATTCTAGTTTCATCAATACCATTTATCATGCTTGATTATCAGTTTGATTGAACTCTATTCTTGTGAAGTGCTTGTGGCAGGAAGGCGGGAATAATTTATGTGGATACTACGTTTGCAAGTTCATGCGCCACTTGACCTCTGAGCGGGGCTACTCTGACAAACAATATGAAGTACGTAAACAATATTCACCATTTTATTTTATTACCATCAATTATGTTGTGTTTCATTCATATATATGTATTGACCCCCTTCTTTAAATTAGATGTGGCAGATGCGGGATGAACTCCTACCACATGATCGCATACGAGCAATTCAAGAGGAATTGACGGGATTCTTTCTTGACCACGTCATACATAAAGATGGAGAATACCATACGGAAATTCAATGGGAGTTTGGCGCTTGATGATGTCAGGGATGTTATATTGTATATATGTAGTAGCGTCAAATAGATATATGAAAACTTGTTGTTCGACCATGCATGGAGAAAGAGAGGTCACTTCTCTCTATATATGTTCATGATCACGATGTTGTGTAATTAATGGTTCCTTCATTTGCTTACTAGCTAGCGTCGAGTTCTCTCTATATGTAGTAGCTACCGTCGACCAAGCACGGAGAAAGAGAGGCCACTTCTCTCTACATGTAGTAGCTAGCTAACACAATATGAAACCCCTAAAACCCTCCAAAACCCCTAAACCCCCCCTTTCAAAAAAAAAAACAAAACCCCTAGCGCCTGCGAGCTGCTGACGCGTGGCTGCCTTTTGGTCCCGATTGGTGTTACCAACTGGGACTAAAGGTCCTCTTGCCTGGGCGCCCCACAGCGGCCATGTGGAGCACCTTTGGTCCCGGTTTGTAAGCCAACTGGGACTAAAGGTTTTGGGTATTAGTCCCATTTGTTTTGTCCCGGTTTAAGAACCGGGACTAAAGGCCCTCTGGAACCGGGTTTAATGCCCTGTTTTCCACTAGTGGACCCTGGATGCGCTCCATGTTGTCACAGATGGGCTCCTTCCCCTTGGAAGAGCACGGCTGTAGGATGCCCTTCCTGATGTCGCAGACGGGATCTTTCCCCTTGGAAGAGCAGATGCTCTCTTTCCCCTTGGAAGAGCCGGAGAGGGTGCCCTCCTCATGGTCGTCGTCGATGAGGTCTGACTTGGAAGCTGTGGATCCCAAGCCAGCGTCGCAGAACGTGTCCTTGAGAAATGACAAAAGGGGCTCGATGGCGATGTAGGATGGCAAATTCTTGACAGCGAGCCAGAGGAGATCAGCGGCGGGGAAATGGATGAGATTGATGGCGGTTGAACCCGAGGGGTTGGGGGTGGGCCACTTAACCTGTGACATAGCCCGCGTCAGGCCGTCGCCGTCGATGACCTCATTGTCATAGCCGGCGTCCGCGACATATCCGCATACTCTAGCCCGCTGATTGAGTGCCTGCGGCCAGTAATGGTCGTCAGCTTCCTCGGCGGCCACCTCGGCGACGTCGGGCGAAGAGACCGCGATACACCTCTTTTGGGCCAGTCGCTCCTCGAGATCCACGGGAAGCGTAGCCGGGCTTAGGCTACAACGGTCTGGAGTGGGGGATGGGGATCTGTGGGAAAGGGGGCGTTTGGCAGGCGTCATCTAAGAAACTCAGGGCGGCCTGGGTATGGAGATCGGTGGGTAAGCTACACGGGCAAACCGGCAGATGTTGACAATGGAGGCCTTGCGGCGGCGGCGGATGCGACCTTGCTAGGGTTTCGAGTGAGGGAGGGGTTGTGGTGGGTAGGGGGGTGTGTGTGTGTGTGCGCGCGCGCCCGAGGAGGTTTTGGTGTGTGTGTGTGTGGAGGGGGGCGGGGGGTGTGTTTGAGGAAATGATATGGCTAGTGAAAATTTTACTACGCGGGAGTCAAACGCGGGAGTGAAATGTCGGGGCTATTGAAAATTTTGATGATGGTGCATCGCACACGGTCCGGAAATAACAACCGTATGTTATGAAACAGAAAAACCCTCGAGGCGGGCAGATATTTTCGAGGGATGCTGGCGGGAGCGGGAACAACAAACATCACACACGATCGAAACATAATAACCGTGTGTTATCAAACAGAAAAAACCTGCAGGCGGGTAGATATTTTTGAGAGGGGAAGCCTCGTGGAGCCCAATGTACTGCGCGGATGTGCGTGACAGGGGCACCACCGTGGCACACGGTTAGTGTGAGTGAACCGTGTTTGTTGCGTGATCCGACTTGTCTAATGTTCATAAATTTGGCGAAAATGACGCGGGAAAGGGTCAGAACACGAACACACTTGCATGTGGACCAAATATATGTATGAAAAAGGTGGTTTGATGTTCAAATACCAAATGCAACTTCGATGTGGCACCTATCTCACAAAGCGCACAGTATTGCTTGCCCCCCGCTCGTGTCGGCAGGAGGGGAATCCTAAGCTATGAACGCATGCCCCCCCCCCATGGAGGTTCACCTAGCAAAGTGCAAAGGAGCAGCCCCCATCACACACACACACACCCACACACACACACACACACACAACAACACACCACACACACACACACACACTTTCAGTCGGCGGGCTGGAGAGGGCATCTCACCAAGATGTATCGTAAAACGGACCAAGAATAATCCATCTTGATCGTACAACCTCTCTCTTGTTGTTGGTCAAAGTGATGGCCATCCATGCGACCCCAGAGATGGGCTAGCTCGCCAATAATCACGCAAGTAGCTAGTCCCCAAAGACAACCACTGCCTGCGCGTGGCCCAAACATATGTATGGAGAGGTGTTGATGTTTGAATACACAATGGAACAACTTTGATGTGGCACCATGCTTTCGAACCAGAAATCCCCACACGGAGCGAGGGTTAGTTGACGATGCATATGTATGTCACACCACACTTCGAGCCGATGACGGGGATTCAAGCATGAATGCGTGCATAGTATGCGCTCAAACTTAATTAGGTCTGAATCTCACCTTGACCTATACTACGATAACACGAACCAAAGGAAGAATCCTCCATGGTAACCTATCTTATTGTCGGTCAAAGTGATCATGGATGTCCACGTGGGCCCATGAATATATAGGCTTATCACCGATAACCATGCGAGGGAGTGTACAGTTCGAAGACAACCACTACATGCATATGTATGGAGGTGATGCGTGCATGCATGTTTGAATACCATTCACAACATTGATGTGGCGCGTGCGTAAAAAATCATACAGTCCCCACACAGAGCGAGATCGGTTCATGACGTGTCGTGGTACTAGCCACTTCGACTCAATGGGAGGGATTCATGCGTACACATGCATGTGTGTGCTCAAACTGTATCATGTCATCCCAGAGCATGACCTATATATACATCGTATTACAAACAAAAAAAATAATCCCCTCCTAAATCAAATTAACCTCTCTCGTTGTCAGGCAAAGTAGTGATGGACCAAGAGGGCCCACAGATGGAAAGCATCACTATCACTGATAACCGCGTGAGTGGGTGCGAGAGGACAACCACCATCGTTTTGCATGTGGGCCAAACATATGTTGAATACCCAAAATGCACAACTTTGATGTGGCACATGCCTCGAAAACCGTAAAGTCGCCACACAGAGCGAGGTTCATGAAGCGTACTACATATGATGGTCCCCTTACCCCTCTTCGATGCATACTATATGATCCTACTGTAATACAACCCAAAAAGAATCCTCCTTGATGGTGAAATTAATTAACCTCTCCCGATGTAGGTCAAAGTGATGCATGCATCAACGATGACCTCGCGGGCCCACAGATGGAAGCGTCACATGTGAGTGTCCTATGATAAACACCGCCTGCATGCATGTGGCCCAAAGAGGTGTTGTGTGATGTTTGAATAGCCAATTCACAACTTTGATGTGGCACGTGCCTCGGAAACCGAAAAGTCCCAACAATGAGTGAGGTGTACTTGTTCACGGACGCGTACGTATAGTATATATGCTAGTCCCCTCCCACCTCTTCGACGCGTACTATATACTCCCACCATAACACAAACAAAAAATATTCTACCTTGCTGGTCAAATTAACCTCTCTGCTGGCTGTTGGTCAAAGTGATGGACGACGACCTCGCGGGCCCGCAGAAAGCGTCACACGCGAGTGAGTGTCGTGTAGGACAACCACCGACTACATGTGGCCAAAACATGTATGTATGAAAGGGTTGTGTAATGTTTTAAATAACGAATTCACGACTCTGTTGTGGCACCTGCCTCACAAAACGGCCACACGGTGGCTCACGACTCGTAGTGTACTGCCAGCCACCCCCACCCCCCAGACGCGCGTGCGCGCGCACACACACACACACACACACACCGCATCCACCGCAACTATGATGAATGTTAAATTTTCCCGCGGTGAACATATGTTACCAAAGGAGGGCCGTTTTAATTTAAAAAAAAACAGAGATCATTAAGACGTTTTAATACATTGATTGATTTTCTAGGGGTATAATGTGCAAAAATCAAATTTGAGCTACATGCACACGTGACAGTGCACCTAAATGGATTGGAAAAACACATGTGTCTCACTGGGTGCATGTTTACTCCCCGTGCAAGAAATGTCAAACATTGAGAATCTTGATTTTTAAATTCTAGTACATCCAAAATTTATTTGAAATTCATGAAACTTATCATGTTGTCATATGGACACCAATACAAAGTGGCATTGTACTTTTTTTTGTCAAATTTGAGACCAGTTTTGATGTAATCTTTATCTTCTTACAAATGGGAGATTATTAATAATTGGGAACCAATATCGTAAATGGATTATTTATTCGAACCATGTGCGTTAGACCAACAATGGATACGTGCCATGCTTCGGTTAAGCAATAAAGCGGCATCATTAATCATCAAAATAGAAAAACAATATACGTGCCGCCATGCGACCCCTGTGCCGTGCGAGCAGGCGTGAGTTGACGGGACACATGCGACCAGTCCGCCGCGCAGGCAGACCGGGAGGCGTGCTTGCAGGTGTGTGAATTGATGGGAGGCATGCTCGCGGCGCAGTGTCATCGGGAGGCGTGCGAGTAGCTGTGTGAAATGACGGTAGGCATGCCAGCAGTCCGGTGCGCAGGCTCACCGGGAGGCGAGCCAACGGTTTGACCGCCGCCTGCCTCTCTCCCACTACTCCATATTAATCGCATGCCCGAGCGTCCACACCCCCCATCTTCGCCGCACACACAATCCTCTCTCTCCGCCTGCATCCTCGACGCCGCTCTTAGTCCTCACCATCGTCTGTGTGTGAGGATGCCGCCGAAGCGCCCCATCGGAGGGAGTGCCGACGCCGGCGCTGCTGAAGCACCGGGGCACGGCGTGAAGATGGAGACAGAGGTTGCCGTCGCCGCCCCTGAGGTCTCACTGCACCCTGACATCGTCGACGGCGTCGTGCTTCCACAGCCGGAGCCGGAGGTCCACACCGACTCCGGTGACGACCCCGGTGACGACTCCGCCAATGACTCCGGCGATGACTCCGACGACCACTCCAGCGATGACTTCAACGACGACGGACAACCAGTTAGTCATCTATACCCATTTATGTGTCAAATACATCCTATGGTTTCTCTGGTTACTCCTGCCTCCCCCTTTTTGAAATAGAAATCCTATGGTTATGTTCTCTCAATCCATGAAATCTGAGTAAGTTTCGTTAGATCCGTGTAGTGTATTGATTGTTTGAATGGTCGAAATGATAAGTGATTAGTTGTTTCATATGTACAAATGATTTTTGCTAATAATCTGACTAGGGTTAGTGTTTCGTGCTAATAATTCCTAGCCAGGGCTTGACAATTGATTTTTGAATGACCTAAATATATGTTTGTGCCATTTGTTTTCAAGATTGGTCTGTACATAGACGATTGTGCTTAAAAATCGAACCATAATCTTTGGATATGTCTAAAAAATAGCCATAAAATCCATAAATTCCTAATCCTACTTTACAGCATGTAAACATTGATTTGATGCCAAATTTTGGCAATTGCCAAATGTTCGCTAGAGATTAGTTTGTAAACATTAATTTGACGCCACATTTTTTTACTATATGTATAGGTGCTGTCTGACGATGTCGACAGCTAGGATGAAGATGGCCAGAGGAGGTACAAGAGGCAAATCCTCAGGGAGCTTTATGCGGGAATGCATAACAGGCATATTAGGACCTGGGATGGCGGCTATCGATGCCCATTTTGCAACCAAAAGCTTCATGACGCGTATCAAAGTGTTCTGGCGCATGCAAGAGGACGAGCCGTTGGCTCCTTCAGGCAAAAGTATTCTCATAGGGTGGCGCACGCCGCGTACGCCGAGTACCTGGAGAAGCTTCAGGATCGTGCCGGCAGATGAGATGAGATGTGGGATCGAACTATGTACGCTTGAGTATGCTTAATGACGGTTGAACTATGTACTTATGGTTGAACTATGCTTGTGTACGCTTATTATCTATGTCTGAGTATGTTTACTTATGTCAAAATGTGGGATATGGATGCAATTAGTTCGGTTGATGGAATCTACCTCTGTCCTGGTTTATTGGTCCCCTTTGTAATTTGTGTTAAATTTTGACCAAAGATTTAACTGACGAAATGTTAGTGCAGGTCAGCAAAAATTATATCGTTGGATGCGTATTTGAACATTGTGTTCAATGATATAATTTTTGGTGACATGCATAAACATTTGTTAGTTAGATCTTTGATCAAAATTTGGCACAAATTACAAAGGGGACCAATAAACCAGGACGGAGGTAGTACGTCAATCACACACGGTTCCCAAAATTGAAACCGTGTGCAATGACTTTCATTTTCCCTGTTACATCAATCACACATGGTTGGATCTAGCAAACCGTTGCCTCCGAAACTCTTTGTGGGACAGAAAACCCTCACCACCCAATTCAAAAAAGAAAAAAGAAAACCCTCACCATCCCCACATCACAAAAACCCTCACCCCGCCCGCCACCCCCTCCAGTCCCCATTCACACTTGCACAAGCTCCTTCGTGTCTATGCATGGCACCGCCTATTGCCGCGGCAACCACTTAGCTCGACGCTTGTCGCCACCTCCAGGCTGCCGGCAAACCCCACCGCATTTCGCCACTTCCGCTTGCTGCCGCCTATCGCCATCGACTTTCTCGACGCTGCTCGCAGTCGACCTAGCTCCGCCCGGTTGGGGAATCCGCCGTATTGAGGGTTTTTTCTCATGGACAACAAGGTAACTAATTTAATGAGATATTATCTCATCTCTTATCCCAGTTCATCTGCCTCCTTTAATCACACGACCGAAATCGCCCTGAATTCATTTTTATTCGAGCTGATTTGAGGATTTTCTTTCATTCATAGAGTGTACAGTGCACAGACACATCAGGACTTTGCGGCCTCGGCCAGACATCCATGGAGTTCCATCTCACCGTACCAGATGACTTGAGGATGTGCGTGGTATGTTCAATCTCACCCTAAATCAGTTGGCATGGCCTACTTTCCTGAACATATACTATATATGTTTGCATTTGGATAAAAGGTGCCACATGCAGCATATACGTCAAAGGGGATTTTTTTCCCTCTTCTTTCTATATTAGGCAAATTAATGATGTATTGTTCTTTCGATTACTCTCATATTTCCATGACATCATGGTTACCCTATCTGTTTAATTATAGATTTTTGTCCTTTGATTTCAACTGCTGTACAGTTCTTTCAATTTCGCCCATATTTGCATGTTACCATATTCTTTAACAATCCTACCATTTTCTGCAGCGCGTCCCTTGCTATGCAACAGAATCTGTAGTACACAATCTTTCCCTTTACATAAATCCAGACTGCAGGGATGTCATACTGAACACAAACCATGGATTTACAATCGTTGCTTCTGTAAGACTTGATAAATGTGGTCACTCCTATTTTGCCAAGGGACTTTGGACAGAAATTTCTAAGTTTTATGTACTGAATGCTGGCACTAAAATTGCACTGCACATAAAAGAGCCTGGTCATGAGATATATGCTAACTTCCTTGACGATATCATCCGTCCAGACTTTGTTCGAAGTTAGTGTTCTTTCCAAGTATCTGCATGTTGACTTACCCAGCAATATCAAAGGAATTGTGTAGTATTTAAGCAACCAATTGTTATTCCATTTTCTTACTCTATTCTAACCTACTAACTTCTAGTTACCAATACACTTTTCTATTGCCCTGTTTTAACTAAATATTCCCTGTACTCCCACTTCTATCAGAAAGCACCGCTGATGAGGAGACTCCGGAGGTGGAGAATGGGGCTGCCAACAAGCGGAGGTGGGTCGAGCAAGAACTGCAAGCGACTCTAGCAAGCCTATACTTCATCAGCAGCCTCCCCGATGATATGTTGATAGTCATCATCTCCCTCCTCCCAATCAAATATGGGGCGCGGACAATCATCCTTTCCCGGCGGTGGCGCCCCCTATGGAACTCCACCCCTCTCGACCTCATCGACACCCACGAGCTCTGCCATGGCTATCACAAAAGCTTGGATGCGTTCTCCCAGATCCTCGGCAGTCACCCTGGCCCAACCAGAGGCCTTAGCATGGACAAGTTCTGTTCCAATGGCAAGGACTGAGCCAAGCTTGACGACTGGTTCCGATCCCCCGCCCTAGATCAGCTCGAGGAGCTCACTTTTGATGATGGGCATATGCGCTCGCTGCCAACGTCCGCGCTCCGCCTCGCGCCCACACTGCGCGTCGCCAAGTTCAGGAACTGCCATCCCCCCTTAATGATGCCTCGCTCTTATTCTACCACAACTGAAGCACCTCGAGCTCGTCGCCGTCTGCCTCCCAAACGGTGACATTGAGCGCCTGCTCCATGGATGTACTGCACTCGAGTACCTTCGTCTTCAGGCGATCAATGGGTTGAGTAGCTTCCACATCACCTCCATGACTCTCCGGACTATTTATGTGTGTTGCTGGTGCTGCAAGAAGACATCACAAGATGTGTACCACGGTATGGTCATTGAGGACACACCTTCACTTGAGAGATTACTTGTAGTTGATCAAGAAGGTCCAACAAGAATCAATGCCATTTCTGCGCCAAAATTGACAGTGGTGGGCTAGTCGTCTGACAAATACTCTGAACTTGTTATTGGATCCACACCCGTTCAGGTACAACAGCCGCCTTCGACCTCTCCTTCTAGAAATTAACATTATTTCTAATTTTCAAGATGTATGTTCGTCTGTCATACAGAAAATGATTCCGACAAACTTGACCCTGAAACTGCGCACAGTGAAGGTCCTGGCACTATAATCTATCGGCCCCAACCTGGACCAAGTTGTCAGTTTCCTGAGATGCTTTCCGTGCCTGGAGAAGCTATATATCGAGGTGATGTTCCTTTCCTGTTAAATGTTAACCATAAGGGAGTTCAATTTGTGAAACCTTTTTCCAAGTTTACAATGACAATGTACTACGATTTCTGAAGGATTTTTGGAGGATTTCAGTACATACATGTTTCCCCCCCCCCCCCCATGTTGGTTGCTTGATTCATATGGTTACAATCCATAAGCATTTCTCCTTTGGATTCATCTGTACTACTTTTCTTAGGGAACTTTTCATCCACTCCAACCTCTTGTGAAGAAGGCTACATTTTTCTAGATTGTAATCAAATGCCCATGTTAATCATGTCGGATCGAAGATGGCATGTTAGTGCATTTTACAAATCCTGCAAACCAAATAGTCCTGTAGTAGTGTTCAAAACTGCATGTAGGCACTAACACGTTTTCTTCTTTTGTAGATAAGATTAGGCCCGGTAGTGGATAATGTGATACAATATAACAATCACATCGAATGCCTAGATCTGCATCTCTCAGAAATTACTTTGAACTCCTACCGAGGGACCTTAGAGGAGATTATATTCGCCAGGTTCTTTGTTGTCAGAGCAAGGGTGCTGAAGGTAATGAGGTTTGCCCTACATTTATTTCGCAAAAATGAATGGTTTGTTGATCAGCGCCGGCGGCTGCGGCAGAATGGAATAGGCTCCGAAAATGCTGAATTTCATTTTGGAACTTCAGATGACAGAGTAATCAGAAGTCATCATGTCAACCCCATACATGACTTCTCAGTGGCTGACCCATTTGCAAAAAATATGAGGTTTCAAAACCAGCCTTACAAGTGGTAATATTAGTTTGAACCTCTCTTATATCCATGTTCAGCGGATCAGCGCGAGCGTTTGCAGCTGATGAGCTGAATTTCATTTCTAATATCAGTTTGAACCTTGTAATCTTTGAATTTGAGCCATATAACTCTGGAATTTGAACCTTGTAATATTTCGAGCTTTTGTGGTACAATCATTGAAATGGCATCGTATGAGACTCATATATTGGTAGCACTATTTTGACCTTAATATGCAATGTACTTAGATTTTATTAACCATTCTCGAACGTGTTTACCTTGTCGTTCTCATAGCACACGATCTGTATAGCTAACTTGACTGCGATCTTCGACATTATTGCACACAGTTGGTTTCTTCAACCATGTGCCCTGTAGAGCGCAGAATTAATTATCGCACTCGAGTGTCCATCATCACCCTTCTGTGTAACTTTGACTTCATCACCCACGGGTAAACTTATGACCGAAGTCATTCCACACACTTCATTTTTACAATGCTTTTTGCCAATAAACGCCCACGGTTTGTCCCTCTTCTAGCCGACGCGTGGCCAAACTAGCCGGGTGGGAAGCTTGTGCGGTAAACTACGCGGTAGCACGAGAACAGGCTCATCGACGATACATTTGGCGCCTCTTCGAGCCCACGTGTGGTCAAACGAAACGCGTGCGGTGTTGTCAAGCGTGCACTGGAATCCTCCGCTATGAACACGGTGACAAGACGTGACGATTACAGGCCGACCGGTCCCCATTTATTACAGCGGCCATTTAACCCTTGTGTCTCTTCAACCTTTCGATCGCGCCCCACCATTGCAAGAAGCACACCCACCACGACAAATTCTTAGAGGGTATCCTGCGTGGCTCCAATGGCACTCCGAGCGGCTGCCGATGACGAGCAGCAGTTCACCATGCATGCCGTGGTGGACACCCACAGAAGGTTCTCGGAGCTCTCGGTGGTGTACACCAACAACCCGGTCTGGGTGGAGCACTCCATCCACATCATGGAGCTTTTGGTTGCTGAGGAGAAGTACAAGGTGGTCGGGTTCGACCTCGAGTACACCCGCGCTCGTGCTGGGTCTCATCCCAAGGTCGCCATCGCCCAGATGTGCGTGCGCAATAACGTCCTTGTCTACCACTACTGCCTTGCCACAAGGCCTTGCAAGCGTTTCGCTAGGTTTGTCAATAGCCCCACTACATGTTCGCTATGGTGGACATCACCAATGATGTAAAGGTGCTCAAGAATTCGGGCGTCGCCTGCCAGAATCTTGTCGACATCCAGGGCCAATACAAGATCTGGGGCAGCAATGAGGGTGAGAAGGACTCACTGGTTCACCTCGCCGAGGCCATCATCGATCCCTACTACAGAGACATGAAGGATTCCTGCAACAAGGACAAGCGTGCCTGGCACTCGGCCTGGATGGAGAAACTCGACAAAGCTCACGTCGTGTACGCGGCCAAGGAGGAATACACGAGCTACGAGATGTACAGGCGGATCGTTGACATGATGAAGTGCCTCCTTCCCCAAAACGGCCAGGGATCCAGCCAAAAGCAGAGCAATGGCAAGCGTCGTCACAACAAGAAGTAGATGATTAGATCCTCGTTTCTCCTAGTTTAGTATGCATGTAATTGCTTACTTTGGTGTGTGGAAATGTTATGTGTGTAGTCACTTGTGTAATTGTATGCTTAATTTGGTTATGCAATGCTATCTTTTTAAGTATATATGTTGATGCTCTGTAGACAGAGCGTAGATGTTGTGTGCACAAAGCAAATCACATCGCACACGGACTAAACAATGGAACCCGCCGATGATGTTTTCATCAATCACTGACAATTGTATACCAGCAATCGTTTGCTCACAACAGACACGGCTTGTTAACAGGAATCGTCTGTGTTGTTATCGGTCTTCCCACACATTTCTGATTACAGACTTGTTTGCCGCGTATCACACACATCTTGTTAAGTTGAACCGTTTCTGTTCTCTTGGCTCAGCGCAAACAGTTCATTCGAGTGAACTGTATGCCGTATATTGCAGACACCTTCACCTAGGTGACCATTTCTTTTGTTTTTCCTAATCACAAACAGTTCATCCGAGTGAACTGTGTGCCGTATATCGCACACACCTTCATCTGGCTGCCCGTTTCTGTTCTTCTGCATCATCACAAACAGTTTATTGGACTAAACCGTATGCCCAGCATCACACACGCAACTAAAATTTGAACCGTGTTTGATGTATCCGCCATCACAAACGTTTTGCATCTTTTTTGATGATTTTTTACATCACCGTTTGCGATTAATGCATCACACACAGTTTCATCAAAGGGTCTCTGATCGTAGTGTCGCGTTAGCTGCATCCTGCAGTAGTGATGGTGTCCTCCGTAGGCCTCGGAGTGGCACTTGCGTAGGATCTGTTCTGTTCATGCTCAGGTACACAATGTCTAATAACACCATCTACTCCTTCTTTATAGACGTGTGGGTCATCCCAGAAGTAATGTCTTAAATCATAGAAAAACTTTTTCTTTTGATGGCATGTGAAACTAGGTGGTATAAATTTAGCAACAATATAATTGGCATAATCAGCATACCATGGAGTACTACGAGAAGCATTTATGACAGCTAATTGTTCATCAGGAAAGCTATCATCAATAGGTAGTGGGTCATCAAGAACATTCTCTAACCTAGACATGTTGTCTGCTACGGGGTTCTCAGCTCCCTTTCTATCAATAATATGCAAATCAAATTCTTGCAGCAAGAGAACCCATCTAATAAGTCTAGGTTTAGCATCCTTCTTTTCCATAAGATATTTAATAGCAGCATGATCGGTGTGAACAGTTACTTTGGAATCAACAATATAAGATCTGAACTTATCACAAGCAAATACAACCGCTAAAAATTCTTTTTCAGTAGTAGCATAATTTCTTTGAGCACTGTCTAGAGTTTCACTAGCATAATGAATAACGTTTAACTTCTTATCAACTCTTTGTCCTAGAACAGCACCAACAGCATAATCACTAGCATCACACATAATTTCAAAGGGTAGGTTCCAATTAGGTGGTTGAACAATAGGTGCAGAAATCAAGGCTTTCTTAAGTATTTCAAATGCTTCTACACAATCATCATCAAAAACAAATGGAACATCTTTTTGCAAGAGATTTGTGAGAGGCCTAGAAATTTTAGAGAAGTCTTTAATAAACCTCCTATAGAAACCAGCATGACCAAGGAAACTTCTTATACCTTTGATATCTTTAGGACACGACATTTTTTCAATAGCATCAACTTTAGCTTTATCAACTTCAATACCTCTTTCAGAAATTTTATGCCCCAAGACAATACCTTCATTAACCATAAAGTGGCACTTCTCCCAATTCAAGACAAGATTAGTTTCTTCACATCTCTGCAAAACTCAATCAAGGTTGCTTAAGCAATCATCAAAAGAAGTTCCATAAACCGAGAAATCATCCATGAAGACCTCAACAATCTTTTCACAAAAGTCAGAGCATATAGTAGTCATACATCTTTGAAAAGTAGCAGGTGCATTACATAAACAAAAAGGCATACGTCTATAAGCAAAGGTACCAAAAGGGCATGTAAAAGTAGTTTGTTCTTGATCCTCTTGTGACACAGGTATTTGGGAAAAACCAGAATAACCATCTAGAAAGCAAAAGTGTGTATGTTTGGATAGTCTTTCTAGCATTTGATCAATAAAAGGTAGAGGATAATGATCTTTCCTAGTAGCTTTATTCAACTTTCTAAAATCAATAACCATTCTATAACCTGTGACAATTCTTTGTAGAATCAATTCATTTTTATCATTAGGAATAACGGTAATACCTCCCTTCTTAGGGACACAATGAATGGAACTTACCCATCTACTATCAGCAATAGGATAAATTATACCTGCTTCCAGAAGCTTTAGTATTTCATTTCTTACCATTTCTTTCATCTTAGTATTCAACCGTTGCCAGTGATCAACAACAGGTTTAGCATCAGGTACCGTATTAATTTTGTGCTGACATAGAGTGGGACTAATGCCCTTAAGATCATCCAGAGTATATCCGATAGTTGCACGGTGCTTCTTCAGAGTTTTCAATAATTTCTTTTCTTCATGCTCTAAAAGGTTAGCACTAATAATAACAGGATATATCTTTTTCTCATCAAGATAAGCATATTTCAAAGTATCAGGTAATTGTTTAAGATCGAACACAAGATCACTCTTGGGTGGTAGACGATCTCCAAGAGTTTCAATAGGCAAATTGTGTTTCAAAACATGCATCTGTTTAAAGAAAATCTCATCTAATTCCTTTCTTTCATTCATGAACATATCATTTTCATGGTCTAGCAAATATTGTTCTAAAGGATCAGTAGGAGGCACGGCAATAGAAGCAAGACCAATAATTTCATCTTTATTAGGCAATTCCTTATCATGGGGTTGTCTACAAATTTTGGAGAAATTAAACTCACGAGACACATCCCCAAAACTCACACTAACAGTTTCTTTCTCACAATCTATTTTGGCATTAACAGTGTTCAAGAAAGGTCTACGAAATATAATGGGACAAAAATCATCTTCTGGGGAACCAAGAACTAGAAAATCAGTAGGGTATTTTATTTTCCCACACAAGACTTCAACATCTCTAACAATCCCAATTGGTGATATAGTATCTCTATTGTCAAGCTTAATAGTGACATCAATATCTTCTATTTCAGCAGGTGCAATATCATTCATAATTTCTTGATATAAAGTAAAGGGAATTGCACTCACACTAGCACCCAAATAACATAATCCATGATAACAATGATCTCCTATTTTAACAGAAACAACAGGCATGCCAAAAACAGGTCTATGTTTATCTTTACCATCGGGTCTAGCAATTCTAGCAGCTTCATTACAGAAATAAATAACATGCCCATCAATATTATCGACCAAGAGATCTTTAACCATATCAATACTAGATTCAACTTTAATTTTTTCAGGGGGTGTAGGTGTTCTAGTATAACTCTTACGAACCACAGCTGAAGCTTTAGCAGGTTCCTTTATCCTAACAGGGAAAGGTGGTTTCTCCATATAAGCAGTAGGAACAATTGGATCAACATTATAAGTAATAGTTTCCTCTTCAACTTTAACAGGTTCTACTATTTTTACTTCAATGGGAGGGTGCTATTTAAACCACTTCTCCTTAGGGAGATCAACATGAGTAGCAAATGATTCACAGAAAGAAGCTACTATCTCAGAGTCAAGGCCATATTTAGTGCTAAATTCACGAAAAGCATCGGTATCCATAAAAGATTTAACATAATCAAACTTAAGGTTTATACCTGACTCCTTACCTTCGTTGAGTTCCCAATCTTCAGAGTTGCGTTTAATTCTTTCCAATAAATCCCATTTGAATTCAATAGTCTTCTTCATAAAAGAACCAGTACAAGAAGTATCGAGCAAGGATTGATCATTACGAGAAAGCTGAGCATAAAAGTTCTGAATAATAATTTCTCTTGAGAGCTCATGATTGGGGCATGAATATAACATTGATTTAAGCTTCCCCCAAGCTTGAGCAATACTTTCTCCTTCACGAGGCCAAAAATTATATATATAATTTCAATCACGATGAACTAGATGCATAGGATAAAACTTTCTGATGAAATTCCAATTTCAATCGATTGTAATTCCCAGTACCAATATCATCGCATTGCCTATAACATGTCAGTGCCTTCTCCTTCAAAGATAAATGGAATACCTTCTTCTTGACTTCATCCTTGGGAAAACCTGCAAGCTTAAATAATCTACAAACTTCATCCACATAGATCAGATGCATATCAGGATGTAGTGTTCCATCTCCTGCATAAGGAATAGCTAGCAGTTTCTCTATCATACCCAAAGGAATTTCATAATAAATATTTTCAGTTGGTTTAGTAGGTTGAGGGGCAACTCTTTGCTCTTCTGGTGTGGGTGAAGATACCCTAAACAAACCCCTCAAAGGATGATGTTCCATAGTAACAAGTGACAGTAAATTTCAGCACGTAATATAAATGTTTCCTTACCAAATTCCACTTACCAAAGGCGCTTCACTCCCCGGCAATGGCGCCAGAAAAGAGTCTTGAGGACCCACAAGTATAGGGGATCTATCGTAGTCCTTTTGATAAGTAAGAGTGTCAAACCCAACGAGGAGCAGAAGGAAATGACAAGCGGTTTTCAGCAAGGTATTCTCTGCAAGCACTGAAATTATCGGTATCAGATAGTTTTGTGATAAGATAATTCGTAACGGGTAACAAGTCACAAGTGTAACAAAGTCGCAGCAAGGTGGCCCAATCCTTTTTGTAGCAAAGGATAAGCCTGTACAAACTCTTGTATAAAGCAAAGCGCTCCCGAGGACACATGGGAATTGTTGTCAAGTTAGTTTTCATCATGCTCATATGATTCGCGTTCGTTACTTTGATAATTTGATATGTGGGTCGACCAGTGCTTGGGTGCTGTCCTTACTTGGAAAAGCCTCCCACTTATGATTAACCCCTCTCGCAACCATCCGCAACTATGAAAGAAGAATTAAGATAAATCTAACCATAGCATGAAACATGTGGATCCAAATCAGCCCCTTACGAAGCAACGCATAAACTAGGGTTTAAGCTTCTGTCACTCTAGCAACCCATCATCTACTTATTACTTCCCAATGCCTTCCCCTAGGCCCAAACCATGGTGAAGTGTCATGTAGTCGACGTTCACGTAACACCACTAGAGGAAAGACAACATACATCTCATCAAAATATCAAACAAATACCAAATTCACATGATTACTTATAACAAGACTTCTCCCATGTCCTCAGGAACAAACGTAACTACTCACAAAGCATATTCATGTTTATAATCAGAGGGGTAATAAATATCATTAAGGATCTTAACATATGATCTTCCACCGAATAAACCAACTAGCATCAACTACAAGGAGTAATCAACACTACTAGCAACCCACACGTACCAATCTGAGGTTTTGAGACAAAGATCGGATACAAGAGATGAACTAGGATTTGAGAGGAGATGGTGCTAGTGAAGATGTTGATGGAGATTGACCCCCTCTTGATGAGAGGATCGTTGGTGATGACGATGGCTTCGATTTCCCCCTCCCGGAGGGAAGTTTCCCCCGCAGAACAGCTCCGCCGGAGCCCTAGATTGCTTCTGCCAAGGTTATGCCTCGAGAGGGTGGCGCTTCATCGAGAAAGCTTCCTTATGATTCTTTCCAGGTCAAAACCCTCTATATAACAGAAGATGGGCACCGGAGACCTACCAGGGGGCCCACAAGCTATAGGGGCACGCCCAGGGGGGTAGGGCGCGCCTCCCAGGCTTGTGGCCACCTGGTGGGTCCCCTCTGGTATTTTCTTCACCCAATATTTTTTATATATTCCAAAATAATTCTCCATAAATTTTTAGGACTTTTGGAGTTGTGCAGAATAGGTCTCTCAGATTTGCTCCTTTTCGGTCCAGAATTTCAGCTGCCGGCATTCTCCCTCTTTGTGTATACCTTATAAAATAAGAGAGAAAAGGCATAAGTATTGTATCATAATGTGTAATAACAGCCCATAATGCAATAAATATCCATATAAAAGTATGATGCAAAATGGATGTATCAATGGCTGACGCACGTCGCGAGCGTGCCTTGCGCAGTCCCACCCGGGTCCAGACGGAGCACATCGTTGCCAACCGTCGGCCCAAGCTCACGCAGCCACCGAGGGCGCGGAGCCGGAGGCAGGGGCCTCATCCGACCACCCATCGGTCGGGGGGCACCAGCACCAGCAGCAGTTGCCGCCGGCCCACACTGCCATAGCAACTTTGCTCGCCTGCCGCGACTAGCCGGCTCCAAACGCAGTGTTGCTCATGGAGTAGGAGCTGCTGTGCTACCGCCCCACCAAGGACGGCTACGACGCCTGGCTCGCCCGCATCACCGAACTCATCAATGTCGCCATGGACGCCCCAACGCCATCTCGCTCCCTGCCACCTCCGTTGTTGCACGGCGCCCGGGCAGGGCATGATGCAGCTCCCGCAAGCAACAACGGAATGAAGCGTCTCTGTGGTGCGCGCGCACCGAAGCCATCCCATGGCTCGTCTCTATTGCACGATGGCGGCCCCAGCTGCCAGATCATCTAGCGTGCGCCACCCGAGGCGCGCGTCCTCATCGAGAAGTAGTGCGCCCGCCAGTACCGTACTATCAAGGATGTCGCAGCGGCCGGTCGGCAGAACTGTGCCGCCCTCGCTAGTGGTGTCGTCTCCGTCACCGGGGGCTGCCTCGCCTTCACTCGCGAACTACGCCATGTGGTGTGGCCCATGAAGTTCAAGCCAGAGCTGACTCCCCGCTACGATGGCACCAACAACCCCATGGAGTTCCTGCAGCTCTACACTGTGAACATCCAGGCCGTGGAAGGTGACGATCGGGTCATGGTGAACTAGTTCCCCATGGCCCTCAAGGACGCCGTGCACACGTGGCTGATGAACCTCCCTGAGGCCTCCAGCTCCTCGTGGGCTGAATTGTGCCGACAGTTCATCTCCAACTTCAAGGGCACGTCCGACTGCCCACTCACGCTTAGCACTATGCGCACCATCCGCCAGCGCCTTGACGAGACCCTCCGCTAGTACATCCAGCGCTTCAGCCAAGTGCACAACAAGATCCCGTGCGCCTCTGGCACCGCGGTCATCGCTATGTTCTCCTCAGGCCTAATGGATGACAGGATGCGCGAGAAGCTCGCCATCAACGATGAGCTTGACTCTATGGTTGACCTGTTCGACCTCACCGACAACTGTGCCAAGGCTAAGAAGGGTCATATCTTCGCCCACAATGACCCTGATGCCGAGCTTGACGTCGCCAAGCCCAAGGCTAGGGACACCAAGTGCAAGGGCCCCACCGTGCTTGCTGCTGGGCCTGAGCCAAGTGCGGCCATGACCGCGACGAGACCAAGAAGGATGGGTGCCCCTTCTGCGCCTACCACAACATGCACTCCCATGCCACCGAAGACTGCCACGAGCTCAAGCTGCTTCTCGACAAGCGGCAAGAGAAGCGCGGCTTAGGCCGCGGCGGCAGCTGCAACAACAGCCACTGGAAGGATCGTGGTGACAACAACAACAATAACAACTCCCATCAGGGGTGGCGGAACCAGCCTCGACAGGCCGACCCTCAGCACGCCAACCCTCAGCAGGCCAACACGGCCCTGCCGCACCCCAACAAGAACCATGACAACTTGCCTGAGGAAGACATTGGGGGCTATCAAGAGCCTCGCGCGGTGGCCTGCATCCGCGGGGCTCAAGCTCCCCCATCCAACCGTCACTTCAATAAGTTCTCTCGCGAGGTGAATGTAGCCCTCCCGGAGCCTGCAGACCCAAGGCCCCTCAAGTGGTCACAGTACCTAATCGCCTTCGACTACACCGACCACCCCAACTCTACAAAGTCGATGGGCACCATCCCCTTGATGTGCATACCCACCAACAACAACGTAGCTGTCACCAAGACGCTCATCGACGGCGGCGCAGGCCTCAACATGATCTCGATGGAGACCTTCGAGTAGCTTCAGGTGCCCTACGAGTGCTTGATGCCAACAAGGCCCTTCTCGGGCGTGACTGACGGCTCCACGGTGCCGCTGGGGCAAGTGCGCCTTCCCGTCACCTTCGGCTCCGGCAAGAACTACCACACTGAGCTCATCGACTTCGACATGGTGCATATTGGCCTGCCCTACAACGCCATCTTGGGCTTGATGACCCACAAGTATAGGGGATCAACCGTAGTCCTTTCGATAAGTAAGAGTGTCGAACCCAACGAGGAGCAGAAGGAAATGACAAGCGGTTTTTCAGCAAGGTGTTTTCTGCAAGCACTGAAATTATCGGTAATAGATAGTTTGGTGATAAGATAATTTGTAACAAGTAACAAATAACAAGTGTAGCAAAGGTGAAACAAGGTGGCCCAATCCTTTTTGTAGCAAAAGATAAGCCTGGACGAACTCTTATATAAAGCAAAGCGCTCCCGAGGACACATGGGAATAACTATCAAGTTAGTTTTCATCATGCTCATATGATTCACGTTCGTTACTTTGATAATTTGATATGTGGGTGGACCGGTGCTTGGGTGCTGTCCTTACTTGGACAAGCCTCCCACTTATGATTACCCTCTCGCAAGAATCCGCAACTATGAAAGAAGAATTAAGACAAATCTAACCATAGCATGATACATGTGGATCCAGATCAGCCCCTTACGAAGCAACACATAAACTAGGGTTTAAGCTTCTGTCACTCTAGCAACTCATCATCTACTTATTACTTCCTAATGCCTTACCCTAGGCCCAAATCATGGTGAAGTGTCATGTAGTCGACGTTCACATAACACCACTAGAGGAAAGACAACATACATCTCATCAAAATATCGAACGAATACCAAATTCACATGATTACTTGTAACAAGACTTCTCCCATGTCCTCAGGAACAAACGTAACTACTAACAAAGCATGCTCATGTTCAAGATCAGAGGGGTATTGAATATCATTAAGGATCTGAACATATGATCTTCCACCAAATAAACCAACTAGCATCAACTACGAAGAGCAATCAACACTACTAGCAACCCACAGGTACCAATCTGAGGTTTTGGGACAAAGATTGAATACAAGAGATGACCTAGGGTTTGAGAGGAGATGGTGCTGGTGAAGATGTTGATGAAGATTGATGCTCCCTCGATGAGAGGATCGTTGGTGATGATGATGGCTTCGATTTCCCCCTCCCGGAGGGAAGTTTCCCCAGCAGAATAGCTCCGCCGAAGCCCTAGATTGCTTCTGCCCAGGTTTCGCCTCGAGATGGCGGTGCTTCGTCCCGAAAGCTTCCTTCTTATTTTTTCTAGGTCAAAACCCTCCATATAGCAGAAGATGGGCCCCAGATGATGGCCAGGGGGCCCACAAGCCCTGGGGGCGTGCCCTGGGGGTAGGGCGCGCCCCCCAGTCTTGTGGCCACCTGGTGGGTCCTCCTCCGTAGTTTCTTCGCCCAATATTTTTTATATATTCCAAAATAATTCTCCGTAAAGTTTCAGGACATTTGGAGTTGTGCATAATAGGCATCTCAGATTTGCTCCTTGCCGGTCCAGAATTTCAGCTGCCGGCATTCTACCTCTTCATGTAAATCTTGTAAAATAAGAGAGAAAAGGCATAAGGATTGTACCAAAATGTGAAATAACAGCCCATAATGCAATAAATATCAACATAAAAGCATGATGCAAAATGGACGTATCAACTCCCCCAAGCTTAGACCTCGCTTGTCCTCAAGCGAAAGCCGAAATCGATAATCATGTCCACATGTTTAGAGATAGAGGTGTCGATAAAATAAAATACAGACATGAGGGCATCATGATCATCTTTTTAAAACAGCAATACATTGTCATATAACTTCTTATTCTAAAGTGATAATTCATTCACAAGGTAAAGTATGAATCAAAAACTTTATTGAAAACTAACAAACTATGATCTTGGTCATTGAGTCAATTGCAATTTATCATAACATCAGAAAGAGTCAATGTAAGAGCTTTCATTTAGCAACTTCACATACTCAACCATCATTTAATCTTTCATGATTGCTAACACTCACGCAATACTTATGAGATCAAAGCTTCAGTCAAACACATAGGAAGGTAGGGGCTTATAGTTTCGCCTCCCAACCATTTACCTCAAGGGTAACGTCAACAGTAATAATTTATGAACACCTACATCCAAGTGGATATATATGTCTGGATCTTCCCCAACACATAGTGCTTGCCAAAAAGGGAAAATATAAAAGGAAGGGTGAAGATCACCATGACTCTTGTATAAAGGTGGAAAGTAAAATAAAAGATATATAGGCCCTTCACAGAGGGAAGCAGAGATTGTCATGCGCTTTTATGGTTGGATGCACAAAATCTTAATGCAAAAGAACGACACTTTATATTGCCGCTTGAGATAAAGAACTTTATTATGCAGTCCGTCGCTTTTATTTCTTCCATAACACATGTTCGTATAAAGCTTATTTTCCTCACACTAAAAGATCATACATATTTAAAGAGCAATTTTTATTGCTTGCACCGATGACAACTTACTTGAAGGATCTTACTCAGTCCATAGGTAGATACAGTGGACTCTCATGGCAAAACTAGTTTAAGGGTTTTGGAAGCACAAGCAGTATCTCTACTTGGTGCAGAAGATTTGGCTAGCATAGGATGAGAAGCAAGCTCAACATGTTGGAGTATCCATGACAATATAACTTCTATTCGGATATAAGAAAACATAACCCATTATGTTGTCTTCCTTGTCCAACATCAACTTATTAGCATATAATATTTTAATGAGTGCTCACAATCATAAAGGATGTCCAAGATAGTGTATTTACATGTGAGACCTCTCTTTCTTTATTACTTCCTATTAATTCCAACAATGACCAAAACTATGTTTGTCAACTCTCAACAAATTTCATGTGGCATACTTCTTATATGTGAAGTCATCACTCCCCATAAGATTATATATAATCTCTTTATTTCTTTTATTCTCTTTCCTTTTCACGATCAAAGCAAGAAAGCAAAGCCCTCAACTCAAAACTACTCTTTATTATATAACTCTCATACTCGGTTACATAGATGGAACACAAAGCAAAACTTAAAGACTAGATCATACTAAAACTTTTATTCTACTAGATAACGATAAAACCAAAAGGATTGAACTAAGATAAACGATAAAAGTAAAGGTGTGATGGTGATACGATACCAGGGAGCCTACCCCAAGCTTGGCATAAGCCAAGGGGAGTGCCCAAACCCATGTACTCAAGTCTCCTTCTTCGGAGGTGGTGATGATGGAGTTGATGATGTGGTGTCTGTCAGTTTCAATAAGATACCCTTCAGACCCTGCAGTTCTTGGAGCACATTTTGGAGTGTATTTGCATTCTTCTGAATTTCCTCCAAAATATGCTTATTTTCAGGCCACCAAGAACCTTTCCCTGCATTACTTTCACTTGGACGGGATATATCCCAATTGGAGGGTATATGTGTACGAGGGGTATTCTCCACTCCATAATTATGAACCAAATTGTGAAAGTTGTTCCGATGTAACCTGTGTAAGGGCCTCATAGGGGGAAGTCCTTCTTGTATCTCTTGACCTTCATGATTGCTTGTAGTCCCCACCGCTTGATGGGGATTTGGAATAGTTGAGATGCCAACCAAAGTGCCTCTCTCCGAAGCCAGAGGTTGGACCTCAAGCGAATCCCCTTCATCTTCCTCCATCGTGACTTCCTCGACATCCTCCCTTCTGAGTTCCATCTGCATCA
The DNA here is from genome assembly GCA_011799875.1 of Thinopyrum elongatum. Taxonomy (NCBI): domain Eukaryota; kingdom Viridiplantae; phylum Streptophyta; class Magnoliopsida; order Poales; family Poaceae; genus Thinopyrum; species Thinopyrum elongatum. The sequence goes on along the minus strand of CM022298.1, from coordinate 411,653,034 downwards.
ACCAAGCATCATCGTCCACATTGTTGGAGGAGGAGGAAGACATGATGCCTAGCCTTGAAAACTCTGGCAGGAAAGAGCTCAAAACGAAAAGAGGAGATATTGCCGTGATATGGTGGTCAAAACCTTAGGGAGATTATATAATGAATTTTTACCATGCAAAACAAGTATTCTAGGAGAAAACGGAGTCCGGAGGGCACACGAGGTGGCCACAAGCCGGGGAGGCACGCCCATGGGGGTAGGGCGTGCCCCCACGGCTTGTCGCCTCCTCGTGCGCTATTCAGACTACTTCTTATTTTCCTAAATTTTTAAATATCCCAAAACGGATTAAAATTGCTTTTGAAAAACTCTTGGAGTCGGTTTACTTACCGTATCACATACCTATTCCTTTTCAAGGTTCTGGAGCGTTCTGGAAAGTTTCGCTTATGTACTCCTCCGGTGTTATGGTATGGATAATATTAGTTTCAACATTTATGGACGTACCTGAGATATAATGTTTGATTCTTTGCCCATTCACCACCTTCGGGTTATTGCCCTCATCATTGTTGATCTTGATGGCACCGGAACGATAAAATTCTTCGATAATGTAAGGACCTTCCCATTTGGAGAGAAGTTTTCCTGCAAAAAATCTTAAACGAGAATTGTATATCAAGACATGGTCACCAACATTAAATTCACGCTTTTGTATTCTTTTTTCATGCCATCTTTTGACCTTTTATTTAAATAATTTCGCATTTTCATAGGCTTGGGTTCTCCATTCATCAAGTGAGCTAATGTCAAATAACCTCTTCTCACCGGCAAGTTTGAAATCATAGTTGAGTTCTTTAATTTCCCAATAAGCTTTATGTTCCAATTCGAGAGGTAAGTGACATGCTTTTCCATATACCATTTTATATGGAGACATACCCATAGGATTTTTATAAGCAGTTCTATAAGCCCATAATGCATCATCAAGTTTCTTAGACAAATTCTTCCTGGATCTATTAACAGTCTTTTGCAAGATCAATTTTATTTCTCTATTACTTAATTCTACTTGACCACTAGACCGAGGAAGATATGGAGATGCAATTCTATGGTTAACATCATACTTAGCAAGCAATTTACGAAAAGCACCATGAATAAAATGTGAACCACCATCAGTCAATAAATATCTAGGGACTCCAAACCTCGGGAAAATAACTTCTTTAAGCATTTTAATGGAGGTGTTATGATTAGCACTACTAGTTGGAATAGCTTATACCCACTTAGTAACATAATCAACAGCAACCAAAATATGTGTATACCCATTGGAGGAAGGAAAAGGTCCCATATAATCAAATCCCCAAACATCAAATGGTTCAATAACAAGTGAATAATTCATAGGCATTTCCTGACGCCTACTAATGTTACAAATTCTTTGACATTCATCACAAGACAAGACAAACTTACGAGCATCCTTGAAAAGAGTATGCCAATAAAAACTAGATTGTAATAACTTGTGTGCAGTTCTGTCTCCAGCATGGTGTCCTCTGTAAGCCTCGGAGTGACACTTGCGTAGGATTTGTTCCTGTTCATGCTCAGGTATACAACGTCTAATAACACCATCCACTCCTTTATAAATGTGTGGGTCATGCCAGAAGAAATGTCTTAAATCATAGAAAAACTTTTTCTTTCGTTGGTATGAGAAACTACGTGCTATAAATTTAGCAACAATAAAATTAGCATAGTTTGCATACCATGGAGTACTACGAGAAGTATTTATAACAACTAATTGTTCATCAGGAAAGCTATCATCAATAGGTAGTGGGTCATCAAGAATATTTTCTAACCTAGACAAGTTGTCTGCTATGGGGTTCTCAGCTCCCTTTCTATCAGTAATATGTAAATCAAATTCTTGTAGCAGGAGAACCCACCTAATGAGTCTAGGTTTGGCATCTTTCTTTTCGATAAGGAATTCAATAGTAACATGATCAGTGTGAACAGTTACTTTAGTATCAACAATATAAGATCTGAATTTATCACAAGCAAACACAACTGATAAAAATTCTTTTTCATTAGTAGCATAATTTATTTGAGCACTCTCTAGAGTTTTACTAGCATAATGTATAACATTTAATTTCTTATCAACTCTTTGTCCTAGAACAGCACCAACAGCATAATCACTAGCATCATACATAATTTCAGAGGGTAGGTTCCAATCAGGTGGTTGAACGATAGGTGCAGAAATTAAGGCTTTCTTAAGTATTTCAAATCCTTCCACACAATCATCATAAAAATGAATGGAACATCTTTTTGCAAAAGATTAGTGAGAGGCCTAGAAATTTTAGAGAAGTCTTTAATAAATCTCCTATAGAAACCAATATGACCAAGGAAGCTTCTTATACCTTTGATATCTTTAGGACATGTCATTTTTTCAATAGCATCTACTTTAGCTTTATCAACTTCAATACCTCTTTCGGAAATTTTATGCCCCAAGACAATACCTTCATTAACCATAAAGTGGCACTTCTCCCAATTCAAGACAAGGTTAGTTTCTTCACATCTCTGCAAAACTCGATCAAGGTTGCTTAAGCAATCATCAAAAGAAGTTCCGTATACGGAAAAATCATCCATGAAAACCTCAACAATCTTTTCACAGAAGTCAGAGAATATAGCAGTGATACATCTTTGAAAGGTGGCAGGTGCATTGCATAAACCAAAAGGCATACATCTATAAGCAAAGGTACCAAAAGGGCATATAAAAGTGGTTTTTTCTTGATCCTCTTGTGACACAGGTATTTGGGAAAAACAAGAGTAACCATCTAGAAAGTAGAAATGTGTATGTTTTGATAGTCTTTCTATCATTTGATCAATAAATGTTAGAGGGTAATGGTATTTCCTAGTAGCTTTATTTAATTTTCTAAAATCAATTACCATCCTATAACCTGTGATAATGCTCTGTGGGATAAGTTCATTTTTATCATTAGGAACAACAGTAATACCTCCCTTCTTAGGGACATAGTGAACAGGACTTACCCATCTACTATCAGCAATAGGATATATTATACCTGCTTCTAGAAGCTTTAGTATTTCATTTCTTACCACTTCTTTCATCTTAGGGTTCAACCGTCGCTGGTGATCAACAACTGGTTTAGCATCAGATTCCATATTAATTTTATGCTGACATAGAGTGGGACTAATGCCCTTAAGATCATCAAGAGTGTATCCAATAGTGGCATGGTGCTTCCTCAGAGTTTTCAATAGTCTCTTTTCTTCATGCTCTGAAAGGTTAGCAATAATAATAACAGGATATATCTTCTTTCCATCGAGATAAGCATATTTCAGAGTATCAAGTAATTGTTTAAGATCGAACACAGGATCACTCTTGGGTGGAAGAGGATCTCCAAGAGTCTCAACAGACAAGTTGTGTTTCAAAACAGGCATTTGTTGAAAGAAATATCATTTTTTGATTTCTTTCATTCATAAACATGTCATTTTAATGGTCTAGCAAATATTGTTCTAAAGGATCAGTAGGACGCACGGCAATAGAAGCAAGACCAATAATTTCATCTTTACTAGGAAGTTCTTTATCATGAGGTTGTCTACGGAATTTGGAGAAATTAAACTCATGAGACACTTCCCCGAAACTTAGGCTAACAGTTTCTTTCTCGCAATCTATCTTAGCATTAACAGTGTTCAAGAAAGGTCTACCAAATATAATGGGACAAAAATCATCTTGTGGGGAACCCATAACTAGAAAATCAGTAGGATATTTTATTTTCCCACACAAGACTTCAACATCTCTAACAATCCCAAGTGGTGTGACAGTGTCTCTATTAGCATGCTTGATAGTAACATCAATATCTTCTATTTCAGCAGGTGCAATATCATTGACAATTTCTTGATATAAAGTAAAAGGGATTGCACTCACACTAGCACCCAAATCACATAAGCCATGATAACAATGATCTCCTATTTTAACAGAGACAACAGGCATGCCAACAACAGGTCTATGTTTATCCTTTTCATCGGGTTTAGCAATTCTAGTAGCTTCATCATAGAAATAGATAACATGCCCATCAATATTTTCATCCAAGAGATCTTTAACCATAGCAACATTAGGTTCAACTTTAATTTGTTCAGAGGGTGTAGGTGTTCTGGTATAACTCTTATGGACTATAGCCAAAGCTTTAGCATGTTCTTTTATCCAAACAGGAAAAGGTGGTTTCTCAACATAAGCGTAGGAATAGCTGGATCAACATTATAAGTAATGGTTTCTTCTTCAACTTTAATGAGTTCTACTATTTTTACTTCAATGGGAGGATGATATTTAAACCACTTCTCCTTAGGGAGATCAATATGAGTAGCAAATGATTCACAAAAAGAAGCTACTATCTCAGAGTCAAGTCCATATTTAGTGCTAAATTCACAAAAAAATCGGTATCCATGAAAGATTTAACACAATCAAACTCAAGGTTTATACCTGACTCCTTACCTTCGTTGAGCTCCCAATCTTCAGAGTTGCATTTAATTCTTTCCAAGAGATCCCATTTCAATTCAATAGTTTTCTTCATAAAAGAACCAGTACAAGAAGTATTGAGCATGGATTGATTAGTATGAGAAAGCTGAGCATAAAAAATCTATATAAAAATTTCTCTTGAGAGCTCATGATTGGGGCATGAATATAACATTAACTTAAGCCTCCCCCAAGCTTGAGTGATACTTTCTCCTTCACGAGGCCAAAAATTATATATATAATTCCGATCAAGATGAACCAGATGGATAGGATAAAACTTCTGATGAAATTCCAATTTCAATCGGTTGTAATTCCAAGCTTCAATATCATCACATAGCCTATACCATGAAAATGCCTTTCCCTTCAAAGATAAATGGAAGACCTTCTTCTTGACTTCATCTTTGGGCAAACCTACAAGCTTAAATAATCCACAAACTTCATCCACATAGATTAGATGCATATCAGGATGTAATGTTCCATCTCCTACATAAGGATTAGCTAGCAGTTTCTCTATCATACCCGAAGGAATTTCATAATAAATATTTTCAGTAGGTGCAGTAGGTTGAGGAGCAACTCTTTGTTCTTCCGGTCAGGGTGAAGATACCCCGAACAAGCCCCTCAAAGGATTATTTTCCATAGTGACAAGTGACAATAAATTTCAGCACGTAATATAAATGTTTCCTTACCAAATTCCACTCAGCAAAGGCGCTTCACTCCCCGGCAATGGCACCAGAAAAGAGTATTGATGACCCACAAGTATAGGGGATCAATCATAGTCCTTTTGATAACTAAGAGTGTTGAACCCAACGAGGAGCAGAAGGAAATGACAAGCGGTTTTCAGCAAGGTGTTTTCTACAAGCACTGAAATTATCGGTAACAGATAGTTTGGTGATAAGATAATTTGTAACGGGTAACAAGTAACAAGTGTAGCAAAGGTGCAGCAAGGTGGCCCAATCCTTTTTGTAGCAAAGGATAAGCATGGACGAACTCTTATATAAAGCAAAATGCTCCCGAGGACACATGGGAATTACTGTCAAGTTAGTTTTCATCATGCTCATATGATTCACGTTCGTTACTTTGATAATTTGATATGTGGGTGGACCGGTGCTTGGGTACTGTCCTTACTTTTACAAGCCTCCCATTTATAATTAACCCCTCTCGCAAGCATCCGCAACTACGAAAGAAGAATTGAGATAAATCTAACCATAGCATGAAACATGTAGATTCAAATCAGCCCCTTACGAAGCAGCGCACATAAACTAGGGTTTAATCTTCTATCACTCTAGTAACCCATCATCTACTTATTACTTCCCAATGCCTTCCCCTAGGCCCAAGTCATGGTGAAGTGTTATGTAGTCGACGTTCACATAACACCACTAGAGGAAAGACAACATACATCTCATCAAAATATCGAACGAATACCAAATTATGAGATAAGGTCCGAGTCGGACAGACCCAACTATGAGACATAGCGATATGTCATCTGTGAGTCTTTAGTACAACATACGTTCTATGTCCTAAGACCTGAGTTGGCGCATGTGCTCGGGATGGTGACAGACCTGCTTTGGGCTGACCAAACGCTACTTCGTGACTGGGTAGTTACAAAGGTAGGTTTCGGGCTTGTCTAGACCCATGCCGCAAGACATGGTCGAGCAAGATGGGATTTGCCCCTCCGATCAGGAGAGATATACTCTGGGCCCCTCGTGTGATCCGACCAAGATAAGCATGGCCATGCGACAAGGATTATGAGATAATCCGGTTTGTGGTCGGCATCACTGGAACGAGAAAGAGGTTGGGCTAGCACAAGGATGACAGACTCGCCTTAAGCCTGACAACACATATCGTGTGGCAAAGAGAACAGAAGTGTGACACATTGTACAGGTTCGCCTAACCAGCTTCATCGTACATTTGGAGTCAGCACGCTTTGCTAGAGGCCGCTACCGACTAGACGAGTGAGGTGTGATCTGACTCGCGACCAGGAGAACAGGAACCTAAGGGGTCGCGCGCTGAAGGGAAGGAACCTGTGAGGCTGGACACGACTCCACGAGTCAGATGTGATCCTACTCGGACTTGGATCCAGGCCGAACAGACTTTTGGCTTTAGGATCCGTGCGAGGCCCAAGTGTTGAGCCCACGACGGATGCCTATATATAGTGGGGGTGCGGCACACTCATTTGGTTGATCGTTTCGGCGTTGTCACTAGGGTTTGAATGTGTTGCGAATATCCTCCTCCACTCACCACCGACTGTGTGATCGGACCTAGCAGTCCACCGCACGGTATTCCTCCTGCACGCGTGGATACCGTTAGAGGCGGTGCACTTGCGGCGCTCCGGCGAACCTGTACGTGGGATTCGACGACCGGCTGTTCGAGGGAGATCAGACAAGGAGGAGACGATCCACGCGGACGCGCTGCCCCAACTCTTCTTCTGCTGCACATCACTGCGCGTCTAGTGGTAACGATCTATGATCCATCTCCCGTAGCATGTTCTTGGTTGTTCTGCGCGTAGGAAAATTTTAATTTGCAGTCGACGCACCCTATCGTAGAACCCAACATACGATGCTAGGCGCTCGAGAAGGAAGAGTTCATCGTTCAGGAGGTCGAAAAGCTTCAGGAGGCAGGGATCATCCGTGAGGTGCTCCACCCTCAGTGGATCGCCAACCCTATCATCGTCCCCAAGCCAAACGGCAGCAAGTGCATGTGCGTCGACTTCACCAACCTCAACAAGGCCTGTCCCAAGGACCCCTTTCCCCTCCCACGGATCGACCAGATCATGGACTCCACCACTAGGTGTGAGTTGTTGTGCTTCCTGGACGGCTTCTCAGGCTATCACCAGATCAAGATGGCAGCGGGGGATGAGGAGAAGACCGCCTTCATCACCCCCTGCAGAGTATACAACTACATATGCATGCCCTTCGGCCTGAAGAGCGCGGGAGCCACCTTCACGAGGCTGATGCACATCGGCCTGGGGCCTTAGATGGGAAGAAATGTAGAAGCCTACATCGATGATATCATTGTCAAGACTCGCGAGGCGATCTCACTCATCTCATACCTCGAAGAAACATTCGCCAACCTGCGCAAGATCAACCTCAAGCTCAACCCCTCCAAGTGCATCTTCGAAGTCCCTTCAAGCAAGCTGCTTGGCTTCCTGGTCTCCCACCACGGAATCGAGGCTAACCCTGAGAAGATCAATATCATTGAGGAGATGTGCCCTCCCCGAAACCTCAAGGAAATGCAGCGCCTGGCGGGATGCATGGCCTTGCTCGGGCATTTCATCTCCAAGTTCGGTGAGAAAGCCATGCCCTTCTTCAAGCTTTTGAGGCTGACATGGCCTTCGAGGGCCTTAAGAAGTACCTCACAAGCCCTCCCGTCATGGTCGCCCCACGCCCCCGCGAGCCTCTGCTCATGTACTTGTTGGCCACCCCTAAGACGTTCAGCGTAGCCCTGGTCAAGGAACGAGAAGAGCAAGCCCGCGTCAACAAGAAGACTACTGCACCCGCGCCTGCCGAGGTCGCACCCGAGCCTGCTGAGGCCACTACGGTGCCTGCCAAGGGCCCCCTCCGGAGGCCCCTGGAGAGCCTCCTAATGAGCCTCCCGAGGCACAAGCCACGCCTCCTGCAACAACATGCCTTGTCAAGCACCCCATCTACTTCATCAGCACGATGTTGCGAGATGCCTACGAGCGGTACCCCATGCAGCAGAAGCTTCTCCTCCCACTCCTCATCGCCTCCAGGCGGCTGCACCACTACTTCCAAGGCCACCCCATCAAGGTGGTCACGTCTTACCCGCTGGAGCAAGTCATGCACAACCCCAATGCCATCGGCCGCATTGCTGAGTGGAACATTGAGTTGCAGCCCATCGAACTAGAGTTCCTCACTACAAGGACGATCAAGGGCGCGGCCCTGCTAGCTGACTTCGCCATGGAATGGACGGATCCACACCAAGAGGAGCCTCGCGAGGAAGAATCCACGCTACCTGGGAAGGGTGCCCCCGCAGGATGGACCATGCACTTTGATGGCACGTTCTCATGGTAGGGCGCAGGGGCTGGTGTCATGCTGACTTCACCTACAGGAGACAAGCTATACTACATTGTGCAACTCTGCTTCAAGCACGACGACAAGGTCTCCAACAACATCACAGAGTATGAGGGCCTCATCGCCGGCCTCAAGGCCGCCAAGGCTCTTGGCATCAAGCGCATCACTGTCAAGGGAGACTTGTAGCTTCTCATCAACTTCTCCAACAAGAGCTACAAGCCAAAGGACGAGCACATAGCCGCCTACCTTGAGGAGGTGCGCAAGCTTGAGAAGCGCCTCCACGACATGGAGCTCCAGCACATCCCTCGCGGTGACACCAAGGAAGTGGACAACATCGCCAAGCGGGCCTCTCGTCGTGAGCCTCAAGCTCCAGGCATTTTCGATGAATGGCTCCTTAGGCCATCTGCAACACCTCCTGAAGCTAGCCTCATGAGGCATCTTGAGGAACTCCAACCCGCACCAACCTCAGGCGCACTAGACCGTGGCCCACCTTCAGGCGCTCACCTGCTGATTGCGCTTGAGCCACAAACTGAGAGCTGGGCGCCGGAGATCAAGGCCTACTTGGAGAACGGCACCCTTCCTGAGGATGACACAGAGGCCGAGCGTGTGGCCCACCAGACTGGGCCTTACTTCTTGATGGACGGCGACCTCTACCGCAAGCGCCCCAATGGAGCTGCGTTGCACTGCATCCCAGCAAAGCAAGGGCGCGAGCTGCTTGCTGACATACACACACGAGACTGCGGCCACCACTCTTTGCACTACAAAACAAAGACACATCCGTGACATTTTGGCCCGAACGAAAAGTTTTTCTATCATGCTTATGACACTTCTATGATGATAATTGTGACAAAAACACGTATCATCATAGATGTGGTGGGCTCCTACTTCTATGACAAAAAATCATGACAGAAAATGGGCTTTTCATCCTGGGCGGGCCGGGGATGCACCTGCATGACATTCTTTGGCCCGTCCATGACATAAAAAATTGTGGTAGAAGTGAGGGCGAGGAAATTTTCTCGGAGTTCCCGGTCACGATGGGTGGTCTGGGCCGAGCGATGCAGTGTGGTTTGTGCGTTTCTCTAGTAGCTAGGCGCGCGTGTGTGCGAGGCGTTCACTAACTGAACCCGAGCGCGATGGAGAGGCGTTCGCTTACTGAACCCAAGCGATCGTTCTCGCCCTTGCACTACCACCTCTAGCCACTGAAGCCGATCGATCCTTCGCTGCCTGATTGAACCTGAGCGATTCCTTCGCTGCCTAACTGAACCCGATCGATCCTTCTCGCTGCTTATTGAAGCCGAAGGCACCCGTACATGCGAGACATAGCCGGTCGGGTTGGCTCTCGATGAACAGTGCCCGTTGCTGCCTCGCACGCGATACACGTAGACACGAGTCGAGACGCATCGATCGATCGAGCCGGTTGGTTGGCTGTGGATGAACAGTTGCCGGAGGGGGTTGGATGAATAGGACCCTGAGGAGGCCGCCACAGCCTAGCCGGTTGGGGGTGGATGAATAGGACCCCGTGGTGGGCTGGAAGAACAGTAGCCGGTGGAGGCTGGAGTTGGTCGATGGTGGATGAACAGTAGCCCGTGGAGGCTGGAGCAAGGCAGTAGACGGTGATGAACAGTAGCCCCTAGAGTCCTGTTTTGTGGTACGCCACACCTCTCCCGATGAACAGGAGCCCATTTCGACTATAGGCGCTCGAAGAGTAGTCCATTTCCTTCATTTTGCGGTACGCCACACCCCTCCCGATCAACAGGACCCAGACCCCGAGCTGTAGGAGGTCGAAGATAACTCCGTTTCATCTGTTTTGCGGTACGCCAGACCCCGAGCTGATGAACAGGACCCCATTTCGACCGTAGGCAGTCGAACAGAAGGCCATTTCCTCCGTTTTGCGGTGTGCCAGACCCCTCCCAATGAGCAGGACCCCATTTCGGGTGTTCCATCCAAGCCGGTTGGCTCCCGATCGATGAACAGGACATGTTCCGACCCAGTCGGTTGCCTCCCGATGAACACGATGCTGTTTCTCTGTTCCGACCCAGACGGTTGGCTGCCAATGAATAGGACGCAGTTGCTGTACACGTTCGAGACCCCGCCTGTATGTACGTACATGGCCGTATTTTTTGCCGTGTGGCTGTAGGCACACGTACACGATTTAGACAGGACTGCCTGAACTGCTACGTCGGGGGTTCTACTACAACATGTGCCGCTACTTACTCGGCCATGGTTCATCCTTGCAGAGAGACCGATCAACCACTGTATACATACACGTTCGCGACCAGACAGACAACACTACGTACGGTTCGACCGGGTGGGTCCTAGCTGTCAGGGAGGATAAGGAGGCACTCCCTTGTGTGCGATGATATATGTGGTGGGTCCTAGCTGTCAGGGGGAGGAATCATTTTTTTGTGCGTAATAAGGAGGCACTTCCTTGCGTGCGAAGATGTAGCTAGTGGGTCCAGCTGTCAGCCTCACAGTGTACAGTCATCTTCTTCTTTTTCTTGTGGGAAATGTACAGTCGTCTTCCGATGGCTAAAGTTTGTTGACAGCATTGACCATGCCGCGCCGAGAGCACCAAGGCGGTGGACGACGGCGAGGCCTGCTAAGGGAATGATGCGGAGCCGAGGAAGACGAGGCAGTGGATGCCCACGTGGAGAGGAGTATGAGGGTTCACTGGTTCTGCTGCAGTGTGAGGCTGCCGTCGCCGGAGAATAACACGGGGTGTGGGTGAGTAGAGGGAAGGCCTAGCCGGCAGTGGGATTAGGGTGGGGCGGTGAGGCCTGCGCAGCAGCACTGCCGCACATGGGAGGCAGGAGCAGGCGGTCCCGCCGGCGCTGGTTTGGGCGGCTGGAGCAAGAAGATCAGAGGTTGAAGAAGCAGCACGGCTGTTGGATTAATATCCAACGGTCCAGCTACTAGAATCATTTGTTGACTAAGTTGACAAGGCCCTGCATACGCGTCAGCTTAGTAGGCCCACAAGTCAGCCACCAAATCCGTCGGGTCCCAGCTATCATCGGGAGGAATAGTTTTTTCACATAATAAGGAGGCACTTCCTTCCGTGCGAAGATTTTGCCGGTGGGTCCTAGCTGTCATTAGGAGCAATCATTTTTTTCACGTAATAAGGAGGCACTTGCTTGTGTGGGTCCCTACTGTCAGCCTCTCCACTTACATCCATCTTCCGATGGCTGTCATTTGTTGACCATGTTGACCACGCCGCGCCGAGAGCACCAATGTGGTGGACGACAGCGAGGCCCAGGAAGGGAACGACCTGGAGCTGGTGAAGCCACAGCAGTGGATTCCCACGCTGAGGGGAGTACGAGGGCTGACTGGTCGGTTGCGGGGTGAGGCTGCCATCGCCGGAAAATAACAGAAGGTGAGGGTGGGTAGAGGGATGGCCTGGCCAGCGGTGGGAGTAGGGTGGGCTGGTGAGGCCTGCGCAGCAGCACAGCCGACCATGAAAGGAGGGAGCAGGCAGTCCCGTCGGCGCTGGTTTGGGAGGCTGGAGCAGGAAGATCAGAGATTGAAGAAGCACGACGGCGGTTTGATCGACATCCAACAGTCACTGCTCTGTGTTGATTAAGTTGACAAAGCATCAAAAAAAATTTAGGACGGCGTCATCGTCAACCTAGTAGGCCCACAAGTCATCCTCCAAATCTGCGGAAAACAGCATACAGCCCATTTGCCGTTATTTTTAATAATTTACAGCCCATTTGCTGATTCTTAAGGATATTTTGAAGCCCATATTATTTTTGTTAGCATTACAGACCATATTATGGGGTCCGAACTCTTTTAATCACGGAATTTCGAGTCACTTTAAAAATAATTATAAAAATAATTTAATTTCAAATTAAAATACAACAAAATTTTCCCCATAAAAAACAATGAAATTTAAAATCTTGAAATCCTGAAAAAAAACAAAATTTGAATCTAGTTGCCGGTTTTCTGTGTTTTTAAAATTTGCAGCCCATTTTCTGGGGAAGCCGAATACATCCCTCCTCGTCTTTAAAGATTTGTAGCCCAGCAGGGCTAAGAAAAGCAAGTAGGCCTGGGTTGGGTATTGTCCAAAAAAAAATAGAACTGGGCTAGCCATTTTCAGAAAGAAAAAAGATATCAACTGGGCTCGTCATGTGCTTAAATAAAAGCCTGGGCTAGACAGGCAACAGCCCTCGCACAGCGCAGTTGATACCCTACTCTGTCTCTACAACTGGGCGAGCTGCTGGGTCCCAATTGTTACAATATTTCTCTCTTTAATGAAGGAAATGGCAAGCCATTTGCCTTGTTTCAAAGAAAATATGACAGTCACAGCCGAGTTGAAAAGGGCAACAACATCTAACTCAAGCTTACAAACGGTACAAAAGCCCAAGAATTAATTGTTCATCAAATTTAGACAAAACCCAGATTGAACATAGCAATAACATCTAACCCAACCACTATTTTTGGCAGTCACAAACAAATGGATCGGTTTGATCCATAAAATCAACATCCTGTGCCAAAAAAATTATTGGAACATGACCACACACTACTGCAGGATGCTGCTAACGCGACACTACGATCAGAGACCCTTTGACAAAACTGTGTGCGATGCATTAATCGCAAATGGTGATGTAAAAAAACCGTCAAAAATGATGCAAAACATTTGCGATGGCGGAGACATCAAACACGGTTCAGATTTTAGTTGCGTGTGCGATGCAGGACATACGGTTGATCCATACGAAGTGTTTGTGATGAGACAGAACAACAGAAACGGGCAGCCATATCAAGGTGTGTTGGATATATGGCATACAGTTCACTCAGATGAACTGTTTGCTATTAGGGAATGCAACAGAAATGGTTAGCCAGATCAAGGTGTGTGTGATATATAGCATATGGTTCACTCGGACGAACTGTTTTCGATTAGGGAACAGAACAGAAACAGTTCAACTTAACAAGATGTGTGTGATATGCGGCGTACAGTTCACATAGATGAACTGTTTGCGATGAGCCAAAAAAACACAAACGATTCGTGTAAACAAGATGTGTGTGATATGCGGCAAACAGCCCACCCGGATGAACTGTTTGCGATCAGAAAATATAACACAGACGGTTACTAGAGTTAATTCGTTTGCGATTCTGTGTGTACTAAAAACTTCGAAAAATGCATACTAGTTGCTTGCGATGGCTAGGAGTATCACACACAATGCGTGTGTGAGTACTCGTGTGCGATGATTAGTAAGTTACACACATACGTTTCCTTATGTTGACATGTGTGCGGTAACACGTGACACCGCATATGGTTGTCGGGTTGTGTCTGGTTGTGTGCTCAAGTCTTCCCACACTCCAGTGAAGGCTTCCCGTGCTCCAGGGAAGGCTTCCCGCGCTCCACATGGGTGAATTGTGAAATCCCCAATCCCCTAGCCAGCTGCTAGCTATAAATAGCCATAGCAATGGCCGCCGCCGGCGACTCGCTACTGATCCACTTGCTAGCTAGTTACCCACACATACCGGCATACCCCCAACGGCCGACGACAGGATGGAGTTGCGCGATGGGAACGGGCGTCGGAGATCATAGTTTAGGTTAATTAATTATACCTCCAGAGCTGGATGATTCAGGCTCTAGAGGTATAATTAATTAACATAATCTAAGATCAAATAACTAAAGCTTCCCCAACGTGATCGTGCGCCGGCCCCAACCACTAGCAGAGCGCGCGCGGAGGGACGTGACCCGAGTGAGACTTGGTGCCGAAACGGCGAGCAGAGCGCGCAGAGGGACGCGACCTGAGGGCGCCTAAACGGCGAGTAGAGAGCGCGGAGGCATGTGAGCAGAGCAGGCGGAGGCACACGAGTAGAGCGCGCCGCGGCCGCCTAAACGGCGAGCAAGCACATGCATAATTATTGCATATAGCAGATGAACATAGCCGAGAATAGCCATCCAACAATATTATTTTCGATGACATGCATTAATATATTCTTAGTTAAATCTAAGGTCAAAGTTTGGTACTACAAAATACGAAGGGGGCCAATAAAGAATTAACCACGACAGAGGTAGTACCACGAACACAGACGCCCAGTATGAAAGAAAATATTGGTCAAACCCTAGTTGAAAAGGGCAACAATGTCTAACTCCAGCTTACAAAAGGTACAAAATCACGAGGATTAATTGTTCATCAGGTTTACACATAACCCGGATTGAACAGGGCAATAACATCTAACTCAACCAAAGTTTTTGGCAGTCACAATCAAATGGATCAGTCCGATCCATAAAATCAAGATCCCGGTACAAAAGATCTACTGGTCCATGATGACGACAAGTTGTTGTAAATATAAGCCGAGCATGATCAGAAGCCCTTAGGTCCACCTGAAACTTCTTTTTATGTTGTTCCACACACAGCTCCGTGAGAAATTTCTTATTGAAAAACTTAATTCTCACGAACAATAGTGCCCTCGCATTCAACATGAAGAATGTGACAAAGCTAGTGTTTGCACTGCTGGATGCATATCCTTCCAGCGTTACTGTCTTCAAACGAATGTCATGAGATATGAGAAAATCCCGGTGCTTCTTGAACCATCGATTGGTTATACCTTTTTCTCCATGTGTTAGTGCCTAAATAGAGATGAAAAATGAAAACAGTTAATGTCTAAAAAAGATTATGTTGAAAGAGCGATAGTTGAATGATTAATTATAGTACATTATATATGGGCTTTCAATGTGCGTGAAATGGTCACCTTTATATACAAATTCTCCAGACATGGAAATCATTGCAGCAAGGCAATAATGATGTTGAGATCAAAACACCACATACTGATATATAAGGTCTTGACTGAATCCACCACCACTGATAGGATGGACAAGCTCTTCATTGAGCATAGAACATAATATTAGCACTGAAAGTGTACTCCAAGATGATACTTAACTTATGCGCACAAACGAAAAATGCAAATTACAAAAGTGTGCATGAATAATATACAGTACCTCAATAGGTGTGGAGGCAAACACCATCTCGAACCATTTAAACGGATCACGAATTGCACCCAAGGTCTCTAGTTTAGGCGCAGAGACCATAGGTTTTTGCGAAGGTTTATAACAACAATCAAGGAGCAACCTTTGAAGTGAAGGGGCATCTTCGATGATGAGCTCCTGTCTTTCAAAATGAATTCCAATGCTTACAAGGTGAGGCGACTTTATTTTGAGACAAGGGAGATGGATTCCATTTCCAAAAACAAGCACCAAACGCTCCAGGGCAGGGCAACTAGAGTGGATGATGCTGTGCAGTGAGGCCTCCGATAGATGAACCAACACAAGCGCAAGTTTTTTCAGCAGTGGGAGTCAAAGCATTTGTACCAGATTGTCTGCTAGATGCCACCGGGTCAAGGTGGTGTTGTGGAGAGAGGAGGAAAACCATGAGATGGGCATCGGTGATGAAGGCACATATGCAACTCTTGGTGGTAACCTATCGCTATAGTAATGGTAGAACTGAAGCTGCTGGAGTTTATCGAATTGACGGGATGTCAGCCAGGTGACCATCGTGGAGGGTATGTCCAGCAGGTAGTGTAACACCCCAAAAATTTAATCATGTTTTTACTAAAGAAAATTTTGCCAGAATTAAAATTTTGAATTTTTACTAGGTCTTTTATTAATTTCAGAACCATTTTCTGTTTCTGTTTTTCAAAATTCTTCCCTCCATATAGAAATTTTTGGAATAATATTATGGCTTTGGTAGTTCTCTTAAAACATTTCTTTTATATTTCAATAATGGTAGGAATTATTTTCAGAATAAAATTTGCTCTAAACAACTCTTTTAATAGCATTTTCAATATTTTAAATGCCTCTGTTGCACTACAACTATTTTAAATAATTGTTTTTAAATTCCACAAAAATTGTGGGAGGTCATGTGATGCCTACAGATCACTTTTATGCAAAAACCAAACTTGGTCTTTTGAAAATTTTGAGTGAAACAACCTCTTTTCAATTCTGTCCTGAATTTGAGTTTCTACTACAACCTCTATTTTCCTTGCTCCAAAAATTCTGAAATTTTTCCACACCCTAGTCCTTCCAACAGAACCCTTAACTCCAGAAGATCAGCCCTATATGAATTTTCCAAAACCACCAAATAACCTCCTGCAGTTTCTGTCCAGGAATGTATTCTGATAAAACTTGCACTAGCAAGTTCCTCTTCTGGCCATACCAGCTTCACTATAGTATTTAACCACTAAAGAGACACCATCCTGGCAATTCTCTCAGCCAACAAAGATTCCTAGATGGCCATAGCATTTTGTCAAACAGCTCATGTGCATAACTGAATCTTTGCCTCTTTCCAAACTACACACACAATTTGATCATATGGCCAAGATAACATGTCCATCATCTTTTCCATCCTAGATAACACCACCCTGCCAAAAATTGGATCATTTGGATCAGCCTAAAACCCCTTGGCATTTTGTCGAGCAACTCCTGTGCATGCCTAGAGCACGAGCAGAGCGCTCGTTTGGCAGGCTCGGCCTCGCCTTCGCGTTGTTGCTCTGTTGCTCCCCTCGCCCGTCCTGATCCTCCCCAGATCGCCCAGTCAACGCTGAACACTGCCGACACCTCCACCTTGGCTCTAGCACCGTTCCTCACCGACCACCACCACCGCGATGGTCGGCAGCTCGGGCATGGCACCGCCTGAGCCGCTCAGACCCGCCAGCTCGCTCCCCTCTTAACTTCTAACCACCTGAGCCTATCCACTCCTCCACCGACTCGCCGACCACTCCACCGGCCACCCAACGACCTCATCCTTGCCATCAATGGCTGCCCCGCCGTGCTTATCTTCGGAAGCCGCGGCACCGCCCTTCCCCGCCTATTTAAGCTTCCCCCCCCCCGAGCCGCTCAGTCCATCACCATCCCTCCCTCGCCCTCTCTGAGTCTCTCGAGCAACAGGATGACCGGAGGTGGTCGTCCTCCTCACCTCCGGCATCTAGTGCCACTGCCTCCGCCTCGGAGCTCACCACCTCTCCAGTGCCTCCCCCTCTCCAATCTCTGCACCAGGGGCCTCCCCGTGGTTCCGCGGATCCACCCCGCCCTTCAATTTCACCAGAGCAAGCTGCAGGGCGAAAGCCCTCTTCCACCCAACGACCTCCTCCGCCATGGATGAAGCCCTGCTCAACCCGAGCTTCCCCGACGATCCTTTTCACTTCCCACGGATGCGGCATCTTCCCCTGAATCCATCCATGTGCCGAGCATCACCAGAGATGCCCTGCAACGCCGGCAACCATCGCTGGAGCTCCTCCTCTGTTTCTGCCGGACGCGCTAGGAGGAGGACTGAGACCGGTCAAACCTGACCAGTGGGCCAGGCGGGCCCACTGTCAGTGACCCAGAGCCGCCAAAGAGTGGAGGCGGTTTTGCAACAAGTCGATTCCGCGCAGAGGATACATATTCAACGAAATACGTCACCGACGTCATCCCCTCCTCAGCGCTGCTGATCGACCAGGCCGGCCCAGTTACACCTCGCGGTTAAATCCCGCCCAGGGCGCACTGCTTCCCTTTTCCTTTTTCTTTTCCAATATACTTCAACCATTTCCACAGCATACATTTCAAATCCAAATCCAGTGATACAAATTTCTACAGTCTTATAAAAACATGCTCTATTTATCCAGCTTAGGTGAACATTTTTCCTGAGCATTATGATCACTGGGTCAATTAAAAAGTCCTTTTAATCAATTATTTCAGCTTAGAAACTCTCTAGATAAATCATATGAACTCCAAATAATTTAATTCTTTTTCTGGTATTTCTAATTTTTTGTCTAGTTTATTATAGTATTTATTTCAAAAATATTTGAAACAATTTTTGGCACTGTTTTTGAATTATATGGTAATTCAAATATTTTTGAAAATAGGAAATGGAGGGAAGATAAAGTTTTCAAACTTTTGGAGTGCACCCAATATTCCTGCATGCTCAAGGCAAGCATCTTGAACAATTGATATGGTGAATTGCATAGTTGTTGTTTGCAAGAATAATTGCATCATGAATATGTTGAATTCAAATAAAACTGGCATATGGCTAATTTTGCATGTGTGTAGTGTTGGCATGTTTCATCGTACCATGCATCGCGTGTTGCCATAACTAACTTGCAGGAGCAGGCATAAGAAAAATACCGTTACCAGTAGGAGGATGATCACGTTGGAGCATGATCATGCCTTGTTTGTTGTGCATGTTGGAGCATGCAAGGGTTGTGGCCCTGTTAGGATTGCTGTTGAAGGAATACCTTGTTGTGCTAACCGTTGCAGGAAACTTAAATGCCTCCTGAGTCGACCATAGATCGAGTCTTGTTCCGGTAACCCCCATACTTGTTTCGTGCTGCCACAGGTTCCTGCCACAGGTAGGTTATGGTTCAGTAAGTTGATAACCCCTTTCCAGGCACACACCGTACAGAGGGCCACGATGAGGGTTTCCCAGGGATCCGGGACTAAATTCTGTCATCGGGTCAGGGGGCATGGGTGTTTCCAGTTGTGACTAAGAGGGGGGCACCCCTTGTAATCCGCGCGTATTAATAGTGATCCCATGCAGGACGTTGGTCTCTCCGTCTTAGAGTTTTTCTTGAGTGATGCCTTGGGTGATTCCTGGCATCCGAAAAGTTAATCTGGTGTGTGCTTGTCAGGTGTGTTTTCAACCCAAAGACCATAATGGGAATTAGTCAGTGTCACGGTACTGACTAAAGAAATCCTTTACTTGTGGGTAAAGAGTACACCCTCTGCAAAGTTTAACCTATTCGAATAGCCGTGTCCGCGGTCAAGGATTACAGTCTGGGTTGGTCAAGTGTCGGTCTTAGTGTCGGTCTTCGGAGGAAAATAATTAAATGGTGCCTGAGATATTTTGCAGGATAATTATTAACACCCTGATGCTACCATGAATATTTTATGCATGTTAATGTTATTATGGTTGTGCATATTATTGAGGACTAACCCGTTTCTCTTATTTTGTATTTCCTGAGTGTCTCAGGGGCTGGCTAGACTACCACGGGCACTCAATTTTATTTTTATGACCTCTCCGTGGCGTCCCTTGAGTTATTAGGTGGTCTGTCACGCCACTACTCTTGTGGACACCCGATTGGCATTTATTTTCAAGACCTCTTCGTGGCGTCCCTCGAGTTAACAGGCGGTTTATCACGCCACTACTCTTGTGGACACCCGATTGGCATTTCTTTTCAAGTCCGACCGTGGCGTCACTTGACACCCGACTGGCATTTCTTTTCAAGACCTCTCGTGGCGTCGTCTGAGTTCTCGGATGGTCCTGTCTCGTTTGATTTCTCTTTTAGACACCCGTTTGGCATTTCTCTTCAAGACCTACCGTGGTGTCGCTTGACATCCGACCGGCATTTCTTTTATTTTGTTTTCCTTTGACTTTCCTTGTTTATCACTAACAATTTTATATATTTTCATATGCTAATATTTTATCATGCCATGATTTAATTCCTGTCAGTAGGCATTTAAGTCCATCATGAGCATACGCATATAGTGTGGTTCATCATGATCATATAATTTAATTGTTGCATTCGGTATATCTTTTGTTCATGATGTTTGCGAGTACATTCAAACGTACTCACAGGCTTGTCCCTGGCAATTTACTTGGCCAGGTCAGGATTTCTACAAGGAGTACCACAGCGATGTCCGTGCGGAACCAAGGATGGCAGCCATGCGGGATAGGAATTAGCCAGGTCAGCCGTTCCTGTGGGAATGGAGCCCCATCGATGTTGAAGAACCACGAGACAATTCCGTCATCCACCACCGGAATCACTGTTGTAGCATTAGACCTTTATGGTCTTGTATTCAACTCTTGTAATAGCTTGGTAATCTATAACAAGGACGTGTCCACCAGTAACAGTAATCCTAGGCTGGTGATGACACGAGGGGTTAATTTCTGGGAATATATTGTGTCCCCAAAATCCGGCCCCGATAGCCTTGGTATCAGAGCCAGGCTGACCATTGGCTAATCCTATCTTAGCCTGGTCGCTATCTCTAGGTTTCCACACCGTCCACATCTTTTCCAACCCACAGTTAAGCCCATCCTATCCGATAACCGCACAGTGGCCGGCTGACATCTTTTGATAGTCGGTGCCCAACCTATCAACCTAGCCCATAGGCCGTGTGCCTGTGGCCGACACCTGCATTGTCCCATCCGCAAGCGTGCGATGGAAGACTCCACTGGCTTATAAGAGAAGCCTTGCCCCAACCCAGCACATCACAGCCTCACTCTCAGTTCAATATCCAACCACCAAGATGCCAGGCCCCATCATGCACAACGAGACCACCGCGGCCGAGCTTGAAGGCTTTGTAGTCATCCTTGCCAATCTCACCCGTCGTGCTCTCGGCATCGAAGAGCCGCCAGAATATGTCGTGTACCAAGAGCACGCGAGTGATGCCATCCACCACTACTGGGCCACGGTGCACATCTACGGGAGGGGCATCACCGTAGAGCGCCCTTACCGGTTCACCGGGAGGACGACCACCGACGAGCCCCAAGCTATCCAACTTGCATCCCGAGAAGGTGTAGTTCAACTCCGGCATCGGTCGCCGAGGGTTAACTACCGCTCCTTCTACTACTACCCTAGTCATGAAGGCTATGGTAGGTCGACCCAAGTCGCTAATGGCGACCATGAGACGGATCCTGCCATAGTGCATCTGGTGCGCTACCTGAGAGCGCAAGAGACACTGTTCGATCAGGTCACCAGTGATCTTATTGAGACCCGCGGGACGCTTGCTCTCTTGACCCGGGTGAGAAGTGAAGC
This sequence comes from Thinopyrum elongatum, assembly GCA_011799875.1. Taxonomy (NCBI): domain Eukaryota; kingdom Viridiplantae; phylum Streptophyta; class Magnoliopsida; order Poales; family Poaceae; genus Thinopyrum; species Thinopyrum elongatum. The sequence goes on along the minus strand of CM022298.1, from coordinate 411,631,797 downwards.
TGCACCCGCCACCGACACCCCGATAGTACTGTTCGGGAGACCAATCGAGCATGCGAGGTCTGCCCCTGTTGCCCACCCGGGCAATGCATTTGTTTCCCCGGATGAACTCCGTCGTCTCTTTGGGATTCCCTCCAATGGGACTGTAGCCACTACACCCCGCGTGGGTCATCATCGCTACCCCAGCCCTGCAGCTCCTCATAACACTCTGGTTAACTCCGACGTTGAAGCCCCCGGAGAAGCCTCGACGTCCGCGAGACATGCCCGTCTGGACATCGACGATGTAGACTGAGACTGCCAGAATAGTTGCCATGTCCCTAGCAACCCTGTTGCCCTATAAATTCCACCATTATGCCATAGACGAATATGTGTATAATTCTAGCAGTGTGTAGTGCTTGATTGAATGATGTGCTTGTGTGATGTTGTCTTATGCATGATTGCTTGTCTGTTGTGTTTTGCATTTAAATTCTTCCATCCTTAACAAATCTCGAGGATGAGATTTTCTTAAGGGGGGTAGAGTTTGTAACACCCCAAAAATTTAATCATGTTTTTACTAAATAAAATTTTGCCAGAATTAAAATTTTGAATTTTTACTAGGTCTTTTATTAATTTCAGAACCATTTTCTGTTTCTGTTTTTCAAAATTCTTCCCTCCATATAGAAATTTTTGGAATAATAGTGTGGCTTTGGTAGTTCTCTTAAAAAATTTCTTTTATATTTCAATAATAGTAGGAATTATTTTCAGAATAAAATTTGCTCTAAACAACTCTTTTAATAGCATTTTCAATATTTTAAATGCCTCTGTTGCACTACAACTATTTTAAATAATTGTTTTTAAATTCCACAAAAATTGTGGGAGGTCATGTGATGCCTACAGATCACTTTTATGCAAAAACCCAACTTGGTCTTTTGAAAATTTTGAGTGAAACAACCTCTTTTCAATTCTGTCCTGAATTTGAGTTTCTACTACAACCTCTATTTTCCTTGCTCCAAAAATTCTGAAATTTTTCCACACCCTAGTCCTTCCAAAAGAACCCTTAACTCCAGAAGATCAGCCCTATATGAATTTTCCAAAACCACCAAATAACCTCCTGCAGTTTCTGTCCAGGAATGTATTCTGATAAAACTTGCACTAGCAAGTTCCTCTTCTGGCCATACCAGCTTCACTATAGTATTTAACCACTAAAGAGACACCATCCTGGCAATTCTCTCAGCCAACAAAGATTCCTAGATGGCCATAGCATTTTGTCAAACAGCTCATGTGCATAACTGCATCTTTGCCTCTTTCCAAACTACACACACAATTTGATCATATGGCCAAGATAACATGTCCATCATCTTTTCCATCCTAGATAACACCACCCTGCCAAAAATTGGATCATTTGGATCAGCCTAAAACCCCTTGGCATTTCGTCGAGCAACTCCTGTGCATGCCTAGAGCACGAGCAGGGCGCTCGTTTGGCAGGCTCGGCCTCGCCTTCGCGTTGTTGCTCTGTTGCTCCCCTCGCCTGTCCTGATCCTTCCCAGATCACCCAGTCAACGCTGAACACCGCCGACACCTCCACCTTGGCTCTAGCACCGTTCCTCACCGACCACCACCACCGCCATGGTCGGCAGCTCGGGCACGGCACCACTCGAGCCGCTCAGACCCGCCAGCTCGCTCCCCTCTTAACTTCTAACCACCTGAGCCTATGCACTCCTCCACCGACTCGCCGACCACTCCACCGGCCACCCAACGACCTCATCCTCGCCATCAATGGCCGCCCCGCCATGCTTATCTTCGGAAGCCACGGCACCGCCCTTCCCCGCCTATTTAAGCTTCCCCCCCCGAGCCACTCAGTCCTTCAGCATCCCTCCCTCGCCCTCTCTGAGTCTCTCGAGCAACAGGACGACCGGAGGTGGTCGTCCTCCTCACCTCCGGCATCTACTGCCATCGCCTCCACCTCGGAGCTTGCCACCTCTCCAGTGCCTCCCCCTCTCCAGTCTCTGCACTAGGGGCCTCCCCGTGGTTCCGCGGATCCACCCCGCCCTTCAATTTCACCAGAGCAAGCTCCAGGGCGAAAGCCCTCTTCCACCCGACGACCTCCTCCGCCATGGATGAAGCCCTGCTCAACCTGAGCTTCCTCGACGATCCTTTTCACTTCCCACAGATGCGTCATCTTCCCCTGAATCCATCCATGTGCCGAGCATCGCCGGAGATGCCCTGCAACGCCGGCAACCATCGCCGGAGCTCCTCCTCTGTTTCTTCCGGACACGCGCGAGGAGGAGGACGGAGACCGGTCAAACCTGACCAGTGGGCCAGGCGGGCCCACTGTCAGTGACCCAGAGCCGCCAGAGAGTGGAGGCGGTTTTGCAACAAGCCGTTTCCGCGCAGAGGATACATATTCAATGAAATACGTCACCGACGTCATCCCCTCCTCAGCGCTGCTGATCGACCAGGCCGGCCCAGTTACACCTCGCGGTTAAATCCCGCCCAGGGCGCACTGCTTCCCTTTTCCTTTTTCTTTTCCAATATACTTCAACCATTTCCACAGCATACATTTCAAATCCAAATCCAGTGATACAAATTTCTACAGTCTTATAAAAACATGCTCTATTTATCCAGCTTAGGTGAACATTTTTCCTGAGCATTATGATCACTGGGTCAATTAAAAAGTCCTTTTAATCAATTGTTTCAGCTTAGAAACTCTCTAGATAAATCATATGAACTCCAAATAATTTAATTCTTTTTCTGGTATTTCTAATTTTTCATCTAGTTTATTATAGTATTTATTTCAAAAATATTTGAAACAATTTTTGGCACTGTTTTTGAATTATGTAGTAATTCAAATATTTTTGAAAATAGGAAATGGAGGGAAGATAAAGTTTTCAAACTTTTGGAGTGCACCCAATATTCCTGCATGCTCAAGGCAAGCATCTTGAACACTTGATATGGTGAATTGCATAGTTGTTGTTTGCAAGAATAATTGCATCATGAATATGTTGAATTCAAATAAAACTGGCATATGGCTAATTTTGCATGTGTGTAGTGTTGGCATGTTTCATCGTACCATGCATCGCGTGTTGCCATGACTAACTTGCAGGAGCAGGCATAAGAAAAATACTGTTACCGGCAGGAGGATGATCATGTTGGAGCGTGATCATGCCTTGTTTGTTGTGCATGTTGGAGCATGCAAGGGTTGTGGCCCTGTTGGGATTGCTGTTGAAGGAATACCTTGTTGTGCTAACCGTTGCAGGAAACTTAAATGCCTCCTGAGTCGACCATAGATCGAGTCTTGTTCCGGTATCCCCCATACTTGTTTCGTGCTGCCACAGGTTCCTGCCATAGGTAGGGTATGGTTCAGTAAGTTGATAACCCCTTTCCAGGCACACACCGTACAGAGGGCCACGATGAGGGTTTCCCAGGGATTCGGGACTAAATCCTGTCATCGGGTCAGGGGGCATGGGTGTTTCCAGTTGTGACTAAGAGGGGGGCACCCCTTGTAATCCGCGCGTATTAATAGTGATCCCATGCAGGACGTTTGTCTCTCCGTCTTAGAGTTTTTCTTGAGCGATGCCTTGGGTGATTCCTAGCATCTTGAAAGTTAATCTGGTGTGTGCTGGTCAGGTGTGTTTTCAACCCAAAGTCCATAATGGGAATTAGTCAGTGTCACGGTGCTGACTAAAGAAATCCTTTACTTGTGGGTAAAGAGTACACCCTCTGCAGAGTTTAACCTATTCGAATAGCCGTGTCCGCGGTCAAGGATTACAGTCTGGGTCGCTCAAGTGTCGGTCTTAGTGTCGGTCTTCGGAGGAAAATAATTAAATGGTGCCTGAGATATTTTGCAGGATAATTATTAACACCCTGATGCTACCATGAATATTTTATGCATGTTAATGTTATTATGGTTGTGCATATTATTGAGGACTAACCCGTTTCTCTTATTTTGTATTTCCTGAGTGTCTCAGGGGCTGGCTAGACTACCCCGGGCACTCAATTTTATTTTTAAGACCTCTCCGTGGCGTCCCTTGAGTTATTAGGCGGTCTGTCACGCCACTACTCTTGTGGACACCCGATTGGCATTTATTTTCAAGACCTCTTCGTGGCGTCCCTCGAGTTAACAGGCGGTTTATCATGCCACTACTCTTGTGGACACACGATTGGCATTTCTTTTCAAGTCCGACCGTGGCGTCACTTGACACCCGACTGGCATTTCTTTTCAAGACCTCTCGTGGCGTCGCTTGAGTTCTCGGATGGTCCTGTCTTGTTCGATTTCTCTTTTAGACACCCGTTTGGCATTTCTCTTCAAGACCTACCGTGGTGTCGCTTGACATCCGACCGGCATTTCTTTTATTTTGTTTTCCTTTGACTTTCCTTGTTTATCACTAACAATTTTATATATTTTCATATGCTAATATTTTATCATGCCATGATTTAATTTCTGTCAGTAGGCATTTAAGTCCATCATGAGCATATGCATATAGTGTGGTTCATCATGATCATATAATTTAATTGTTGCATTCAGTATATCTTTTGTTCATGATGTTTGCGAGTACATTCAAACGTACTCACAGGCTTGTCCCTGGCTATTTACTTGGTCAGGTCAGGATTTCTACAAGGAGTACCACAACGATGTCTGTGCGGAACCTAGGATGGCAGCCATGTGGGATAGGAATTATCCAGGTCAGCCGTTCCTGTGGGAATGGAGCCCCATCGACGTTGAAGAACCGCGAGACAATTCCGTCATCCACCACCGGAATCACTGTTGTATCATTAGACCTTTATGGTCTTGTATTCAACTCTTGTAATAGCTTGGTAATCTGTAACAAGGACGTGTCCACCAGTAACAGTAATCCTGGGCTGGTGATGACACGAGGGGTAAATTTCTGGGAATATATTGTGTCCCCGAAATCCGGCCCCGACAGGTAGCATGCCGGGATGCAGATGTGTTGAACGGAGCCCTAGTGGGAGGAGATGATGGCTCCGGGGAGTTCAAAATCATCATCGATAGATAGCTGACGACAGTCGAGATTAAGAGGCGTGGCGCGCCACAGAGTGCGCCACCGAGATGCGAGGACTTGTGTGCGGCAGCCATCCTTGGTGGGGAGAAGGGAGATGATCTCCCCAAGGATGCCGTCCGGGAGATCGCTGATGCTGTCCGCCGGAGATTCTACTGGTTCCTCAGGTCCAGGGGTGTGGCCGCTTCTGGCCGCGCAGCCGGGTCCAAGATCTACATCCGGCGGCGGCGCTGGCCGGAGCTTCATCTGTGTACATACCAATCTGAAAGAAAAAATGGCAGAAACATACATGTAGGACATTCAAAATCAATTCTCAAGATCTGGAAGAAAAAAAGGCACAAACATATATGTAGAACAAACAATTAATCACTAACCCTATATGGATAACATTCAAACAATCAATATACTACATGCATCTAATGGAACTTAATTACTCTGATATCATGGACTGAGAGGACATAACCATAGGATTTGTATTCCAAAAAAATTAGAGGGGGGGGGAGGAGTAACCAGAGAAAACACATGATATGTTTTCCACACAAATGGGTATATAGATGACTAACCAGTTTTTCGTCGGAGTCGCAGTCGTTGCCAGAGTTGTTGTTGACCTCCGGCTCTGGCTGGGAGGGGGGGGGCACGACGGCACCGACAAAGTCAAGGTCGTGCTGCTGCCCGCGCGAGACCTTGTCGGTGGCGACGGCAACCTCTGTGCCCAGCTTCACGCATTGCGCGGGTGCTTCACCAGCCCCGGTGTCGCCAATCCCTCCGATGATGCGCTTCGGCGGCATCCTCATACACTCCAGAGTCTAGACGTTGGTGACCACTGTGGACCGGGGGTGCGGCCGCATATTATGGCCAATGGCTCAGGCACGCAATTAATACGGACCAGTGGGAGCGAGGCGGGCGGCGGCCAAAGGCTGTCTCGCCTCCTGGTGAGCTTGCGCGGTGGACTTCTGGCATTCCTACCATCATTTCACACAGCTACTCGCACGCCTCCCGGTGACACTGCGCAGCGAAAACGCCTCCCGTCAATTCACACACCTACACGCACGCCTCCCGGTCTGCCTGCGGCGGACTGCTCGCATTTGTCCCGTCAACTCACGCCTGCTCGCACGGCACATGGGGCGCATGGCAGCACGTATTTTTTTTTTGTTTTTTGATGATTCATTCTGCCGCTTTACTGCTTAACCGAAGCATGGCATGGTCTAACGCACACGGTCCGAATAAATAATCCGTATGAGATATTGGTTGCCAGTTATTAACAATCTCCCGTTTGTAAGAAGATTATATCAAAACGTGTCTCAAATTTGATGAAAAAATACAATATCACAGTCTACTGGTGTCCATATATGATACCACGATAAGTTTCATGAATTTCAACTAAGTTTTGGATTTACTGAATTTTAAAAATCTATATTCTCAATGTTTTGAAATCTCTTGCATGGGGAAACATGCACCCAGGAACACACATATGATTTTGCAATCCATTTTGGTGCACATGTAGCTCAAATTTGATTTTTGCCCATTAAATCCCTAGGAAATCAATCAATGTATAAAAATGGTCGAATGATGTCTGTTTTTTTTTTAAATTTTAACACGACACTCCTTTGGTCACATGTTCACTGTAGAAAAAGTTTGACATGCCTCAGAGTGGCTGTGGTGGTGCGGGATGTGTGTGTCTGTGTGTGTGTGGGGTGGGGGGGGGGAGGGGTCCGGCAGTACACTATGAGTCGTGAGCCTCCTTGTGGGATTATTGAGTCATATATGCCACATCAAGGTCGTGAATTGGTTATTTAAAGCATTACACAACCCTTTCATACATACATGTTCAGGCCACATGCATGCATTGGTGGTCCTCTCGGACACTCTCCCTCGTGCGGTTATCAGCGACGTGCCCATTCGTTAGCCCGCAAAGGTTTTCAGTTTCCACCGACAATGAGAGGCATTTGACCAAAAGGTGGATTCATCTTGGCATGTGTGTGGTGTGGATCATGGTGAGATTCCATATCAAAGTTCGGGCACGTGCTTACACATGAGTCCCTCCCACCGGCTTGAAGTGAGGGGGCTACGCATCGTGGTGTAGTGCGTTTCCGGTTTGCGAAGAATGTGCCACGTCAAAGTTGTGCCTTGGGTATTCAAACATCACATAACACATGGGCACATGCACGCTGCGGTTTTGTCCTATGACACTCACTCGCGTGTGACTCTCTCTGTGGGCCCGCAGGTGCCACATCAAAGTTGTACATTGGTATTCAAACATCATGCAATACCATGCAGGCGGTGGTTGCCCTATAGGAACTCACTCGTGTGTGGCGCTTCCATCTGTGGGCATGCGAGGTTGTCCTCCATCACTTTGACCCAACGAGAGAGAGATTAATTTGACCATCAAGGAATGATTCTTTTTTGGTTTGTGCTATACAGTAGAAGTACATATATACCACGCGTCGAATGGGGGCATACATATAGCACATACCACGCATCATGAACCTCGCTCTCTGTGGGGACTTTTTGGTTTCATATATATGTGGTGCCACATCAAAGTTGTGCATTGCGTATTCAAACATCACACAAACACCTCTTTGGGCCACATGCAGACGATGGTACATAGTCCTATATAGGATGCTCACTCGCGTGCGACGTACGCTTCGCTTTCTGTGGGCCCGCGAGTTCATCGTCCATCACTTTGACCCAACGAGAGAGAGGTATGTTTGACGAACAAAGAGGATTAATTCTTTTAGGGCTGTGTTACTAGGTGTATAGTATGTGTCAAAGGGGGGGTGACCAGCATATATATACTAGGTGTCACATGAACCTCACTCTGTGTGGGGACTTTGCGGTTTTTGAGGAAAATGCCACATCAAAGTTGTGCATTAGGTATTCAAAACATCACAACCACACACCTCTCCATATATATGTTCTGGCACACATGCAAGCGATGGTTGTTGTCCTATGGCACTCACTCACGCAGTTATCGGCGATGCTTCCATCTGTCGGCCCGCTTGGTCCATCACTTTCACCGACAGTGAGAGAGGTTAATTAATTTGACATTGGAGGGGGCTTAATTTTTTGTTTGTCTCACGATATAGATCATGATGTGATGCTACATATATATATAATAGCGCATGTGTACACATGAATCCATCCCGCTGGATCGAAGGGGGGGCGAGCACACAACACGTCATGAACCTCTTGCTCTGTGTGGGGACCTCTGCGATTTTCAACGCATGCACCACATCAATGTTGTGCATTGGGATGGGTATTCAACACATATGCATGCATCACACACCTCCATAAATATGTTCAGGACACACACATGCAATGGTTGTCTTGGGACACACTCTCACTCGCTTGGTTATGGGCGGCAAGCCTATATATATTTGTGGGCCCGCGTGGACGTCCATCATTTCGACCAACGACGAGAAAGGTTACCAGGGTGGATTCTTCTTCTTTGCTTTGAGTTACCGTATAGTAGGTCGATCATTCCTAGCCTAATTAAGTTTGAGCGCATGCTACGCGTCATGAACCCTCGCTCAGTGTGGGGATTTTACGGTTCCAAAGCATGGTGCCACATCAAATTTGCGCATTGGGTATTCAAACACCACACACACCACTTCCATATACATACTTGGGCCACATGCACAGAGTGGGTTTGTCTTCATACAATACTCCCTCGCGAGGTTATCGGCGACAAGCTAGCCCATTTTGTGGGGCCGTGTGGACGTCCATCACTTTGACCAACAACGAGCGAGAGAGGTTGTATGACCAAGTTGGATTCTGCTTGGTCCGTGTTACAGTACGTCTTGGTGAGATGCCCTCCCCCCGACGTGTGTGTGTGGGGGGGGGGGGGGGCTAATTTGCACTACCAGCTGCAACCTCCGTGGGGTCGGGGAAGTCTGGTTAATTTGCGAGGCACACGTGCCACATCAAAGTTGTGAATGGTAGTTAAATATCACACCACACCCTTTTCATACATATAGTAGGGCCACCCGCATGTGGTTCGTATGTGGTCTCACCCATCTCGCGCCACAAGCACACATTTGTGGGTCGGCACATGGTCCACCTTTGTCGGGAAGCGAAAGGGGAAGTTTGACCATATATATGATGGACTCCTATAGGTTTTGTGTTATGGTAGGGTGAGATTTCAGACCTAGCTATTTGGGGGCATGCATTCGTAGCTAGGATTCCCTTACCGCCAACATGAAGTGGGGTTCGTAGGGGGTGGCTGACTAGCAATACTGTGCTTTTGTGCGATAGGTGCCACATCAAAGTTGTGCATTGGGTATTCGAACATCAAACCACCCTTTTCATACATATATTTGTTCCACATGCAAGTGCGTTCGTGTTCTGACCCTCTCCTGCGTTATTCTTTTTGCCAAATTTATAAACAGCACACGAGTTCGATGTAGAAACTGTCTGCGATTGGGTACGCAACAGATACGGTTCGGTCAGACTACCCGTGTGCCATGCCCGTGCCCCTGCAGTCACTCACATCAGCACAGTAGATTGGGCTCCACGAGGCTTGCCTCCCGCTCTTGAAAATATCTACTGCCTCGTAATCTCAAAAATATCTACCGCCTAGAAGGATTTAATGTTTGATAGCACATGATTAGTATGTGCGGACCGTGTGCGATGTCTGTTACTCCCGCTCTGCTTCAACCCCTTGATTCAAATTTTCAGTAGCCCCGGCATTTTACTCCTGCCTCTGCATCCCTCGCAATCTCAAAAATATCTGCTCGCCCTTGATTCAAATTTTCAGTAGCCCCGCCTTGTTACTCCCGCCTCTTCATCCCTCGCAATCTCAAAAATATCTGCTCGCCCATGATCCAAATTTTCAGTAGCCCGACATTTTACTCCCGCCTAGTAAAATTTTCAGTTGCCGCAGTATTTCCTCAAACACCACCTTTCCCCCCTCCACACACACCACACACTCCCCAAAACCTCCGCTCACACAGAAACACACCACCCCTCCCTCGCTCGAAACCATTGGTAGGTCGCCGCCATCGCCGCCGCCGCCACCTCCATCCTCAACCTCTGCCTGTGTGCCGGGGAGCTCGAGGAGCCAATGGCCCAAAAGTGGTTTATCGCGGCCTCTTCGCCCGACGCCAGCGAGGTGGCCGCCGAGGTGTCCCCGTCGTCCTCCGCGGGCTCTTTATCGATCCGCCGTCATCGGTCGCCCGATCCGCCCGCCGCCGTGCCCCTACGCCAGTTCGAGGACTTCCCCGTCCTCCCTCAGGCCCGACCGCCGACGAGGTCCTACCTCGTGGTCTGGCAGCGGCGGTGGGGGACGTGGGTCACCGAGATTACGGATCGGGAGACCCACACCCGCCGGTGGCTCGGTAGCTTCCACACGGCTGAGCTCGCGGCCATGGAGTACGACCGCTGGCAGGTCCGCTACCACGACGCGGCGGCTAGGCTCAATTTCCCCTTCGGCACATGTCCGGTCGACCTCGTTCCATCGAAGCCAGGGGTGGTGAGGTCGGCTATAGCGCGGGAGGACTGCGAGGCGTGGGAGCGCCTCGATGCCGAGGCCGTCGATGAGGCCTACATGCAAGAGCTCCGCCGGCAGCACCCGGAGCTCGTGGAGGTGGAGCGGGTGATCTTTGCAGGTGTGGAGGGCGGCGAGGTTATCGTACTCTCCTCCGATGATGAGGTCGAAGGCGGCGAGGACGGCGGCGTGGCGGGTGTCGAGGTGGGTGGCGAGGACGAGGAGATCAATGTCGACGACTGGAGGAGTGTCTTCCCCAAGGACCCCGACGACGACACCGGCCCGGACCTGGCTCGCGGCACACCGTACCTGACGAGGAAGGATTGGCTCGACCTCCACTTTGACCGAAAGTAGTTTAGTTTAGTTTAAATTTATGTTTTATGTTCGGTTATGCAAAACTATCTATGTTTATGTTTAAATGCATGCTACTTTTGGTTGAACCAGCTTTGAACTTGATCAAGTTGAAGTTTACAACGTTAAGTTTAGGGGATCGACTAGAAACGGCCAAAAATTGCTAGAGTATATATATATATATATATATATATATCTATATATATCTAGATATATAAATATCTATATATATCCACTAAGGGTTTTAGTCCGTTAACTTTTAAAGGATCGGCTAGAGATGGCCTTATGCCTTGTTTATTTCAGTTCTTCACAATGTGATGCTCTATATGTGCAACTATTTGCCGTGCAGTTCAATTTCATCAATAACAGTTTCAACAAAACCACTATGAATTACGATATTTGGTTGCTGTTAAGGATGTTGCAGTTAACATGCCTTCTCATTTTTTTAACAATAACTAGTGTACTTTAGACCTGCACAATACCAGTTTGAATGACTATTTGCTTGCTTTTAAATGTTATGCTTGATGCAGTTAACACACCTTTCCACTTCTTGTTTTGCTTAACTAGCATGCTTAAACCTGCACACTAAAGCTATCATTTGTGGATTATGTTGTCTACCATGGATATATTTGGTTGATGTTTAGCCTGTTGTGCTTAACATGCCTTTATATGTACTCATACAGGACAATATTGAGAACAGTGTTATTTTCCATCGAGGTTAGTTTCATCGCATTGCTTATATGTACTCACTGTTCAGGATATCGGTAGCTTGTACCATATAGCCTGGGGGCTGATAAGGGATTAATCGTCGAATCGGACATTTCACTGAATATATCTGTAACCCATTTATCAGTAGGTTAACTAGGGCCATATTTAATATATCCAAGGCTACATAGCAACATGCATTGTACTGAATGACTAAATATGCAATCTCAGGCTACATAGCAACAAGGAAGAGTGTTACCTTAATGTTCTGATGATGTCTAGATATACATGTAATAAAATCTTATATAATGGGATGCAGGGAGTGTTGTACTACATCATTTTGCAATTGTTGTTTAGCTTCTAATATTAACTTGGTGCTTTTAGGTACATATGTCATTGCCAAAGATCCACACTTCGACCCTTTCTGCGTATGGGGCAATGAGATATTCATGAACCAGCATCAAGTGAGGAAACTGATAAAGATTGTTATTAAAATGGGTCAAAAGATGTCAATCAAACTATTTGTTTACACTTTATGCAAGACAACAGTGAACTGCAGGATGGTAAGTAAGAACTCTGTAGCCTTCTTTTTACTGCCCGTAATGAGTTGTGTTAGATGACAACGTCTGAATCTTTTTCCTTTGCAGTGGATCCTGAAGCAGTTTACTCAAGATTACCTCACAAACTACATGATTGGTGGCCGGCCATCACAAGGGGTTGGCCTAGAGTAGTGCGTGCCTTCTGCATCCAGGAGAGCACAATAGGGCCATTCCGCTTCACCTTGTTCAGCAACCAGAATGTCTGTCGCCTCTTTCTTTACCATCTGTAATAGTACAAGTATAGAACCCTAGTTCGTCATTCTTTATTTGGTGCTTATGTAATTCTTGAACATATGTACCTGTGAATCGAATAATGCATTGGTTGTTTGAACCTGATGAATATGAATAAAGCTATAGCCTACTTTCAAGTTCAAATTAGGTACAATTTTAAATAGCAGCAATTAAATTAGGGTGAAATTACGGTTTGCAGGTCATTACGGCGCACACGGTCTATAAAGCACAGCGTGTGTGATACCACCACAGTTCACGGAGAGGAAACGTGTGTAACCATGCACACAGTTGCCGTTTGCAAAGCGTGTGTGATGTCAGACAATATCACAAATGGTGCAGGAAAACTAAATGTGTGTGATTGTTTACCTATCGTACACGGTTACAATCATGAACTGTTTGTGATGTGCCAGGCATCGTAAACGTAGAGCCAGTTTGGTACATGCCTGGAAAACTCCCATGCCTGGAATGTGTCTGGACTGCGCCTGGTTTTAGGTAAAACCACAGAACTCCGACTGCGATGGCAATGCGAGCACAAACGAGTAGCAAGGATGAAGCGTTTGGGATATTCAAGATATCAAAAACAGTTTATAGGGACAACTATATGCATCAAGGCTCCCTATCCCCAACGGTTTCTGGGTCGTGTGGGAAGGACCCCCCTATTGCAGTCACTCACTTGGCGATGGTTCCAAACACCGCGCGGAAAGGGGTTAAAAACCGTTTGTATGGCACCTCGTTGTACTAGTGACAAGTTGTTGTAAATAGAAGCTGAGCACGTTCAGAAGCCCATTTGTCCACCTGAAACTTCTTTTTTTGCTATTCAACATGTCCGTCCATGAGAAATTTCTTGTTGAAAAACTTAAGCCTCATGGACAATAGTAACCTCGCATTCAACAGGAAGAATGTGACAAAGCTTCTGTTTGCCTGGTTGGATGCATATCCTTCCATCGTTATTGTCCTTAAACGAATGTCATGAGAACTAAGAAAATCCCGATGCTTATTACGCCACCGATTGGTTATATGTTTTTCCTCATGTGTTAGTGCCTAAGTAGACATGAAGATTGAAAACAGTTAAGGTATAAAAAAAGAGTTTGTCGAAAGAGCGATAGCTGAACGGTTAATTGTAGTACAATATATATGGGCTTTCAATGTGCATGAAATCATCACCTTTATATATAAATTCTCCAGACATGGAAAGCATCGCAGTAAGCCAATAATTATGTTCAGATCATAACTAAACATTCCGACATATAAGATCTTGACAGAATCCAGCAACATTGATAGGCTATCCATGGACGAACTCTTCATTGAGCATATAACATAATATTAGTACCCAAAGTGTACTCCAAGATGATATAAAACTTATGCGCACAAATGAAAAATGCAGCTTATGATTACAAATGTGTAGATGATAATATACGGTACCTGAATAAGTGTGGAGCCAAACACCAACTTGTGATAATTAAACGGATCATGAATTACACCCAAGGTCTCTAGTTTGGGCGCAGAGACGACAATTATTTGCGAAGGTATATAACAATAATGAAGGAGAAACCTTTGAAGTGAAGGAGCATCTTCGATGATGAGCTGCTGTCCTTCAAAACAAATTCCAATGCTTTTAAGGTGAGGCGACTTTATTTGGAGACAACTGATACAGATTTATATTCCCAAAACAATCAGCAAGCGCTCCAGGGCAGGGCAACTGGAGTGGATGATGCTGTGTAGTGAAGCCTCCGACAGATAAACCACCACAAGAAACATTTGTACCAGATCGTCTGGTAGATGGCACCGGGCGAAGGTGGCGGTGTGGAGAGAGGAGGAAAACCACAAAATGGATAACGGTGGTGTGGGCATAAATTCTTGGTGTTCGGTTCATGGTATGTAACTTTCGTGGTAATGGTAGAACTCAAACTGCTGGAGTTTTTCGAATTCAGGGGATGTCAGCCAGGTGTCCACCATGCAGGGTATGGACAGTAGGTAGCGTGTCGGGATGTAGAGGCATTGAACGAAGCCCTGGTGGGAGGAGATGATGGCTCTGAGGAGTTTAAAATCATGAATGACAGAGAGCTGACGATAGTCGAGATTAAGGGGCGTGGCGCGCCATAGAGGGCGCCACCAAGTTGAGAGGACTTGGGTGCGGCAGCAATCCTTGGTGGGCAGAAGCGTGATGATCTCCCCAATGATGGCGTCCGGGAGATCGTTGATGCAGTGCACCCGAGATTCTACGGGTTCCTCAAATCCGGTGGGGGGCCTGCCGCTTCTCCCCGCGCTGCCGGGTGCGGGATCTACAACTGGCATCGCCGCTGGCGGGAGCCTCATCTTCTTGGCGCTGGGGCCAGCCAACTCCATTTTCCTTGCAGGTGTTGTGCCAAGCTCACGGGTTTGAGCAGAGTAGCTAGAGACGAGCCTAGTGGTAGTGCGAGTGGGGAAGAAGGAGGGCTGGGGTTTTCTGTAGGAGTGGAAGAAGAGGAGCAGTCGTTTTCTGTACGAGTGAGGAAGAAGGTGAGCGGGGGTTTTCTGTACGAGTGAGGAAGATGGGGAGCAGGGGGAATTGGGGGGCGACGGAAGCAGGAGAGTCCAGCGAGCTACAGTATAAGTGGAAGCGAGGAGGAAGGAGGGTTTTTCTGGGATCGCCCCCTCTTCAAGAAATATGGGCTTTTCCTCGCAAAAAACAAAAACAAATGGGCTTTAAGATGGATAGGCTTTTGTATCGGCCTAGTCGGCTGCCCGTGTTTCGTACTGGAGGGCCTTAACACTAGAGGCAGCCCATTAAAGACACTCTCCAGCTCTCCAGCTTATTGCCCATTTGAAAGAAAAAAAGAGATGCCTCCAGCTTAATTATGGCTCCTCATCGGTAACATTTTTCAACTTGAAAAAAAGTTATATCTTCTTCTTGGGCCGGCTTGGCATCCACCAAATTAGAGGATGCTGTATTGCATGCAGTCACTCACACTGGTCGTAGCGCGGCAAAATGAGGGGTCAAATAACATGCCCACAATATACATAGATTGTAAAGGTTGACACGCTAGTCAACATTCACACTAAACTAAGCTTCACAACATACGGTATGCATACTAGCTAACATTCACAAGCACTTAAGTTTAGCATGTTTACGCATCTAAATGATTCACAAGACTATAACCAAGACAAAGCTGTGAGAAGGTGTAGAAATAAAGAAAAAACAATCGATGCTTCTCTGAGCAAAGGGCCTCCCTACGCACGCATTAATTTCCCGGGCATGCTTCTTTCTGCTCAATGTTGCATGCACTTTGAGCATGTTGGCAACTCCACAGCTAGCTTGATGGCTCATCTTGCAATTTATGCTGACACATTGCAGCAAATAGAGGAGGCAATAGAGATCATCAACATCAGACCATTTTGTGCAGTTCCACTGAAATCATCTTCATTGTCCTGAATGTGAAAAGATAGGAAAGTGCCGTACTTAAACGGTGTAGCAAAATAGTAGCACATATCAATAGCTCGGCATGACAAAACACGATCATCTGGACGAAGGGGATACTAACCTGCGTGAGGAAGATTATGGATAATTTTATAGGTGGTTAGTTGATTTCCACCTTGGGATCTCCTATGATGGCACGAAGGAAATTCTATGCAATCGATGAGCGCAATTCCTTCCGTGTGGCTATAGAAAATTTGTCCGACTAACCCCAATATCTTTTTTGTGCAGTTCCACTAAAATAATGCACCGCTGTTTGCATGACCCCTACTCGCCGGCCATCAATGACTCTTCTCTTTTATCTTGCGTTGACGGCACGGCTGCAGTGCTTGTTTGCTCCTCCACACATGACAGACTCGTTCCACACTGCAAACAGCAAGTCAACGTACGAATAAGCTTATTTCATCTTGCGTTGGTCATTCTACCTAGTTATGAATGTAGGAATACCTGGAGCACCGTGAGGTCAGCTGACAGCAGGTTCCACTAAAATTGAGGTTTGTGCTTCCATTTGCACAAATAGACACCATATGGAGATAGACAACCCTGTTTGCACAAATATGTAATAGGGTTATTTAAGCAGTGTCATTTTTTTGCAGCGGCATATGATTAACAACAGCATCTCATATGTTATCAATGGCATTACAGTGACAGTATGAAAAAGTGCCATTAACTAAGAAGTGCCATCACATCAAATCAACACTGGCACTAGATTAACGGGGGCTTACATTAACATGCATAACAATTGCATTATTACTCTGTGATGACAGATTGGGAGTAGCACTTGATCAGTACGTACATGCAAGGTTAACACAAACAATCATTCTAACAAAGGGTGATACGGAAAGGAGAAACACATCATCGTGTCAACCATTGTGCAATTAAATTTTGTGCAGTTCAACGGAGATGCAGCTATGTTACCGGTGTCAGAGTTTAGTGTAACGGCCCAAAACACTCTTTATGAGAAATAAAGCAAGACAGAAGCATTTCATAAAACGGTGGTGGCATTGATTCAGTTTATCAATGGCAATAGATTGACAGCAGCATTACTTAATAGCGACATCACATTAACAGTGGCATTGTTTCATTTTACCTGTGATGTTAGATTAACAGCAGCAGTAAGGGCATAGGGACAGGGGAGGCACAAGCACGTTTTACATCCACCGAGGCATAAAGTGGTGAGGCAGAGGTGTTGCCGAGTGTGGCAAACATGCAAAGCATGTATGGATTTGTGCATTTTTTTGTTCTCATCAATGACCTTTCCTATGTGACCACAAGAAATATAGACGTGCTCATTCTCGGTTGCATTGTCGACCCAACACCCCCCACTTTCTGTCCTTTTTCTACCAAGAGACCGGTCAGGCCAGCATCTTTATTTCCGTTTCCAACCAAGAGATTAGTTCGTTAGCCAGTATCTGCAGTACCTTTTTTCCTCTTATAGTAAAAATTTAGGTGGTGTTCAAGAGTTCGACAAGCCAACAGAGCTAGCAACATGGGTAGCTTTGTAATACTAGAAGAATATCCACATGCAGGATGCAGCGACGTGGGGAGCAATCCTAACTTGATGAGAAAATGGGATGCAGTGACGTGGGGAGCTGGGTCATTAGAACAAGGCTGGTTCTAAAATAAGTTATACCTCCGGCCGGTGGGATGTGGCAAGGCAGGCGGCGGGATCTGCCAACTCGACGGCGGGGAGCAAGGGTGAGGAGGACCTCCCACGCCGGCGCCAGGTCAGAGAAGACAGCATGCGTTGGCTTCCTCTCTCGCCACCGGCGACCACCAGCAGAAGGAATCCAGCCGGATCTGTGTCAATCAGAGAGAAGAGAGAGAGACAAAGAGAGTGGACACCACCATCTTGTTTAGATCTGGAGAGGGTGAGAGAGTGAGAAGAAGAGAGCAACCCTAGCAAGCAAGTCCTGAAGTGGACTAGTGGAGTAGTAATTGTTTTCTCTCCATAGCAATCGTTTTAAATTGAATACGCGCGGAGCCATCTTTTCATTTAACATACCAGTAAAAAGAAACTCGATCAATAACCGCGCCACCGCGTTTAGGTCGCACTTGGTATGGCTGACATTTGGTCCCACACCCCACATTAAGTGGACGACTAGATGTCTCAAATTGTCACGTTACCTGCCTTTTCGTGTGCAAATGCGCTCCACCATGAGTGTACCCACGCGTGTACGTGAGGGGAGAGTGAAGTCAGATTAATAAACCTTGAGGTTGTAGAGCTAGTCGGAAACAAACCCTCACCTTTAAATCCCTGAAGTTTGTACCCTGTCCTCTGAAATCCCGATCATTTTTAACCTTAAGGGCATGTGCGGTTCAAGGGGTTTTAACGGGGATTAACAGGGATTGTGGGGGATTCAATCATGTACAAGCCAAATTCCCCTCCATTCCTTTCCAAACCCCTTGGGAGGAGGTTGAACCGAACAAGGCCTAAGACTAACCATAGTGGGAGTAACTTCAAGAGTAACATCGGGTCCAACTCAGCAAATTCGCCTATGTGGCAACTAGTTAATGAGGAGAGAGGTAAATTGAGTAACTTATAGCTAGTTACTCATTCTATGAGTAACATCACACATACCAAAACAAAATGACTCTATAACCTAATAAATGAAGCTTTGCATGACACTACACGTGCGATGACCACTGGTGCAATCCACTCAGGTTGTACGTAAACATGTTTGTACTCTTCATTCATGATTTATAGTACAAATAGGATGCACATGGCGATGTCATCCTCATACAAGCCACTATTGATGGATGGCCACGCAGCGTCGCCGTGCTCACCTGCAACTGCAACCCGAGTTGCGCATGCAGCAGCTACGACTGCAATGGAGTACTAGATGCACAAGGCATGTTGTTGGTGCTGCTTCATGAGCTACCGAGCCGTCTAGACGAGCGCGCGGTAAGGGACATCACCTGCAGAATGAAGGACGTCGTTCTTTCACCGCGTCCTGGCCATCACAAAGGTGGTGACGCACTTTCCGGGGTTGTCAGAGACGGAGTCCGTCGTCCCACTCCAGCGATCGACAACGCTCACCCGAGAGCGTGAACGTGGACGCAAATTCGTGCAAACACGGCCGGATTTCATATAAACATTGACGGATTTCATTACATTTACATTAAATAAGTTGTGCTAGTCTAGAGCTAAAGGTAGAATTAATATACCTAATCTAAATGGTTGCCGGCCGATCTCTTTGTCCTCCTGTAGCATCCGGCTGAAGAAGAATCGTGCAAGAACCGGTTGTTTTCACCGGCGTTGCCTCAGCGGTGGCCTTCATGGGATACAATCGGCAGCGGCCTCCCGTGTTCTACTTCTCCTCGATGATGGCGGCGGGCGGGGACATGCTGGCCGTCACCTCGTCGACATCCGCGTAGCTGCGCAGCCGCGTCACCTCATCGACATCCGCGGCGGCTTCTTTCTCTGCTTGCATGGCGCGGCTACGCGGGGGTCGACGGTGGATGGTGCAGTCGCAGGTGATGTACGATGCGGCGGCGTCGAGGGCAACGATGATGCCCGTGCTACCGTGCTCCCCGACAAGCCAGCGTGGAGCAACTCGGCACTCTTCCTCGAGCTAGATTGGAGCAGCCAGCTGCGGAACCACGCGCTGGCTTAGGGCGACAACTGGCTCCATCGGGCTAGGCGAGGTAGGTGGAGTAGCGAGTTGCCTTGCTCATAACTGCCGGGCTCGGCGGGCCACATAGACGGCTTTTATGCCAGAGAACTGCTCTTCCTACTCGTCGGATGCCGTCGAAAGAGTGGAGAAAATGGTGGAAGGAGAAGCTTGGTCGGCATCCCGCTCCTGAACGGACATGTGGCCAGAGTGGGTTTGTGGCATTCCACACGATTTGAATGAGGCGAGGAGGCGGGTACAGCTAGGAGTGAAGTGGACGGCGCCCTCGGCCGGCGCGCCGCTTCAATGGCAGACGTAGTGAGGCTAGTCGTAGTGGAGGGTAACTTAGACTAGTAACTTGCATATGTTACTTGTTTATGTTACTGCCTTCATATAGTGGGTAGTGTCATATGTGTGGTAACATTTTGCATTGGGAAGCGCTATGTGATGGTAACACATCATGTTACTCTGTTTGCCTCTCTCCTCATTAACTACTTGCCACCTCACCATTTTTTCTTATATGGCATCTATGTTACTACCTATGTTACTCCCACTATGACCAGCCTGAGAGGTCGCGTCCGCCCTGACCCCCTTGACCGTGGACCTTGATCGTGTACGTCCGGCTTTGAGCACAACATTATCATTAATGGACCTTGACGGTGTACGTCACCTTGTGTCCAGATCTGAGATGCCATTGCCACGTGTACCATATGAATGACTCAAGTTCGACCCCCGTGATGCTAGGTGCGAGCCGAGGAACACTGTTGGAGAGACCCCCCTCATAATTTTCCTACATTGGTTGTTTGATTCATAGGATAGAATGCTATATGAATTTTTCCTATGAAATCATGTGTTAATTGGCAATCTAGCATCCACTCCAACTTTTTTTTCTTCACTTCCTTTGTTTTTCCTGTGTCAAACACTGTGTTAATGCTATGGGATTCAAGTGGACATGCCACTCCAATCCTTTATTTTTCCTATTCCTGCGTTTTAAGTTCCTCCGAATGAAAGAAAAGAAATGGAGAGAGTACTTGCTCTAAATGATGTGCCCCTGCAAGAGCTGCCTATATTAATTAACCATGCTCTAAAAAGGTGGCCCAGCTTTGGCTATAGTAACTATACTACTAAAGGTTAGTAGGTGACCTTGCGCTTGGCTCTTCGCCTCTTCCGAAAGTCGAACAATGATGATGGTACTACAGTACTCCCTCTGTTTCTTTTTAGTCTGCATATACTTCTGGCAATCTGACACCAAATGAACTGCTGCACGTCCACCGCTTGTATAAAGCCCACTATTGTAAGCAAAAGCTTCTCCTCGTGCTGTGGGCGAGGGAGAGGGCGTAGTAAGCAAGCTTCTCATCACTCTACGAGTTGACGGGACTCATCAAAGTTATTTAGTACTCTCTCCAAAAAGGGCCGACCATGTCCATGGCTACCATCCCGTGCTCCATCATTGAGTATGTGCACGATTCACATGCCATCGAGGAGTAAAAATATTGCGTAGTACATGCCATCGAAGTGCACGACTCACTTACGCACCGCTTATCTCCATTTTCTTGCATGACATGTGCACCTTGATGCTAGATGTCCCGCGTGTTGGCAAAAGGATGAACAAAGCTCACGTAAAAAAAGAGTGGAAGGACATAGATTCCCGATGACCGAGATGGGGCAAGGAACCTCGCGGTGGAGCATCTACACTCATAATATTTTATATTATTCAGTGATATAAAATCAACCAAATCTCTCCACATTCCTATACCATTCTATAGTGTGAGAATAAGAGCATAATTGGTTTCGTGCCAAATATTGGCATGCCAATGTTTGGCATTGTGCCAAATATTGGCTACAACTTGGTTGGTTACCGAGTTGTTTTGTCTATCTCACATGAAGTTGCCAATAGATGGCAAGTCTTGGTATTGCCAATATTTGACGATGCCAACATTTGGCTAGCCAAATATTTGCAACAAACCAATCATGCTCTAACTTTGAATGTAAACCATTGATTCACTCTATCCAATGGTCAATAGTTGGAAAATCCAAACAAAACCAGCCATTGGATCAACTCTTTAGCACTCAGATTGTTGCCACCTTGCACATCCTGCTGCAACGCTCCTCATCCTTATAGCCTGCTGACTGTACCTTATTATAATTGCTCTTTAAGCAAAGGGCCTCCCTAAGCCCGCATTAATTTCCTGGGCATGCTTCTTTCTACTCAATGTTGCGCGCACTTTGAGTATGTTGGCAACTCCACTGCTAGCTTGCTGGCTCTTCTTGCAATTTACGCTAACACATTGCAGCACTCCTGCAAGGCCCAGAGGTTAATTTGAGAACAAGTACACAGAGGTTAATTTGACATACATGACTTATAAGTTGACAGAAGTCATATCACTTTTTTGGAAACATGTCGTAAAGTAATGTGATAGACCTTCGATTAGCATGTGTTAAAAAATGGCTCATCTTGCAATTGACGCTGACACATTGCAGCACTCCTGCAAGGCCCGGAGGTTAATTTGAGAACAAGTACATAGAGGTTAATTTGACATACATGACTTATAAGTTGACAGAACTCATATCATTTTATTTGGAAACATGCCATAAAGTAACGCAATAGACCTTCGATTAACATGTGTTGAAAAATGGCTCATCTTGCAATTGACGCTGACACATTGCAGCACTCCTGCAAGGCCCGAAGGTTAATTTGAGAACAAGTACACAGAGGTTAATTTGACATACATGACTTATAAGTTGACATAAATCATATCACTTTTTTGGAAACATGTCGTAAAGTAACGGGATAGACCTTCTTTCAAGCCAATCAACATGTGTTCAAAAAACAAAAATTATCAAAAAGTAACGCGATAGACCTTCTTCAAGCAAATTAACATGTGTTCAAAAAACAAAAAATGTCAAAAATTACAAAACAAGGACCTCGAGGTTAATTCAACTAATAGGACGGAGCACTATATACATTCAAGGCAATTAAATGTTTACAGTGACCGATCAAATTAGTTAATTTAACATCGAGACCACTTCCCATCCAGTCACCCATCTGATGACTACTCCAGTGTCAGCATAGTTAACTTGGGAGTTCTGTTAGATGAGCTATTAGTAGGGAAGCTGGTCCTTGCTGCTATAGGATGCCGCTTCGCATCCTTTATTGCGTACCCAGATGACCGCCTATTGCCGCCCAATGGTCAATGCCATGTCCCCCGTGAATGTAGAAGCTTCCCTCCCTCGTCTAGCTGGTTCGCGTGTTTTCCCTTGTTTTTGCCGCCTGCCCACCTATAGAACCGCCTCGCGCCGGCCAATTCCTCTCCAAACACCTAGGGAGGCGGTTGAACCGAACAAGTCTAGACTTGTTTCTAGTGGATACGTTGACGTGGCACCGGAAGGGTGTGATAGCTGACTCTGACAAAATAATTGACTACCACATTGGCGTTCATGAGCATGGGGCCCACTTGTCAGCGTGCTGGACGGAGGAAGGAACGCAAAGACAAAATGGAGCGCGGAATGGTGCGAATCGATTGGCTCACGTGTGATGACCACTTGATTAAAAAAATCATGCAAACACGGCCTGTTATACTGTGAGTAGGTGACCGTGCACTTGGCTCTTCGCCTCTTCCGAAAGTCGAACAATGATGATGGTACTACAGTACTCCCTCTGTTTCTTTTTAGTCTGCATACTAGCAAGATGCCCGTGCATTGCACAGAACATCAAGATGCATTTTTGTACAAAACACCTGTTGTGATTGACCCATGCAGGAGTAATCCCATGTGTAAAAACTAATGATATCTCGAGATTTCATCGAAAAAATGGTATCTCGAGAATTTCATCGAAAAAATGATATCTCGAGAAAGATGAGAGATAAGGTGAGGAGGAGTGGGGCGCGGTGGTGATTGCTGGTCGGACTTAGCGGAGGCATGGGGATGGATGACGCCGGCAGCGGCCACCATGCCAGCTTGTTACAGAGGCTTCCTTTTTTAATTACTCAACAATGAAGTTGTGGGAGATAAGGATAAACGAGAGAGGTGCGGGTATCGTTTTGCAAAATTTCCATAGTTTGCTTTCTATCCGTCAGATATAGATCGGACGGTCTGTATTGCAAGATGGCAGGCACACTATCATCACCAACTCGGTTTTTTATAAGAGTAGAGATACTTCTAGCAATCTGACACTGAATGAACTGCTACACGTCCACCGCTTGTATAAAGCCCATTATTGTAAGCAAAAGCTTCTCCTCATGCTGCGAGCCACCGCGTGCGCATGGGCAAGGGAGAGGGCGTAGTAAGCAAGCTTCTCGTCGTTCTGTGAGTTGACGGGGCACATCAAAGTTATTTAGTACTCTCTCCAAAAAGGGCCGACCATGTCCATGGCTACCATCCCGTGCTCCGTCATTGAGTACGTGCACGATTCATGTGCCATCGAGAAAATAATGTTGCATACATGCCATGGAATAGAATAACTTAATTTATAAAAATGCGCCACCGCGTCATGGTCGAACTTTGATTCTTCCACGCGTGGTTCCCATGAACAACTACTACACTCGCCAAATTATCACGTGAGCTACCTCTTCGTACAGAAATGAGGTCACCGTGTACCCGCGTGTGAGTATTAGGGAAAGAGGCAAAGAGTACCTGCGTCGATGCCTGCACCACTTCACTTCGTGCTCGTATTCCTTTTTATTTTGGGTGATTCATGCACGTACTCCACCTACGTTCGTGACCGTTGGTGAGTCTCTCCTACTACTTAACTCCATTTTCTTGCATGACATGTGGACCTGGATGCTGGATGTCCCATGTGTCAGAAAAAATGAAGAAGAACGCTTTCCAACGACCGAGAAGGAGCAAGGAACCTCGCGGTGGAGCGTCTGGACTCTTAATATTTTATATTCAGCGATATAAAATCTACCCAATCTCCTCCACATCCTAGTAGATCGGAAGAGTCCGAAACACGGCAGCCAAGTGTAGTTACATCATACATGGCCCACCTCATGCTATCACCATATTTCATGGCCTCCGTGCGACACCTAGCTCTAGTAATCCACCAGCCCATATCGCTTCTCGCTCCTCGTCTCTCTCAAAGTGCGGCGGGCTGGCGATTTTGCCGTCTATTGAGGTCGGTTAACTCACACTCGCTCCCACATGTTAGCGACATGCCAAGAGCATTCTAAAAAATTACTGTAATCTATTGTTATGCCAAGAAGAGGAAGTGCTTTGACCGACGGACCAAACGAGACAGGCGTGTCGTGCCGTGAGTGGGTCCAGTTTCTCGTTTTGAACTTGTTTGATGTAGTAGTAACACTTGGTTTTGCACCTTCATAGAATGATGAAAATCCCCGCTAAAAAGGCACTTTGCTTTCTGCTAATCCTGTCAACCATTCTTGTTTTGTGCATTAAATTGTTAAGTGCCATGATTAAGATATAATTAACTAATGCATGTAAAACATTCTTGTTTAGTGTTGTAGTACTCCTCACGCATGCATGCGTTGCAATTAGTACTACTCCCTTCATCTATGCGTTGCGATTAGTAATGTATTCTTCGAGGTTGCCTTTGACTATTGATAAGATTTTATATAATTTGAAAATTATATCATTCGAAGATCCTTTCACGTACAAAATTGACGGTATGCTTTGAGCAACTTGCATGTCAGTTAGTCTTGAAAAATGCTTTAGGCCTATATATACATCGGCAGACGGAGTACATGATACTAGCAAATGCTCACCATCTAGTAGTTCATTGGTTGGTTTCGATTTTTGAATTGAGTAGTGCTAGTACACTTGATGCTGTGCTGCTACCGTCCAATATTCGCGTGTGGTGGTTTCTAGAATAAAAAAAAGGAGGTAGTACTTACTGTGGGAAAGGTGAAGTGATGGTTGCTTCGTCCGAGCAACTTATTATTTTGGGAATATTGGAGTACGAGCTGATTCAACGAAGAGTGAAATGATGGTTGCTTCGTCCGAGCAACTTACTATGGCAAAGGTGGGGCTCTGTGATTTGACTGCTCACTAGTCATTATTACTGCGGCACAGCGACCGGGGTGAATCTCCCCTGCAGTTGTGCACTCAATATTGGTGCATGGCAGGTGGAGCTAGATGAAGGATGTCCTACATGTCGGCGAAACAAAGTTGATTGGTTTCTGGCATTGCTATCAATCTTTCAGGATTTGTTTATATGTACGCATAATTTTCCAGCATAATGAAATTGTACTGTAATGCTATGAAGGTTCCAACTTTGGTTCCCGCAGAAAAAAAAAGGTTTCAACTTAGGATTCATATGTCCTCTTGCCTCAAGATTGTCTCGTTAGAACATTCCATCAAATACAAATGAAACTACCATGGCTGATAATGCATCTCACTGATTCACAGATCAACGCCAATATTCACATCACAACTGAAGACACAGTTGTGAGAAGGTGTACAAATAAAGAAAAATATATAATTGATCGATGCTGCTCGTAGGCATGGCTCCATTTCCTGACCACGGTGTTCATTGGTTGGCACCTAGTTTCACGCGGCTCTATAGCCAAGAAAGAGGTGTATGGAGGACATCACAATCCTATCATTTTATGCAGTTCCACTAAAATCGAGCTGATCATCCCTATTTGCAAAGATATTCAGTCAGCGTGATTACAATAATAGTGGAACTAGATGATGAAACATAACACTCACAAATAGGAGCCGATCACCTCTGCGATCTCTCTTTAAGACTAACTACTTGTTGGAGAAGATTAGGCTCGGAGTTGGATGAGGAGGATAGCAAAACCAATCTCCCTTTATGCAGTCCCATAGAAATGTAAAAATGTTGCCCGTGTGACATTTTGGCGGAATTGCACAAAACACGCTTAATAAAAAAACTGATTTGTGCAGTTCACCAAAAGGTCGCAATAGCAACGAGGTGAAATGGATAGCCTTGTTTGCAAAAAGTGGTAGAAAGGAAGCAATTACTGCCCAACAACAGTTGAAGACACATACACCGACAAAAAAGAAGCATATTCCATGTCATAAGGGAAAGATAGCAGCATGGAGGATTATCAAAAACGGTGTGAGGACGAGATTGCAAGATGGAAAGTACGCCAGATGAGCTAGGTTTTGGACAAAGAACTAGGGAAGATCCACATGCAGCAACGTGGGAAGATGGGCAGTGGAGCAAGGCCGGAGGGGATACCTGGGGGTCATCGGGATGTAACTAGGAGGGCGGCGGTGGGCGGGATCTGCCCATACTGCAGCAGCGAGCAAGCGGCGTAGGCCCTACCGCGCCGGAGCTTGGTCAGAGAGAACGGCGGGTACCGTAGATCGGGACGTGCTGCCTCGGCGCCGTCGAACGGAGAAACGATGCACATCCTTCCTTTCCGCTGGCGGACGGGATGCGGCTGGATCAGTGACCAACGGTGAGAGAGAGAGGCCACCGCCGCCTTGTGTGAGATACTGTGAAGAGAGACAAAACCCCGGCAGGCAGGCTCCATTGTATATAGTGGAGTGGACTACTTTTTTCTCCATAACAATTATTTTATATTCTATGTACGTGCCATTGATCAATATAACTTTATTTAAAAATAACGCGCCAACGCATCAAGTCGAACTTTGTTTCGTGCACGCGTGGTACACGACCTCCGTAAGTAAACAACCGCTACACGCTCTCAAATTAGCATGTGGGCTGCCATTTCATACAGAAATGAGCTCCACCGTGTACCCGTGCGGGTGTGGCTGGGCACGAAGCGTGAGTACGTGCACCTATTCTCTTCGCGTACGTACACCACCTACGTGGGTTTGTGTGTGAGAGATACAAACCTAGAGAAAGATGGTGTGTGGGTTTGTGAGTGTTTTGGGGGGGTGAGGGAGTCCTGGACTAAGGGGTCCCCGGGCCGTCGACACATTACATATGGGCCGGACTGATGGGCCACTATAGGGCCAAGCTAGAGTGCGGGCCCATGGTCGGATAAAGAATCTTCGAAGTCGTGGTGTGCCCTCCAAGCCAAGATTAGGCAGGATCTTCCTTTCTTTGTAATCGATCGCATGTAACCCTAACCCTAGCAGTGCCTATATAAACCAGAGGGTTTTAGTCTTTAGGGATAGAGCTATATTCATCACCTCATCGCCTTAGGGTTTAGCTCATCTGATCTCGAGGTAGATCTACTCTGTAACCATATCATACATCAAATACAATCAAGCAGGACGTAGGGTTTTACCTCTTCGAGAGAGCCCGAACCTGGGTAAACACTGTGTTCATCGTCCCTTGTTTCCCGTTGATCCAAGATCCATAGCTCGGGACCCCTTACCCGAGATCCGCCGGTTTTGACACCGACATTGGTGCTTTCATTGAGAGTTCCACTGTCGGGTCACCAAAGGATCAATGGCTCAACCATCCTTAAGAAACCCCACTGACGCCGAGGACACCTTCGTCCCTGGCCAGACCTTCTCGTTCGGTAGCATCACTTTTCACGCCGATCTCACTGGTTGTTTGAACCTGGTGGAAAATCTCACCGCCGATTATGAAGCCGGACACCGAAACTTAGAATCCAGCACCAGCCCTCAGCGAAACCATGCTTCCAAAAAACCCGCTGATCCTGATGCCTTGACTTGGGGTTCGGTAGACATGGAGGGAGCCAGCACAACCCAGGATCTGGCCCTAAAGCTAGATCTCGTCCAAGTGTCCGGAGGATGCCTCACCGAACATCCAAGGGGCATACCCTTGACGGGAGCCTTTGCAACAGATGACCTGGTGGACCGATTCCTAGCTATGGGAATTGCCATCCATAGACCTACGGCCTACAACTAGATCGGGCTTAAACCCGATGACAGAGAGATCCACACCCCTCCCATCACTCACCTCGTCGCTACCATCGAAGAAAGGACGTAGGGATCATAATCTCCGAAGCTCATGACAGTAGACACCCGGGTCTCTAGCCCGGATATAGACACCCGTCAAGATGAAAGTTCGGACTCAGCCCGCAATGCGGGATCTGATCTTGAGTCGACCCAACCACATGTAGGCATTCTCCCGAACACTGCGCTATTAGATCCGGATACAGCCCAGGCATGGCTCGCCACTGCCGACACCCCAGACTCATGAAAGACGGGACCACCCAAAAATTTCCCACCCACCTCCCACACCGAATATTGTTCGGATGCGGGAAGACCGGACGTATGGGACCTGCTGTATGTCAAGTTGTAGCCCAAAGAAATGGTCCATCATTACTGGGCCAGATTTCTCCTAGTAAAAAACAAGATAATCGACTGCCTTGATGAGGAAAAAATCGAAGCCTTCCGACTCAATTGCTGGGACGTAGGGATCCTAAATGCCCTCGCCCACCGCCGCATGCAAAACTTTGTCGAGTTATCGTACATGGTACGCAAATATTGTGCCATGGAAAGCACCTGGAAGTTACAACAGATGCGCAGGGAGCCAGTCCCTGCCCCGAGGCCGAGGAAAACCCAAGCAAAGCGTGCATACGCGAGAGGTTCACCTGAACACGAGCCCGTCGAAAGAAGAAATAAACCCAGAACGGTTCTGGACGAATTGCTGGATAAACCATGCCCTATACACTCGGCCCTGCTTAATGCAAATCCGACTCACAGGCTTCAAGCTTGTTGGGTGGTAAGGCAGGTGGCCCAAAGCGGTGAAAACATACTTGGTCTCACACCCCCTGATAGACGGTCAACAACGCCGCCTCACGAAGACATCCTGACAGTATACGAGACCTTCTCCTCAAACAACCAACGGAAAAAGGCTCTTCAAGAGCTCGGCCAAGTCTACCAGGTGACAGCCCCACAGTCGTGGGTGGACACGCCTATCATCTCCGCTTGACCTTCAAAAACCTATGGGCCTATGACATACGGCTCAACCCGGACAAATGTGTCTTCGGAGTCCCCGCCGGTAAACTGCTTGGATTTATTGTCTCCCATAGAGGAATTGAAGCAAATCCGGCAAAAATCAAGGCCCTGTCCCAGCTTGCAATACCAACGGAGCTCAAACACGTCCAGAAACTGGCAGGCTGCGTGGCAGCTCTAAGTCGTTTCATCTCCCGCCTCGGCAAAAAAGCACTACCTCTCTACAGGCTACTTAAGAAAACAAAAAACTTTGAGTGGACCAACGAGGCGACAGCTACACTAGAAGAAATCAAAGCACTCCTGCCAAGCAACCCCATCCTGGCCGCACCAGGTACAGGTGAACCTATGATGTTATACATCTCAGCCACCAACCAGGTGGTGAGTGCGGTGCTCGTCGTATAACGGGAATCAGAGGGACACGAATTCCAGGTCCAAAAACCAGTCTACTATGTGGCATAGGTCCTCACACCATGAAAGTTCCGGTACCCTCACTACCAAAAGATAGCACATACAGTCTTTATGGCATCCTGAAAGCTGCAACACTACTTTCAAGAGTGTTCGGTGACAGTAGTATCCGAGGTACCCCTCAATGATATAATCAACAACAGGGATGCCACGGGCCGCTTTGCAAAATGGGCCATAGAGCTCCTTCCCTTCGAGGTCGTATATAAACCACGCCGAGCCATTAAATCTTAGGTGTTGGCCGACTTTCTATCCGAATGGACCAAAGCCAAACTCCCTAGGGAATATAGTAGATATGCACACTGGACCATGTACTTCGACGGCTCTAAAATGCTAGCCGGACTGGGGGCTGGGGTAATCCTACTATCCCCCACAGGAGATACTATCTGCTACGTCTTACAAATCATGTACACAGACTCAAATAACGCAGCCGAATATGAGGCACTATTGCACGGTCTTCGGATGGCTACGTCAATGGGTGTTCGGCGGCTGGAGGTACGAGGACATTCGAACCTCACCATCTCCCAAGTCAACGGCGAATTTGATGCCAAAGACCCAAAAATGATGGCATATAGAAACGCCATCCTCAATATGTTAGCCCGATTCGAGGGCCTAGAATTTCATCATGCCTCTAGAGACAGCAACTAGGCAGCGGACGTTCTTGCCCGCATGGGTGCCAAGCGCGACCCAATACCTACAAATACCTTTCTTGAAAGGCTCTTTAAGACATCCGTGGTATGGCAGGGTCGGGATAATAATGACTCAATCAATGAGTCCGCCCCGAACGCCCCACCAGAAAGCGAACTAGATGAACATATCATCGGAGGCTCTATGCTTGAAGAAACATCCTCGGCCCACGAGATTATGGCCGTAATCGCCCCTTGGACTGAACCGTTACTTGCCTACCTCCTGCAGTAGGAACTCCCTGATGACCAGACGGAGGCACGACGCATTATCCGGCACTCTAAAGCATACAAGGTCCATGAGGGCGAGCTTTATAAAAAGAGCACTACCAGGGTCCTTCAGAAATGCATCTCCGAAGAGGAAGGGCAGCAACTTCTCGCTGAAATACATGCCGGCATGGGTGGCCACCACGCAGTAGCTCGGGCCCTGGTCTGCAAGGCCTTCAGAGCAGGGTTCTTCTGGCCCACAGCCCACGCGGACGCATGTACCCTAGTCAAACATTGTGTTGGGTGCCAGCTCTTTGCAAATCAAAGCCATATGCCTCCCACAGCTCTCCGGACTATACCCATAACCTGGCCATTCGCCATCTAGGGGCTTGACATGGTCGGACCTCTTAAAGGGGGGACCAAGAACAAGAAATACCTCCTAGTTATGGTGGATAAATTCACTAAATGGATTGAAGCAAAACCCATAACCTCTGCAGAATCCGGACCAGTAGTGGACTTCATATCCAGCGTCGTACACCGTTATGGTGTTCCCCACAGCATAATCACCAATAATGGGTCTAATTTTACCACCCAATAGGTTAAAGATTGGTGTGCTAAGATGGGCATAAAGCTCGATTACGCCTCAGTATACCACCCACAAACTAATGGGCAGGTAGAGCGGGCAAACAGATTGATTATGAGCGGCATAAAACCCCGTTGAATCTGCTCACTCAAGGAATCATATCATCACTGGGTAGAGGAGTTGGACTCCGTGCTATGGGGGCTGTGCACAACCCCTAATCGGTCAACAGGATACACCCCATTCTTCATGGTGTACGGTGCTGAAGCAGTCCTCCCATGTGATTTAATCCATGACGCACCCAGAGTATGTATGTACAAAGAGAAGGAGGCCGAGCTAGATCAGCAGGATGACTTGGACGCCCTAGAAGGAGAACGCGACATTGCACAGGCATGCTCCGCATTTTATCAACAGCAAGCACGGCGCTACCAAAATCGGGAGGTTCGGGCAAAAACATACAACATGGGAGAACTCATCCTCCGGCTTCTGGAGAAGCAGAGAGATAAGCTGTCACCCAAATGGGAAGGCCCCTTCATCATAGACGAAGTGCTCACAGGTGGGGCATATCGCTTCCGCAGCCCATCAAATAGTCACCCTGAGCCGAACGCATGGAACGCGGCTCAGCTTCGGCGTTTCTACGCCTAATCCGGCATCGTCATCAACACTCCCCGCTCTGTCCTTGTCTTTTTCTCTTCATTTTAATCTTTGGAGCTTTAGCCTCCCTGCCCTAGAGTTCGGATAAATTGTAGCACGGCAGGTGACCATTGTACACACCTTGTGATGTACTACCCAGCTTTACCTGGGGGCTTCTTTTAAAAGCAGCCAATTACAATATATTTCTTACAACCTCGTTTCTGTTGTTTTCAATTAATCTCCCTCCCATATCTTTCAAGCCATTATATGCACCTATTTGACTTAAGTCCTTTGCCAAGCTGGGTTGCCTGGCTCCTGTGTTTACACCTACGTTTCTGATTGTTCGGCTAGGAAGTAAAGGGAGCACCTCTGTGATTGCTACGCCCGGGTAATCTGGATATGTACCTCAGACGGGTGAAGTCGAAAGCTAGCGTTCTTTCAGAAAATAATGGGTCGGCCTCCAGGGAAGTGAAAATAAATAGGCGCTAGCCGCCATCCAACTATTCTTGGTTCCTAAAACCACGAAGCATCCATGTATCACCGCCTTCCGAACTCACGGCTAATGGTCAACATACCTCACCCGAAGAAAGGAACCCTTGGAGGAACTATTTTCTTCGGAAGATGTTTCTTACGTTACACAGTAATATAACATTGCTCGCTGCGCGCATTTTGTCTGTTCACACCAAATGGCCAGATTGCCTGGTTACCAG
This sequence comes from Thinopyrum elongatum, assembly GCA_011799875.1. Lineage (NCBI taxonomy): Eukaryota > Viridiplantae > Streptophyta > Magnoliopsida > Poales > Poaceae > Thinopyrum > Thinopyrum elongatum. The sequence continues at coordinate 411,599,264 of CM022298.1, read as the reverse complement.
AATTATCCCCTGTTCGTCAGGGCATATAGTACGGAACACTCCTCGATCACTGGTCAGGGAAGCGGAAGCCGATGGCCGGTTAAGACAACATTTTTACAGCGGCTTGAGAATTGCACGATGTAAAGTACATGGATACATAGAATCACGCACCCTACTCTTTATGAATATCACCTATCTAGATGTTCAAAGCACAATCCTTCTGGGAGTACCGAGCAGCGGGCATCACTTGGTCATATACTAAGCTAAGAGGTATTTCCTGCCCATCTGGTCCCATGGGTCCCACCCGAGCCATATGTTCGGGCTTGAGTTTGGTAAATCGAGTCTTCACCATTGTCCAGGCCTCGCGCGCCCCTTCCCGGCAGGCTGACATCTTCCACAATTCAAAGCGTCGCCTCGCCCCATTAAAGCGGCTAGCCAGCTCAACCATGTTCTCTGATGGCACTTCCTGTGGCCATAGTGCCTTAACCATGCTTTTCATGGCCTTTCGGGCACTTTCATGCACCTTGGTCAACTCTTTCAAAAGGTTCCCACTAAAGGAACCCACCTCCTCTTCGGGCCGCCCAGTCAGGAGACCTAGCAAACAGGAGTAGCACGCGTTTAAAATATTGTGATCACCCACATACGCATGATATCGCATTCGTGACTTACCGAATATACCACCTTTTAGCTTTTGGTTCTCCTCCAAGGCCTGAGCCAACTAAGACTTCAACTGCTCGATTTCTTCGGTTTTTTGCCGAGTTTCCACCTTGAGCTCATTCTTCTCTTCCTGACTTCGTGTCAACACTCATTTGCCAGCCTCCAGTTCCCTCCGCTATTGATTCATCGCTTCGGCTGCTGCGGAGAAAGCTTGGCATCGGTATGCAGGAAACTTCATACAGTTTGTAGCATTCTACAGCTTTTTCACTTACCTGAATTTTCGCTGGTAGCCTTTTTGGCCGCTTCTAGATCAGCTTTAGCTTCGGCTAAATGTGTTCGGCCTAGCTTGAGGTCTTCGGACAACTTGTTATTCTGCTCCTTCATGGCCTGCAAAATTAGGACAATACAAGGATCCTTAACTCGGCCGTCCCGCCCAAATTAAGGTTTGGGGGCTGCTAGGTTAAGAGCTATAAAATGCTTTTAAGCTATCTTGCACCTGCATTGTCGAAGAAAAGAGAGCGGCATTCCCTTCATGCCCGGTTCGGGCCGCCCCAAGGTAGGCGTCCACCGAATTAAATGCGTTAAACTCCTGATCGGTAAAGGCAACATGGCACAAGGATTCTCTCTGGCGGCGATGATTCATTACACTTTCGACCTCGGAGTTGGTCACCGAAACATTGTCAGGGTCCTCTGGAGGTGCGCCAGCCGCTATGTGTTCGGCAGGGTCCCTAGCCTGCGCCGAGGGTCCAAGGTTGGAATTACGCCTCGGCGTGCCCGGGGAGTCCTCGAACTGGCAAGCCGAAACTCTTCTTCTGCGAAGTTAATCAAAAGTCAGATGCAAGATATTGAAAATGGCTCTTTTCGTGGTCCCAAAGCATGTTACCTTTGAGCCGAGGGGGCGGTTGCTTCAGCTCTAGCGGAGGCCTTCCTCTTGGATGCCCCATTAGGGGTCGAGGCTGGCGTAGGCCATGCTCCTCCCATAGTTGTTTGACGTGTAGTACGGCGACCCTTGGGAGTAGAAGTTAGAGTATGCGGAATGGTGTGAGGCAATCGCCCCGTCCGAGAGGAACTCCTCTTTTCACTTACAGCGGAGGAAGGAAGAGCCCTAGGGTGATCAGCTGTCATGGCAACTTTGGTGCGGTCAAGGCTTTCTTGGTAAAATACCCCATCTTTGAAATCGATCGACGTTTCTGGATCGTCATGATAACCCGGGTCGTCAGCGCGGGAATGATTCTCTGGTTGAGGGGAAGGGCAACAGATGGACTCGACCTGGCGCCTCCAGCTCTGTATGAACAAAGTACAGTCAACAGGTGTTCGGACATCACGGCCGAATTACAGACAAAGAATCGAAGCTTACCCAGTCTGCCGGATTATAGCCGGAGCAACCCTCCCAGATACTCAATTAAACAAAGTCTTCCTCCTTTCCTTTAAAGAGGTCGGCTAATATCTTGGCCATGGCCGCTTTATCGTTCGGCCCTTGTTGCTTATAGCGGGTCGCATCACTGGTCCCGTTGTAGCACCATAAAGGATGCCCCCTCTGTTGGAGGGGCTGTACACACCGGGTTATGGCGACGGCCATTACTTCGATCATAGTCAGTTTGCTATGAGTCAGCAATCGAATCTTGGTGGCCGAAAGGTGCACCTCTTCACTGTCTAGCTGGGAGGGGCTCTTGGGTCTCCAGTTGAGCTGCTTCCTTAGCGGGGCGTTTGAATATTTGGGCAGAACCTTTCGGATTGGGTCAAAGAGCGGAACGTCTTCAATATAGAACCATTCCGAGGTCCATTCCTCAGGATCCTTCCTTGGGGTCCCAATGGGGTAGCCCGTCCCGGCTATCCGCCACACCTCTGCTCCTCCCACTTCGAAGATTGACCCCTCGCGCATACGAGGGACGAGGCAGAACTATTTCTTCCACAAGTCAAAGTGGGGTTCGCAGCTCAGGAATATTTCATAGAGGGCCACGAAGCCAGAAATATGTAGTATGGACCCTGGGGTGAGGTTGTGGAGCTGGATCACGTAGAACTCTAATAAGCCCCATAGGAAGGGATGAATGGGAAAACCTAGGCCTCTTAGAAGGAAGGGTACAAAGTGTCGTGGAGGATCAATGATCACCTATGGGGCTATGAGCCCCTTTGTGGTTCGGCAAGGGGGATCATGTTGCACAAAGAGCAGAAGCCATGAAACAACGCGACGGCGGTGACACGGGTGGTTTTTACCTAGGTTCGGGCCGCTGGATAGCGTAAAACCCTACTCCTGCTTTTTGGTGGATTGAGTGGAAGAACACAATGAGCACGTAGCACTCAAGCCCGGCAAGGGTATCTCAGGGAGTGCGGCTACATGCGTACAAGTGTGCGAGGGTCCGAATCCTTTGCTAGGTCGCCTTGGACCTCCTTTTATAGCTTAAGGGGTAACCACAATGGCAAAACAGTCTTTATCTACTGATTAGATAGCCAACAGTGCTATCATACCTAACTCTGGTAGTTAGGACAAAGTGCATTAAATGCACTGCTAGGTGTCATGCTGAGGACAAAGCCCGGCAGGCCTGCCGAGCCGCTTAACCATCTCTTGCTTATCATATTGACACGCTTCTAGACGGGTGTCACTTGGATAAATCTTGTCTCCCAATGGACCGCCACGTGCTTAGCAGAGGCCACTTAATTGCTCGGGGGCTCGACACCGCATTGATAAGTGACTTGCGTCACCGTGCGGTGGAGCGGTGGTGTCTTGGCTTGGATTCTGCCCTTGGCAGACCCAGCAAGCTTGCCGGGGAAAGTCTTGAACTTGCCCTTGGGGCGGCCTCGACCCGGCCAAGCCCTCCTGCCCGGCAGGGGAGGCTTTCCCAAGGTGATATTCTTCTGTCTTGGTTGCCTGGGTCTTCTTGATCCGCTCTTTGATCTCAGTAAGAGCTGCTTTTCTGGCTTGGATGTTAATGTTGAACAAACAATGCTAGTGTGCCTGTGTGTAAGTCCAGGCAACAAATGCAAATGTTTGTTGCACCGACAGGAGCCCCTGGGCCTGGCCCATATGTGCTGCTGAGCATCGTTGGGGTAAGCCCCAACAATCATACAGGCGAGCATTTGGGTCATGCCACTACGGGTTTTAAGTCTCTCCAGATGTTTTCCTTGCTTCTTCATTAACCTGTGATTGAGTCAGTTACCGTCTTCCCCGCGAGTCGTGCAGAGCAACGTGGGAATACCCACGTAGTGGCTCACAAATTGTCCACGTTCACGGGGGGGGGGGGGGTAACTGCCATTTTACTCACCCACTATGCCTATCGTTTCCGTCACGTACGCTGCATGCATTGCGTGGGGTTGGTGGCAGACGCGGAGGGCACGGGAATGAGTGCCATGGCAGAAAGCCAGGCGCCGTGGATAGGCGCGGGCGGACAGCCATTGATTATGGGCGTCGTCAGTAGCGCAGGGAGGCAAGATTGGTGGAGCGAGGCAGCTCCCTCCCAGGTAGTGAGGAGCCAGCCCCCGGCCATGTTCCCCTATAAAAAGGGACGTGGACGAGGGGCTCACCCACACATTTCTCCTCCCTTCTTGCATGATACCCTCCTTCCACCATGGTGCGGGAAGAGGGCGTGGTCGACCTCCAATGGTGGCTATGAGGGTTTCTTCTCGACAGTGCCTCCCTCCTCCTGCTGGGGACGCAAGAGCAGAGTCCAACACGCAGGGTGGTGCCGTCAGACGCGGGCATGGCCGCCGTGGCACGTGGGTCAAGGAGGCCTTGGTGGGGCCCTGATAGCCCCTCATACAGCCGTCCCTACCCCGGACGAAGGCCACGTTGGGGACCAGCCGCTGGAGTTCATCGTTCAGCTGCTCGGGCCTCCGCGCAGCCGTCTTCGGCTCCCAACTCCCTTCGCAAGGGTGATGGAGGAGGAAAAGCCGCCCGGACTGAGGCTGCACATGAGGGGCTGCTGCAATGGCAGTATACGGGCGAACATGGAGTTCCCTGCTCCTCCGGCGTGGCTGGAAAACCTTCGCTCGTGCCCACAGCTTGGCGAAGGGGCACATTCTCCATTTTAAGCTAATGGAGGCTAATCTACTCTCCATCAAGGTCTTCGGGCGTTCGGGTGCTCGCTTAGGGTGCTGCGCAGAAAGCTCGACCGACGACGAAAGCTCCTCCTCGAGCGACAGCGACGAAGAGGACAGTGTCGGTGAAGGCGACGGCTCCGAGCAGGAGGACGGCGGCTCGAGCTCTAGCTGAGCGCAAGCTGCACCATCACCGTCAAGAGGGCGGCGGTGGCACCATCATCTGCACCTGGGTCTTCTTCCCCCGGCAGAGTGATTTGCCGGGTGTGGTGGGTGTGGATGCCTCTGCCTCCTCCAGCAGTCTTCCAGCTGGGTCCCCAGCAGGCTTCCTCGTGGGCTCCGGCTTCATCCGCCCTGCCGGTGTCCCTCCTGTCGCATCCTACTGGCCCTGGTGGCAGTGACCAGGGCATCGCCTAGCCGCTCTCTTCGTCCGTCGTCTTCGTCCCCACCCCTCTCGATCTTGTCAGACTGCGTCCCGCGGGCCCTGACGGGGTCGGGCTGGGCTTCTGCCCAGGCACTCCTTTTGCCCTCTTTGTCTCCTACGGCAGCCCCTAAGAGGAGAGGGACAAGAAAGGGATTATGGGGCACTTATCTTTTTTCAATCTAAAATATGTAGGCGTTTGCCAAACTTTAGTCTTGAATATGTAATCTCTTCTATCCATATTTGTACTCTGTAAGATTTGTACTTGTTTATCCACGTATGAATGAAAAAAGACATATTTGCTGGGTACTTGTGCATGTAGTACATCCATGCAGAGGAGTAACGCCTCTATACTTTCAATTAAACAAGTTTTTTCGGCAAGCTATCTTGCCGGTTCCCCCCGTTGCTACCGCGAGGCTTAGTTTGCCGGGCTTAAGACTATGGATGGGACCGGCCCCTTGTCAAACCCTCACAGTCAAATGCCACTACGACCAGCCTGACCGAAATGGCATTCAAGTCAAAGGATGGGAGCACAAATGTTCCGAAGGGGACAAGGTTTTTCTACGCACAAGCTTTCTCCTTACAGAAGCATGTTTATGGATATCTTAAAGTAAACTTATCCATTTGGCCTGTGGAAGATCGATATGTAAGCCTGTTTCCATTTCTCCTTTTCGGGATCGAGTCCGCGGCAAGAGTCCTGTAGTTAGTACAGAGGAAAACACAGCAGCATATGATCTCATCTAAATGATCATGGCAAATTTATGCTAGACTAATCATGCATGCAAGTTTTTAGTGCGCCAGCGCTTCGTTTTATTATCTTTGCATAGGGTCTGCGCCTGGCTTTGTACAAAGGGTTACATGCACATCGGCAAGGCTTGTACAAAAGGTGGCTGCCGGGGCTGAGCCCGGCAATCGCGCCTTACGGGTAGAACTTGCGAAGATGCTCAATATTCCATGAGTTTTGCACCTTGATGCCATCTTCGGTCTCCAGATGGACTGCGCCAGGTCTGGTGACTCGTACTACCCGGTAAGGGCCTTCCCACTTCATCGTCAACTTTTTGGAACCCTTGGCGGATTGAACACACCTAAGGACAAGGTCGCCTTCCTCAAGGCTTCGGGCATGGACCCTGCAGCTATGATAGCGGCGCAGGGCTTGCTGGTAGCATGCAGCACGCACAGCAGCCCGGAGACGATCTTCCTCAAGGAGCATGGCATCGTCATGCCAGTGCTGCTTTTGCTCTACTTCGTCGTAGGCAAGTACTCGAGGTGACCCGTATATGAGTTCCATGGGGAGTACTGCTTCTGCCCCATATACTAGGGAGAAGGGAGTCTGGCCGATAGCTCAATTTGGTGTCGTACGGAAGGACCAAAGAACCACCAGCAGCTCCTCGATCCAATGTCTGCCGCACTTTTGCAACTTATCAAAAGTCCTTGTCTTGAGTCCACGCAACACTTCAGCATTCATCCTCTCAGCTTGTCCATTGCTCCTGGGATGAGCAACAGAGGCAAATGAAACCTTGCTTCCAAGGGTCTGAACATATTGCATGAAGGCGCGGCTTGTGAATTGGGTGCTGTTGTCAGTGATCACTCTGGCGGGCACTCCAAAACGGCACACCAACCCTTTCAAGAACTTGATAGCTGACCGTGTGGTCACCTTCCTCACAGGCTCCACTTCCGGCCACTTTGTAAACTTGTCGATTGCAACGTACAAGAATTCAAAGCCCCCGGTAGCACGGGGGAAGGGGCCCAAGATGTCGAGACCCCAGACTGAAATTGGCCATGATAAGGGAATTGTCTGGAGAGCTTGAGCTGGTTGATGGATGTTCTTGGAGTGGAACTAGCAGGCTTCACATCTGGTGACTAGCTCAAGCGCATCTTGGAGGGCCATGGGCCAGTAGAAACCTTGCCGGAAAGCTTTCCCAACCAAGGCCCTTGATCCAATATGGGAGCCGCGCACGCCCTTGTGTATTTCCGCCAACAGTTCCTGCCCCTCTTCCCGGCAAATGCACCTCAACTTCACACCATTGGGCCTTCTTCTGTATAATGTGTCATCGACAAACTGATACATACTGGCCCTCCGGGCTACTCTTTCGGCTTCTACTTGCTCTTCGGGGAGTTCTCCTATTTGGAGGTAGTGGACTATGTGCCGCGCCCAAGTTGGAGCCTGAGGCTCAGCAACAAGGAAAAATGGCACCTCCTCGTTCGTGGGAGCGCATATCTCGACCGCAAGAACTTGCAGTTCGGCGGGAGGGTGCTGCTCACCAAGCGAAGTAGAGTTATTCCCGGCAGCTTCTCTACCGGGGGCCTCTGGGAGCCCTGCCGGGAAATGCTTGTCGGAGCCCAACTTCCTCCTTTTTCTGGCCATCGTTGCCGGGGATACTGAGGGTTGAGTCAGGTGGAGAACAAAACTCCCTGGTTCCATAGGAAGCTTTTGTGCAGCATACTTTGAAAGATGATCAGCAATGCTGTTTTCCGCATGTGGCACATGTTCTGTTTGGAATCCATCAAAATGCTCCTCCAGCTTCCTCACTTCCTTAACATACACTTCCATCAACGGGCTTTGGTAATCCTTGTTTACTTGTCTCACTACGAGCTGCGAGTCTCCATGAATGATCAACTTCTTGATTCCCAATTCTATTGCAATTCTGAGCCCGGCAAGGAGCCCCTCATACTCTGCAGTGTTATTAGTGGCTTTCTCCCGGGGAAAATGCATTTGGACCACATATCTTAGGTGTTCTCCAGTGGGCGTGACAAGGAGCACGCACTACTGCAGGATGCTGCTAACGCGACACTACAATCAGAGACCCTTTGATGAAACTGTGTGCGATGCATTAATCGCAAACGGTGATGTCAAAAACCGTTAAAAAAGATGCAAAACATTTGCAATGGCGGATTCATCAAACACGGTTCAGATTTTAGTTGCGTGTGCGTTGCGGAGCATACGGTTCAGTTCAATGAACTGTTTGCGATGAGGCAGAACAAAAGAAACGGGCAGCCAGATGGAGGCATGTGCGGTATATGGCATACAGTTCACTTGGATAAACTGTTTGTGTTGAGGCGGAACAACAGAAACGGGCAGCCAGATGAAGGTGTGTGCGATATACGGCATACAGTTCACTCGGATGAACTGTTTGTGATTAGGCAACACAAATGAAACGGTCAGCCCGATGAATGTGTGTGCGATATACGGCATACAATTCACTCGATGAATAGAACAGTATTCTTTACTGTGAATAGTGTGCTCTATTGGGCACACAAGTATATGGATCATAGCCTTGGGCGAGCAATGTGCCCGCACGCGTCGTGCTAGCTCGATGTTCCTTCTATGCTAAGTTTCCATTAATTGATGTTGTTTTATAAACACACCACCATTTCCTCACCATTTTACCGCCGCCACCCAGCGATATTGCGCGCGGCGCGCGATGCACGGAGGCAACAAGTGCAGCCTGTAGCACATCCACCTTTTCCAAGCATGTCAACCCACCAAAGCGCCGCCTCTTCCATCAACCTCCTCGACGAGGAAAACGAGAAGGCGCCATGGCCCGTCGAGGCTGAGGCGCTCCCCGGCAACGCGATGGACGACGCCATGATGCGCATCATCGCCAAGGTTGAGCAGACCCTTGGCGCATGGCGCTTCAGCGCCGCGGACCAAGATAGGCATGTCAGATCTGAGAGGCTGCAGCTCGCCGCACAACATGATCAATGGCATGCCGCAGAGCAAGCTAGGCGCGTCCGCACTGATAGGCTGCGGCTCGCCGCACAACAAGACCGTTGGAGCACCGCAGAGCGAGAGGCGCGATGCGCCGCACAGCAAGAGCGGATCCATCGGCGCTTGCCTGCTGTCGACAGGGCGTCGCAGCTGGGTACACATCCCGTCAGTACCCCCATTCCTCGCCAGGAGTGGGCAGAGGCCGTCTGCGCCGTACTTGCACCAGAGGCCGGCCGCGCCGTACTTGTACCGGACGCCCGCCGTGCCGCTCGCATGGGTCGCGCCGTTCGCCTTGTCCGCGGCCCGCTCGATGCCAACGCGCTGGTCGCTAGACTCGACCGCCTCCTTGGCCCAGGTGTCCACCTGGGCGCAGTAGAGGAACATGGCCGTCGCATCCTCGAGCTAGTGATCTTTGATGAAATAGCCAACTTGGAGCTCGAGATCACGCTCCAGATGTATCGCGAGTGTGTCGACCGCTTGGACGAACGCCTGCATGAGTTCAGGCAGAGCCAAGAGCTACCATAGGCAAGGGCTGCTGGTCATGGTCTCATGGACGTGTTTTATTTTGTTGAGTCATTTCGACGTGGATCGCTATGTATTCACAGCAATCATAATATTGCTCTGTTTATTGCTTTGTTTCAATGTGTGTACTCTATTTTCCATTCTTATATGTTCTGTTTCAATGTGTGTGTATATGCTTTCCATTCTGTATATGTGGATGATAACAGCTAGATACAAATTAGTATACAAAAACAGATAGAAAATGGAATTCATAATATATGTTAATTGTTCATTAGTTCATCACAGAATATATATAATATCATCACATATACGTGATGATACTTAACTACTAGGTACAATGCATAAAATAGAAAACGAACAATACTAAAACTAATAATCCCTCCTAGGGGCAGTATTTCGGCAGCCCCTCGCCAGCAGCTCCCTGGTGCGCGGCGTCTTCCCAGCGCGGAGGCAGTACTCCGCATCCTCCGCCTCGCGGCACTTGATGTACCGATCTGCCTCATGCTGGCGGACGAGCGCGAACGATCTTGCCATTTCGTTGGGCGCCCACCAGAGCTCCTCGTCGGTGGCACGCTGGAGCTTATCGGCCCACCTCCATGCAGCGATGAGGCGCCTAGCGCCTTTGACCTTCCTCACGAAGTACCCATCTTCGTACACCTCCTCCGCACGACAACGAGCCCGCCCCCAAAGCTCCACCACCTCATTTTTTCAAGCGGCATCACGGGCTTCACAGGCCGCCTGGTACTTGGCTTCCTCCTCCGCCATCTCCTTCTTGAACACCACTTGCCTGGCTTTCTCAGCCGGCGACAGTAACTTCCACAGACAAAGATTGTACTGGCCCCAAAACCACTTCAAAGTTGGGGGGTCCGGCGCAACCTCGTCCGGCGGCACGTAGAGGTCCTCCTCATCGCTCCTCCTCGACTGAGCGTCCTTGGGGAGCGGCGCCTCCTCGTCGACGCATGGGCATATCAGCGGCGCCATGGCAGAGATTTGAGAGAGAGAGAGAGAGAGAGAGGGCGAGCGAGGGGAGGATGTAGATGAGAATGCAGGCGGGACGACGTGAGGAAGGTAGTATTTATTGGCGGCTGGAATCTAGATCGACGGGAACAGTATACACGCCGATCGCCAGAATTTACGAGTACTGTAGTTTGAATTACACACGATTCCCGCAGCCAAATCCGTGTGTGAACTTAATAGCTGACGGTTTCCAATACAGAACCGTGTCTGATTAATAACCCGCGCCACTCACCTTCCAAACCTCGAGGCACGAAATAGAGTGCCAATCGTGTGGGGCCTGGTTGTCTTGCCAGATTTTTACATTTTCTTTTTTGAACACCAAATATTTACATCGTCTGATCATTTTTTAAATTTTTGGAATTTAAATGCCATGGCACTCCATGCATGTGCCAAGCCGTGACACCAATATGTTTGAAAATTTGTTCCAAATTACTGCATATGCAATTAACTCGCACACAAGTACACAAATATGATTTTTCAAACCGTTATGGTTAGACGCTGCATGTAGATGTAGTTCGAATTTGGATTACGGTCATTAAATGGCTAGGAAAACACTTAAATGTCTTAAAATGGTCAAATGACCCCTGAAATTTTCCAAATTTTTACATGACAATTGTATTAGTGCATGTTAACTGTAGAAATTTTTTGAAGCCCATAAGAGGAAGCTATCATCGATTCGTCATCAAACATGCATTGATCCCTCTTGAAAGCACGAGCCTTCTAGTGAGTTGCTCCGGTTTGTGAGGGGTGTCTGTCCAAACTTTCGTCAAACAGGCCAATTTTTTACCACATCATCTTGGTGGCATGACATTACATCAAGCAAGGTTTCATGTGTTTCTGATCATTTTTTATTTTTTTGAATTTAAATGGCATGGCACTCCATGCATGTGTCCAGGCCATGAGACCAATATGTTTGAAAATTCCTTCCAATTTACTGCACATGGAATTAACTCGCACACAAGTACACAAAAATATGATTTTTCAAACCGTTATGGTTAGCCGTTGCATGTAGATGTAGTTCAAATTTGAATTACGGTCATTAAATGTCTAGAAAATCACTTCAATGTCTTAAAAAGGTCAAATGACCCCTAGAATTTTCCAATTTTTCATATGACAGTTGTATTAGTGCACTTTAAATGCAGAAAAAATTTGAAGGCCGTAAGAGGAAGCTATCTCCCGTTCGTCATCAAACATGCATTGTTCCCCCTCGGAACCACGAGCCTTCTAGTGAGTTGCTCCGGTTTGTGAGGGGTGTGTGTCCAAACTTTCGTCAAACATGCCAAATTTTTTACCATATCATCTTGGTGGCATGATATTACATCAAGCAAGGTTTCATGTGTTTCTGATCATTTTTTTTATTTTTTGGAATTTAAATGCCATTGCACTCCATGCATGTGTGTCCAGGCCGTGACACCAATATGTTTGAAAATTCCTTCCAATATACTTCACATGGAATTAACTCGCACACAAGTACACAAATATGATTTTTCAAACCGTTATGGTTAGCCGTTGCATGTAGATGTAGTTCAAATTTGAATTACGATCATTAAATGGATAGAAAATCACTTAAATGTCTTTAAAAGGTCAAATGACCCCTAGAATTTTCCAATTTTTCACATGATAGTTGTATTAGTGCACGTTAAATGTAGAAAAAAATTGAAGGCCGTAAGAGGAAACTATCTCCCGTTCGTCATCAAACATGCATTGTTCCCTCTCGGAACCACGAGCCTTCTAGTGAGTTGCTCCGGTTTGTGAGGGGTGTGTGTCCAAACTTTCGTCAAACATGCCAAATTTTTTACCACATCATCTTGGTGGCATGACATTACATCAAGCAAGGTTTCATGTGTTTCTGATCATTTTTTAATTTTTTGGAATTTAAATGCCATGACACTCCATGCATGTGTCCAGGCCGTGACACCAATATGTTTAAAAATTCCTTCCAATTTACTGCATATGGAATTAACTCGCACACAAGTACACATATATGATTTTCAAACCGTTATGGTTATCCGTTGCATGTAGATGTAGTTCAAATTTGAAATACGGTCTTTAAATGGCTAGAAAATCACTTAAATGTCTTTAAAATGTCAAATGACCCCTAGAATTTTCCAATTTTTCACATGACAGTTGTATTAGTGCACGTTAAATGTAGAAAAAAATTGAAGGCCGTAAGAGGAAGCTATCTCCCGTTCGTCATCAACCATGCATTGTTCCCTCTCGGAACCACGAGCCTTCTAGTGAGTTGCTCCGGTTTGTGAGGGGTGTGTGTCCAAACTTTCGTCAAACATGCCAAATTTTTTACCACATGATCTTGGTGGCATGGCAATACATCAAGCAAGGTTTCGTGTGTTTTTTATCATTTTTTAATTTTTTTGAATTTAAATGCCATGGCACTCCATGCATGTGTGTCTAGGCCGTGACACCAATATGTTTGAAAATTCCTTCCAATTTACTGCACATTGAATTAACTCGCACACAAGTACACAAATATGATTTTTCAAACCGTTATGGTTAGCCGTTGCATGTAGATGTAGTTCAAATTTGAATTACGGTCATTAAATGTCTAGAAAATCACTTCAATGTCTTAAAAAGGTCAAATGACCCCTAGAATTTTCCAATTTTTCATATGACAGTTGTATTAGTGCACTTTAAATGCAGAAAAAATTTGAAGGCCGTAAGAGGAAGCTATCTCCCGTTCGTCATCAAACATGCATTGTTCCCTCTCGGAACCACGAGCCTTCTAGGGAGTTGCTCTAGTTTTTTAGGGGTGTCTGTGCAAACTTTCATCAAACATGCCAAATTTTTACCACATTATCTTGGTGGCATGACATTACAGCAAGCAAAGTTTCAAGTGTTTCTGATCATTTTTTATTTTTTTGGAATTTAAATGGCATGGCACTCCATGCATGTGTCCAGGCCATGACACCAATATGTTTGAAAATTCCTTCCAATTTACTGCACATGGAATTAACTCGCACACAAGTACACAAATATGATTTTTCAAACCATTATGGTTAGCCGTTGCATGTAGATGTAGTTCAAATTTGAATTACGGTCATTAAATGGCTAGAAAAAAATTTAAATGTCTTTAAAAGGTCAAATGACCCCTAGAATTTTCCAATTTTTCACATGACAGTTGTATTAGTGCACGTTAAATGTAGAAAAAATTTGAAGGCCGTAAGAGGAAGCTATCTCCCATTCGTCATCAAACATGAATTGTTCCCCCTCGGAACCACGAGCCTTCTAGTGAGTTGCTCCGGTTTGTGAGGGGTGTGTGTCCAAACTTTCGTTAAACATGCCAAATTTTTTACCACATCATCTTGGTGGCATGACATTACATCTAGCAAGGTTTCATGTGTTTCTGATCATTTTTTAATTTTTTGGAATTTAAATGCCATGGCACTCCATGCATGTGTGTCCAGGCCGTGACACCAATATGTTTGAAAATTCCTTCCAATATACTGCACATGGAATTAACTCGCACACAAGTACACAAATATGATTTTTCAAACCGTTATGGTTAGCCGTTGCATGTAGATGTAGTTCAAATTTGAATTGCGGTCATTAAATGGATAGAAAATCACTTAAATGTCTTTAGAAGGTCAAATGACCCCTAGAATTTTCTAATTTTTCACATGACAGTTGTATTAGTGCACGTTAAATGTAGAAAAAAATTGAAGGCCGTATGAGGAAACTATCTCCCGTTCGTCATCAAACATGCATTGTTCCCTCTCAGAACCACGAGCCTTCTAGTGAGTTGCTCCGGTTTGTGAGGGGTGTGTGTCCAAACTTTCGTCAAACATGCCAAATTTTGTACCACATCATCTTGGTGGCATGACATTACATCAAGCAAGGTTTCATGTGTTTCTGATCATTTTTTAATATTTTGGAATTTAAATGCCATGGCACTCCATGCATGTGTGTCCAGGCCGTGACACCAATATGTTTGAAAATTACTTCCAATTTACTGCACATGGAATTAACTCACACACAAGTACACAAATAAGATTTTTCAAACCGTTATGGTTAGCCGTTGCATATAGATGTAGTTCAAATTTGAATTACGGTCATTAAATGGCTAGAAAATCACTTAAATGTCTTAAAAAGGTCAAATGACCCCTAGAATTTTCCAAATTTTCACATGACAGTTGTTTTAGTGCACGTTAAATGTAGAAAAAAATTGAAGGCTGTAAGAGGAAGCTATCTCCCGTTCGTCATCAAACATGCATTGTTCCCTCTCGGAACCACGAGCCTTCTAGTGAGTTGCTCCGGTTTATGAGGGGTGTGTGTCCAAATTTCGTCAAACATGCCAATTTTTTTACCACATCATCTTGGTGGCATGACATTACATCAAGTAAGGTTTCATGTGTTTCTGATCATTTTTTTTTTGGAATTTAAATGCTATGGCACTCCATGCATGTGTCCAGGCCGTGACACCAATATGTTTGAAAATTCCTTCCAATTTACTGCACATGGAATTAACTCACACATAAGTACACAAATATGATTTTTCAAACCGTTATGGTTAGCCGTTGCATGTAGATGTAGTTCAAATTTGAATTACGATCATTAAATGGCTAGAAAATCACTTAAAATGTCTTAAAAGGTCAAATTACCCCTTAAATTTTACAATTTTTGACAGGACAGTTATATTAGCACTACAAATTTTCTCGTACATTTAAAACACCATCCGTTGCCACTTTACGCCAAATTCATCTTTCACACCTAATAAAAAATATCAACAACATCACACACAGTTTTTTTGTAGGAATCGTTTGCTATGAAAATTTATGGGTCTATTTAGGTCTTCCTCCTGAAGCTTCGCCGGCTCGTCTGCTGCAGCGCCGGCAATCCCCGAATCCACAAATCCTGATCCCCATTCCTGCAACCCCTTCTTGCAAAGTTGATGCCGTGGAAATGCTTCGTGAGGGCCCGTACGATGGCCGCGTCCTCCCCGAGCGCCGCCGCCTGCGCCGAGAGCATGGCCGCCGGCGCCGAGAGTGCTGCCGCATCCGCATTGAGCGCGGCCGCCTCCGTCGAGAGGGCGCCTGCGGCAGCCGACAGGGCAGCTGCAGCAGCCGAGATGGCTGCAGCAGCCGAGATGGCTGCAGCAGCTGCTGCGATGGCGGCTGCAAACACCGAGAGCGCTCGAGCTGCCGTCCGTGCCGCCAATGTCGCCCTGGCCCTGGTCGAGGCCATCCATGCCAAGATCGAGGATGCACACGCCAAGATATTCCCGGCCACCTCAGGATCCAGCATGCAACCCATGTCCGAAAAGGCGGCGGTGGCGATGGAGCACCTGCTTCCTCATGAGATCGCCGAGCGGGAGCTGGAGATGCAGGAGGCGGCGGAGATCGAGGAGCGTTGGGAGGAAAAGTTGCGCGTGGCCGAGGTCGAGGTAGAGAATAGTCTGTTCGTCGAGGAATCGGTGGTGGAGTACCAACATGAGCTCTGGCGCAGCCACTACTATGAGTACTACAACCTTGAGGGCGGCGCCGAGGACGAGGACGAGGATGAGGATGCGGTCAACTTCAGCAGGGGGGACGCGGAGTCCACCAAAGGCGGCATGTCACCAGGACAAGTCATCATCGTCTCATCTCACACCGGCGATGCATAGGCCGGCGCGGCGGCGACTTTGTTAAAATTATGTGTACTTAGGCTTTGTTTTTAATGCTGGTCTTTTGTTAGAGCAATGTTCAGGTCAACTGGCTCTGTTTAATTACTAAAATTGATCTATTCAGTAAGTATGGTCTGTGTGCTGTACACTCTTTTGTGTGCCCAAATTAGCAAGCAATGTTAAATTATGCAATGACGTCGATGAGGACAGTACCCAGGGAAATTTCCACCAAAATTTGAATTATCAAACTCATCCCATGCGCGTAAAGAAGAAGAATCATTTGCGATGCACACAATCGTTCAAAGTGAATGGTGTCCGGTGGCACCGCGCGCAAAGTTTCCCTCCACATTTCGAAATTTTTGGCCTACCGCCGAAATATCTACCCCCACCCCCCTCCCCACCCCCTTTTCTCCCCGACCACAAGTCACATTTCCCCTATTTCCTCCTTCCTTCCTTCCAAAGCTATAGCCGCTTCCTCGCTTGCTTCCTCGCTCTCACCGTCTCGCATCCTACCGCCAGGGTCGCCATGGTCTTCTTCAATAACCTCTCCAGCGGTTCCTCCTCCTCCGACGAATTTTTCAGCACCCGGGTATGCCTCTCTTCTCTCTCTCGGGTTATGACTTGGATTGAAGGATTTTAACCCGGCGGTCGATTTGAGTCATTTCTTCCTCTTGTAGCTCCCTAGTACCATCAGTTGCAACGAATGGAGCGGGGTGGCTGAAGATCTGCCTGCTCGTTGTCACCATCAATCTCCATGCGTGAAGCTAGTTCCGTTTGAATCTATGGACAGTGGGAGGAAGTTTCTGGCATGTGCAGAGAAGGTTAGCCCCACTTTCGTTGTTACAAATCATTTGTTAGATGTGATTCAGACACTTTCACTGTGCTATGTTATTCTGGATGTTAAGACATTGTCACAGTTTGTACCTAGTATCTAAAAGTGTTTCCATCTCATCGGCGATGCCATTAGAAAATTATTTGGCATCGCTTCAGGAGTTTGTGCAGCCAACTTTGGTCCACACATCTGAGCAGCCAAGCAGTAAAATACTAAATCTTTATGGCACGAAGGAACTGGGCATTGGAGCAACTAGGTGCTCCGGAGTCCGGGTCCCTGATTTTTTCCCGCTGCATCGGCTCGCCAGTGCAGGGCACCGGTGCCAAATGTAGCAACAGTTGTATTTACAACGGTTTTGGCATACATAGTGGACGGCCTTAGTGCTATTAGTTCTATGTTACTAAATTTGTGCATGTACACACCTGTTAGTATCAATTTGCTATCATCCAAACACTGTCGCTATGCTGTTGCAGTTATATTTAGCTTGCTCATAAAATGTTCAATTTGTTATTTATAGTACATGACTAAGACTTGTAGCATTGTTGTAGTTAATTATAGCTTCTGATGTTTCAGAATTTGGTTGTTGTCTCAGTAGCAATTAATTCATTTGCACATTGATCTTTTTGAGAAGATATGTCATAATTAACCTGTTTCTTCAGTTTTTCAAAATATGTATTTGGTGATTTTCTATGTTGCTAGAAACCCATTTCCCCTACAATTGTTACTAATATAGTTTTAAATATTATAGGATGAACAGAAGTGTTCTTACCTGGAGTGGGTTGATCAAGAGTGGCCACAGTCTTTGAAGATGTGCCTAGCAAAACTCTGGAGCATGTACGAGGAAGAGAACAGAGGTAGGCTTAGAGAAAGTGTTGTCAATGCTGAAGAATATTTGAAGATGCAGGATAAAAAGAGGAAGATGGAGAATGAGCTCAGATTTTTAAAATTAGACTTTGCTAAGATGGTGTTGGCGAAGGAGGAGGCACTTTCCCAGTTGGCTAGTGCAAAACAGGTTCTTACTGAACTGAAAGCAGAGGTGGATAAGACGAGCCTGGATGGTCTCGATTAGGGAAATGAATATATTGTTCTAATATTGTTCTTATGAAGGTGAACTAGCTATATGTTGTATTGTTCTGTTTTCAGGTAGCTTCGTACTGTGATGTTAAAATATATTTATGTGCCTAATATGAAATTGGGAAACAGCTCTTCGATATGAAATGTGAATTTGCATAATACTGGAATTATTAATTGTAAACTAATAAACCTGCTAAATGGGTCATGGAACTTTGCAAATGGTTCTAGCAGTAAAAGCGCTTGTGATGGATAGCCCAATGCCATACAGTTTTCTTCATCAAAGCGTGTGTGATGTAGTTGAATAAAAGCAAACGGTTAACCGAGGTAGAGCATGTGTGATAGTTACACCTATCACACACAAGGCTATACATAAAACTGTGTGGGATGTATATACGAACGGAAACGTTTTCCCTAGATTGACTGTGTGGGATGTACATACGAACGGAAACGTTTTCCCTGGATTGACTGTGTGGGATGTACATAAGAACGGAAACGTATTCCTTGGATTGACTATGTGAAATGTACATAACAAACGGAAACGTTTGTTAGGGACTGACTGTGTGGGATGTACTTACGACTGGAACCGATTGGACCTGTATAACCGTATTTGATCGCTCGTTGGTCGCACACGACCTCATTTTGCCGAGCGTGTGTGACCGGAGGGCCTATCCCCGATGGTTTCTGGGTCGTGTGGGAAGGACCCACCTATCGCAGTCACTCACTAGGCGACGGTTCAAAACGCCGTCGCGGAAAGGGGTTAAAAACCATTTGTATAGCACCTCATTGTACCAGTGACGCCAGCCCCTGTGCCTTGTAACGAGAAGGCACCGTCAAAGTATATGATCCATTCTTGAGGCGCGTCCCTGCTGGGGATAACTGTTTCTGGCATCTCTTCATCTAGAGTGGGCGTCCATTCTGCAATGAACTCCACCAGTGCCCTGCACTGAATGGTCGAGGTACTCTCATACTTCAGACCAAAACTTGATAACTCTAGTGCCCATTCAACTATTCTGCCGGTGGCCTCAGGGTTCCTCAGTATGCACTGGAGTGGAAAATGAGTGACAACTGTGATCTCATGGGCTTGGAAGTAGCGATGCAGCTTCCTCGAGGCCATGATAAGGCCGAAGATTAGCTTTTGCACTCCAGAGTACCTCGACCTAGCCCCCTGCAATAGGGAGCTGACAAAGTACACGGGCCGCTACACCACCTTCTTCTTTGCCGCGACTTCAGAACTGATCTTGCCAACATGCTCTCCCTTAACTTGGTCTATGCCCAATCTTGCCGCGACCGGTTCAGCTTCTTTTCCCGGGAGGACCATAGTTGTGGTTGCTTATTCGTCGACTTCCCGCTGTGCCACTAGTGCTGCACTAACCACTTGATTAGTCGCCGCTAGGTATAGCAGCAATGGCTCTTGTGGTTTAGGATCAACCAGAGTGAGGGCAGAGGAAAGATAGGCTTTCAAGTCCCGCAGCGCTGCTTCGGCCTCCGGGGTCCACTTCATTGGCCCTGCCTTCTGCAAGATCTTGAAGAACGGCAGGGTACACTCGGCAGACATGGAAATGAACCTACTTAGCGCAGCAACACATCCAGTTAAATGCCTCACATCCTTGATGGTCTTGGGTGCTTGTATCTGCTCGATTGCTTGGATCTTGTCGGGGTTGGCCTCTATCCCTTGGTAAGACACATAGAAGCCAAGTAGCTTGCCGGAGGGAACGCCAAACACACATTTCTCAGGGTTCAACTTCAAGTTGATCTTGCGCAGGTTTGCAAAGGTTTCTTCCAAAACCTGAATGAGTGTTGATTTGTCCTTGGTCTTGACCACTATATCATCCATGTAAGCATCAATATTCCTGTGCAGCTGAGGCTCAAACCCAATTTTCACTGGCCTTGCAAAAGTGAATCCACCACTCTTCAACCCGATGGGCATCCGTACTGTCGGATTCAGGGCTCCGCAGACCCAAGAAAGGTTCGAACTCTGGGGCATGTGCGAAGAACTCAACCTCTCCAGCCAACCAACCCGTCGCCCTACAGCCTAGCTCAATGAACAAGGAAGAAGATGAACACGGCAGTTTACCCAGGTTCGGGCCACCTTGCGGTGTAAGACCCTACTCCTGCTTTGTGGTGGATTGGCCTCACGAGGGGCTGACGATGCACTAGTACAGAGGATGAACAAGCTCGCGGGGCTTGCTCTTGGTGGAAAGGATCTCTATGGTCGGATCAGCCCGGATCGGATCCCCTCTACTGTGGTGGCTAGCTTATACTTATAGTGGCCTTGGTCCTCTTCCCCGAAAATGTAGGCGGGAAGGGATTCCACAACGGCCAATTTGAAAGGGGACAAGTAGTACATCTTATCCTGATGAAAGGTGGTCTTCGCCTACAAAGCTTCTGGTCGTGACGTTGCGGTGGGCTCGGCGATGACATCCGTCCTGCCGTCCGGCGGTCTTGGTCTCGCTGCACAGGAATGGAAACCTTTGGCTGATTCCTCGGGACCCCGCGCCTGCGCTTGCCTCCTTAGCACCAATGAGGACACCTGCTCCTCTGCGCCCGTTGGCTCCCGCCAGGCCTTGGTCGTCATGGCTTGCGTCACCGCAACCTCATGAGGTTGGGCACCTGCATAGGAAACTCCGCTCCTCAGGAGCAGCCCAGGGATGGCCGCTCCCTCAGGAGGTCTTGGCGCCGTCTGCCTCGCGAGGCTTGGCCCCCCGTAAGGGTCTTGTCTTGTTGGTGTCGAAACTGGGCCATACCAGGCCGTCGATGGAGCCACGCCGTGGGTCGCAGGCAGGCAAGTCTGGGTACCCTGGTTCCCAGAACACCGACAGTAGCCCCCGGGCCCAAGGCGCGCTCGGACTTGGCTTCGAGGCGAAGCCAAAGGGCAAGGGCAAAGTGCCGCGGGCCCCAATTGCCTACGGACCGAGCCGATGCGTGGCACTTTGATGGGACGTGGGTGTCTCCACTTCCCCACGCCGCCTCGGCAACCGCATGACTTGACAACTGCCTGGCGCATGCAGATCAGCCATCATTGCTTGGAGCGTGGGTGGCCGTGGTTGGCCTCCGGCGACGTCTTCATGACCCGGGGATGGGGCGTGATCGCCCGCGCTTGTAAGTCAGAGGGGAGGCACGCCATCCACTTCGAGTACGACGGGGCTGCGACGCTCTTCTTCAAGGTCTTCGGAGAGGACGGCCGATGTCTGGAGTGCTGCCCCAGGGGAGGCGATCGAGGCGGCGAGGCCACCGGCAGTGAACTTGCCCCTGGCCTTGTCCGCGACTCCTCCGACAGCAGCAGCACTTCTTCCGGGCCGGGCTCGAGCGACGACGACAGCTACGAGCCGCCGCGCCGCCGCGCCCATGCCTAGGGGAGGAGTAGCGTTGCCCCGGCGTTGTTGGACATGTTGCTGAGGCCGTGGTTCTGAGGGGTTTTTTCCTTTTGCTTCGTTCATGCACAAAAACCATGACGGGCCCCGTGGGGGTATGTAAGAAACTGGGATGCTCGCATTTTAACGTTATCGTTTCTGATTCGATGTCGTGTTTGTGTTTCTCGCCTTGGCACGGTTCCCCCTTTCACTCTCGTGGTAGCATGGTGCTCTACACCGGCAGGACCCAGTCCCCAGGCAAGCTTCGGCCGTCGCTGGTATGCCAGGTCATGATGCCATGATCCAGGCCAGGAGGCGAGCGGCCCGAGGTCCGGTAAGAGCCCCTGAGTTGCGATGCTCAGGAGGTCCCCCTTGGCACACAAGCGGCCCTCGAAGAGCTGAAAGGGAAGTTTCCTTGCCCGAGCGAGGTCGCGAGAGACGTAACGCTGGTCATGAGGTTCACGCCTGTGTGTGTGAGGTGACTTATCTCGAAGAGCCTGCGGTGGTTCCTTCGTTGCGCGGATGAGCTTCTCGTGCGATGTTAGGCCATGCCCTTCTCCTGACGATGCCCCCTCCGTAGGGCTCCTACCAACTCCATCTCCCCCGCTTGCCTGGGTGCTCTACGTCCTCGGGGCCCGGCTCTCGAGCGAGGCTCGGCCGCCGCTGGTATGCCTGGTCGCGATGCCGTGGTCAAGGCCATGGGGTAAGGGCCCGAGAGCCGGTAAGAGCCCCTGAGTCGCGATGCTCAGGGCCCCCCTTCAACATGCAAGCGGCTTGCGCGAGGATAGAGTTGCTGGCTGCAAGGAGGGGTTGCGCCCCTTGACACGGGGCATGGCATCCTTCCAAAGTGCGAGGTGCTGGCAAGGCCGCTAGTGGCCCTGCCTCCGGGGCTCCTGTGAGTTAGCCAAAAACATAACAGACAGCTGCGCTCGCTATCCTGCCGATGATCTTTCTGCGAGAAGACGAAGGCACCAAGGACCTGATGAGGTGACGTGCGCGGGGCCGACCGCGAACCAGAGCTCGGTCTCTTAGGTTTATCAGTGCTACAGGGATGGACCCAAGCACAGGCGTCGTACCAGTAGCCCCCGTCGCGGGATGAGCAAGAGGCGGGTTAGCAACATGCGGAGGCCGCGAAGGGCAACTCCACAAATAACGAGACAGCAGGCATAACATTAGCAAACATAATAGCCTGAGCATGCATAGCCGGTCTAGGGTACATGAATCAAAATGATGCAGCTGCAGGGTCGGGCCCCGACAGCTTGAGGATAATGCGGCCTGAGGGGCACCCTCAATTGAACAAACCAAAAAGTCACCTGGCACCGTTGTCACAGAAGTGTTGGAGTAGCTGAAGATGCGTGCTGCAGAGATCACTCCTCATGAGCCAGCTGGCTCCTGAGGCTCGGGAGGCTCTGGAGGCCCGGGAAGCTCATGAGGGTCCGGCACCTCCTCTGTCAGGACCGCCTGGCGTCGGGCCTCGTGAGCCGCCAGGGTGCCCTGGATGTAGCGTTGGTGCGAGGCAGCCATGTTCAGCAGGCCGAACGGCATGCGGACATAGCTGCGGGGGCAGCCCCCACTCCACCCAATACGGGACGGCCAGAAGAGCTCCTGAGAAGCAACCCTGTTGAGACCTAGGATGTTGACGCAGACGTGCAGCTCGCTACCCATGTCAGGGGCGGCAGCTGCACTGGACGATGCGGGGCGACGCTCGCCATGCATGGCTCGTGCCTCCTGGAGCTCCTCGATCGCCTTGGTGATAACTCCTGAGCGCCTGGCGCCTCGCGCCTTGCTCACGGAGGCACGTGTTGAAGCACGCCTCCACGTGGTGCTTGAACGCCTCCCTCATGACACTGGTCAGGTCAGAGGCCCTCCAAAGCAGAGCCCCCGAGCCCGTTCTAAGAGGGGCGCCGGGCACGCCTTCCTATGCGAGAGGGAAAGGCGCCCCAGCAGTGGGCGCGGGGCCTGAGGCACGGTCGACGGGCGTGCCAGCCTCCTGATGGCCCTTGGGGAGGAGCTGCTCCTTCTTCTTGGGGATGGCCTCAGGAGGTCGAACGGCACCCTTATCGTCTGAATTCTCGACTACCGCAGCCTGGTAGGCGCGCTCAAGGGAGCACACCGCAGCCTTTTCATCGCAGGCGACCATGATGATGCCGCCACTCCCTGGCATCTTGAGGACATTGTAGCCATGGTGCGTCGCCGCCATGAACTTGGCGAGGACCGGATACCCGAGGATGGCGTTGTACGGAAGGCGAATATGGGCGACGTCGAAGTCGATGAGCTCAGTGTGGTAGTTGTCGCGCTGGCTGAAGGTGACAGGGAGGCGGATCTACCCTATGGGGACGGTGGAGCCATCAGCCACCCATGAGAAAGGCTTGGTGGGAAGGAGCTGGTCGTATGGCACTTGGAGCGTCTCGAACGTCTCGACGGAGAGAACGTTGAGCCCCGCGCCGCCATCGATGAGTGTCTTGGTGACAAGGACGTTGTTGATGGTTGGCGAGCAGAGCATCGGGAGCGCACCAGTGATAGCTGAACATTTGAGCTGGTCCATGGAGTCAATGGTGATGGCATACTTGGACCATCTGAGGGGGCGCGATGCTTCAAGCTTGGGGAGGGCCGCGTTCACCTCACGAGCGAACTGCTTGAAGATGCGATAGGAAGCGTGAGCCTGAGCACCGCCCAGGATGCAGGCAATGGCATGGGGCTCTTGGAAGCCCCCAGCCCCATCGTCTTGGCGATTGTCGTCGTTCCTTCTTGGTGGTGCCGGCAGCGGAGGGAGGCTAGCATTGCCCTAAGGACGGTCCTCGCGAGGCTGGTCATGCCAGGGGCCATCGCGAGGCTGGCCCTACCAGCGGTCCTCGTGAGGCTAATCGCGCCAGTCCTAGCGGGGGTCACGGTTGTGCCAGCGGCCTCCGCCGCGGCCTCCTCCGTGGCCGTAGCCACGGTTGTCGCGCTCGGGACGGCGGCCAATGTGCCCGTCACGGATTGCCCTGAGCTCCTAGCAGTTGTTGGTGTTGTGCCTGTGGATGTCGTGGAAGACGCAGTACGGGCGGCTGTCTCTGGAGGATTCGGGGTTGTCACGGCCGCGCTTCATCTCAGGTTCAGCCGCGAGCACAGCCGGGCCCTTGCGCTTCACTTCCTTGGCCTTGGCCTTCTTGTCTTCAGGATCTGCCTCCGGAAGCTCCAAGAGGGAGAGGCGGCCTTCCTCCGCCCTTGCGCACCTAGCCGCCAAGTTGAACATCTCCAGAGCCGAACACAAGTCCTCGTGTATGGCGAGCTCTTCCTTCATCTTGACGTCCCGGATGCCATCAGAGAACGCTGAGATGATGGCCTCATCCGACACCTTGGGGATCTTGAGGCGAACGGTGTTGAAGCGTTGTATGTACTTCTGCAAGGTCTTGCCTGGTTGCTGCTTGATGCACCACAGGTCGCCTGCCGTAGGAGCGCGGTCGCGAGTGCCCTGGAAGTTGGCGATGAAACGCTCGCGGAGCTCGTCCCAGGAGGAGATTGACCCCACCGAAAGGTTCAGGAGCCAAGAGCGCGCGCCGTCCTTGAGGGCCATGGGAACCTAGTTCGCCATGATCTTGTCGTTGCCGTTTGCCGCCTCGATGCTTAGCTCGTAGAGCTGGAGGAACTCAGTGGGGTCGGGGGTGCCGTCGTAGCGTGGAGGCAGATCCGGCTTGAACTTGCCAGGCCAGACGACGCAGCGCAGCTCCGGGGTGAAAGCACGGCACCCTGCCGCACTCACAGGGGCCTGCACTGGGGAGGACCCTGATGTCGATGCCCGCGTGCCGCTGCCTCTGGCGGTACGTGATCTTGACGTGGCGGTGCTGGAAGCGCACGCGCTTCTCCTTGGGGCCGCTGCACCACCTAGCAGCTTTCTTCATCGCGCGCCGGCACCCTGCGCAGCGGGTCGCGCTGGGGTGCGTCATGCCTGGGCTCGGGACCCACACCATGCAGAGGAGGAGGAGGCGCGTCATGACCCACGTCGCCTGCCAGGGACGGCGGAATGCGAAGTGAACGAGACGGCGCAGGGGCCTCTCCAGCGGTGTTGACGAGTTTGGCGATTCGGGCGAGCCAGTCGTCGTAGAGGTCGTTGGCCAGACGATAGCTCAAAAGCTCGCGCGCCATGAGCAGTGCAGACTGCGCGTTCGTCGACCCACGACGGCCATGAGAAGACGACGCCGTGGATGGAGTGGGTGATGGAGTCGCGGTACGGCCGTCGCGCTGCACGGACGGTGGCAGCGATGAGTCCCACTGTTCACAGGCAGCAGGGTCGGTGGAAGCGTTAGCCACCGGGGAGGCAGAGCGGCGCGGGGCGCCGTTGCCCGCGGGTGCCGTCTGGGCGACACAAGCGGCCTGGCGCTCGGCCCGAACACGACGAGCATTGGCCATTAGAACGACGGAACGGCGGTGGAGCGAGTGGTGGGAGAGAAGCTTTGACACGCCCCTACCTGGCGCGCCAAATGTCGGATTTAGGGATCCGCAGACCCAAGAAAGGTTCGAACTCTGTGGTGTGTGTGAAGAACTCAACCTCTCCAGCCAACCAACCCGTCGCCCTACAGTCTAGCTCGATGAACAAGGAAGAAGATGAACATGGCAGTTTACCTAGGTTCAGGCCACCTTGCGGTGTAAGACCCTACTCCTGCTTTGTGGTGGATTGGCCTCACGAGGGGCTGAGGATGAACTAGTACAGAGGATGAAAAAGCTCGCGGGGCTTGCTCTGGGTGGAAAGGATCTCTATGGTCGGATCAGCCCGGATCGATCCCCTCTACTGTGGTGGCTAGGTTATACTTATAGTGGCCTCGGTCCTCTTCCCCGAAAATGTAGGCGGGAAGGGATTCCACAACGGCAATTTGAAAGGGGACAAGTAGTACATCTTATCCTGACAAAAGGTGGTCTTCACCTGCAGAGCTTCTAGTCGTGATGCTGCGGTGGGCTCGGCGATGACATCCATCCTACCGTCCTGGCGGTCTTGGTCTCGTTGCATGGGAATGGAAACCTTTGGCTGATTCCTCGGGACCCCGCGCCTGCGCTTGCCTCCTTAGCACCAAAGAGGAAACCTGCTCCTCTATGCCCACTGGCGCCCTCCTGGCCTTGGTCGTCATGGCTGACGTCACCGCAACCTCATGAGGTTGGGCACCTGCATAGGAAACTCCACTCCTCAGGAGCAGCCCAGGGATGGCCACTCCCTCAGGAGGTCTTGCCGCCGTCTGCCTCGCGAAGCTTGGCCCCCCGCGAGGGTCTTGTCTTGTTGGTGTCAAAACTGGGCCGTACCAGGCCGCCGATGGAGCCACGCCGTGGGCCGCAGGCAGGCAAGTCTGGGTACCCTGGTTCCTAGAATGCCGACACGTACGAAGCAGTACGTTCCACATGGGGTTATGAACGCGGTCTTCTCCTCGTCTTCCCTGGACATGAATATCTGATGGTATCCGGAGTATGTGTCCAAAAAGGAAAGCAGATCACACCCAGAGGTGGAATCCACGATCTGATCAATGCGCAGCAAGGGGGAAGGGTTCTTGGGGCATGCCTTGTTCAGATCGGTGAAGTCTATGCAAAGCCTCCATTTTCCATTCGCCTTGTGCACCACCACTGGGTTTGTAACCACGTTGGATGCAAAACTCCCCTGACTAGACCAGCTGCTTCAAGCTTCTTGATCTCCTCGGCAATAAACTATTGCCGCTCCAAAGCTTGCTTTCTGACCTTCTGCTTGACGGGCCGGGCATGAGGGCAGATAGCAAGGTGGTGCTCGATTACCTCCTTGGGAACGCCGGGGATGTCAGATGGTTTCCAAGCAAACACATCGACATTTGCCCGCAGGAAGGCAACAAGCACACTTTCCTATTTGTCATCAAGGGTGGAGCTGATCGTGAACGTACCATCAGCGCCATCCAGCCTTTCCGGGACCTTCTTTACAGCAGGTGAAGTGACTTTGGATCTCTTGCTAGTGGAACTCTCCGGCAGATCATCAACAGGTGCAACGCACTCCGGAGAGGCGCGCTCCCCGGATTCTTCGCCAGCTCTCTTACAAACTTTCTTTTCCTTCTTTGTTTCCTTGGCGGGAGCTTCGGCTTTCGCAGCCTCTGCTGCTACCGCGTCTTGATACATCTTGTCCACACATATGATTTCATCTTTCTTGTCTGACGGAATGGAAATGACGCCCATCGGCCCTGGCATCTTCAAAGTATTGTAGGCATAGTGGGATGCCGCCATGAATTTTGCCAGAGCTGGACGACCAAGAATCCCATTGTACGGCAAGGGAAGTTCGACCACGTCAAACACAACCCTCTCGATCAGGTAGTTTAGTTCTCCACCAAACGTTACTGGTAGTGTAATCTTCCCCTTAGGACGACTCCTGCTGGGGTTGATTCCTTGAAACGTGCCAGTATTCTTGAGCTCTTCATCTGATATCTGTAGTTTGCTAATCACATTGGGGGAAATCAGATTCAACCCTGCCCCGCCGTCAACTAGCATCTTTGTGACCTTGAGGTTGCGGATTGTTGGCGAAACCAACAACGGCAAACACCCTACCACGATGGTGCGGTCAGGGTGATCCTCTTCATCAAAGATGATAGGCGTGCGGGACCATTTGAGCGGCTTCCGGGAATCAGCTGCTGGTTCCACAGCATTGACTTCGCGCGCCCACTGTTTGAGCTGGCGGTGAGAGGAGTGCAAAGAAGCGCCTCTGTCAATGCACAGGGCCTCAGTTGCTTTCTGGAATTCTTGCTCACTAGTTTCCTCCTCATCCCCGTCATCACTTTCATCATCACCTTCCTTCTTTTCATGGCCTCTAGCAGGTTTCTCTTTTAGCTGAGGGGTCTTGCCGCAGCGGCCCCCTCTGCCGCCTCAGCCCTTCCCGCCAGCACCTTCTTGGTCTCTCTCCTTGTCACGCTTCTCATATTCAGCTTTCTGCTTTTTGACAAGTTGCTCAAATTGATGACACTCTTGGAGATCATGACCTTTGGTGCGGTGAATTTTGCAGTATGGACCATCAGATTTCCAGCTTTCTCCGTTGCCACAGCCTCCCAGCAATCAGCGCACACGGCAGCTTCCTTATCGGGGGCTTCGGTTTTGGCTTTCTCGCCGGTACTAGGGTTACCAGAACCCTCAACGGCCAGTACTGTCTTTTCCTTGCGCTTCCGCCCCTTCTTCTTTGAGCCAGTGGCCTCGTCATCGTCATCTGAATCAACCTCTGCTCCCTCCTCCTCTCCAGGAAGTCGCCTCCCCTCTTCAGCACGAGCGCACTTGTCCGCCAAGGTGTACAACTCATTGACGGTTCTGGGCAGTCGGACGTTCATCTTGGAACGTATCCTTCTATTGCGCACGTTCGAATGGAACGCAGCAATCACCGCTGCCGGGTGTATCTCTAGAATGTTGCGGTGCACTAGACTGAATCTCTGCATATATTTCCACAAGCTCTCCGCTTCCTTCTGTGGAAGGACTTGCACATCACTGGGGCGTCCTGGCTCTTGATGGCCGCCCGTGAAGGCGCCAACAAACACATTGTACAGGTCAGCCCATGATGAGATGGAGTTCTCCGGCAGGTGCATCAGCCATGACCTCACATTTGACTTGAGAGCCAAAGGGAAGTAGTTGGCAAACACTTTCTCATCACCGCCCCCGGCGGCTTGAACGGCAATCGTGTAGATGCTCAAGAACTCTGCCGGGTTCAACTTTCTATCATACTTCTCTCGTAGTTCTGGCTTGAAAACGTGGGCAAATGGCCAATGGACTTGCCGCAGCTCGCGAGTGAAGGCAGGGCACCCAACCTCGAAAGGCAAGTACCCGCCCTCATTGGGCGCGGGTTCGTCGACGTCTGGGCCATTGAGCCTGTCGGATTGACGGCGGGTCTCCCGGCGCCGCTCTATAGTGACGCGCGCGTCTTCCCTCCACCGATCTTCCAGGACCTGCCGCTGATCTCGACGGGCTCGTGGATCAGACAAGGCCATCGAAGCTTCGTCGGGCTCGGGGTCATGTTGCTCTGATTGCTGTCTCTGGGTTTGCTGTCGCGGAGGGATTGCACCGTTAGTGCGGCCCCCTCGACGCGGCCAGCGGCTCGAGCTGCTGTCGTCGCCTGCGGGCACCGTGATGGCTCTGCCCGCCACGATCCTCCAGCCTTAGCAAAGTCGATCAAGCTCTGGATGGTGGCCCTCCACTCATCCATCTGATCAGCTGCTAGCGGAAATCTTAGTAGGAGTTGGGCCCGTGCCATGGCTTTCATAGCAGTGCTTGGCATAGCTGACGAGGCAGATCATGATGTTGCTCGACTCCTGGTGGTACCAGCAGGGGCATCGCTGCGATCGCGTCATCGAGGTTCGGTTGCCAGGGCGGTTTGCTGATGAGTGGGCTGCGCCCGGGGATCGGCTACCCCGTTCGGCGCTTGGGCTTGGTCGCCTTGTTCCGGGCGAGGTGAGCGTCCAGCGGTCGCGCCCGTAACATGCGTGGCCAAAGGGTCACGACTCGCACCAGAGCGGGCGTCGTCGCCGCGGCTGTGTCCGCTGGTGTGGCGGGGTGGTGGAGACTGGACGCCTCCCCCACCCGCGGCTTGTGGTTCATGTCCGTCTGAACTTCGCGGATGTTGTTCTCCCCCGGCGCCTCCCGCTCCAGCTTTGTCCACGGGGGACACAACAACAGCCCCGCCTGCGCCGGTCACGTCTTCCGTGGTACCCGCATCTTCTAACACCGCCGTAGGGCCAGCGGCGTCCACGACCGCGTGAGAGGGGGCTTTCGAAGTGGAAGGGTGTGCGGTGGTGCCAGACTTCTTCTTGGGCACCATGCGCAAGGATGATGATGATGATGATCGACGATGGAGCTCGACGCGCTGCTTACAACTTCAGGTTTGCACAAGCAACACCCCCTACCTGGCACACCAAAGATGTCGTGGTGGATCATGATCACCTATGGGGCCATGAGCCCCTTTGTGGTTCGGCAAGGGGGATCACGTTGCACAAAGAGCAGAAGCCATGAAACAACGTGACGACGGTGACACGGGTGGTTTTTACCCAGGTTCGAGCCACTGGATAGCGTAAAACCCTACTCCTGCTTTTTGGTGGATTGAGTGGACGAACACAACGACCACGCAGTGCTCAAGCCCGGCAAGGGTGCCTCGGGGAGTTTGGCTACACGCGTACAAGTGTGCGAGGGTCCGAATCCTTTGCTAGGTCACCTTGGACCTCCTTTTATAGCTTAAACAATGGCAAAACAGCCTTTATCTACTGATTAGATAGCCAACAGTGCTATCATACCTAACTCTGGCAGTTAGGACAAAGTGCATTAAATGCACTGCTAGGTGTCATGCTGAGGACGAAGCCCGGCAGGCTTGTCGAGCCGCTTAACCATCTCTTGCTTATCATCTTGACACGCTTCTGGACGGGTGTCACTTGGATAAATCTTGTCTCCCAATTTGCTGCCACGTGCTTAGCAGAGGCCACTTAATCGCTCGGGGGCTCGACACCGCATTGATAAGTGACTTGCGTCGCCGTGCAGTGGAGCGGTGGTGTCTTGGCGGGGATTCTGCCCTTGGCGGACCCGGCAAGCTTGCCGGGGAAAGTCTTGAACTTGCCCTTGGGGCAGTCTCGACCCGGCCAGGCCCTCCTGCCCGGTAGGGGAGGCTTTCCCAAGGTGATATTCTTCTGTCTTGGTTGCCTTGGTCTTCTTGATCCGCTCTTTGATCTCAGTAAGAGCTGCTTTTCTAGCTTGGATGTTGATGTTGAACAAACAATGCTATTGTGCCTATGTGTAAGTCCGGGCAACAAATGCAAATGTTTGTTGCACCGACACAAAGCATACCCTCTCTTCCTTGCTTGGAGCAGGGGAGCGCTCAGCGAATGCCTGGCCATCGATAGAGATTAATCCAGCGCGGACGGAAACAAGATCCGTCACGGAAAGATAGCCCTGCATCCGCAGATTGCTCAACTGTAGGCGCGAGACTGACACTACAAAAAAAAGACACATCCATGACATTTTGGCCCGAACGAAAAAAAAAATTGTCATGCTTATGACACTTCTATGACTATAATTGTGACAAAAATACGTATCATCATAGATGTGGTGGGCTCCTACTTCTATGACAAAAAATCATGACGGAAAATGGGCTTTCCGTCCTGTGCAGGCCGGAGACGCACCTGCATGAAATTCTTTGGGCCGTCCATGACCGAAAAAATCGTGGTAGAAGCGAGGGCGAGGAAAATATCAGGGAGTTCCTGGTTACGGTGGGTGGTCGGGGCCAAGCGATGCACGGAGGTTTGCGCGTTTCTCTCGTGTATGCGCGTGTGTGCGAGGCTTTGGCTAACTGAACCCGAGCAATCGCACTAGCTACGTTACTGAACCCGAGTGATCGATCCCTTGGCTGTTAACTGAACTCGGGCGATTCATTCGCTGCTGACTAAACCTGAGCGATTCCTTCACTGCTGCTGCTAACTGAACCCGAGCGATCGATCACTACTGCTGCTTACTGTAGTCGATCGAGCCCCCGTGCGAGACGTAGCCAGCCGGTGTTGGGTTGCCTCTTGATGAACAGTGATTGTTGCTACCGTGCGCGCAGTACATAGAATGAGTCAAGACGCAGTGAGTCGAGCCAGTTGGTTGGATGTGGATGAACAGTTCCCGGTGGGGGTTGGATGAATAGGACCCCGTGGTAGTAGGTTGTTGCCGCTGGATGAACAGGACCCCGAGGAGGCCGCCGCACCCCAGTCGGTTGGGGGTGGATGAACAGGACCCCGTGGAGGCTCTATGAACAGTAGCCCGTGGATGAACAGTAGCTGGTGGAGGCTGGAGGAAGAGTCGACGGTGGATGAACAGTAGCCCATGGAGGCTGGAGCGAGGCACTAGACGGTGGATGAACAATAGCCCGTGGAGTCCCGTTTTGCGGTATGCCACACCCCTCCCGATGAACAGGACACTGTTTCGACCGTAGGCGCTCCAACACAAGTCCGTTTCCTCCATTTTGCGGTACGCCACACCCCTCCCGATCAACAGGACCCCGTTTCGACCGTAGGCACTCGAACAAAAGTCCGTTTCCTCCATTTTACGGTACGCCAGACCCTTCCTGATTAACAGGACCCCATTTCGACCATACGCGGTCGAACAGAAGGCCATTTCCTCCATTCTGCGGTATGCCAGACCCCATTTCGGCTGTTCCGTCCAAGCTGGTTGGCTCCCGATGAACACGACACATTCCGTTCCCTCCCGATGAACATGACACAGTTTCTCCATTCCGACCCAGCCGGTTGGCTACCGATGAATAGGACGCCGTCGCTGTACGCGTTTGAGACCCCGCCCGTATGTACGTACGTAGCCATATTTACTTTCTTGTAGCGTGGCTGTACGTACGTGTACACGATATAGACGGGACTCCATGACATGCTACGTCCGCGCCTCTACTATGACACGTGCCGCTCCTTACTCGGCCACAGTTCATCGCTGCAGAGAGACCAATTGACCAGTATGTACGTACACGTTCGTGACCAGACAGACAACGCTACGTATGCTTCGACCGGGTGGGTCCCAGCTGTCAGGGAGGATAAGGACGCACTTCCTTGTGTGCGAAGATATAGCTGGTGGGTCCCAGCTGTCAGGGGGAAGAATCATTTTTTTGCCTGTAGTATGGACGCACTTCCTTGCGTGCGAAGATGTAGCTGGTGGGTCCCAGCTGTCAGGGGGAAAACTTTTTTTCGCAAAATACGGTGGCCCTTCCGGTGGGTCCCTGCTAATAGGTGGAGGAACCATTATTTTGCACGTAATAAGGAGGCACTTCCTTGCTGCGGCCGTGGACCCAGCTGTCAGCCTCTCCACGTACATTCCTCTTCCGATGGAAGTCGTTCCTTGACCACGTTGACCACGCTGCGTCGAGAGCACCAAGGCAGGGATGACGGCGAGGCCTAGTAAGGGAATGACCAGGAGACGGGGAAGACTCGGCAGTTGTTTCCCACATGGAGGGGAGTACGAGGGTTTACTGCTTCGGCTGCAGTGTGAGGCTGCCGTCACCGGAGAATAACAGGAGGTCTGGGTTAGTACAGGGATGGCCAGGCCAGCGATGGTAGTAGGGTGGGGCAGTGAGGCCTGCGCGGTAGCACAACCGGCCACGGGACGCAGGAACAGGCGGCACGGCCGGCGATGGTTTGGGCAGCTGGAGCAAGAAGACCAGAGGTTGAAGAAGCACGACAGGCGTTGGATGGACATCGTACGGTCGCTGTAGCTAGAATCATTTATATTGACTAAGTGGACAAATCCTGCATCCCCGTCAACTTAGTAGGCCCACATGTCAGCCTCCAAATATGGTGGGTCCCAGCTATCAGGGGGAGTAGTCTTTTTTTTGTGCATAATAAGGAGGCACTTCCTTGCGTGCGAAGATATAGCTGGTGGGTCCGAGCTGTCAGCGGAAGGAACTTTTTTTTCATGAAATACAGAGGCCCTTCCAGTGGGTCCCCGCTGTCAGGTGGAGGAATCATTATTTTGCGCGTAATAAGGAGGCACTTACTTGCGTACGGCCGTGGACCCAGTTGTCAGCCTCTCCACGTATAGTCCTCTTCTGATGGATGTCATTCGTTGACCATGTTCACCACGCCGCGCTGATAGCACCAGGGTGGTGGACGACGGCGAGGCCTAGGAAGGGAATGACCCAGAGCTGGGGAAGACTCGGCAGTGGTTGCCCACGCGGTGGGGAGTACGACGGTTTACTGGTTCGGCTGCTGTCGCCGGAAAATAACAGGAGGTGTGGGTGAGTAGAGGAATGGCCTGGCCAGCGATGGAGTAGGGTGGGGCGGTGCGGCCTGTGCGGCTGCACAGCCGGCCACAGGAGGCGGGAGCAGGCAGTCCCACCGGCACTGGTTTGGGTGGCTGGAGCAAGAATATCAGATATTGAAGAAGCAGCACGGCCGTTTGATTAACATCCAACGGTCACTGCTGCTAGAATCGTTTGTGGACTAAGTTGACAAAGCCTTTCGTACACGTCAACCTAGTAGACCCACAAGTCAGCCTCCAAATCTGTCCCAAACAGCATACAGCCCAAAAATTCTAGCCAGATTCAAATTAATTTAAAAACTAAACATACCTTAATTTAAATCCAATGAAATTTTACCCGCACAAAAACAATGAAATTTAAAATATCAAAATCCGAAAGAACAAAGTATTTTGGAACTAATTGCCTGTTTGCTGTATTTTTTCATTTTACAGCCCATTTCTTATTACTTATAGCCCATTTCTTATTACTTATAGCCCATTTTCTGGGCAAGCCCGAATGCAACCCTCCTCGTCTTGAAAGATTTCCGGCCCAGCAAGACGTAGAAAAGCAAGTAGGCCTACGTTGGTTATTCTGCAAAAAACAAAATAGCTGGGCTAGCCATTTTCAGAAAGGAAAAAAACTGGGCTGGTCATGTGGTAAACATATGAAATAAAAGCCTGGGCTAGACGGGCCACAGCTCCCGCACAACCCAGTTGATACCCTTCTCCTCCCGAAAAGAAAAAAAAGAAAATACTATGCGCGCTGCTGGGTCCTGGGTGTCAGCCGCTCCTTGTGCAGTTATCTCGCTTATTGACTACGTTGACAGTGGCGTGCGACCCAGATGTCAGGAAACCATCAGGAGGAACCCTTTTTTTCTTGTAATAGAGGAGGCACTTGCTTGCCTACTGCCATGATCCTGGTGGGTCCCTACTGTCATCCTCACCATGTACAGTCATCTCCTTATTCCTCTCGGTTGTTGCCCATGTTGACAACACCGGAGGGCGGCGCCGCGGCGAGTGAACCAAGGCGGAGGACGATGGTGAGGCCTCGGACGGGAACAAACAGGAGCCGGGGAAGATGCACAGAGTTTTAGGGTGTGATGTGGCCGTGATGCATGCGCGGCAGCACAGCCAGCCGTGGGAGGCGACAGCAGGCGGTCCCGCCGGCGCTGGTTTGGCTTTGGCGGCTGGAGGAAGAAGAGACTGAAGAAACTCGACAGACGTTGAATGTTAATCCAATGGTCAAGGTTGGCACAATCGTTTGTTGACTAAGCTGACACCACGTAGCATACTTTTCTATAGGAAGAAAAGAAAAATTGGGCTCGTTCGCCAGACAACATTCCTGAAACTGCGACCGTTTGATCTTGCGTCGCAACTAAAACAGCCAAGAAAATGCGTTCCTTTGCCGTCCTCCTCCTAGGGAACATTCGCCACATAAGTTACTAGCACCCTTGCTTTTCAACCGAGAGGTCTTGGGTTCGAGTCGCAAGAACCCTCAATTTTCTCCTCCTTCCTTCCTCGCAAAAAAAAATCAAAGACTTGAGAAGGCGTACAGAACAAGCTAGTGTACCAATAAAGAGACATTGCTGAGTTTTAGAAAAAAGAGAGACGTGCTCCTGTAGCTGGTTCGAATCCAAACCTAGACTATGACTATATATAGTGCTATGCTACTCTGCAAGTAATGAAACTGACATATCCAACGTTCGCTTCTCCTCTTCTCTACTTACTCTGCCTAGCATCAGAAGCTCTGGCCATAGCAACCATGTCCGCTGGCGGCTCGTCCACCAGCTCTTCAGCAGGCAACAACCAGATATGCACCAAGTCGCCACCCGTACCATCGCCTGTGGGTCTCATCACACCCCCGCCGGCAAATGCACCGCAGCCGGTTGCTCATCGCAACCCGCTGCCGTTGGTGTGGTGCCACTACTACAAATCACGTAGAGTCATCCGTCGCGTCTCAACCACAATCCTCAACCCTGGCCGAGTCTTCTACAAATGCCCGAATCATGGGGTAATAATATGTTTAAGTGTTGTTCGCCTGCTTTCAGTTGCTGATTTTTTTAATAGTTTGGTTGATGATCTTCCAATTTGATTCGTGCAGAAAAGGGAAGATTCGTGTGATTTGTATTTCTGGGAAGTTGCTGATGTGGGGGAATGGAACTACGCTGATTATTTGGTTAGCCGAGGAATCCCAATACCAGCAGGTTGGGGTGTTGGACAAGTAACTGAAGGAATGGCAGAAGATGAAGATGCAGAGCAGAAGGTTAAAGATGCAGTTCCTCTGATCATGGCCAAACAACAGCTGATGAACGGCCTTGACAGCAATGAGGAGATGAAAGAGCTTGTGAAGATAATGGGCAAAATCGTTGTGCTCTGTAGGATGATTGTCTCTTTATTTGCAGTGTATGTAGCACTCGTGATGTATTCAGTGGCTATGACATGAGCACTTTACTGAAACTAGTAATGAATGAAACCTGTTTAGCAGGCTGGGCGTAGTGTTGTGAACATCTAATGATTTCTATTAATGGAAATTGGGGGGTATCCCCTTTTCCTCATAAATAAATAAATAGCAGAGGCCCTTTTGCTAATAAATAAATAAATTAGCAGAGGCCCTGTCGGGTCAGCTTCGTTCCCATTCGAAGACGTAGAGCAAATTGTAGTCCAACAGCAAACTATGTCATCAAATACAAGTTTTACAGCCAAATATGAGTACAACTAAACAACAATGTCATCATGTTTTAGTCGTCATACAATCACCAAACACAAATCAACATACATAATAAGTGATGTTCTCACAGCAAAATACTAAACAACAACTTCATCAGGTTTCAGTTGTCACAGCAAACACAATTTCACATATAGTAGATAAAAAGTCATCTTCTCACAGGCAAATACGACAAAAGCAATCTAATCATCATCCGCAGCAGCAGCATCAACATCTTCGCGATGTGTATCAGTCTGAATCGTAATTCCCCCCAGTGTCATCTTCTTCTCCATCCTCAATGTCCTCGAACGTTGGCCTCTTCTCCATCAACTCTCGTACGTCCACAGCCCGACAGGGAATCTTTTCGCCAGCCTTATTGATGTGATGGTCCTCAAAGATACTACGAACTTCTGTGGAATCTTCTACATCAGGAGCAGTGTAAGCATCATCTTGTTGTGTAACTTCATGAAA
This sequence comes from Thinopyrum elongatum, assembly GCA_011799875.1. NCBI lineage: Eukaryota > Viridiplantae > Streptophyta > Magnoliopsida > Poales > Poaceae > Thinopyrum > Thinopyrum elongatum. The sequence goes on along the minus strand of CM022298.1, from coordinate 411,562,165 downwards.
CGAATTCCTCTGCTCAAACCTTTGCAATACTCTCTAGTCATCGCTATGTGCATATGTGTCTTCCATGAAAAATATCTGTGTTGCTTGATTTGCCAAAAAAAAGGCTCGTCGGTGTGGTACGCCACCTTAACATTGATGGATTTGAAATAATCATCAACTTTGGGTTTTGCGATCCTGGAAAACAGGTTGTACCAACGACAGCAGAACAGAACCACACATCGATGAACCTCGAAACTGGAGATATACTACAACTGAACAATGTCTGTTATGTTAGCGCACATTTCAGTTGTGTCATCGCCGTATGTATCCATGCTCATGATGGCACTGTTTTGTGTCTTCCTGCCTTCGTCGCGTGCAAGGGTGTTGTAGCGCACATCTCCAGCAACGCAAGATTCATAATGTCTTACCCGAGTATTAGGACCCATTGCTAGTGCGTAAAGGGCATCATTAACTGCATGCCCATCCTCCCGCATCTTCTGAACCTATGGTTAGAAAATAGACAAGCTGATCATCTTATGTACTCAATATATTGAAAAAACTGACAGTGTAATTCAAAAGCTTACACGGCTCTTGAACCATTTCGCAAATCCTGCCATAATCAGTTTGCCAATGTTTCTTAGATTTTGCACTAGTAACTCCTTTTTGTAGATGCTGCACAACATAGTGATCTCGTCAAACATCTAAATATATAAGAATGTGCTGCAAGTTTAGTAGATTACGATGTATATGCTGCAGTACTTAGCACTTACTCGATATAAGGTAGAATCTCAGGACAGTTATTCAACACAAACCAAACCACTTTGTCCAAATCTTTAGGTTTTTCATCTTGTCGACTCTTCCCTGTAACTCGAACCGAACAATCGAAAACATTGAGCTCGGGATTGACTTCACGCACCTTTTTGCTAAGCTGATCAGCTATTTCAATGTATTTTGAGCAGAATGTCAATGCTTCTGTAGCAATGTAGGCCTCTGCAATGGAACCCTCAGGTCTAGCTCTGTCCCTAACATAGCCCTTGAAAGTGCCTAGCCGCCTTTCAATAGGGTACATCCAGCCATACTATATTGGACCTCTAAGTAGTGTCTCATCAGGTAGATGAACAGCCAAATGCACCATCACATCAAAGAAGGCTGGAGGATATATCTTCTCAAAGTTGCATAGGATAGTTGGTATCTTGTCTCTAAGATGCTCCAAAGCATCTATCCTGATATTTCTACTGCAGAGTTCCCTGAAGAATTGTCCCAACTCTGCAACTGCTCTGTATAAGTCAGGGCGGCCCAATCCTCTAAGGATAGCAGGTAAAACCCTTTGAAGTAGGATGTGGCAGTCATGAGTTTTCAACCCTTGTACCATGTTTCCATCTACACTGACTCTCCTTTCAGGGTTGGAAGCAAATCCATGTGGGAATCTCACACGTGACAGGATCTTGCAGAATTCTTTTCTTTTTACCTTGTCCAAGACGTACACAGCTGGTGCCATATCCCGTGATGCACCATCAGCCTTCACCTGCAAATCGGTTCTGATACCTAGGTGTGTCAAATCAATCCTAGATTTTAAGGTATATTTCATCTTGCCTTCAATATTAAGAAGTGTGCCGATAATGCTGTCACATATATTTTTCTTGATGTGCATCACATCAAGATTATGCCACAGATCCAAATCTTTCCAATACTCCAAGTCCCACAAAGTGGACCTGCGGGTAAACAATAATCTCTCTTCTGCCTTGCCATGCTTCCTTTTCCCGCTACCATTATCAGGATGGTTTCCTAGTGTAATATGCCTGACCTTCTCTAATTCCTCTTGCAACTCATCGCCGGTGAGCCTCTTTGGCGCATCACGGTTTTCATGCTTTGCATTGAACACATGTCTTCGGTATTTTGTAGGATACGGCTTGTCCTTGGCAAGGAAACGGCGGTGTCCAATGTAACAGATCTTGCTAAGTATTGGGTATGACAGCGGATTCTTATCACAGCGAACACATGCATTGTAACCATGTGTCGTTTGCCCTGACATAGTGCCCAAAGCCGGATAATCATGGATGCACCAAATTATAACAGCACGTAGAAAGAAATCAGCTGGTGGGCTGCTATATAGGTCTCGAGTGAGAACACCCCTCCATAGTTGTTGAAGTTCCTCCACAAGAGGCTCCATGAATAAATCAAAATCCTTTCCAGGACTTTTTGGACCTGGGATGAGCAAGGCCATCATGTAGTTTGATTCTTTGGTGCAGACATTTGGTGGCATGTTGTAAGGGATAACAAGCACTGGCCACATGCTATATGTGGAGCTCTGGTGGCCAAATGGGTTAAATCCATCTGTAGCTAAGCCAAGTCTAATGTTTCTCGGGTTAGTAGCAAACTTTTTGTGTTTCTGATTGAAGCTTTTCCAGTCACTACCATGAGATGGATGGCTCATTACATTCTAATCTCTATACTCCTAGTTCCTAGAATGCCACAATACATCCTCTCTTGTTTCAGCATCATGAAACAACCTCTGCAATCTTGGTATAATTGGAAAATGTCTCAGAACATTATGAGGAATCCTCTTCGCAACATCGCCATCTTTCCATCTTGATGATTTGCATTTTGGGCATTCACTTAAGTTGGCATAATCCTTCCGGAACATAACACAATTATTCTTACAAACATGGATCATATCATATCCAATTCCAACTGCACGAAGGAAATTCTTCATTTTACTGTAGGTGTGTGGCAGCTCAGACGCATCTGGGAAAGATTTGTTGGTCATCCGCTTAGATGTCTTCACCTGAAGAAAGGTGACCATAGCTGAGAATACTGACAGCTTATTTCCTGGAGTGACTGCCACATTGCATTGTTCCAACATGCGGGCCCACCGTTTTTCTTCTACGGGTGAAAGTTCATGAAATGCGCGAGCATTTCATAGCATTGTTTCAATGTTGGTCAAACTCACTGGTTCCGCCGCCACCACCACCTCCTCCTCCTCCTCTTCCACCTGAGCATCAGGCAGATCAAGATGGTGATCTGCTGCTTCCACATAGTCAGTAACATTGACGTTCATAGCTTCACCATGATGAACCCACCTAGTATATGTGACCGACATCCCATACAAGTGTAGATGATTTTGCATAGTTGACTGGGGTCTTGTAACTGAATTCATACAACTGCTACACGGGCAGAGCACATCTGATTTCGGACCACCATACTCAGCTCTGATAAAGTTCATGAAGTTTTCAACCCCCTCGACATATGCAGCGGAGAATCTTTGAGCAGAAGTTATCCAAGTCCTGTCCATTTGTTAGACATACAAATTAGTCCTTCTACTAGATATTACAGGAAAAACATATATGCTTTTTTATAAAGTCCAGAAAAAAATACCTAGGTCGATGTCTAAAGCTATGGCAAGATATTTGGACAAGCAGATCTAAGTAACAAAATATATCTAAAGCTAATTCAGCAAACAGATTTGAGTGCTAAATTATGGCAGGCTATTTCAGCAGTCAATGAGGCTGAGCACACAGCCATCAAAGGCCATCTCAGCAACAAAGATCGAGTATAAAATGGTGTCGAGCTATTTCACCTAACAGATTGGCTACTAGACCATGGCAATCTACTTCACAATAAATATATGGCAGGATATTTTAGCAACTAATCGGGCGTGGCATGCCATCTCAACAAAGCAGATTGAGTGCAGAACATGGCAAGGAAGCTTCTTAAGCAGAGCATATTGACTGTAAACTATTTTGGCAAACAGTGAGATTAACAGCATCTATCACCTAACATTCAGCGCTACTCCGACATGCACGGGGCCTCAGTCTAGAATGCGCGTACCGTGGGAGAAGCTGACCACCGTGCGTCTCCACAAGAACATCGCCAGTGGTGGCGGTGCGGCTGGAGGACGGCAGTCTACGAGAGCGTACTGTGGGAGCGAGAGGATCGCCGTGCGTCCCCTCGACGAACCGCGGTGCCGACGTATCGGCGCGGCGGGGAGGGCGGCTTTGGCAGAGCGAATGGAATGGAGGGGACCGGAGGGAGGGGGGTTTGGCGAATATTATTGGCTAGTTGGCGGAAGGGCAGTTGAATTTGGGATTTGGGGGGAATTTTCACGCGGTGGGTGGGGGAGTTTGGTGCATGGTCGGTTTCTCCAAATGCGGTCCCATGTGTCAGTGAAGAGGCAAGCCAAAGCGCGTTCCGTTTGCGTGAGCCGTGTGCAGGACCGACCGTGTGAGGGGTGCAATGCGACCGCAACAGGCGTGCTGTGAGTGTACCAACTTTTTCCTTTTAAACTTGGTGCTTCGCGCAATCCATCGATACTACTACTAGTAATCCGGTAATCCCGACTAAAACGGCGCGGCCGGGTCTTTTCCCGTGCGATATGCTGGGAGGTTGGCTTAGTTGGTTTTTTTAGGACTTTATTTTTTAGGACAAGGCTTATTGGTTTGACAGACAGAGCGAGAGAAAGATGTGAGATGAGTGAATGTGGATGTACTATTGGAGTGCCTAAGATAAATTGTGTATGTATACCTATGTGTTTATTTACTTCGCATGTTAGCTTTGTCTCGGGTCAAACCTTCTAAACTTAGACCAAGTTTATACACACAAAAATGAATCATCATTCAATATATTTTCATACAATATATCTTACAATTATTGTGAAAGTTCATATACACCGGACGAGATTCATGCAAACATGGCAGATTTTCATTACATTTTGAACTTTTATAGGACAGAAAAAGAAAAGAAACCCGACCCTAAACCTATTCTACGGCGGCGACCGACGTCCACTTTCCTTTGTACTTTCGCATCGGCGATGACGTCCTCCATCTGCCGTCTCCATGAACGGTGGCGGGGTTCAAGACCCGTGAAGTGAAGGTGCGGTCTCCGGCGAGGAAGAGTAGAACACGGGAGACGGACCGGCCAGTTGGCACACCATGCCCTGCCACCTCCCATGCCCTACTCATCCACGGAGGAGTCCCCGACCTCGGCGGTGCTGGTGGACGTGAGGTCGATGATGATGGACGTGGACGGTCTATCGCTTCACCTGCCACATGCGCCACTGAACGTTGGACGGTGGCAAGTAGGACGCGTGGCTGGCGGTGCTCCCGTCATCGGCCGCCAGCGTGGCCACCGCTTGTGCGGTCGCGTCCGCGTTCAGCTACGCCGGTATTGCGTTGCGAGTGGCGAGTTGAGCAAGGGCGGCGACCTCGAGCTTCATCCCCAAAGACAAGCTCTCCCGCAGAGCGTTCCCGCTCATGGTCATGGTGGATGTGGTGCCAGGTAGGAGGATGCACTATGGTGTGGAGTTTTAGCTGGGCGTTGCCGCTTTAAGTAGCGCATTCCAGTGAGGCCAAGCGTCCGGGTGCGTCAATAAGTCACCGAAGTTGGTTCCTCGGGCAGTGAACCTGCTTAATGATGGCATACGGATGGACAGCATGAATGCGGGCAGCTGGCACCGGCTGGGAATGCATGCGCGCGAGGGACGAGGGTTTTTTGTGTGCCAGGGTAGTCAGCTGCGGGCGTGGCAATGTTGGACATGCCCTTTGCTCACATGCGATCCCACATGTCATTGAAAGATGACCTGGCATGGTCTCAGGTCCTGGGGATGCAGTTGGCCGCGCTAGAACACTCTGCGGATGCATCGCGGCATGCACGCACTTCGGCGCCCCGTGCATCCTCGACGAGCCGGGTGTTGATCTGTTGGTCATGCCACAGCGGCAGCGCCACCCTCGGCACCCTGAAGCCAAGCGTGTCCAGCGGCGATGAGTGTGTCACTCACCTCAGTCACCGTGCCCAGAGGCGGTGCAGGAGCTGCGCCACGTTGCTGGCCCCCACGACCCACATGAACGGTTGCCGGTGGCGAGGAGGTCGTGGGCCAGCTCCTCCATTGGACTAGTCTGCGGCACATCATCCCGACAGGTGTGCCCCACATGTCGGTTTCCCTATTTTCCCGGCCAAATTCGAGCGTCAGTATGTCCTCATTAACACTCGGCCGACCTCTCTCTCTTCTAGTCTAATAGTATCCGTAAATGACGCGGGCGGGGGAGGGGGACGGGCATCGGTTTGCTCTCAACTCGGGTCCCACAAGCGAGCGAAAACGCAAGACGAAGCCCGTTCCATTCGGTGAGCCACGTGCAGTGTCCACCGTGCCGGGGTGCAACGCGAACGCGACAAGAGTGATGTACACCGTCCGTTCCTTATGAACTTGCATACTTCGAGTGCTCCTTTTTTGAACATAGTACAGACACAAGCGCTCATACATGCGTGCATACACTCACCCCTATGAACGCACACACGCACACCCTACCCCTATGAGCACCTTCGAGAGACTGAGCCGTCATATCTATAATATATCTCTACTCTTATCTCTACTATCGGTGATGATGGTGTGCCCGCCGTCTTGCAATATAGACCGTCCGATCTATATGTGACGAATAGAAAGCAAACTATGGCAATTTTGCAAAAAGATACCCGCACCTCTCTCATTCATCCTTATCTCCCACAACTGCATTGTTGAGTAATTAAAAAAGGAAGCCTCTGGAACAATCTGGCATGGTGGCCGCTGCCGGCGTCGTCCATCCCCATGCCTCCACTAAGTCCGACCACCAATCACCACCGCGCCACACTCCTCTAACCTTATCTCTCATCTTTCTCGAGATATCATTTTTCGTTGAAATTCTCGAGATACCATTTTTTTCGATGAAATTCTCGAGATATCATTAGTTTTTACACATGGGATTACTCCTGCATGGGTCAATCACAACATGTGCTTTGTAAAAAAATGCATCCTGATGTTCCGTGTAATGCACGGGCATCCTGCTAGTCATCTTGAGATTTATGAAGTCACTGACTCATTGTCGACAAGAACAGAGGGGAGGTCCAGACGTCTGCCACGTGAAACTCTGAAACTTTGGTCCCATCCCACCCCACAACTCTCTAGGCTCCAGCCATCCGGCTTTGCAAACTCCACACAGTCAAAACCGATTGACCGGTCATCATCGGAACCACTATTCACACCTGAACCTTCGCTGCTCGGCCTACACCAGCTACTTGCCGGCCGGTCACCACTACCCCAAAACCACACCTCCTCTCCAGCCCATTCCCCCACCATTCGATCCCCTAGCCCGCATCAGCCGTCCCCTAGTTCACCGGAAAGCCATGATGCGCTGCAAGATCACGTACTACAAGATACTGACGCTGGAGCGCCGCGCAGAAATTGCGGCGGCGGTCGATGCCACAGACATCCGTTCCCAAGCTCGCTTTGCGGCGGGCCAATCCCCGAGTTCTCTGGAGCCAAGCTCCGAGGAGGAGGAAGCCGATCCAATGTTCATGGTGGAGGTCGTGGCGCAGAAGGCCCCCGATGCATATGAGACGATGGACATCGACTTCATGCCGGCGTCCGGGTCCCCCATGGTGCAGGCGGACCAGCGGTTCAACCTGGCGATCCTAAAGGAGGACCGAAAGGCAGAGGCTCAACTCGACGTGGAGCGCGCGGATGCCGCTGCCATCGAGGCCCTCCTGCAGGCGGAACCGGATGTCGTGGACGTGAACCGGGCGGCGGAGGCTCAACTTGACGCAGAGCGCGCGGATGCCGCTGCAATCGAGGCCCTCCTGCAGGCGGAACCGTACGTCCTAGACTCGAACCAGGCGACAGAGGCTCAACTCGACGTGGAGCGCACAGATGCCACTGCCATCGAGGCCCTCCTGCAGGCGGAACCAAACGTCAGGGACGTGAATCGGGCGGTGCTCGTGTCCGTGCAGAGCGCCCGCACACTCCGCGTGAACGAGTAGCTGGAGGCCGAGGACAACCACGGTGCGGAGACACACGTCGGCAGCTACGGCGCCGGCAGCCAAAGACGACGAGGTTGTCTCGTTCCGCGAGCAGTGATAGTTTTTCTTTATGTTGTTGTTTTTAGGGATCTTTTGCTGTGTAAAAACATATATTTATGCAAGTCGCCTGACTTTCATCATTTGGGTCAGTCGACCATTTTAGGCAGTTGGATGAATATCCTACGTCTCCTAACCCTTCTTCTTCCTCACCTCTTCTTCTTCCCCAATAGACCATCGCCCGGGCCGCACGGATCTTCCCCAACATGCGGTTGGATAAACATACTGTATGAACAAAAATTATGTGTCAGCGGTAGGATGGCTGAGTTTGGTTTGATCACATGCGGTAGCACGTGTCAGTGAGGGTGCGTTCCCTTGGTTGGGTTTGCGGCATGCAGGAGCGACTATGTGAGGCTGCGGTGCGACTGTGACAGCCGTGCTCAAGCGTACCTCCTTTTCATTTTGAAAAACTTTAGGCAAGCTTGGCAAAAATGTGTGGCAAAGTATGGCAATGCAAGGCCTAGACCCAAACAGGATACAAGTACGTAGTACTACTTGTGTTAAAAAAGAAAGGTGGGGTTTTCCTTCGCGGGATTGATCGATACAAATCCTCGTTTGACATGTCAATTAATGCGTATTTTTTTCTCCAACGCCCAAAGAGCTAACCATCTCACTCCTCATTGCTTGATTAATGCAGCGCCATGCAAACCAACCTTCTCACTTCCGCATGCATCCAAGGGTATATTAATGTCCTTGGTTGCTAGTACGAGGCAAACCCCATCAATTTTGCCTTGATTAGTGTTAGTGGCCTTCTGCAAATTGTAATTTTGATACGGCCTTGTATACAAAAAAATGGAGGTAGTAACTATTTGACTTCCTTCTCCATTGCGGTGACATCGACGATATCTCGAACGTTGTGGCTTTGGCGAAGTGCGTTCGACGGAGCACACCATTGAGGGAGACCACGGTACGTCATTCACAAGTGCCGCCTGCAAGCCGAGACAACCACCTTCTTTGCATCCAGGAAGTCCGTTGAACCAAAGGAGGCGTAAATGTACTACTACTACACAATAGCACCGTCCGTCCAGCTTAGTGCGGTAAGGTGGTTTCTCGAAGAAGACGATGGAGAAGCGGAGTCAGCGAAGAGTGAAATGATGGTTGCTTCGTCCGTGCTTTGTGATTTGACACCTCGCTGCTTTGTGATTTGTGATAGAAGGGATAGGGGAGTAGACTCTGTGCTCTATACTGTACATGTGTCCAAGCACGGGAGAAAGAGGAGAGAGGTTGCATCTTTCTATTCCTTCAAATAATCAATTAGGGAGCTTCGGTTCCCTCTTTTTGGCTTTGGCAGCACCCTCCACAATGGTTCCCATCGATGCCAAAAGCTATTTTCACATTTGGCAACACATTGTGCATGCCCTTAACCGTATCACTTGGTTTTGCTCCTGTGTGCTATCTATACAAATCTCGATTATATTGATCTAAAAAATTATATCAAGATTAGTAAAAAGGAGGTGATTTTGCCGCGAGGAAGGCGGGGGAGGTTTCTTATTTTTAGAGGACATTAGCCTGGCGGTTTGCTAACATGTGGTCCCACGTGTCAGTGATTTACCAAGCCGATCCGCGTCCCACATGAGGCAGAACAACGACAGAAGCAACACGTGGTTAACTTGAAGAAGATGAGGGAGAAGCGGATTCAGCAATGAGTGAAATGATGGTTGCTTCGTCCCTCCAACTTCTTTTTTTAGCATCACTTCGTCCCTCCAACTTAACTACAGGAAAGGTGCAGCTTTGTGATTTGACGCCTCATTGCTCATTACTATGCCGGCGCCATGACCAGGGTGCTTCACCCCTACTGCTCTGCACTGTTATTTCGGTATGGCACGTGGACCCGGTTGCTTGATGTCCCACATGTCGGCGAAAGGGACTAGAACATTTATGAAAGCAAGTGCTCCACTCTTACGATGGAGGAGTACATGACACGGCGGCCCAGTGAACTGTTACTTGTACTATAGTACTACTATAGTTTTGCTATTTCGCACGATCCATCGATACAAACCCGATTAAACAGGCAAGGGCGGGATTTTTCCCGTGCGGTAGATGATACTAGCCATACATTTCAAAGGCAATTTTAATGTATGCAAACTGAATAATTAAGTAACAATATGAGATCTAGTAAAACTAAAAACACATATGATTTATTGTGTTAGAGTGTAGTAGTAGTGTTGTATTGCATAGTTGTTAGATGTAACATGCGAGAACGTGTAGAGATGTACTTTTGGAGGGCCTACAGAGAGAAATTGGGCATAAAGTGGATTCAAATATTTGTATTCGTCTTCATAGCATTTGTAACTCATATCTACAGTTTGTATGCTAGACGTGAATGCTTGTTCGCTCTTACGAAACCAGTACAGCAATAATGGGGTGGCGTGCGCCAATTTAGGCACTGGCACGTTGGCCTACTAGGCTCCATAGAGAGAGCAAGAGAAGAGATAAATACACTGGCGGTCAGTGTATTTCAAGCGAAAAGCATAATACGGTCACCGGACTTCACAATACGCTCATTACGGTCACTATATACGTTTTGCGATGATTCGGTCACTTGCTCACCGTTCAGCATCGGATTGCACTCTGTTGACCGGCCAAAGAGTCTGCATGGCACTATTTTGACTGGTTAAATTAACCATGTTCCTTGTGGGTCCCACCTGTGAGTTCGCATAGGAAAAAAGTAAGATAAACACAAATTTATGCAGGCGCGACAAGACTCCAACCCGTGCGCGGGAACCACCTGGTTGTGTATGTGTCTGTCAGGGCCTGATGTGTGCGCATGCACGTGTAGGTTGAGCACTTGAGCATGAGCATGTGTGTTGGTCGTGTGGTGGTGTGCATGCATGCGTGCGTGTGTGTGTGAGAGTGATGCGTGTGTGCGTGGTTGCGTGTGTACGTGCGAGTGTTGCGTGCATGCACTTCGTGTGCATGCGTGCGTGTGTGTATAATCACCACACCAGCTCATGTGTGTTAAAACAGACGGCTCAGCATACCAATACAAGGCCACCTTGTCCGCTGTGCCCGCGGTCATGACTTCAAACCACCGTCCAATATTTTTTATTGTTTGTTTTCATTCTTATACACGTCGACAGGTGGGCCCAATGGTAGTGAGATAATGTGATGCAACACTAGAGGTGCCACGTGGAGCATTTAACTGGTCAACTAGTCGTGTTTTGAACAAATAAAGGGCTGTACGGTGAGCCTGTGACTGTATAATAACCACAAAATGTAAATGGTGATCGTAATAAGTGGATTCTGAAGTCCAATGTACGTATCGTGCTTTCGCTTCAAATACAATGATCGTCACTGTATATATCGCGAGAGAAAGATGAAACATGCGTGAATGTGCTGGGGTCATACTTTTAGAGGACCTGGAGATAGTTTGTGTGCGTACATGAAAGGGGCGTAGAGAGGGTGTGTGCGATGGAGAGAGAGATGCTCTTCGTTTCTCTTTATTATGACTAACTTTATATATAGTACAGTATAAAAATATATAAATTCACAGTGCGGAATAAATATCATTGGGTGCACCATGCAATGCAAATTAACTTTCATACTCCATATAACTTTGTAATGTTGTATATATGTAGAAATTCTAAAATAAATTTTTGGCCACAATTTGTGTGGTTTTATTCAAAAGGAATGTTGTATGCGAAGTAAATGTGAAGAGAGGGCTTTGTAGATCAATGGGGTACGTGATAAGATGTACCATGTGTGAATGTGTAGTTGACGTATTTGGCAGGGCCTAGAGAGGGTATGTGTATGTATTTGAGAGAGGCATGGATAGAGGGGCCGCTGGGGGGCGACGTGGGAGAGATAGCACGAGAAATGAAAGAGGTCTAGAGAGAGAGACGAATAGGACGTCACGGCGAGAGATGCCCTTGAGTGTGTACATGCAAGGGGGGAGGGGATAGAGGCATGAGGAGAAAATATTTTGTGTGGTGTCTGTGTTGGTATGTGTGGGTGTGAGAAGATAACGAGACCTAGGGGCAGAGGGTGTATCACCGCATGAGGTCCGGTGGGCTGAGGTGAGGCCCTTGGGTCGGTTCCGTCCTGCGCCACATTGGTCGGCCCGTGACGCATTTAAGGAGACCCATGGAGGACTAGTTGTACAAGACAAAGATACCAGAGTCGTGAAGGACTCTGTGTCCACTGACAAAGCCGGCTAGGATTTGTAACCCTAGGTCCTCGGACTAAGGAAACCCCTTCTCTCTGATATTACCATTCATACAACCTAACTTTAAGGGGCATCCTACAGAATGTTCTGCTGGAATCATATTCGTCAATTAGGAAGAGAGGTGGAGACAATGCATGCGAGACAGGCCTAAAGATAATGTGCGTGCGGAAGACACGTAGGCAGGTCTATGTATAGATAAAGGGTTGATGGGGATTGTGTGTGCGTATGATTGTGAGAGGAAGAGTGCTTGTGATAAAGGTTAGTGAAAATAGTCGTAAATGGTTGCGATATGGAGGGAGGGTGATATCGAGAGCATGTGTGCGAGAAAGACACCTCGGGAGAGAGTGTGTGAGCATGTGTGAGAGACCACCGATGGATATACACCATGTGCGTGTATGTGTGAGAGAGAAAGTTAGCGCGTGTGTGAGGAGGGGCCTATGGAGAGTGAAACTACACGTAAAAGACTGATGTGCACATTGATTAAAAATATAATATTGTATCCAAATATTAGGATGGGATCATGATATTTGCAATTCGCATAAGGAACGGTCATTAATCCATCAGACATCTATATTCTATCGAATTTGAGCATGTCTATGTTATTATTTGACATAATTGATCCTTAGAGTCAGTATTTTGAACTCCAGACAATGCATCGCTTTAGCAATTCGAATATAAACGTGAGTATAGTTCATGTTGTGTGTGTAAAGCACATTATACATACAAAGGTTACACAATGAACATTATAAATAGCTAGCTATGAACTAGCATATATTTGAATTCAAATTAAGGTGGTTTAAAAAAATTTGAATTCAACATGAAGTCCATTCAGTTATTTGAATTCGAGATCATGGCATTTGTAAATCATACCTAAATTATGGGGCCACCAATCTTTGCTCTGCTTTTGTACATAATAGCATATATAGTCGTGTACAAAATAGATTCAAATTTACCTCCTCCATTCCAAAATAATCGTAGTTATAGGATTTTCAAGTGTAAATATTTTAAAAAGAAGTGCATAATTTAATGAGGTTTTCAAACATACAAGGTCAAATTTAACGTTGTCTATTTAGGTCAATCCTCAAAGTTAAAGATTACTCTAAACATGAATGCTTCTGTTTCAAAATTTCGAACCAAGCACCAAAAGAGCCTCTACTCGCCCGAAACCGCGTGAGACCAATGTTTGGTAGAAGGAAATTACTGTTCTAACTCCGACCCGTGAAACCTACCGGCCCGACGTCCAAAGGTCTAAACCGGGGTAGGTTTTTAACTTCATCTAGACGCCACGCAACCACCTCCGAAAAACATTCATACACCGTGGCCGCCTAAACACACATGCGCTCGGCCTAAATCGCTCCCGCCCACTATTTGGGACACCTGGGATTACCGTCCTACCCCCGACCCACAGTAGGTCCGAAATTTAAGAGGGGGCAAAGTTTGTACTTTCCCCAAATTTCAAACAAGCGCGTCCTAGACCGAAACATGGTTCCCCCTCAGCTCCCCCCCCCCTCCCGTCCGATTCCCCATTTATACTCCATGGGAGCCAAAACTACCTCTCCACCAGCCGCGAAACCCCGGCGTCCTCCGTTCGCCACCCCATCCCTCCCATCAACCGCCGCCCTCCTCCATCATGCAGGAGCCGATACCCCGACGTCGTCGTCCACCGCAACCGCAACCGCAACCGCAACACCCTCCACGGCTAATAGTTGAAGTCGAGGCCGAGCTGCCTCCAGGACACCGACGTGCGCCGTACCCGTGCCAGTTCAACCACACCATCCTGGGCCTCACCGCTGCCGCTCCAACGTCGCCACCGTCCACCGCACCAGAGCTGTTCCCGCTACGCCGTCCTTCGCTACCTTGGATCTACTTCCCCTCCGCCGACAGACGGCCACCAGAACACAGATAACAATTTGGCCATGGGTTCATCCAAGGCTCCACCCTCCTCCAAAACATCGGTTCCCCCGGTAAAAAGAAGAACATCACCGCGAAATAAGGATGGCACAGCACTGGCAACCGGAACTGGTACTCCTCTTCCCTTATTCGTGCAAATCTTATGTGTGTGCTTGCATGGTATTCATCCCACAGAAGACACTAGTTGACCGCTTCTTCCTACAACTTCTTCCTGATACTAGATGTTCCTAGTAACTCACGATGCACAAGGTTTCTCCTCATATACTATTTCACCTTAGCTAGAGGTCCGTCGCCCCCTGGATTTCAATTCCGGGTCAGTTGATTCCCAATTAAAGGAAGCATTCCCTGGCGTAACAGGCGCTAGTCCGCCTATTACGCCAAGGAAGCAGCGCGTCGGTGTTTATCTTAGGGGTGTGTGGGGCCTAGGAGCTGCTGATGCCCGATCTGGAGGTCGGCCGGGCTTAAAGGGATGGCCAGGGGGCACTGCCAAGCATGGCGGTGGTGTGAGGTTGAGGGGAGGGCGGGGCGGTGGAGCCATGGCTCTGGACCGGTGGTTGCTGGCAGTTCGAGAAAGACTGTCAACAGTGACTGGCGGGAGGTAGACGAAGGCCATCTGCCCGTTCCTTGTAGATCGGACGGTTCATAAAAAATCGACTGACCTATTTATTTTCAGTCGACTGTTATTTTGATAGGACCACATGTGGTGGTGTGCTGGAGGAGTACCTGCATTTCCCAGCCATCCCTGTGCTCATATATTACAAAATCATACGGAGTAGAATCTAATTTTGTTTGCCATGCAATGCTGTAGAGCTATCATATGTCTCCTGTCATTTATTTTTCAGCCACCTGCTATCTGCTACTTTTACAGTGCACTAGTTCTGCACACACTTCACCCATACTCTCACTATTGTTTTTTTATGCATGGGTATTTCAGCCTCTGCCAAACTGTTGAGAGAAGTCGCTCCTGCTTTCTTCGTGGGCAGGCAAGACACGTTTGGGCGCTATAAAGGGTGTAGTGTCAGCAGATGGAGACGGTAAACGTAGCTCCGGAGTTGATGATCTCGCTCGCCATGAACCACCATCCCAGGTGCTTGCTTTAACTTTGTGGAGTCATATGTGGTTGCATGTTGCATATGGTGTCTAGCTTGTATTCGAAAGGCCGAAGCCAGTCTTTATTAAGATAAGGAAAGATATTTTTTACATGAACCACCATCCCGGGAGCACCAGAAGCCAAATAGCTAGTCAGGGCACTAGCCGAGCCAGTGACAAGCCCAGCACAGACAGGCATCACCTGCAAGCCAACTAAAAAGCCACGGTGGTGGCGAAGCAGCCCGCCTCCCACCAGGCTCTCAGGTCCTCGATGATCATGCTCACCACTCCAGCCGGGTGTCTAGCTTGTATTGCTTCCAATTTGGTTAAATTGCATCTGCTTAGCTTACAAATTATACCTTTGAATATGACATGCCTTCCTGTTTTTGGTACATACTACTACATCTGTCTATTAACCATGTTCTTACATCAAACTAATGTTCTTGTGTATCCCTCATCAATCACTTATGATGAGACAGTCAGGCTCGTGGACTGCTGTAAGAAAAGATCCTCTTTTAAAGAATGTAGTGTCAGCCTCCCTACATGATTCTCAAGAAACAACAATGCTAGATGAAGATAGTCAACGTAGCTCTGTAGTTGATGACCGCATTTCCCCTACACCACCATCGCAGGTGCTTGCTCTAACTTGGCAGCGTGATATGTGGTTGCATGTTGCATATAGTGTCTAGATTGTAATTCTTCCAATCTAGTTAAATTGCATGTGCTATTCTGCTTAGTTTATACATTATACCTGTTAATGTGACATGCCTTCCTGTTTTTGGTACGTAGTACATCTGTCTATTAAGCATGTCCTTACATAAAACTACTGTTTTTTTATCCCGCATCAATCAATTATGACGAGACACCTTTAGTATATGCAGAGTAATATTGGTTGCATCTTTCATATGATTTATAGCATGCACTGCTTCTAATTTGTTGAAATGCCATATATGATGGGACACTTTTAACTTGGCACAGTCATATTGGTTACATCTTTCATGTGGTGTCTAGCTTGCATTGCTTCTAATTTGTTGAAATGGCTTCTGCTTAGTTTACACAAATAGTTGTGATATGCCATGTCGTCCTATTTTTCATACATATTCCATCCTCGTATCATGTGTTTGCCTTACATCAAAGTAGTGATTGTCAGTATCATGCATGAATGAGTTCTGAAGAGTGAATTTTATTGCTTTTTCTTGTCGGTTTTACTTGACAATGCAAAATCAATAAAGCGGAAGGAAATTAGCAAGGCAGTGGATAAAGGTGCTCCTTCCAAACAAGTGAAACGGAGGGCCTCTACAGATTCTACTCCTGCATCCCCCCAAGAAGATTTGCAAGACAACACATACATAGATACTCAACATAGTTGTGTTGATGATGAGCATGTCTCCCCTAGTCGACCATCACAGGTGCTCCCTCTAACTTGGCACTGTTATATGTGGTTGCATGTTATGTATGATGTCTAGCTTGTATTGCTTCTAATTTTGTTGAATTTCATATGCTTACTTTACACATTATACTTGTGAATAAGACACATGTTCCTGTTTCTAGAACATACAATATCTGTCTATCACACCATGTTCTTACATCAAAGTACTACTATTGTGTAACCTGCAACAATTACTTATCATAAGACACGTTTAACTTGGGAGTGTGATATAGGTTACATCTCGCATTCTTTTCTAGCTTGTACTACTTCTAATTTGTTGAAATGGCACTTATGACGAGACAGTTTTAACTTGATATTCGTTGCATCTTTCATATGGTGTCTAGCTTTCATTGCTTCTAATTTGTTGAAATGCCTTCTGCTTAGTTTACACATCATAGCTGTGAATATGCAAGGATGTCCTTTTTTCTTACACATTCAATCGTCCTATCATGCGGTCGCCTTACATTAAAGTAGTGCTCGTCAGCATCCTGCATCAATGAGTTCTGAAAAGCAAATTTTTATTCATTTTTCTTGTGGGTTTGACTTGACAAGGCAATAAAATTAAGTAAGAGGAAGGAAAAAATTAAGGCAGGGAATGATGGCGCTCTTCCGGCGAAACCGTCATCCTAGGTGCTTTCTCTAGCTTGGTAGTGTGATATTGTCTTGCATGTTGCATACAGTGTCTAGCTTGTATTGCTTGTAATTTGATTAAATTACTTCTGCTTAGTTTACACAAATAGTTGTGAATATGCCATGTCATCCTGTTTTTCGTACATATTCCATCCTCGTATCATGTGTTTGCCTTACATCAAGGTAGTGATTGTCAGTATCATGCATGAATGAGTTCTGAAGAGTGAATTTTATTGCTTTTTCTTGTCGGTTTTACTTGACAATGCAAAATCAATAAAGCAGAATGAAATTAGCAAGGCAGTGGATAAAGGTGCTCCTTCCAAACAACTGAAACAGAGGGCCTCTACAGATTCTACTCCACCATCCCCCCAATAAGATTTGCAACACAACACATGCATAGACACTCAACGTAGCTGTGTTGATGATGAGCACTTCTCCCCTAGTCGACCATCACAGGTGCTCCCTCTAAGTTGGCACTGTTATATGTGGTTGCATGTTATGTATGATGTCTAGCTTGTATTTCTTCTAATTTTGTTGAATTCCATCTGCTTACTTTACACATTATACTTGTGAATAAGACATGTGTTCCTGTTTCTAGAACATACAATATCTGTCTACCACACCATGTTCTTACATCAAAGTACTACTGTTGTGTAACCTGCAACAATCACTTTTCACAAGACACGTTTAACTTGGGAGTCTGATATAGTTTACATCTCGCATTATTTTCTAGCTTGTACTACTAATTTGTTGAAATGGGAGTAATGACGAGATAGTTTTAACTTGGTAGAGTGATATTCGTTGCGTCTTACATATGGTGTCTAGCTTTCATTGCTTCTAATTCGTTGAAATGACTTCTGCTTAGTTTACACATCATAGCTGTCAATATGCAATGGCACTAATGACAAGAGACCTTTAACTTGGTAGTGTTATGTTGTTTGCATCTTGCATAAGATTTATTTCTTGTACTGCTTCACATTTGTTTAAATGCAGTTATGACAAGACACTGTTAACTTGGCAGAGCGATATTTGTAGCATCTTTCATATGGTGTCTACCTTCCATTGCATTGCTTCTAATTTATTGAAATGCCTTCTGCTTAGTTTACACATCATAGTTCTGATTATCTCATGCCGTCCTGTTTTTTGTACATATTACATCCTCCTATCATGCGGTTGTCTAACATCAAAGTTCAGTTCATCTGTATCACGCATCAATTTGTTCTGAAGAACTAAATTTTTATTCCTTTTTCTTGTCGGCTTGACTTGACATGGCACAGAGAAAGAGGAAGGAACACAGAATGGCAGGGGATGGTGTTAGTACTCAGGACGCACGGAAATCGAAGCAGAAGAATTATGCAGATTCTGCTGGTATTGATGGTGCAATAGAAGGTCAAAGTCCACCGAAAAATTGTACAAACACGGTATCCTGTGCTACACCAGCTGCAAAACAATCCAAACACAAACTAATAGCTGCCACCAAACAAGCATCGATAGCCCTAGTTGTTGCAACACCTTCAGCTGCACGAGTTACTCGTTTGTCAACTCAGCTAGCAGCAAGTTCCCAAGTTCCCTTGCCACCTGACACTACTTTCGAAGCACTCTTGACACAAGATGAGTTGGCAAGATCAGATGAACCTTGTGAGCTTCAACAGCAAGAAGGTAGTTGCTGGAGTCAAGTTACAGTTGCATGCTTCTTTATATGTAGTCTCATAGTTTGATGTACACTAACACTTCCGATGTTCATTGTTGGACTAGCACCTAGGCGCAAGAGGAAACAGACATCAGGGATAATGCTCGATAGGTGAACTAAATCTAGAGGAGGAAGAATGGAGATCCGTTTTGAGGCAGGTTTAAAAAGGCCACGTGATGCTACTGAGTCAGCCAAGTTAGTATCAGAGGCAGCGGTTGTTGTTAGGTGTCATGCACGTATCCTCCCAACATGGATTCAGTACAAGAATGACAAAGACGAAACCCAGTTCAACACCTTCCTCGACCATTCATCTGTAAGTATGGTTATGTATGGAAATTAGTAATATCATCTTGCTCTGTCCCATACTTTCTAGGTTGCTGGTAATGAGACTCCCATAATTTTCAACAGATGAGGTTCAAGTTGGATAGCCAAGATGATGCAACCAGACAAGCATGCACCCATGTTTTCAAGTCTGCTCTGCGACAGTATCGGTATAACTTGAGGAAAACTCACTTTGAAGGCAAGGCTAACAGTGAACTTGCCCAGACATCTCCAGTGGAAAATATATCGGATGAAGACTAGAGAGGCCTCGTTAAACACTGGTCTGATCCAAAGTATCAAGTACGTTATATATATGTGATCAGATCACATGTTGAACTCCTATTTACGCATGTGCCTCACAAATCTATCTTCTTGTAGGTGAACTGTTCAAAAAACAAGGCCAACCGTACGAAAGTGAAATTCCAACAGACGACAGGATCTCGTAGCTATATTGCACACTGCGAGGCTCTTGTAATTAGCTGTTGTTTCACTCTTTTTGCTGTGCCATATTATCAGATCTATATTGAGTTGTTCCAAATGTAGAGGAAAGCCTGCAAGGACCAAAAAGTACCTGAACCAAATGCTGTGGAAATCTTCAAGGACTGTCACACCAGCAAGACGAAGGGCATGACAACACCAGTCAAAGCCGCTGTTGTAAGTCCTTAATCCTCATGCCTTTTAACTACTACTTACTCTGACTTGTGCATTGAACTGCACGGTTTGCAGCCAATGTCTATTACTCTTTTCAATTTTATACACAATTGTCTTAGCGTATCATTGCACCTTACAAGGTTTAAAAGAGAGGAGTGATGTTCCTTTGATATTGATCTATAATCTAGTTCCATGCTGGACTTGTCTACACAACGTTAAAATTGCCTGTTTATCTGTTCTCAGTTGTTTTGTGATATGAATGATGTCATACTATGCTTACCGTATTATAAACTTTGTCTCTTTATCCTTAGCTATCAATACAATGTGAAGAAATAGACAATACATTAGCCATGGTACATGGTCATATGTTTGGAACCTGGTTTTATTATGTACTTTGCTGTAAAATACAACTAATATTTTACACAGGTTCACCAGAATAAGTTCTGTATATAGACCAAAGCTATTTTGTTTGGTTTTGCTGCCTCCTTAATATCTTCTGTTCTGGTACTACTAATGTAAAAAACTCAACTTTTCAGAAAGCTATGGAACAAATGGAGGAACCGCCACCTTCTAAAGGTGATGAGGCAATGATAACCCACAAGTATAGGGGATCAGTTGTAGCCTTTCTCGATAAATAAGAGTGTCGAACCCAATGAGGAGCTAAAGGTAGAACAAATATTCCCTCAAGTTCTATCAACCACCGATACAACTCTACGCACGCTTAACGTTCGCTTTACCTAGAACAAGTATGAAACTAGAAGTACTTTGTAGGTGTGAAAGGATAGGTTTCAAGATAATAAAGAGCACGAAAATAAAAACTAGGGTCTATTTAGATAAAGAAACGACTAAGTTAGTTTTAGTAGAGAGCTTTTTGTCACAAGAAAGTTATTTGTCCCTAGGCAATCGATAACTAGACCGGTAATAATTATTGCAATTTTATATGAGGGAGAGGCATAAGCTAACATACTTTCACTACTTGGATCATATGCACTTATGATTGGAACTCTAGCAAGCATCCGCAACTTCTAAAGATCATTAAGGTAAAACCCAACCATAGCATTATAAGGTATCAAGTCCTCTTTATTCCCATACGCAAACAACCTACTTACTCTGGTATGTGCTTCTGTCACTCATGCCACCCACCATAAGCGAAACATGAACATATTGAAAACCCTACAACATGGATCCCTCATGCTTGCACAACACGGAGAGCACATAGGACAGCACCAATAATAAAACATGCAACTCAAACCAATCACGATCATCAATAAACCCATAGGACAAAACGGATCTACTCAAACATCATAGGATAGCCATACATCATTGGGAAATAATATATAGCGTTGAGCACCATGTTTAAGTAGAGGTTACAGCGGGGAGAAGGGGTGTTACACCGCTGCATAGAGGGGGAGAGATTTGGTGATGACGGCGGCGAAGTTGTTGGTGTAGATCGCCATCACGATGATGGCCTCGGCGGTGTTCCGGCGCTACCGGGAGAGAGGGGGAGAGAGCCCCCCTCCTTCTTCTTATTCCTTGACCTTCCCCCTAGATGGGAGAAGGGTTTCCCCTCTGGTCCATGGCCGCCATGTCCCCCTCCGAGATTGGATCTCTCTCTGTTTCCTTCTGTTTCTGCGTTCCCAGATTCTGGCCTTTCACCATTTCTTAAATTCCCGGAGATCCGTAACTCCGATTGGGCTGAAATTTTAACACGATTTTTATCCGGATATTAGCTTTCTTGCGGCCGAAGGAGGGCAACAACCGCCTTACGGGGTGGCCACAAGGGCCCAGGGCGCGCCCCCCTGCCTTGCCGCCGCCTCGGGCATCGTCTCGCGTTGATTCCCATTCCCAAAAATCACATATATTCAAAAAAAAATCTCTGGAAGTTTTTATCACGTTTGGACTTCGTTTGGTATGGATATTCTGTGAAACAAAAAACATGCAACAAACAGGAACTGGCACTGGGCACTGGATCAATATGAAATTTGTAGAATATTGGCATGAAACAATCAAAAATTATAGATACGACGGAGACGTATTAGGCAACTATAAGCGCAATGTCACCTCTTGCTGTAGTGGTCAGTACCTGTCCACTAACAGTGCCAAAAGCATGTTCCTGCGTAATATTGGGTTGGTTATTAAGGCAATCTCGTACAAACTACCTCATGATAAAGATATGCAAGCTTAAAACAATGTTATATCTGTGCTCCAGACACAAGTCCATTCCCTAACAGAGACCCTTTGTGAAACAAGGACAGCCATTGTTCGATGTTGTCAATATATGCATGGTTTTGAAACCAGACTATCAGACATTTGCTATATTGTTCAGGAGCCTAGGAGAAATGAAGGTGAAGGTTATGGTGCTCCATCGGATAGTACAACATGAAAATGTAACAGTCATGTCAAATGAACTGAGCTTCTGAACTTCTGGTGGTGCATTTATCTGCCGAACTATTAACTTTTATGCCAACCTTCCTTTTGTTTTATGGTTGTAATTTGTTTTGTTGCGATACAAAATTTGTTCTTAACGTGCAGCGACCAGCTCAAGAAAACAGCAAGACATTTTTGTATAGTGTAGAGTGTTCCCTATATTTGCACTGGTGGCGAACTGTGATGCCCAATGGATGTAATCTATGCAATCACCTTAATAGCCTAGCGTTAGTTTCTGGCTTATTTATTTCCCTAGTCTTCTTTTTCCTTGGTTTGCTAGTGGCCGCAACAACCATGGGCCATATACGGACCGTGGTAACCTTGAGTCTGCTATGGGTCGTAGGATCCATGGGCCTCCTACGGGCCGTCGGATAAATGGGCCTCCAACGGGCCGTAGAATCAGTGGGCCTCGGGCCGTCGGATGAATGGGCCCACATGTGCCATAAACGGGCATAATTGGTAGTGGGCCAGCACGATAATGGGCCGTTAATAGGCCGGAAGACAGCAAAGGCTTAATTCTGTCACAGGCATAACGGGTCGTTAATGGGCCAGAATATAGGACAGGCTGGAAACGACACAATAGGTTAACAGGCCACAAACAGGCCGATTCTAAACACGGGCCGAAATTGGCCCATTAGGGGAACAGACCAGTAATAGGCCGGAAGTAATTGAGGGCCGGAAAGGAGCCCAAGAATGTATGGGCCATCAGTAGGCCGAAAGCTAACACGGGCTGGAAACGGCCCATGTGAATCATGGGCCGTTACTGGGCATAAATAAATTTACTGTTTATTATGGGCCGGAGTCACCGCGGCCCATTAAAGGGCCCAAAGATACGAAAGGCCACGTATGGGCCAAAAGAGGTCATGGGCCATACATGAGCCAAAAATGAAACGGGCTGGTATTAAACTGGACAGCCCACATGACGCTGTTGGGCCAATTTCGGGAACGCCATAATGGGTCGTGAGTTACCGGGCCATAAAATGGGCTATATGCGAACAGACCGTTAACAGGCTTTTCATGGGCCGGCCCGCTAGCTTTTGACCAAGTCAAACGGGCTGGCCTTTGTAAGCTAAATGGGCCAGTGTTAGGCCATCGCACGAGTCAACATATCATAGGTGCCTATCTGACCCAATGACGAGCTGACACGTGTTTCCTCCGGCCAATGAGAATTTTACACATGGAAAATCGCCATTGGTCATTGCTGTTAACGGGTTATCAGATCCAAAACCAGACCCGATAGCTTAACGGCGAACCGTTATGGTGGATGCCACGTGTCGGTTACCCTTGACGAAAGCACTTCCATGGCGCATCATTTATCGCCATGGAAGTGAACACTTCTGTGATGATAATTTTGGTATTGTCATGGAACACTTCTACGACAGCACAGGTATGACTATCTTGATTTTGTCATAAAATTATCATGGATGTACATGCATGACAGAAAACATGACCTACTGTGACAAACACGTATCATCACAGAAGTGCATTTTTTTGTAGTGTGAACAGCTCGCCCAATCACCGGGGAGAGGGCCATGGGGGCGCGAGGATGAGCTGGGAATGTCGGCCATGGTTCCTAAGGATTTCTTCGGCGCTGTTTTTTGGCAAGGGGGATGGGTAAACCGTCCCCCGCACCTTTGGATCTATAAATAGGCACTTCACCTCAAAGCTGAAGGGACGGGCTTGCAAAAAGTAGCATTGGGCTACGCGCCTTCTAGAAAGGTGCGCGATGGTCAAAGGTAACCCCCGCCCCGAGGTAAGCATTGAACTCCGATGGGCCCACTGTGTTATGGTGTGGTCCTAAACATCCGGATTGTCAAATCGGTCGGACGCGGATACGGTTTTGATCTGGACTATACTAAGTAGTAAGTCTCCTATATTGATCCATATAGTATTCGGCCATGAAGCCTTTCTCCGAACAATTCAGATAGAAGATGAAGAACTCACCCCGTAAGCCGAAGATTTGGAGCACGCCAGATGACAATCCCCGGCGTTGGAGGCTAGTTCGGGGGCTACTGAGGGAGTCCAGGACTAAAGGGTCCCCGGGCCATCGACCCATTATATATGGGCTAGACTGATGGGCCACTATAGATCCAAGCTAGAGTGCAGGCCCGTGGCCGGATAAAGAATCTTCAAAGTCGTGGTGTGCCCTCCAAGCCAAGATTAGGCAGGTTCTTCCTTTCTTTGTAACTGATCGCATGTAACCCTAACCCTACTGGTGCCTATATACACCGGAGGGTTTTAGTCTTTAGGGCTAGAGCTACATTCATCACCTCATCCCCTTAGGGTTTAGCTCATCTGATCTCGAGGTAGATCTACTCTGTAACCATATCATACATCAAATACAATCAAGCAGGACGTAGGGTTTTACCTCTTCGAGAGGGCCCGAACCTGGGTAAACACTGTGTTCATCGTCCCTTGTTCCCCATTGATCCTAGATCCACAACTCGGGACCCCCTATCCGAGATCTGCCGGTTTTGACACCGGCAGGGGGTGCGTGAGAGATAAACAGGGAATATGTGTCGATGATATCTCAAACAAAAAATGTAACATGTGCAATGTGTGTGAAACAAAGGCCTGGATATATCATATATAGAGGGGGCGATCCACGAGAAGAGAGTGGAGGTATCATCGGCGTGAGATATCCATATAATCGAAGAGAGGGATGAAGTGTGTGTGTGTGCGCACGCGCGCGCGATCGATAAAGAGTGCCATCGAATTTGTGTGTGCCCACATCAAAGATATAGGGTGGCTAGCCTACTGGAACGTGAGAGGGGACAGGTGCAGTTTGTCTCTGTGGCATGGATACCTACCTACAGTGTTTGACTATCGGTGTGTGTGGGGAGGGGCAGAGACCTAACTATAGAGGTAGAACGAATGGTATATGTGCGGAGGAGGAGAGAGACCTACCATATGTATTGAGGGAGATCGATCGACATCCATGCATATGTGTAGGAGAGGAATAAGGTTGGGAGAGAGATAGAGCTAGAGAGTCGGAGGGGTTGGTGGTGGAGTTGATTCTCCCAAATGGTGGGAGAGGCCTGCTAGACAAACGGAGGGCACGCCTGCATTATCAATAAGAGAGGGGATGCCTACCTGTCTGTGCACGTGCGTGTGAGAGACGGGTCAGGAGTCATGCACGAATGATGAGGGGTGACGATATGGCTGTGGTAAGTAGACGTAACTACATAGGAAGATCAATCGTCATGTGTCAAAGAAAGGGAGAGACATAACTTGTGAGGTACGTCGATCGATGCATGGGGAAAAAGAGTTATAATCGACCTAGGTATATGTAGGGAGATCGATCGGTATACATGCATACATGTGTTAGAAGCAAATAAGGCCCGGAGAGAAGGATAGTTTCAGGGTACACAAACAGGGGTGTATGTTTCCCCTGACTTGTACACGGACGGAAGGCCTCCTCCCCGGCAACCAAGCCCAAGCCGAAGAAACGGCTCTTACTGAGATCAAAGAGCGGATCAAGAAGACCAAGAATAAGCACAACAGAAGAATATCACCTTGGGAAAGCCTCCCTTGCCGAGCAGGAGAGCCTGGCCGGGTGGAGGCCGCCCCAAGGAAAAGTTCAAGACTTCCCCGGCAAGCTTGCCGGGTCCGCCAAGGGCAGGATCCCCGCCAAGATGCCACCGCTCCACCGCATAGCAATGCAAGTCACTTATTAGTGCGGTGTCAAGCCCCCAAGTGATTAAGTGGCCTTTGCTAAGCACGTGCCGGCCCATTGGAAGACAAGATTTATCCAAGTGACACCCGTCTAGAAGCGTGTCAAGATTATAAGCAAGAGATGGTTAAGCGGCTCGGCAGGCCTTCCAGGCTTTGCCTCAGCATGACACCTAGCAGTGCATTTAATGCACTTTGTCCTAACTGCCAGAGTTAGGTATGATAGCACTGTTGGCTATCTAATCAATAGATAAAGACTGGTTTGCCATTGTGGTTACCCCTTAAGCTATAAAAGGAGGTCCAAGGCGACATAGCAAAGGATTCGGCCCCTCACACACTTGTACGCGCGTAGCTGCACTCCCCGAGGCACCCTTGCCGGGCTTGAGTGTTGCGTGCTCGTTGTGTTCTTCCACTCAATCCACCAAAGCAGGAGTATGGTTTTATGCTACCCAGCGGCCCGAACCTGGGTAAAAACCACCAGTGTCACTACCGCCGTGTTGTTCCATGGCTTCTGCTCTTTGTGCAATGTGGTCCCCCTTGCTGAACCACAAAGGGGCTCATGGACCCATAGGTGATCGTGATCCACCACGACATCTTTGGCGCGGCAGGTAGGGGGAGTCGCTTGTGCGAACATGAAGTCGTAAACAGCGCATCGAGCTACATCATCGATCATCATCGTCATCATCGTCATCTTCATCTTCATCGACACTCTCTCCATCCACGGGGTCGAAGAAGAAGAACAACGTCGCTCCCTCGCCTTGTCCTACCCGGATTCCGTCGCTCGTTTCCGCCACTGCCGCGGCGGTGACGGGAATGGAGGGCGGTGGTGATGCGACGACCGCGGGTGGCTTGGGTGGCATGGTCATCACGCCACCTGCGTCCAGAAAAAGTAGCGAAATGTGTGGCGATATCACCCTCCTCGCGAGCTCCCGTCAAGCGTACATGAAGCCGGAAAGTGTCATTTCGACAAACAAGAAAACTGGTGCGTGGTCGGCCCCCTCTGTAACACCCCTGTGTAATAACCACTATGATCATCTGCTAATAATGCCAAGTCATTCTCATTTGCAGTGCTTAGTCACAATGGTTAAAGATTCAATTCAAATCTCTCTCTGAAAATCAATTCAAATTCAAGTACAAAATAAAGTTGTTCAAAATTTTCTGGAAAAATGTTCACCTGCTAGCAAATATTCCAAAACCATTTGCTGTTAAGGAACACAACATCATCATCAATCCAAAATGGGCATAAGCATTTAAAACAGTGCCAAAACAGCACCTAAAATGCCCTATCTGTTTTTGAATAAATTCAAATGGATTCCAAAAATGCCCAAACTTTTTATGGCAGTGCTGGATATTGCAAACTAATTATGTGAGCAAGTTTCACATTTTGTGCAAAATCATTTGTTAGCTCAAAATAATGCCAAACCATCTCTGTAAAAAGGAAAAAGCATAAACAGAAAGATAAAAAGGAAAGAGGCACTGTGCACTGGGCCTAAGTGCACAGTGCCCCGAACCAGCCCACCAGGCCCATCTCCCTCTCCCTCTCACCTGCGTGTCACCGTGCGCTTGGCTGCGCAGGCGAGCGCCGGTGAAACGGCGACAGCGCGGCGTCATCGATGCCCACCGACACGAGGGGATAAGGCCCCGGCCTCGTTCACTCCCCCTAGTCCTCCCTCGTCACTTCTCCCCTCTCCCCTTGCGCTCTCCCATCCATTCCTATCGACGACCGAGCGCCATCGCCGCCGCACCTTGCCGTTTGTTGCGGCCACCATCGACCCCTCGCCTCGTCGACCTGTCTGTCGTCTCCGCCATCTTCAACTACCTCATCCTCGACCACGAGCGTGAGCAGGAGAGCTCTGCTATGCCGGGATCGAGCCCTTCTTCTTCCTCGGATCGCCGGCGTGTCTCTGACGAACGCCGTCGACTCTGCTGCTCCTAAACTACCAAGGGCCATCGGTGTGTGTCGGTGTACTAAGTATTGGGCCACTAGTACCCCGTACTTGTGCACGGGCAGTTGTAGCCATCCTCGCGGCAAGGCTTGCCGGGGAACAGTTCGAGGTCGATTCAAGCCACCAAAGAAATCATCAAGTCAGAGATCTGAGGATCAGCAGATAAGAAGAGCTGGAATCCGAAGGCCAGCTTCCCCGACAAGATCTTGCCGGGGTGGCCTGCGGAGCCCGGCAAGGATTGGCGTCCGGCAAGGCTTGGCGCCCGGCAAGGCTTGGCGTCCGGCAAGGCTTGGTGCCCGGCAAGCTTCGGCGCCCGGCAAGGTTTTGTTGTTGTGTTGCCGCTCTAGCACAGCGACAAACCCGACATTCTGGGTCCTTCTTTGAATGCGTGGCGACGTGCCAATGGAAGAGAGCTTAAGCGGTGCTGATGGGATGGCCCCTTTTTCCGTCCCCAAGAAAGTGAGGACACCTAAACGGACACCTCACGGTGCATTAAATGCGTTTGTCCTAATCCGTCAGGGGTTAGGTATGATATCCTGTAGCTACTTTACACCTCAATGTATGTACATTTTGCCACTGTGGTGACCCCTTTGAGCATATAAAAGGAGGCCCAAGGCAACTGCTACAGAGGAGGAGAACTTTTGGCCCATTCTACATGCGTAGCTGCTCTTTGAACGTACTGTTCACAGCGAGCGCTCCTAAAGGCTGGGCTCAAGAACATTAATAAGAACACAAAGCAGGAGTAGGGTTTTACGCTGATCAGCGGCCCGAACCTGGGTAAAAACTTCCCGCGTCGATTGTTGGTTCTGCTCTTTGCGTATACCTCTCCCCCCGCCGAATCGTAAAGGGGTCCCTCGGGATCCCATAGGTGTCGTACCCCGACATCTTTGGTGCGCTAGGTAGGGGGATTGAAGGTTGCGTGAACCTGATCTAGTGATCGGCGCCTCAGTTTCTTCATCATCATGCCGCCCAAGAAGAAGAGCGCCGCGACGGCGCAACCGTCCATGTCCGTTTTGCCTACGCCTTCACGTACGGGCGACGGCGTGGGTGCAGAAGGAAGAGGACTAGAACCCCCACGGCGTTCTGGTGATCCGAGCCAGGCGAGCGGCATTGTTCTCAGTGGCAATGGTAACCTGCACGCCGCTGGATCTAGAGACGGCGCTGTGTTGCCTACGGGTGGCACAACAAACTCCAGAGATCAGAGGGCGCCTGCTGGAGCTCCCGCGCCGGCGCAAGCCTCACGACCTATCCAGGTCGTGCACGATGAGCGACGTCATGGCGCTGGTGGTTCAGGGCGTCCTCATGAAAAGATTTCTGCGCATTGATCCCAAGATGCGCGGGACCAGCATGCACACCGAGCTGCTGGCGGGGGTGGCGCGCGGTCGCGTGATCGTGGTGGTGCTCCTTCTAATATGGTTAGGAGTCAGAGCACCTCACGTACCTCGCACCTGTCGCCGCCGCCTACGCCAGTGGAAGCCTTGGCACGTGCGCAACTGCTCCTCGATTTTCCTCCTGCCCCGGAGAAGATGGAGGAGTGGCGAGCTACTATCCAGAGCCTTATCGGCTTCGCCAACAAAGATGGACCGCAAGAGGCAGGGCCCTCGCAGCGAAGGCCCATCGATCCGGTGCGAGCCGATGTGGAGAAAACCGGAGGTGGTGCAACCACAGTGCACTCCCCTCCGCGGCACCAGCGGCGGCCGACAACCCAGCAGGTCGACCGCCGTGAAGAAGTTTCCACGGTGTCATCCGATCCACGGATGCTCCACGATCAGCGTCAAGTTCTCCAGGAACAAGGCAAGGAGGACGCTCGAACTACCATCGAGCGGCGACGGGAAGCGCGCTATCAATCTGATAAGCACGCGGGGCCGGCTGTTGACGAGCCTGCGCCAGGGGACGTAGGAGACATGCCTTATGAGGTAGGGACTCCAGCGTTTACCCGTGAGCTGCGGCAAGTCCAGTGGCCCAATTCCCGAACCTTCAAGCCGGAGGTCCCGGAGAAATATGACGGTAAGACCCATCCCTCGGAGTTCCTGAGCATCTACACCATTGCGGTCCAGGCTGCCGGGGGCCGAGATGACAAGATACTTGCCAACTACTTCCCGTTGGTGCTCAAACCCAACGTCAGGTCGTGGTTGATGCATCTGCCGGAGAATTCTATTTCTTCCTAGTCAGATCTGTGCCATCAGTTTGTTGGTGCCTTTGTTGGAGGCCACCAAGCTCCTGGCCAAGAGAGTGATTTGCATATCATCCCTCAGAAGGAGGGCGAGTCCCTGCGCAAGTTCATGCAGAGGTTCAGCCGGGTGCAGTACAATATTCCTGACGTTCACCCTGCCGCTGTCATTAGCGCGTTTCACCAGAACGTGTGTAACCACAGAATGCGGGAAGAGCTGGCAATGAACAAAGTCAGGAGTATTGCCGAGCTTTACGCTCTAGCCGATAAATGCACTCGAGCTGAAGAGGGGAGGAAACTCCCTGGCGAGGCTGTTGGCGCGGCGGGCAAATCCGAAGAAGAAGATGCCGCGGCCCCGTCAAGGAAAGGCCGGCGGCGGAACAGGAAATGCGGAGGCAAGGCCGTGCTTGCTGTCGAGGAATCCGACAACCCCGGCGCCGCCAAGAAGGCCAAGGTTGGAGACCCCGGCAAGGATCTTGCCGGGTGCCCTTCCTGTCAGGCCTTGGCGGCTGCCGACAAGTCAGAAAACTTCGGCAAGCAGTATTGCAAGATCCATCACACCAAGGGCCATGACCTCCAGAACTGCCGGCAAGTTGAATAGCTTGCTGAGAAACAGAGGGCCGAATATGAGAGGCGAGATAAGGAGAAGGCCCAAGATGGTGCTGATGGATCCGACAAGAAGCGTGGTGGCCGAGGGGGTCGCCGCGGCAAGGCCAAGCAACAAAAGGATAGGCCCGCTCGAGGCCGAGACAAAGAAGAAGATGATGATGAAGAAGATGATGAGTCCAATGAGCAAGAATTCCAGAAAGCTACAGAGGCTATGTGTATCGATGGAGGTGCCTCGCTGCATTCTTCCCACCGTCAACTCAAACAGTGGGTGCGGGAAGTCAATGCAGCAGAGCCATCCCCAGATGCATGTAGGCCCCTGAAGTGGTCCAACACGCCTATCATTTTCGACGCCGAGGATCACCCTGATCGCACAATTGCGGTCGGGTGCTTGCCATTGTTGGTCTCGCCAACGATTCGCAACCTCAGGGTGACGAAAATGCTAGTTGACGGTGGGGCCGGCCTAAACTTAATCTCACTAGATGTGCTCAAAAAGCTCCAAATTCCCGATGAGGACCTCAAAGAAATGGGTAGGTTTCAAGGGGTCAATCCGGGAAGAACCCAGCCTAAGGGCAAGATTACGCTGCCGGTGACATTTGGTAGCGAGCTCAACTTCAGGACCGAGAAGGTGGTGTT
Source organism: Thinopyrum elongatum (assembly GCA_011799875.1). NCBI lineage: Eukaryota > Viridiplantae > Streptophyta > Magnoliopsida > Poales > Poaceae > Thinopyrum > Thinopyrum elongatum. The sequence goes on along the minus strand of CM022298.1, from coordinate 411,530,962 downwards.
TGATGTCGCCAAGATCCCCATGTCATACAATGGGATCCTTGGTCGGCCAGCGCTGGCAAAGTTCATGGCGGCATCACACTACGCGTACAATGTTTTGAAGATGCCTGGGCCGTTGGGCATCATCGCTATCCATTCTGATAAGAAGGATGCGCTCATCTGTGCCGACGAACTTTACCGGGAAGCAGTTGCAGCACCTGCCATCAAGGCACCTGCTCCTGCCGCTGGAACTCCCGGGGGGAAGAAGAAGACCGGCAAGAACCTTGGCGCGAACTCCGGCAAGCGCACCTCCTCGGAGTGCTGCGCTTCCGTCAAGGATGCACCAGAGAGTTCCACCGGCAAGAACAAGAAATCCAAGGCTGCTCCGCCGGAGACCAAGAAGGTGCCCGTCAGGGAGGACGGAACGGGGGGAACTTTCACCATAAGTTCTACCCTAGATGACAAATAGGAAAGCGCGCTTGTTGCTTTCCTGCGGGCGAATGTCGACGTGTTTGCATGGCAACCGTCTGACATCCCCGGTGTTCCCAGGGAGGTAATTGAGCACCACCTTGCTGTCTGTCCTCATGCGCGGCCCGTCAAACAAAGGGTCAGGAAGCAAGCCTTGGAGTGGCAAGAATTCATTGCCAAAGAAATCAGAAAGCTGGAGGCGGCAGGATTGGTCAAAGGAGTGCTTCATCCAACCTGGTTGGCCAATCCGGTTGTAGTGCGGAAAGCGAATGGGAAATGGAGGCTTTGTATCGATTATACAGATATTAATAAAGCTTGTCCAAAAGATCCCTTTCCCTTGCCGCGCATCGACCAGATTGTGGATTCCACCGCTGGTTGTGATTTCCTGTCCTTCCTTGATGCCTATTCAGGGTATCATCAGATTTTTATGGCAAAAGAAGATGAAGAGAAGACCGTATTTATCACCCCATGTGGTACGTATTGTTTTATACGAATGCCTTTCGGGTTGAAAAGTGCCGGTTCGACATTTGCGAGAGCAATCCAAATTGGTTTTGAGCCTCAACTCCATAGAAATATGGAGGCGTATATGGATGATATAGTGGTCAAAACCAAAGACAAAGCAACACTCATTCAAGATTTAGAAGAAACATTTGTAAATCTCCGCAAGATCAACTTGAAGCTCAATCCTGAGAAGTGCATGTTCGGTGTTCCTTCCGGCAAGCTCCTCGGATTCTTTGTATCTTGCCGGAGAATCGAAGCGAACCCCGACAAGATCAAAGCTATTGAGCAAATTGAAGCGCCGAGACGCGTCAAAGATGTGCGTCGTCTTGCCGGCTGTGTTGCTGCTCTAAGCAGGTTTATTTCCAAATCTGCTGAGCGCGCCCTGCCCTTCTTCAAAATTTTGAAGAAGGCGGGTCCAATGAAATGGACTCCGGAGGCGGAGGCTGCGCTGCAAGATTTGAAGAAATACCTTTCCTCTCCGCCGACGCTAGTCGTGCCTAAACCACAAGAGCCGTTGCAACTGTATCTGGCAGCAACAAATCAAGTGGTTAGTGCTGTGCTAGTGGCGCAGAGAGAGGCTGATGAGGAAGCAACACCAGCGGCAGGACCGCCAGGTGGCGCGGCAAGATCTTCCCCGGCAAGGATTGATCCCGGCAAGACAGGATCTGCGCAAACAGAAGAACCAGTGTAGAAGAAGAAGGTGGTGCAGCGCCCAGTTTATTTTGTTAGCTCTCTTTTACAAGGAGCTAGGTCAAGATATTCTGGTGTGCAGAAGTTGCTTTTCGGCCTTCTTATGGCCTCGAGGAAGCTGCGCCATTATTTTCAAGCACATGAAATCACCATCGTCACTCGCTTTCAGTTGCAACGGATCTTGCAAAATCCAGAAGCAACCGGCAGGATCGTGGAGTGGGCATTGGAGTTGTCGAGCTTTGGCCTCAAGTTTGAAAGCACTTCGACGATTCAGAGCAGGGCCTTGGCGGAGTTCATTGCGGAGTGGACCCCAAAGCCGGACGAAGAGGCTCAGGAAACAACTCTTCCGGGCAAGGAAATCGATCAGCAATGGGTTATGTACTTTGACGGGGCTTTCTCGCTGCAAGGCGCCGGTGCTGGTGTGCTGCTTGTCGCGCCCACCGGAGAGCACCTCAAGTACGTAGTCCAAATGCATTTTCCCCGGGAGAGTTCGACGAACAACACTGCAGAATACGAGGGTTTGCTTGCCGGTCTCAGGATCGCGGCAGACCTTGGTATCAAAAAGCTCGTCATCAAAGGTGATTCACAACTTGTCGTCAGGCAAGTTAACAAGAGTTATCAAAGTCCATTGATGCAAGCCTACGTGGATGAAGTGAGGAAAATGGAAGAGCGCTTTGACGGTCTACAAATGGAGCACGTTCCTCGTGCCAAGAATAGTGTTGCTGACGACTTGTCAAAGCGTGCCGCCCTCAAGTTGCCTGTGGAACCAGGAACTTTTGTGCTCCAATTGACTCAACCATCCGTGGCACCATCGATGCGGCAAGAAAAGAGAAGAAAGTTGAACTCTGGTCAGTACTTCCCGGCAGAGCTCCCCGGAGCTGCCGGCAAGGAAGTTGCCGGGATCGACACGCCTGCCAGGGAACAACAGGCTCCGGCAGGGCCTCAGGCCCTTGCTGTCGAGACAAACATTCCCCCGGCGGAGGAGATGCCTTTAGTCCTAGCTGTCAAGCCTCGGGCTCCAGCATGGGCGCAGCACATTGTCCATTTCCTTCAGACAGGAGAACTCCCGGAGGAACAGGAAGAAGCAGAAAGAGTAGCCCGTTGGTCTGTTATGTACAAGTTCGTCGATGACGTCCTGTACAGAAAGAGACCAAACGGTGTGAAATTGAAGTGCATTCCTTGGGAGGATGGGCTAGAGCTGCTGGCAGAGATACATGGAGGCATATGTGGTTCTCACATAGGATCAAGAGCGCTTGTTGGAAAGGCATTCCGACAAGGTTTCTTTTAGCCCACCGCTCTCCAGGATGCAACTGCACTAGTAACCAAGTGTGAAGCGTGCCAGTTTCATTCAAAGAAATCACATCAACCAGCTCAAGCTCTTCAGACAATCCCTCTCTCCTGGCCATTTTCGGTCTTGGGGCTCGACATACTGGGCCCTTTCCCCCATGCTACCGGGGCTTTGAGTACTAGTACGTTGCTATCGACAAGTTCACAAAGTGGCCGGAGGTGGAAGCAGTGAGGAAGGTGATAGCACAATCAGCCGTCAAGTTCTTTAAAGGGATAGTTTGCCGTTTCGGTGTACCCAACAGGATCATCACCGACAACGGCACGCAGTTCACAAGTCGCACCTTCATGTAGTACATCCAAGACTTTGGCGGCAAGATTTGTTTTGCCTCTGTTGCTCACCCAAGAAGCAATGGCCAAGCAGAAATGGCTAATGCTGAAGTGCTGCGCGGTCTCAGGACCATGACTTTTGATAGGCTAAAAATGTGCGGAAGACGCTGGATTGATGAGTTGCCGGCGGTTCTTTGGTCAATCAGAATGACACCAAATCGAGCCACCGGCCAGACGCCCTTCGCTCTGGTCTATGGAGCGGGAGCAGTTCTCCCCACGGAACTCACGTACGGATCTCCTCGAGTTCTCGCTTATGACGAGCTTGAGCAAGAGCAACTGCGGCAAGATGACGTTGTGCTCCTTGAGGAGAATCGTCTTCAGGCTGCTGTGCGAGCTGCATGCTACCAGCAAGCTTTGCGTCGCTACCATAGCCACAAAGTTCATGCCCGAAGCCTTGAGGAAGGCGACCTTGTTCTTCGGCGGATTCAATCCGCCAAGAATTCAAACAAGTTGACGCCAAAGTGGGAAGGCCCATATCGGGTAGTACGAGTCACCAGGCCCGGCGCTGTCCGCTTGGAGACCGAAGATGGCGTTCCAGTGAGCAATTCCTGGAATATCGAACATCTTCGCAAGTTCTACCCATAAGGCGCGGTTGCCGGGGGCCCCCGGCAACCACCCTTTTGTACAAGTCTTGCCGGCAAGGCATGTGATCCTTTGTACAAAGCCAGGCGCAGACCCTGAGCGCAGATAAATAAATTTAAGTGTTGTACATTCCCTTATTGATTCCCATGTTCATATTTATATATGCATGTTTGTCTAAGATGTTGTATAACACCTACTCCTGGTAAGTTCTAACGAACCGCCAAGGTTTCATGTCTTTATTTTCTCTTCTTTCTTTTTAAAAGACAGAAGGATTCCTCGCGTGCACATTTGCCGGGGGGGAAGGGAGATATGAGTACCAGTTGGCGACGTTCGGAATCGACGCTTGCCGGAGGAAGGACAGTGACAGAAAGCTAAGTTCTAAAAACTTAGAGCAAGTTTCTTTTATTACAAAGTTATTTCCTTGGATGATTCCGACTCTTGTATGGAAAATCTGCACGCGAAGGAACCCTTGTTGTAATCGGTTGCGCCCTTATTTTGTTTCGATCCCGCTCAACGATTTAAGTGGCTGCACTGAGAACACCAAGGAGTCTTGCCGGCTGCTGGGCCTCCAGCAGGCTGCTGAAGTCCCGCACCCAGCGCTCGCGGCAGGTCGCGCGCCGGCAAGTTTTTCAGTAAGCGTAGGGTGAACCCCATACATGAAGGAATCAGACAAGGAAAATAGCAAGCATGAACCTAAACATAGGCGAGTTATATTACATTCATGAGTTGCCACAATTCTAACTTGAGACTTAGTTGTCTTTTACATGGAATGATGACGGCAAGAAAAGGCGGGGCACTTAATCCCTGCGCTGGCCTTCAATCCTTTTGATGGAGTCCACCTTCTCAAGGATAGGCGCGATGCATTCTTCAAGCGCCTCAACATTTGCGTCCCTTGGCAGATGGCCGAGCGCGTTGGAGAGGTCGATGCCGGGATTGCTGTGTACCACCTTGATAAGCACCTTGCGAAGGACGGCCCGGCAAAGCCGGCGAGTCTCGTTGGCCAATTGGGTCGCCCGACTAGACTGGAGCACCCTCAAGGCGTTGATGATGCTTTCAAAGAACATCGTCAACCTGGCACTTGGAGATATTCTTTGCTCGGAAGAATACCTGAAGTTCGACAGACCCATGGTTGACAGTTCTGACGTAAGCTTCTCCACGGTGGCGATGAGACGTCCAGTCCAGATCTCCACCCCCTTCTCATAATCGAGTTGGGCGGCGGCAGCGCTCTTGAGCAGGTTCCTCTCTCCTTGGAGATCCTTGAGTAGAGCCTTCTCATGGGCCCTGCCGGCCTCGAGAGGCTTCTGCAACGTGGTCAGCTTCAGTTCCAGAACTGCAATATCATCAGTCGCAGAGGAGAGCTGTTTGGTTTTGTTGGACAGGGCGACTTGCATCTCCGCCAAGGAGTGGAGGGTTTTTCCCTATCACCTTTGAGCGTCGAGAGCTTCTTGTCGTGCTCTTCGAGATCTATTTCCAGCTTCTTTACCTTGTCGCTCAGCTCGTTCTTGGCGGCCTCTGCAGCTTCGGCAGCATCGACGACCTCCTTGAGCTTGTCGGTGTGACTTGCAGTCAGAGCTTCGAGCGCCTCTTTATGTTTTTGCTCCAGCTCCTGGGTCCACCGCGCGACAAGCTTCTCGATATCTTCATCTTTGCTGCGAAGCTTGGCGGCAAGCGCCTGCTCACATGCGGTGAGATCTTCCTCATGAGCATCAAGAGCAACGCGGCGCCCCATCAGGAGGGCATCTTCAGTAGCAATCCTTTGAGTAGCTTCATCCTGCGCCTTCTCCATATCAGATTGCTTCAGGAGGATCTCTGTCCACTGTTGGCTCACCTGTTCCCGGCCAGTAGTCAGCTCTTGGAGGGCCTCAGCGTACCAGGTTTGCGTTTGCTCGACGCGCCTCGGGAAATCTGCTTCGGCCACCTCGACGACTGCCATTCTGGAGTCCGCCTTATCTTTCCGAGCACGGTGGAGAGCCTGGAGCTTGCGAAAATTCTCGCCCATGGCCTGAAGGAGCTGATCCTCTTTAGATTTGCCGTTGCTAGCGCTGGGATCGTCAACAACCTCGAGCCCGGCAGCAGCGATGATTTCTTTGTCAAAAACTTCTCCTTTGGCTGGTGCCCCAATGCTTGCCGTTCCCGACAAGTTAACGAATAGGTTCTCGCCAACCTTGAGGTATTTGCTGGATGAGGGGCCTTCAGATGTTGATGGTTGGTCTTCAGCGATTGCCTCACCAGTGGCGGGGGGCTCCGTGGCCGGTGCAGCGCCTGGCGCTCCTGCGGCAGGAATGCTGTCAGTACGGTCATCAGCCTCCCTGTCACCCCCTTCAGTAGGTTCCTTGGCGGGTTCCTCTTGTGCAGTCTTGGCGGCCTCCCCGTCAAGAGCACCACCAGCCTCGATAGTGTCATTCTTGGTGGCCTCGCTGGCAGCGATCCTGTCTGCTTTCGCAGCAGCATCCCTGGCGGTCTCCTCGATGACAACGTCGACATCCATGTGTTCCATCATGGGGAACTCTGAAGGACGAAGGAGGAGAACATAATAAGATCGAGATTGAAGTTCGAAGCGACTAAAGACAGAGAGATAAGGGAAAGAGTAACAAGCACTCTGAGGCAATCGATTACCTGCGTCGAGCTGTTGAGAGGTGGCCTCGCCCTTCCCGGCAACTTCGGTTGCCGGGAGAGGATTTCCGGTGTCCATGCTTGCCGGCTCCTCCTCGGTTAGGATGGGCTCGTCGGTAGGATCTCTTGCCGGGGATGTGTTTGTGGGCGGCATGGTCGATGAAGGTGGCACGACGGGGATGTCTTCCGACAACCCTCCTTTTTGCCGTTCTTCTCCTACGAGCCCAAGGATATCAGCGGCAAGAATGGAAGCCTCAGCACCCGCCAGCGGAAAAAGAACAGTGAACTTACGCTGGGGGCTGCACTGGGGGCTGTGCTGGGGGCTGCGTTGAGGACTGGGCTCCGGGCTGATGACGACGGTTTCTGGCACGCTCGTGGAGCCTGCCGGGGGCTCGTCGCCCGTGGAAGTCTTTGTCCTCTTCGCCATCCTCTCCAGCAAGGTTTCTGCATCACTGCAAAGACAATACGAGCAAGTTAGCAAGATCGATCCAAGATTGGAATATAAAAGCTGTGGCAAAGTACTCACTCTTCTTCCTCTCGCTCCGGACTAAAGCTGGAGATGTCGAAATCGGCCTCCGCTACAATGTCTGAGTGGGGAGGTGGAGGAGGGGTCCTAGGCCGCTTGGCTGTGGCAGGCGCCGGGGCAGCTTTCGGTGCGGTAGTGCGAGACACCCCTGCCGCCCCAGCAGTGGCCGCTGGTGTGGGTCTCGCGCGCCGCGCAGGTTGTTGACGAGCCCCTTGCCGCGGTGCAGTCTTGCCGGCCACTTTCTTGCCGGGAGCCTCGCTGCTCGAAGAAGGCTGGCTTGCCGGGATGCCAGATGCAGCCTTCCAAAGAACATGCTTCGTCTTCTTCGGGGCTGGGAGATCTTTTTGCGGTTCTTCTTCGGCCGTGTCCTCGTCGGACGAGCTCTCAGCGGCTGTGCTGCTCTGTTCCCCGGCAGGTTTTACTTCCACGACTACCTCTGTGTCGCTGGCTTCCCATTCTGTGAAGCCAACGCTGCCGGCCTCCGCGGCAAGATTTGCCTCCTCCACCCTAGTAGCAATGTAAGCTACTTCTTGGTCGGTGGTGGCTCGGATGAAATCTGTCTCTTGCCGGACGGGTCTCTCCGTCAAGTTGTCAAAAAACTTCTGTGCTTCCTCCTCGGTTGGCTCGGCCCAAGTCGCGTCAAGACCGTGGGCATTGAACATCAGCATGAAGGCGATGATTGACCCCAAGGCGGAGTTGTTGCACAAAGGGACAATCCTTGCCGGCAGCCGATGTTTGTCTTTGTGCTGGAATAGTTTTTGACGGAGAGCGCCAAGCTGCATAGTGGTCAGATTATCATTCAGCCCGGGGCGCAATCTCACGATATCTGCCGCGTTTCGGTATTCCCAAGCTGGCCTTCCCCTGTTTTGCAAGGGGGCGATGCGGCGGCGGAGAAAGTCGAAGCCAATCATCTCTATTGTCGGCCCGGCAGCTTTCAGGCGAAGGATCCTGGTGGTGGCGATTGTGAGCCTCTCGTCCTCCGCGGCGAGATCGCTCCAGTCCTTGCCGCGGACCACCTTCTGTTGCCGGGGAAGACAAAACAGATGAGGATCTGCTTCCTTGATCCAGCACCATTCAGCCCGCCATTCGTCCCACTTTTCGCGGTAAACTCCTTCTGGGTATATTTCCTTATTCCAAGCCCTTGGAATCCAGGCGATAGAACTAGAGAGGGCCTCTCCTTTTTGGATGCGGGGGAAGAAGTAATGGCGAAAAAGAGTAGAGTTGGGAATCACGCCGGCAAAGTTTTCACAAAGATGGGCAAAGATGGACATGCATAGTACCGCATTCGGCGTGAAATCGAGAAGATGAAACCCGTATGTGTACATGATATCATTGAAGAAGTCAGAAAATGGGGGCAGAGCCCGCAATAGAAATACGCAGCAAAGAAAGGGTATCTGTCCGATCCACTTTTGGAACAAGCACCTAGAATTACGCGTGTGGCGGGGTGAGCTTGCGTCTCCTTCGCCCACATGCACTGGTACCGCCCCTTCAGAGCTTCAGCATCAAGCGATGGGGGGAAGACGACACACTTCTTCTGCATCTTCACCAGTTCGCTCTCCGGGACGTCAGCTTTCGCTTCCTTGCCCTTGTGTTTGCTGGCCTTGGGCGGCATGGCGGCTGTGAGGGCGGAAGCTGGGGGTGGAGCGAGCGTGGAAGCGGCGGGCAGAAGAGGAAAAAGCTTCGCTCTGAGCTCGAGAGGAGGAAGGCGATGGCGACGTCCAGATTGAGAAGAAGAGGGGGTAAATAGGCTTGTGCCTCTGCGGCTTCTCCTTTTTATGGGGAAGGAGCGGGGCCGCCTCTTTTATTCCCCAATGTGAATGCGCCTCTATAGGCACGTTGCAGTTGCAGCCTTTGAGGCACACTTCCCACGTCACGCGCTCGGTGCGTGTAGTCGGGGGCACAGTAAAATGAGATATTTACGAGCAGTTAATCCCCTGCCACGCGTGCCCGTGCACTGTTTGGGCCTAGCCCAACAACGCCTCGCACTCGTGTATGGCCTAGGCCCGGGGGCTCCTGTCGGTGTACTAAGTATTGGGCCACTAGTACCCCGTACTTGTGCACGGGCAGTTGTAGCCATCCTCGTGGCAAGGTTTGCCGGGGAACAGTTCGAGGTCGATTCAGGCACCAAAGAAATCATCAAGTCAGAGATCTGAGGATCAGCAGATAAGAAGAGCTGGAATCCGAAGGCCAGCTTCCCCGGCAAGATCTTGCCGGGGTGGCCTGCGGAGCCCGACAAGGATTGGCGTCCGGCAAGGCTTGGCGTCCGGCAAGGCTTGGCGCCCGGCAAGGCTTGGTGCCCGGCAAGCTTCGGCGCCCGGCAAGGTTTTGTTGCTGTGCCGCCGCTCTAGCACAGCGACAAACCCGACATTCTGGGTCCTTCTTTGGACGCGTGGCGACGCACCAATGGAAGAGAGCTTAAGCGGTGCTGATGGGATGGCCCCTTTTTCCGTCCCCAAGAAAGTGAGGACACCTAAACGGACACCTCACGGTGCATTAAATGCGTTTGTCCTAATCCGTCAGGGGTTAGGTATGATATCCTGTAGCTACTTTACACCTCAATGTATGTACATTTTGCCACTGTGGTGACACCTTTGAGCGTATAAAAGGAGGCCCAAGGCAACTGCTACAAAGGAGGAGAACTTCTGGTCCATTCTGCATGCGTAGCTGCTCTTTGAATGTACTGTTCACAGCGAGCGCTCCTGAAGGCTGGGCTCAAGAACATTAATAAGAACACAAAGCAGGAGTAGAGTTTTACGCTGATCAGCGGCCCGAACCTGGGTAAAAACTTCGCGCGTCGATCGTTGGTTCTGCTCTTTGTGTATACCTCTCCCCCCGCCGAATCGTAAAGGGGTCCCTCGGGATCCCATAGGTGTCGTACCTCGACAGTGTGCCGCTTGGTGAGCTTCTCCGTCTCCTGCTCCCCTCCGTTAGCCTCTTCGCGTGTCGTAGTTAGCTGCCGCCATGTCCGTGCTCTGCTCGCCGCCGACGAGCTTGTGGCCGTCGCTGTGGTTGATGTCACCGCCGCCTGAGGCCACGGTCGAGCTCCTGGTGCTCGCAGGAGCCCAACGAGCATGAGCCCATGCTTTCCCGTATGCCCTAGCGCTAGATCCGTCGACGCCCGAACTCCGGCGTCCGCTCCGCCGCTCGCCACCACCCTCTCCAGCCGTTTCCGGCCAAGCCACCCCCACAGTTCGACGCATGAGCGTGCGCCCATTCGAACGCGAGTAGCCGCGCGCGAAACGCCCCCCTGTGGTGATTTTCCGAGCGACTCCGGCGACGTGCCGCCGCGGATTTGGTCGCCGGAGCTCTCTCCGGCGCCGACGCCAACATGGCTCGGTGGGCCCTGCCCCTGGGTCGCTGACCAGTGGGTCCTGGGTGCCTCGTTGACTGGGTTGACCCAGTCAACATGCCGACTAGGCAGCCCCAGCCACTGACATGTGTGCCCTCCTTTGTTAATTGGTTTAATAAATGTTTTATAAATAAAAGTAATTAGTTTAGCCTAATCACTCACTGACATATGGGGCCTACACCCCTAATTACCTTAGTTAGATTAGTTTACTCCACTGTTAAGCTAACAGAGGCTGACATGTGGGTCCTATTGGACCCATAGGTCAGGTTTGACCTGGTCTGCGAGTCTGTTGACTACTGACGTCATCCCCACGCAATGCTGACATCATAATTCCTTTTCTGTTAATATAAATAATGCCATAAAATATTTAAATCTTTGAAAATTCGTAGAAAATAAACCATAGCTAGGACCGAAAAACTTAATACATGAAAGTTGCTCAGAACGACGAGACGAATCTGATCGTGTTGTCTGTTTCCATGTCGGAACCCTCTACGTAGGTGAACCCGCAACTTTCCTTCCGTTTCCGGTAGATGAATAGTGCATATACACCAGTTAATAATCCAACTTAAATCCTAAAATAACTAAAATGACTTAGACAAATCTTTAGGCAACCCTGCACTGCCCCGTAGGCATGGCATACTTTGTGTTGCATATGTTTGCTGTGTATTTATTTGTTTCCTCCCCCTCTCCTCTCTCGATAGACCCCGAGACCGACGTAGTCCCCGAGACCGACGTAGCTCCGGAGTATGACTACGTAGCTGACGACCAGTCCCTTGCCGCAGAGGTTCCAGGCAAGCACCCCCCCCCCCTTTGAACATTCCGATATCGCCTATTCTCTTCTCTCTTATGCTTGCATTAGAAATTGCTGCTGCTACTTCTTTACCTATTCTGATGCATAGCCTGATTTTGTAACCTGCTCTTGATAATTACCTGCTTTCCTAAACTGTTTAGCATAGGCTGGTTAGAGACCCATCAGAGACCCCATTTTGACCCAACTGCCCCGCTGGATTATCAGAAGACCCGATCAACGGGATTGAAGACCAGGTCCCGGCACCGCACATCACCCCCCTAGTTGTACAACACTACTAGGTTACTATCGAGTGCTGAGGGTGATACCTCGTAAGCACTACTGATGTTAACTCTGTGGAGTAGTTACTCGATCATGGTCATCAAGGGTGATTCCTCCTTCTCCACTCCCGATAACGACGCTGTCGTACCACACCTCAAGTGTGAACCTCGAGGGTGATTTCCTCTTACGTTCACCTTGATGTTTACATCAGGTGGGAATCCAACGAGGGTGATGCCTCGGATTCCTTCTTGATGTGGTAGACACACGGATTGCCTTTACATTACTATTGATACTGATGAAACTGGATAAAGACGGGTCGGCCCTGAGGGGTACCCGCGCGAGTATATTTGCAAGTGATGTGGAGTCGGGTTGACCTGGAAGGTGCCCGCGAGATAACTACGTGGCATGGCCAGGCATTCCTGGCCCTTGCCGCAAGTCCACGAGATGGGGCGACGGGGTCACATCGATCATGAGTCTCTGCTCGTTACCGCGCGCTCCTAATTCACTAACGGTTTGGATATTTGATCCGAGTGGGCCTCTGGCCTGATAGCGCTAACCATCACGCGGTCATAATATGGGTACTCTATGTCGTATGCATCAGCCGAAGCTTAATAGATGTCATGCGAGTGAGTGGCGCGCGCTGGGTTGGACCGCGTTAAGCACCCTCCGTTGTACGGGAGGCTGCTAGGGCTGCTCACCAGTCGCGTACGCAACATGCAGGAGCGCCTGGGGAGATGGCCCAAGACCCCTGGGTGCATAGGTTTAGTCCAGCGTGCTGACCTCTCTATTAAGTCTAGGTCGGGTTGCGGCGTATCATTTGGCCGAGGCCGGGCATGACCCAGAAAAGTGTGTCCAGCCGGAGTTAATCGAGCGTGGTGGGTAAGTTGGTGCACCCCTGTAGGGAAGAAACAATCTATGCATAGCCGATCCTCGGTAACAGACGCTCGGAGTTGTATCCCGATCGATACAACTAGAACTGGATACTTGTGATGAGAAATGGATATGATGGCCCTGGGATCGCTTTCTCGCAGGGAGTCGAGGAAGGATCGAAGGGCGAGTTTGATGATAATACTACTACTACTTTATATTATGCTAATCTAGACTCTTCTAATGCTGCAAGACCGTTGAAGATGATGAAGATGCTAGTCTTTGATAGGACTAGGCTTCCCCTCTATTCTGGCATTTCTGCAGCCCAGTCCACTTATATAGCCTCCCTTTGATAATGTTGCATATGTAGTGTAGATCCTTGCTTGCTGAGTACTTCGGATGAGTACTCATGGTTGCTTTGCTTTCTTTTTCTCCCCATATCCGTTTGTCGCAACCAGATGACGGAGCCCCTGAGACCGCTGCCCCCGCCGACGACTACCACTACTACCCCGAGTGTGGCTACAACTACGAGCTGGCCGACGACCAGGAGTAGGTTCGGAGGGTCCCAGGCAGGAGGCCTGCGCCTTTCGATCGTAGTGTTTTCTTTTGCCCCGCCTTCTTAAAGGCTTATTATGTCTTTCTTTTATATATGTACTCAGATATCTGATGCTTCCACTGACACTTGTAAGCGAGCTTATGTATTCGAGCCCTCGAGGCCCCTGGCTTGTAATATAAAGCTTGTATGACTTTATTTATGTTTTAGAATTGTGTTGTGATATCTTCAAGTGAGTCCTTAGGCTTGATCGTGTGCAGTTGCGTGTATGGCTAGTGCACGATTAAGCCGGGGTCGTCACAGGTTGGTATCAGAGCCGACTGCCTCTAGGAATCCCCCTTTCCAACTCCTTGGCCAAAGTTGAGTCTAGTGGTCCAAAATTATTTTGCTAACTTGGCTATGTGGCTTACGAGCCCACGTTGCCAATTGGGTGGTATTAGGATCTTTTATTCCTTGTCTATACTCTGGGACTCTGATCTCTCTTCCTTTCGGGTCAAATTTTTTACTAACTCCAACATTAGGTTCTCGTGATCACATCCACCCGGAGTTCTGAAATTACCCCCCTTGCTTCAAGATTGTGGGCCAGGTTCTGCTTACAGGATCCTTTTATCGAGGGCATCCTGTGTTGTCACTTGCAGAATCCTAACTCCATCAGTTTTCTCCGATGTTGATGTAGCCTTTGCTATGTCTCGTTGTGTACTTCCTTACCGCGTGCCTGCGTGCCGCCTAGGATGTCTAGCTTTTGAAATTGCGCCGTTATGCTGTCCGCATGTAACCGACTCTATGTATGGATCTGTACGTCATAAATGACTACTGTTGAGTATCTATTACACAGCTTAACTATTGTCGAGTTACATCATGCTTGTCGCTAAACACTCGCAATTGCTTCTGCTAAACTACCCCTGTTGAATTTAGCAGGATGGGTGACAATAATCCACCACCGCCAGACTATATGGCTGCAATGATGCAACAGTTTGAATTGCACCGTCAGTTCGTGCAAGGGGTGATCGATCAGTTCCCCCGTCCCAATGCCAACCAGCAGCCAGCTTCAATTACGCTGCTAGAGTTTGTGCGTCTCAACCCAACGTTATTCCGCAACACAATTAATCTGTTGGATGCCGATGACTGGCTGCGTGACATCTTCTATGAGATGGAGTCAGCTGATGTTCCTCCTGTCAACTATGTCACTTTCATGACATACTTCCTGAAGGGACCCGCAGCACAATGGTGGGCCACTCACAGATAGACCCTACCTCCAGAAACTGTCGTCACCTAGGTGGAATTCAAGGTTGCTTTCCATGCCCACTATATTCCCCAGGGGGTTATAGATCGGAAGAAGGCCGAGTTCCCTAGCCTCGTTCAAGGCAACAAGACTGTAGAAGTCTACCAGCGAGAGTTCTTGGATCTGTCTCGCTATATTGAGGAAGACATCCCCACTGATGCCCGTAGGCAGGAGAAGTTCTGTGATGGGTTACACCATGACATTCAGCCAGCCCTGCTCGTCCAAGACTATCCCGACTTCGCCACCTTGGTGAACAAGGCTATCATGGTCGAGACTGGTCTGAAGAAGCATAAGGAAGCGACCAGACGCACCCGTGACGCGGGCTCGTCTTCTTAGAAGCGCCGTATATGGATTCCTCACAGCATGTACCATCCAACCGCTCCAGTGTATAGGCCCGCTTATGCTGCACCTCGTCTGCCTCATCCACCTCCGAGGCAGCCTCTTCGAGCCGCACCACCCCGAGCTCCTGCACCCCATCCCGACAGTGGACTCTGCTACAAGTGTGGCAAACCAGGTCACCTTGCCAGGACCTGCTACCAGAATCAGAATCAACTGGCTCTGCCTGCTAATGCCCGTAGCAACAATCAGCCCCGCAACAACAATGCCAGGCCTTCTTATGGTCGCGGGCAGGCTTATCACGTCAACATGGCTGAAGCTCAAGATCAACCAGAAACTGTGATGGGTACACTACTTGTTAATTCAGTACCTGCATCTATTTTATTTGATTCAGGATCATCGCATTCATTCATGTCAGAACATTTTGCACTCATGCATGACGTTAAATGTGAAACCCTACACTAGTCTTTAGTCGTAAACACTCCCGCGGGTCAATGCCAAGCCTCCATATTCAGCCCCGAAGTCTCTGTTGAGATTGAAGGGAGGAATTCTCAGGCCTTCCCCATTATCCTAAATACTTCCGACATTGATCTTATTTTGGGAATGGATTGGTTGAAGGCTCACTACGCCTCAATCAATTGTGCCACTAAAGTTGTACATCTCATGCACCCAACAGCTGGGTTAGTGAATTATCATGCTCATATCACTCAGAACGCCGATGCTTAGATTTATGCCTTGAATGCGTTAAACGCTTCTCCGCTTGAGGGGATCGAAAACATTCTAGTCGTCCGTGACTTCCAGGATGTTTTTCCAGAAGAACTTCCAGGAATACCCCCTGCTAGAGCTGTCAAGTTTGTCATCGACTTGAAGCCTGGCACTACCCCTATTGCGAAACATCCTTATAAGATGCCTCCTCACCACCTTCTCGAGCTTAAGGAAGAAATCGACTAGTCACTTAAGAAGGGCTTTATCCATCCAAGTTCCTCTGCCTGCGGAGCACCATCTCTCTTTGTCAAGAAGAAAGATGGTACGAATAGGTTGGTCCAAGATTACCGTCCTATCAACCAGGCAACCATTCAGAATAAGTATA
Source organism: Thinopyrum elongatum (assembly GCA_011799875.1). NCBI lineage: Eukaryota > Viridiplantae > Streptophyta > Magnoliopsida > Poales > Poaceae > Thinopyrum > Thinopyrum elongatum. Next base: position 411,515,386 of record CM022298.1, on the reverse strand, counting down.
CACTTCCCCGGATCAATGATCTTTATGATCAGCTTGCTGGATCATCGGTGTTCTCTAAACTCGACTTGAGGTTGGGTTATCATCAGATCCATGTCCGCGAAGAGGATATTCCCAAGACTGCCTTTTTTACCTGCTATGGCTCCTATGAATACACCGTCATGTCATTTGGCCTAACAAATGCTCCAACTATGTTCTCCCGCTTGATGAATTATATATTCATGGATTACCTTGACAAATTCGTCGTGGTATATCTAGATGATATCCTGGTATATTCGAAGAATAAGGAAGAACATGCTGAACACCTTCGTCTTGTGCTGGAGAAACTTCGAGAGCATCAACTCTATGCCAAGTTTTCCAAATGTGAGTTCTGGCTTTCTGAAGTAACCTACCTTGGTCATGTGATTTCCAAGGATGGAATTGCTGTTAACCCGGAGCGGGTTGAGGCTATTCTGGACTGGACTCCTCCGAAGAATGTCAAGCAAGTGAGAAGTTTTCTCGACCTTGCAAGTTATTGCCGTCGATTTGTCGAGAACTTTTCCAAGATTGCTAAGCCTCTGACTAATCTGCTTCACAAAGGCGTTAGGTTTGAGTGGACAGACAAATGTCAGGAAAGTTTCCAGACTCTCAAGGACAAGCTAACTTCTGCTCCAGTGCTTGCTCCTCCGGATTCTCGCAAGGACTTTGTGATATATTGCGACGCCTCTCGTCAAGGATTAGGCTATGTCCTAATGCAAGAACGGAGAGTAATTGTGTATGCTTCACGTCAATTGCGTCCACATGAAGAAAACTATCCAGTGCATGATCTTGAACTTGCTGCAGTGATCTATGCATTGAAGCAGTGGCGACATTACCTTCTTGGTAACCGGTGTGAGATATATACTGATCATCAAAGCTTGAAGTATTTGTTCACTCAACCGGATCTCAATCTCCGTCAACAACGATGGTTGGAAACAGTTACGGACTATGACTGTGGTATTTCATATACCCCTGGCAAGGCTAATGCCATGGCTGATGCCTTAAGCCGCAAGTCCTATTGCAACAACCTCATGGTTAGGCGAGCTCAGCCTCGTCTTTATGAAGAACTGCGCAAGCTGAATCTGCGTATTGTTCCACAGGGTTCTCTTAATAACCTTGTGGTACAGCAAGATCTTGAGAAAGCTGTTAAGAATGCACAAGCTAAAGATGGTGAAATTGATCTGATGAAGAAAGAACTTCACCTTGAGAAGTACATGGATTTCTCGCTGTCTGAAGACGGAACCTTGTATTTCAGAGACTGCATTGTGGTACGTCGCTTCGAGCTTATGACTGACAAGGTCATGAAGGAGGCACATGATACACCGTTGTCTATCCATCCGGGTAGCACCAAAATGTATCGTGATCTCCGTCAAAGGTACTGGTGGTCTAAAATGAAGCAGGATATTGCTCGATATGTTGCTGAATGTGATGTTTGTCATTGCGTGAAAGCCGAACATCAGAAGCCTGCTGGAATTCTGCAACCGCTTCCTATTCCTCTATGGAAATGGGATAAAGTTCAAATGGATTTCATTACTGGCCTTTCCAAGTCACAGAAGGGTCACGATGCTATTCTTGTTGTCGTCGACCAACTCTCTAAAGTCGCGCATTTTCTGCCTGTCAAAAAGACTATCACTGCTAGTCAGTTAGCAGAGATGTATATCTCCAGGATTGTTTCACTCCACGGTATTCCGAAGGAGATCAGTTCGGACCGTGGTGGTCTTTTCACCTCCAAGTTCTGGGAAAGTTTCCAAGAAGCTATGGGAACTCATATTACCTGGAGTTCAGCTTATCATCCCCAATCCCAAGGCCAAGTCAAGCGAGTCAATCAGGTTCTTGAAGATATGCTTCGGGCTTGAGTTATATCGTTCGGTAAGAAGTGGGAAGAATCTCTCCCGTATGCCGAATTCTCTTATAACAACAGCTATCAGGCCAGCTTGAAAATGGCCCTCTTCAAAGTACTTTATGGACGTAAGTGTCGAACCCCTCTGAATTGGTCAGAAACTGGGGAACGACCACTCGTGGGACAGGACATTATCCAACACGCCGAAGAGCAAGTCCGCATTGTCCGAGAAAATCTCAAGGCGGCTCAGGATCGCCAGAAGAGCAACTATGATCGCAAACGATGGGGTTTGACCTATCAGCCTGGTGATTAAGCTTATCTGTGTGTCACTCCTATGAAGGGCACTCGTCGTTTCGAAATCAAGGGCAAGCTAGCTCCACGCTACATTGGCCCCTTTCGCATTGTTGCTAGACATGGACAGGTGGCATATAAATTGGAATTGCCACCGCAATTCTCCCATATCCACGACGTCTTCCATGTGTCGCAACTTCGCTGTTGCTTCAAGGAATCTCCGCATCGCGCAGTGGATCACGAGATGCTCGAATTGCAAGATGACCTATCTTATAAGGAGCATCCGATCTGCATCCTCGATGAAGCTGAACGTCGAACTCGTCAGAAGACGACCAAGTTCCTGAAAGTGCAGTGGTCGAATCATACTGAAGATGAAGCCACTTGGGAACGCGAGGATCATCTTCGGGAAGAATATCCCGACCTCTTTCCTTCTACCTCCTGAATTCTCGGGATGAGAATTTCTTTTAGAGGAGGAGAACTTGTAACACCCCTGTGTAATAACCACTATGATCATCTGCTAATAATGCCAAGTCATTCTCATTTGCAGTGCTTAGTCACAATGGTTAAAGATTCAATTCAAATCTCTCTCTGAAAATCAATTCAAATTCAAGTACAAAATAAAGTTGTTCAAAATTTGCTGGAAAAATGTTCACCTGCTAGCAAATATTCCAAAACCATTTGATGTTAAGGAACACAACATCATCATCAATCCAAAATGGGCATAAGCATTTAAAACAGTGCCAAAACAGCACCTAAAATGACCTATCCATTTTTGAATAAATTCAAATGGATTCCAAAAATGCCCAAACTTTTTATGGCAGTGCTAGATATTGCAAACTAATTATGTGAGCAAGTTTCACATTTTTGCACAATCATTTGTTAGCTCAAAATAATGCCAAACCATCTCTGTAAAAAGGAAAAAGCAGAAACAGAAAGATAAAAAGGAAAGAGGCACTGTGCACTGGGCCTAAGTGCACAGTGCCCCGAAACAGCCCACCAGGCCCATCTCCCTCTCCCTCTCACCTGCGTGTCACCGCGTGCTTGGCCGCGCCGGCGAGCACCGGTGAAACGGCGACAGCGCGGCGTCACCGACGCGAGCGGATAAGGCCCCGGCCTCGTTCACTCCCCCTAGTCCTCCCTCGTCACTTCTCCCCTCTCCCCTCGCGCTCTCCCATCCATTCCCATCGACGGCCGAGTGCCATCGCCGCCGCACCTCACCGTTTGCCGCGGCCACCGTCGACCCCTCGCCTCGTCGACCTGTCTGTCGTCTCCGCCGTCTTCAACTACCTCGTCCTCGACCATGAGCGCAAGCAGGAGAGCTCTGCTATGCCGGGATCATGCCCTTCTTCTTCCTCGGATCGCCAGCGCGTCTCCGACAAGCGCCGTCGACTCTGCTGCTCCTAAACTACCAAGGGCCATTGGTGTGCCGCTCGGTGAGCTTCTCCGTCTCCTGCTCCCCTTCGTTAGCCTCTTCGCATGCCGTAGTTAGCTGCCGCCGTGTCCGTGCTCTGCTCACCACCGACGAGCTTGTGGCCGTCGCTATGTTCGATGTCACCGCCGCCTGAGGCCACGGTCGAGCTCCTGGTGCTCCCAGGAGCCCAACGAGCACAAGCCTGTGCTTCCCCGTATGCCGTAGCGCTGGATCCGTCGACTCCCGAACTCCGGCGTCTGCTCCGCCGCTCGCCACCGCCGTCTACGGCCGTTTCCGGCCAAGCCACCCCCATAGTTCGATGTGCGAGCGTGCGCCCGTTCGAACGCGAGTAGCTGCGCGTGAAACGACCCCCTGTGGTGATTTTCCGAGTGACTCCGGCGACGCACCGCCGCGGATTTGGTCGCCGGAGCTCTCTTCGGCGCCGACGCCGACGTGCCTCGGTGGGCCCCGCCCCTGGGTCGCTGACCGGTGGGTCCTGGGGGGCCCGTTGACTGGGTTGACCTAGTCAACGCGCTGACTGGGCAGCCCCAGCCACTGACATGTGGGCCCACCTCTGTTAATTGGTTTAATAAATGTTTTATAAATAAAAGTAATTTGTTTAGCCTAATCACTCACTGACATATGGGGCCCACACCCCTAATTAGCTTAGTTAGATTAGTTTAATCCACTGTTAAGCTCAGAACGACGAGACGAATCTGATCGTGTTGTCTGTTTCCATGTCGAAACCCTCTACGTAGGTGAACCCGCAACTTTCCTTCCTTTTCCGGTAGATGAATAGTGCATATACACCAGTTAATAATCCAACTTAAATCCTAAAATAACTAAAATGACTTAAACAAATCTTTAGGCAACCCTGCACTACCCCGTAGGCATGGCATACTCTGTGTTGCATATGTTTGCTGTGTATTTATTTGTTTCCTCCCCCTCTCCTCTCTCGATAGACCCCAACACCGACGTAGTCCCCGAGACCGACGTAGCTCCGGAGTACGACTACGTAGCTGACGACCAGTCCCTTGCCGCAGAGCTTCCAGGCAAGCACCCCCCCCTTTGAACATTCCGATATCGCCTATTCTCTTCTCTCTTATGCTTGCATTAGAAATTGTTGCTGCTACTGCTTTACCTATTCTGATGCATAGCCTGATTTTGTAACATGCTGTTGATAATTACCTGCTTTCCTAAACTGCTTAGCATAGGCTGGTTAGAGACCCATCAGAGACCCCATTTTGACCCAACTGCCCCGCTGGATTATCAGAAGACCCGATCAACGGGATTGAAGACCAGGCCCCGGCACCGCACATCACCCCCCTAGTTGTACGACACTACCAGGTTACTATCGAGTGCCGAGGGACATACCTCGTAAGCACTACTGATGTTAACTCTGTGGAGTAGTTACTCGATCATGGTCATCGAGGGTGATTCCTCCTTCTCCACTCCCGATAACGACGCTGTCGTACCACACCTCAAGTGTGAACCTCGAGGGTGATTTCCTCTTACGTTCACCTTGATGTTTACATCAGGTGGGAATCCAATGAGGGTGATGCCTCGGATTCCTTCTTCATGTGGTAGCCACACGGATTGCCTTTACATTACTATTGATACTAATGAAACTGGATAAAGACGGGTTGGCCCTAAGGGGTACCCGCGCGAGTATATTTGCGAGTGATGTGGAGTCGGGTTGACCTGGAAGGTGCCCGCGAGATAACTACGTGGCATGGCCAGGCATTCCTGGCCCTTGCCGCAAGTCCACGAGACGGGGCGACGGGGTCACATCGATCGTGAGTCTCTGCTCGTTACCGCGCGCTCTTAATTCACTAACGGTTTGGATATTTGATCCGAGTGGGCCTCTGGCCCGATAGCGCTAACCATCACGCGGGAATAATATGGGTACTCTGTGTCGTATGCATCAGCCGAAGCTTAATAGACATCATGCAACTGAGCGGCGCGCGCTGGGTTGGACCACGTTAAGCACCCTTCGTTGTACTGGAGGCTACTAGGTCTGCTCACAGGCCGCGTACGCAACGTGCTGGAGCGCCCAGGGCGATGGCCCAAGACCCCTGGGTGCATAGGTTTAGTCCGGCGTGCTGACCTCTCTATTAAGTCTTGGTCGGGTTGCGGCGTATCATTTGGCCGAGGCCGGGCATGACCCAGAAAAGTGTGTTCGGCCGTAGTTAATCGAGTGTGGTGGGTAAGTTGGTGCACCCCTGCAGGGAAGAAACAATCTATGCATAGCCGATCCTCGGTAACGGACGCTCAGAGTTGTATCCCGATCGATACAACTAGAACTGGATTCTTGTGATGAGAAATGGATATGATGGCCCTGGGATCGCTTTCTCGCAGGGACTCGAGGAAGGATCGAAGGGCGAGTTTGATGATAATACTACTACTACTTTATATTATGCTAATCTACCCTCTTCTAATGCTGCAAGACCGTTGAAGATGATGAAGATGCTAGTCTTCGATAGGACAAGGCTTCCCCTCTATTCTGGCATTTCTGCAGCCTAGTCCACTTATACAGCCTCCCTTTGATAATGTTGCATATGTAGTGTAGATCCTTGCTTGCTGAGTACTTCGGATGAGTACTCATGGTTGCTTTGCTTTCTTTTTCTCCCCATATCCGTTTGTCGCAACCAGATGACGGAGCCCCTGAGACCGCTGTCCCCGCCGACGACTACCACTACTACCCCGAGTGTGGCTACAACTACGAGCTAGCCGACGACCAGGAGTAGGTTCGGAGGGTCACAGGCAGGAGGCCTGCGCCTTTCGATCGTAGTGTTTTCTTTTGCCCCGCCTTCTTAAAGGCTTATTCTGTCTTTCTTTTATATCTGTACTCAGATATCTGATGCTTCCGCTGACACTTGTAAGCGAGCTTATGTATTCGAGCCCTCGAGGCCCCTGGCTTGTAATATAAAGCTTGTATGACTATTTATTTTTTAGAGTTGTGTTGTGATATCTTCAAGTGAGTCCTTAGGCTTGATCATGTGCATTTGCGTGTATGGTTAGTGCATGATTAAGACGGGGTCGTCACACCCTCCTCCCTTCCCACTTGTCAATAATCGAGCCATGCTGTGGTGGCATTCTCCGCGTCGATGAGCCCACGTGGAACTCGGTCCAGTATTTATCCCGCCAAGGGTGAATCCTGAGTGGAACGCTAGTGCGAATCCGTGGGGCGACGCCCCGGCAGACGTGCTCCGGCAAGGCCGTTCGCGTCAGCATGGCCTTCATGCCCACCGATGTGAGATCATTGGCAATATAAGGAAAAGGAGAGAGGAGCCGACCCTTCTTTTCCACCATACATCATCAACTGCAAGCATTTCATTAGCCCCTCCGGCTCTTGCCTGGGTAGATGCATAACTAATAAACTGCCAAGTCTTTCCCTTGTGCGCCTTCTTGTTTGCTGTCTTTTCAGAACAAGGATAGACACACGAATGGGGGAAATGATCGCAAGTGGGGAAGGAGGTGTTATATGAGACCTAATGCATACCCGACAAGGGAGGGGAGCATTAACGAAAGATAAGTTAGCATGATCGTTGGTTCTTCTTTAGCACTTACGTCGTATATCCTTCGGACAACCATGATTTTCGTATGGCAAGCCTTTTGTATGATGGTACCTTACTGTATTTGTCTGCGCCCCCGCTTTGTTTCGAGCTTGCTCAACAAAGTGGGCAGCTGCATCAAGGGCCGTTAAAGAAAAACCTGCCGGGGCATACCCTTGCCAGCTGAATGCTAAGGACCCGTTCCTCACAGCAATCGCGGCGGAATGCTACTGGCGGGAAACCAAAGTACGCAAAAGAAACTAACCATACGAACATCAATGGGCAAACAAAATAAGGATAGCGCGCATTGGCATAATTAAACATCAGTTCAACGGGTGCAAAACTAGAAACAGTACGGGACCTAAACACAGGACGCATGATTGTTTTGTTACAGGGCGCCACGACAATAAGAACGGCTCAAGGTTGGGCATGCTGGTCTCCGGGGACCCTTGGGATAGAGAGGACCTTGTCGGCAAGGGGACTGGCCTTTGCCTCGGCAGCAAAAACGTCGGCACCAGGTGGCAGCCTCTTGAAGCCATCGGAGAGGTTGAGGTCCGGATGACGATAGGCAAGATTACTCAGGACCATAAAGAGGGCGTCGCGGGCAAGCTTTCGGGATTCAACAGCGAAGCATTCGGCCCTATCTTCTTCGTACATCCTCAGCCCTTCAATCAGGCCTCCAAAGAAGAGCGTCAGCTTGACGCTTGGAACTTCATGGTCGCTGACAGAGAAAGCCCAGCTCTTCATCTCCATCTTAGAGATTTGGGCGGTGAGGCACTCAGCGATATCAACCAGGCTTTTGATCAAGAGGTCGCGTTGCTCGATTTGTTTCTGCAGCTTGTCCTCCGCATCCTGCCAAAGTATTCTTGTGTTCTCCAAGTCCTTCATTAGCAACTGCTCACGAACACCAGCGGACTCAATCTCGCTTTCCAGGGTGCCAAGTCATGCTTTCATATCAGTGATGGTGCCATTGGCAGTGTCAAGGTCCTGGCTCTTGGAGGAAAGTTGTGATTGCGTCTCCTTCAGGAGAGTCTCTGCTTCTGCGCTTCTTCCTTAAGAGCCATGATTTCCTTGGCGCTCCTGGCAAGATCCTCTGTCATCTTAGCCACCTGTTGGTCAAGGTCAGTTTTGGCGGCGGACGCAGCGGCAAGTTCATCGGTGACCTTCTTCAACTGAGCTGAAGAGTCAAGTGTAAGCGTGTCAAGAGCCACTTTGTGCTTGTCCTCCAGGTCCTTGGTACGTTGCTGGACAAGAGCCTCCAGTTCTTCATCCTTGCTGCGGAGGGTGGCTTCAAGTTTTCCTTCCCGGGTAGAGATATCCTTTTCCTTGGCGTCCAGAAGCGCTTCGCGCTCCCCCAAGTAGATTGCCTGGGTAGCAACATCCTCCTTGGCCATGGTTATCACCTTCTGTTGCCGCAGAAGGGATTAAGACTGTTTGTTGTGCCACTCACGGAGTTCGCCGCCCTTATCCCTCAGTTTCTGATCCATGAGACCGGCAGAGTCCCGCTGCTCCTTGATCATCTGCCACTTCAGGCTATACCTGCTTTGCATATCCTTGATGCTGGTCACCATGGACTCCAAGAAGGATAGGTCCATGGCTGCACCAACGGAATCATCAGTCCCTTCGGCTCTCTGAGACAGCGGCGCCAAGATGCGCCGGATCTCTTCATCAAAATCCACGCCCGCTGCAACAGATGAGCCGGGGGCTGCGAGCCCAGGCTGAGCAAGGACTAGCGCCAGCTTGCTTGAATATGGCTGTGGGACTGCTGCTGGTGTACCAAACGAGGGAAGGGGCCCCATGGTTTGCAGAGGGGTTTTCTCCTCCACAACTGCTTCTTGGCCAGAGGTGCTGCCTGGGGCTTTCCCTGTTCCTTCGGGAAATTCTTGTATAGACCCGGCAGCCTGACCCTGGCCTTCCATGGCAGCAATCTTGATGGCCTCCTCGGCAGCATCCCTACCAATACTGGCCACTTCTTCCCGCAGCTCTGGTTCCTCGGCCAACAAAGCTGCAGGCGAATTAACAAGCAATAATGAAGAGATGCTAAAAATCGCTGGGTCGGAGACCTGGAAGCAAAGTAATTCAAATAAAAAGATAGGGCAAGCAGATTACCCGGTGGCGTTTGCTGCAAGAGGGAATCGGTCTCCCCGGCAACATCAGTTGCCGTGGTGCGGTCCGTGGCCCCTTCCTCGGTGACCGTGATCTCGACATGGGCCGACCCCTCGGTGGAAGCTCTTGTTGGTGATTTCTCAGCTTGGACGACGGGCGGGGTGGGCCTCTCATGGTGGGCCCCACCCTGGTGGATCTCCTCTCCTCCCTTGGCGGGGGATGGTGCGCGTTCTTCTGCGTCTTCCTTGGCGGGCGAGGCTTGCTCCATACTTCTGCGTCAAGGACTGGGCTGGAAGCTGGGTGCAGGATCCTCGGTGCTATCTTCCGCCAAGGGCCCGACGACGTCACTTGCTTGGTTCTTTTGGCCCGGTGGATGAGGGGTTCTTCATCCCTGTCAAGACAACAAGCCGGGTTGAGTCAAGCAAGCACCAAGTGCATGGTCCTTCAACAAGAAAAATCAGTTATCCCCTTACTCTGGGTCGATGAGCATGGAGCCCAGTGCGTATCCCGCAGGTGGCAGGGTCGTTCTCCCCCTCTTCAGGGTCGGGGGAGCAGAACTTCCCGGCAGCTTCAAGTCTTTTTGAAGAGCTGGGGGCTCCGGCGGGATTGAGCTGTGTGAGGATGCTGGACTTGACTGGGGGCTGAGATCAACCCCCTTGACCGTCCGTCACTTGGCGGGTGGAGTCTTGGCCTCGGAAAGGCGGGAGGAATGGCGGCGTACTACGTCAGGCTTGTCATTCTTGGTGGCGATCTTCTTTACTCTCTTGGTGGCTGGCGCGGGAACGGGGGCCATTGTTCCCCGGCTGGCCCGCATGTGGGGACGCTAGTCCGGATTGGGCTCTGGAGCTTGAGGACCCATTGTGAGCCACTCCTCCTCAGGCTGCTCTGTTTCTTCAACCTCGTCTCCTCCTTGAGCCTCTACTGCCGCGGCATGAAGAATTTTAGCCCCGGCAGGACTAATCTCAGCAGCTTCCTCCGTGGCGTGCCCCTCATCCATTTCATCTGAGGAGCCTTCGCCTTCGGCCTCCACTTCCTCCTCTTCCTCCTCCTCCTCTTCTCTAGGTCTTGCCTTCCCAGCAGCCCGGAGCGCTTTGTCCTCTTCAATCCGCCTCCTGATAAATTCTGCCTCCACCTTCGAGGTGCATTTGAACATGTTGCTCTCCACCCTGGTAGCCCTTTCTTCCAGGTTGGAGACCCACTCGATCTCTGCATCTAGCTCGGGCATTTTCCAATCGGCCTCAACCCCGTAAGCATTATAGTGGGGCATCCACTTCAGAATCTGGTCCCGGGCGGAATTGATGTGCAGTGGGACGACCCTTGCCGGCAAAGGGAATGGCCCGAGGCTGCCGAACAACTGTTCGCACAACCAGCCATGGTCGTATATGGACAGATTGTTGACGAGGCCCGGGTATAGACGCATCCTGTCTGCAGCATCTCCATACTCCCAGGCAAATCTGTCCCTCTTCTGTAGTGGTGCAGTACGGCACCTGAGGAAGTCAGCCCCCACCTGCTCAATGGTTAGCCCAACAGCCTTAAGGCGCGTGATTCGATTTAGCGCAGGGCGAAGCCTATCGTCAGTGAGGCCTGGCTTGCCCCCTTCGCTGCCGCACACGACGCATTCCGTCTGCGCCCTGCAGTACTCTGGGGTGTCCTTCTCCTGAATCCAGCACCAGTCTGCCCTCCATTCTTCCCATCTGCCGTGCTGTTGACCAGGGAGGTAATCCCAGATTTCCTTCTTGCCCCGGGGAATCCAACTTATATTCCCCGAGCGGTGAGTTTTGCCTTCAACCTGCGGGACAAAGAAGTGCCTGAACAAATCCACATTGGGGGCAACTCCAACAAAATTCTCACACAGATGTGCAAAGATCGCCATGCACGCCATTGCATTGGGCATAAAATCCAAGAGGTGAAATCCATATACCACCATCATGGCTTCGAAGAAATCAGAAAAGGGGGAGGTGAGACCGCAGAGGAAGTACGCGCAAAAAAAGCGGTACGAGTTCGGCGGAACCTCTTTCCCCTCTGGCAGAACCACAGGCGCTCTATGCCCCTTCAAAACTTCCCTCCCCCACATGTATGCATACCTCGCCCTCAGGGTTTGGCTGTCCAGGCTCGACGGGAAGAAGACCACGTCCTCCTGCCGTTTCCTGTCCAGCTCCGCCGCTCTTTTCTTCTTCCCTTCTGTCGTTGCTTCCTTCGCGGTGGTCGCCCACTTCCCCCTTGCGGCGGCGGCTTTCTTTCCCATCCTTTGGGATCGCCAGAGGAACGGAAGGTTTGGTGGGGCGATGGAGGCGAGTGTTGGCGTGGGGGCAGTTGCTTGGCTTGAGGAAGAAGATGGTGGAAGGAGAAACAGATGCGAATGAGCAGCGCCCTTTGCGTTGCCTTTTTATTAGGAACGGGCGCAGGGGGCTGGCTCTTCGCTATCTTTTCTCAGGAAGTTACCGTTTTACAAGCGCACTACCCATTAACTGCTACAGTCCCACGACCCCACGACCTGTGGTAATTATGCGAGTGGACGTTGGATTGACTGTTCATCATGACAACCGCTGCATGTGCAGCATCCTTTCGACGCGTGTCCGTGCACTGTTTGGGGCCTAACCCAACGTGCCCGGGGACACGTATGGCTCAGGCCCGGGGGCTTCTGTCGGGGTACACAAACAGGCGTGTATGTTTTCCCTGACTTGTACACGGACGGAAGGCCTCCTCCCCGGCAACCAAGCCCAAGCCGAAGAAACGGCTCTTACTAAGTTCAAAGAGCGGATCAAGAAGACCAAGAATAAGCACAATAGAAGAATATCACCTTGGGAAAGCCTCCCTTGCCGGGCAGGAAGCCTGGCCGGGTCGAGGCCGCCCCAAGGACAAGTTCAAGACTTCCCCAGCAAGCTTGTCGGGTCCGCCAAGGGCAGGATCCCTGCCAAGACGCCACCGCTCCACCGCACAGCGACGCAAGTCACTTATCAGTGCGGTGTCAAACCCCCAAGTGATTAAGTGGCCTCTGCTAAGCACATGGCGGCCCATTGGAAGACAAGATTTATCCAAGTGACACCCGTCCAGAAGCGTGTCAAGATTATAAGCAAGAGATGGTTAAGCGGCTTGGCAGGCCTGCCGGGCTTCATCCTCAGCATGACACCTAGCAGCGCATTTAATGCACTTTGTCCTAACTGCCAAAGTTAGGTATGATAGCACTGTTGGCTATCTAATCAATAGATAAAGACTGTTTTGCCATTGTGGTTACCCCTTAAGCTATAAAAGGAGGTCCAAGGCGCCATAGCAAAGGATTCGGCCCCTCACGCACTTGTACGCGCGTAGCTGCCCTCCCCGAGGCACCCTTGCCGGGCTTGAGCACTGCATGCTCGTTGTGTTCTTCCAATCAATCCACCAAAGCAGGAGTAGGGTTTTACGCTACCCTGCGGCCCAAACCTGGGTAAAAACCACCAGTGTCACTACCATCATGTTGTTCCATGGCTTCTCCTCTTTGTGCAACGTGATCCCCCTTGCCGAATCACAAAGGGGCTCATGGCCCCATAGGTGATCGTGATCCACCACGACACCCGGCATGTCTCTTTCCCAAGCACACGCACTATATAGTAGTGTATCTTTTCCATACACACAAAACGTCGCTCCCAAACATATATCTCCCTAGTTATGTGGTTCTCGCACACTCTCCATCTTCTCTCTATCTCTCTCTCTCGCATTAATTGATACACACCTCACTCACCACCCCCACTACAAATAAGCACCCTTTGTCTCCTTGTGCACCACTCTCCTCTTTCTATCTCTCCCACATGCGGACCTGACCCAGCTCCTTCCCTATATACATATATGTCGTGACTCTTTCCATAGCTCCCTAGCGTATCATCATTCTCAATCTCGCACGTTGTTCTCTACACCATCTATTCTAGATCTCTCATGAAGTCTCTATCACACAAATGATGACTCGCTTTCCTTGCGTCTCCGTACATAGGCCACTTTCGAACAACATCAACCTTGTCTCCCTATCTATAAGCCACTTCCGCACACAAACGACCCCTCTCTCTCCCCCTCTCTTCCTCTCTCTCTCCCTCACTCTCTCTCTCTCTCTCTCTCTCTCTCTCTCTCTCTCGCTCTCGCTCTCACACCCCTCTCCCACACACACTCGATGTCTCTTCCAAATAGTCTGCTCCCCGCCTGCACCCATGCTATCCCGCTACTACACATGCCTTCTCTCTCTTGGACAAACATGTCACACCATTCCCCCTTCCCTACTAGGTTTACATCATTAGTGGTCTCTCTTCTCCACATACACACACTCCCTCTCACACACACGCGCGCGCACAAACACTCACAGACATGCACAAACACCCATATATCTGGATCCTTCTATTAAGACACACACCCTTGCATATTCTCTCTAGCTCTAGGTATATATATATATCCCCCTCTCTCTAGCTCACATGCACACCAAAATTTTCTGTCTCTCTAACTCACACATCTCTCCCCATGTCCGCATGTGTATCTCACACACTCACTCTCTGATTATGTCTATGTGTCTCCACGTTACACAACACAAAGCCCCATGCACATGTCTCTCTCTATCCTCCACACACAGAGACACAAAGAATATCTTATCATTGCCTCAGTCTCTATATATCACACACACACGCGCCATCTCTCTCTCTCGCACACTCGCTCAACCAAGGTTTTCTCGTGAATAACTTATCGTCTATTCATCAACAGTCGTGGTAGTACGACGAACACGAGACGTGAAAAAGAATAAATCTACACGTCCGTAGACCACCTAGTATGAATACTAGAACTAGAGCGATCCGAAAGCGCGCCGCCGTCACCCCCTCCTTATCGGCGACGGGAAAACCTTTGTTTTACAAAGTCGGGAAGTCATCGTGCTAAGGCCCCACATCCTCAGCCATTGAATAGAACAAAGATCCAAGTTTATGGAAACAAGTATCGATAATACTGATACGTCCATTTAGCATCATGTTTTCCTACTGTTATTTATAATGTTTTTATGCATAATAATGCTTTTGGGAGTAATTCTAATGCCTTTTCTCTCATAATATGCAAGGTTTACACAAAGAGGCAGAATACCGGCAGCTAGAATTCTGGGCCTGAAAAAGCTACGTCAGAGTTACCTATTCTGCACATCTCCAAATAAGCTAAAAATTTGCGGAGAATTATTTTGCAATATATAAAAAATATTGGAGCAAATAACTACCGGAGGAGGCCCACCAGGTAGGCACAACCCACCTGGGCGCGCTAGGCCCCCCAAGCGCGCCCTGGTTGGATGTGCCCTCCTCGGCCCACCTCCGGTGCCCATCTTCTGGTATATAGGTCATTTTGACCTAGACAAAATCAGGAGGGGGACTTTCAGGATGAAGCGCCGCCGTCTCGAGGTGGAACTTGGGCAGGAGCACTTTTGCCCTCTAGCGGAGCGATTCCGCCGGGGGAACTTCCCTCCCGGAGGCGGAAATCATCGCCATCGTCATCACCAACAACTCTCCCATCTTTGGGAGGGCCATCTTCAACAACACCATCTCCTCTCAAACCCTAGTTCATCTCTTGTGTTCAATCTTTGTACCGGAACCTTAGATTGATACTTGTGGGTGGCTAGTAGTGTTGATTACATCTTGTAGTTGATTACTATATGGTTTATTTGGTGGAACATTATATGTTCAGATCCATTATGCTATTTAATACACCTATGATCTTGAGCATGATTATTATTTGTGAGTAGTTACTTTTGTTCTTGAGGTCACGGGAGAAATCATGTTGCAAGTAATCATGTGAACTTGATATGTGTTCGATATTTTGATGATATGTATGTTGTGATTCCCTTAGTGGTGTCATGTGAACGTCGACTACATGGCACTTCACCATATTTGGGCCTAAGGGAATGCATTGTGGAGTAGTTATTAGATGATGGGTTGCTAGAGTGACAGAAGCTTAAACCCTAGTTTATGCGCTACTTCGTAAGGGACCGATTTGGATCCAAAAGTTTAACGCTATGGTTAGATTTTATATTAATACTTTTCTCGTAGTTGCGGATGCTTGCGAGGGGGTTAATCATAAGTAGGAGGTTTGTTCAAGTAAGAACAGCACCTAAGCACCGGTCCACCCACATATCAAATTATCAAAGTAGCAAACACGAATCAAACCAACATGATGAAAGTGATATGATGAAATTCCCATGTACCCTCAAGAACGCTTTGCTTATCATAAGAGACTGTTTTGGCCTGTCCTTTGCCACAAAAGGATTGGGCTACCTTGCTGCACTTTATTTACTGTTACCGTTACTTGCTCATTACAAATTACCTTGCTATCAAACTACTTGTTACCGACTATTTCAATGCTTGCAGAAAATACCTTGCTGAAAACCACTTGTCATTTCCTTCTGCTCCTCATTGGGTTCGACACTCTTACTTATCGAAAGGACTACGACTGGTCCCCTATACTTGTGGGTCATCAAGGCTCTTTTTTGGCGCCGTTGCCAGGGAGTGAAGCGCTCTTGGTAAGTGGAAATTGGTAAGGAAAAATTATTACTACGTGCTGAAATTTATTGTCACTTGTTACTATGGAGAATCATCCTTTGAGGGGTTTGTTCGGGGTATCTTCACCTCGACCGGAACCACAATTAGCTACCCCTCAACGTACTGCACCTACTGAAAATATTGGTTATGAAATTCCTTTGGGTATGATAGAACAACTGCTAGCTAATCCTTATGCAGGAGATGGAACTGAACATCCTGATATGCACTTGATATATGTGGATGAAATTTGTGGATTATTTAAGCTTGCAGGTTTATCCGGAGATGAAGCTAAGAAGAAGTTTTTCCCTTTATATTTGAAGGGAAAAGCATTGACATGGTATAGGCTATGAGATGATATTGGATCTTGGAATTGGAACCGGTTGAAATTGGAATTTCACCAAAAAAATTATCCTATGCATCTAGTTCATCATGATCGGAATTATATATATAATTTTTGGCCTCATGAAGGAGAAAGTATCGCTCTAGCTTGGGGGAGGCTGAAGTCAATGTTATATTCATGCCCCAATCATGAACTCTCTAGAGAAATTATTATTCAGAATTTTTATGCTCGGCTTTCTCGTGATGATCAATCCATGCTCGATACTTCTTGCACTGGTTCTTTTATGAAGAAGACTATTGAATTCATGTGGGATATTTTAGAAAGAATTAAATGCAACTCTGAAGATTGGGAACTTGACGAAGGTAAAGAGCAAGGTATTAAGCTTCAATTTGATTGTGTTAAATCCTTTATGAATACCGATGCTTTTCACAAGTTTAGCACTAAATATGGACTTGACTCTGAGATAGTAGCCTCTTTTTGTGAATCATTTGCTACTCATGTTGATCTCCCTAAGGAGGAGTGGTTTAAATATCATCCCCCTATCAAATAAGAAATTAAAGAACCCGACATAGCTAAAGATGAAACTATTGTTTACAATGTTGATCCAGTTGTGCCTACTGCTTATATTGAAAAACCACCTTTCCCTGTTAGGATAAAGGAACATGCTAAGGTTTCAACTGTGGTTCGCAAAAGTAATATTAGAGCACCTAAACCTGCTGAACAAATCAAGGTAGAACCTAGTGTTGCTATGGTTAAAGATCTCCTGGTAGAGAATATTGATGGGCATGTTATTTACTTCTGTGATGAAGCTGCTAGAATTGCCAAACCCGATGAAAAAGATAAACATAGACCTGTTGTTGGCATGCCTGTTGTCTCAGTTAAAATAAGATATCATTGTTATCATGGTTTATGTGATTTAGGTGCTAGTGTGAGTGCCATTCCTTTTACCTTATACCAAGAAATTATGAATGACATAGCACCCGCTGAAATAGAGGACATAGATGTCACTATTAAACTTGCTAATAGAGACACCATCACACTACTTGGGATTGTTAGAGATGTTGAAGTCTTGTGTGGGAAAATAAAATACCCTACTGATTTTCTAGTTCTTGGTTCCCCACAAGATGACTTCTATCCCATTATCTTTGGTAGACCTTTCTTGAACACTGTCAATGCTACTATAGATTGTCATAAACAAACTGTCAGTGTTCACTTTGGTGATGAGTCTCATGAATTTAATTTTTCCAAGTTTAATAGACAACCTCATAAGAAATAATTACCTAGTAAGGATGAAATAATTGGTCTTGCTTCTATTGCCGTACCTCCTACTGATCCATTAGAACAATATTTTCTAAACCATGAAAATGATATGCATATGCATGAAAGAAATGAGATAGATAAAATTTTCTTTGAACAACAACCTCTACTCAAACACAATTTGACTATTGAAACTCTAGGAGGTCCTCCTCCACCTAAAGGTGATCTAGTGTTTGAATTAAAACAATTGCCTGACACTTTGAAATTGCTTATCTCGATGAGAAAAAGATATATCCTGTTATTATTAGTGCTAACCTTTCAGAGCATGAAGAAGAAAGACTATTAAAAATTCTGAAGAAGCACCGTGCTGCTATTGGATATCTCTTGATGATCTTAAGGGCATTAGTCCCACTCTCTGTCAGCACAAGATTAATATGGAACCTGATGCTAAACCCGTTGTTGATCATCAATGACGTTTGAATCCTCAGATGAAAGAAGTGGTAAGAACTGAAATATTAAAGCTTCTGGAAGCAGGTATAATCTATCCCATAGCTGATAGTAGATGGGTAAGCCCCGTTCATTGTGTCCCTAAGAAGGGAGGTATTACTGTTGTTCCTAATGATAAAAATGAGCTCATTCCACAAAGAATTGTTACTGGCTATAGAATGGTAATTCATTTTATAAAATTAAATAAAGCAACTAGAAAAGATCATTACCCTTTGCCTTTTATTGATCAAATGTTGGAGAGATTATCTAAGCACACACACTTCTATTTTCTTGATGGATATTCTGGTTTTTTCTCAAATACCTGTTTCACAACCTGATCAAGAGAAAACCACTTTTACTTGCCCTTTTGGAACTTATGCTTATATACGTATGCCTTTTGGTTTATGCAATGCACCTGCTACCTTTCAAATATGTATGACTGCTATATTCTCTTATTTTTGTGAAAAGATTGTAGATGTTTTCATGGATGATTTTTCTGTTTATGGAACTTCTTTCGATGATTGCTTAAGCAACCTTGATCGAGTTTTGCAGAGATGTGAGCAAACTAACCTTGTCTTGAATTGGGAGAAGTGCCATTTTATGGTTAATGAAGATATTGTCTTGGGGCATAAAATTTCTGAACGAGGTATTGAGGTGGACCAAGCTAAAGTTGATGCAATTGAGAAAATGCCATGTCCTAAAGATATTAAAGGTATTCGTAGTTTCCTTGGTCATGCTGGTTTCTATAGGAGGTTTATTAAAGACTTCTCTAAAATATCTAGGCCTATTACAAATCTTTTACAAAAGGATGTTCCATTTGTTTTTTGATGATGATTGTGTAGAAGCCTTTGAAACACTTAAGAAAGCCTTAACTTCTGCACCTATTGTTCAACCACCTGATTGGAACTTGCCTTTTGAAATTATGTGTCATGCTAGTGATTATGTTGTTGGTGATGTTCTAGGACAAAGAGTCAATAAGAAATTAAATGTTATTCATTATGCTTGCAAAACTCTAGACAGTGCCCAAAGAAATTATGCTACTACTGGAAAAGAATTTTTAACAGTTGTGTTTGCTTGTGATAAATTCAGATCTTACATTGTTGATTCCAAAGTAATTGTTCACACCGATCATGATGCTATTAAATATCTTATGGAAAAGAAAGATGCTAAACCTAGACTCATTAGGTGGGTTCTCTTGCTACAAGAATTTGATCTACATATTACGGGTAGAAAAGGAGCTGAGAACCCCGTAGATGATAACTTATCTAGGTTAGAGAATATCCTTGATGACCCACTACCTATTGATGATAGCTTTCCTGATGAACAACTAGCTGCAATAAATGTTTCTCATAATACTCCTTGGTATGCTGACTATGCTAATTATATTGTTGCTAAATACATACCACCTAGTTTCACATACCAACAAAAGAAAAAATTCTTTTATGATTTAAGACATTACTTTTGGGATGACCCACATCTTTATAAAGAAGGAGTAGATGGTGTTATTAGACATTGTGTACCTGAGCATGAACAGGAACAAATCCTACGGAAATGTCACTCCAAAGCTTATGGAGGGCATCATGCGGGAGATAGAACTGCTCATAAGGTATTACAATCTGGTTTTTATTGGCCTACTCTCTTCAAGGATGCCCGTAAGTTTGTTTTATCTTGTGATGAATGTCAAAGAATTAGTAATATCGGTAAGCGTCAAGAAATGCCTATGAATTATTCACTTGTTGTTGAACCATTTGATGTTTGGGGTTTCGATTATATGGGACCTTTTCCTTCCTCCAATGGGTATACACATATTTTGGTTGCTGTTGATTATGTTACTAAGTGGGTAGAAGCTATTCCAACTAGTAGTGCTGATCATAATACTTCCATTAAAATGCTTAAAGAAGTTATTTTCCCGAGGTTTGGAGTCCCTAGATATTTAATGACTGATGGTGGTTCACACTTTATTCATGGTGTTTTCCGTAAAATGCTTGCTAAACATGATGTTAACCATAGAATTGCATCACCCTATCATCCTCAATCTAGTGGTCAAGTTGAACTTAGCAATAGAGAAATAAAACTAATATTACAAAAAACTGTTAATAGGTCCTGAAAGAATTGGTCTAAGAAATTGGATGATGCACTTTGGGCCTACAGAACAACATATAAAAATCCTATGGGTATGTCTCCCTATAAAATGGTTTATGGAAAAGCTTGTCATTTGCCTCTAGAGTTAGAACACAAAGCATATTGGGCAATTAAAGAACTCAACTATGACTTCAAACTTGCCGGTGAAAAGAGGTTATTTGATATTAGCTCGTTAGATGAATGGAGAACCCAAGCTTATGAGAATGCCAAGTTATTTAAAGAAAAAGTTAAAAGATGGCATGACAAAAGAATCCAAAAGTGGGGATTCAAAGTTGGAGAATATGTTCTTTTGTACAACTCTCGTTTCAGATTCTTTGCAGGAAAACTTCTCTCTAAATGGGAAGGACCATATATCATCGAGGAGGTTTATCGCTCTAGAGCTATCAAGATAAATAATGCCAAAGGTACTAATCCGAAGGTGGTCAGTGGGAAAAGAATTAAACACTATATCTCAGGTACGCCTATTAATGTTGAAAGCAATATTATTCAAACCATGACACCGGAGGAACACATAAAAGAAACCTTCTGGAACACTCCTGAATCATGAAAAAAGAGGAGGTACATGATATGATAAGTAAACGGACTCCGAAAAATCCGCAAAAATATTTTCTGTCAGTTTTGGAATATTACAAAAAATATGAAAATAAGAAATAACCAGGAAGGCAATCGAGGAGGGCACAAGACACCAGGGCGCGCCTGGGCCCCTTGGCGCACCCAGGTGGGTTGTGCCCACCTCGCGAACCTTCCCGACTCCATTTTCCTCCCGATTGCTTGTTTCCCAAGATAAAAAATCTTTATATACCCCCCGAACGTATTGACCACCGTATCGCGGAGAAATCTTCTGTTCTTCTTTCTTGCTGTTTTCTGTCAGATCTGTTAGGCCAGGCATCATGTCTTCTTCCTCCTCCAACAAAGTAGAAGAAGATGCTTGGTTGATGAAGATGGAACTAAAGAGAGAGGGTCCAGAGGAAACCATCAAGGGTGATAAGGTCAAGGAAGTCATGGGAGATCGAGTTTCGGCAGTAGGGCAGGCTGTTCCAGCAGCAGAAGAAGAAGACGTCCTTCAACCTTACTATGAGTATCTTACCCCTACTGAAATTGAAGCTTTCAGGGTCATTGAAACGGTTCATGTGCAAAATAAATATCTCACTCGTGAAAATATTCTGTTGCAAGAGCACATCATCGCCCTCCGAAGCATCATCCGTAGATTGGAGAACCTCCTGAGCCTGAAGTGTGAAGCAACTTCACCACCACCACCACCATATTCTCCAACAATAGAAAGTTGAGTACATGGTATGGGCACTCCCCTTGGATTGTGCCAAGCTTGGGGGAGGTGCCCCGGTATTGTATCATCACCACTATCTTTGCTCTTATCTATTTTAGTTTGATCTTTAGTTATCCTGTGATTTAGTTGAATAAATGTTTAGTTCGATCCTTTCTTTTCGAGTGCTTGCTTAGTGATCTATCTATGTAATCGTGTGCGAAATATATAATAAAGAGTAGTTTGAGTTTTGTTTCTTTACTCTTTTGTTCCAATAAAAAGAAAGGAAAATAAATGAAAAAGATCATATGCTAATCTTATGGTAAGTAATGACATCACATAAGGAAAAGTATAAGTGGTAAAATTTATTGGAGATTAACAAA
This sequence comes from Thinopyrum elongatum, assembly GCA_011799875.1. Classification (NCBI taxonomy): domain Eukaryota; kingdom Viridiplantae; phylum Streptophyta; class Magnoliopsida; order Poales; family Poaceae; genus Thinopyrum; species Thinopyrum elongatum. Next base: position 411,493,776 of record CM022298.1, on the reverse strand, counting down.
CATAGCATTGGTCAATGATACAACTCATGAAAGAATTAATAAGGGAAGAGAAGATTCACATGCAAATACACTGTCTTGGACATCTTTTATGATTGTGAGCCCCCACTAAATACTTTGTGTCAAAATAGTTGACGTTGGACAAGGAAGACAACATAATGATTTAGTTTGCCCATATTCACATAGAAGTTATATTATCATAGATCCTTCAACATGTGGTGCTTTCTCAATATCTTTTCTAGCCAAAAATTCCGCACTAAGTAGAGATACTACTTGAGCATCCAAAAACCCTTAACCAAAAATCTTATTTTGAGATTCCACCATACCTACCTATGGATTGAGTAAGATCCTTCAAGTAAGTTGTCATCGGTGCAATAAGGCAATAAAATTGCTTCTAAATGTGTTGGATCATTTAGTGTAAGAGAAAATTGAGCGTTGTACGAACTTGTGATGGCAAAGTAATAAAAGCGACGGACTGCATAATAAAGGTTGCTATCATAACGGGCAATATAACATGACGTTATTTTGCATTAAGGGATTTGGCATACAAACAAATAAGCGCATGACAACCTCTGCTTCCCTCTGCGAAGGGTCTATCTTTTACTTTTATGCATTTACTTTTACGTAAGAGTCAAAGTATTCTTCCCTATTACTTTTTCTTTTTTCTTTTTGCAAGCATCATGTGGTGAGGAAAGATCTAGGAACATATATCCAGTTGGATATGAGTGGGCATGAGTTATTATTGTTGACATCACCCTTGAGGTGAATACGTTGGGAAGCAAAACTATAAGCCCCTATCTTTCTATGTGTCTGGTTGAAACTTTTTGTTCATGGGTATGCTGTGAGTGTTAGCAATCATAGAAGTTTAAATGATGGTTGAGTATGTGGACTTGCCTAAAGGCTCCGATACGCGACCCTTCCTGAAAATATGATAGATTGTAGTTGCAAAGTTGACTGAGAACATAGTTTGTTGGTTTTCAATAAGGTTTATGCTTTATACTTCAATATTGTGATGAATTGTTACTTGTTCATGGGAAGTTATATGATAAAAGTTATTTGATAAAGTTTTATGTTAAAGTTCCTTGCTGTTATAATAATATGCATGATGCTTCTATGTCAGTATTTTGTTTTTATCGACACCTCTCTCTCTAAGCATGTGGGCATGTTTTTCGATTTTGGTTTTTCTCTTGAGGACAAGCGAGGTCTAAACTTGGGGGAGTTGATACATCCATTTTGCATCATGTTTTCCTACTGTTATTTATAATGTTTTTATGCATAATAATGCTTTTGGGAGTAATTCTAATGCCTTTTCTCTCATAATATGCAAGGTTTACACAAAGAGGGAGAATACCGGCAGCTGGAATTCTGGACCTAAAAAAGCTACATCAGAGTTACCTATTCTGCACATCTCCAAATAAGCTAAAAATTTATGGAGAATTATTTTGCAATATATAAAAAATATTGGAGCAAATAACTACCGGAGGAGGCCCACCAGGTGGGCACAGCCCACTTGGGCGCGCCAGGCCCCCCAGGCACGCCCTGATGGGTTGTGCCCTCCTCGGCCCACCTCCGGTGCCCATCTTCTAGTATATAGGTCACTTTGACCTAGAAAAAATTAGGAGGGGGACTTTCAAGACGAGGCGCCACCATCTCGAGGCGGAACTTGGGTAGGAGCACTTTTGCCCTCCGGCGGAGCGATTCCGTCGGGGGAACTTCCCTCCCGGAGGGGGAAATCATCGCCATCGTCATCACCAACAACTCTCCCATCTTTGGGAGGGCCATCTCCATCAACATCTTCAACAGCACCATCTCCTCTCAAACCTTTGTTCATCTCTTGTGTTCAATCTTTGTACCGGAACCTTAGATTGGTACTTGTGGGTGGCTAGTAGTGTTGATTACATCTTGTAGTTGATTACTATATGGTTTATTTGGTGGACGATTATATGTTCAGATCCATTATGCTATTTAATACCCCTATGATCTTTATCATGATTATTATTTGTGAGTAGTTACTTTTGTTCTTGAGGTCAAGGGAGAAATCATGTTGCAAGTAATCATGTGAACTTGATATGTTTTCGATATTTTGATGATATGTATGTTGTGATTCCCTTAGTGGTGTCATGTGAACATCGACTACATGGCACTTGACCATATTTGGGCCTAAGGGAATGCATTATGGAGTAGTTATTAGATGATGGGTTGCTAGAGTGACATAAGGTTAAACCCTAGTTTACGCGCTACTTCGTAAGGGACCGATTTGGATCCAAAAGTTTAATGCTATGGTTAGATTTTATCTTAATACTTTTCTCGTAGTTGCGGATGCTTGCGAGGGGGTTAATCATAAGTAGGAGGTTTGTTCAAGTAAGAACAGCACCTAAGCACCGGTCCACCCACATATCAAATTATCAAAGTAGCGAACACGAATCAAACCAACATGATGAAAGTGATATGATGAAATTCCCGTGTACCCTCAAGAATGCTTTGCTTATCATAAGAGACCGTTTTGGCCTGTCCTTTGCCACAAAAGGATTGGGCTACCTTGCTGCACTTTATTTACTGTTACCATTACTTGCTCATTACAAATTATCTTGTTATCAAACTACTTGTTACCGACTATTTCAGTGCTTGCAGAAAATACCTTGCTGAAAACCACTTGTCATTTCCTTCTGCTCCTCATTGGGTTCGACACTCTTACTTATCGAAAAGACTACGATTGATCCCCTATACTTGTGGGTCATCAAATACGTTTGTATCTCCATACTTATATCTCTTCTTATAAAAAAACCGAGTTGGTGATGATGGTATGCCTGCCATCTTGCAATATAGACCCTCCGATCTATATCTGACGGATAGAAAGCAAACTATGACAATTTTCCAAAAAGATACCCGCACCTCTCTCCACATTTGCAGGCAAGGCCTTCCCTCATTCATCCTTATCTCCCACAACCTCATTGTTGAGCAATTAAAAAAGGAAGCCTCTGGAACAATCTGGCATGGTGGTCGCTGCCGGCGTCGTCCATCCCCATGCCTCCGCTCAGTCCGACCACCAATCACCACCATGCCCCACTCCTCCTCACCTTATCTCTCCTCTTTCTCGAGATATCATTAGTTTTTACACATGGGATTACTCCCACATGGGTCAATCACAACAGGTGTTTTATAAAAAAAAATGCATCTTGATGTTCCGTGCAATGCACGGGCATCTTGCTAGTACTCCTACAGAAGACTTTGTTGGTGATGATGGTGTGTCTGCCATCCATCATTTCTGACCATTAGATCTACATCTAATGACTGTGAGGTAAGTTGTTGCCTTTTCTCAACAACATCCCACTTCTCCACCCAATTTGCAGAAAACCCCTTAATTAGTATCTTAAAACCAACCACATCCCTCCCTCACCTCACCAAAACAGCCCAATGAATATATTCTGATTGAAACATAATATATTTTTAGTGATATATGTATATCAAAATTAGAGTGTTTTCTATCAAGTTTGTGAATAAGTATTATTCTAATTATGATCCGTTGCAACGCACGTGCACATTGCTAGTATTTCCAACCATGCAAAAAAACTTGCTAGTATTTCCATAGTTTCGAGTTTTCCATCAAGATATTAGTCACTCATGGTCGATATTTAGTTTGAATTATGTACATATAGGCACTATGTAACTAGCCGTGCTTATTGGCTTCCAAAGCTTAACTTTCACTCCTACTTACAGTATGTAGAGTATTTAACAAAAAAACTACCACTTTCAACAAGCCCTAGGAAGAAACCACTGTACAAAAAATAGCAAAAACATACCCAAAATTTCTTAATCTGCGCCAAAAAAAACTACTACCTAGTGCCGATTAGGCTCGTTTAAACCCGTTTATGACAGGGTTGGCCCACACGTCCGTGATGACGAGGCACCTTAGACCAACACCATTTGTTTGACTGTTGTGTTGACCGTTAAGACACGAGGGACCCACATCTGAGCTTCTATCCTCTTCTTCCTCCTCCAATCATTATTTTTCCTGAACATTACTTCAAACAGTTCTTATGCATGTTCGTCGGTGGCGCCGGTGATGAGCGAGCTGGCCGCCGCTCCGCCGAACGGACCGGACAGTGCGCTGCCTCCGCACTGGTTGGCTGGCAGGCCCGAGCGTGGCTCACGCGCGAGCAAGCCGCCGCGCTGGCCTTCGCTTGAGCCAGATGGCTGGCCTTAGCGCAGCGCGCGCGAGCAAGCCGCCGCACCGCCATGCTAACCTAGCTAGCAAACCTTGCAGACAAGCCGCTGGATGCATCCAGCAGGGTGTGTGCTAGCTTGGCTAGCTAGCGGCCGCGAGCGCCTCATGGAGCTGGCATCCGGGCTGCCGCAAGATGGGCTCCGCGCTGCCGGCACTTTTGACTTCACCTTCTGCCGGCGGCGGTAGCTGTGTCCCATGGTCGAGGATGACTAGGTGGACGGGCCGGAGGTAGGAGGTCACTCGGGGATTTTTGTCCAGACTGACATGTAGGTCCCACAAGTCATAACGCCTAACTTGCCGGTCAAATAGACGGTGTTGACTTAAGGGGCGACATGGGTTGAAATGTGCCTATAACAGCACTTGGTAGTTTATTGTGACGGATTAAGAAAATTTCGGTATGTTTTTGCTAATTTTTGTAGAGTAGTGGTTTCTTGGTAGGGCTGGTTGGAAAGTGGTAGTTTCTGGGTAGTGGTTTCTTGTAAGGAACAATGTACTAGCGACAAAAGGCGATTCTAGGTTGCGTTGTACTACTAGTGGTCGCGGGAGTGTACAGCTCGTTTTGTGGGTTCGATCCCGGCCGAACGCACGGCGGCCTTTTTTTAAATAGAAACCTCGCTGCGAGCCAATTTTGTACACTGGTAGTTTGACTTTTGAATTCGAACGGACGTGTCGCACCATAATCTGGGTGCACTGGATAGCCCAGCCACGTGAACGGGTTTTCCCTCCCATCATCTCGTGGCTCGCGTACTAGAGTAGTACTAGTACTACTACGTAAAGTAGTAGGACTCCTATATATCAATTCACACTGTGCAACATTTCTCGCCTGCGTGCTCACCCTAGCCGTACCTCGCTTGCTGCTTCCTTATCAGCTACCATATTTAAACTAGCGCCTCCCAATTAAGCCCGAGGAGCCGGAAAAGCCTGGCGCAGCATTGGGAACTGTGCAATATGGCTTTGTACATAAAGTGCTACTACTCTGTAGCTTGTGGCGTTGCACGCATGGACTTCGCTCCATTATCGGCTCTAAACTCCATAAAAAAATTCCTCTTGATGTGATTTTTTTTGTTTTGAAACGGAGGCAAAAGCTTTGCCTCATCTCATTCATAAAGACGGATGGACCAACAAACAAAGTTCGACGAGATCCATTACACCTCCACAAATGGAAGCGAAAAGCCTAGTCTCATTGTATCAACGAACTCAAATGCTTTGTCCCCGCAGTAGCCGTCGCTGATAAACAGGCTGCTAGTGTGTGCGTGAGAGGAGCGGCTGAGTAGGCCAGCTACGCACTTGAATAGAGCACGGAGAGTACGCACTACGCCGGTGTACTTTCCCTGCATTGATAGTACAGCGATGGTTCTAGAGAACAGTAGTACCCTCCACTTGCACTGTAGCTCCACTACTAGGGAAAACCTTATACGCAGAGGATTATCAGTAGCGCAGGTTAAAACAAAGCGCTACTGCTACTTACCCGTAGCGCGGGGACAAAAACGGTGCTACAGCTATTGTGGTAGCAGTAACGTGTCTAGAGAAAAAAGTGCTACTACTAAAATTCCCACACTGTTGCCGGCAAACTAGGAATAGTAGTAGCATGCTTGGGGCAAACGCGCTACTGATAATTTATTTGTAGCAGTGAGTTTTATGCGGTGAGCGCTACTGCTAATGAAAAGAAAATAAAATGAAAAAGAAATAGAAAAGTAAATGAAAATGAAAGAAATATAAAAAGGAGAAAGGAAAAAAGGAAATGTAAAGAAAAATAAAAATAAAGGAGAAAAGCATAGCAATAGCTGTTGTTTCTAACAGGCCATATAGCTCATCTAGCAGCAGCGCGTTTGCTAGACGCGTGCTATAGCTAAGTTCCTTAAATAAAAGAGAAAGGAAAAAAGAAAAGGAAAAGGAAAAGGAAAAGGAAAAAAGAAAAGAAAAGAAAACGGGAAAGGAAAAGGAAAATAAATAGCTACTTCCTATAGCAGTAGCGCGTTTTTGAACAAGCGCTATAGCTACTTCCTATAGCAGTAGCGCGTTTTACGTCCAACGCTATAGCTAACTTAGCTATAGCGTTGTTTTCCAACCAGCGTTACCACTAAGTTTGACATAACCCCCGCACGGGCTTTCTCCCCCGGCCACTTCTCCCCTAAATCCCCACCCCCCCCTGTCGCCGCCATCGCCCTTCATGCGCCCTACATCACCGTCGGCCTCCGCACGCCGTTCCGTCGCCTTCCGCACGCCGTCTGGTGCCCTCCGTCACCGTCTTCTTCCCTCCCTCGCCGCGCGCCCGAGCCCCGACCGCAACCTCATGACCGCGCGCCCCCTCTCCCTCCGCCGCTCTGCCTTCTCCTACTCCCTACCTCCGCCGGCGCCTGAGGTCAGCACACCTACACCTCCTCCTCCACCTCCCCTACCTCTTCCTAGCTAGGGTGCTTAAGTAGTTGTACATGCTTAAGTAGCTACGGTTCATCTAATTAGCTAGTACTTGTAGATGCTTAAGTAGTTGTATAGTTGTTGTGCACCCAATGTAATTAACTAAATATATTTTTAGGACAAATTTGTATATGCTTAAGTAGTTGTATAGTTGTTGTGCTTAACTAGGGCAGTAGGGTTAGGGCAGTAGCGTTTAGCTAGAAATGTTAGGGCAGTAGGGTTTAACTAGATGTTAATTAGGGCAGTAGGGTTTAGTTTATAGAAAAATTTCAATATAAAAATATAAATTTCTATTAGTGCTGCTAGTCCCGTAGGGTTTAGTTTAGAGAAAAAATTCAATATAGAAATGTTAGGGCAGTTGGGTTTAGTTTAGAGAAAAAATCAATATAAAAATATAAATTTCTATTAGTGCTGCTAGTCCAGTAGGGTTTAGTTTAGAGAAAAAATTCAATATAAAAATATAAATTTCTTAATTTTTACTGAATTTTTATTAGGACAGAAATTTAGGACATAATTTGAATTGAGTTCTAGGGTTCATAATTTGAAATTTAGGACAGAAATTGAGTTCTAGGGTTCATAATTTTTATTAGGACATAATTTTTTATTAGGACAGTAATTTAGGACAGAAATATGTAAAGGTTCTAGGGTTCTAGGTTTCTAGGGTTCATCCATCTATATTTGGTTTTTGAATTGAGTTTGAGAGAGAATGAGATTTGTGTATATTTTTTTGAAGTGTAGGAGATGCAAATTTGAAGTGGTCATGTTATATGCAAATTCCTCAATAGTGTTTGCTCATGTATATCTACTGTTGTAGTTGCTCATGTACATGTTCTTAAGTGGTCCTGTTATATGCAACATTGAAGTGGTTCGATTGTGCCCAAGTGGCCTTTTGTTGTTTGCAGGGAATGATTCCGAGTGGCCTATGTTTTGCCGGAATATTGATTCATTTCCGTTCTGGCAAATTTCAGGTGCTCGATTTGTCCACTTTTTGGCAAAGGTCATGCCGAAATTTTCTGTGAATTTCGGCATGACTTGTGCTAGAAAATAGGAAAAGGCTCCATTAGTGGCTGATGACATCGCCGCCTTCGAAGAAACAATGCATGATGCCATGGACGACGAGGATGATGACCCTCTACGGTATCTCAATACCGGCGCCTATGATGATGGAGGATTGATGGCTCAGTAGTATGACTCAGGGTTTGAGCGTGATGAGTTGATGCCTGAATTGCCGACGGATGAACGTATGATAGGCTCACTTCCGGTAGCAAAGAAGCATAAGAAGAGACCGAAGAAAGGCCGAAATGGCGGCAAAGCTGCTTCTATGAGCCAGCCGCCTCCACAGCCTCGGGTTCAAGACCGTATACCTATCAAAGATGCGGCGAAATACCATATCCGTGGTGATCCGATCCTACCTAAGGCAGCGGTAGAGGCCATAGATGGCGATCTAAGGAGACTTCATGACGATGTGCTACGGAGAGAGAAAAGGCTTATCGCCTCAAAAAATCCAGGATACCCGCTCTACGTGGTTAACGTGCCGCAACAAAGGTTGTACGTCTAGACATTCCCCGCGGAAAAGTTCTTCCTTCGATTCGATTACATCTTCGACATGTTTCACTTGACAAAGCTGGATTTTACGTTCGTCCGCCTTTTTGCCTTGTACATGAACTACATCATCAGGATTGAGCAAATACCTTATATATGTGTCGCTGACCCATACTTTATGCACAAGGGCTTCTTGGCAGTCTGCCCAAAGCACCGTGAATACACGAGTAACTACATTGCCGATTTCATGGTCGGCAATAAGGACAAGGAGACTATTCTCCTGCCTTATTATCCCATGTAAGTCATCCGCAGATATCCTTCCTTCGATTTCAATCATTCATTTGCACGCGTGGAGGCTAATTTGAGGTGTACTTATTTTGCGCAGCGATGGGCGCACCGTCCTCATCATCCTTTACCCACGATTCTCCTACGCTCTTTACTTGGACTCGTCGAAGAACATGAAGAAAAAGGATTACACCCACATCAATTCTGTTCTCGACAGTGCTATCTTAATCTACGGCCTACGGGGTGGAGAGATTACGCTCAAGAAGACAAGGAATCGCGCGCCCTCCTTCGGCCATAAGACCGACTTTTGCTGCATCCAGCAACCGAGTGGTACCCTCAGTGATGGATTCTATGTCCTCCACCATATGCTGGAGTACAGACGGGATTGCTAGAACCATCGCATGTCACCTAGATCCGGCGATGCCGATATTCTGCAATGGGCAAAGAAATAAGGAAATGTCCCAGATCATCGACTCCGAGCTGAGTTCTATCACATCCAGCATGAACTTGGCCAAATCATCATGAAGGAGGTCCTCGAAAAAACAGGGATGTTCTATGAAGAAGGGCAAATGTCACGGGAAGACGTCCGAACACGCGTAGCCACTCAGCGTCTTGACCTGAAGCCTTTCACTTCGCTCGAGGACTTCCTCCCTGATTTGGATGGATGGCACGACATGTTGGAGTGATTGACAATATATGACAATGTGTCCGTTTAGTCCATACTTTCTCTATGACGAAACTTCGAGTTATGCATGACGAAACTTTGTGATGTAATTAAACCGTCCTCCTCAACTAGCGAAGATCACTCTAGTTAGGGCATTTTGGGTACGATGAACTTTGTTATTTATGCTTATGATATGTTGCTTCTATTTTTGCTAACTCTGTCTATTTCTGTTGCTCAACTATATATGTTGCATATTATTGACTCATGTGATGATGCAGTTACATAGATCATCGATGGAGAAGAAGTGCTACGCCGTTGCTACTTCTTGAGCTTGTGTTGGTTTTTCCCTTAAAGATGAAAGGGTGATGCAGCAAAGTAGGGATAAGTATTTCCCTTAGTTTGAGAACCAAGGTATCAATCTAGTAGGAGGTACACGCAAGTCTCCAATCTATGCACCTGCGCAAACAATCAAACACTTGCACCCAACGCGATAAAGGGGTTGTCAATCCCTTCATGGTCAGTTGCAAGGATGAGATCTGATAGAGATAGATATAAAAGATTACTAAAATGTAAAACAAAAGAAAAGTAAATAAATTGCAGCGAGATATTTTTGGGTTTTTTGGTTTATAGATCTGAAAATATATGATGGAAAATAGACCCGGGGGCCATAGGTTTCACTAGAGGCTTCTCTCTTGAAAGAAAGCATACGGTGGGTGAACAAATTACTGTCGAGCAATTGATTAAAAAAGCGCAAAGTTATGACGATATCCAAGGCAATGATTATGAATATAGGCATCACGTCCGTGTCAAGTAGACCGAAGCGATTCTGCATCTACTACTATTACTCCACACATCGACCGCTATCCAGCATGCATCTAGAGTATTAAGTTCATAAGAACGGAGTAACACCTTAAGTAAGATGACATGATGTAGAGGGATAAACTCAAGCAATATGATGAAAACCCCATCTTTTTACCCTTGATGGCACCAATACAATACGTGCCTCGCTACCCCTACTTTGTCACTGGGTGAGGACACCGCTAGATTGAACCCAAAACTAGTTGGCCAAACCAAACCGATAATTCGAAGAGAAATACAAAGATATCAAATCATGCATATAAGAATTCAGAGAAGATTCAAATAATATTCATAGATAATCTGATCATAAATCCACAATTCATCCGATCTCGACAAACACACCGCAAAAGAATATTACATCGGATAGATCTCCAAGAACATCGAGGAGAACATTGTATTGAAGATCAAAGAGAGAGAAGAAGCCATCTAGCTACTAGCTATGGACCCGTAGGTCTGTGGTAAACTACTCATGCTTCATCGAAATGGCAATAGAGTTGATGTACAAGCCCTCGATGATCGAATCCCCCTCCGGCAGGGTGCCAGAAAAGGCCCCAAGATGGGATCTCATGGGTACAGAAGGTTACGGCGGCGGAAAAGTATTTTGGTGGACGCTTCTGGTCGTTTGGGAATATTTGGGAATTTATAGCGAAAGAATTAGGGTTAGGGGACCTCCGAGGGGCCCACAAGCCCTCAGGGCGCCCCCCCCCACTAGGGCGCGGCCCTAAGGATTGTGGCCTCCTCAGGGATCTTCTGGCCCCCTCTCCAAGTCTGCTGGGTGTCTTCTGGTACAAGAAAAATCATCGTGAAAGTTTTATTCCGTTTGGACTCCGTTTGATATTCCTTTTCTGTAAAACTCAAAAACAAGGAAAAACAGAAACTGGAACTGGGCTCTAGGTTACTAAGTTAGTCCCAAAAATAATATAAAGTAGCATATTAATGCATATAAAACATCCAAAACAGATAATATAATAGCATGGAACAATAAAAAATTATAGGTACGTTGGAGACGTATCAAGCATCCCCAAGCTTAACTCCTACTCGTCCTCGAGTAGGTAAATGATAAAAATAGATTTTTTGATGTGGAATGCTACCTAACATATTTATCCATGTAATTTTCTTTATTGTGGCATGAATATTCAGATCCATAAGATTCAAAACAAAACTTTAATATTGACATAAAAACAATAATACTTCAAGCATACTAATAAAGCAATCGTGTCTTCTCAAAATAACATGGCCAAAGAAAGTTATCCCTACAAAATCATATAGTCTGGCTATGCTCCATCTTCATCACACAAAGTATTAAATCATGCAAAACCCCGATGACAAGCCAAGCAATTGTTTCATACTTTTGATGTTCTCAAACTTTTTCAACTTTCACGCAATACATGAGCGTGAGCCATGGATATAGCACTATAGGTGGAATAGAATATGGTGGTTGTGGAGAAGACAAAAAGAAGGAGAAAGTCTCACATCAACTAGGCGTATTAACGGGCTATGGAGATGCCCATCAATAGATATCAATGTGAGTGAGTAGGGATTGCACTAGAGCTATAAGTGTATGAAAGCTCAAAAAGAAACTAAGTGGGTGTGCATCCAACTCGCTTGCTCACAAAGACCTAGGGCAATTTGAGGAAGCCCATCATTGGAATATACAAGCCATGTTCTATAATGAAAAATTCCCACTAGTATATGAAAGTGATAACATAGGAGACTCTCTATCATGAAGATCATGGTGCTACTTAGAAGCACAAGTGTGGTAAAAGGATAGTAGCATTGCCCCTTTTCTCTTTTCTCTCATTTTTTTGGGCTTCTTTTGGCCTCTTTTATTTTTTTGTAAAGTCTGGAGACTCATCCCAACTTATGAGGGAATCATAGCTTCCATCATCCTTTCCTCGCATGGGACAATGCTCTAATAACGATGATCATCACACTTTTATTTACTTACAACTCAAGAATTACAACTTGATTCTAGAACAAAATATGACTCTATATGAATGCCTCCGATGATGTACCGGGATGTGCAATGATCAAGAGTGACATGTATAAAAAATATGAACGGTGGCCTTGCCACAAATACTATGCCAACTACATGATCATGCAAAGCAATATGACAATGATGAAGCGTGTCATAATAAACAGAATGGTGGAAGTTGCATGGCAATATATCTCGGAATGGCTATGGAAATGCCATAATAGGTAGGTATGGTGGCTGTTTTGAGGAAGGTATATGGTGGGTTTAATGCACCGGCGAAAGTTGCGCGGTACTAGAGAGGCTAGCAATGGTGGAAGGGTGAGAGTGCGTATAATCCATGGACTCAACATTAGTCATAAAGAACTCACATACTTATTGCAAAAATTTATTAGCTATCAAAACAAAGTACTACACGCATGCTCCTAGGGGGATAGATTGGTAGGAAAAGACCATCGCTCGTCCCCGACCGCCACTCATAAGGAAGGCAATCAATAAATAAATCATGCTCCGACTTCATCACATAACGGTTCACCATACGTGCATGCTACAGGAATCACAAACTTTAACACAAGTATTTCTACCAATCCACAATTACTCACTGGCATGACTCTAATATCACCATATTTATATCTCAAAACAAATGCAAGGAATCAAACTTCTCATAGTATTCAACGCTCTTTATATGAAAGTTTTTATTATATCCCTCTTGGATGCCCATCATATTAGGACTAAATTCATAACCTAAGCAAATTACCATGATGTTTAGATACTCTAAAAATAATATAAGTGAAGCATGATAGTTCAACAATTTCTATAAAATAAAGCCACCGTCGTGCTCTAAAAAGATATAAGTGAAGCACTAGAGCAAATTGCCTAGCTCAAAAGATATAAGTGAAGCACATAGAGTATTCTAATAAATCACGATTCATGCGTGTCCCTATCAAAAGGTGTGTACAGCAAGGATTATTGTGGCAAACTAAAAAGCAAAGACTCATATCATACAAGACGATCCAAGCAAAACACATCTCATGTGGTGAATAAAAATATAGCCTCAAGTAAATTTACCGATGGACGAAGACGAAAGAGGGGATGCCATCTGGGGCATCCCCAAGCTTAGATGCTTGGTTGTCCTTGAATATTACCTTGGGGTGCCTTGGTCATCCCCAAGCTTAGGCTCTTGCCACTCCTTATTCTGTTGTCCATCAAATCTCTACCCAAAACTTGAAAACTTCACAACACAAAACTCAACAGAAAACTCATGAGATCCGTTAGTATAAGAAAATAAATCACCACTTTTTGGTACTGTTGTGAACTCATTGTTTATTTATATTGGTGTAATATCTACTGTATTCCAACTTTTCCATGGTTCATACCCCCCGATACTACCCATAGATTCATCAAAATAATCAAACAACACATAGAAAACATAATCTGTCAAAAACAGAATAGTCTGCGAAGATCTGAATTGTTCTCATACTTATGTAACTTACAAAATTATGAAAAGTTAGGAAAACAGATAAAATTTGTATATCAATCTTGTGTAAAAAATTCAGAGTTTTTACACGCTCCAGTGAATTTAAACAATTATGTTACTGGACGCAAAAGTTTCTATTTTTCAGCAAGATCAAATCAACTATCACCGTAAGCCATCCCAAAGGTCTTACTTGACTCAAACACTAATTAAAACACCAAAACACAATTACTACAGAGGTAATAATGTGTATTTATTGAAAAACAGAACCAAAAACAAAAAACATAAAAATAAAATTGGGTTGCCTCCCAACAAGCGCTATTGTTTAACGCCCCTAGCTAGGCATAAAACATAGATCTAGGTATTGTCATCTTTGGTATGCAATTCTTAAGTAGCCCTCATAATAGATTCATATGGCAACTTAATTTTCTTTCTTGGAAAGTGTTTCATGCCCTTCCTTAACGGAAATTGAAATCTAATGTTTCCTTCTTTCATATCAATAATTGCACCAATCGTTCTAAGGAAAGGTCTACCAAGAATAATAGGACATGTAGGATTGCAATCTATATCAAGCACAATGAAATCTATGGGCACATAATTCCTATTTGCAACAATAAGAACATCATTAATCCTTCCCATAGGTTTCTTAATAGTGGAATCCGCTAGATGCAAATTTAAAGAACAATCATCAAATTCACGGAAACCTAACACATCACATAAAGTTTTTGGAATCGTGGAAACACTAGCACCCAAATCACACAAAGCATGGCACTCATAATCTTTAATTTTAATCTTAATAGTAGGTTCCCACTCATCATAAATATTTCTAGGGATAAAAACTTCCAACTCAAGTTTTTCTTCAAAAGATTTCATCATAGCATCAATGATATGTTTAGTAAAAGCTTTATTTTGATTATAAGCATGAGGAGAATTAAACATGGATTGAAACAAGGAAATACAATCTATCAAAGAACAATTATCATAATTAAAGTCCTTGAAATCCAAAAGAGTGGGTTCATCGCTACTTAAAGTTTTGACCTCTCCAATCCCACTTTTATCAATTTTTGCATTAAGATCTATAAACTCCGAATCATTGGGACGCCTTCTAGCTAAAGTTGACTCATCTCCAGTCCCATCTTTATCAAGATTTATATTAGAAAACAAAGATTCAATAGGAGTCACACCAATCACTTTAAGATCTTCATCATTATTATCGCTAAAACTAGAAGAACACGCTTTTACAAACCAATCTCGCTTAGCACGCATCCTAGCGGTTCTTTCTTTACACTCATCAATAGAAATTTTAATAGCTTTCAGAGATTCATTAATATCATGCTTGGGTGGCATAGATCTAATTTTCAAAGAATCAATCTCAAGAGAAATTCTATCAATGTTCCTAGCCAAATCATCAATCTTGAGCAATTTTTCTTCAACCATAGCATTGAAAACCTTTTGGGAATTAATAAAATCTTTAATATTGTTCTCAAGATCAGAGGGCATCTTATTATAATTTCCATAAGAATTTTTGTAGGAATTACCATAATTATTAGAGGAATTACTAGGAAACGGCCTAGGGTTGAAATTACCTCTATAATCGTTATTACCAAAATTGTTCCTACCAACAAAATTCATATCCATAGATTCATTATTGTTCTCAATCAAAGTAAACAAAGGCATATCATTAGGATCAATAGGAGCACTCTTACTAGCAAACAATTTCATAAGTTCATCCATCTTTCCACGCGAAGTATTAATTTCTTCAATCGCATGCACTTTTTTACTAGTGGAAGATCTTTCGGTATGCCATTGAGAGTAATTAGCCATAATATTATCTAGGAGTTTAGTAGCTTATCCTAATGTAATTTCCATAAAAGTACCTCCCGCGGCGGAATCTAAAAGATTTCTAGATGCAAAATTCAATCCGGCATAAAAAATTGTATAATCATCCATAAACTTAAACCATGAGTAGGGCAATTTCTTATCATCAATTTCATCCTCTCCCAAGATTGTGCAACATGTTCAAGATCAAGTTTCTTAAAATTCATTATATCGTTCCTAAGGGAGATGATCTTAGCGGGAGGAAAATACTTGGAAATAAAAGCATCTTTACACTTATTCCATGAATCAATACTATTTTTAGGCAAAGATGAAAACCAAGTTTTAGTACGATCTCGTAGAGAGAACGGAAATAGCTTCAATTTAACAATATCATTATCCACATCTTTTTTCTTTTGCATACCACACAACTCAATGAAAGTATTTAGATGGGATGTGGCATCTTCACTAGGAAGGCCAGAAAATTGATCTTTCATAACAAGATTCAGCAAAGCGGCATTAATTTCATAAGATTTCGCACTAGTGGCGGGAGTAATCGGAGTACTAATAAAATCATTATTATTAGTATTGGAAAAGTCGCACAACTTGGTATTTTCTTGAGACATCATGACAAAGCAAGCAATCTAGCACACAAGCAACCAAAAAGCAAATGAAAAGACGAACGGAAGAAGGGCGAATAAAAAGGCAAATCTTTTTGTGTTTTTCTGAAATCATTTTAAAAGTGGGGGAAAGGAAAACGAGAGGCAAATGGAAAATAATGTAATGCAAGAGATGAGAGTTTATGGTGGGTACTTGGTAGGCTTGATGTAGAACCTCCCCGGCAACGGCGCCGGAAATTCTTCCTGCTACTTCTTGAGCTTGTGTTGGTTTTTCCCTTGATGAGGAAAGGGTGATGCAGCAAAGTAGAGATAAGTATTTCCCTCAGTTTGAGAACCAAGGTATAAATCCAGTAGCAGGTACATGCAAGTCTCCAATCTATGCACCTGCACAAACAATCAAACACTTGCACCCAACGCGATAAAGGGGTTGTCAATCCCTTCACGGTCACTTGCAAGGATGAGATCTGATAGAGATAGAAATAAAAGATTACTAAAACGAAAAACAAAAGAAAAGTAAATAAATTGTAGCGAGATATTTTTGGGTTTTTTGGTTTATAGATCTGAAAATATATGATGGAAAATAGACCCGGGGGCCATAGGTTTAACTAGAGGCTTCTCTCTTCAAAGAAAGCATACGGTGGGTGAACAAATTACTGTCGAGCAATTGATAGAAAAGCGCAAAGTTATGACGATATCCAAGGCAATGATTATGAATATAGGCATCATGTCCGTGTCAAGTAGACCGAAACAATTCTGCATCTACTACTATTACTCCACACATCGACCGCTATCCAGCATGCATCTAGAGTATTAAGTTCATAAGAATGGAGTAACGCCTTATGTAAGATGACATCATGTAGAGGGATAAACTCAAGCAATATGATGAAAACCCCATCTTTTTACCCTTGATGGCACTAATACAATACGTGCCTCGCTACCCCTACTTTGTCACTGGGTGAGGACACCGCAAGATTGAACCCAAAACTAAGCACCTCTCCCATTGCAAGAAGAACCAATCTAGTTGGCCAAACCAAACCGATAATTTGAAGAGAAATACAAAGATATCAAATCATGCATATAAGAATTCAGAGAAGATTCAAATAATATTCATAGATAATCTGATCAGAAATCCACAATTCATCGGATCTCAACAAACACACCGCAAAATAATATTACATCAGATAGATCTCCAAGAACATCGAGGAGAACATTGTATTGAAGATCAAAGAGAGAGAAGAAGCCATCTAGCTACTAGCTATGGACCCGTAGGTCTGTGGTAAACTACTCATGCTTCATCAGAAGGGCAATAGAGTTGATGTAGAAGCCCTTCGTGATCGAATCCCCCTCCGGCAAGGTGCTGGAAAAGGCCCCAAGATGGGATCCCACTGGTACAGAAGGTTACGGCGGCGGAAAAGTATTTTGGTGGACGCTTCTGGTCGTTTGGGAATTTTTAGGAATTTATAGCGAAAGAATTAGGGATAGGGGACCTCCGAGGGGCCCACAAGCCCTCAGGGCGCGGCCCTGAGGCTTGTGGCCTCCTCGGGGATCTTCTGGCCCCCTCTCCAAGTCTGCTGGGTGTCTTCTGGTCCAAGAAAAATCATCGCTAAAGTTTTATTCCGTTTGGACTCCGTTTGATATTCCTTTTCTGTAAAACTCAAAAACAAGGAAAAAACAGAAACTGGAACTGGGCTCTAGGTTAATAAGTTAGTCTCAAAAATAATATAAAATAGCATATTAATGCATATAAAACATCCAAAACAGATAATATAATAGCATGGAACAATAAAAAATTATAGATACATTGGAGACGTATCAGCCGTGTACGTAGGGAAGGTTCCAGGAGTGTACGACGAGTGGCATGAGTGTCAGGCCCAGGTGCACCGGTTTTCGCGCGGCAGCCACAGAGGGTTCGATAGCAGAGCCAAAGCAGAAGATAGTTACTTGAGGTTGAGGCTAGCGCGAGAGAGGGATCGGAACCGGTGCCTCAAAAACTACTACATTATCGCGCTCTTGCTCATAGTGATCGCTCTTCTCTTCTATATCTTTGTTTAGATATAGATGATGAAATATGTGTATGTGATGACCATGCAGTTGCTTGTATTCGAGCCATGTCACTTAACTTGTATCGCTATATCGTGATTATGATGAGACGACATGATTTGTGTTGGATGATATGATGAGACTATTATGTGTATGATATGATGAGCATATTGCATGTTTATGATATGATTAGAATACTATATAAAACCTGTAAAAAAAACACCGCAAATATGAGAAAAAAAATATGTGAAAATATAGCAGTAGCGCTCTTTAGTAGGAAGCAGTAGTGCTGTATACAAGCGCTACAACTATTTAGCAGCAGCACTGGATGCACAAACGCTACTGCTAAGCTTGTTAGTAGTAGCGCTCTTCTATACAACGCTACTGCTAAGTAGGTATAGTAGTAGTGCGGGTCAAAACGCGCTACTGCTACAAGTTAGCTGTAGCGCCTTACTAGTAGCACCACTCCCCGCGCTACTACTAGTCATTTTACCCGCACTACTGCTAGACTTTTCCCTAGTAGTGCTCCTTGGCCTTGAGATTCAAGAGTTCAAAACTAGTGCACTATAGAAGTACAGTACATCACACTACTAGTTGAGAAAGTACTACTGCTATAGTACTACATCAGTAAATAATAGCCGCACCATCGCACTACCACTATGCGTGCCCGCATAACTTCCTTAACGAAGGGACGAGGCCCTGCGGTTACGCTCTTATCTCCTCCTCGCCAGTTCCCCTCCCCCCGAAGAGACCAAGGCAGTTCGTCGCTGCTGCCATGGATTCGCCAGGCGGTTCTCCTCCTCGTCGGGGCTGGGAGACCTTGGATGACGATCCTCTAGGAGAAATCGCACGCCACTCCGACGTCCTCACCGCCGCAAGACTCGGTGCTTCCTGCACCAACTATTTTTAAGACGGTGCGTAAACAGGCTTGGGAAAAGGCCATTCTTGTTGGTCTTCCATGCGTTCTCGAGCAGAAGGTTATTCTATGGGACAATCCATCGAACAGTCCACCGCTACCTAGTTGTGGTTGCACGTTGATTCCGCTAGAGTTGCCGACATTGAGAGGTAGTCGGATTTTGTCCGATGAGCAGGCCAGTCATGGAGTTTGATCATGTAGTGTATATTATAAATATAGTACTTAGTTACTCCATCCCATAATTTCTCCGCTGCCCACCATCTTATATATAGGTCTGGGTTGGTGCCAACGGAGATTGGCTTGCATACCTCCGGCCGGATACCACCATCATTTTGCACAACATCCATAGCAGTACGGCCGTTCCCATAGACCCCTTCTCCACCATTGGGATCGGCCTTCTGGATTGGCTGGGCTTGAATACGTATGATGATGCCTACATGAGATTGAAGAAGATAGCAATTACGGACCCGCCGACAAAACGACGTAGCTACGATGATTACTATCTCATCACGGTGTTCGACATAAGGATTGCCATCAATGCAAAAGGCCGTAACGGCAGAGGCTGGCACATGTTGGCCCGGGAAAATTTGTACCCCTACATGTTCGAAGATGCCGTGTGCCATGTAGGCCGCATCTTCGCGGTGACAAGCCAGGGGACTTGTTTCATCTGGTTGCCATCCTACGGTACGGGAGATTACAAACAGAATGCACAAACCATCATTTGCATCCCTAATGATACTCCATTATTTTGCAGGGACCAGTCATCCCCCGATCAAATTAAGATCGCCGATCCTGGATGTGCATTTGCATCTGCGATTCGGTCTAACCTGGAACCTTGTAGCTGACTTTGGCATATTGGGATCAACTATCTTAGCATTCGTTACTCATGGTACCACTGATGTGCAACATGGTCACACGATCTACCACGATCGGACCGTCACCATCTACCTAGGTATTCCATTTTCTCATTGCTGTGTGTTAGAGTAGTAGTACTTGTTAGTTCTTTTCTTTTCTTGGCTGGGACATGTTTACTGTACTAGTACTACAATTTAGTATTAGATTTTTTTAACCCTCTCGCCTTCTCTTTCATTGTAGTAGTAAGAGCAAGTATAATAAGATGTAAGCAGGCTGTAAGGATTTAAATATTGTATTATTGCTGAGGTGGGAAGAGAGAAGAGGAGAGAGAAGGAGAGCGGGTTGTACACTTACAGCCGGCTGTAGCACGAGCTCCAAGAAGCTTTGTGAGAGTGAAAGGTGGGCCATATGTTGACAAAGTAGTACTTTCTTATAGCCAACTATTATACGTGTTAGCTATTACATTGGCTATAAATGATGTGGCAATAAGGAGTACTACTTACTAGTACTAGTAGTACTTTTTACGTTGGAGGACGCGTATAGCTAGCTAGGCCCTTGAAGACTTGAACCCACTAGCTCCCACCATTTTTGTTTTTCCATGTCTTTTCTATCTCATCCATGTAGCCAGGAGTGGCTATATATAATATGCTGGTTATTTTACTTCCTCTATACTGGAGTAGTACTACTTGCTGCACAATATTACTGACCGCCATATTTGAGCACAACATTATCATGCATGGACCTTGACCATGTACGTCACCATGTGTCCAGATCTGAGATGCCGCGTGTACCAGATGAATGGCGCCGAGTTCAACCCCAGTGATGCTATGTGGGTGCCAAGGAACACTCTTGGAGAATACTCGCTTTCATTGGGGACAGCTACCCCATTGTGAAGCAGATGCCACCTTCCGTGCACGACACCGAAGGCCTGTCGTTCATGAAGCATGGTTGTGTCTTCAGTGCGCACCGCCGGATGAACGACATGCTGGGACACGCTATCCCTAATTTATGCCGCTTCAGCTTGGATGAGTCTCCATCATGTGGAACCGGACTAGAAAGCTGTGACAATGATTCCCGTTGCCCACCTCTATGGATCGTGCCATCTATGAAGAACACCTGGGACTGGAACCTGGAGGAGGACATGGAGCCCATCTATAACGTGTAAGTGGAGTATGGTAAATTGCGAATGGTAGCGCTGTAAATATATGTGGAGTAGTCATGCACAAATTTATCACATGAAGTGGAGATGAACTTGTGTGGCATGCTGGCATTTGTCCTTTAGAATTTAAATTTATTACTAGTAAATGTGTTATGTGTATGTGCACCTTGTGTGGCTATTGCACGGGCTCCAACACGCGCTATGAGAAAAAATGGTGGCATAGCTTTGGCTATAGGTGACATGGCAGCATCATACAGTAGCGATCGTTCGCTATAGTTGTAGTACTAGGATGACAACTCCTATAAACCTTGCGCTTGGCTCTTCGCCTCTTTGGGAGGTTCAACAATTCGTACTCCTGTGAACCTTGCACTTGGCTCTTCGCCTCTTCGGAAGGTCCAACAATGTCAGTACAATATGCTTCTGGCAATCTGACACTGAATGAACTACTGCACATCCACAGCGAGGGCGAGGACGAGGGAGAGGGCGCTGTAGTCAAAACCCTCTCCTCATCCTGCGAGCCACCGCGCGCGTGGGCGAGGGAGAGGGCGTAGGTGTACGTAGTAAGCAAGCTTCTCCTCGTCCTGCGAGCCATCGCGCTTGGGCGAGGGAGAGGGCGTAGTAAGCAAGCTTCTCCTTGTTCTGCGAGTTGACGGGACACATCAAAGTAGTACTAGTCCATACTGCATCCTTTCCGGTTAATACGGCTTAATTTGAAACGAGAAAAATACACTGGCGGTCAACGTCTGTAACAATACGCTCATTACGGTCACTATATAGTTTTGCGGTGATTATACGGTCACTAGCTCACTGTAGAGCACCGTATTGCAACCTGCTGACCAGCCACATAGTCGACGTGGCACTTTGTTTACTGGTTAAATTGACACCTGGTTTCTGGGTCCCACCTGTCAGTTGGCAGAGCAAAGAAATCAGTTAAACAAAACTTTACGCAGGCGCGACAGGAGTCCAACCCTTGCGTGCGAACCACCCTGACTGTGTATGTGAGTGCATGCACGCGTACTCCCTCAGTCCGTGAAAAACTGTACATCTAGCATTAGAAATTTTCCAACAAAGAGTGTACATCTGCACTTCCAATGCACTTAGCCTTTAATCTAATCGGTATTGATTGACTAATGCACCAACTTGTGCTCTAGCTATAGGCTGCATGTCTATCCTTAGTTACAGCATGCAACAACCTTCATTTAATCTTCTTCTCTCAATGGTCGCATGCACACACAAGTCTGCTACTTTTGGGCGCTAATTATGCCATGGAGTTCCGGTTCCTCTTGGTCAATGTGTAAATCTCTATATGTACAGTCTTTCACGGACGGAGGGAGTAGGTTGAGCACTTGAGCGTGAGCGTGTGTGTTGCGTCGTGTGCTGTGTGCCGCATGGATGCGTGAGTGTTGCGTGTGTGCATGTGTACATGTGAGTGTTGCATGCATGCATGAGGCTTCTACTCCCTCCCATTGACATGTTTATATTTGAAGCTTCATTAAAATGTTGCATGCAAGAATTAAGAGAAAACCCACCAATGCATGTAAAAGTTCTGGTCTTTTGTTCTTCATGCATGCATTCCAATTAATATGTTCGTAAACACAATTTTCTTGAGGAAAACGAGCCCATTATTGAGTACTTTTCAAAAAAAATCTTCGGGCACTCATCATTTACTACTACCTTGGTTGATGATTTTTTTTATTGACCTGTATATAAACCTCCGTCCTGGTTTATTGGTCCCCTTCATGTTTAGTGTAAAATTTTGACCATAAATTTAAGTAACAAAGTGTCAATGCATGTCATAAAAAACTATGTTCAAATACGAATCCAGTGATATGATTTTTGGTGACCTGCATTAACATTTTATTAGTTAAATAGATGGTAAAAGTTTGACACAAAATACTAGTAGTACTCCTACATTATTGGCGCCGGGTGCCTTGGCCAATGTTTCTTGTTGTTGGACAGGATGAGAGTAGAGGCATAGGGATACTGTAGATAGGAATTCTCGGTGATCCATTATTCCCCATCTCAGTCAGAGAGAACTATTCAACTAGTCTTCACAGAGAAGTGACAATACACGCTGCAGCAGATGGGACACTTAATTAATAAGCTGAGCCAGTGTGTTGGTGTTACTAAATCAGCCTTACCCTGTACTGCCATCATGTTTGCCAGTGGAGCATGCTTCCGCAAATACGCCTACGCACCTCTCTCTTCCATTAACTGACATATGGGCCCTCTTGAGGTAGACCCACATGTCACTGGCTTAACTATTTACACTCCGAAGGACGGTATATCCTTGTAGTAGTACTAGTAGAATTGAGATTTAATGCACTTTCTTGCCCATCTTTCCCTCTTCTTCCTCCTCTCTTCCCCATCGTCGACCGCACACCATTTCCCCCCGCTCACTACTCGCCCGCCCGCGCCATCTTCCTCGGTAGCTCGCGCGTACCATATCCCCCCCCGCTCACTGCTCGGCCACACACACCATCTTCTTCGCTCGCCTGCCCGAATCCACTTCCCCACTCGCTCGCAGGCACCGAAAACCCCAATCACTCAGCGCCCTAAAAAACCCTATGGCAGAACTGACTGACACGCAGAGCCGTGATTGGAATTCCCTCCCCGATGTTCTCTTGGAGCAGATCTGTAATCGTATGGACCTGCTCAGCACCGTGCGTCTGGGCGCATGCTTGGTGTCTATGTACCGTGTACTCATCTGCAACCGGCCAGCCCTTTTCAAGACACCCTGCTTGCTGATGCCCGATCCTCGTAGGTGGCCCAGACACCGACTTGACGATCCTACTGAGGTTGCCGTCGTGCCCCTCGACATGCTACCACTACCCGCCCACCTATCCTTCATGCGCGGCCACTACTGGGCGGGCATGAAGGCCAGCTGGATCGTCCTCATCCACCAATCCGGTAGTCCATGGCGTCTCGTGGATATCTACACCCAGCGAGAGATCACCCTTCCATCGTTCGATACCGCCGGCATCAAGCCTTGCGGCCCGCCGGACACTCCTGCCTACTACGCACGAGACGCGTCGAGCTTTTGGTACGACCTCCGTTTGCTGAAGGTTGTAATCTGCGAAGTTTCCACACCATCAGAAGACTACATGGATTACAAGCTCATTGCCTTGTTCGACATGGGACTAGTCTATCTGGAATCCGGTCGCCATACATGGTTATGGCTAATCATCAATCCTGTTGACCCTCCATTTCTGTCTGATGCTATAGTGCATGATGGCATCATTTACGCGGTCAACGCACAGATTGGCTGCATATACTGGTGGAATTTATCGTCGTGTAATTGTTCTATCTCATCTCATCTTTACCTTATGAATACGACTGCCTATTGATTGTTAGAAATTTAGAATAGATAGTATGTCTATAACCACGTCATTGCTATATGTTCCTCTAATTTCCTAGATTTTTATGACCTCACATGTTATTGTTAGAGTTGATATGAGAACAATTGGCATCTAATGATTGTTAGAATAGATATTATGAGTATAACCTCATGATTGCTATATGTTACTCTCATTTCCAAGATTTTTATAACCACGCATGTTATTGTTAGAGTTGATATTTGAACAGTAGTAACTGCTATGGTAGAATATGAGTAGGCCCTGGCATAGCTGTTTTCCTCTCATTTTTACATGATGTTTGAACCATGACATATTGCTAGAATATGAAAGCCATTGGCTTTTTTTTAACTTGGGATATGATTATTACCACGACATTGCAATTCTCTGCCTATGATCTGTGTCACTGTTATAATAATCTTAATTCCACACATACTCTGAACATGATTGTATATTTTTGTCCTTTTGGTCTCCAATTTGATTTGTTGCAGCAGACGCAAATGCGCTGGCCTTCATAATTCAAGGACCTAGAAATATACAAGTCAATGGGTAGTGGTTTATCGCTCGTTCAACTGACGGTGGTCATTTGATGCTCATTCGCATGTACCAAATTGACCAAACCATTTCATCAAACCACATGCAGTACAATGCCTGGGGCGTTCGTGACTATGATGGCTATGGCTGCTTCATGTTCGAGAAAGATCCCAGCTCCGTTGGGCCAGCCATATTCAACTGGAGGCGGGTTTACAGCCTCGGCAACCACTCCTTGTTCCTCGGGCTCAATTATCCAATCATCCAACCAATCATCGATCATATCACCAGCGATGATTACCGTGCTATGCAACTTCCATTCGCCAGGGGGAACTGTGTTTACACATCGTACCATGGGTTTCATGAATCACCATATCCAAAGATTCGTCGACATAGCTTGTTGCCAGAAGACCTTCAGTGTGTGAAAGGCATCAAGCTTCCAAGCGATGAATGGCTTTTGCAAACCCGACATGTGGCGATGTGGTTCATGCCAACAGCAAATATGCACAACTTGATTCGTAGTGATATCTAGACTGAGCCATGTATCCAGCTGCTATAGCATGGCCCTCTTTTGTTGGATATTGTGTATTGTAGTTAGTTTGAAGGATAGATACCTTTCTGGGATCAAGTGCATCCTAACTCACCTGCGTAGCATGTACTAATAATGATGATGGAGATGTTGTGCAGAAGCCATATATATCAATTAGGCTTCAAGTGCGTACTTGTTGGTGAAAGTGTTGTCCAATGGGAATTATATTTTGTATTACTAACGTAGCCTACAAAGTCTGTCGCATAGCCTTGTAACTTCGTACACCATTTCTAAATTTGTACTAGTATTAGTAGTCCTCTACACCGTATATTGCGCTACTCGTACTACTAGCTCCCTCCTGGTTTATTGGTCCCCTTCATATTTTGTGTCAAATTTTGACCATAAATTTAACTAACTAAATGTTAATGCATGTCACAAAAAATTATATCGTTGGATTCATATTTCAACATAGTTTCCAATGGTATAATTTTCGGTGACATGCATTGACATTTTGTTAGTTAAGCCTATGGTTAAAATGTGACACTAAATACGACTAGTAAGTAGTACAGTAGTACTAGTATATGTCGGTTAAATTATTCATCATGTCCTCACATTGAATTGATGTGATAACATGCTGCGCGTGAGGTGACACAAGAGTCCCGGCGGCGTGATCGGTTCACCAAAGTAAGCCTCACTCCTCTCGTAGTACAACAACACTCTCCCATTCTCTACAAAATCACTCTCCCTTTCTCTACAAAATCACTCTCCCTTTCTCTACAAAATCACTCTCCCATTCTCTCCCGGTCTCCCCGCCTCCCGGCCGCTGCCTTGTTCCGATCCATTTGGTACGATGAGCGATGAGCTACTGGAGCTGCTATACTTCATTGCAAGTAGTCAAAAGGGAGATGCTGAAAATATCGATCTCAACAAGGATGCTCTTCAAGCTAGCCGGATGAAGGAAGGAACCAGCGAGGCCGCTCATGTGAGTATTCGTCCTGTCACCCTGTATGATGATTTCGATCTTTATGGGGTTTTTCAAGTCTTTAGAGTCTGCAAGTAGTAATGAAGCCGAGACCCCAGTTTGTTCGGGTATTGTGGACTTCAGATTTGGAGTACCACTTATCTGTCGAAATCTTTCATCATTTACTTAAAACAGTTGATTGATCATACATTGAGTACCATTTAACTGGAATTAACCGATGCAAGTCCAAGAAGGATTGGCCGGTGCTGCTGGCTGGCGTCAAGTTCGATCCCACGGATCAGGGGCTGATCGAGCACCTTGAGGCCAAAGTGAGTGCTGACAGCGCGAGATCTCACCCTCTCATCAATTTGTTCATACCAACCATCGACAGCGAGCACGGCATATGCTACACCCATCCTGAGAAACTTCCAGGTGAGACACCAATCGGCCGTCTACTTGCACAAACATATTCCTTTGTTTATACCTCTAATTTACTTTTTAGACGCAGACCTAGTGAAGCAATTACAATTTGATAGTTAATAAAAAGTTAAGCAAGTGACTGCAACATGCCAAAGATGTTATGAAAATACCAACTACGTACCCTAAAACTTGTATTCGCCAATACTGCAGGTATCACACTGAGTGGCCTAAGCAAGCATTTCTTCTAGCGCAACTCCAGGGCATTCAAAAGGGGCACGTGGACATGTCGCAAGATACAGTTGGAGTGTGGCATGCACGCGATGTGGCACAAGACCGGCAATACCTTGCCGGTGATGGTCAACGGCAGGCAGACGGGCAGCAAAAAGGTTCTCGTGCTGCACACCAACAAGAACTTCGACCAACAGAGGACCAACTAGGTGATGCACCAGTACCACCTCGGGGACCTGGAGCAAGAGAAGGTGCAGGAGCTGGTCGTCTGCAAGATTTTCTACCAGACCAACAATAGGGCCAGGACTAAAAAGATTATAAGTTAGTTTGGTATTAGTATACTTGTACTACCTGGTCGTCTGCAAGTTGGTATTGTTGTTAAGGATCTTTTGGTATGAACTTGCATTTGCTTCCAGCCATCATGTAGAGGGTTGACATGGATAGAAAGTTGAATCATTTGTTTCGAAATGAATTTTCAAGCACCTGATTTTTATTTGATGGGTAGCATAAGCACCTGCCGTTCGGATTCCCAGTTCTCCAAAAAATTTACATCTTCGAAGTACACATGGGATCCATCCGGTTTCACAGGCTGATAGTTGGACGCAACACATCGGAACTGGGTTGCGGCATGCTAAGCCTAGCTGCAGATTGTTAAAAGAGAGGAGCGATGGATTTGGGCCTTCTAGAACAGTTAAGTGTCGCGACCTCGATCGCGTGAAGCGCCTCCCATGGACTAAAAAAGGCCTAGTCGGTTATTATTAGTTGAAATATGTAAAATATTCCATAATAAAAAGAAATATGTAAAATGCAATGAATTTAGTCCGGTTTCACTAAAAACCATCCGATTTGCATGAAATTCGTCCGTGGAACCACAAGACAGATGTCCATACAGAGCCTAACCGTACGGAACCAGTAGGTCCATGCCGTACGCAAGCAAGTGCATGCACTTATTATCACGATGGAAAAATAATTTTGACATCTGAGACACCCATGAAATTTTCAACGTAGTCAATAAACGAGAGAATTCTGCAAGTACAGACTGATAACTTGGATCCAGCAGGTATATTATTTTTTCAGGTCGAGGAAGTTTCAACTGTGCTGTAGACTGCCCAAGCTTGGTTTTGTTTTTAACAGGCCCAGCCCATGACGACAATGGGGCACAAAGATCTAGCAGGTATCAATTGGCCTCTGGCTTGCCAACCTTAGTTATATTTTCTCTTAGAACATCCGCGGGCAGTTTTTTTACTGAAGAAAACACACAGCCAGTTCTATTTTCCTCTTGAAACGCCATGTCCTACTTCCGTTTTCTAATCTCTACCTATAGTTTTACTAGTTCATATACATGTATTGTTATATTAAAAATACATAAAGTTCCCTTTTCATCTTTACATCCTTATTTTTTGTTGTTGTTTTCCCTCCCAGCGCTGATTTTTTTACCACTGGTTTTCCCTAAAACCAACTCAATTGTCCCACGTCTTATTAGCTTACAAAAATAAAAAAATATTTTTTTTGGCAAATCAATAAGTTCTTAAAAAATAAATGTTTATAATTTCTGGATTAAAACAGTTTGGACTCCACCGGAATATGCAAAATTAGGTTGAACTTTTTGACCGTGGCCCTGGGCAGAAAATGGGCTGTAATAAATTCCTTAAAAATTAGCAAATGGGCTGCAAATTATTAAAAAAAATAGCAAATGGGCTCTATGTTGTCTGCCACAGATTTGGAGGCTGACTTGTGGGCCTACTAAATTCATGCGTACACAAGGTTTCTCAAAAAAAAACTTAGTCAACAATCGACTCTACCAGCATCAGACCGTTATATGTCAATCCAACGACAATCATGCTTCTTCAGTCTCTGATCTTCCTACTCCAGCCGCCCAGACCAGTGCCGACGGAACCGCCTGCTCCCACCTCCCGTGGCCGGTTGTGCTGCCGGGCAGGCCTCACGGCCCCACCCTACTCGCATCCCTGGCCTGGCCATCCCTCTACTCACCCACACCTCCTGTTATTCTCCGGCGACGGCAGCCTCACACTGCAGCTGAACCAGTAAACCCTCGTACCCACTCCGCATGGGAAACAACTGCCGAGTCTTCCTCGGCTCTGGATCGTTCCCTTACTTGGCCTCGCCGTTGTCCACCGCCTTGGTGCTCTCGACATGGCGTGGTCAACGAACGACATCCATCGGAAGAGGACTATACATAGAGAGGCTGACAGCTGGGTCCACGGCCGCACGCAAGGAAGTGCCTCCTTTTCTTTGCGAGTAGGAAGTGCCTCCTTATTACACGCAAAATAATGATTCCTCCACCTGACAGCGGGGAGCCACCGGAAGGGCCTCTGTATTTTGCGAAAAAAACATTCCCCCAGCTGACAGCTCGGACCCACCAGCTATATCTTCGCACACAAGGAAGTGCCTCCTTATTACGCATAAAAAAAGAATACCCCCGCTGGTAGGTGGGACCCACCATATTTGGAGGCTGACTTTTGGGCCTACTAAGTTGACGCGGACGCAGGGCTTTGTCAACTTAGTCAATATAAATGATTCTAGCTGCGGTGACCATACGATGTCCATCCAACGGCCGTCGTGCTTCTTCAACCTCTGGTCTTCTTGCTCTAGCCGCCCAAACCAGCACCGGCCGTGCCGCCTGCTCTTGCCTCCTGTGGCCGGCTGTGCTGCCGCGCAGGCCTCACCGCCCCCTCCTACTCCAACCGCTGGCCAGGCCATCCCTCTACTCACCCACAACCCCTGTTATTCTGCGGCGACGGTAGCCTCACACTGCAGCCGAACCAGTCAACCCTTGTACTCCCCTCCGCTTGGGCATCCACTGCCGCGTCCTCCTCGGCTCTGCGTCGTCCCCTTCCTAGGCCTCGCCGTCGCCCACCGCCTTGGTGCTCTCGGCGCGGCGTGGTCAAGGAACGACTTCCATCGGAAGAGGACTGTACGTGGAGAGGCTCACAGCTGGGTCCACGACCGCAGCAAGGAAGTGCCTCCTTATTACGCACAAAATAATTATTCCTCCACCTGATAGCGGGGACCCACCGGAAGGGCATCTGTATTTTGCGAAAAAAAGGTTTCCCCCCTGACAGCTGGGACCCACCAGATACATCTTCGTATGCAAGGAAGTGTGTCCATATTACGGGCAAAAAAAAATGATTCTCCCCACTGACAGCTGGGACCCACCAGTTATATCTTCGTACTCAAGGAAGTGCCTCCTTATCCTCCCTGATAGCTGGGACCCACCCGGTCGAACCGTACGTAGGGTTGTCTATCTGGTCGCGAATGTGTACGTACATACTGGTCGATCGGTCTCTCTGCAACGATGAACCGTGGCCGAGCAAGCAGCGACACGTGTAGTAGAAGAGCCCCCAACGTAGTAGTTCAGGCAGTCCAGTCTAAACCGTGTACACGTAGGTACAGCAAGATGCCAAAAAATATGGCCATGTACGTACATACGAGCGCGGTCTCAAACGCCTAATCGCGCATACATACGGCCAGGGCTCGTGTACATTGAGAGGCAATGGATGGTAGCAACGGCATCCTATTCATCGGCAGCCAACCAGCTGGGTCAGAATGGAGGAAACAGTGTCGTGTTCATCGGGAAGCAACTGACTAGGTCTGAATACATCCTGTTCATCGGGAGCCAACCGGCTTGGACGGAACAGCCAAAACGAGGTTTGGCATACCGCAAAACAGAGGAAACAGACTTTTGTTCGAGCTCCTACGGTCGAAACGGGGTGTTGTTGATCGGGAGGGGTGTGGCGTACCGCAAAACGGAGGAAACAGACTTGTGTTGGAGCGCCTATGGTCAAAACAGGGTCCTGTTCATCGGGAGGGGTGTGGCGTACTGCAAAATGGGACTCCACGGGCTACTGTTCATCCACCATCTACTGCCTCGCTCCAGCCTCGACGGGCTACTGTTCATCCACCGTCGACTTCCTCCAACCTCCACGAGCTACTGTTCATCCACCGTCGACTTCCTCCAGCCTCCACCTGCTACTGTTCATCCATCGTCGACTTCCTCCTGCATGCATCCACCAGCTACTGTTCATCCATGGGGTCCTGTTCATCCAGCCTCCACCGGCTACTGTTCAACCAGCCCTCCACGGGGTCCTGTTCATCCAGCCTCCACCGGCTACTATTCAACCAGCCCTCCACGGGGTCCTGTTCATCCAGCCTCCACAAGCTACTGTTCAACCAGCCCTCCACGGGGTCCTGTTCATCCACCCCTAACCGGCTCGGGTGTGTGGCGGCCTCCTCTCGATCAGGGTCCTGTTCATCTAGCGGCAACGGCCTCTACTACCACGGGGTCCAGTTCATCCAACCCCCACCAGGAACTGTTCATCCAACCCCCAACAATGGTCACTGTTCATCAAGAGGCAGCAGGTTCGATCGGCTTCAGTTAGCAGCAGTAGCGAAGGAATCGCTCGGGTTCAGTTAACAGCCAAGGGATCGATCGCTCGGGTTCAGTAACATAGCTAGTGCAATCGCTCGGGTTCAGTAAGCAAACGCCTCGCTCGGGTTCAGTTAGATCCCAACGCCTCGCATCGCTCGGCCCCGACCACCCACCATAACCGGGAACTCCCCGAAATTTTCCTCGCCCTCGCTTCTACCATGATTTTTTTCATCATGGACAACCCAAAGAATGTCATGCAGGTGCATCCCCGGCCCGCCCAGGACGAAAAGCCCATTTTCTGTCATGATTTTTTGTCATAGAAGTAGGAGCCCACCACATCTATGATGATACGTGGTTTTGTCACAATTATCATCATAGAAGTGTCATAAGCATGACAGAAAGTTTTTTCGTTCGGGCCAAAATGTCTCGGATGTGTCTTTTTTTGTAGTGGTGAGAGGGCGCCGGGGCCTCACCCGCGGCATTGCCGAGCTCAGTGATGCAGCCAAGCCAGGAATCGTAGCCTTCTTCGGCCAGGCGGTAGTGCAGCAGCTCAGACGCCATGAGCAGTGCGGCCTGCGCATTCACCGGCCCGCGGCGGGCGTGGGAGGATGAGGCCATAGCGGGGTGAGCGAAGGCGTAGCGGTGCGGCCATACACCTGCACGGAAGGGTGTATCGAGGAATCCTGCTGCTCACGGGCGGCAGGGTCAGTGGTAGCATTGGCCGCGGCCGAGGTGGAGTGGCGGCGGTCGCCCTGTCCTGCAGGCTCCGTCTGGGCTATGCGAGCTGCCCGACGCTTGGCACGGACACGGCGAGAGTCGGCCATGGAGATGGCGGAGCAGGAATAGGAGCGAAGAGGAAGAACTCAGGCACACCCCTACCTGGCATGCCAAATGTCAGAAATGGGGCTCCGAGGACCCGAGAAAGGTTCGAACTCTGGGGTGTGCTCACAGTACCTCGCTAAGCCCGACCTCTCAGCTCACTATCTAACGGCGATGCTCCGGCGTGCTCGAGCGGGAGGGAAGAAGAACACAGACACAACAGTTTACCCAGGTTTGGGCCACCTTGTGGTGTAAGACCCTACTCCTGCTTTGTGTGTGGATTGCCTCGTGAGGGAGGATGAATATGGAAATACAAGGGGAAGCGTGAGGCCTCCGGGGAGTCTGGATCGAATCCCCTTCTACGGTGGCCACTAGCCTATACTTATACTGGCCTCGGTCCTCTTGCCCCCAAAACACTAGGTGGGAAGGGTTGCCACAACAGCCAATTTCGAAGGGGGACAGTAGTACAGCTTATCCTAACTAAAGGTGGTCTTCGCCTGCTAAAGCTTCCTGCCATGACGCACCGATGGCTCGGCGATGACCTCCGTCCTGGCGAGCCCACTGTCCTGGTCTTCTAGCACCAAAGTGGCAACCTTTGGGGATTGCTTCAGGCACCCGTGTGCTGGCCCTGCCTCCTTAGCATGAAAGAGGAAAGACTCGTCATCCGCGCCCGCTGGCACGGCTCCCGGCACCGCTTGTCGTGGCTCACATCACCCACATGCAACGCGAGGCGAGGCTTGGTGAACCTAGACATATCCACCCCGCAAGGGGTCTCGGGAGGCAGCTTCGGGAGTTGCCCTGCGTGAGGCCCTTGGGGAGCTCTTGACGACACTTGCTGACGTACACCTCGCGAGGCGGGGGCCCTCGCGAGGGTCTTGCTCGTGAAGCCTTGAAGATGGGTCATGCTGGGCCCATGGCACAAGCCGCGTCTTGGGCCGTAGGCAGACGGGCCTGGGTACCCCCAGTCCCACGGGCCCGACAGTGCCCCCCAAGCTTATGGGCCCCTCGTGGCACCTCCAACCCTAATGCCACCTCTATAAATTCTCAAATATTCCCCTGACATCAGAGAGCCACCTGAAATACTTTTTCCGCCGCCGCAAGTTCCAGAACCACGAGATCCCATCTGGAGGCCTTCTTCGGTACTCTGCTGAAGGGGGAATCAATCACGGAGGGGCTCTACATCAACCTTGCCGCCCTTCTGATGATGCGTGAGTAGTTTACCACAGACCTACGGGTCCATAGTTAGTAGCTAGATGGATTATTCTCTCTCTTTGATCTTCAATACAATGTTCTCCTTGATGTTCTTGGAGATCTATTCGATGTAATGACTTTTTGTGGTGTGTTTGTTGGGATCCGATGAATTGTGAGTTTATGATCAGATCTATCCATGAATATTATTCGAGTTTTCTCTGAACTCTTTTATGCATGATTACTATAGCTTCATATTTCTCTCTGATCTATTGATTTGGTTTGGCCAACTAGATTGATTTTTCTTGCAATGGGAGAGGTGCTTTGTAATGGGTTCGATCTTGCGGTGCTCAATGCTAGTGACAGCAGGGGACACGAAACGTATGTATCATTGCTATTAAGTGTAAAAAGATGGGGTTTATTCATACGTGAGTTTATCTTGTCTACATCATGTCATCTTGCTTAAGGCGTTACTCCATTTTCTATGAACTTAATACACTAGATGCATGTTGGATAGCGGTCGATGTGTGGAGTAATAGTAGTAGATGCAGAATCATTTTGGTCTACTTGTCTCAGACGTGATGCCTATATATGATCATTGCCTTGGATATCATCATAATTATTTGTTTTTCTATCAATTGCTCGACAGTGATTTGTTTACCCACTGTATGTTATTTTCAAGAGAGAAGCATCTAGTGAAAACTATGGCCCCCGGGTCTATCTTTTATCATATATTAAAACCGAAAATACCTTACTGTATTTTTCTTTTATTTATTTTATTTTGTATTTTTGTTTGATCTATCTATCTATCACCATACAATTTAATCTTGTTTGTAACCGTCGAGGGATTGACAACCCCTTGTTCGCGTTGGGTTGCAAGGATTTGTTGTTTGTGTGCAGGTGCTGCTGACAAGGTGTTGCTTGGTTCTCCTACTGGATTGTTAACCTTGGTTCTTAACTGAGGGAAATACTTATCTCTATTGTACAGCATCATCCTCTCCTCTTCGGGGAAATCCCAACACAGTTCACAAGTAGCACCACCCCTGCAGGTACCGGGACTGCCACAGCGGGCTGCTGA
The DNA here is from genome assembly GCA_011799875.1 of Thinopyrum elongatum. NCBI lineage: Eukaryota > Viridiplantae > Streptophyta > Magnoliopsida > Poales > Poaceae > Thinopyrum > Thinopyrum elongatum. Next base: position 411,459,439 of record CM022298.1, on the reverse strand, counting down.
TCTGCCTGAGGGGCCAATAGCACCACAGCTTGAATGTGCTCTCCTGCTTCATGTTCCACCTCATGCTCTGGGACTACCACAAGGGGTAGTTGATCTGCCTGGGGAGCTAGCTGCACATCAGCTTGAATGTGCTCCCCTGCTTCATGTTCCTCTTCCTGCTCTGGAGGATATGCTTGCAGCAGGTTTTGTAAGCCAATTCCCAGTGGAGCTCCTATTTCACCCATGGCAACCTGATTGACTTCTTCATTCAGAGGGTTTGCTCCAACATCATTATGTGATAGGATCCCATCTAACAGAGACACAGTTGTTGGAATGCTATTGTTGGGGATAGCTTCATTATCATCTACCACCATTTCCTCTTGGTGATTAGTTCCCACTAGTGGAGCTGGCTGGGGAAATGCACAATGACCCTGTTCTTCCCAATCCTCCCAATCTTCATTGTCCTCTTGATTGTTGTTAATCTGCATGTGATGGAAGCCAGGAAAATCATTTGCATTCTGTGGATTTGGATGAGGGTCAACACCTGGTGGTGGGATAGGGTCCTAATCAGGTGGCTCCCCACCCAACATTTCCTCAAGCAGAACTTCAACAGAGTTGGTTAGAGAATCTCCTTCAAATATTTCACCTTCAGACCACCTGATACTTTTGGGTACCTCAATGAGATCAATAACCCTAGCTTTGACCAACACCTTTCCTTTTAGAGAATCTTCTTTTTCCCAACTAATTATTCTACCAAATGTTGCAATTGCAGTCGCAATGTCTTCGATGTTGCAGTTATCAAAGGGCACCCAAACAAACAGCAACCAGCAAACCCTATGGAAATGCACTCTCCTCCAATTACGACCCACGTTATGCTTTGTGAAGGTAATAAAAACAACCCCAAATGCATGTGGGCTATCTCTAATGAGCCTGTCTCTATCATGAACATGTCTGAACTGAACATACGATTCCCCAAATGGACAAGGCTGTATTTCCCTAAATCCCACTTGAGCTATTGGATCATGCTGCAACAACTCTTCAAGAACCTCACGGACGTTGGAAAAATGTACCTCATCAGGTAGTGGCTGGATGGTGGCAATGGCCCAATCTTCATGGTGATGAGGCCGATGCAGAAGAACCACCCTCGAGACCCCCGTCCTTCCCTTGATGTTCTGAATCTGAAATCCATGCGGCACAAAGGGCTGCGGGTCGATAGGTATGTTGGCCATTGCCAATGCAGCTTGTGGTTGGAGCTCTTGAGACGGAGGAGAAGGAGCAGAATCTGGTGGCGATCAACTCGATGGGGAAGAAGCACTGTTGGTAAGAGCAGGGGAATGTAAGGAGTCTGGCAGTGGTCTCGGCTTGAAGTTAGGAAAAAATCCCGTGACTAGCTCTTTAAAGGTGGTGGCTTGCCTCATTTGAACGTTCGGCCCATTAGGCTGAAACCAGCTGTCCACTTCTCCAGGGGCCCATGCACAATCTGGCGGGCTTAGGAAGGTAGCAAGCTGAATGAATGGCCAAAGCCCAGTAAGCTTGGGCCTCATGCAAAACCGGGCAATATGTCCCCGCTCCCCACAAGCATAACAATTGACTATCATTATGGCGCATGAAATCCACGTTGACCAACTCATGCTGCTCTGTTCCGGGCACATTAATCTTAGAGTTATGGCTAATAGTAATTTGTGAGGAGCCAGGATCACGCTTTGAATGACTCCCGAGAGTTGTTGGAAAACCGATCTATGTGCCCTCCCCGGTGTGCCGGTCCAGTGATCGCCGGAGCTAGCAACAATAGCTCTACCGTTATGACCAATCAAAGTCCACTCATCATCCTCTTCTTTGTAAATCAAAAGTTCTTCTCTACGCCAATTAGGACCACCATTACCCCAAAGGCTAAAAACCATCTCAAAATCCATCTTAATCACTTTACCAGCATTGTAAATATGAAAACCAACTAACTTTGAAACAACGGAGAATTTGAGAGATCTTTCCTTGAGATGACAGACCCTAAAACCTTGGGTATAACCACCAAAGGTGGCTTGTAAAGCAACACTCACCATACGGACATCGAGCTTGAATGTGGCACGGTAGAAAGAAACCACCATGATGAATTCCTTTTGACGGAAGCCCGGTGAGAACACCACTGGATGGCCAAACTTGCTTCGAACACTTGCCTGGAATTCCTTGCCACGAGAAAAGTTGAGGGAGAACGGCACCATAATGGATCATAAGGGGACCTAGGAGACCCCAGTGAGTGGCTGTCATGGCCGGAGTGGCCACCGACAATGTGATGGGTGGCCGCTGGGGCCGAACTGGCCACCGGCGCGGGGCTGCCCTAGTCACCTTCCTAGCCGCCTCCCTCGTTGGTCATGTGGTGTTTACCCAAAATTACTTCAGTTACAAATAGGTGTCGAAGAAAACTTTGTGTGGTTTGTCCTGCTCCTGCCGCGACGCCGTCCACCTCACCTGAGCTACTCCATCGACAGAAGCGTCCACCATACCATACATCACAACTCCTGACCGTCCTTCGGCACCTCAGATCTCCTTCCCTACCGCCGGCACCCACCGCAACTGCATCACCATCATCGACTCAACAGATGAACTTGAGGAGTACACGGGTCCTTAAGAGAGGTGGCACTCTTCTGTTTTTGCTTATGTTATGCATTGCTTAATATTACCTGCAACTTTATCGTCCTATTAACCTCTTAGACTCTAAGTCAGGTCGAAATTAATGTTCAAACTTGAGTTTTAAAATGCTTGTGGGGCACATATCAAGGCAGCAATAAATAGTATCTTTGTCTATTATCTGGTTCACCTAGGGTATGTCTATGTTGTTCATTCTAGGATCGAAAGTATGTCTAGAGGGGGGGTGATTAGACTACTTGACCAAATAAAAACCTAGCCTTTTCCCAATTTTAAGTCTTGGTAGATTTTAGCAACTTGGCACAAGTCAAGCAATCAAACTACACATGCAAGTCTAAGAGTATAGCAGCGGAATGTAAAACATTTGCATATGAAGGTAAAGGGGGGAGTTTGGAGGGAGCAAACGCAATGTAGACACGGAGAGTTTTGGCGTGGTTCCGATAGGTGGTGCTATCGTACATCCACATTGATGGAGACTTCAACCCACGAAGGGTAACGGTTGCGCGAGTCCACGGAGGGCTCCACCCACGAAGGGTCCACGAAGAAGCAACCTTGTCTATCCCACCATGGCCATCGCCCACGAAGGACTTGCCTCACTCGGGTAGATCTTCACGAAGTAGGCGATCTCCTTGCCCTTACAAACTCCTTGGTTCAACTCCACAATCTTGACGGAGGCTCCCAAGTGACACCTAACCAATCTTGGAGACACCACTCTCCAAAAGGTAATAGATGGTGTGTTGATGATGAACTCCTTGCTCTTGTGCTTCAAATGATAGTCCCCCCAACACTCAACTCTCTCTCATGGATTTGGATTTGGTGGAAAGATGATTTGAGTGGAAAGCAGCTTGGGGAAGGCTAGAGATCAAGATTCATATGGTTGGAATGGAATATCTTGGTCTCAACACATGAGTAGGTGGTTCTCTCTCAGAAAATGTATACTGGAAGTGTAGGCACATTCTGCTGGCTCTCTCCACGAATGAAGAGGGGGTGGAGGGGTATATATAGCCTCCACACAAAATCTAACCATTACACACAATTTACCAAACTCGGTGGGACCGAATCATAAAACTCGGTCAGACCGATTTAGTTTAAAATGTGAACGTTAGGATTTTCGATGGGACCGACATGTCAACTCGGTGGGACCGATTTCATTAGGGTTAGGTCATAATGTAATCTCGGTGAGACCGATCACATAAACTCGGTAGGACCGATTTCTGTAATAGGCAAACAGAGAGTTGGTCAGGCAAACTCGGTGGGACCAATTCGCTCATTTCGGTGAGACCGAAATGTTACGAAAGGGAAACAGAGAGTTTGCATTGCGAACTCGGTGGGACCGATCGCTCCTCTCGGTTAGACCAAAACGTTACGAAGGGAAACAGAGAGTTTGCAATCCCATCTCGGTGAGACCGAGATCCCTATCGGTGAGACCGAACTGACTAGGGTTTCTGGCAGTGGCTATGTCAAATGAACTCGGTAGCGCCGGATAGATCAAATCGGTGGGGCCGAGTTTGACTTTTGGTTTGGGACATATGTGGATATGAGAAAGTGGTTGAGGGATTTTGGAGCATATCACTAAGCATTTTGAGCAAGCAAGCCATTAAGCAACACCTCATCCCCTTTTAATAGTATTGGCTTTTCCTATGGACTCAATGTGATCTTGGATCACTAAAATGAAAATGTAGAGTCTTGAGCTTGAGCCAATATGTGTCCTTAGCATTTTGAGGGGTCCACATTCCTAGTCCATGCCATGCCAATCATTGAACTTCTTGAAATAATCCTCTTGAAATAGCATTAGTTCAATGAGCTATATGTTGTTAGGAATTACCAAAACCACCCAGGGATAGTTGCACTTTCATTCATCTTGGGTGGGAAACAAACAGTAAAGCAATCATCATATGTCTTTTTATTAAATTAAAGCTATCATCAACCTGTTATCATTATTTTTGGATCTATCCACTGGTTGTTACCATCACTCTAGATTTCTGCATGCTCTCCTTACATAATCTCACTATATTTTTTCATATGCATGTCAAATATTGTACACAGTCATGCTGAACATGCAGAGAAAAAGAGAAGAGTTTTCGGCGGCAACACAATGTCATGCAGACATCGCTCCATGGTGGGTGCAATGGCAAACCCTTCCACCTCTTCCAGATTGTAATCCAGAGGAAGATATCTGTTCAGAGGCGGATTCAGAGGGAGCTGACCACTCCTATTTACCCCCCCGAGGTGTTTGCTCTAACTTGGCATGATGATGTTGGTCATATCATGCATATGTTGCCTTGCAGTGCTTACTTTCGACATCATATATGTCATCTGCTTAGTTTAGACATGTTCTATAATGCCACCTGTTTAGTTTCTATATCATATATGTGAATTATGCAATCTCATCTTTTTTAGCCAGCCATAATATATGTGAAATATGCAATGCCATCCTGTTTAGCCAGGCATCATATATTTGAATTATATCTTGTCATTCATTTTTTCATTACATTTCCATTTGTCGACAATGTTTGTACATTCAACTACTCTTCCTATGAATCAGCCATTTGAGTGGGTGATGGAAAATCTGGAGTGAAAACAAGGTCTTCAGAGCAGACAGTGCTACCTGTCGAAGCAGATCTCTTGCTGGGTCCAGATAGCTCCTCAGAGATGGATTCAGAGACAGATGACCAGTCCTATTCCCCCACCGAGGTGTATGCTCTAACTTGGCACAGTTATACTGCTCATATCATGCATATGGTGTTTTGCATTGCATAGTGTAGACATCATATACACAATATTCAACACCATGTTCTTAGTTTAGACATCATATATGTGAATGCCATCTGCTTAGTATATAAATCACATATGTGAATTATATCATGCGATCCTGATTACTTAGATAACATGTATGTGAATTATGTCATGCAAACCTGTTTACTAAAGACATCATATAATTATCTCATGCCATCATTTTTAGTTAGTCATCATATCTTTGAAATATGTCATGCTATGCTATCCAGTTTAGATAGACATCATATATGTGAAATTATGTCATGCTATCCTTTTTAGTTAAACAATATATATGTGAACTATTTCATGCCCTCTTTTTTCCTCACTATATATTGCATTTGTCTCTCATACAAGGTCTGTGCATTCAACTACTTTTCATGTTTATCAGTCATTTGAACTTGAGGGGGTGATGGCAGTATCTAGCGGAGTAAAAACACGGTCTTCAAATAAAATAGTGCTACCTCTTGGTGAAGATAGCACCCCGGTTGTACATGCATAAGAACCAACCCTACCACACATAACCCAGACTCTCGCAGATTGTACCCCTACTCCGATGGACAGAGAACCAGCTTCACCCAATCTAACCCCAACCCCAGCAGATAGTAACCCAGATCCAGTTGACATAGCACCATCTCCACCACAGAGCTCCCAAACAAGAGCAGTTAGTAAGGCAGCTCCAGTGCCTAAAGCGCTAGGACTACCACGGCGAACCCCAACTCCACCAGTTAGTACATCTATTCCTGTCGACGAAGCACAACCAGTCATTCATAGTTTAGCATCTATCGCATTTAATGTAGTTAAATCCTATGTGCGTATCTTCCCATCATGGAAATATTATACTGAAGATGAAGGAAAAAGCCAGTTGCAGGTGTTCGTTCAGGCGTTATGTGTAAGTAATGTTATGCATGGCAATTACTTTGCTTTGTCCCATACTTTCTACCTCCATCCTAGTTATAATATAGCAAATGTTCTCATTTTTTCTATAGAGAAGGACCGATTTGGAAACTCAGGATGAGGTAAGCTCTGCTGATACCTCTGATATCTTCAAGAATGCTTTGTGGCAGTATCGGAATTACCTGAAGATAACGTACTTCACTGGCAAGGAAACTCATCAAATTCCCTTACCTTCTCTTGAGACACATTTATGGGACGATGACTGGGAACGCCTTGTTCTGTACTGGTCCAGAACCAAGAATGTGATAAGGTCTGTGAGATCATTTTTTATTTTGAAGTACTATATGCATGTGTCTTACTGTACTCTGTTCTTGTAGAACAAGTGCTTAAACCTGAAGAACAACTGTTCTCAGGTAAGATTCCATTGCTATGGTGCATACTGCTTTGCTCTTGTATCACTGTATTTACTCATACAAACTTATTTTTAAATTGAAGGATCCAATCAAAACTCCAATGGCACAACAGGTATGTTTAAACATGTTTCTTTAACTGGTTTGCTCTTCTAAATTGCTCTGTTGGTTTCAATTTCAATTGTGTATACAGTTGTCTTCTCATATCATGCACATTGCTAGCATCACAACAGAGCCAATAGTGTTGTTGTATATGTATAACCGTGGTACCCATCTGAAATCTTGTTGTGCCGTGTAGATTCCCAAACTTTTATTCTTTCAATGCTGCTTTGTCTTGAACTGATATGATTTGAACCGTGTCTCTATTTTGATTTGGCAAGACATTGCAGTGAACATAGCACATAGATATATGTTTGTTTGATGCTTTTATTATGTACTACTTCGCAATAGAAGAATTGGTAGTTTAATCTTGTCCACCTTACTACTAAAATGGTTCACCAAAATGAGTTTTATATACTACATGCTAAACCTGTTATGTGTCTGCTTGTTTCTTCTTTTAGAATGCTGATAGAATATTGGGGAAGAGTACCTTATTAAGAAATGGTAAAGGAAGTAATGCAGATAAGGGTCATGATAGTGAGACATCCTTGTTGGTCTCTGACAAAGCTGATAAAACACATAAGGAAAACTATCTTGAAGACAGTGAGACAACCCCAAAGTCCTGTCTTGATGTAGTGTTCGAGTTACTGGCCACTACCGCTGGCACAAGCTCTTCAAACTCACTGTCTGAATCAGTTCGGTTTCTTGAGTCTCAACTACAAGCTGAAAGACATCGATCAGCTATGCTGCAACAAGAGTCGAAGGACTGAGGAAGTCCCTGCAGAATTGAGATGCATACTTTCTGGCGCAACAAGCGTTGGAGGATTTTAGCGCCAAACAAGAGAAAGCTAATAAGCTTGGTAAGCTTATTGCCAGCATGGTGGATACCCAAGATAATGTTTCTTGAGCTCTTCTGAAGTTGTTTTAGTTATGGACTTCTTTTGCTGCCGCATTTATTTGCACTGGTGGCCAATTTAGATGCCCAGTGTATGTAATATGCTACTTTGTTCCCTATATTTGCACTGGTGGCGAACTTTGATGCCCAGTGGATGTAATATGTGTAATAGCCGTAATAGCCTAGCATAAGTTGCTTGATTATTTATTTCCTTATTGTCTTGTTTATTTGTTTGGTTGTAGTCACTGCAGTTCTTTTTCAGCGTTTTGCTAGTGGCCACAATAACCTTTTTTAGAACTAGGCCACAATAACCATGGGCAACATATGGACCGTTGTATCCATGTTCTTGCTACCTGCGGTAGTGACCATGGGCCTCCTATGGGCCATAGGATCCATGGGCCTTCTACGGGTCGTAGAACCAATGGGCCTTCCACGGGCCGTATGATTGATTGGCCAAACATGGGTCGTACTATTCGTGGACCAATAACGGACCGCAATATGGGCCATAAACGGGCTAGAATGGGAATCGTCTATTTATGGGCCGACCATAACGGGTCGTTAATAGGTCGGCATGCATAACAGGCTTAGTTCTGTCGATAGGCATAATGAGTCATTAATGGGCCATATTAGATGAGGCTATGAAAATAGCCCAATGGATTAACGGGCCACAAACGGGCCGACTATAACCACAGGCTGAATTTGGCCCATCAGCGGAATAGGCCAGTAACAGACCGTGAGTAAATCGAATGATGGAAATGAGCCCAGGAATAAATGGGCCCTTAGAAGGCCGAAAGATAACACGGGCTGTGTCGTGGACTTGACACGGCAGATGTCCTAGCGGAAGGACTTAGTCGTGGAGCCATCGCAACTAGGTTAACTTGAAGGGGTTTAAACGGGACAAAGGACACAGAGAGTTTACCCAGGTTCGGCCCCTCTCAATGAGGTAAAAGCCTACTACTGCTTTGTGTTGTATTGCTAGGGTTTCGATTACCAGGGAGCGAATACGCTTAACCTAGTTCCCGATTGTTTGTTACCTGTCCCTAAACCGCCGCCGGGTCGTCCCTTTATATCCACAGGTTGACGCCCGGCGGTTCACAGAATCCCGGCCGGCTCATAAACGTGTCCGGCTCGGTATCCACTCTTTCCTATCTTATAATACAAGTCATATACTTATGGCGGTTTACATCTATGGGCCCTAACTCGCCTTTGGGCTTTGGGCCTTCTTATTAAGTCTCCTTCGTAAATCGCCATCTTCTATGTCTTCATGGGCTTCAATACAGGTAAACCACTATGAGCATAACCCGGCCCCTCCTGGGCGGCTTATACTCAATAGTTATATCCCCAACATTAGGCCCCAGATTGATGTGAACTTGTTCATATCAATCTTCAATACTTGACTTAGAAAAAATCCTTCATCATCAGTCCTTATGAAAATTTATAACCCGCCACGACGTCTGCTCACAGCATTGTGCTAACCCGCCATGACGTCATCTTGCATTAATATCGCACGAGGCCCAAATCTCAGCCTCCTTGATTCCCGCGCATGCCATCTATCCATTCACCTTATAAATAGGGCCAGGGGTCCTTTTCACTTTCCCCCTTGCCTCCTCGTCTCTGTCTTCCACCTCGCATCGCCTCAGCGCCCGAGCTCCGCCGCCGTCGTCGACCTTTGCCACTGCCTCAACAATGGCCGCTGCATCAACTTGAATCGACCAGAGTTCATCCGCGCGCCTCCGCTACTCAACAGCCCTGGTAGGTCCTCTTCCTTCCTTTTCCCCTAGATCCCATTAGGGTTTCCACGAGTTCATCGGAGTTCATCTCGGGTTCCTCCATAGACCATGTAGTTTTTGATCTAAGTATAGTACCAATCTTGTGCGATAGCAGTTTAGCACTCATTTTTAATATCTGAACGCCTCCCCTCCATAGGAGATCTCATCTGAGCACGTGAACTGTCCTGCTGCCGCTACTTTAGGTTAGAATTTTTCTTCATTATCTGAACTGCTGTAAATCCAAAATTATAACACCAATCTGTGAAACCTGTTTTTCACCACTTAGCCATTTTCCAACTTCAGATCTATACTTTCAATATCCGTGTAGGCGGTTTAACCTCAGAAAGTAATAACCTGCCAGGTACCATTAGTCCCCTTTTAAACCGCCAAGTGCTCGTCTTTGTAATTTAATAACGTCACTGTCCGGTTTAACATTTATGCATGCTTCAACACTTTCTGCTTATTAACCATGAACCTTAAACCAGCACAAATCTTTTCCAGGTTATCGTATAAATGGCCAAATCCTTTTATTCCTGTAACTGGGTTCAATCCCGGGTTACAGAAGAAGAACTGAACGGGTGTGTTGCAACCGGTGCTTTAGCAAAAAAGGAAGACATCCACTGGAGAGCCCTCGGTCCAGAAAATCCTCCTGAGCCCAAGGATGGGGAAGTGATCGTTTTTGTTGATCATCTAAGTCGAGGGTTCAGCCCTCCCGGATCAAAAAACTTCCGTGACGTGCTTCACTTCTTCCAACTTCACCCTCAAGATATTGGGCCTAACTCCGTGTCCAATATTTGCAATTTTCAAGTGTTTTGTGAAGCCTACCTGCCAGAAGAGCCCACAGTCGACCTGTTCAGAGATTTCTTCTATTTAAACCGCCGTACTGAATTTACGGATGGGCCCAATACTGAACTTGGCGGGGTTTCAATTCAGAAGAGAAAAGACGTCAGCTTCCCTCACGCTAGGCATCATAGCCATCCCAAAGATTGGAATCAAACTTGGTTCAATTGCCAAGATACATCTCCAGCTGGCGAGAATCCTCTGCCGGGTTACCGTGCTCACCGGCTTACCGATGCACATCCATTCCCCCAAAGACTCAATGCAAAGGAACAGTCCAAATATGCACCACAGCTCTCAAAGCTCAGAGCCTTTATGGCAAACGGTTTGACAGGCATTGATTTTGTCCGTTGCTGGGTATCTTGGAGCATTTTGCCTTTAAGCCGTCGCCCCGGTTTAATGTGTGAGTACACAGGGGATGTGAAAGACCCTCAACGCCACACTGATATTCAGCTGAGTGATGCTGAAATTACTAAATCTGTCAAGAAGATGTTGGATGAACCGGTGACCGACTGTAGCAAAACAGGACTTAGTCCTTTCTGCGCTTCAAATAAACCGCCAGCTGTAAGAATTGCCCCACTCCTGCTTTAATCCATATTCTTAATACTCCATTATGATCTTTTCAATCTTTAAACAGGGTGATGATCCGTTCTAGAAGAAGAAACCGCAGGATAAACTGGCCAAAACACCTCGTGTCAAGACCAAGGTCAACAAGAAGCCCGCTAAGAAGAAAAACACCGAGCCTACCGAGTTAAACATTGACGATGATAATCCGGAGTCAGAGGTAGAACTTGATTCACTTGGCTCTTTTTTCATACATCTCATTGATGATGATTTCTATCAGGACGACGCAGAAGCTAGCCGCGCAAATGACGTAGAGGTAACTATTCTCTCATCCGGTTCAGAACCTCTGCCCACACCGAAAACCCGACAAGCAAGCCGGAAAGTAAGATTTTCTCACCCCCTAGCTTACTTGGATCCAAACTTTCTTTTGAAGAAGCAGCAACACGAAGCTCGCCGCACAACCCGGCATAGGGGCCATGTGGTCACTTCTTCCGGTTTACCGAACTCGCTAGTTCGTAAATGCCGCCCAGAGGTCTCTTCTATTTCTGACACGTCTTATCCCAAGGCGGGTTATTTCTGACAACCTCTTAATCCGTCTGATTCAAACTACCAGGGAACTTCCCTTTCATCCTCTGGCGAGTCCACAGGGACACAAATTCCAACCCTCAAAACTGTTCCTGGGTGAGCATTTTTAACTAACCCCTTGTACCTTATGCTTGATCATTATACTAACCTGTTATTTGCGTCTCTGTCAGAGCCAAGGCCAGGCCAGTAAAAAGGCCAAATTGAACAAACCGGCTGATGACAGCGCGCCAACTGATCCGGAAAAGAACCCGGAACAGTTTGAAACAAATACTGAAGCTATTCTTGATGATCCGCCACCGCAAGATCATGACACCTTTGTTGAGCAGATGGAAATTGATCTGATGGGTCATGCTGATAAACCGCCAAGCCCAACTAAGGCTGCTGATGATAAAGCTGACAATGTTGTAGTTACCGGTGTCGGGTATACAGCCCCAGACAACCCCACTGCTCTGTCAAAACATAGTGCCAAAGAAGAATTTTCTGTTGTTGACAAGGGCAAGTGGAAGGCGGACTTGGAAAGCTATGCCCACCTCAGCACCCAAGATATTCATTCTGGGTTTTTAAACCGTCTGTACACAAGCCGTGATTATGAAGCCGGTTTACTAAACATGATGAAGGAGCGATATGAGGTAAATGCTGTTAACTCTGCATACATATTCTTCCCTTAGCCGCCAAGTTTACTGGACATAAAAGAATAGAATGTTCTGCAAACTTTCAAGAGCCATATAGATCAACTCCACTAGCCCGCAAGGGCAGGTTTATAATGTCAATATGAACCGGGACTTTAGAATAATATATCTTCAATTTCGCCTGTGTAGCCCCCAAGGGTCGACTTAACAAATATGTTAAGTTGAGACTAATTATGCTGTAAGGCTCAAAATTCTTACTTAGGACCTTTATAATCCGGTTGACCATCAAGCTGATAGTTGTTATGTGCTTGGGACTTGTAAAAAAAAAATTTGATAAGACGCAATAGACATTAGCCCCCAAGTGCCAAGTATATTACTTGTTATGTGCTTGGGACTTTGAATATGCACTGCTATGTAATTAATTACATGTCTCTTGCAGGCTGATCTTAACAAGAAGGAATCTCAAATCGCCGACCTTCAAGAAAATATCAAGTCGCAACAAACCGAGACCTCCAAAGCCAAGGAGGAACTGACCAGTGCCTTAACAGCAATGGAGAAACTGAAGGAGAGCTTTAAGAATGAGCGGGCAGGTTGGGATACAGAAAAGTCAACTCTGCTGAAGAGGGCTGAGGACGCTGAGGCTGCCCTTAAACCGGTAGCTGAAGAGCTGACTGGCTTGAAACAGCAAATAAATGCCATGACCGCTGCCGTATTTGGTAAATAACTTCTTCATAAGCTTTGAACATGTATTATGTAAGAGACTGCCGGTTTACCGATGTTTTTGATGATGCAGGAACTCGCATTGCTCATCTTGGCTCAGATATGCGGCAAAAACTGAAGGCCGCCTATACACTTATAGAGCAATTATATACCGGTGTACAACGGGTTATCTGCACAGCTTCCCATAATAAACCGCCCCCAACCTTGATCAAGGAGACGTTGGAAAGGCTGGCGATGATGCCTGCATGGTTTGAAGAGCTAAAGAAGTCAGCCGCCAGGGTGGGTGCTCTTACTGCACTGACTCGGGCCAAAGCTTGGATAACTGATCTTGATCCGGCCGATGTGGGAAACGGCTACCCGAGCATAAAGGAGGACGGGTCAGAGTTTAATAACGACGACCTCAGAGCCTTGACGAGGGAAATGCGCCCATTGGCCAGCAAATTGGCTGAAGAAACCGATCTTTCACATTATCAGTCGATTTATGATGCCAACAACAAGAGAGTTAAAGCGTCAACTTATGATGCTCCAAATCTTATTCCTCCAATCCGTAAGCATACCTATGCCCTTGATGTTGACCCCTCCACACTTATAAGTGATGAAGCTGTATTCAAGGCCTTAACTGGGATCGATTGGACCACCATTGACTTCCAGCCACTGGGTAGAGAGGAGGAAGATGAACCGGCGCTGGACGATCCGCAACCTTCAAGTGAGCCAGGGAGGACTCGTAAACCGGGGGCCGGTTTAGCAGCTGCTTCCTTTAAGACTTGTTAAAAAAATTATTCTTTTGGGCACCAAACGCCTTGTAATAGGCTAGTTTAAACTCTTGTTCTGCTATGCCATCGTGCATATTTACTTTGCATGACACTGCTAATCCACCATGTTAAGATATGCCACTTATACCCAAGGCTCCTGCATGCAAAGGATTAAAGGTGTCCTGGCGGTTTACCGCTGGACGGGTCATAACGCCCAATATAAAACCATGGAAACTAACATAGCTTATACCCAAGGCTGGACTTTAAGAATAACCAAATTTGAAATATATCATACCTGTGATATTTGATCACACTGTTGGTTTACCAAACCGGTGTAGTAAGGGGAGAACCCAAACTTTGAGCACTGGTAATTATCATAGATTTGCTTGGCTTATGAACAAAACCATGCCGGGTTAATAAACACCGGATATTATCTTATCTCATACTGGCGACTTATAGTTAAAAGCCAGGCCAGGTTAATAAACACCGAATGTTATCTTATCTCATACTGGCGACTTATAGTCAAAAACCAGGCCGGGTTAATAAACACCGGATGAATTATGATCATAAAACATTATAATCCTTATCAAATAAACCTCAAAAAGACTGTGAAATAAAACAAACAAAAAAAATGAGGCTTTTCATGGGCTGCCAGGCCGAAAATCGAGTGCTTTCACGGGCCGCACAGCCACTGAGTTAAACCTATATACAAACCTTATAAGATGGACCTCACATAACCAATCGTCGTTTTAACTTTGACAAGTTCAGGGTCTGTATAAGATTGACTTGTCAAATGTTCGGCGGGTCATTCCAGGAATACCTGGGCGGAGTGGCTTACTTAAAAAGGAAGGATAACCCAGGGTTTTAGGTGAATACACCTGGCTTCCAAGCCTGGCTTTTAAGCCTATTACAAGGGTTACACAAACTCTTTGTTCTTTAGAATCAAGGAGCCCCTGAGTAATATTTTTGAGCTATGCTCAAGGGGCACCTATGTTTGAGCTGTGATTTTGCAACAGACTCTCTTTGGTACCTTTTAACCTGGGTAGCAAGCCCCCAAGTTTTTTTTTTCAATTGGCTTATAAGCCGGTTCGAAGGGTAATCATAACTTCGCTCATAAGTCGGAAGCCCCCAAGTAACCAAAGACTCATTATGAAAAAACGACAGAGGCCCTGCTTTAGCAGGGGTGCCGGTTTATTATATTGATCACAATATATACATCGTCAAAAATATGTACATCAGAAGAGCCAATGGCTCAGGTGTAGTACGGCCGAAGATGAGCGATATTCCACGGCCGGCGAGTCTCTTCCTCCGACGTGCGTGAGTCCTTGTGGTCTCGAACATCAATAAGGTAGTATGACCCGTTGTTCAGATTCTTGCTGACCACAAAGGGTCCTTCCCAAGGTGGGGATAACTTGTGCATATCAGTCTGATCCTGGATAAGCCGGAGTACTAAGTCGCCTTCTTGAAAGGTTCTGGTCTTGACCCGGCGGCTGTGATAACGACGTAGATCTTGCTGGTAAATCGCCGAACGAGCCGCTGCAAGATCACGCGCCTCGTCTAACAGGTCAAGTGCATCCTGACGTGCCTTTTCGTTATCAGCTTCAACATGAACCGCCACACGGGGTGAGTCGTGACGGATGTCACTGGGGAGAACCGCCTCTGCTCCATAAACCATGAAAAAAGGCGTGTAAACTGTAGATTTGTTAGGTGTTGTGTTGATGCTCCATAGCACCGAGGGTAACTCTTCTACCCAACAACCCGGCGTCCTCTGTAAGGGAACCATAAGCCGGGGCTTGATGCCTCTCAGGATCTCTTGATTGGCTCTCTCAGCTTGACCATTAGATTGGGGGTGAGCCACCGACGATACATCGAGCCGGATATGCTCACGTTGACAAAATTCTTTCATAGCACCCTTGGAGAGATTAGTGCCATTGTCTATTACAATGCTGTGTGGAAAGCCAAAACGGAAGATCACCTTCTTCATGAATTGAACCGCCGTTACTGCATCACACTTATTGACTGGCTCTGCCTCTACCCACTTGGTGAATTTATCAACCGCCACCAAGAGGTGGGTCTTCTTATCCTTGGATCTCTTAAAAGGTCCAACCATATCAAGCCCCCAAACCGCAAACGGCCACGTGATTGGAATCATTCTCAACTCCTGAGCCGGAACATGAGCTCGACGTGAAAACTTCTGACAACCGTCACATTTTTTGACCAAGTCCTCAGCATCAGCATGAGCCATCAGCCAATAAAAACCGTGACGAAAAGCCTTGGCTACAAGAGATTTAGAGCCGGCATGATGACCACAATCTCCTTCATGGATCTCATGCAGAATCTCACAGCCTTCTTCAGGAGAAACATAACGCTGGAACGCCCCAGTAACACTGCAATGGTGCAGCTCTCCATTGACAATTGTCATTGACTTGGACCGCCGGGTTATTTGCCTGGCCAAGGTTTCATCCTCAGGTAACTCGCCCCGGGTCAAGTATGCCAAATATGGAACTGTCCAATCAGGAATAACATGAAGAGCCGCCACCAACTGAGCTTCTGGGTCAGGAATAGCCAAATCTTCCTCTGTAGGTAACTTGACCGACGGGTTATGCAAAACGTCAGGAAAGACAATAGGTGGCACCGGTTTACGTTGAGAACCCAACCGGCTTAATGCATCCACCGCTTCATTTTTCCTCCGATCAACATGCTCAACTTGATAACCCTTGAAGTGACCAGCAATAATATCCACCTCTCGTCGATAAGCCGCCATGAGGGGATCCTTAGAATCCCAAGTACCAGAGACTTGTTGAGCCACCAAATCTGAGTCACCAAAGCACCTTACCCGGCTTAAGTTCATCTCCTTAGCCATCCGAAGACCGTGGAGCAAGGCCTCATATTTAGCTGCATTGTTAGTGCAAGGGAACATCAAACAGAGAACATAACAAAATTTATCACCTCAAGGGGAAGCTAGCACAACTCCAGCCTCCGAGCCCTCCAATTGCCTGGACCCATCAAAGTGAATAGTCCAATACGTGTTATCTGGTTTTTCCTCAGGCATCTGCAGCTCTGTCCAGTCATTGATGAAATCCACCAGTGCTTGAGACTTGATGGTCGTGTGAGGCATATACTTCAAACCATGAGGCCCAAGTTCAATGGCCCATTTGGCAACCCGGCCTGTTGCCTCCTTGTTTTGGATGCTATCTCCTAAAGGAGCAGAGCTAACCACAGTAATGGGGTGACCCTGAAAATATTGCTTAAGCTTCCGGCTTGCCATGAAAACCCCATATACAAGCTTCTGCCAATGTGGGTATCTCTGCTTGGACTCAATAAGCACTTCGCTGATATAATAAACCGGCCGTTGAACCGGGTATTCCTTGCCTGCCTCTTTCCTTTCAACCACAATAGCCACACTGACAGCCCGGCTATTAGCAGCCACATATAACAACAGCAGCTCCTTATCAACGGGCGCAGCTAGGACCGGCGGCACATCCAGCTGCTTCTTAAGCGCCTCAAATGCCTCATTAGCAGCGTCACTCCAGACGAAGTCATCTGTCTTTTTCATCATCTGATACAAAGGGATGGCCTTCTCACCGAGGCGGCTTATGAACCGGCTCAGCGCCGCAATACGACCCGCCAGACGTTGAACATCATTGATACACGTCGGTTCAGCCAGAGAAGTAATGGCTTTGATCTTCTCCGGATTAGCTTCAATGCCCCTGTTAGACACCAGAAAGCCCAAAAGCTTGCCCACCGGCACACCAAAAACACACTTGGCCGGATTAAGCATCATCTTATAAACTCGGAGATTATCAAAGGTTTCCTTCAAGTCGTCTATCAACGTCTCCTTCCTTCTGGATTTCACCATAATATCATCCACATAAGCATGAACATTGCGTCCAATCTGATTATGAAGACAATTCTGCACACATCGCTGGTAAGTCGCCTCGGCACTCTTGAGCCCAAAAGGCATAGACACATAGCAGAAGGCTCCAAAGGGAGTTATGAAAGCTATCTTCTCCTGGTCCTTAACTGCCATCTTGATCTGATGATAACTAGAATAAGCATCCAAAAAACTCAAACGCTCACAACCCGCCATAGCATCAATAATCTGATCAATACGAGGGAGAGCAAAAGGATCAGCCGGACAAGCTTTGTTTAAATCCGTGTAGTCCACACACATGCGCCAAGTGCCATTCTTCTTAAGTACCAGCACCGAGTTAGCCAACCACTCAGGATGAAAAACCTCAACAATAAACCCAGCCGCCAAGAGCCGGGCTACCTCCTCACCAATGGCCTTACGCCTTTCTTCATTGAAACGACAAAGAAACTGCTTGACCGGTTTAAACTTGGGATCAATATTGAGAGTGTGCTCAGCGAGTTCCCTCGGTACACCTGCCATGTCAGAAGGTTTCCATGCAAAGATGTCCCGGTTCTCACGGATGAACTCAATGAGTGCGCTTTCCTATTTTGGATCCATATTAGCACTGATGCTGAACTGCTTGGATGAATCGCCAGGAACAAAATCAACCATCTTAGTGTCATCTGCCGATTTAAACTTCAAAACCGGATCATGCTCTGTAGTTGGCTTTTTCAAAGATGTCATATCCTCCGGATCAACATTGTCCTTGTAAAATTTTAACTCCTCCGTTACACAAACCAACTCAGCATAAGCCGCATCACCTTCTTCACATTCCAAGGCTATCTTCCGGCTCCCATGTACTATGATGGTCCCCTTGTAACCCGGCATCTTGAGCTGCAGATAAACATAATAGGGCCGCGCCATGAACTTGGCATAAGCCGGCCGTCCAAACAGAGCGTGATACGGGCTGTGAATCTTGACTACTTCAAAGGTCAATGTCTCCGACCTAGAATCATGATCATCTCCAAAGGCAACTTCCAGAGCTATCTTACCAACAGGGTACGCCGACTTAAAAGGCACCACACCATGGAAAACTGTATTCGACGGTTTAAGATTTTTATCTGTCAACCCCATGCGACGGAAAGTTTCGTAATAAAGGATATTGATGCTGCTCCCTCCATCCATGAGTACCTTGGTAAACTTATACCCTCCAACCTGGGGTGCAACCACCAATGCTAGGTGACCCGGATTATCAACCCGGGGCGGGTGATCTTCCTGACTCCACATGATGGGCTGCTCAGACCAGCGCAAGTAACGGGGAACCGCCGGTTCAACGGCGTTCACTGCCCTTTTATGAAGCTTCCGATCCCGTTTGCATGAATTTGTGGTGAAGACGTGGTACTGCCCACTATTCAACTGCTTTGGGTTACTCTGATACCCAGATTGCTGCTGCTGATTCCCCTGACCTGACTGTTGATGGTAGCCACCCTGATTGCCTTGATTGCCCTGATTACCTTGGAATCCAGAACTAGAACCTCCACCGCCGTAACCCGGCCCATGAGAACCAGACCCTGAACCACCACCCGGTCCATGATTGTCTTGAAAAAGATTGGAATTTTTATACTCTTTCATGATGTAGCAATCCTTCCAGAGGTGGACAGACGGTCTTTCTCGCATCCCATGCCTTGGGCAAGGCTGATTTAGCATCTGCTCAAGATTAAAGCCTGACCCTCCAGCCCGTGGGGGCGATTTACCTTTACGATGCTGGCCATTATTCTGTGCGTTGGTGTTAGCCACAAAGTCCAAACTATTATCAGCTTTGCGCTTACCATTGCCTCCCTGATTCGCCGGATTATGCTGCTGTCCTCTAGTGCTGCTGCCCTTCTTTCCCTTTCCCAGCTTGTCATCATCAGACTCAGGGTCCTTGGTACCATCAGAGTCAGCGTACTTAACCAGAGCCGCCATCAGCTCTCCTATGTCATTGCAGTGGCGCTTGAGCCGACCCAACTTCTGCTTAAGAGGCGTAAACCGGCAATTCTTCTCCAACATTATGACCGCTGAACCGGCATTGATGCGATCCGATGAATGTAAGATGGTCGAAACTCGGCGCACCCAATGGGTTGTGGACTCACCCTCTTCTTGGACACAGGCATCCAGATCCACAATTGACATCGGCTGCTTGCACGTATCTTTGAAATTCTGGATAAACCGGGCCTTTAACTCGGCCCATGACCCAATGGAGTTGGCAGGGAGCCCCTTCAACCAAGTGCGAGCCGTTCCATCCAACATCAGGGGAAAATATTTAGCACATGCCGCATCGCTAACATCTAGCAATTCCATGGCCATCTCATACCTCTCGATCCATGCTTCAGGAGGTAAATTGGCTATATAGTTAGGCACCTTGCGAGGACCCTTAAAATCCTTGGGCAGACACTCATTACGTATGGCCGGCACTAAACATGGTACGCCCAAATTCCTAAAGGTTACACCTGGCTCCACCGAAGTTGTCGGACGAACCGGAGAAGGTTGATGGGCCGCATGTTGTGCCGCCAGCTCGGCCTCTCGACGCGCTCTACCTTGATCCACCATGTTCTGAGCATTAGCACCACCGCCCGCCGGGTTATGCCCACGAGGCTGGTTATGGTTCCGCCCACTGCTTGACACAGCTGGTTCATCAATATGCCTACTGTAACTCCGGCTTGGGCGAGGGGTGGAATGAATCCGGCTTCGACTGTAAGAATAAGCCTGCTGCTGAACCAATGCTGTCTGAAGGAGCTCTCTAGCCCTCCGCATCTCAACCGTCATTGGAGACTTGCCTTCAACCGGGATAGCCGCCAATCATGACGCCGCAGCGATCATGTTATCCAAAGGGTTAGAGTAATGACCCGGTGGTGTTGGCATGTGTTGCGGCGGGATATTGTTCTGACGAGGCGGATCCGTGGTGTGCGGCTGAACCGGCACTCCCGTCCCAGGCGTTTCAACCCGGTCCGCCACTGGCGGGTTACTGGTTCCTGCTCCTGGCGTGTTAAAGAGGTTCCTCGCCTCGTAAACCGGTGGCAGGCGAGACTGATGCCTCCTCCTCATGACTTTGTTTGAAGCGTTCTGATCTAGCATGAGCCGGTAAGACTCCGACTAAATCCGCTGCGCCTGCGCATCCAACGTAACCCGCTCCACAGCCATCCTGGCATCTTCACCTGCTAGGTCTTCCTTAGCTTGAGCTATCTGATCTCGCAATTTCACGACTTCCGCGTTATGCTGATCTTGATTACCCGGGTTAACCTCCATCGTCAGCAGTGTTGCCAAGGCGTCTAGTAACCCGGACAAGACTTGAGCCGGCGGGCGCGCAGGGCCTCCTGCCCCGGCTGCCATCGCCGCTGCTGACCCGGAAATCAATGCCGCTGCAGTTGAAGAGTGCTGCACTGGCTGCGTACCGGCCATGAAGATTGCAACCCGGTTCGGCGGCTTGTAGGGGTCCGGAATACTATCGCCATCGGAACAGCCCCAAAGCCGACCGTCTTGCAGTTGGTACAATGACTCGGTTTCACCGGTGGATGACTCGCCATCATAGTAGACAACTGTCTCACCGTCAAATACCGATTTATCCTCAGATCCCACACCATTGATGAATCCCACGAAGGCACGACTCATGGCGGGCCGAACTCGGGCGGATTTTGCACGCTGAGCCATCTCGATGATGTCGGTACAGGTGTCCGGCTCAGGGCCCGGTTAGCCGATCTTGCCAATGAAGACGTGAATTCCACCGAAGGGGACCCGGTATCCGTACTCAATTGAGCTGGCCTCGGGGCCCCAGCCTTCGTCGTCGATGTAGAGCTTGCCGCGATGACTCTTGGTCATCCGGCCCACAGCGTATCCCTTGATCCCTTCGAAGTTGCCCTTCAAGAACTCGAAACCACCGTGCGCTGGCCCCACGGTGGGCGCCAACTGTCGTGGACTTGACATGGTAGATGTCCTAGCGGAAGGACTTAGTCGTGGAGCCATCGCAACTAGGTTAACTTGAAGGGGTTTAAATGGGACAAAGGACACAGAGAGTTTACCCAGGTTCGGCCCCTCTCAATGAGGTAAAAGCCTACTCATGCTTTGTGTTGTATTGCTAGGGTTTCGATTACCAGGGAGCGAATACGCTTGACCTAGTTCTCGATTGTTTGTTACCTGTCCCTAAACCGCCACCGGGTCGTCCCTTTATATCCACAGGTTGACGCCCGGCGGTTCACAGAATCCCGGTCGGCTCATAAACGTGTCCGGCTCGGTATCCACTCTTTCCTATCTTACAATACAAGTCATATACTTATGGCGGTTTACATCTATGGGCCCTAACTCGCCTTTGGGCCTTCTTATTAAGTCTCCTTCGTAAATCGCAATCTTCTATGTCTTCATGGGCTTCAATACAGGTAAACCACTATGAGCATAACCCGGCCCCTCCTGGGCGGCTTATACTCAATAGTTATATCCCCAACAGGCTGGAAACGGCCCAACGGAATAATGGGTCGTTAATGGGTATAAAGTGATATACTGTTCATTATGGGCCAGTTTCACCATGGGCCGTTAAAGGGCCCAGAGTTACAAAGGGCCTCATATGGGCCGAAAGACGTCATGGGCCATACATGGGCCGAAAGTTACAACGGGCTGGAATCATATTGGATGGCCTAGATGACGCTACTGGGCCTAATTCGGATAGGCCATAACGGGTCGTGAGTTAGCGGGCTGTAAATGGGCTATATGCAAATAGGTCGTTAACAGGCTTTCCATGGGCCGTCCCGCTACCTTTTGACCAAGTCAAACGGGCCGGCCTTTTGACCTAAATGGGGCACTGTTGGGCCGAGCCATGTGTCGATGTATCATAGGCGCGTCCCGTCCATTCGCTGGATGACATCCGTCCCAACGCGGAGCTGACATGTGGTTCCTTCGGCCAACGATAATTCTACACGTGGAAAATCGCCATTGGTCATTGTTGTTAACGGGTTATCGGATCCAAAACCGGACCCGATAGCTTAACGGCGACCCGTTACGGTGGATGCCACATGTTGGTTACCCTTGATGAAAACACTTCCATGATGCGCCATTTATCGTCATGGAAGTGGACACTTCCGTGATGATAATTTGAGTACTGTCACGGAACACTTCTATGATAGCACAGGTATGACTATCTTGATTCTGTCATAAAATTGTCATGGATGTGCATGCATGACATAAAACATGACCTACTGTGACAAACACGTATCATCATGGAAGTATTTTTTTGTAGTGCATGATAGGTAGGTATGGTGGCTGTTTTGAGGAAGATATAAGGAGGCTTATGTGTGATAGAGCGTATCATAACACGGGGTTTGGATGCACCGGCGAAGTTTGCACCAACTCTCGAGGTGAGAAAGGGAAATGCACGGTACCGAAGAGGCTAGCAATATGTGGAAAGGTGGGAGTGCGTAATTATCCATGAACTCACATTAGTCATAAAGAACCCATATACTTATTATCAAAGTTTTATTAGACCTCGAAGCAAAGTACTACTCACATGCCCCTAGGGAGGGGTTGGTAAGAGTTAACCATCGCACACCCCTGATTTAGACAACACTCAAGGATTTCAATCAGACATAAAAATGCTCAAACTTCCCCACCATGCCATGTCGGGCACTTAAATGAGTAGTTAAAAAAGCTTTAATATCGATATTTCTAGTAACCAATGATCATGAACCAATACCCTTTCATATTATGACATCAATATAATTAAAACATACATTTCATATTTAGTGATCTACATGAAAGTTTTTATTATACCACTCTTAAATACCTATCCTTTTTGGACTAGTCGTATAACTCGTGCTCATTACCACTTCCTATTCAATAGACTCTCAAAAAGATTTAAGTGAAGCATGAGAGTGCAATCACTTCTATAAAATATAACCACCGTCGTGCTCTAACAAATGTAAGTGAAGCACAAGAGTAAGTGCATAGCTCAAAAGATATAAGTGAAGCACATAGAGTATTTTAACAAATTATGATGAAAGTGTGTCTCTCTCAAAAGGTGTGTCTAGCAAACAATGATTGCAGAAAACTAACAAGCAAAAAAATAAAACGACGCTCCAAGCAAAACTCATATCATGTGATGAACAAAAATATAGCTCCAAGTAACATACCGATGAATTGTAGATGAAAGAGGGGATGCCAACCAGGGCTTCCCCAAGCTTAGATGCCTGGGTCTTCCTTGAATATTACCTTGGGGTGCCTTGGGAATCCCCAAGCTTAGGGTCTTGTCGCTCCTTATTCCTTCATCCATCGTGATCTCAGCCAAAACTTGAAAGCTTCAGCACAAACTCAACAGAAACTTCGTGAGTCCATTAGTATAATAGACAAATCATAAACTTTAGGTACTGTTGTACACTCATTCATAATTATTCTTGCATAATACCTAATGTATTCTAACTTCTCCATGACTTATACCCCCCCAATATAGTCCATAGCATCATTAAAATAAGCACACTATGCAATAAAAAAATAGAATATGTCTAAAACAGAACAATATGTAATGATCAAACAAAACTATACTTCTGTACCTCCAAAAAATTGAAAAATTAGGAGAACATGGGCAATTTGTATGTCAAACATGTGTAAAAAATTAAGAATTTTATCATGTTCCAGTAAATTACGAAAATTCCTGCACTTGGCGCAAAAGTTTCTGTTTTTTTCACATAATCAATTCAACTATCATCCAAATCATCCCAAAGGCTTAACTTGGTACAAACACTAATTAAAAGATAAAAACACAATCATTACAATGGCAATAATTATGTCATCACACAAAAACATAAATAAAAAGCAAAAAAATTAAGATAATTATTGGGTTGCCTCCCAACAAGCGCTATTGTTTTATGCCCCTAGCTAGGCTTGACATTTCAATGATGCTCACGTCAAAGACAAGAATTGAAGCACAAAGAGAGCATCATAAAACATGTGACAAACACATATAAGTCTAACGTACTTCCTATGCATAGGCATTTTATAAGCAAACAAATTATCAAGACATGAAATATTTAGCATATGCAAGAAGAAGAAGAATTAAACATTGTCAATCTCAACATAATGAGAGGTAATTTGGTGGCATGAAGATTTTATAACCATATTTGCCTCTCTCAAAATAATTACCCGTAGGATCATAATCAAACTCAACAATATAGCTATCATATAAAACATTCTCTTTATGATCCACCTGCATAAAAGATTTATAATCTTCCAAAATAGTGGGATTAACATCAATTAAAGTCATGACCTCTCCGAACCCACTTTTATCAAAAAAATCATAAGATTGAACACTCTCCGAATATGTGGGGTTCTTTTTTACCTAAAGTTAAAACTCTTCCAAACCCACTTTCTATATTATTGCAAACATTATTATCAATAACATATTCATCATAAGGCTTAAATAAATTTTCAAGATCATAAGAAGCATTATCACCCCAACCATGATCATTGCAATAAGTAGTGGACATAACAAAATTATCATCCCCGGGCTTGTAGCTTTGCATATCATTAGCACAATTGACATTAATAGAATTTATAATAACATCACTGCAATCATGCTTTTCATTCACGGAGCTATCATGAATCACTTTATAAATTTCTTCTTTCAACACTTCATCGCAATTTTCAGATTCATGATTTTCAAGCAAAACTTCATAAAGTTAATCAAGTGCACTCAACTCACTAGCAATTGGTTCAACATAATTGGATTTTTTTAAAAGATTAGCAAGTGGGTGAGGATCCATATCAATAGTTTTTTAGCAAGCAAAGATGCAAGAAAATGGAAGGCACATGGCAACACAAACAAAGATAGTAACGCAAAATATTTTTGGTATTTTTTATTTCATGAGAGAGATGAAAAAGAGAAAGCAAATAAAAGAAAATCAAAAGTAGAGCAAGTAGATGATAATTTGTGTGAAGGAACCTGTAGGTATTTGATGATGTCTCCCTGGTAGGGCCCACAAGGCATCAGGGCGCGCCCTGTTGCCTTGCCGTCTCCTTGCTTCTCATATGGTCTTCCCCGAAGCTTCTAGGCTCTCTTATGTCCAGAAAAAAATTGTTAAAATGTTTCGTAGTGTTTGGACTCCATTTGGTACAAATTTTCTGGAAAACCAAAAACAAGCAGAAAACAACAACTGTCACTAGGCACTGAGTTAACAGGTTAGTCCCCAAAAATGATATAAAATTGTATGAAAGTATCTAAGATTGATAATATAATAGCATGAAACAAAAAAATAGATACGTTGGAGACGTATCAGTCATCCTTTCTTGTCCCATCGGGCTTGTTGTGGGCCTAGGCGGGCAGGGATGGGCTAATTAGTTCCATTTCCTCTATCGCCACAGTGCTCCTCCATGGTGGTGGTTTCGGCCATAATCACTTGTCAGAGGCCAACTGCCTGCCTCGAAGACTCACCATAGGGGATATCCTCGAGGCGGGCTCATGGTGTTGCGGTCACTTGGGCCCACCCACGGAGCCCACGGGTCCAATAACTCGATGAACATCTCCGGGGTCCAATCACGGCATGCCCGATCAGCGTGGGGTGGTGGACTGATGACCCACATGTATAGGGGATCAGTCGTAGTCCTTTCGATAAGTAAGAGTGTTGAACCCAACGAGGAGCAGAAGGAAATAACAAGTGGTTTTCAACAAGGTATTGTCTACAAGCACTGAAAATTATCGGTAACAGATAGTTTGGTAGCAAAGTAATTTGTAACGAGCAATAAGTAGCAATGGTAAAGAAGGTGCAGCAAGCTAGCCCAATCCTTTTTGTAGCAAAGGATAGGCCAGAACGGTCTCTTATAATAAGCAAAGCATTCTTGAGGACACACGGGAATTTCATCTAGTCACTTTCATCATGTTTGTTTGATTCGCGTTCGTTACTTTGATAATTTGATATGTGGGTGGACCGGTACTTTGGTGTTGTTCTTACTTGAACAAGCCTCCCACTTATGATTACCCCCTCTCGCAAGCATCCGCAACTACGAAAGAAGAATAAAGATAAATCTAACCATAGCATGAAACATATGGATCAAAATCAGCCCCATATGGAATAGCGCATAAAGTACGGTTTAAGCTTCTGTCACTCTAGCAACCCATCATCTAATAACTACTACACAATGCCTTCCCTTAGGCCAAAACATGGTGAAATGTCATGTAGTCGACGTTCACATGACACCACTAAATGAAGCAACAACATACATATCATCAAAATATCGAACGAATACCAAATTCACATGATTACTTATGACAAGACTTCTCCCATGTCCTCAAGAGCAAATGTAACTACTCACAAATCATATTCATTCTCAAGATCAAAGGGGTATTGAATAGCATCAAGGATCTGAACATATAATCTTCCAGCAAATAAACCAACTAGCATCAACTACAAGATGTAATCAACACTACTAGCAACCCACATGTACCAGAGGTTTTGAGACAAAGATTGAATACAAGAGATGAACTAGGGTTTGAGATGAGATGGTGTTGGTGAAGATGTTGATGAAGATTGGTCCTCCCATGATGAGAGGATTGTTGGTGATGACGATGGCTTCGATTTCCCCCTCCCGGAGGGAAGTTTCCCCAGCGGAATCTCTCCGCCAGAGAGCAAAAGTGCTCCTACCCAGGTTCCGCCTCGAGACGGTGGCGCTTCATCCCGAAACCTTCCTTCTGATTTTTTAGGTCAAATGGCACCATATAGGAGAAGATGGGCCCCGAGGCCTGCCAGGGGCGCCGCAAGCTCGGGGGGCGCACCCAGGGGGTAGGGCGCGGCCCCTAGGCTTGTGGCTGCCTGGTGGATCCCCCGCTGGTATTTCTTTCACCAATAATTTTAATATATTCCAAAATAATTCTCCGTCAATTTTTAGCTTATTTGGAGTTGTTCAGAAAAAGTGCCTCCGATATAGCCCGTTCCGGTCCAGAATTCCAGCTGCCGGCGATCTTCCTCTTCATGTGAAACTTGCAAAATAAGAGAGAAAATGCATAAGAATTGTATTATAAAGTGAAATGATAGTCCATGATGCAATAAATATCAACATAAAAACATGATGCAAAATGGACGTATCAACTCCCCCAAGCTTAGACCTCACTTGTCCTCAAGCGTAAGCCGAAATCGATAATCATGACCACATGTTTACAGAGAGAGGTGTAGATAAAATAAAATACGGACATGGAAGCATCATGGTCATTATCATAACAGCAATATATCATCATAAAACTTTTCATGCTAGAGTAATAATTCATTCACAAGCTAAATTATGAAACAAAAACTTTATTGGAAACTAACAAGCTATGATCTCAGTCATTGAAACAATCACTATCCATCATATTTTCAGAAAGAGTCTATGTAAGAGCTTTGTTTAGCAAGTTCACACACGCAACCATCATTTAGTCTTCTATGATTGCTGACACTCAAGGCATATTTATAGAGCAAAAGACTTAGCCAAAACATAGAAAGATCGGGGCTTATGATTTCGCCTCCCAACTTATTTACCTCAAGGGTAATGTCAACAATAATAACTCATGATCACCTACATCCAACTGGATATATATGTCCGGATCTATCTACCACATGATGCTTGCCACTAAAGAACACATAGAGAGAAGTAGGGAAAAACATAATGACTCTTGCATAAAAGTAAATACATGAAAGTAAAGATAGGCCCTTCGTAGAGGAAAGCAGAGGTTATCATGCGCTTTTTGTTTTTGGATGTGCAAGCTCTTAATGTAAAGGAACCTCACTTTATATTGCCCCTTGTGATAGCAACCTTTATTATGCAGTATGTCACTTTTATTTCTTCACCATCACAAGATCATACAAAGCTTACTTTCCCTTACAATAAAAGATCATACATATTTATGAGCAATTTTTATTGCTTTCGCACCGATGACAACTTACTTGAAGGATCTTATTCAATCCATAGGTAGATATGGTGGACTCTCATGACATGAAACTGGGATTAAGGGTTTTGGATGCACAAGTAGTATCTCTACTTAGTGCGATTTTTTGGCTAGCAAAAGATCCTAGACAAGCACCACACGTTAGAAGATCCATAACAATATAACTTCTGTATGAATGTAAACAACCATAACTCATTACGTTGTCTTCCTTGTCCAACGTCAACTAATTGATAGAGAATACTTGATGGGGGCTCACAATCATAAAAGATGTCCAAGATAGTATATTTATATGTGAGACCTCTCTTCCTTTATTACTTTTTCATGGATTGCACCAATGACCAATGCTATGCTTGTCAACTTCCAACAAATTGTATCAACTATACTTATTTTATGTGAAGTCATTACTCCCCATGGGAGTAGCATATGATCTTTTATTATTTTATTTTTTCATTGCTAAGATTGAAACAAGAAAGCAAAGTAAAACTCAAACTACTCTTTATTATATATCTCGCACACAATTAATGGATAGATAGATAGATCACTAAGCAAGCACTCGGAAATAAATCATACTAAAGCTTTATTCTTCTAAATCACGAAATAACTAAGGATCGAACTAAGATAGATAATGATGATAAAAAGTGGTGGTGATACGATACCGGGGCACCTCCCCCAAGCTTGGCACAAGCCAAGGGGAGTGCCCATACCCGTGTACTCAAGCCTCCTTCTTTGGCGATGTTGGTGATGATGAAGTAGTAGGCTTGTTCTACAGCCTTAGCAGATACTCCAGTTTATGGTTGATACTTCAAAGGGCGATGTTTTACTCTTCCAACAAAATAACTTCACGAGTGAGAGATGTATTCTGAGCGCAAATTGTTTCAAAGACCCTTAGGGTTTCAATTTCAGATGGGGAGAGATGATCATAGAAGGGTTGAAGGATATCTCCCTTCTCTTTGGTCTCCTTCATGGGCATGGCTTGCCCTCCTTCTTGGTTCTGGATTCCCGCAACTTCTTTGACCTTATCCTCCTTGCCCGTGTCCTCCTCTCCTGACAACCACTCATAGTAAACCTCATTGTAGGGGCATTTTCTTGGAGATGGTTACACAATCTAGTGCTTGGTACGGAGCCTTCGCGTAGCCATGAAGATCTATATCTGTCAGAAAAATAGCACGGAACAAGAACAGATGATATTTTTGCGATACGGTGGTCAAAACATCAGGAAGTATATATAATGATTTTTTTCCGTGCGGGACAAGTAACTTGGAAGGAAAACAGAGTCAGCAAAGTCCAGAGGGGGCCACAAGCCTAGGAGGCATGCCCAGGGGGGTAGGGCGCGCCCCTCGGGCTTGTCGTTCCCTCGTGCACTTTTCAGACTATTTATTATTTTCCTAATTTTTTAAATATTCCAAAACGGACAGAAAGTACTTTTATGGAACTTTTGGAGTCGGTTTACTTACCGTACCACGTACCTACCCCTTTTTCAGAATTCTAGAGCATTCCGGAAGGTTTCCCTTATGTGCTCCTCTAGTGTCATAGTTTGGAAAATATTAGTTTCAACATTAATGGGCGTACCTAAGATATAATGTTTAAGTCTTTGCCCATTAACCACCTTCGGCGTTGTTTATCTTGATAGCTCCAGAACGATAAACTTCTTCAACGATATACGGTCCTTCCCATTTTGAAAGAAGCTTTCCTGCAAAGAATCTTAAACGAGAGTTGTATAAGAAAAATTGATCTCCTACTTCGAATTCCCGTTTTTGGATTCTTTTATCATGCCATCTTTTAACTTTTTCTTTGAATAACTTGGCATTTTCATAGGCTTGTGTCCTCCATTCATCTAGAGAGCTAATATCAAATAACCTCTTTTCACCGGCAAGTTTGAAATCATAGTTAAGTTCTTTAATTGCCCAATATGCTTTATGTTCTAACTCAAGAGGTAAATGACAAGCTTTTCCATAGACAATTTTATAAGGGGACATACCCATAGGATTTTTATAAGCGGTTTTGTATGCCCACAATGCATCATCAAGTTTCTTAGACCAATTCTTTCTAGATCTATTAATGGCCTTTTGCAAAATTAGCTTTATTTCCCTATCGCTCAATTCAACTTGACCACTAGACTAAGGATGATAAGGTGATGCAATTCTATGGTTGACATCATATTTAGCAAGGAGTTTATGGAATGCACCATGAATAAAATGTGAACCATCATCAGTCATTAAATATCTAGGGACTCCGAACCTCGGGAAAAAATAACTTCTTTAAGCATTTTAATATATGTGTTATGATCAACACTACTAGTTTGAATAGATTCTACCCACTTAGTAACGAAATCAACAACAACTAGAATATGAGTATACCCATTAGAGGAAGGAAAAGGTCCCATATAATCAAATCCCCAAACATCAAATGGTTCAATAACAAGTGAATAATTCATAGGCATTTCCTGGCGTCTACTAATGTTACCAATTCTTTGACATTCATCACATGATAAGACAAACTTACGTGCATCCTTGAAGAGAGTAGGCCAATAAAAACTGGATTGTAGTACCTTATGTGCGGTTCTGTCTCCAGCATGGTGTCTTCCATATGCCTCGGAATGACACTTCCCTAGGATTTGTTCCTGCTCATGCTCAGGTACACAACGTCTAATAATACCATCTACTCCTTCTTTATAAAGATGTGGGTCATCCCAAAAGTAATGTCTCAAATCAAAGAAAAACTTTTTCTTTTGTTGGTATGTGAAACTAGGTGGTATATATTTAGCAACAATGTAATTAGCATAGTCCGCATACCAAGGAGTATTATGAGAAGCATTTATAATAGCTAATTGTTCGTCAGGAAAACTATCATCAATAGGCAGTGGGTCATCAAGAATATTTTCCAATCGAGACAAATTATCAGCTACGGGATTCTCAGCTCCCTTTCTATCAATAATATGCAAGTCAAATTCTTGTAGCAAAAGAACCCACCTAATGATTCTAGGTTTAGCATCTTTCTTTTCCATAAGATATTTAATAGCAGCACGATCGGTGTGAACAATTACTTTAGAATCAACTATGTAAGATCTGAATTTATCACATGCAAACACAACTGCTAAAAATTATTTCTCTGTAGTAGCATAATTTCTTTGAGCACTGTCTAGAGTTTTACTAGTGTAGTGGATAACATTTAATTTTTTATCGACTCTTTGTCCTAGAACAACGCCAACATCGTAATCACTAGCATCACACAAAATTTCAAAAGGCAAATCAGGTGGTTAAACAATAGGTGCAGAAGTTAAGGCTTTCTTAAGTGTTTCAAAGTCTTCTACACAATCACCATAAAAAACAAATGGAACATCTTTTTGCAGAAGATTATTAAGAGGCCTAGAAATTTTAGAGAAGTCTTTAATGAACCTCCTATAGAAACCAGCATGACCAAGGAAACTTCTTATACCTTTAATATCTTTAGGACATGGCATTTTCTCAATTGCATCAACTTTAGCTTTATCTACTTCAATACCTCATTCAGAAATTTTATGCCCCAAGACAATACCTTCATTCACCATAAAGTGGCACTTCTACCAATTCAAGACAAGATTAGTTTGTTCACATCTCTGCAAAACTCGATCAAGGTTGCTTAATCAATCATCAAAAGAAGTCCCATAAACAAAAAAATCATCCATGAAAACCTCAACAATCTTTTCACAAAAATCAGAGAATATAGCAGTCATACATCTTTGAAAGGTAGCAGGTGCATTGCATAAACCAAAAGGCATACGTCTATAAGCATAAGTTTCAAAAGGACAAGTAAAAGTAGTTTTCTCTTGATCTTCTTGTGATATAGGTATTTGAGAGAAACCAGAATATCCATCAAGGAAACAAAAGTGTGTATGCTTAGACAATCTTTCTAACATTTGATCTATAAAAGGCAAGGGGTAATGATCTTTTCTAGTAGCTTTGTTTAATTTTCTAAAATCAACTACCATCCTATAACCAGTTACAATTCTTTGTGGGACTCATTTTTATCATTAGGAACAACGGTAATGCCTCCTTTCTTAGGGACACAATGAACAGGACTTACCCATCTACTATCAGCTATGGGATAGATTATACCTGCTTCTAGAAGCTTTAATATTTCAGTTCTTACCACATCCTTCATCTTAGGATTCAATCGTCGTTGATGACCGACAACTGGTTTAGCATCATGCTCCATATTAATCTTGTGCTAACATAGAGTGGGACTAATGCCCTTAAGATCATCAAGAGTATATCCTATAGCGGCACGATGCTTCTTCAGAGTTTTTAGTAATATCTTTTCTTCATGCTCTGATAGGTTAGCACTAATAATAACAGGATATATTTTCTTTTCATCAAGATAAGCATATTTCAATGTATCAGGCAATTGTTTCAATTCAAACACAGGATCGCCCTTAGGTGGAGGAGGACCTCCCAGAGTTTCAACAGGCAAATTGTGTTTCAGGATAGGTGGTTGATCAAAGAACATCTTATCTATTTCATTTCTTTCATTCATATGCATATCATTTTCATGGTCTAGCAAATATTGTTCTAACGGATTAGTAGGAGGTACGACAATAGAAGCAAGACCAATAATTTCATCTTTACTAGGCAATTCTTTATCATGAGGTCGTCTACGGAACTTAGAGAAATTAAACTCATGAGATACATCACCAAAGTTAACACTGACAGTTTCTTTATGCAATCAATCTTGGCATTAACTGTATTCAAGAAAGGTCTACCAAATATAATTGGACAAAAATCATCTCGTGGAGAACCAATAACTAGAAAATCGGTTGGGTATTTTATTTTTCCACCCAAGACTTCAACATCTCTAACAATCCCAAGCGGGGAAATAGTATCTCTATTCGTAAGCTTAATAGTAACATCAATGTCTTCTATCTCAACAGGTGCAATGCCATTCATAATCTCTTGATATAAGGTAAACGGAATAGCACTCACACTAGCACCCAAGTCACATAAGTCATGATAACAATGATCTCCTATTTTGAATGAGAAAAGAAGCATGCCAACGGCAGGCTTATTCTTATCTTTAGAATCAGGTTTAGCAATTCTAGTAGCTTCATCACAGAAGTAAATAACATGCCCATCAATATTATCGACCAAGAGATCTTTCACCATAGCTGTTGGGAAACATTGCATGGAAAACAAAAAAAATTCTACGCACACGCAATGATCTATCCATGGAGATGCATAGCAACGACGGGGAGGGTGTGTCTATGTACCCTCGTAGACCGTAAGCGTAAGCGTTTCACAACGCGGTTGATGTAGTCGAACTTCTTCGCGCTTCAACCGATCAAGTACCGAACACACGGCACCTCCGCGTTCTGCACACGTTCAGCTCGATGACGTCCCTCACCTTCTTGATCTAGCAAGACGTCGAGGTAGTAGATGAGTTCCGTCAGCACGATGGCGTGGTGACAGTGATGGTGAAATGATCTCCGCGGGGCTTCGCCTAAGCACTACGAAAATATGACCGGGGGTGTAAACGGTGGAGGGGGCGCCGCACACGGCTAGGTAATTGTCTGGGGTGTGCTAGGCGCCCCCTCCTCATATATATAGGTGGGAGGAAGAGTGGAGAGGCCAAGGGGTGCCCCAAGTAGGTCTGAATCCTACTTGGGCTCCTGCCCTTGCCTGCGCCCCCTGCCATGTTTGTCGGAGGGGGGAGGAAAGAGGGGGGGAGAGGGAAGGAAGTGGGAATCCTAATCCACACTTACCTTTCCCTTCTCCCCTTTCCTTCTCCTCCTTAGGCCGGCCCATATGGGGGGCGCACCAGCCCCTTGTGGCTGGTGCGTTTCCCCTCTTGGCCCATAAGGCCCATATCATTTGCCGGGCGTGCCCGGAACCCCTTCCGGTGGCCCGATAAGTACCCGGTACACCCCGAAACACTTCCGGTGTCCGAATACCATCGTCCCATATATCAATCTTTACCTCTCGACCATTTCGAGACTCCTCGTCATGTCCGTGATCTCATCCGGGACTCCGAACAACATTCGGTCACCAAATCACATAACTCATATAATACTATATCGTCAACGAACGTTAAGTGTGCGGACCCTACGGGTTCGAGAACTATGTAGACATGACCGAGACACCTCTCCGGTCAATAACCAATAGCGGAACCTGGATGCCCATATTGACTCCTACATATTCTATGAAGATCTTTATCGGTCGAACTGTTATGACAACATACGTAATTCCCTTTGTCCATCCGTATGTTACTTGCCCGAGATTCGATCGTCGGTATGTTCATACCTAGTTCAATCTCGTTACCGGCAAGTCTCTTTACTCGTTTCGTAATACATCACCTCGTGACTAACTCCTTAGTCGTTTGCTTGCAAGCTTATGATGTGTATTACCGAGAGGGCCCAGAGATACCTCTCCGATACTCGGAGTGACAAATCCTAATCTCGATCTATGCCAACTCAACAAATACCTTCGGAGATACCTGTAGAGCATCTTTATAATCACCCAGTTATGTTGTGATGTTTGATAGCACACAAGGCATTCCTCCAGTATCCGGGAGTTGCATAATCTCATAGTCGAAGGAATATGTATTTGACATGAAGAAAGCAATAGCAATAAAACTGAACGATCATTATGCTAAGCTAACGGATGGGTCTTGTCCATCACATCATTCTCCTAATGATGTGATCCCATTATCAAATGACAACTCATGTCCATGGTTAGGAAACCATAACCATCTTTGATCAACGAGCTAGTCAAGTAGAGGCTCACTAGGGACACGGTGTTTGTTTATGTATTCACACAAGTATTTAGGTTTCTGATCAATACAATTCTAGCATGAATAATAAACCTTTATCATGAATAAGGAAATATAGAATAACAACTTTATTATTGTCTCTAGGGAATATTTCCTTCAGTCTCCCACTTGCACTAGAGTCAATAATCTAGATTACATTGTAATGTATCTAACACCCATGGAGTCTTGGTGCTGATCATGTTTTGCTTGTGGAAGAGGCTTAGTCAACGGGTCTGCTACATTCAGATCCGTATGTATCTTGCAAATTTCTATGTCTCCATCCTTGACTTGTTCACGAATGGAGTTGAAGCATCTCTTGATGTGTTTGGTTCTCTTGTGAAACCTGGATTCCTTCGCCAAGGCAATTGCTCCAGTGTTGTCACAAAAGATTTTCATTGGATCCGATGCACTAGGTATTACACCCAGATCGGATATGAACTCCTTCATCCAGACTCCTTCATTTGCTACTTCCGAAGCAGCTATGTACTCCGCTTCACATGTAGATCCTGCCACGACGCTCTGCTTGGAGCTGCACCAACTGACAGCTCCACCATTCAATATAAATAAGTATCCGGTTTGTGACTTAGAGTCATCCGGATTAGTGTTAAAGCTAGCATCGACGTAACCATTTACGACGAGCTCTTTGTCACTTCCATAAACGAGAAACATATCCTTGGTCCTTTTCAGGTACTTCAGGATGTTCTTGACCACTGCCCAGTGATCCACTCCTGGATAACTTTGGTACCTCGCTACCAGACTTATGGCAAGGCACACATCAGGTCTGGTACATAGCATAGCATACATGATAGAACCTATGGCTGAGGCATAGGGAATGACTTTCATTTTCTCTCTATCTTCTGTAGTGGTCGGGCTTTGAGTCTGACTCAACTTCATACATTGTAACACAGGCAAGAACCCTTTCTTTGACTGATCCATTTTGAACTTCTTCAAAACTTTATCAAGGTATGTGCTTTGTGAAAGTCCTATTAAGCGTCTCGATCTATCCCTATAGATCTTGATGCCCAATATATAAGCAGCTTCACCGAGGTCTTTCATTGAAAAATTCTTATTCAAGTATCCTTTTATGCTATCCAGAAATTCTATATCATTTCCAATCAACAATATGTCATCCACATATAATATCAGAAATGCTACAGAGCTCCCACTCACTTTCTTGTAAATACAGGCTTCACCGAAAGTCTGTATAAAACCATATGCTTTGATCACCTCATCAAAGCATATATTCCAACTCCGAGATGCTTGCACCAGTCCATAGATGGATCGCTGGAGCTTGCACACTTTGTTAGCACCTTTAGGATCGACAAAACCTTCTGGTTGCATCATATACAACTCTTCTTTAAGATATCCATTAAGGAATGCAGTTTTGACGTCCATTTGCCAGATTTCATAATCATAAAATGCGGCAATTGCTAACATGATTCGGACGGACTTAAGCATCGCTACGGGTGAGAAAGTCTCGTCTTAGTCAACTCCTTGAACTTGTCGAAAACCTTTTGCGACAAGTTGAGCTTTATAGACAGTAACATTACCATCAGCGTCAGTCTTCTTCTTGAAGATCCATTTATTCTCTATGGCTTGACGATCATCGGGTAAATCCACCAAAGTCCACACTTTGTTCTCATACATGGATCCTATCTCAGATTTCATGGCCTCAAGCCATCTGTTGGAATCTGGGCTATCATAGCTTCTTCATAGTTTGTAGGTTCGCCTTGGTCTAGTAACATGACTTCTAGAACAGGATTACCATACCACTCTGGTGCGGATCATGTTCTGGTTGACCTACGAGGTTCTGTAGTAACTTGATCCAAAGTTTCATGATCATCATCATTAGCTTCCTCTCTAGTTGGTGTAGGCATCATGGGAACGGTTTTCTCTGATGTGCTACTTTCCAATTCGAGAGAAGGTACAATTACCTCATCAAGTTCTACTTTCCTCCCACTCACTTCTTTCGAGAGAAACTCCTTCTCTAGAAAGGTTCCATTGTTGGCAACAAAGATCTTGCCTTCGGATTTGTGGTAGAAGGTGTACCCAATTGTTTCCTTAGGGTATCCTATGAAGACGCACTTCTCCGATTTGGGTTCGAGCTTATCAGGCTGAAGCCTTTTGACATAAGTGTCACAACCCCAAACTTTAAGAAATGACAGCTTATGTTTCTTGCCAAACCATAGTTCATACGGTGTCGTCTCAACGGATTTAGACGGTGCCCTATTTAACGTGAATGCAGCTGTCTCTAATGCATAACCCCAAAACGATAGTGGTAAATCGGTAAGAGACATCATAGATCGCACCATATCTAATAAAGTACGGTTACGACGTTCGGACACACCATTACGCTGTGGTGTTCCAGGTGGCGTGAGTTGCGAAACTATTCGACATTATTTTAAATGAAGGCCAAACTCGTAACTCAAATATTCGCCTCCGCGATCAGATCATAGAAACTTTATTTTCTTGTTACGATGATTCTCCACTTCACTCTGAAATTCTTTAAACTTTTCAAATGTTTTAGATTTGTGTTTCATTAAGTAGATATACCCATATCTGCTCAAATCATCTGTGAAGGTCAGAAAATAACGATACCCGCCGCGTGCCTCAACACTCATCGGACCGCATACATCGGTATGTATTATATCCAATAAGTCATTAGCTCGCTCCATTGTTCCGGAGAATGGAGTTTTAGTCATCTTGCCCATGAGGCATGGTTCGCAAGTATCAAATGATTCATAATCAAGTGATTCCAAAAGCCCATCTGCATGGAGTTTCTTCATGCGCTTTGCACCAATATGACCTAAACGGCAGTGCCACAAATATGTTGCACTATCATTATCAACTTTGCATCTTTTGGCATCAATATTATGAATATGTGTATCACTACAATCGAGATTCAACAAAAATAGACCACTCTTCAAGGGTGCATGACCATAAAAGATATTACTCATATAAATAGAACAACCATTATTCTCTGATTTAAATGAATAACCGTCTCGCACTAAACAAGATCCAGATATAATGTTCATGCTCAATGCTGGCACCAAATAACAATTATTCAGGTCTAAAACTAATCCCGAAGGTAGATCTAGAGGTAGCGTGCCGACGGCGATCACATCGACCTTGTAACCATTCCCGACGCGCATCGTCACCTCGTCCTTAGTTAATCTTCGTTTAATCTGTAGCTCCTGTTTCGAGTTACAAATATGAGCAACCGAACCAGTATCAAATACCCAGGCGCTACTACGAGCATTAGTATGGTACACATCAATAACATGTATATCAAATATACCTTTGTTCACTTTGCCATCCTTCTTATCTGCCAAATACTTGGGGCAATTCCGCTTCTAGTGACCAGTTCCTTTGCAGTAGACGCACTCAGTTTTAGGCTTGGGTCCAGCTTTGGGCTTCTTCTTGGGAGTGGCAACTTGCTTGCCATTCTTCTTGAAGTTCCCTTTCTTTCCCTTGCCTTTTTTCTTGAAACTAGTGGTCTTGTTAACCATCAACACTTGATGCTCCTTCTTGATTTCTACCTCCGCGGCCTTAAGCACTGCGAAGAGCTCGGGAATTGTTTTGTTCATCCCTTGCATATTATAGTTCATCACGAAGCCTTTGTAGCTTGGTGGTAGTGATTGAAGAACTCTGTCAATGACACAATCAGCTGGAAGATTAACTCCCAGCTGAGTCAAGTGATTATAATACCCAGACATTTTGAGTATGTGTTCACTGACAGAACTGTTCTCCTCCATCTTGCAGCTATAGAACTTGTTGGAGACTTCATATCTCTCAACCCGGGCATTTGCTTGAAATATTAACTTCAACTCTTGGAACATCTCATATGCTCCATGACGTTCAAAACGTCTTTGAAGTCCCGGTTCTAAGCCGTAAAGCATGGCACACTGAACTATCGAGTAGTCATCAGATCGAGCTTGCCAGACGTTCAAAACATCAGCTTCTGCTCCTACAGCAGGCCTTTCACCTAGCGGTGCATCAAGGACATAATTCTTCTGTGCAGCAATGAGG
Source organism: Thinopyrum elongatum (assembly GCA_011799875.1). Classification (NCBI taxonomy): domain Eukaryota; kingdom Viridiplantae; phylum Streptophyta; class Magnoliopsida; order Poales; family Poaceae; genus Thinopyrum; species Thinopyrum elongatum. The sequence continues at coordinate 411,420,299 of CM022298.1, read as the reverse complement.
ATAATCCTCAAGTTACGGATCCAGTCCGTGTAGTTGCTACCATCATCTTTCAACTTAGCTTTCTCTAGGAACGCATTAAAATTCAAGGGAACGGTAGCACGGGCCATTGATCTACAACATAGATATGCAAATACTATCAGGACTAAGTTCATGATAAATTAAGTTCAATTAATCAAATTACTTAAGAACTCCCACTTAAATAGACATCCCTCGAGTCATCTAAGTGATACGTGATCCAAATAAACTAACCCATGTCCGATCATCACGTGAGATGGGGTAGTCATCAATGGTGAACATCTCTATGTTGATCATATCTACTATATGATTCACGTTCGATCTTTCGATCTCCAGTGTTCCGAGGCCATGTATGTACATGCTAGGCTCGTCAAGTTTAACCCAAGTATTCTGCATGTGTAAAACTGTCTTACACCCGTTGTATGTGAACGTAGAGTCTATCACACCCGATCATCACGTGGTGTCTCAGCACGATGAACTGTAGCAATGGTGCATTCTCAGGGAGAACACTTTTACCTTGAAATTTAGTGAAGGGATCATCTTATAATGCTACCGCCGTACTAAGCAAAATAAGATGCATAAAAGATAAACATCACATGCAATCAAAATATGTGACATGATATGGCCATCATCATCTCGTGCTTTTGATCTCCATCTCTAAAGCATCATCTTGATCTCCATCGTCACTGGCTCGACACCTCAATCTCCATTGTTGTGTCATGGTCGTCTCGCCAACTATTGCTTCTACAACTATTGCTAACTCATAGAGATAAAGTAAAGCAATTACATGGCGTTTGCATTTCATACAATAAAGAGACAACCATAAGGCTCCTGCTGGTTGCCTGATATCTTACAAAACATGATCATCTCATACAATAATGTATATCACATCATGTCTTGACCATATCACATCACAACATACCCTGCAAAAACAAGTTAGACGTCCTCTACTTTGTTGTTGCAAGTTTTACATGGCTGCTACAGGTTTCTAGCAAGAACCGTTCTTACCTACGGCAAAAACCACAACGGTGATTCATCAAGTTTTCTATTTTAACCTTCTTCAAGGACCGGCCGTAGTCAAATTCGATTCAACTAAAGTAGGAGAAACAGACACCCGCCAGCCACCTTTATGCAAAACTAGTTGCATGTCTGTCGGTGGAACCGGTCTCATGTACGTGGACATGTAAGGTTGGTCCGGGCCGCTTCATCCCACAATACCACCGAATCAAAATAAGACGTTGGTGGTAAGTAGTATGACTATCACCGCCCACAACTCTTTGTGTTCTACTCGTGCATATCATCTACACATAGACCTGGCTCATGATGCCACTATTGGGAAACGTTGCATGGAAAACAAAAAAAATTCTACGCACACGCAATGATCTATCCATGGAGATGCATAGCAACGACGGGGAGAGTGTGTCTACATACACTTGTAGACCGTAAGCGGAAGTGTTTCACAACACGGTTGATGTAGTCGAACTTCTTCGCGCTTCAACCGATCAAGTACCAAACGCACGGCACCTCCGTGTTCTGCACATGTTCAGCTCGGTGACGTCCCTCACGTTCTTGATCCAGCAAGATGTCGAGGTAGTAGATGAGTTTCGTCAGCACGATGGCGTGGTGACGGTGATGGTGAAGTGATCTTCGCGGGGCTTCGCCTAAGCACTATGAAAATATGACCGGGGGTGTAAATGGTGGAGGGGGGCGCCGCACACGGCTAGATAATTGTATGGGGTGTGCTAGGCGCCCCCCTCCTCATATATATAGGTGGGAGGGAGAGGGGAGAGGCCAAGGGGCTCCCCAAGTAGGTCCGAATCCTACTTGGGCTCCTGCCCTTGGCCGCGCCCCCCCTGCCATGTTTGTCGAAGGGGGAAGGAAAGAGGGGGGAGAGGGAAGGAAGTGGGAATCCTAATCCACACTTACCTTTCCCTTCTCCCCTTTCCTTCTCCTCCTTAGGCCGGCCCATATGGGGGGCACACCAGCCCCTTGTGGCTGGTGCGTTTCCCTCTTGGCCCATAAGGCCCATATCTTTTGCCGGGGGTGCCCGGAACTCCTTCCGGTGACCCGATAAGTACCCGGTACCCCCCGAAACACTTCCGGTGTCCGAATACCATCGTCCTATATATCAATCTTTACCTCTCGACCATTTCGAGACTCCTCATCATGTCCGTGATCTCATCCGGGACTCCAAACAACATTCGATCACCAAATCACATAACTCATATAATACTATATCGTCAATGAATGTTAAGCGTGCGGACCCTATGGGTTCGAGAACTATGTAGACATGACCGAGACACCTCTCCAGTCAATAACCAATAGCGGAACCTGGATGCCCATATTGGCTCCTACATATTCTATGAAGATCTTTATCGGTCGAACCGTTATGACAACATACGTAATTCCCTTTGTCCATCGGTATGTTACTTGCCCGAGATTCGGTCGTCGGTATCTTCATACCTAGTTCAATCTTGTTACTGGCAAGTCTCTTTACTCGTTCCGTAATACATCACCTCGTGACTAATTCCTTAGTCGTTTGCTTGCAAGCTTATGATGTGTATTACCGAGAGGGCCCAGAGATACCTCTCCGATACTCGGAGTGACAAATCCTAATCTCGATCTATGCCAACTCAACAAATACCTTCGGAGATACCTGTAGAGCATCTTTATAATCACCCAGTTATGTTGTGACATTTGATAGCACACAAGGCATTCCTCCGGTATCCGGGAGTTGCATAATCTCATAGTCGAAGGAATATGTATTTGACATGAAGAAAGCAATAGCAATAAAACTGAATGATCATTATGCTAAGCTAACGGATGGGTCCTGTCCATCACATCATTCTCCTAATGATGTGATCCTGTTATCAAATGACAACTCATGTCCATGGTTAGGAAACCATAACCATCTTTGATCAATGAGCTAGTCAAGTAGAGGCTCACTAGGGACACGGTGTTTGTTTATGTATTCACACATGTATTTAGGTTTCCGATCAATACAATTCTAGCATGAATAATACACCTTTATCATGAATAAGGAAATATAGAATAACAACTTTATTATTGCCTCTAGGGCATATTTCCTTCAATAGCAACATTAGGCTCAACTTTAATTTGTTCAGAGGGAACATTACTTTTGTTAACCACAGTTGAAACTTTAGCTTGTTCCTTTATCCTAAGAGCAAAAGGTGGTTTCTCAATATAAGCAGTAGGCACAACTGGATCAACATTGTAAATGATAGTTTCTTCTTTAACTATAACAGATTCCTCGATCTTTTCTTTAATAGGGGGATGATATTTAAACCACTTCTCCTTAGGGAGATCAAAATGAGTAGCGAATGATTCAAAAAAGGAGGCTACTATCTTAGAGTCAAGTCCATATTTAGTGCTAAATTTATGAAAAGCATCGGTATCCATAAAAGATTTAACTCAATCAAACTCAAGTATTATACATGACTTATTACCTTTGTCGAGTTCCCAATCTTCAGAGTTGCGTTTAATTCTTTCCAGAAGATCCCATCTGAATTCCATAGTTTTCTTTATAAAGGAACCAGTAGAAGAAGAATCGAGCATGGTTCAATCATTATGAGAGAGTCAAGCATAAAAATTCTGTAAGATAATTTCTCTTCAGAGCTCATGATTGGGGCATGTGTACATCATGTACTTAAGCCTCCCCCAAGCTTGAGCGATGCTTTCTCCTTCACGAGGCCAAAAATTATATATATAATTTTGATCACGATAAACCAGATGCATAGGATAAAACTTTTGATGAAATTCAAGTTTCGATCGGTTCCAATCCCAAGTTCCAATATCATCACATAGCCTATACCATGTCAATGACTTTACCCCCAAAGATAAAGGGAAAACCTTCTTCTTAACTCCATCTTTGGATAAACCTGCAAGCTTAAATAATCCATAAACTTCACCCACATAGATTAGGTGCATATCAGGATGTTTTGTTCCATCTCCTGCATAAGGATTAGCTAGCAGTTTCTCTATCATACCCAAAGAAATCTCATAATAAATATTTTCATTAGGTGTAGTAGGTTGAGGAGCAACTCTTTGTGCTTCCGGTCGAGGTGAAGATACCCCGAACAAACCCTTCAAAGGATTGTTTTCCATAGTAACAAGTGACAGTAAGTTTCAGAATGTAATATAAATGTTTCCTTACCAAATTCCACTCACCAAAGGAGCTTCACTCCACGGAAACAGCACCAGAAAAGAGTCTTGATGACCCACAAGTATAGGGGATCAATTGTAGTCCTTTCGATAAGTAAGAGTGTCGAACCCAACGATGAGCAGAAGGAAATGACAAGCGGTTTTTAGCAAGGTATTGTTTGCAAGCACTGAAATTATCGGTAACAGATAGTTTGGTAGCAAGGTAATTTGTAATGAGCAATAAGTAGTAATGGTAACAAAGGTGCAGCAAGGTAGCCCAATCCTTTTTGTAGCAAAGGACAGGCCGGAATGGTCTCTTATAATAAGTGTTGGGGATATAACTATTGGGTTTAACCCGCCGGCCGGGTTAAGCCCCGGGCGGTTCATATGACAAAGCCCATGAAGATGCTTAAGACGGTAGTTCATTACGCGGACTCAACGAGGGCCTGAAGCCCAAGGGCGACTTAAGGCCCAAACAAGTGTAAACCGCCGTATGTGTATGACTTGTATTATAAGGCATGTACAGTTAGTCGCCGAGCCGGACACGTTGTTTATGAGCCGGTCGGGACTCCGTGAGCCACCGGGCATCAACCTGTGTATATAAAGGGACGACCCGGCGGCGACTTAGGGGGGAAGAGATCAAAAGTTAGGTCAAGCATATTCGCTCCCTGGTAATCGAGACATAAGCAATACCACCTCAACTGGACTAGGCTCTTACCTTCACCGCAAGGGGCCGAACCAGTATAAACTCCTTGTGTCCTTTGTCCCGTTTAACCCCTTTAAGCTAACCCTGTTGCGATGGCTCCTCGACTAAGTCCTACTGCTAGGACATCTGTCGTGACAATTCCACGACAGTTGGCGCCCACCGTGGGGCCAGCACACGGTGGTTTCGAGTTCTTACAGGGCAACTTTGAAGGGATCAAAGGATACGCTGTAGGCCGGATGACCAAGAGTCGTCGCGGCAAGCTCTACATCGACGACGCAGGCTGGGGCCCCAAGGCCGGCTCAATCGAGTACGGGTACCGGGTCCCCTTCGGCGGGATTCATGTCTTCATCGGCAAGATCGGCGAACCGGGCCCTGAGCCGGACATCTGCACCGACATCGTCGAGACGGCTCAGCGTGCGTGATCCGCCCGGGTTCAACCCGCCGTGAAGCACGCCTTCGTTGGATTCATCCATGGGGCGGAATTTGAGGAAGGATCCGTGTCTAGCGGTGAGACGGCCATCTATTCTGATGGTGAGTCGTCCACGGGCGAGACTACTTCATTGTATCAACTGCAAGACGGCAGGCTTGGGGGCTGTTCCGATGGCGATAGTATTCCAGACCCCCATGAGCCGCCAAACCGGGTCGCGATTTTCATGGCCGGTACACAGCCCGGGCAGAATTCTACGACTGCGGCAGCAATGATTTCTGGATCAGCAGCAGCAACGGCGGCCGGGGCAGGAGGCCCTGTGCGCCCGCCGGCTCAGGTCTTGTCTGACTTATTGGACACTTTGACAACATTGTTGACAGCAGAGGTTAATCCAGAAAATCAAGCTCAGCATAACGCGGAAGTTGCGAAACTGTGAGATGGGATAGCTCAGGCCAAGGAAGATCTGGCGGCTGAAGACGCAAGGATCACTGCGGAGCGGGCTGCTCTGGATGCTCAGGCACAATGGATCCAGGCTGATTCCTTCCGGCTCTCGTTGGATCAGAACGCTTCAAACGAAACCATGAGGAGAAGGCACCAGAGTCGTCTGCCTCCAGTTTACGAGGCGAGGAACCTCTTCAACACACCTGGTGCAGGGACCAGTGACCCGCCAGAGGTAAACCGGATGGTAGCCATACCTAGGACTGGAACGCCGGCTCAGCCACGCACAACGGATCCGCCTCGTCCGAATAATATCCCACCACAGCATGTGCCGACACCACCGGGTCATTATTCTAACCCTTTGGATAATATGATTGCTGCGGCGACACGACTGGCGGCTCTCCCAGTTGAAGGCGAGTCTCCAGCTGCGGTTGAAACACGGATGGCTAGAGAACTTCTTCAGACGGCACTGGTACAGTAGGAGGCTTATTCTTATAGTCGTGAGGGGATTCACTCAACCCCTCGCCCGAGCCGGAGTTATAGCAGACACATAGACTCATCGGCTGTTTCAAGTAGTGATAGGCGTCGTAACCAGCCTCGTGTACATGACCCGACGCGTGATGGAGCTCAGAATTTGGTGGACCAGGGCAGGGCACGCTGAGAGGCTGAGCTGGCGGCTCAGCAAGCCACTCAACAGCATCTTCCGGTTTATCCGGCAACTTCGATGGAGATAGGGGTAACCTCCAGAACCTTGGGAGTGCCGTGTTTGGTTCCGGCTTTGCGTAATGTGCGTTTGCCTAAGGATTTCAAGGGCCCTCGTAAAGTGCCTAATTACACAGCCGACTTACCCTCTGAGGCATGGGTTGAGAGTTATGAGATGGCGATGGAGCTGTTGGATGTTGACGAGGCGGCATGTGCTAAGTATTTTATGATGATGCTGGAAGGGACAGCCCGTACTTGGTTGAAAGGACTGCCAGCCAATTCCATTGGGTCATGGGCCAAGTTAAAGGCCCGGTTTATCCAGAATTTCAAAGATACGTGCAAGCAACCTATGTCAATTGTGGATCTAGAATCCTGTGTCCAAGAAGAGGGCGAGTCAACAACCCATTGGGTACGTCGGGTCTCGACTATCCTGCACTCATCGGATCGTATCAATGCCGGCTCAGCAGTCTTAATGTTAGAGAAGAATTGCCGTTTTGCGCCCCTTAAGTAGAAGCTAGGGCGACTCAAGCGCCATTGCAGCGACATGGGTGAGCTGATGGCGGCTCTAGTTAAATATGCCGACTCTGATAGTACCAAGGACCCCAAGTCTGATGATGAGAAGCCGGGAAAGGGAAAGAAGGGTAGCAACGCCAAGGGGCAGCAGCATAACCCGGCGAATCAGGGGGGTAATGGTAAGCGCAAGGCTGATAACAATTTGGATTTTGTGGCTAATACCAACACGCAGAATAATGATCAGCGTCGTAAGGGTAGGCCCCCCCCCCACGGGCTGGGGGGTCAGGTTTTGATCTCGAGCGGCAGCTGAATCAGCCCTGCCCGAGGCATGGTACACGGGAGAGGCCGTCCACTCACCTCTGGAAAGATTGCTTCATTATGAAGTAGTACAGAAATTCCAATCTTTTTCAAGACAATCATGGGCCGGGCGGCGGCTCAGGTTCCGGCTCTCACGGTCCGGGTTACGGTGGTGGCGGTTCTAATTCCGGTTCTCAAGGCCAAGGAAATCAGGGTGGTTACAACCAACAGAATAATCAGGGGAATCAACAGCAGCAATCTGGTTATCAGAGTAACCCAAAGCAGTTGAATAGTAGGCAGTACCACATTTTCACTACAAATCTATGCAAGCGGGATCAGAAGCTACATAAGAGGGCAGTGAACGCCGTTGAGCCGGCGGTTCCCCGTTACTTGCGATGGTCTGAGCAGCCCATTGTATGGAGTCGTGAGGATCACCCGCCCCGGGTTGATAATCTGGGTCACTTGGCGCTGGTGGTGGCACCTCAGGTCGGAGGATACAAATTGACCAAGGTACTCATGGACGGGGGTAGCAGCATCAATATTCTTTATTATGAAACTTTCCGTCGCATGGGATTAACTGATAAAAATCTTAAGCCGTCGAACACTGTTTTTCATGGTGTAGTGCCTGGTAAGTCGGCATACCCAGTTGGTAAAATAGCTCTGGAGGTGGCTTTTGGAGATGAGTATGATTCCAGGTCTGAGACATTGACCTTTGAAGTGGTTAAGATCCAGAGCCCTTATCATGCTCTGTTTGGACGACCGGCTTACGCTAAGTTCATGGCAAGGCCTTGTTATGTTTACTTACAGCTGAAGATGCCGGGTCACAAGGGCACTATAACAGTGCATGGGAGTCGCAAGATAGCCTTGGAGTGTGAAGAAGGTGACGCTGCATATGCTGAGTCTGTCTGCGCAACAGAGGAATTAAAGTTTTATAAAGACAATGTTGACCAGGCAGATATGACATCTTTGAAAAAGCCAACTACAGAGCATGATCCGGTATTGAAGTTTAAGTCGGCCGATGACACTAAGCTGGTTGACTTTGTTCCTGGCGACTCATCCAAGCAGTTCAGCATCAGTGCTAATCTGGATCCGAAATAGGAAAGCGCGCTCATCGAGTTCATCCGTGAGAATCGGGACATCTTTGCATGGAAACCTTCTGACATGCCAGGTGTACCGAGGGAACTCACTGAGCACACTCTTAATATTGATCCAAAGTTTAAGCCGGTCAGGCAATTCCTTCGTCGTTTCAATGAAGAGAGGCGTAAGGCCATTGGAGAAGAAGTGACCCGGCTCTTAGCGGCTGGGTTCATTGTTGAAGTTTTTCATCCTGAGTGGTTGGCTAACCCGGTGTTAGTACTTAAGAAGAATGGGACTTGGCGTATGTGTGTGGATTACATAGATTTAAACAAAGCTTGTCCAGCTGATCCTTTTGCTCTCCCCCGTATTGATCAGATTATTGATGCTACGGCGGGTTGTGAGCGTTTGAGCTTTTTGGATGCTTATTCTGGTTATCATCAGATCAAGATGGCAGTTAAGGACCAGGAGAAGACAACTTTCATCACTCCGTTTGGGGCCTTCTATTATGTGTCTATGCCTTTTGGGCTCAAGAGCGCCCAGGCGACTTACCAACGGTGTGTGCAAAATTGCCTTCATGGTCAGATCGGGCGTAATGTTCATGCTTATGTGGATGATATTGTGGTGAAATCCAGGAAGAAAGAGACCTTGATTGATGATTTGAAGGAGACTTTTGACAATCTCCGAGTTTATAAGATGATGCTTAACCCGGCCAAGTGTGTTTTTGGGGTACCAGCTGGCAAGCTTTTGGGTTTCCTGGTTTCAGAACGGGGTATTGAAGCTAACCCGGAGAAGATAAAGGCTATCACCTCTTTGGCTAAACCAGCGTGTATTAATGATGTTCAGTGTTTGGCGGGTCGTATTGCGGCCTTAAGCCGGTTCATAAGCCATTTGGGTGAGAAGGCCATCCCACTTTACCAGATGATGAAGAAGACATATCACTTTGTTTGGAGTGATGTTGCTAATCAGGCATTTGAGGACTTGAAGAAATAGTTGGCTGAGCCACCCGTTCTTGCTGCTCCTATTGATAAAGAGCCTTTGCTGTTATATGTGGCTGCTAATAGCTGAGCTATCAGTGTAGCCGTTGTGGTGGAAAGGAAGGAGCCAGGCAAGGAGTATCCGGTTCAACGGCCGGTTTACTACGTCAGTGAGGTACTTATTGAGTCCAAGCAGAGGTATCCGCATTGGCAGAAGCTCGTTTATGGGGTATTCATGGCTAGTCGAAAGCTCAAGCAATATTTTCTGGGTCATCCCATCACTGTGGTAAGTTCTGCCCCCTTAGGGGATATCATCCAAAACAGAGAAGCCACAGGTCGGGTAGCCAAGTGGGCCATTGAGCTTGGGCCTCATGGTTTGAACTATGTGCCTCGCACGGCTATCAAGTCGCAAGCACTTGTGGATTTTATCAATGATTGGACAGAATTGCAGATGCCTGAGGAAAGGCCGGATAACACATATTGGACTATTCACTTTGACGGATCCAGATAGTTGGAAGGCTCGGGGGCTAGAGTCGTCTTAACTTCCCCATGAGGTGATAAATTCTCTTATGTTCTACGGTTAATGTTCCCTTGTACTAACAATGCAGCTGAGTATGAAGCCCTGCTCCATGGTCTTCGGATGGCTAAGGAAATGAACTTAAGCCGGGTGAGGTGTTTTGGCGACTCAGATTTAGTGGCTCAGCAAGTCTCTGGCACTTGGGATTCTAAGGATCCACTCATGGCGGCTTATCGCCGAGAGGTTGATGCTATTGCGGGTCACTTCAAGGGTTATCAAGTTGAACATGTTGATCGCAGGGAAAATGAGGCAGCTGATGCTTTAAGCCGGTTAGGGTCTCAGCGTAAGCCGGTGCCACCTAACACTTTCCTGGATATTCTACATAACCCTTCTGTCAAATTGCCTACAGAGGAGGATATTGCTATTCCTGACCCGGAAGCACAACTGGTGGCGGCTCTTCATGCTATTCCCGATTGGAAAGTTCCATATTTGGCTTATATGACACGAGGCGAGTTACCTGAGGATGAAACTTTGGCCAGGCAGATAACCCGGTGGTCCAAGTCAATGACTATTGTTCATGGAGAGTTGCATCATTGCAGTGTCACAGGGGCATTTCAACGTTGTGTTTCTCCTAAAGAAGGCTGTGAGATATTACGAGAGATTCATGAAGGAGATTGTGGTCATCATGCTGGTTCTAAATCTCTTGTAGCCAAGGCTTTCCGTCACGGATTTTATTGGCTGACGGCTCATGCTGATGCCGAGGATCTGGTCAGTAAATGTGATGGTTGTTAGAAATTCTCACGACAAGCTCATGTGCCGGCTCAAGAATTGAGGATGGTTCCGATTACTTGGCTGTTTGCAGTCTGGGGGCTTGATATGGTTGGGCCTTTCAAGAGGTCCAAGGATAAAAAGACACACCTCTTGGTGGCGGTTGACAAGTTTACAAAGTGGGTTGAGGCAGAGCCGGTCAGTAAATGTGACGCGGCAACGGCAGTTCAATTCATCAAAAAGGTGATTTTCCGTTTTGGTTTTCCCCACAGTATTATAACTGATAATGGCACTAATCTATCCAAGGGTGCTATGAAAGAATTTTGTCAATGTGAGCATATCCGGCTTGATGTATCATCAGTGGATCACCCCCAGTCTAACGGTCAAGCTGAGAGAGCCAATCAAGAGATCCTGAGAGGCATCAAGCCCCGGCTTATGGTTCCTTTGCAGAGGACGCCGGGTTGTTGGGTGGAGGAGTTACCCTCAGTGATATGGAGTATCAATACTACCCCCAATAGATCTACGGGTTACACGCCTTTTTTCATGGTTTACGGAGCTGAGGCGGTTCTCCCTAGTGACATCCGTCATGACTCGCCCCGGGTGGCGGCTTATGTTGAAGCTGACAATGAAAAAGCATGTCAGGATGCACTTGACCTGTTAGATGAGGAGCGTGACCTTGCGGCGGCTCATTCGGCGATTTACCAACAAGATCTGCGCCGTTATCATAGCCGCCGGGTTAAAACCAGAACCTTTCAAGAAGGTGACTTGGTACTCCGGCTTATCCAGGATCAATCTGATATGCACAAGCTATCCCCACCTTGGGAAGGGCCTTTTGTGGTCAGCAAAAATCTGAACAATGGATCATACTACCTTATCGATGTTCGAGACCGTAAGGACTCACGCACGTCGGAGGAGGAGACCCGCCGGCCGTGGAATATTGCTCATCTTCGGCCTTACTATACTTGAGCCACCGGCTCTCCTGATGTACATATTTTGACAATGTATATATTACAATCAACATAATAAAGCCGGCATCCCTGATAATTCAGGGCCTCTGTCGTTTCATTTCTCAGAAATTGAGTCTTTATTACTACTTTTTATGATTATTTAAAGGCTTGATGCCGAGTTACAGGGGCCAAAGAGAGTTTGTTACATAACTCAAACATAGGTACCCAGTGAGCACAGCTCAGAAATATATCACTTGGGGGCTTCCTGCTCATCGAGCATAGCTATGACTACCCTTGTTGATCCGGCGTATACGCCTAGAATATCATGTTACTTGGGGGCTCTTTGTTCAATGGACAAGAGTTTTTATGACCCTTGTAACAGGTTTAAAAGCCAGGCTTGGAAGCCAGGTGTATTCACCTAAAAACCCGGGTAATCCTGCCTTTTTAAGTCTGCCACTCCACTCAGGTAATCCTGGAATGACCCGCCGTACTTTTGACAAGTCAATCTTATACAGACCCTGAACTTGTCAAAGTTAAAACGACGATTGGTTGTGTGAGGCCCGGCTTATAAGGTTTGTATGAAGGTTTAACTCAGTGGTTGTGCGGCCCTTGAAAGCACTTGCGTTTTAGGCCTGGCCGCCTATGAAAGCCTTGATTTTTTGTTGTTTGATTTGAGTGTTTTGTTCTTTTTTTTGTGACTTATTAATACATGGTTAAAAGCCTATGAGGGTTATGATGCCTTATGGTTTATACATGAGACTACCCGGTGTTTATTAACCCGGCCTGGCTTTGGACTATAAGTCGCCAGTATATGATGATATTAAATACTTGGAAGCGTTGTGCTCCGAGTTTCGGGATATTCCCCCTTGCTGCATACGGCGTTGTAAGACAGCAGTATATGACAATTAAGAAGGGCATTATGTGCTCAATCTTTTTTGAGTTGACACCTTTACTGCACTGGTATGATAAACCGGCAGTATAATCGAATATTACAGTCACCAGTGGTTTACATAGGGTATTATGACCCATCCTACGGTAAACCACCAGGACACTTGTGATTTGTTTGTATGCAAGAACAGACTCAAGGTGATGGTATTATAAGCATAACATATTTTACTTTGGCGAATCAACAATGTTTGCACAACAAAACATGCACGATGGCATGGCAGATCAAGAGTTTCAACTGGCCTATTACAAAGGCATCTGATGCCCCAAAGGAATAACTATCTTAGCAGTTTTGGCAGAAAAGTAGACATTAAGCCGGCCAACGGCTTATGATTCTTGGCCCTGCTGAGCTGAAAATTGCGGATCGTCCAGCGCCGGCTCATCTTCCCCCTCTTCACCCAATGGCTGGAAATCAGTGGTTGCCCAGTCGATCCCGGTTAAAGCTCTGAATATAGCTTCATCACTTATAAGTGTCGATGGATCAATATCAGGGGCATAAGTGTGCTTACGGATCAGAGGAGTCAGGCCAAGAACATCGTGAGTCGGTGCTTTGATCTTCTTATTATTGGCATCATAAACCGGCTGGTAATGTGTAAGATCAGTATCTGCAGCCAGTTTACTAGCCAGAGGACGCATTTCCCTCATAATGGCGGCGAAGTCATCTGCGCTGAAGGGTGACCCATCTTCTTTTATGCTCGGGCAGCCGTTTGCCAAGTCGGCCAGCTCAAGGTCAGCTAGCCACGCTTTGGCCCGGGTTAGCGCGGTCAGTGCACCGGCTCTTGCAGCTGAGTTCTTCAACTCTTCAATCTGCGCAGGCAGCATCGATAGCTTCTCCAATGTATCCTTGATAAGGGTTGGAGCCGGTTTGTTGTGAGTCGCTGTGCAGATAATCCGTTGTGTGCCAGTATATAACTGTTCTATGAGCGTATAGGCGACTTTCAATTTTTTCCACATATCTGAGCCAAGATGGGTAACCCAGGGTCCTGTTTTCATCAAGGACGTTTGTAAGCCGGAGCACATCGGTTAGCATATGTTAAAAAGATTAAGAGATATTTACCAAAAATGGCAGCAGTCATGGCATTTATTTGCTGTTTTAAGCCAGCAAGCTCTACAGTTACCGGTTTAAGAGCTGCTTCAGCATCTTCAGCCCTCTTCAGCAGGGCTGCTTTCTCTGTATCCCAACCAGTTTGTTCAGCTTTGAAACTTTCCTTCAATTTTTCCATCGCTGCTAAGGCACTAGTCAATTCATCCTTGGCCTTGGAGGTCTCTGCTTGTTGAGACTTGATATTTTCTTTAAGGTCGGCGACTTGGGATTCTTTACTACTAAGCTCAGTCTACAAGAGGTAAAACAGTAAATGAGAGACAATGAATTTATTGGAAGTCCTAAGCACAATATAGGTATCATACTTAGCACTTGGGGGCTAATGTCTATTGCTTCTTAAAACTACTATGAAGTCCCAAGCACAATACAAGTATTATGCTTGGCACTTGGGGGCTAATGCATATTGCTCTTGTCAAAAATGAACTCATTCACTGACCCGGACAAATGGTAATGATCCGGCCTACGAAGGTTATAAATTGGATTATGAATCTCCTGCAAGACGATTAGTCTGGACTCAACAGATTTGTTAAAGCCGGCCCTTTGGGGCTACAGATGCAAAGTTGAAGTGCTGGTATTATAAAGTCCCAGTTCATATTGCAAATATAAACCGGCCCTTAGCGCTCTATCATCAAGTTCACTAAGCCGGCTTCAAAGTCACGGTTAGTGTACAAACGGTTTAAGTAACCAGAGTGGAGGTCTTGAGCACTGAAATGAGTATAGCTCTCCAAGTCTGTTTTCCACTTGCCTTTATCTTCAGCACAAATTTCTTCTTTAGCACTGTGCTTAGACAAGACAGTAGGTTGACCCGGAGCTGTGAATCCAAAGCCGGTGACAACAACGTCATCAGTTTTCTCCTCGGCAGGTTTGATTGGGCCGGGCGGCTTAGAGAGAGCCGGTTCAATGTCCATATCATTTGGAGAAACTTCATGATCTTGTGGTGGAGGATCATTAAGGGTAGCATCAGCAATTGGGCTAGCAGGTTCTGACTGTTGTTTTTCCGATTCAGATTGGTTAGAATCGTCGACCGGCTTATTCATTTTAGCCTTCTTGCTGGGTTTTGCTTGGCCCCTGGGAATAAGAAGCATAAAGAGGTCAATATAAATGATAGATATAAGGTTTAAACAGTTGAATATATTTTTACCCAGGTACAGTCTTGAAAGCTGGGACCTGAGTTCCTGTTGACTCGCCAGAAGAAGAATGAGGAGTCCCCTGATAGTTTGAATCAGACGGGTTAAGAGGTTGTCGAAAACGACCCACCTTGGGATAAAGTATATCAGCAGGAAATACCTCTGGGCGGCGTTTGCGAACCGGTGTATTCGGTAAGCCAGAGGAGGTGATTTGTCCACCACTATGCCGGGTGATTCGGCGAGCCTCGTATTGCTGTTTCTTCAAAAGAAAGTTGGGATCCAAGTGAGCTAGAGGGTGAGAAAAGCTTACTTTCCGTCTTGCTTGTCGAGTTTTCTGTGTTGGCAGAGGTTCTGAGCCGGAGGAAAGAATAGTTACCTCTGCGTCACTTGCACGGCTGGCCTCTGCGTTGTCCTGATAACAATCATTGTTAATGACATGTACAAAAAAGGAGCCAAGGGAGTCAAGTTCTACCTCTGACTCATTATCATTGTCATCATCAGTGTTTAAGTCGGTGGCCTTCTTGGTGGCTTTGGTTTTGGTCTGAGCCGGTTTGGCCGGCTTATCCTGCGTTTTCCTCTTCCAAAATGGATCATCAGCCTGTTAAGATTGAAAAGATTATAAGTAGGCATCAAAATATGAGTTAAGCAGAAGATGTGCAAATCTTACAGCTGGCGGCTTGTTGAAAGTGCAGAAAGGACTAAGTCCGGTTTTGTTGCACTCCTTTACAGGCTCATTCAGCAGTTTTTTGGTGGCTTAAGTAATTTCCGCATCAGACAGTTGAATGTCACAATGGCGCTGAGGATCTTTTATGTCACCAGTGTATTCGCACATTAAGCCGGGGCGACGGCTTAATGGAAAGATACTCCAGGACAGCCAGCACCGGAAAAAATCAACACCGGTTAAGCCATTGGCCATAAAAGCTTTGAGCTTTGAAAAGGCTGGTGCGTACTTGGACCGTTCCTTTGCATCAAGCCATTGGGGGAGTGGATGTTTGTTGCTAAGTCGGTGGTCACGGTAACCCGGTAGAGGATTCTCACCGGCTGGAGATGTATCTTGACAATAGAACCAAGTTTGGTTCCAATCTTTGGGGTGACTGTGGAGCCTGGCATGGGGAAAGCAGAATTCTTTCCTTTTTTGAATTGAGACTCCACCAAGTTCTTGGCATGGCCCGTCGACAAACTCTGTTTGGCGGTTTAAGTAACAGAACTCCCTAAATAAGTCAACTGTGGGCTCTTCTTGAAGATAAGCTTCACAGAATACTTGGAAGTTGCAGATGTTAGATACGGAGTTGGGTCTGATGTCTTGAGGGTGCAATTGGAGGAAATGAAGCACGTCACGGAAAAACTTTGAGCCAGGTGGGCTGAACCCTCGGCCCAAGTGATCAGCAAAAACAATCACTTCTCCATCTTTTGGTTGAGGAGGAACTTCTTCACCAAGAGCTCTCCAATGGATGATCTCTTTTTTGGCTAAAGCGCCAGTGGCGACAAAGTTGTTCAGTTCTTCTTCATTAATCCGAGATTTGACCCAATTGCAAGACGTATATGTCTTAGCCATTTCTTTTCAATGATCTGAGAGAAAGATTAGGCTGGTTCAAGATTACATGGTTAAGCCGGCTTATGGTTAAAAAGCAAACAATAATGAAGCATGAATAGGTGCTAAGCCGGAAATTGGCATTACAAAGTTACAAAGAACCATTGGCGGCTTAAGAGGGGACTAATGATACTTGGTGGGTAACTATTTCTGAGTTAAGCCACCCAGAGAGATATTGAAAGTACAGATCTGAGGATGGAAAAATAGCTAGGTGTTGAGAAAAACAAGTTTCACAGATTGATGCTATGATCTTGGATCTGCGGCACTTCAGTTAATGAAAAAATATTCAGACCTAAAATACTAGTGCTCAAGCAGTTCATGGGTCCAGATCGGTTTTCTTATGCAGAGGAGGTGTTCTAAATAGTAAAAAGGAGTGCTATGGTTACCACGGTATAGGAGGAGCACCAAGTTCGAATCAAAATCGCAAACTGCAATGGAAAGCGAAGATGAACTCTGACGAACTCGTTGAAACCCTAACGGATCTATGGGAGAAGAAATAAGGAGAACTAACCAGGGCTGTTGAATAGCGGAGGTGCGCGGACGAAATCTGGTCAGATCAGGTCGATGCAACGGCCGTTGTTGGAGCAGAGGTGAAGGCCGACGGCGGCGGCAGAGCTCGAGTGCTAGGGCGTCACGAGCTGGAAGACAGAGACGAAGAGGCAAGGGGGGAAAGTGAAAGGGACCCCCGGTCCTATTTATAAGATAAAAGGATAAGTGACATACGCGGGAATCGAGGAGGCCAAAAAATGGGTATGACGGCGCAGATGCCACGATTTCCGGAGATTCATTAAAAGAGAAGATTTATTAAGATTTGAGTTTTGTGCAGTATTAATGACAAGTGATGTCATGGCGGGTTACCATGATCCTAGAAGATGACGTCACGGCGAGTTACAAGGTTTCACAAGAGTAATGAGGAAGGAATTTTTTTTCCTAAGTGTTGAAGATTGATATGAACAAGTTCAAATCAACCTGGGGCCTAATGTTGGGGATATAACTATTGGGTTTAACCCGCCCAGGAGGGGCCGGGTTAAGCCCCTGGCGGTTCATATGACAAAGCCCATGAAGATGCTTAAGACGGTAGTTCATTACACGGACTCATTGAGGGCCTGAAGCCCAAGGGCGACTTAAGGCCCAAACAAGTGTAAACCGCCGTATGTGTATGACTTGTATTATAAGGCATGTACAGTTAGTCACCGAGCCGGACACGTTGTTTATGAGCCGGCCGGGACTCCGTGAGCCACCGGGCGTCAACCTGTGTATATAAAGGGACGACCCGGCGGCAACTTAGGGGGGAAGAGATCGAAAGCTAGGTCAAGCATATTCGCTCCTTGGTAATCGAGACATAAGCAATACCACCTCAACTGGACTAGGCTCTTACCTTCACCGCAAGGGGCCGAACCAGTATAAACTCCTTGTGTCCTTTGTCCCGTTTAACCCCTTTAAGCTAACCCTATTGCGATGGCTCCTCGACTAAGTCCTACTGCTAGGACATCTGCCGTGACAATTCCACGACAATAAGCAAAGCGTTCTTGAGGACACATGGGAATTTCATCTAGTCACTTTCATAATGTTTGTTTGATTCGCGTTCGTTACTTTGATAATTTGATATGTGGGTGGACCGGTGCTTGGGTGTTGTTCTTACTTGAACAAGCCTCCCACATATGATTACCCCCTCTCGCAAGCATCCGCAACTACGAAAGAAGAATTAAGATAAATCTAACCATAGCATGAAACATATGGATCCAAATCAGCCCCTTACGAAATAGCGCATAAACTAGGGTTTAAGCTTCTATCACTCTAGCAATCCATCATCTAATAATTACTCCACAATGCCTTCCATTAGTCCTAAATATGGTGAAGTGTCATGTAGTCGATGTTCACATGACACCACTAAATGAAGCAACAACATACATATCATCAAAATATCGAACGAATACGAAATTCACATGATTACTTATGACAAGATTTCTCCCATGTCCTCGAGAATGAAAGTAACTACTCACAAATCTTATTCATGCTCAAGATCAGAGGGGTATTGAATAGCATCAAGGATCTGAACATATAATCTTCCAGCAAATAAACCAACTAGCATCAACTACAAGATGTAATCAACACTACTAGCAACCCACAGGTACCAATCTGAGGTTTTGAGACAAAGATTGAATACAAGAGATGAACTAGGGTTTCAGATGAGATGGTGCTGGTGAATATGTTGATGAAGATTGGTCCTCCCACGATGAGAGGATCGTTGGTGATGACTATGGCTTCAATTTGCCCCTCCCGAAGGGAAGTTTCCCCGGTGGAATCTCTCCAGCAGAGAGCAAAAGTGCTCCTACCCAGGTTCTGCCTCAAGATGGCGGCGCTTCATCCCGAAACCTTCCTTCTGAATTTTTCTAGGTCAAACGACACCATATAGGAGAAGATGGGCCCCGGAGGCCTGCCAGGGGCGCCACAAGCTCGGGGTGCATGCCCCCAAGCTTGTAGCTGCTTGGTGGGTCCCCCTCTGGTATTTCTTTCACCAATAATTTTAATATATTCCAAAATAATTCTCCGTCAATTTTTAGCTCATTTGGAGTAGTTCAGAAAATGTGCCTCCGATATAGCCCTTTCCGGTGCAGAATTCCAGCTACCGGCGTGCAAAATAAGAGAGAAAAGGCGTAAGAATTGTATTATAAAGTGAAATAATAGTCCATAGTGCAATAAATATCAACATAAAAACATGATGCAAAATGGACGTATCATGGACCCCCTTCCCCACATCGCTGACAGTCGTGTGCGATAGTTAAAGAACCCATTTGTGAGTGCCACCAGCTGGATGCTACCAATACAGGAGACTGCTGGTTTCATAGCATGATAGCCCCCACTCCCAAACGGTTTGCCTGTCTATGTATAGTCCCATGTTGGTGCGAAGCGCGGTATTTCCAACCGGTTTGCTTCTCTATGTACAATACCTCGTTGATGCGTACGCGCGTGAAATCCCACAACTAGTTGCTAGCCACTGAATATTGCCTCTCGATGCAGCGTACCCCGTTGTTGCATATGCCCAGGATAGCCACGCCCAGTCAGTTGCCTCTCGATGCACAGTACCCCCGTTGGTGCATATGTGCAATACACCCACACCCAGTTGGTTGCCTCTCGATGTACAATACCCCCATTGGTGCATATGCGCGCGATAGCCTCCAGACGTTGCCTCTCGATGTACAGTACCATGTTGCTTCGTACACACACATGATTCCCCTAGCTGGTTGCTCGCTGCAATACTCCATTGCTTCGTATGCGTGCGCGATTCACCCAACCAGTTGGCTCACCACAGGACATTGCCTCTTGATGACAATACTCTGTTGTTGCATAACGTGACACCCCCAACCCTGGCCAGTTGTAGCTCACCACCGAACATTGTCTCTCGATGTACAATACCCCATTGGTGCGTAACAAGATACCACCACCCCAGCTGACCGTTGCTCGCCACAAAACGTTTCCTCTCGATGTACAGTACCTCATTGCCATGTAATGGATACCCCACCCTGTTGACCGTTGCTCGCCACTCAAAGTTGTTTCTCGATGTACATTAGCTCGATTTTCATGTAGGCGTGTGCGATAGCCCCCAGCCCGTGCATACTTTCCACGATTGTTGAAGACACCAGCAATATATACACAAGTGCGACCGACCGGTACAAGAACCAAATGTGTGTACTTGGCCTGTATTTTTGCAGCATGGTCGTACGTGTACACGATTTAGACAGGCCTGCCTCGGTCCGGAGCCAAATATCTCAAACTAAACATTGCCCTTTTCCCTATTATCATGGGCAGTTGTTGAGTATGTGCTTATCCACAAACATTGTCTTGTCCCTATTCTCATGGCTGGTTGCCGAATTAGCTTCGTACGTGCTTATCCACGGGAAGATGGCTCTACGAGTTGTGTTAGTAGTCTCTCGATCTCTCTCGATTATTTGACCGTGTTAGTAGTCGTGTGTGTGTTCTCTTTCTCCCTATCACTATGTGTACTGTATTTACCCAAGTACACACTGCTGCGTATTCGACACGGTCTCGTATGCATGTTACTTACATAATACGGTTAGTACAATACGGACCGCTCCTCCTCGATCAGGCCTCATTTTTGGAGACCAATATGTACGTACACGATTAGGACTAGACGAATAGGCTTCAACTTGATGGGTCCTAGATGTCATAATCCCAGTAGGAGGAAGCATTTTTTACTCGAAATAAGGGGACACTTGCTTGTGTACGGCCATGTGAAGCTAGGTGGGTCTTTGTTGTCAGCCCCTCCATGTATAACTATCTTTTGATGGCTCCCGTTTGTTTACTACGTTGACAACGCCAGACGGCGGCACTGCGGTGAGCGCACCAAGACGATGGAAAACAGCAAGGCCTTGGACGATAAAAACCCAGACACGGTAAGACGCAGTAGTGGAGTCCCAGACAAAGGGGAGTACGAGGGTTGACTGGTTCAGGTGCGAGGTTGGGCAGCCATTGGTGGATAATAAAAGGACATGTGGGGGTATAGGGGTGACCTGGCTGGCGGTTTAGGATAGAGTGAGACGGTGATGCGTGCGCAGCTGTGCCATCGGCCACGGGAGGTGGGAACAGACGATCCAACTACCGCTAGTTTGGGCAGCTGAGAAAGTGTAGGAATGAAGTATGTCTACCAGAGGGGGGGGTGAATGGGATCTTTAAATTTTCTTCGAAAAACTTAAATCTCTCAGAACCCAGCAGCCGAATGAATGAAAAACAAACTACAGCGAACTAAAACAGAGTATCAAAAAGAAACTAAGACATGGATTGATACAAGTCATACGAAGGAAAATGCATCGAAGGTAAACATGGGTGACAGAGATAACCGAAGATGCTCGATGGCGACAAGGTACTAGTTCGACCAGTTCGTCCTTCTGCACAAGGACTGCGTCTGGTTGGAGGGGTTGTGACTTAGCACGGAAGATAAACTCTCTTCACCCTATTCTCCTCAACAATCAATTCGTCAACCGATGCTGATTACTCGTGGTAGATACTTGAAGGCGATCTCCAAAACTTTACATACTTCTTCTTCGAGAACCACAATCACTCTTGGTCTCTGAAGAAATTGACACCTAACCGTCTAGAGAGTTTGCAGCTCTCAAGAGTAATAGGCGGAGCGTACTAGACTTAGATTCCAGTGATGCTCAACCACTATCTAATTCTTCGGCTCTAGGGTTTTTCTCTCAGTGGATTTTAAACTCAAATCGCTCAGAGAGTGGGTTGCTCAACAATCTTCTCAGAATCAAACGGAGCAGCCACCGGACAAAGCCGGCGCGGGGTGGCTATTTATAGCCGTAGCCATCCCAGATGGGAAATGACCATTTTGGACACGGGGTCCAGCCAATGGCCAACCGACACGTTCACAACGGTTGGATTTTGGAGCAACGGTAACATTATTTGAGGAACAAGTAATGCCAACTCCTCGGTCCGAGACAAATCTCTCGCAGCGAAGAAGATCACAGTCTCTTGCTGGCAAGTATCTGCTCGGAGCAGAAAGAGATTTCTCTCACATCTTTCATAGGATTTGTGTTTAGCATCAGAGAATCAAAGCTTCGAACGCTACACCCCTCTTAATAGTACGGAGGTCCTATGACTCAATGAAAGAAGAAGAAGAATAACGAAACAAATGCTACGTCTTCACTTCGTCTTCATTCTTCCTCGAACGCAGTCATATTCTTCGAACAGACACCGAACCAATTGCTTGAACTTCAACAATTTTTAGGGGTCACTCTTGTTAGCTTCATCTTCGGTGATAACCTTCGCTGCAACACACGAAGATTTTCTTTGTCGTTTGCATCAAACTCCTCGACATCTCAGGGACCTGTTACTCTGTGTGCACTAGCAAACACATAAGTCCCATACTCCTTATGTCAACAAACTCCAAAACATAAGGGGCCTATCATTGCACCAACAATCTCCCCCTTTTTGGACGGTTGTTGACAAAACAGATAATCATCGAAGTGAAGATAGATAAGTAAAATGTAAATCGAACAAGAGTGAACTTGCGTTACTTGACTCGATGATGAAATATACTCCCCCTAGATGTATGCAGTGTTAAAGATATGAAATGAAATTCCTTGCAATCCATTTAAGTAAGTGGAGGATTTTTCAATCATTCGAGGTAATGATTCGCACTGATGATATGTAATCCATCCAGTATATAGTGCAATCATTCATAACTTCTGCCAATAATTCCACCTGCAAAACAAATGCTTCGAGAGAAATAGTGCAGCAGGCGGGGTTATTAATATTACAGCACAGAAGTTTTAGATTTACATTAGAGAACATAAAGTAGCACAAATAGTCTTTAAGCATAGGGCTCAAAAGTCCCATAAACCAGAGCAAATAAACACGAAGACCAAATCCAACAGAGCAAATCTATCAAAACTCTCGATGTAATTCTCCCCCTTTTTGTCAACTAGTGTAAAAAAGGTGACGAATGACATGAGTGTAAATGAGGTGAACTTGATTCACTCTGAGGCATCGCTCGAAGAACTGTCCAAAGATGTTTCTGATTCGGAAGTGGCCGGTAAATCTTCATCGTCAGTAGCAGCAGATGTTCCTTCAAGATTGGCTTTGGGCTAAGAAGAAGAAGGCACATTGGGATCAACTTGTTGATTCTTGCAAGACAACACATTTCCTTCAGCAGGTTTCTTCGTGGGCGATGTTGCTTCTGATTCGTCGAGCAATTTGCGCAGCTGAAATCGAAGTAAATTAGTTGTTGGCTCATGAGCTGGCAGAGGCGGAGTAATGCGATCTTGAAAATCTTCAGCAGAAAACCCTTGGTCAATATACACATAGAGTTCTTTGAGATCGGAGTTGCTCAATTGCTTCTTGGAGAAGAACGTCCGAAGCAATTTCCGTAGGCGCTTCTTATTTTCAGCCGTGATCATGTGCATAACTTTTGTTTGGTTGTTGATTGCATTAAGTTCGGCAGCCAGGTGTTCTTTCTCTTGGCGATCCTCAGCCATATGCTTCAGCAGCAACTGTTGGGTACGCAAGCTCACTTCAAGATGTGAAGGATGTTGAGTATTCAGTTGTCTATCACGCTGAGGTAGCCGTGGCCCATTGAATGTGTTATGATAATCTGGAGGGCTTGACACTGGTGCTTTCCCCGAAGAAAAATCTTCCATGATATGCAGCGTATCACGCACGGGAGGAATGAAGCTTTTGTGACTGACTTTAGCTAAATATTCGGTTTTCATTGCATAGTCAACCACTTTTTGAATCCAAGGCCCAAAGACTTTGATAGTTTTTGAATGTTGAGCTGAATCCATCAGAATACGCAAAAACATATCTTCGACATCGAAGATAAATCCTTGGGAGATGGCATGGATGGTGTTTCGAAGAACATTAGAAATAGCGTTGTTAGAGTTCATCCCAGCCAGAGGACAGATGGTATAAGTGAGCATATGATAAAGAGTTTGATTATCAAAGGTCAAATGCTCGGGCAAGGGAGGACCAGTGTAATCACGAATTTTATCTTGATCCATTGTGCAACGAAAATCTTCATCGGAAATTGCATCAATGTTGTGAACTCGAATTTCCGTCTTGCCATGTTCGAACTGAGGGAAATGAAAATGAGACACAAAGTCCATAGCAGAGCACTTTATTCTTTTCCCTTCGGTCATCCATTCCATGATCCACTTTGTGCTATTAGATTGTTCACCAGAGATGTATAGAGTGGCATAGAATTGGTGGATTATCTCTCTGTTCCATGGATGCTGGAATGCAAAGACATGCGTGAGGCCAAAGTCTTCGATGTCTTGTAGAACTTGATTAAAGCAGCCAATGTTCTTCATCGCAACGATATCCGGAAACTCATGAGGAAAAATCTTGCGGCTGTCATAAAGGATTCGAGAATAATATATAGCCTGTTCTTGAGTCCAAAACCGAGGCGATTCAGAAGTTTGAGGCTTGCTATATGGACTCTCTTGAAAGAACTGAGGATGTGTGTTCCGATTGAAAAGTGGCCCTTTGATGCCAACGCCGATAGAGAATAACGGCAGTTGCATGCGAGGAAATGGATATTTGAGCTCATCTTCAACGAAAATCACTTCATCGCCATAAATTATTGAATCTGAGTGACGAGCAGAAACTGAATTTACTACAGAGGGACCAACATCTGAAGTTCTCTTCGTGGTGTCGAGTGAAATTCGAAGTGGAGAGGGAGTAGTTACTTTTTCAGGCACTGAAGCTTTATCAGGCACTGAGGGTTGAGGAGGATGTTCTTCGGCAGCCGGTTGAGGTTCCACGGGAGGAATAGATTCATTTGTCTCAACACAAACTGGAGAGGCTTGGTGCTCAGACTGATGAATTTCACCTTCTTCTGATACATTTTGCTGAGAAGGATATGCTTCATGAACAGGAGAGGCCACAGACACTAGTTCAGTTTGCCTTAGCGACATAGGAGCATCGATAACTGGTTCATGAGCTTGAGAGGGAATGGAAGGTTCTGGAGAGTTTTCCTTCTGTAGCACGACATCTGGTGATTTTTCTTTTGTAGGAGGAGGAGGGAGGAGCATTCCTTGTTGCAATTTTCTTCTTCTTCTTTTGCTTCTGTCGAGCAGATTGATCAATATGCCCTTTGACAAGATCATTGTAGTCAGTGGCTTGAGCTTGATGATCGAGGCAAATTTTGCGAACAATTTGATCCAAATCAGAATGAAATCCCAATCTTCTGAGCCGAAGGATAGTCAAAGCCTTATTGACATCCACATAGGACTCTTCAAGCTGCTTGATAACAAACTTGGATTTCGTATCTTTCATACGGTTGTCAAGCTCTTGAGCTGGGCAGTGAGGTCATTGATCTCAACGGAATCATTTCTCATGTTGTGGACAAGATCAGAAGCTTGAGTAAGTACTTCAGAGGGAATGGGCAAAGATGCCACTTCTCCATCAAACAGGTTCTCCACAAATCTGTCAAGCTGCTCCATGATGAACACTTGATTGAAATAATGCGGTGCATCAGAATCATTATTGGTCTGTGCAACAGGAGCAGTCTGAACTGGATTTGGCTCAGTCGGAGGCATTGAAGCCAATTGTTGAGTCATTTTCGGAGCAAACTTAGTAGCCTTTTCCTTCACAACTTCAGCACTTGGAGCAATCTGTTCGGCAGAAGGAGCTTTGATTTGCTTCACCTTTTGCTTCAGGAGCTTTTCTCCTGGCTTGACTATGCCTACTGGGGCATCAACCACCAAATCGTGGAGATCTATTGCATCAAGATGAGGTGTTGTATTTACTTGATCAACCATTGTGACAGTGGTAGGAGGCGTTTTTCTCTTCAGAGTAACCTTCTTTGGAGGTGCTATTGGAACTGCACTCGCTCGAAGATTAGGCAATATGGTGGAGGTAGTGACATTCACTTGCTCGAAAAGTGTTGCTTCAACTTCTTCCCTTGTGAGAGGAGGATCATCTTGATTGGAGGAATCACTTTCATCATTTCTAGCAACTGGTTTGGCTGGCCTTCTTTTAGGCGCGCTCTTTTTCTTCTGAGCAGCAGATCTAGGATCATGTTTGTGCTTTGAACGGCATTCTGCTTTTCCATCAGCCTTTTTCTTCTCGATGTCTGATTTAATGAGACGACGATTTTCTTCTTCTCTTTCTCTTTCCTTTTCAGCCTTCTTGGCTCTCTTTTTGGCGTTCTTCAGGTGCTTGGCCAATTCATCAGGATAAGATTCGGGAGTCTTGAGAGACAACTCATGAGCATCTGGTGGTGGTGGTCTTTCCTGGGGATCACTTGCATGGACAAGACCAATCTCATGATAGTCGCCCCACGGAGGATGGAAAGCAAAGTTCTTGCCAAACTGAGGATGAATCATTTTGTAGTTAAACCACTTCCGCACCCAGTGGCGTCGAATCTTTTGCAGACGCTTTCTTCTTTGTGATGAATCTTCTCCTGGAACAATTTTGTAGTCATCATGAGAGATATATTGAGCTGAATTTTTGTAAGGTTGCCTGCCACCTTTCCTTTTCTTCGGAGCATTTTCTTCTTGCTCATCAGGATTTTTCTCATGCCTTTTCCTTTTGCTGGTGGATGGGCCTACCGTTGGGCCCTTTGCATTTGGTGCCTTAGATTCATCCGTTGTACTCAGGATTACCTCATCATCATCGGCCATGCTCATTGGTCGAGAAGAATCTTCAACAGAATGCATACACCTGTGAATTAGAATAGATACGAGGGAAAATTGGGATAGGGTTACAAATGCTCACAAATATTTTTTTTGAACAAAAACATTTTGAGGAAGAAATAGATTCAAACTTTGAGATATGTTTTGGATGAAAGAAATGTATAGAACGAGCTAGTAGCTTCGAAGAATATACTAGACAGCGTGCTAGGCATTCCATTCGAGCGAAACATAACACAAACCCTAGATCTGAAGGATTTGGATGCGAGGAACAACTACAAACCGCATCCACACTAGTAAAGGTAAAAACCTAGATCTAAGATATGCGGTAAAATCAAAGGAAAATAACCATGGACGAACTCGAATCATGAAGGAAGGAGCCCGAGTTCGAACCACACGTACCCTAGCTCGGTGACGTGTAGCAGCTATGGCGGTGCGGGGAAAAAGATGTCCCGCGGCGGCGTGGAAGGACTCCGGTGACCACTTTCCGGCAGTGAAGCGGCGAAGAGGTCGTCGGCGTCGAGCTCAAGGAGGAGCGTTGCGGCGAGGGTTTCGGCGAAGAGGAGGCGAGGATAAAGAGAAGTGACCTGGAAGAAAGGGGAAGGCGCGGATTTTATATGCGAATGGAAATAACCGCACGCAGTGGATCTTGATCGAACGGCCTCTATACAGGGACGCTTGCGATTCAACAGACAAGATGTAATGGCAGATGATGTATTGCACGTGGCAACTGTCATAAGAGATCGTGGTCCTGACTTGGGCGGGAAACCCCAAATTTTGGACAGCTTTCGCCAAAACAAATTAATGTTCGGACCGAATCTTAATCGTGGTCAAGGACACCAGATAAAGTTTTGTTCTAGATGAAATTTGAGCATTTGTAACGGAACAACACAAACTGGAGGAGATAGAACATAGGGAAAACAGGGTCCTAGGCATTTCACTTAGGCAGATAAACACAAACACTCGAGCAAATAGCTATGAGAGAAATGTATTTGGACAAAAACAAAATTTATCGATCGGAGAGAGAACCAACGAAAGAAAATTGTGGTGGCGTGACCCACCGTATAAGAACTGTATGACCCCGAGCGTCGCACAATTATCGTGGCACCCGGTTAGTCTAGTTCTTCGTTAATGTATTCACTCTTAGAAAGAAAATTTCACTTTGTCGAAATTTTCAAACTCTTCGAGTGTTATGCACCCATTCCTTCAAAGATGTGGAAGTGTTAGCACGGGTGCCGAGTCCAGCTTACTCCATGTTTGCGAAATCCAGGATATTTAGCTCACACCGTAACGCACAAAATCTTTTCTCGTCGAGAGGCTTGGTGAATATATCTGCGAGATTGTCTTCGGTCTTGACATGATTGATGACAATATCCTCTCGAGCAACATGATCGCGAATGAAATGATGTCTGATGGCAATGTGCTTCGTGCGAGAATGCTGCACAGGATTGTGTGCAATTTTGATGGAACTCTCATTATCACAATATAGAGGGATATGCTTGACCTTGATGCCATAATCCTTAGTGTCTGCTTCATCCATAATAACTGAGTGCAACAAGCGCCAGCAGCAATATATTCGGCCTCAGCCGTGGAAAGAGATACACAATTTTGCTTCCTTGATGACCAACAGACCAATGATCTACCGAGGAAATGACATGTCCCCGAAGTAGATTTCCTATCAACCAAGTCACCAGCCCAATCTGAGTCTGAATATCCAACGAGATCAAACTTTGCTCCCTTAGTATACCATAAACCTAAGGTGGGGGTGTGAGCCAAATATCTCAAAATGCGCTTGACCGCTTGGTGATGTGATTCTTTCGGTGCAACTTGATAGCGGGCACACATGCAAACACTCAACATAATGTCAGGTCTGGATGCACACAGATAAAGAAGAGAACCAATCATAGAACGATAGGCCTTTTGGTCGTAATCCTTACCATACACATCTGCATCCAGCTTACCATTCGTGGGCATAGGAGTTTTATAGCCCTTCATTTTGGAATCTTGCATTTTGAACTTCTTCAGGCATTCTTTCAGATATTTCTCCTGAGATATGAAAAATCCATTTGCTTGTTGATGAATTTGCAGTCTGAGAAAGAACTTGAGTTCACCCATCATAGACATTTGATATTTATCGGACATTATTTTCCTGAACTCTAAGCTGCAAGCATTGTTAGTACAGCTGAAGATAATATCATCCACATAGATTTGACATACGAATAGATCATTATCAACAACACGAGTGAAAAGTGTGGGATCAGTGGATCCTGGCTTGAACCCTTTATCGAGCAGAAACTTCTTCAAGGTGTCATACCAAGCTCGAGGGGCTTGCTTCAGCCCATAAAGAGCCTTTTTCAACCTGAAAACTTTGTTAGGAAACTCCGGGTGTTCAAAGCCAGGTGGCTGTCTAACATAAACTTCCTCATCAATTTCACCATTGAGGAAAGCACTTTTCACATCCATTTGATAAAGCAAGATATTATTGTAATTTGCATAAGTGAGAAGAATGTGAATTGCCTCAAGGCGTGCAACAGGAGCATATGTTTCACCGAAATCAATACCTTCTACCTGTGTGTACCCTTGAGCAACAAGTCATGCTTTGTTTCTCACCATAATGCCATTTTCATCTTGCTTATTGCGGAAAATCCATTATGTGCCGATGATATTGTGCTTCTTGGGATTCGGTTTGTCAACCAATTCCCACACATCATTTAATTTGAATTGCACCAACTCCTCTTGCATGGCATTCATCCAATCTGGATCATTCATGGCTTCTTCATACTTGGTAGGTTCTGCCAATGAGACAAAGGAGAAGCTGCCACAGTAGTTAGCCAAACAAGTGCGTGAACAAGTTGTGGGCCGATAACCTGGATTCTCAATTTCATCGAGAATTAATGAAGGATCAACTCGATTAGCTACTCGAGGATGTGCATTTTCTTCATGATGATCATTGTCATTTTCATCAGCATTAGCATTTGCATCATCATTCCCTTCGGGATTGCCATTTTGATCGGCATTTTGATTTTGATTGCCATTTCCATTCGGAGGAGTATTTGCTTCGGCAGTAGCTTGACGAGTTCTGCTTCAAGTCATAGGAGCATCATCATCAGAGGATTCTGGTGCATTTCCTTCAACAGGCTTGACACTCCCAATAGCCATTTGCCGAATAGCACCCGATATCAGTGGTTAATCTATCACATTTTGCGGGTGCTCCTTTTGGGAGCCGTTAGATTCATCAAACCGCACATTTAGCGTTTCCATAACTTCCATGTGGTGAGTGTTATAGACACGATATGTATGCGAGTTTGAGCCATAACCGAGAAGAAAACCTTCATGTGCCTTACGTGCAAACTATGAAGAATGATTCATATCAAGAATGTAACAAGGTGCACCAAAAACACGTAGATAAGAAACATTTGGTTTCTTGCCAGTGATAAGCTCATATGAAGTTTTCTTAAGGAACTTGTGAAGATAAACACGATTGATAACATGACAAGCAGTGTTAATAGCATCAGCCCAGAAACGAATGGGAGTTTTATACTCACTGAGCATTGTTATCGCCATTTCAATGAGAGTTCTGTTCTTTCGTTCGACAACTCCATTCTGTTGGGGAGTGTATGCGGCAGAGAACTCATGAGTAATACCATGATCGTCGAGAAATTCAGCAATATGAGTATTTTTGAACTCAGTTCCATTGTCGCTTCTGACATGCTTAATTCACACATCATATTCATTCTGGGCCTTCTTAGCGAAACTTTTGAAGATGTCTTGGGTGCAGGTCTTGTCTTCGAGAAAGAATACCCAAGTGTATCGAGAGAAATCATCAACAATAACCAGACCATAATGACTGCCACCGAAGCTTGCATAATTTTGAGGACCGAATAAATCCATATGAAGAATTTCCAGTGGTCTTGTAGTGGTCATAACTGTCTTGGATGAGTGATTCTTCTTGGCTAATTTACCAGCCTCACATGCAGCACAGAGACGATTCTTGTCGAATTTTACATCAAGAATGCCACGGAGATGATTTTTCTTCACCGGGGTCTGCAAATTTCTCATACCTGCATGACCAAGTCTTCAGTGCCACAGCCAACCTTCGGTTGCTTTTGCAAGCAAGCAAGTTTGGACTGAGGGACCCTTAGAGAAATCCATAATATAAAGATCACCCTTTCTAATTCCCTAAAAAACGAAGGAATTGTCAGAGGCCATGAAGACAATGCATTTGGATATAGAAAATAGAACGAGCATGCCTAAATCACATAGCTTGCCAACTGACATAAGATTGAATCCGAGGGACTGAACAAGTAAAACATCATCAATGGATTTGTCCTTGGATATAGCAATTTTACCTAGCCCAATTACCTTTCCTTTGTTGTTGTCGCCAAAAGTGATATACTTCAAAGGAGAAGCAGTTAAGTTGGGGT
Organism: Thinopyrum elongatum; assembly: GCA_011799875.1. Classification (NCBI taxonomy): domain Eukaryota; kingdom Viridiplantae; phylum Streptophyta; class Magnoliopsida; order Poales; family Poaceae; genus Thinopyrum; species Thinopyrum elongatum. The sequence goes on along the minus strand of CM022298.1, from coordinate 411,389,408 downwards.
CGACAAACAACGACTTGTCTCCGGTCATATGACTAGTGCATCAACTATCCATTCTGTACACCCGGAGACATAGTCCTTTTCCTTCGAAGCTTTTGCCATGAAGCAGTAGGCAGGAGATTCATCGCCGCTTGATGGATTCCCGAAGAAGTTTGTCGCAGAAGAGGAGGCACATGCTATGCCAGCCATGCTCGAGTCGGAATCCTCATCGAATTCATCAGCTTCTTCGGAGGCAGACGATTCTTCTTCTTCAGAATCCATCTCCTTGCCGATGTACGCCTTGGCCTTGCAAGAAGTATTCTTGCGGTTGGAGGAGGACTTGGACGGATTCCTCGATGAAGATCTTGACGAAGATTTTGAAGTGGAGTTGTCCTTCTTCTTGAAGAATTTATTCGTTTTAATTTCTTCATCGGAGTCGTAGTTCTTGCTCTTGCTTTTGCCTCGATAGTTACCCAAATCATATCTCCCACTGGCACGGATTTCAGCTTCCCAGAGAGGGCAGTCCGAAATGAAGTGTCCAGGCTTTTTGCACTTGAAACAGGTGTATTCTCCAGCAGGTTTTGACGAGGATTTTGAACCCCCAGAGTTGCTTGAACTTCTTTTCTGAAACTGGCTCTTCTTGTGGAAGCGTTGGAATCTTTTTGTGATCAGTGCGAGATCTTTGCTGAGTCTTTCTGGATCATCTGAATCTTCTTCGGCATTTCCATCGGAGGAAGAGTCAGCTACAGCCTTCAGAGCATGATTTTTGCGTTGACTGGAGCCATAGAGATCTCTCTTCTCTTCTTGTTGTTCCTCGTGAGTGTTCAGTCTTTCCATGATATCAGCAGAGTCGAGGTGCTTGAAGTCAGCTCGTTCACGTATCATCAGAACAAGTGTATCAAAAGAACTGTCAAGAGATCGAAGCAGTTTCTTTACGACTTCATGGTCAGTGATGTCTTTGGCGCCGAGACCTTGAAGTTCATTTGCAATATCATTCAGGAGATCGAAGGTTTGTTGGCAGCTTTCATTTCCAATGCGCTTGAATCGATTGAACTTGGCTCGAAGAGTATCAATTCTAGCTTCTTTCTGAGATGAAACTCCTTCATTGATCTTTTCGAGGACGTCCCACAATTCCTTCGCAGTTTCACACTAACGATAGCATAGAAATTGCACCCGATTGAGATGGCCGCCAATCTCATCTTTGGCCTGAGCATCCAACTGAATAAGCTTCTTTTCTTCATCGGAAGGGGCTTGAGGTACAGCAACATGGAGCCCGAATTGCACCACATTCCACATGTCATCATCTATTGCTCGGAGACGGATTTTCATCTTCTCCTTCCGGAAGGGGTAGTCCGTCCCATCGAATATGGGGATCTTGAGATGTGATTTGTAGTTCACTGAAGACATACTTAAACTCCAAAGTCGTTAGACTAAAATGAGCAGAGTCAAGGAGTACCTTGCTATGGTACCAATTGTAGGAACGAAGTATGTCTACCAGAGGGGGGGGGGGTGAATGGGAGCTTTAAATTTTCTTCGGAAAACTTAAATCTCTCAGAACCCAGCAGCGGAATGAATGAAAAACAAACTACAGCGAACTAAAATAGAGTACCGAAAAGAATCTAAGACATGGATTGATACAAGTCATACGAAGGAAAATGCATCAAAGGTAAACATGGGTGACAGAGATAACCAAAGATGCTTGATGGCGACAAGGTATTTGTTCGACCAGTTCGTCCTTCTGCACAAGGACTATGTCTGGTTGGAGGGGCTATGACTTAACATGGAAGATAAACTCTCTTCACCCTATTCTCCTCGACAATCGATTCGTCAACCGATGCCGATTACTCATGGTAGATACTTGAAGGCGATCTCCGAACCTTTACAGACTTCTTCTTCGAGAACCACAATCACTCTTGGTCTCTGAAGAAATTGACACCTAACCGTCTAGAGAGTTTGCAGCTCTCAAGAGTAATAGGCGGAGCGTACTAGACTTAGATTCCAGTGATGCTGAACCACTATCTAATTCTTCGGCTCCAGGGTTTTTCTCTCGGTGGATTTTAAACTCAAATCGCTCAGAGAGTGGGTTGCTCAACAATCATCTCAAAATCAAACGGAGCAGCCACCGGACAAAGCCAGCGCGGGGTGGCTATTTATAGCCGCAACCTTCCTAGATGGGAAATGACCATTTTGGACACGGGGTCCAGCCAATGGCCAACCGACACGTTCACAACGTTCAGATTTTGGAGCAACGGTAACATTACTTGAGGAACAAGTAATGCTAACTCCTCGGTCCGAGACAAATCTCTCGCAGCGAAGAAGATCATAGTCTCTTGTTGGCAAGTATCTGCTCGGAGCACAAAGAGATTTCTCTCACATCTTTCATAGGATTTGGGTTTAGCATCAGAGAATCAAAGCTTCGAATGCTACACCCCTCTTAATAGTACGGTGGTCCTATGACTCAATGAAAGAAGAAGAATAACGAAACAAATGCTACGTCTTCACTTCGTCTTCATTCTTCCTCGAACGCAGTCATATTCTTCGAACAGACACCGAACCAATTGCTTGAACTTCAGCAATTTTTAGGGGGTCACTCTTGTTAGCTTCATCTTCGGTGATAACCTTCGCTGCAACGCAGGGAGATTTTCTTCGTCGTTTGCATCAAACTCCTCGACATCTCAGGGACCTGTTACTCTGTGTGCACTAGCAAACACATAAGTCCCATACTGTTTATGTCAACAAACTCCAAAACATAAGGGTCCTATGATTGCACCAACAGAAAGAAGACAGGAGATTGAATAAGCACGGCAACCATTGGATTGATATCCAACGGGCATGGCTTTCAAATTTGTTTGTTTACTATGTTGACAACACTTTGCGTAGGCTTTAACCTCGTGGGTCCCAAATGTCAGCTCCCAAATCAGTTGCAAACCTACAATCCCTTTTTTTGGAATATAGGTCCTATAAGGCCCAACACCATCCCTCCTCTTAAAAGATTTGTAGATGGTCTGGTAAGAGGAAATATGTTTGGGTTGTGCTGGGTGTTCTAAAAACTTAAGTCACCTTGGGTTTATGAAAAAACTGAGTTAGAAACAGGAGAAAAGTGGAGCATCTTCAAATTTCTCTCCCTATTTTTCTAATGATGACAAAAGAATCATACCTATAAAAATCCTATAGTCTAAATCTTGTTGTACTTTATTTCATACGTAACCTTAACAGTCTCTAAAAATGTATGTTTGGCGTACGTGTACTTTTGGTCCTTTAAGAATCAAATCTTAAGAGTGGTTAGAGTTTTAGTAGTCTAATGATTGATAACTACTCTCTTCGTTCATAAATAAACGACGTGGTTTGAGTTAATTTGAACTAAAACCATGTCATTTGTTTATGAATGGAGGTTCTATAATGATGGCCCCGGTACCTGTATAAACCGAGGGCTCTGACTCGTAGAAAACATAAGAAATCACTTGGTAGATACTTGTACTTTGTACTTACTCCAATGTAGTAAACACAAACAGGACATAGGTTATTATTTCCTCGAAAAGCTCAAACTTGAGTAAATTCACCGTATCTCCATTACCCTCATTCCAAGACATCTAGATTATGATCCCCCACATCAAGATATGACGGTTTAGGTTCCGTCAATATTTTCTTCTGTCATGTGTGTGCATACTTCTAAATCAACAATTTGATTAAGCGACATATTTAGGTTAAATCAACTATGTAGAAGTATACACACACCCTATGCAGGCAGCGAAGTGGACAATATGTGGGTGTGTGTATACTTCTCAAAGTAACAATAAGCATGGCTCTAGATATGAGAAAAAAGAATTTATGTAAAATTAATGACATACTCCCTTCGTTCTAAAATGTAAAACGTCTTTTTAAACTTAGATGTGCAATACTTACGAGAATGGCGTTTTGGAGGCTGAGCTCCATGGAGGCCTTTATTTTTGAAAAATTCAAATTCAAACTTTTATGTTTCAAAAAATTCTGAAAAAAATATGCGTGTATGTAAGGATGTAACCCACATGTGTGTAAAATTTCATGATGAAATACGTTGAAATGCGACCTGTGCAAAAAAGACAAATTCATGGCCAGAGAGGATGAATAGTATCATGTGTTAAATAGTCCCAAATTTGTCTTTTTTACACAGCCCTCATTTCAATGTATTTTGCCCTGAAAATTTACACACATGTGTGTTATGCCTTCATGTATATCTGTACTTTTTTTTCAAAATTTTTTAAAATGTAAAAATATGAATTTCAATGAAATTTAAATTTTGAATCTGGAGGCCTTCAATGAGCTCGGTCACCAAAGGCAGTTTCCGAATACTTACGACACTCTTTAGCAAAACTGAAGAAGAAGAAAAAAAGACAGGAAATTGTAAAAATTTAAGAAAAGACAGGAGAAAAAGACCAAGTGCGAAATAACCACCAATCTCACGGGAGAAAAGGAGAAGAGAATTTTCTCCTACCTTTCCTTTGCAGTTGCAAAGCGTCTCCTCTTCTCTCCTGCTCCTCCTCTCCTACCCTCGTTGCCTCCCACCAAACCCTAAACCAAGCTCCGAATCCCTCCCGTCTCTACCCCCACCGAGCTCGCAAGTTCTTGCTTGGAGCAGCCGAGCCCAGCTCAGATTCCCCGCGGGGTCCCGGGAGTATTCGAGGTCTTGGTGGGAGGCCAAGAAATGGCGGAGGGGGAGGAGACCAAGGTGGAGGGAACGAGAGAGGAAGAGAGAGCGGATGCAGGGGCGGGGGCAGAGGAGGAGGAGGTAGAGGTGAAGTTCCGGCTCTTCGACGGCTCTGACATCGGCCCCGTCCGCTGCAACGCCGCTGCTACCACCGTCGCCGCACTCAAGGACCGCGTCGTTGCCGACTGGCCCAAAGGTCCTAAAATTCCATCTCTTGAGCTCTTGATTCTCGCACGATGTGATGCGATTCTTGTGTTGTGGTGTCTCTGTGCAAGCTCTAGTTTGTGCCTGTGCCATCTGCACCACTAAATTTGTAAAGGAACCCATGCTTGTTTGTTCTCTCTGCGCGACGACAGTAGACGGGAATAAGGGGTGATGAGCAAGCTTCATGCTTCTTTATATTTGCTTGTTTGGTGCCTGCAAGATTTGTTGCTTGTCTGATTTTGGGAAAATATGTGTGCTTCTATAACTAGCAAGTGCTAGGTCTCGTTAATATTCTAAAGTACGGCTTAAATTAGAGAGGTATCAGATGTGTATAGGAGATGTCTTCCTTTACGGTAATAATCCAGGATGCTCTTTGATATCTAAGCGAACAGCGGAGGAGCTGTGCTTGGGGCTATAATGTAGGCAGACATGTTAATGTGCTTTACCATAGTCCGTTTGGATAAGTGGGACGCTGACAACCCATGATGTGCAGGATGTCTCTGATTTCCAACAAATGCGCAATTATTTCCATGAATTCCTTGAATGGGCACCGCAGCACTCCACTTTAGGATATCTTTTAAATTGTTCAATAGTGAGTGTGTGATGCTCAAAATATTACTCTATGCCTCTATAGTAAGCCAAAGAGGAAGGCTGTGAAGTAGACCACAGAGAGCCCAACAGGAAGATGCTCTAGGAGCCACAAACACTGGAGAAGCTCATAATGTTCGATCTGAGCTTGTGTATTTCATTGTCAGCAGCCACCATCTGTTAATCACATTCTATTTCCATCCACGGGGATATTAAGAAGAATGTCGTATCTATTTTGTTGGTAGGGGTGAAAAATGGGTTCATACATTTGTGCTGTGTTAAATGGCATATGCCTTGCATTTTGCCATATTGTTTTTATATTTCCATTTGTTTATCGCTTGGTTCTGCTGTCTTTGTGTGCTTGTACTCCCTGTTATTGTGGATCAATAAATCTAATGATCGTTATGATTATAAGACATCTAACTTGCAATTCTCTCAAAAGGCAATATTGTCAAATGGGACAGGAACTTTGCTTAGGATCTGATATTATGGAACATTCTTGTTGATCCGAACTTAACTTCTGTATAGCATTGGGCAGCCCGGTGCACGTAGCTACTGCTTGTGCAGGGTTCGGGGAAGGGTCCGACCACTTTGGGTCTTTTGTACACAGCCTTTCCCTACATTTCTGCAAGAGGCTGTTTCCAGGGCTCGAACCCGTGACCAGGTCACAAGGCAACAGCTTTACCGCTTCTACATAGCATTGCCTTAAAATTTATCCTGCCTTGACTAACCCATTTTGTTCTAATTTTTACCAATACATGTTTCTACCCTACCTGCTCGCAAGGCACATGCCGTGATTTGTCTTCTTATTTTATCGTGATTGCTTCAGTAAAGATAACTGTTCTAATTGTATTTGGCTGCTGTTAATATTTTTGTTCAATTTGATGTAATAAAATTCCTAAAATCCTGCATTTTAAGATGTATGGGTAGCATTTTTGCCAAGGTTTTAGGTAGTTTGCTGCATATGTACTTTCGTACTGCATTTCTGAGTTTTTTTTCCAAGAATAGTTATATCTCCTCCGGTGCTTGTGTAATATTTCTAATTCTGTAATGATTCTGTTTGTAGATAAAACAATTGTCCCAAAGAGTGCCAATGATGTGAAACTGATAAGTGGAGGCAAAATTCTAGAAAATGACAAGAATATTGCACAGTGCAGAGCACCTTTTGGTGATCTTCCCAGCACTGTTATAACAATGCATGTCGTTGTCCAGCCATCATCTGCAAAGTCAAAACCAGGTAAGCTGCAACTTGGTAATATTTGTGTAAAGCATTGCTTATGACTTGTTGAATCTTCCCGTGTGTCTGACTTAGACTGATTAACATTGTTTCACCTTGCAAGTTGTGTCTTAAAATTGCAATGGGTGCATATCAGTCATTTGTTTCCTTTATACCATTCATTCTATCACTAATGTGCCATCATATGTGTGGAATCTGCACGAGGAAAAATAATGTTCATTAGATTCTCTGAAGAGAAAATAATTGTGGATGAAATATGAAAATGTTGACATGAAAGTCATAGAGCTCTGCGCTTCTGTCCATGGGAAATCAGTTTGGTGAGCCTATTGTCTGTCCCGTAATTCGTAGATGAAATTCTGGTCTTTCCCAACAATGTCAGATCACAGATCTGGTTTCTGTCTAATCCCCTCTAATAACCACTTGACCAGTACAGCAGAAATTAGCGGAAATTACATTGAAATGTATGTGTCGTTAAAGCACGTAATATTCTGCTTCTTCACACTTAGATAGGACGCCGTTGGATGCAATGTTATATAATAAAACATTATGGCAATAACCACTAAAAGAACACCTGGATTGGCCTAGTCATAATTTGAACTAATTCGTCAACTCTATGCCATTCAGTGTCAAAATCATGCCCTTCGCTGAGATAATGGTTGGTTGGCCCTTGTAACGTTACATTTTAGATGCCTTTCACCTTTCAGTTGATGGTAACCAGACCATTTCCATTTTCATGATTTGTGATCTGTATACCTAAGGTAGTTGAGTACGGAGACCACTTGCCGGAATTAGATGAACATTTTCTATTTTAGCATTTTGACCGTTGGGTACTGAGGTAGTAACTTGTGAAATAAGAACAGTACGATGTGGCTCGTACAGTTCAAATTTCAGAGGAATGTCAGTCTTGTTCATTTTGCTGAATTATGTTAACTTGTTTGTGTCAGACAAGAAGACAAACAAGTTGCCTAAGACCACTCGCTGCTCTTGTACCATACTATGAATGTCAAGTGTACTCTGTCGACAATAATCTGTGTGCCCGCCAAGAGAGACGACTGGACAGAAGAGGAACATCCAGCACCCAAGACGTGTCGTGTATTGTTGTGAGGTGATCTTGTAACTGTAAGCTAGATACTACACAAGAGTCGTTCCGGTCCCTCTGTCGCTAGGGCAATAGCGTCGCTTTGTCTTGTTTTACCCAACAAAGGATGTTTCTATATGATGTACAAGATACACGCACATTGCTGGTGCTGTTGCTGTAGTGGAGGGGAAGGACCTGCTGTTCGTCGCCGTGTCAAGTTGGGTTAAAAAGGGTCAAGGTTGTTGAGTGTGTCACGCAACCTGATTGTTTGTTCTCACTTGAGACTCCGTGAAATGATGTTTTACTCCTTGTTCCTTCTTGTTCATCCTTCATGCTTCTTTCTGTACTTGGGTCTTGCACCTTTTCTTTCAGTATTTGTTGGGTTGGGTGAGTTACAACTTGGTCACCCACTTCAGCTTGAGCAAAAATCATCTGAAGTTCCTGTGCACCAAAATTGCTGGGATTTCAAGTTGAAGGAAAATGCTGTCGCAGAACACAACTCCAGCAACCGACGATGGGTCTGAATCATAGCAACGGTGGGATTACAGGAAGGCTCTCGCACGGTCGTGCTATGCACTGGGGCCTTGCTTCGCCGTGACAGGAAGTACTGCAGATTGCATGAGAGGGGTTGGGACATGCCCACGGTGGGGGTCGTTCATCTGTGGCGATGGATATGGACGCCAAGGCTATATCTCGCCCATACAAGAGATCCTTCGGTCTCTGTTAGAAATAAATGGCCTAGGTGCATAACAATTTCTGAAATCTCAAATGGTGGCCCATGATCCCCCCGCATTGCCCACCTGATCCGCCTCGTTGCACGAAACCCTAGCCACCGGGGGCTCTCCTTCTTTCCCTCCCTCCCTCCCTCCGCCGCTGGCCTATAGCCCAAGGGCCAACGACGGTGGCAGCCCCCCCCCCCCCTCTCTCCTACGCCATGGGGATAGTGCGAAGCCCCACGACATGAAGAGGCGCGGCCGACCTGGCCTTGGCGGCGTGGCGGGCGTCCCTGCCTTGATCGGCGGCGGCGCGACGGCCGGCTCTGCCTCGGGCGGCGATGGTTGCGGGCGCGGCGGCCGGCCTTGCTGCGGGCAGCGGCATTGGCTGCGTTCGGCGGCGGCGACCGGATCTGCGGCGAGGGGCCATCTGACCTCGGATAGCAGGCGGCGGCATGGAGGGCCTGGTGGACGGGTCGCCGCAGTGAGTGGTCTGGCCTCCGGACATATCTGATCTGGCCGGTGCGGCCTGCTCGCTGCTCGGCGGCTCAGATCGGTGGCGACCCGTGCACACGATGCTTGATGGAGGTTTGTCGAGCGGATCCGGGTGAAAACCTCATTCTCGGCTTGTTGCCAAGACCGGCGATGGCGGCACTCTTTCGTGTCGTTACCTTCTTGAAGGTATCGCGGTGGAGAAGTTCCAGACCTCTATCCGCTACCTCCGGGGGAAACCCTAGATCAGTAGATCGGATGATGGCGGCGCTCTGGTGTCGTTTTCCCCTTGGGGGCGTCATTCTTGGAGGTGTACACGGGATCGAGGTACCAGTGGACGGCTTCTTTGATGGAGCGGTGCTTCATCTTACACATTGATGACGGCGGATCTCGGCGGCGTGGCGCAGTGGAGACTCGGCGTCCGATGCGCGGAGATGGACTCGCGCAGGAGGAGGACGCTGTCTGGCGTCATGGTGGCATCGATGACAGAGAAGCCTGGCAAGGTCGGTGTGCTAGTTTCTGCTCTGAAGATGGATTGGTAGTAGACGACGACGACACATGAGAGTGCGTCGGACCGGTTTGTACCCTAAACCCAGTATCTGGCTTGGTTGGGACCTCCGGCTTTAGATGTTAGGCTTTGGTGCGATGTCTGTTTGGTATTAGGCTTGGACTATCGGCACCCCTTCATCAAGTGGATATGAATAGCGACAATTGTTGCTAAGATGGTGACTTCAGACTACCCGATGTACTACTTTGTAAGGTCTTTGTGAATAATTAATAAAATGGCTGCATGCATCGCCCAGATGCAGAGGCCGGGGGTAATCCCCCTTTTCTGAAAAAATGGTGGCCCATGAATAAAATGGCAAGTGGTGGTGCTAAAGTTAAGTCCCATACCGCTAGTTGAGGAAGTTATATAGTGGGTTCTCTCCACCGCTCTAAGTGGTGTGTTGAGAAGAGAAAGGGAAGATCACACGCGCGCGCTTGCTCGCCTGGCCGGGTCAGGCGGCGCGTACGTGCTTCATCCCGAACGCCGGTGTGCATCTACGTGCCGGAGAGCAGGTCTCCGGAACCGTTCGTCCTTGCGATCCTGTGCCGGGAGAGGACGAATTAGCTTTTTGGAGTCATGGGTCGTCTTCCATCCAAGTCGGGTGGTGCTACTCAATTGTAGTCAATTTCTTGAGTTAACTATGGCTTGATTCACTGATGCACTGAGGTCATATGTTTACCGGTGAGCATATTAAGAGGTGGCAGGCAAAGTCCACGCTCTGGATTGCTGCTCTGGAAGTTTTCCATGTTAGTGTTGGTGCTCCAGAGGGAATGTCTGAGGAAGATCAGAGAAAGTTCCACGAAGCCAATACTATGTTTGTGGGATGCATTCTAAGTGTTCTTGCTGACCGTCTGTGTGATGTGTACATACACATACAAGATGGAAAGACACTGTGAGATGCACTAAATGCTAAATTCGATGCAACCGATGCAGGCAATGAATTGTACATCATGGAGAATTTCCACGACTACAGGATGGTGAATAACCGTTCTGCGGTTGAACAAGCTCATGAGATACAATGCATTGTGCAGGAATTGGAACTCCTTAAGTGCGATTTACTTGATAAATTCATAGTTGGGTGCATGATTACAAAGTTACCTCCATGGAGAAACTTCGCCACTACTCTGAAACATGAGACAGGAGATATCAGTTGAAAATCTGATTGCATCTTTTGATGTTGAAGACAAAGCTCGGGCTAAAGATACTACTGAGAAAAGAGGTGAGGTTCAGCCTACCACCAATATGGTGTAGAGGTACCCAGAGAACAAGAACAAAGGGAAGAACAAGCCTAAACAAGCCTGTCAAGACTATTACCGTCCAGAAGAAGAAGTTCAACAAGGTTGAGCTAGAGTGCTACGCCTGTGGGAAGCCCGAACACTTTTCCAAGGAATGCCTAGACCGTGCAGACCATAGAGGGAAAACGAGCTCCAAGACTGTCAACATGGTGACCGCTAGCAATACTGATGGGTATGGTAATTTACCTATTGTTCTTTCAGTATTTCAATCATCTTCTTGGTGGATTAATTCGGGTGCTAACGTTCACGTGTGTGCTGACGTCTCTTTGTTCACTTCTTATCAGCTCGCAAGGGATTCTTCCATCCTAATGGGGAATGGGTCGCATGCTTCTGTTCGTGGCATTGACACAGTGGGTCGGAAGTTTACTTCGGGGAAGATCGCGCAGCTAAGGAACATTTAGCATGTCCCTACTATGAACACGAATCTAGTTAGCGGCTCCCGTCTATGTCGAGATGAGTTTAAGGTAGTTTTAGAGTCAAATAAAGTAACCGTGTCAAGATTTCAACAGTTTATAGACAAAGGCTATGAGTGCGGAGTCATGTTTCGCTTTTCCCTTTCAGATTTTTGCAATAAGTCAGTAAACCAAATTTGTGCTAGTGTTAATGATGATGCAAGTGTTTGGCACTCTCGTTATGTCATATTAATTTTGGTTTAATGCCCCGGCTATCCAGTATGAATTTAATTCCAAATTTCACTGTTGCCAAAGGTTCTAAGTGTCATAGTTGTGTGCAATTGAAGCAACCTCGAAAGCCTCACACGGCTGCCGAGGAGAGAAACTTGGCACCTCTAGAACTCATACATTCTGATCTATGTGAGATGAATGGTGTGTTGACAAAAGGTGGAAAGAGATATTTCATGACGTTGATTAATGATGCGACTAGATTTTGCTATGTTTATTTGTTGCAAACTAGAGATGAAGCTTTAGACTACTTTAAAATCTATAAAGCTGAAGTTGAAAATAAACTAGAGAGAAAGATCAAGTGTCTTAGGTCGGATCGTGGTGGAGAATATTTTCCCAAAGTATTTGATTAATTTTGTGAGGAACACGGTATTATTTATGAGAGGACGCCTCCCTATTCACCTCTCAGTCTTGCATAGGTTTTGGGCTAAGCATCACAGCGGATGTAAGCTTCGAGAACCTATACCCTTCTTAATAGTACGGAGGTCCTAAGACTCAAGAAAGAGAAGAAGAAGAACGAACTGAATTCTACGTCTTCGCTTCACCTTGCTGCCCTCAGATGATGCGTGAGTAATTCACCACAGACCTATGGCTCCATAGCTAGTAGCTAGATGGCTTCTTCTCTCTCTTTGATCTTCAATACAATGTTCTCCTCGATGTTCTTGGAGTTCTATTCGATGTAATCTTCTTTTGCGGTGTGTTTGTTGGGGTCCGATGAATTGTGGGTTTATGATTTGAATATTTATGAATATTAATTGAGTCTTCTCTGAACTCTTTTATGCATGATTGTTATAGCTTTATATTTCTCTTCGATCTATCCGTTTGGTTTGGCCAACTAGATTGATTTATCTTTCAATGGGAAATGTGCTTTGTAATGGGTTCAATCTTGCGGTGCTCTATATTCCAGTGACAGAAAGGGACAAGACACGTATTTGTATTGTTGCTGTTAAGGATAAAACGGCGGGGTTTATTCATATTGATTGGGTTTACTTTATCTACATCATGTCATCTTGCTTAAGGCGTTACTCTGTTTTATACTTAATACCCTAGATGCATGCTGGATAGCGGTCAATGGGTGGAGTAATAGTAGTAGATGCAGGCAGGAGTCGGTCTACTTGTCTCGGACGTAATGCTTGATCATTGCTGTAACGCCCGGATAATTAAGCTACAGTGAACCTCTGCTAATGATGCCATGTCACCTCGGTTACTGTAATTAAACTCGCGTTGATTCGAAACCGATTCAAATTCAAATTTAAAACAAAGGCAAACAACAAAAGTTTTCAAATATAAAAACTAAATTGTTCGGGTTGTGCCAAATAATGCATAGGTAATTATGATGGAGAAACCACATTTTTATAAAAGATTTAACTGCACTTAAGTAATTAAAACAGTAGGTAAAACAATTAAATAAATGCCTTTTGGGTTTTATAGAATACTAAACTATTTTGTTCAGGGGTAAAACTTTTTGTGGCAGTAGTTGGAATTTAACTCTATTTTAGGTGTGGGTTTTTCTTTTTGTAAAACTATGAACTATTAAAGAAATAAAAGAAAACAGTAAAGAAAAAGTAAAAATAAAATAAAATAAATAAAAGGCCAAAAGGCCCCCCTCCCCCCGGGCCTCGGCCCAGCCACATGCCAGGCCGGCCCATCCCCACTCCCTTAAACCCCTGGTGCCGAAACCCTAGCCACCGACACCCCCACTCCCCCCACTCGTCCCCACACCTCGCTCTCTCTCCCCCCAATCTGGATTGAGATCGAGGGCCCGACGCCCGTCGCCACCCCGTCCTCGACGCCGCCCCGGACCACCGGCGCACCTCGCCGAAGCCCCTCCGCCTCGACCACGCCTCCTCATCCTCCTCCCCGACGAGCGCCATCGACCCTCGCCGCCCGTTCCCCTGCAACGTGGGGTGAGGACCCCCCCTCCGCCTTCCCTCTTCCCTGGCCACGATCACCCCGCTGATGGTCACGCCGCGCTGCATTCCTCGCACTCCGGCCGCCCCCTGCACCGCACGCGCCCGCACACAGCCGCGTTGCCTCTGGCCGCCGCTGCTAGCTGCTGCACTTGCCGCTGCCGCGCCGTGCCTACTGTCGTGTCGCTGCTGCTGCGGCTCCAGCCGCTGCTTCTGCTCTGCTACTATGCCCCGCTGCGCATAGCGCGCTCCGAGCGCCCGGCCACCCAACCACGGCAGCCCGCGCCCTGTCCCACGCCGGCTGAGACCCGCGTGCGCGCCCTGCGCCGATTGCCCCTACTCCGCGTCCGCCCGCGTAGACACGCCGCTACCGCCTCCCCTGCCCCTCCCGCTTGCGGCCACCACGGCCCCGGCCGCGCCTGCTTGGCCCCTCGCGCCGTCCCGCACACGCACTGCGACCACGCCCTTCCCCGTACCTCGTCGGGCCTTGCCCTCCTTGCCCCACTCCGGCCACCGCGACGCCCCTCCCCACTGCGTTCCGCTTCGCCCGGGCGCATCGATGCCCTGGCCAAGCCCCCGCTCGCTGCTCCTCCCGCTCCTGTGGCTCCGCCGTCCCGACACGCCTGCGCCCTCCGCCCACTACGGCCCCGGTGCCCCCCCTCCGGCGACCGCCCGCATCGCCACGGCCTCGCCCCGCCATGGCTCGCCCGCTGGCCCTCGCCCCCATCCATGCCCACTGGCCCTCGCCCGGGTCGGGCGCCTACAGCGCCCGGGCGCCCGCTAGTGCCCGCACGCCCGCGCGCCCGATAGGCCCTCTGGGCCTATGGCAGGGGGGCCCCACGCCCAGAACGTTTTTAGAAAAAAAGAAAATAATAATAATAAAACAAAATAAAAAGTAATATAATTAATAATTCAATTAATTAACTAAATTAATTAACTTAACCTAATTAATCTATTAATTAAATTAATTAACTTGATTAATTAGTCTTAGTCAATGATAGTGGGACCCACACGTCAGTTTGACTAAGTCAACTGACTGTTTGACTGCTGACATCACCCTGACATCATGCTGACATCATAATTGCATTTTCTAATTAAATTAATTCCGTTAATTCTGAAAGTGAATTAAATCTTTAAAAATTAATATAAAATAATCCGTAGCTCCGATGAAAATAATTTATACATGAAACTTGCTCAGAACGACGAGACGAATCTGAATACGCGGTCCGTTCGTCCGCCACACGTCCCTTGCATAGCGAACATGCAACTGTCCCCCTCCGTTTCGTCTGTCCAAAAATGCCAAACTTCGGGAAAACATTCCCGGATGTTTTCCCTCTTCACCTATATAGTGTAGCACCGCGTCCGAACACCCCTAGCTCTGCGTATTGTCATGTCATGCTCTTGTTTGTCTTATATTTATTGTTTCCTCCCCCTCTTCTCTCTCGGTAGACCCTGCTACAGACGCATTTCCCGAGACCGACGCAGCTCAGGAGCCCGACGACACCGTTGACGACCTTGCCTTTGCCGCCGAGCAACCAAGCAAGCACCCCCTTTGAGCATACCGATATCGCCTATTCTTTCTCTCTTGTGCTTGCATTAGAAATGCTGCTGCTACTGCTTTACCTATTCTGATGCATAGCCTGTTTATTGTAACCTGCTATTGAAACCTTACCTGCTTATCCTAAAACTGTCTAGTATAGGCTGGGTAGAGACCTATCAGTGACCCCACTTGTCTCGATTGCCCCGCTGGATTATCAGAAGACTCGACAACCAGGCCCCGGCACCACACATCACCCCCCTTAATTGTAACGACACTGCAGCGTTACTATCGAGTGCCGAGGGTGATACCTCGTGTAGCACTTCTGATGTTAACTCTGTAGAGTAGCTATTCGGGCGTGGTCATCGAGGGTGATTCCTCCTTCCCCACTTCCGATAACGACGCTGTCGTGCAACACCTCAAGTGTGAACCCATCGAGGGTGATTCCTCCGAGTTCACCTTGACGGATACATCGAGGAGGAATCCAACGAGGGTGATACCTCGGATTCCCTTGATGTTATGGACACATGGATTATTGGACTTTACACCGTTACTTGGAAGGCGGGTCGACCCTGAGGGGTACCCGCGAGAGATATGGAGACGGGTTGACCTGGAGGTTACCCGAGTGATGAATACGAGGCGTGGCCGGGCATTCTTGGCCCTTGCCGCAAGTCCTCGAGACGGGGCGACGGGGTCACATCGATCGTGAGTCTCTGCTCGTTACCGCAAGCCCCTAGTCCACTAACGATTTGGATATTTGGTCCGAGCAGGCCTCTAGCCTGATAGCACTAACCATCACGTGGGAACAGTTATGGGCACTCTGCATCGTAGCATCAGCCGAAAGCTCTGTCAGACGTCCAGTTCATCAGTGCGGCATGGAGTGATTGGCGCCATTCACGACAGAGGTGGTGCTTGGATCTGAGCCATGTGCTCAACGACCCGGAGGGTGAGGGGCGATGGCCCAAGACCCCCTTGCGCTTAGGATGTAGACCGACGGGGACCTCTCTGCTGAGCTCTAGGTAGGGTTGCGGTGTGTCGTTTGGCCGAGGCTGGGCATGACCCAGGAAAGTGTGTCCGGCCGGAGTTAAGCGAGCATGGTGGGTAAGTTGGTGCACCCCTGCAGGGAAGAAAACATCCATCGATAGCCGGTCCTACGGTAAAGGACACTCGGAGTTGTATCCCGATCGATACAACTAGAACTGGATACCTGTGATGATACATGGATATTTGGCTCTGGGATTGCTTTCTCTCAGGGAGTCGAGAAAGGATCTCTGGCCGAGGTGGATACTTGGACATTATGGCTCTGGGATTGCTTTCTCGCAGGGAGTCGAGAAAGGATCTCTAGGTGAGGTTGATAACATTACTACTACTTTATACTGTGCTATCTACACTCTTCTAATGCTGTAAGACCGCTGAAGACGATGAAGATGCTAGTCTTCGATAAGACTAGGCCTTCTCTCTATTCTGGCATTTCTGCAGCCCAGTCCACATATACAGTCTTCCTTTGATAATGTTGCATATGTAGTGTAGATCCTTGCTTGCTGAGTACTTCGGATGAGTACTCACGGTTGCTTTGCTTTCTTTTTTCCCCATATCCTTTTGGTGCAACCAGATGACGGAGCCCCTGAGACAGCTGCCACCGTCGACGATCGCTACTACTACCTCGAGGGTGGTTACTACTACGAGTTGGCTGACGACCAGGAGTAGGATTCGGAGGGTCCCAGGTAGGAGGCCTGCGCCTTTCGATCATAGCTTTTGTTTTGCCTCGCCTTTCTAGAGGCTTATCTGTTTCTGTTTCATATCTGTACTCAGATATCTGATGCTTCCGCTGACGCTTGTATGCGAGCTTATGTATTCGAGCCCTCGAGGCCCCTGGCTTGTAATATAAAGCTTGTATGACTTTATTTATGTTTTAGAGTTGTGTTGTGATATCTTCCCGTGAGTCCTTAGGCTTGATCGTGTGCATTTGCGAGTATGATTAGTGCACGATTGAGCTGGGGGCTTCACAAGTTGGTATCAGAGCCGACTGCCTGTAGGAACCCCCCTTCCAACTCTTTGGCCGAAGTTGAGTCTAGTCATTGAAAAACTTTTACTAACATGGTTGTGTGGCTTACGGGCCCACGTCGCCAAGTGGGTGGTATTAGGATCTTTTATTCCTCGTCTATACTCTAGGATTTTGATCTCTCTTCTATTCGGGTTAAATGATTTTCTAAAATCTAACTTTAGGTTCTCGAAAACACTTTCTCCCGGAGAGCCCCTTCAGTCCAGATGATGGCCTGCTTCACCAGAAGATTTCGAAAATACTCTCCGATATTCTCTCGAGACTTTGTGCCCACCACTTTTGCTATTCCCGACCACCGATAAATCCTTATGGATAACTGCTTACACGTGTCGTTCATACCTTTGTTCCCAGTTGCCCCTGTTATTACTTGATACTCTGAAAAATTCTTCGATATTCCGAGAATCCTTTGTGCCCACCGCTTTGCAGCTCTTTTCCGCATTAATACCCCTACGGATAATTCCTCGCACATAACGAGTATCCGCTCATCACTAGTTGTTCATGTGTTTCACAAGGCTCTTCAAAAATACTATTCGATCTTCCAAAAATCCTCAGCAGCCTATTGCTCTTGAAATTCTTCCTTGCTTGCATTATGGTTAATCCCATAAGTATAGCAATCTTATTGGCATCCTTTGTCACTATCATTTTGAGTCCATTGATTCAATATGTTGCGAATGCTCGCAATCCTCAATCAGATCCTATGATTTGTCCTTCCGGCTCAGACGTCGTTTGAACAAGAGCTGGTTCTCGACCAATCAAATTGCCATCGATTGTACCCCTAAGGCTATTCAACTTATTCATCCCTAATCAGAGCGTTGCTTCTAATCCCTTGACTTGGAATTCATAACTCCTTTGCAATTGAGCTTTGAATTAGTCAGTTGTTTCTATCATCTGATCTCCTTGCATTCCTCTTCTTCTGGTTGAGTACCGATGCTCACATCAGATCCCTTGTGGACCCCCAGATCCTTTGTTGGATTTCATCCGACAGTGTCCTTCGTATACAAAAACCTCATGAAGTTGTTTCCTTGATACATAATGCCATTTGGTAAATCCTATTCTTTGCTTTGGCCAACCATGCTCTGCTTTCGAGCTGGTGATATTTACTCTTGAAGCTTGTGGTATATGTTTCTAAGATGCCCCGATGGGTTGAAGCTATGCCTTCCTTAATCTGTGTGAACCCGAAACATTTCATGGGTCATACTTATCTGGTATTTCACTAGGTAAAACTTTCAACACTAATGCCATTCTCAGAACGAGAAGTGAATGTAAGGTTGTGCTTTGGAGAAATGGGAGTCGACCTTGAACTTTGTGTTCATGCCCATGGACCCGATGTGGAACTTATCATGGAAGCTTCTCGTAAAGACAATTACCCCCTTATTATAAGTTCATCTTGTATCTGTGGTTTGATCATTTGCAAATGTGGTTCCGGACATATTGTTCTCCTTCGATTCCATTTCTCGGACAAGTTAAAGTACTTGTCTTCTGCAGATCATTTCATCTGTCCAACCTCTATTCTGATCTACCTACAAGTATTGCCCCTGTTATCTCGAGGATATTGTGTCATTGCACTACCTCTTGTGAATTCTTATTGGGATGATACTCCATCACATCATTCGTAGCCTGATCGGCTATATCATTATCGTGCTAATCCTAACCGTGCTACCTGGTCCTTATTCCGGAGCACAACTTTTCGACGATGAGCTAAGCTTACGTCGATCTTCCTCATCTTATCATTCCACCTTGAACAACAAGCTAGATTTCGAGCTTGTGTCCTATCCGTGGTTTCGTTGACCTTGAACTTCACTTCATCTGCTTTGACCATCTTGCTGATCGATCTCATCTCCTTGAAACCCCTCAACAAATGTGTCGTGATCAATGTTAACATTTTGACTTATTCTAAGGTATCAATCAAATTCATGATGAGAAACACCATCCTTGCCCCTCGATGATTTGTATTATCATCGACAACATTCTTGACTTCCTACCAACACATGTTTGATCATGTCTTGGCTATACTTGAGCTCCTTGCCATTCTTGCAATTGCTCCTTGAGTATTTCTTGTGATCTTCAACTCCAACCCTTACTGGAAACACCATATCATTGCTACCTCGAAGCATAACTGTGGTATACCGAATATCCAGAAGAACATTGGAAGCGCAATGCCAAATGTTTCTTGATCTATTATCCAAACCCCGTTGTATGGGTAATATCATGGTTATCCCTCGCCCCTTTATCTAAATGCTTTTGAACTTTTTGTCATATCATGTATATCGTGCTCCACTTTTCCTTGGGAAATGATATACTCCTAGTTCTTGTGTGTAAACACATTTTCCTTTCCATTGGTCTGTTTAATCTTTCTTGTGATCTCTATATGATATAAGCAGAAATAATTCCCTGCTTATAAAACACCCCGATGTACAACCTTGTCAGTGAGACACTGTTATTATTGTTGATGACATTTTGGTAGCCACCGATGGACGAGAACTTTGCCTATTGGTCCGCCTCGTTCAACGAGCAGGAAAATGGTTCTCTTCGTCCCTCGCCCTTGGTACCAACGATTGTTTCCAACATGACTGAAGGCTAGCCTCTGACATACATTGCTATCCTGACCGTGCAAGAAGTCAGCGCCCTTTCTAATTTTAACCCGCATGGTGGGCCCATAACCCACAGTTCCACAGGATTGAAACCTGACTCTCTTATACACCCCTGTTTCCAAAGTTATTCCTCACGCTTGGATTCGTATGTAGATCACGAGCCACCTTCCTCGAGATGATCTATTCCGGTATCAGCTGCAATACTTAATCTTGATGCTCTGAACCCCTTTCATACTTTTTTTTGACATCGAACGATTGTCTATCCGCTTGGAACTCCTTGTTGTACCTTCTTACCTTGCTCTCAATGCGTTTCATTTGTTCAACTCGAGAGATACTCATCTGTTCATTCATGGGGAAAACCCCAGACGTTACCCCTTATAGCATTCTACCGTTGACGAGCTGCCCCTTGCCTATTCGTAAGTACGATGGAACTCCCGAAGGAAGGATTACGACTTCATCATGATGACCTGGAGCAGAGGAATGTAGACGTCAACGGAATGGATCAATTTCTTCGAGAAGATCAACCAAGACCCAGAAGGCTCGTTAGAATTTCGTACCCAGAACTTTCCCCGTACTCCCCCTCTTAAATCTCGGGACGATATTTCTTATAGTGGAGGAGAATTGCAACGCCCGGATAATTAAGCTATAGTGAACCTCTGCTAATGATGCCACATCACCTCGGTTACTGTAATTAAACTCGCGTTGATTCAAAACCGATTCAAATTCAAATTTAAAACAAAGGCAAACAACAAAAGTTTTCAAATATAAAAACTAAATTGTTCGGGTTGTGCCAAATAATGCATAGGTAATTATGATGGAGAAACCACATTTTTATAAAAGGTTTAACTGCACTTAAGTAATTAAAACAGTAGGTAAAACAATTAAATAAATGCCTTTTGGGTTTTATAGAATACTAAACTATTTTGTTCAGGGGTAAAACTTTTTGTGGCAGTAGTTGGAATTTAACTCTATTTTAGGTGTGGGTTTTCTTTTTGTAAAACTATGAACTATTAAAGAAATAAAAGAAAACAGTAAAGAAAAAGTAAAAATAAAACAAAATAAATAAAAGGCCAAAAGGCCCCCCCCTCCCCCCGGGCCTCGGCCCAGCCACATGCCAGGCCGGCCCATCCCCACTCCATTAACCCCCCTGGTGCCAAAACCCTAGCCACCGACACCCCCACTCCCCCCACTCGTCCCCACGCCTCGCTCTCTCTCCCCCCAATCTGGATCGAGATCGAGGGCCCGACGCCCGTCGCCACCCCGTCCTCGACGCCGCCCTGGACCACCGGCGCACCTCGCCGGAGCCCCTCCGTCTCGACCACGCCTCCTCATCCTTCTCCCCGACGAGCGCCATCGACCCTCGCCGCCCGTTCCCCTGCAACGTGGGGTGAGGACCCCCCCTCTGCCTTCCCTCTTCCCTGGCCACGATCACCCCGTTGATGGTCACGCCGTGCTGCATCCCTCGCACTCCGGCCGCCTCTTGCACCGCACGCGCCCGCACACAGCCGCGTTGCCTTTGGCCGCCGCCGCTAGCTGCTGCACTTGCCGCTGCCGCGCCGTGCCTACTATCGCGTCGCTGCTGCTGCGGCTCGAGCCGCTGTTTCTGCTCTGGTGCTACGCCCCGCTACGCATAGCGCACTCCAAGCGCCTGGACACCCAACCACGGCAGCCCGCGCCCTGTCCCACGTCGGCTGAGACCCGCGTGCGCGCCCTGCGCCGATTGCCCCTGCTCCGCGTCCGCCCACGTAGACACGCCGCTACCGCCTCCCCTGCCCGTCCCGCTTGCGGTCACCACAGCCCTGAGCGCGCCCGCTCGGCCCCTCACGCCGTCCCGCACACGCACCGCGACCGCGCCCTTCCCCGTACCTCGCTGGGCCTTGCCCTCCTTGCCCCACTCCGGCCACCGCGACGCCCCTCCCCACTGCGTTCCGCTCCGCCCGGCCGCGCCAATGCCCTGGCCAAGCCCCCGCTCGCTGCTCCTCCCGCTGCTGCGGCTCCGCCGCCCCGGCGCGCATGCGCCCTCCGCCCACTACGGCCTCGGCGCCCCCCCTCCGATGACCGCCCGCATCGCCACGGCCTCGCCCCGCCATGGCCTCGCCCGCTGGCCCTCGCCCCCATCCACGCCCACTGGCCCTCGCCCTGGTCGGGCGCCTACAGCGCCCGTTAGCGCCCGGGCGCCCGCTAGTGCCCGCACGCCCGCGCACCCGATAGGCCCTCTGGGCCTATGGCAGGGGGCCCCACGCCCAGAACGTTTTTAGAAAAATAAAATAAAATAATAGTAATAAAACAAAATAAAAAGTAATATAATTAATAATTAAATTTATTAATTAATTAACTAAATTAATTAACTTAACCTAATTAATCTATTAATTAAATTAATTAACTTGATTAATTAGTCTTAGTCAATGACAGTGGGACCCACATGTCAGTTTGACTAAGTCAACTGACTGTTTGACTGCTGACATCACCCTGACATCATGTTGACAATATTGCAATGGAATTATGTGCCCAGTTTCAACCCTGGCAAAATTCATTTAACACACAAAATAAATACAAAACTGAGGCAAAATGCAAAGCAGAAAATAGAAAAAGAGAAAAGAGAGAAGAGCTAAAGAACTAATATGCATTTGGCCTACTGCTAAAGTAACAAGGCCCAGCCCATAACCAGGCATCCCCAACCTTGCTACAGAGAAGAGAACGTGGCGGCCATCCAGGCTATCATGGCCACCGATGGCGCCGTGTCGGCCATCCCCCGGCTCCCTTGGACCATAAGACCTACCCGCGACCCCGGGACTAACCCTAGATCGATTACCTCCTCTTCTACGCGCCATTTTTTCCTCTTCCCCGTGCCAGGTCAAGCCACCGTCGCCATGGCCTCCTCCGCCAATGCGGCCGCCTTCCTCCTCGCCGGCTGAGACTTCGACAGGAGCTTCGAATGCCTCCTCTACTCCGACTACAATGATGAGCTCGAGTCGGGAAGGACTGCATCGAGCGGATCGAGCTCCTCTTCAACTTTCGGTCGCCGGCGTCTTCGTCGAATCTGTCCAACATCTGCGCTACTAAGCTATCACCGAGCCTTCCTTGTGCTCCTTCGTGAGCCCCGGGCCTTCCCCTCTGCCTCCCCTTCGATCTGTTATCTCTAGCCGCCGCGCCACCGTGGCCGTAGTTCATCGCCGCCCGCACCGTGGCCGTAGTTCATCGCCGCCCGCACCGTGCCTGCTACTACTGTTGTTGGCTTGTTGCTGCTACTGATGCTCTTGCGCTGCTGCTGCCCACGCCCCTTGCTAGCCCCGAGCCTCCCGAGCTCGCCCTCGCTCACTTTGAGCCCCCTCCGTCGATCCCCCTTCTCCCCTTTGATTTCAGCGCTGTAGGACGCTGTCACCACCGCACCCGGGCTCGTGGCCGATGCGCCGGCCACGCCCGTGCTTCAGCTGCTACTCGCCCCGCGCCCGCCGTCGTCCGCCTGGCACCGCTCCCGCCGTCGCCCGCCTGGCCGGGCCTGCGCCCGTGGCCTTACCTGCTCCCGCGCTGCTGCTCACTGCGGCCGCCGCCGGTGCTGCTCTGCCTGGCCCCGCGCGCCCGCCGTCGGCCTCTGCGCCGCGCCCCCCTTGCGCATCCCCGCCCGCGCTGGCCGCGTTCGCCCTCCTACTCCCGCCGCTTGCTGCGCCAGCTCGCCTCCCGCTCCCCGCCGACCGGCCTCGCCACGGCCACCGCCCCCGTGACCCGTGCATCTCCCTGGCCCGCGCGTGGCCTAGCCCCCCCGCTGGCTACAGCTGCTGGCCATGGCCGAGCGGCCGTGCTGCGTGCGTGCGTGCTGTGTGTATGTGTGTCTGTCCATTAGTGATTAGTTAGGTTTAGGTTAGGGGCTTAATTAGTCTAATATGCAAATGACAAGTGGTCCCCTCTAGTTAGATTAAAAAAAACTAAAACTATCTAAGGCAATGACATGTGAGACCCACCTACACTATTCACCTTTTGATCAGTCAAATATTGACTGGGTCAAGTCAGTCAATGGCCCCACCTGTAAGCCTCTGCTGGGTACACACTTGGGTGCTTATAGCTTTTTCTATTTAATTTCAAAATTAATAAATATTCCAGAAATTTTCAGAATATTGTTTAAACTTTGAAAAATCATATAAATTAATCTATAACTCGGATGAAAATAATTAATATATCAAAGTTGCTCAGAAAAATGTGACGATCCGAATATGCCACCTACATACCTGTCACATGCCTCTAACATAGCGAACATGGATCCGTCCCCTCCGATTCATCTGTCCGGAAAATGCCAAACGCCGAGAAAACATTCCCAGATGTTTTCCCTCTTCGTCTGTATCGTCTAGCATTGCGTTAGTTCACCCCTAACACCGCATATTGCTATGTCATGCTTTGTGATGCCTTGTTTGATTTATATTTATTGTTTCTTCCCCCTCTTCTCTCTAGTAGACCCCGAGACCGCTGCCGATGCCACTATGATCGACTACGTCGACGACGACCCTTCCTTCTCAACAGAGCTTCCAGGAAAGCAAACCCCCTTGCTCATTCCGATATCGCCCATTCCATTCTCTCATGCTTGCATTAGATTTTGCTACTGTATTTGATTGCTCCTGTTCTGATGCATAGCCTGTTTTTGTAACCTGCTATTGTTACCTTATTTGTTATCCTATATGCTTAGTATAGGTTGATTAGTGATCCATCAGTGACCCCTCACCTTGTCCCTGTTGGCCCGCTTTACGACCGATGACTCGATCAACATGATCGACGTCCAAGGCCCGACACATCACATCATACCGCTCTTAGTTGTACGGCTCTGCAGAGCTACTATCGAGTGCCGAGGGTGATACCTCGTAACACACTCCTGATGATAACTCTGTAGTGTAGCTATTCGGTCGTGGTCATCGAGGGTGATTCCTCCTTCACCACTCCCGATACGACTCTGCCGTGCAACACCTCAAGCGTGAACCTCGAGGGTGATTCCTCCACTACAAAAAAAAGACACATCTCTGACATTTTGGGCCGAACGAATTTTTTTCCTGTCATTCTTATGACACTTCTATGACGATAATTGTGACAAAACCCGGTATCATCATAGATGTGGTGGTCTCCGACTTCTATGACAAAAAATCATGACAGAAAATGGGCTTTTCGTCCTGGGTGGGCCAGAGACGCACCTGCGTGACATTCTTTGGGCCATCCATGACGGAAAAAATCGTGGTAGAAGCGAGGGCGAGGAAAATTTTGGGGAGTTCCCGGTTACGGTGGGTGGTCGGGGCCGAGCGATGCGCGTTTCTCTCGTATACGTACGCGCGTGTGTGCGAGGCATTGGGCTCTAACTGAACCCGAGTGAGGTGTTCGCTTACTGAACCCGAGCGATTGCACTAGCTATGTTACTGAACCCGAGCGATCGATCCCTTGGCTGTTAACTGAATCTGAGCGATTCCTTCGCTACTACTGCTAACTGAACCCGAGCGATCGATCGCTGCTGCTGCTGCTGCTTACTGAAGCCGATCGAACCTGCTGCCTCTTGATGAACAGTCAACGTGGGGGTTGTGGTTGAACGAGTCGAGACGTACGTGGTTGGGGTCGGCTGAACAAGTCCTGGTGGGGGTTGGATGAACAGGACCCCCGTGGTAGTATATAGGCCGTTGCCGCTGGATGAACAAGACCCCGAGAGGAGGCCGCCACAGCCGAGCTGGTTGGGGGTGGATGAACAGGACCCCGTGGAGGGCTGGTTGAACAGTAGCCGGTGGAGGGCTGGATGAACAGTAGCCCCGTGGATGAACAGTAGCTGGTGGAGGCATGAGGAAGACGCGATGGATGAACAGTGCAGGTGGAGGCTGAAGCAAGTCGACGGGGGGTGAACAGTAGCCCGTGTAGTCCCGTTTTGCGGTACGCCACACCCCTCCGATGAACAGGACCCCCGTTTCGACCGTCGCGCTCCAACACAAGTCTATTTCCTCTATTTTGCGGTACGCCACACCCCTCCCGATGAATAGGAGCCCCGTTTCGACCGTAGCGCTCCAACACAAGTCCGTTTCCTCCGTTTTGCGGTACGCGACACCCCTCCCGATGAACAGGATGCCATTTCGACTGTAGCCGGTTGAACAGAAGGCTGTTTCCTCTGTATTGCGGTACGCTAGACCCTATTTCGGCTGTTCCGTCCAAGCCGGTTGGCTCCCGTTGAACAGGACGCATTCCGACCCAGTCTGTTGCCTCCCGATGAACAGGACGCTGTTTCTCCGTTCCGACCCAGCCGGTTGGCTGCCCGATGAACAGGACACCGTTGTTGTCGTTCGTGGCCTCTCCATGTACACGAGCCCTGGCCGTACGTATGCGCGAGTAGGCGTTCGAGACCCCGCCCGTTTGTACGTACGTGGCCATATTTTTTGGCATGTGGCTGTATGTACGTGTACACGGTTTAGAAGGGACTGCCTGAACTGCTACGTCGGGGGCTCTACTACTACATGTGCCGCTGCTTGCTCGGCCACGGTTCATCGTTGCAGAGAGACCGATCGACCAGTATGTACGTACACGTTCGTGACAACGCTATGTACGCTTCGACCGGGTGGGTCCCAGCTGTCAGGGAGGATAAGGATGCACTTCCTTGCGTGCGAAGATATAGCTGGTGGCTCCTGGCTGTCAGGGGGAGGAATCATTTTTATTTTGCGAGTAATAAGGAGGCACTTCCTTGTGTTCGAAGATGTAGCTGGTGGGTCCAGCTGTCAACCTCACAGCCTAAAGTCCTCTTCCGATGGCTGTCGTTCGTTGACCTCATTGACCTAGGAAGGGAACGACGAGGAGCCAGAGAAGACGAGGAGGGTGGATGCCCACGCGGAGGGGAGTACGAGGGTTCACTGGTTCGGCTGCGGTGTAAGGCTGCCGTCGCTGGAGAATAACAGGGGGTGTGGGTGAGTAGAGGGAAGGCCTGGCCAGTCGTAGTATGGTCGGTCCGTGAGGCCTGCACGGCAGCACAGCCGGCCACGGGAGGCTGGAGCAGGTGGTACGGCGGGCCTGGTTTGGGCGGCTGGAGCAAGAAGACCAGAGGTTAAAGACGCAGCACGACCGTTGATTTAACATCCAACGGTCAGTGCAGCTAGAATCGTTTTGACTAAGTTGACAAAGCCCGTATGCGTCAACTTAGTTGGCCCACAAGTCCGCCTCCAAATCTGGTGGGTCCTAGCTAGCAGGGGGGAATCATTTTTTTGCTCGTAATAAGGTGGCACTTCCTTGCGTGCGAAGTTGTTTTCTGGTTTTTTTAATTTCTTCTTTTTTGAGTTAGAATAAAAAGAAAACAATTTAGCATCTTTGGTACAATCTATATTTTCGTGAAATGGATGATAATAAAGCTGGTGGGTCTGAGCTGTCGGGAGAGGTAACTTTTTTTTCCGCATAATAAAGGAAACACTTCCCTGCGTGCGAAGATGTAGCTGGTGGCTCAAACCTGTCAGGGGGAGAAATCATTTGTTTTCGCATAATAAGGAGGGACTTGCTTGCGTGCGGCCATGGGCCATGCAGGTCCCTACTGTCAGCCACTCCACGTACATGCCTCTTCCGATGGCTGTCGTTTGTTGACAAAGTTGAGGCCTAGAAAGGGAACGACCCGGAGCCAGCGAAGACACAGCAGTGGATGCCCACGCAGAGGGGAGTACGAGGGTTCACTGGTTCGCCTGCGGTGTGAGGCTGCCATCGCCGAAGAATAACATGAGGTGTTGGTGAGTAGAGGAATGGCCTGGACGACGATGGGAGTAGGGTGGGCCGTTGAGGCCTGCGCGGCAGCACAGCCGGCCACGGGAGGCGGTAGCAGGCGGTGGTTTGGGCGGCTGAAGCATGAATATCCGAGATTGAAGAAGCACCACAGCCGTTAGATGGACATCCAACGGCCACTGCTACTAGAATCGTGTGTTGACTATAAGTTGACAAAGCCTTGCGTACGTGTCAACTTAGTAGGCCCACAAGTGACCATCACATCTGTGGCATAGAACATATAGCCCATTTGCGATTTGTTATAATGTACAGCCCATTTTTTTAATTCTAATGGAATTTACTCAGCCCATTTACTGTTTATTAAAATTACAGCCCATTTTCTAGCCAGGATAACGGTTAATAATTTCAACCAACCACTCTAAAAAAATTCAACAAAATTTCTCACATTTTGATGGGATCCGAAATATTTTTTAACCCGAAATTTCGAGTCAGATTAAATATAAGTTCAAAATAAATTTTTATTAGGTAAAAATCTAACGAAATTTTGCGCGCGCAACAAGTAATGAAATTAAAAAGAATTACCTGTTCGGTGCGTTTTTTATATTTGCAGACAATTTTTTTAATTACAACCCATTTATTATTTCTTAAAGCCCATTTTCTTGGCAAGTCTAATGCGGGGCAGAGAATAACAAGTTGACCTAGGTTGAGTATTCCGCAAAAAAAGTATAGCTGGGCTAGCCATTTTCACATTGAAAAATTAATATCTGGGATGGATATTTGGTCGACATAAAACAATAGCCTGGGCTAGACGGGCCACAGCCCGCCCAGTTGATACCCTGCTTCTCTGAACAATAACAAAAACATCGCTCCACAAAAACTCTGCTCACACCTCAAAAAACAAATACTGCTCGAGCTGCTGGGTCCCAGCTGTCGGCCGCTCCTTGTGCAATTCTCTCGTTTATTGACTATATAGGTTGACAATGGTGTGGGACCGTGATGTCAGGAAACCAGGAGGAAGCAAAAAAAATTATAGTTGTATATAATAAGGAGGCACTTGCATACGTGCGGCTATGGCCCTGGTGGGTCCCCACTATCATCCTCTCCAACTAAAGTCATCTCCTCATTCCTCATATTCATTGACCATGTTGACAATGCGAGACGGCGGCGCCACGGCGAGCGCAACAACTCGAAGGATGACAGAGAGGGCCTCGCGGGCCCTATGGATGGTCTGATGCAGCGCCCGCTGCTCATTCAGGAAGCCAGGATCATAGGGCCACATGTCGGCGACGGCATTGTTGTTCGCTTGTTCACCGGCGATTCGTCCTTCCGCGAGCCAGTGCTCGTTGAGGAGACGGAGGTTGCAGCACAGGTCCTCCTGCGCTGGTAGCTCTTTCGCCATTAGGGCGTCGAAATGCGGCCGCACCTGCTCTATGGTGAACACGGCATGAACCGGCTTGGGCGGTGGCGCCGGCTCCTGGTCGGAAGCCACGTCCATCATCTGATTGTGGTCGCTCAGCTCGGCGAGCTCGCTGGCGAGCCAGCATGTCCGGCTGCTGGACCGACCCACTGCCAAGCACGAGTTTGACCGCCCTGGCCCACCCAGACCACCTCCCTCGCCCGCGCGCGCTTTCCACCCGAAACGGTCAGCGCCGCCCGCGCCGCTTCCCGCGATTGCTCCACGTTCAAACGACACAAGTGCTATCCGTCCGTCCGTCTGCCGCCCACATTAATGATACGTGGTTGCCGAGGCGGCTAATCTGGCACCACCCATCCGTCCCTCCACCGCCCACCATTGCTATATAAACTGCTGCGCCGGCCATAGCCGCAGTCATCCGCCTCCGTTCCCTTTCTCCTGTCCACACCACTCCCACCATGGCTTCCTTGCGCTCCAACGCTCTTCGGGATGGGCGGATGACGGACAAGAAGGAGATGGCAGCCATTGCTGCCGACTGGCTGGCCGGCAGGCAGCCAGAGGACGACGACGTCCCAATGGAGAACGTGGTAGTCGACGATCCGGCGCCAACCCCCTCCTCCGTGCCATCCTCGCCGGTGCAGTGCACCATGACCATCGGCGAGGACCATGCCCAATACATGGACATGGTGAGGCAGAAGCGTGAGGAGCAGTTCCGGGAGGCGCAGGCCGACGCCGCCTACAACCACCATTACCTCCAGGAGGACCTGTAGGCGGAGGAGCAGATCGCCGCGGAGCGGGCGGAGCAGGAGGCGCTGCTCGAGTTGTACCGCTCCGCCCGCGAGAGCCGCCTCGCGCGCTGGTGGTACCGCATGGTTGTGGTGGAGGTTGCGGCCGCCTACAAAGAGGGCGATGAAGCGGGCGAGGCGCTGTTTGGCAAGACCGACAAAGAGGTGGAGGACAATGCCGGCTTCGCCGAGGCCCCGCCCCGCCGGCACCGAGGCGGAGGACTTCACCGGCTTCGGCGAGGCCCTGCTCCGCCAAGGCCCCGCCCCGCCAACAACAAGGCAGAGGACACCGCCGGCTCCCCCGAGGCCCCGCCCCGCCGGCACCGAGGCGGAGGACTTCGCCGGCTTTGGCGAGGCCCTACTTCGCCGAGGCCCCGCCCTGCCAACAACGATGCAGAGGACATCGCCGGCTCCGCCGAGGCCCCGCCCTGCCGGCAATGAGGGGGAGGATTTCCCCCACTCCGCCGAGGCGCTGCCCCACTGGCAACGAGACAGAGGACATCACTGGCTCCGTCGAGGCCCCGCCCCGCTGCCAACGAGGCCGCGCCACACAGAAAACGAGGAAGAGTAGAACACGGTAGGTCGCCGCCGCTCGGGTCCAAGTAAGGCCACCGCTGCTACCCTCCGGTTGAATCCAAGCTTGGCGGGTTGAACACTGATGGCCGATTAGCTTCTTGGCGGCACGTGGAGTCGGAGAGCTGTGCTGGAGAATAAACTTCTGTTCGGCTCAGCCGGACATAGGAAATGGGCGCCGGAGATCATAGATTAGGTTAATTAATTATACCTCCAGCGCACCCCTTTTTAGTTGAAGAATGTATGAAATGTAATGAAATCCGGCCGTGTATGAACGAATTTAGTTCGATTAGTTTGAATTCTTGTATCGCTAGCATTGGATGAACATGCAAAACAATACGTACTAGCATTATTCCCACGACGCACGGTGATCACCTCGTTTGCAGCAGTTTCACACGTACAAAAAGTTTGAGCAGCTTTTTTGCGTGCCTGTACATTGCAATCAAACTCACAGGACACATCAAAAGTAGTACAGAGCATCTCCAGTGTATAGAGCCTTGCCTCTAAGGTAGGCCCCACATGGTTTGCCTCTTTTTTTAAATAACGCGTCAAGTCGCAATTTGTTTGTTCACCCGCGATACACGATCCTCCATCAAGTGGACAACCAGTACACGTGTCAAATTACCACGTGGGCTGCCTTTTCATATAGAAATGAGCTCCACCGTGTACCCGCGCGGGTGTGGTTGGGAAAGAGACGGGAGTACGTGCGCCGTGCGTGCACCTCTTCTCTTCGTGCACGTCCCCCACCTCCGTGGGTGTGTGTGAGAGAGATACAAACCTAAAGAGATGCCGTGTGCGTTCGTGAGTGTTTTTTGTTATGGGGGGGGGGTGATTTCGTGAATGTATTTGTGGGAATATGTGTCGATGATGTCTCAAACAAAAATGTGACACATGCAATGTGTGTGAAATAGAGGCCTACCTATACCATATATAGAGGGGGCGATCCACGAGAAGAGAGGGAGGGGTCATACATATCGATAGAGTCAAAGAGAGGATCAAGTGTGTGGGTGCGAGATCGATGAAGAGAGCCATCGAAATTGTGTGTGTGCACGTCAAAGATATAGGGCGACTAACCTACCGAAACGTCAGAGGGGAGAGGGCAAGTTTGTGTGTGGCGGGGAGACATGACTAGAGCGCTCGATGTATCGGTGTGTGTGTGGGGGGGGGGGGGGGGGAGGCAGAGACCTAACTAGAGAGGTAGATCGACTCGTATATGTGTTGAGAAGGAGAGACCTAGCCATGTCTTGAGGGAGATCGGTCGACATCCATACATAAGTGAAGGACGGGAAATAGGTTGGGACAGAGAGAGAGAGAGAGAGAGGTAGAGTGCCGGAGGGGTGGTGGAGTTGCTTCTCGGAGATGGTGGAAGAGGCCTACTAGACAAACTGAGGGTACAACTGCAATATCAAGAAGAGTGGGGATGTGTTTCTGTGTGTGCGTGTGCGTGATAGATGTGTCGGGAGGCATGCATGGATGATGAAGGGGGACCATGTGTTTGGTAAGAAGACCTAACTAGATCGGTAGATCAATTGTTGTGTGTCGGAGGAAGGGAGAGACATAACTAATGAGGTAGATTGATCGGTGCGTGCGGAAAATGAGTTATAAATGACCTAGCTAGCTATACGTATAGTGGGAGATCGGTCAGTGTACATCCATTTGTTAGAGGCAAATAAGGCCCAGAGAGATGGATAGAGAGAGAGATGGAGCTAGGAGGTGGTGCGAGAGGCCTACTAGCTAGATAGGGGGAGGAGTGTGCGATTGTGAGATCGATGAAAAGAGGGCGAGAGTTTACACGTGTGTGGGACCGTATGAGAGACACGAGGCATGGACAGAGAAAGGAGGAGATGGAAAGTGTGTGTGTATGTGGTAGGCAGACATCGCTGGAGAGGTTTATCGATCGGTGTGTGTCGGAAAGAAGGAGTTATGGAGATCGTGGGAGAACGACCTAAAGAAAAAAAATGAATGTGCACGATGGATAGAATGCTGAGGGAGGGGAGGGCGAGGAGGGCGTGTGCATGCACGAGAGAAAGTTATGGTTAGCTACAAAGGTTAGAGGATTGTGTGGGTGTAAGAGACTAACAAAGATCATAATTCGATATGAAAGTGGATTCATATATTTGAATAAGAGATCGTAGTGTTATAAACCTATGCATGCATGAATATAGCGGTGATACGCGTGGTGTGGTTTTGGACATGTTATACTATAATGTGATAATGCGTGGCGTTTGCAACTCACAGCTAAATATCGAACAATCTAAACCATACCATATATCAAACAATCTCACATTTTATTTGAATTGTGATAATATGTGGCATTTGCAGCTCACAACTAAATATCGAACAATCTAAACCATACTACTATATATCGACCATCTCACATTTTATTTGAATTTGTGATAATGTGTGGCGTTTGCAACTCACAGCTAAATACTTGTAGGCGTAGGAGGCGGGGCAACATACATTATGTGATAAACACATTATACATATGAGACATGGTTTAGATTATGAAGATCTAGCTAGAGCTTGAAATGTACTGTGATTTGAAATCAACATAAAGTGGATTCAAAAAATCAAGTTCGAGTTCATATAGTACACATAGTTCATATCTAACTCGACAGTAATCATGTGGTGTGCTATGAAGATAATATACAAACGATGGTTTAACTTGACAATAATGATGATTGTAGATCTTATTAAAATAGAGAAACGAATTCAAATGGTTTAACTTGACAATAATCATGATTGTAGATCTTATTCAAATAGAGAAACGAATTCAAATTTAGTTCATATTGAAGCATAGTATATACATTTGGAATGCACTAAAATGTTCATTTGAGTAGCAGGTTGCATGCATTATACACGTAGCGAAATATTTTAATTGAACATAACATGGATTCAAAGTTTTGAATGGCATTTGTAGTGCGAATTGATTTGGTACAATACACGAGACTAGACTCTCTTGTGTGGTGCGAATTAATTTCTTTTTGGTTTTTTCGTCGGGGGAAGTGCGAATTGATTTGATATAGTATACACGTTAGGCTTGTCCGGAAATTTCAACCCGCGCCTTGTTATCCCGAAATTTTAAGATATCTCTTTGTCTCGTTGTGCTCCTAAAATTCCCTCCATCTCAACCCGCGCCTTGCTATCCCAAAATTACAACGCGCGCGAAAACTCCCACCTCCTGTGAAATCCCGAGACATGAAATTCCCGTGATACCCCTGAACCGAAAGAACCACCTAGTTCAAATCGGTGGGGCTACTTTTGTAACTTACCCCACATTTCAGACAAGCGCGTCCCTAAGCCATGGTTCCCCCCTCCCATCCCCTCTGCCCCCCATTCGTACACCGAGGCCGCGAAAACCCGTGAAGCCCCACACCCTCCTCCGTCCGCCACCCAGCCGGAGCCTCTTCCCCGACGACATCGTCCACCGCAACAGCTCGACGTCCCTCATCCACCGCACCGGATGAGGATCCATTGTCGATCTCGTCGTCCCACCGGTTCAGCCACCCCGTCCTCCACCTCCAAGGAGCTGCCCCGATGTTCGCCTCGTCTATCGCACCACCTACATTCCCACAGTGCCGTCTTCACCTGCACCACAGGAAGAGCAGCACCATCACCTATTCTTGGGATGAAGCTCAGGCCTAATCGGCGCCACCAAAGAGGTTCTACAGTAATCGCTGCATTTTCTTCTTGATTCGATCTCACGGTGCTGCCGGCGCTCGGTCCGAAACTGTCCTGTCTTGATGTAGTGTTCGAGTTACTGGCCACTACTGCTGGCACAAGCTCTTCGAACTCTCTGCCTGAATCAGTTCGGCTTCTTGAGTCTCAACTTCAAGTTGAAAGACATCGATCAGATGTGCTGCGACAGGAAGCCAAAGGACTGAGGAAGTCCCTGCAGAATTCAGATGCATACTTTCTGGTGCAACAGCAAGCGCTGCAGGATTTAAGCGCCAAACAAGAGAAAGTTAATAAGCTTGCTAAGCATCTTGCCAGTAGGTTGGGTACCCAGGATATTGTTTCTTGAGCTCTTCTGAAGTGGTTTCAGTTCTGGACTTGTTTTGCTGCGGCGTTTATTTGCACTGGTCGCCAACTTTGACAACCAGTGTATGTGATATGCTGCTTTGTTCCCTATATTTGACCTGGTGGCGAACTTTGATGCCTAGTGGATGTAATATGTGTAATAGCCGTAATAGCCTAGCATTAGTTGCTTGCTTATTTATTTTCTTATTGTCTTGTTTAGTTGTTTGCTTGTAGTCACTGCAGTTCTTTTTCCGTGTTTTTCTAGTGGCCACAATAACCTATTTTTTATAACTAGGCCACAATAACCATGGGCAACATACGGACCGTTGTAACCATGGTCCTGCTACCTTCTGTAGTGACCATGGGCCTCCTACGGGCCGTAGAATCCATGGGCCTTCGATGGGCCGTATAATCAATGGGCCTTCTATGGGCTGCACGATCGATTGGCCAAACATGGGCCGTACTATAACGATCCGCAAAATGGGCCGTAAACGGGCTAGAGTGGAAATCGTGTATTTATGGCCCGACCATAACGGGCCGTTAATTGGTCGAAATGTATAACGGGCTTAATTCTATCGACAGGCATCACGGGTCGTTAATGGGTCGTATTTGATGACGCTATGCAAACAGCCCAACGGGTTAACGGGCCACAAACGGGCCGACTGTAACCACGGGCTGAATTTGGCCCACAAGCGGAACAGGCCAGTAACGGACCGTAAGTAACCGAATGCTGGAAATGAGCCCAAGAATAAATGGGCCCTTAGAAGACCGAAAGGTAACACGGGCTGGAAACGGCCCAATGGAATAATGGGCCATTAATGGGTGTAAAGCGATACACTGTTCATTGTAGGTCAGTTTCACCACGGGCCTTTAATGGGCCTAGAGTTACGAAGGGCCTCGTGTGGGCCGAAAGACGTCACGGGCCATACATGGTCCGGAAGTTACAACGAGCTGGAATCATATTGGACGGCCCAGATGATGCTACTGGGCCCAATTCGGATAGGCCATAACGGGCCGTGAGTTAGCGGGCTGTAAATGGGCTATATGCGAACAGGCTGTTAACAGGCTTTCCATGGGCCGGCCCGCTACCTTTTGACCAAGTCAAACAAGCCGGCCTTTTCACCTGAATGGGCCTTTGTTGGGCCGAGCCACGTGTCGACTTATCATAGGCGCGTCCCGTCCATTGGCTGGATGACATTTGTCCCAAGGCTGAGCTGACACGTGATCTTCCGGCGTATCAGAATTTTACACGTGGAAAATCCCCATTGGTCAGGGCTGTTAATGGGTTATCGGATCCAAACCGGAACCCGATAGCTTAACGGCGACCCGTTACGGTGGATGTCACGTGTCGGTCACCCTTGACGAAAACACTTCTATGACGCGCCATTTATCGTCATGGAAGTGGACACTTCCGTGATGATAATTTTGGTATTGTCATGGAACACTTCTACGACAGCACAGGTATGACTATCTTGATTCTGTCATAAAATCGTCATGGATATACATGCATGACAGAAAACATGACCTACTGTGACAAACACGTATCATCACGGAAGTGTATTTTTTTTGTAGTGCTCCTAGTTCACCTTGACGATTACATAATGTGGATTCCATTGAGGGTGAATCCTCGGACCCCCCTTGGTGGTTTGGACACACGGTTACTTTGACTTTACCACAGAACCATGTTACTGAAATCGGGTCGGCCCTAAGGGGTACCCGTGATTTGATGTGTAGTCGGGTTGACCTGGAGGGTACCCGTGAGATTTCTATGTGGCACGGCCGGCCATTCCGGGCCCTTGCCGTAAGTCCACGAGACGGGGCGACGGGGTCACATGATCGTGAGTCTCTGCTTGTCACCGTGATCTCCCAAGACACTAATGAGGTTGGGTATTTGATCTGAGTTGGCCACTGGCCTATTACGCACTAACCACCACGCGGGACAATATATGGGCAACGGGCGTCGTAGTATCAGCCGAAGCCTTCCAGACATCAGCGACTGAGCGGCGCGCACCGGGTTAGACCGTGTAAAGCACCCTCCTTTGTAATGGAGGCTGCCAGGTCTGCTCACCGGCCGCGTACGCAACATGCAGGTGTGCAACGGGCGATGGGCCCAAGACCCGTGCGCGCATAGGATTTAGACCGGCATGCTGACCTCTTTGTTGGGCCTAGGTAGGGCTACGATGTGTTGATCTTCCGAGGCCAGACATGACCCAGGAAAGTGTGCCCGGCCAGAGGGATCGAGCGTCTTGGGTAATGTGGTGCACCCCTGCAGGGAAGTTAATCTATTCGAATAGCCGTGTCCACGGTAACAGGACGACTTGGAGTTGTATCCCGATCTTTACAACTAGAACTGGATACTGAGATGTGAAATGGATATGATGGCTCCGGGATTGCTTTCTCGCAGGGAGTCGAGAAAGGATCTCTGGGCGCTAATGCTACAACTTACTTGCTAAATATAATATGCTATCCTGTATTCTTCTAAATGCTGCAAGATGCTTGAAGATGCTAGTCTTCGATAGGCTAGGCCTTCCCCTCTATTCTGGCATTCTGCAGTATAGTCCACAGATACATCCCTTCCCTTGATACCAAAGCATACTTAGTACAGATGTGATGCTTGCGATTACTTTGGATGAGTACTCACGGTTGCTTTGCCACCCCTTTTCCCCCTACTTTCTTCTTTCCGGATGTTGCGATCAGACGGCGGATCCCAGGAGCCAGACGCCACCACCGACGACTACTACTAATACCCCGAGGGCGCCTACTACTATGTGGAGACCACCGACAACCAGGAGTAGTTAGCAGGCTCCTAGGTAGGAGGCCTTGCCTTTTCGATTGTTGTTGCTTTTGTGCCAGCCTTCTTAAGGCAAACTTGTTTAACTTATGTCTGTAGTCAGATATTGTTGCTCCCGCTGACTCGTTTGTATTCGAGCTTATGTATTCGAGCCCTCGAGGCCCCTGGCTTATAATATAAAGCTTGTATTATTTTAATTTGTGTCTAGAGTTGTGTTGTGATATCTTCCCGTGAGTCCCTGATCTTGATCGTACACATTTGCGTGTATGATTAGTGTACGATTGAATTGGGGGCATCACAAGTTGGTATCAGAGCCAACTACCTGTAGGAACCGCCCTTTCCGACTCATTTGCCGAAGTTGAGTCTAGTCTTTGGAAGACTTTTACTAACATTGTTGTGTGGCTTACGGGCCCACATCACAATTGGGTGGTATTAGGATCTTTTATTCCTCGTCTTTACTCTGGTACTCTGATCTCTCTACTATTCGGGTTAAAGATTTTACTAACTCTAACTTTAGGTTCTCGTAACTACTTCCTCCCAAAGAGCCCTTCATTCCAGATGATCACCTGCTTCACCGGAAGATTCTGAAGATACTCTTCGATGTTTTCCCAAGACCCTTGTGCCCACCGCCTTTGCAATTCCCTAACACCATTATATCCTTATGAATAACGACTTACAATTGTCATTCATACATTCATTCCCAGTTATTCTTGTTATTACAAGATACATCAAAATATTCTCCGTCTTTTTAAGAATTCCTTATGCCACTGTCTTACAGTTCTTTACCGCATGATTACCCCTACGAATAATTCTTGCACTTGCTGAGTATGCATTCATCTCCAGTTGTTCTTATGTTTCATAAGATACTTTGAAATACTATCCGATCTTCCAAGAATCCTTTGCAACCAATTGCTCTGGAAAGTCTTGCCTGCCTACATTATGGTTACTTCCATATGTCTAGCAATATTCATTAAAATCCTTTGTGATTGTCGTTCTGATCCTATTGATTCAATATGTTACGGATGCTCGCAATCCTCAGCTGAATCCTAGAATTCATCCTTCCGGCCCAGACATCATTTTGAACAGGAACTGGTTCTCGACCAATCAAATTGCCGTCGATTGTACCCCTAAGTCTATTCAACTTATCCATCCTTGATCAGAGCATCTGCTTCTGATCCTTCGTTTTGGAAATCATAAATCCTTTGAATTTAAGCATCGGACTATTCAGACGTTTCTATAATCTGATGCCCTTGCATTCTTTCCTCCTATGATTGAGTAACGATACTCACATCAGCTCTGTTGTGGATCACCAGATCCAGTGTTGGATTATTAACCGATAGTGTCCTTCATATTCAATCACCTTGTGAATTCTTCCTTGATACATAATGCCTTTGGTAAATTGTATCCTATGCTTTTGTCAACCATGCTCTGCTTCTGAGCTTGAGTTGTTTACTCCTGAAGTTTGCGGTATATGTCCTAAGATGCCCCGATGGGTTGAACCTATGCCTTCTCTAATCCGTGTGAACCTCTGAGTTTTCACGAGTCATACTCTTCTGGTGTTTTGCCAGTTAAAATTTCAACACTACAACTTCATTGAAAGCGAGAAGTGAATGGAAGATTATGCATTGAAGAAGTGGGAGTCAACCTTGAACTTCGTGTTCATGCCCATGGACACGATGTAGATCCTATCATGGAAGCTTCTTGTAATAATAACTATTTCCTTGATATAATATCATCTGGTATCTGTGAATTTATCCTTTGCAATCATGGTTCCGACCATATTTTCTCCTTGGTTCCATTTCTCACACAAGTTAAAGCACTTGTCTTCTATAGATCAATACATCTGCACAACCTCTATTTTGATCTTCCTTCGAGTATTACCCTACGGTATCTCGAGAATATCAAAGAACTTTGTTGCTTCATATGGGTCTTCATCTAGTATTGCTTCTCACCGATTTCAGATTTCCCCGGGTTCTGAGTTATTTCACCCGAGAACACCGATAAGTGATCCGATTCA
This sequence comes from Thinopyrum elongatum, assembly GCA_011799875.1. Taxonomy (NCBI): domain Eukaryota; kingdom Viridiplantae; phylum Streptophyta; class Magnoliopsida; order Poales; family Poaceae; genus Thinopyrum; species Thinopyrum elongatum. The sequence goes on along the minus strand of CM022298.1, from coordinate 411,350,510 downwards.
ATAACTCTAAGTAATTTTCGTTGCTTACAAGTTTAATAATCCTTCAAGTCATTCCTAGCTCGATCGGCTATATCATTATTGTGCTAAATTTTAACTGTGCTACCTGGTCCTTCTTCCCGGAGCAGAATTTTCGACGATGAGCTATGCTTACGCCGATCTTCCTCGTCATATCATTTTGCCTTGAACAGCAAGCTTGATTTCGAATTTGTGTCATACCCGTGGTTCCAATAACCTTTCGCTTCATCATTCCTTTGACTTGATGTCATCGCCGATTGATTACATCTTCATGAAAATTCTTGACAAATGTGTCATGATCATCATCAACATTCTGAGCTCTTCCAGGATATCAATTGAATTCATGATGAGAAATACCACCCTTGCCCCTCGATGATTTGTGTTATCATCGACAACATTCTTGCCTTTCCCCAACACAAACTTGTTCATATAATTTTGGAAATACATCCTTTTTTATATGGAAATACATCCTTTTAGACATGTCGATGGATTGCAACTGAACCCATCGGCCATATCCTCATCTTTTTTTCTGATAAAATTGCATGAGATGTTCTAGAAATTCCTGATGGATCCTTTGTGTTCCCAAGGTTCGACCTTTACCTGATGACCATGTCAATGCTATCCCGAAGCATGACTGTTGTACTCCGAACATCATTAAGAACATTGGAGGCGCAATGCTAAATGTTTCTTGATCACTTATCCTAACACTGTTGTATGGGTAACGTCATGAGTTTCCTCTCCTCTTTACCTAAATGATAATCAAATTACTATCCTGTCATGGATGTCATCCTCTGTTTGCCCTTGGGAAGGATATACTCCTAATATATGTGTTTAAAAGCATTTTCCTTTCCATTGTTCGGTTTAAACTGATAATCACATTTTCCCTTCCATTGTTTTGTTTAACCTTTCTTGTGATATATATGATCTAAGCAGTAATATACCGCTGCTTATGTAAACACCTTGGTGTACAACCCCGTCAGTAAGACCTTGTTACTATTGTTAATGACATTCCGGTAACCACCGATGGACGAGAACTTTGCCTATTGGTCCGCCTCGTTCCTACGAGCAGGAAAATGGTTCTCTGTGTCCCTCGCCCTTGGTACCTACATTGTTGCCAGCGTATCTGACAGGCCATCCATTGACATACCTTGCTATCGTGACCATGCAAGATGTCACCACTCTTTCTACTTTTAACCCACATGGTGGGCCCATAACCCACAGTTCCACAAGATCGAAACCTGACCCTCATGTACATCCCTGTTTCCAAAGTTATTCCTCATGCTTGGCTTCATAGGTAGATCACGAGCCACGTTCCTAGACATGATCTACTCTAGTATCAAACGCAATATTTATTTTCGTTGCTCTGAACCCCATTCACACCCTAGGTTGGGCATTAAACAATTGCCTATCCGTTTGAAACTTCTTTCACCTTTTATATTGCTCTCGATGATTTCCCTGAGTTTCAACTCGAGAGATACCTTGTGCCTCATACCCTGATAAGATAACCAAATATCAGTCCTTCCAGACATCTGTCCTTATAGTTTCCCCCTTCTACCCTATTCGTAAGTACGATGGAGTTCTCGAAGAAAGGATGACGACTTCATCATGATGACCTGAAGTAGAGAAATGAAGACATCAACATAATGGATCGACCTCTTCGAGAAGAGCAACCAAGACCGAGAAGACTCATTAGAATTTCGTAACCAGAAGTTTCCCCCTTACTCCACCTCTTAAATCTCGGGACGAGATTTCTTGTAGTGGAGGAGATTTGTAACACCCCGGGTGTCATGCTACAGTAAACTACTGTTAATGCCATATCATCACCATTAATTTTTGCTAATCATCACTTTGTTCCAAACCGACCTCAAATTCAAATTTAAATTGCAATTCAAATTATTATTTCTTCTAACAGTGAAACAAAAATGTTTACAATGTGTCATAAAATCCCCAAGTATTTGTAATAATAGTGTCAGCTCCATTTGGATGTCCAAATTTTCCCTGGATATTAATTTTGTGGACCAGCAGCCATTTAACCGGCAGTTTCAATTTCTAAAAATGTTTAGACGATTCGGGATGCTCTGAGACTTTTTGTACAACACCACAATATTGCAATGGAATTATGTGCCAAGTTTCAACCCTGGCAAAATTCATTTAATACACAAAATAAATACAAAACTGAGGCAAAATGCAAAGCAGAAAATAGAAAAAGAGAAAAGAGAGAAGAGCTAAAGAACAAATATGCACTTGGCCTACTGCTACAGTAACAAGGCCCAGCCCACAACCAGCCATCCCCTACCTTGCTACAGAGAAGAGAACGTGGCGGCCATCCAGGCTGTCATGCCACCGATGGCGCAGTGTCGGCCATCCCCCGGCTCCCTTGGACCATAAGACCGACCCCGCGACCCCGGGACGAACCCTAGATCGATTCCCTCCTCTTCTCCACGCCATTTTTTCCTCTTCCCCATGCCAGGTCAAGCCACCGTCACCATGGACTCCTCCGCCCACGCGGCCGCCTTCCTCCTCGCCGGCTGAGACTTCGACATGAGCTTAGAATACCTCCTCTACTCCGACTACAACGATGAGCTCGAGCCGGGAAGGACTGCATCGAGCGGATCGAGCTCCTCTTCAACTTTCGGTCATCGGCGTCGTCGTCGAATCCGGCCACCATCTGCGCTACTAAGCTATCACCGAGCCATCCTTGTGCTCCTTGGTGAGCCCCGGGCCTTCCCCTCTGCCTCCCCTTCGATCTGTTATCTCTAGCCGCCGCGGCACCTTGGCCGTAGTTTGTCGCCGCCCGCACCGTGCCTGCTACTACTATTGTTGGCTTGATGCTGCTACTGATGCTCTTGCGCTGCTGTTGCCCACGCCCCTTGCTAGCCCCGAGCCTCCCGAGCTCGCCCTCGCTCACTTTGAGCCCCCCTCCGTCGATCCCCCTTCTCCCCATTGATTTTGGCGCCGTAGGACGCTGTCACCACCGCAGCCGGGCTCATGGTCGATGCGTCGGCCATGCCCCTTCTTCTTCTGCTACTCGCCCCGCGCCCGCCGTTGTCCGCCTGGCCCCGCTCCCGCCATCGCCCGCCTGACCCGGCTTGCGCCCATGGCCTCACCTGCTCCCTCGCTTCTGCTCACTGCGGCCACCGCCGGTGCTGCTCCGCCTGGCCCCGTGCGACCGCCGCTGGCCTTTGCGCCGCGCCCCCCTTGCGCATCCCTGCCCCGCGCCGCCTCGCCCTAGGCCCCGCCCGCCCGCGTTGGCCGAGTGCGGCCCCTTGCTCCCACCGCTCACTGCGCCCGCTAGCCTCCCGCTCCCCGCCGACTAGCCTCGCCGCGGCCACCGCCCCCCGTGACACGTGCATCTCCCTAGCCCGCGCGTGGCCCAGCCTCCCCTGCCGGCTACAGCTGCTGGCCTTGCCCGAGCGGCCGTGCTGCGCGCGTGCGTGCTGTGTGTATGTGTGCGTGTGTGCGTTTGTGCATTAGTGATTAGTTAGGTTTAGGTTAGGGGCTTAATTAGTCTAATATGCAAATGACAAGTGGTCCCCTCTAGTTAGATAAAAAAACTAAAACTATCTAAGTCAATGACTTGTGAGACCCACCTACACTATTCACCTTTTGACCAGTCAAATATTGACTGCGGCAAGTCAGTCAATGGCCCCACCTGTAAGCCTCTGCTGGGTACACACTTGGGTGCTTATAGATTTTTCTATTTAATTTCCAAATTAATAAATATTCCAGAAATTTTCAGAATATTGTTTAAACTTTGAAAAATCATATAAATTAATCTATAACTCAGATGAAAATAATTAATATATCAAAGTTGCTCAGAAAAATGTGACGATCCGAATATGCCACCCAATACCTGTCACATGCCTGTAACATAGCGAACATGGATCCGTCCCCTCCGATTCATCTGTCCGGAAAATGCCAAACGCCGGGAAAACATTCCCAGATGTTTTCCCTCTTCGTCTATATCGTCTAGCACTGCGTTAGTTCACCCCTAACACCACGTATTGCTATGTCATGCTTTGTGATGCCTTGTTTGCTTTATATTTATTGTTTCTTCCCCCTCTTCTCTCTAGTAGACCTCGAGACCGCTGCCGATGCCATTGTGATCGACTACAGTGATGACGACCCTTCCTTATCAACAGAGCTTGCAGGCAAGCAAACCCCCCTTGACCATTCCGATATCGTCCATTCCATTCTCTCTCATGCTTACATTAGATTTTGCTACTGTATTTAATAGTTCCTATTCTGATGCATAGCCTGCTTTTGTAACCTGCTATTGTTACCTTATCTGTTATCCTATATGCTTAGTATAGGTTGATTAGTGATCCATCAGTGATGTGGCACCCCGGCTCAGAGAACCGGTTTACCAGTGTTTCCAACCCAGAGATCATGTCTTCTGGAAACACACAACCACTTGGAACAGAACATAGCTGAACTTTATTGATAATAGTCGAGTACAAGCTCATATATTACATGATCATCGAGGCCAGAAGCACGTCTAGTGCTTTGACAATATCCACATTATTTATCTAACATATCAGGGCCTCGGTACTACAGCGGAATACTACAGTGGAAGACTACTGCATAGCGGAACATGATAGTAACTCCATCCACAGGGACACTGCTGAGGACACATCCTAGACATCGCAACACGGACCTCGGGAACTCCGTCTCAGTCTTCTCCTGCATCTGGCATGATACGCCAGGTGAGTACTTTGAATGTACTCACAAGCACATGACAACCAAATATGCAGCAAATAATAGCATGGCAATGAACAGGTTAAATTCTAAGTGATTCACTTACTGTCACCAACTTACTCATATCCGGGTTGTCTCACAACCCTCAGAATACTCGACCTCGACGAGTATTTCTGCTTATGAGACAAGTTCTTCAATTACTACTATAGTTATTACGGTTGATCACCTAAAGAGGTCTGGACGGGCTGTCCAATTCCGTGGACGCGGCTATTCGAATAGATTTTACACTATGCAGAGGTTGCGCACTTTACCCACACTATGGAGCACTGACCTCGTGATCCCATTCGGGTGGACCAGCATTGCTCCAATGAAACTTGCCTGACCCATGACTCTCTCATCGTACCACCGGCAATCACACTCCCCCGGAGTCAGGCCTTGGGTGGCCCCTGTGTCCTCATGACACCTGCCACCGTTGTGGCCAAACTAACTATCCCAAACGGGGACGCCGGCAAATAACTCAACTGGGCTCACAGGGTTATCACCGTCTACCTGATCAGGGCAGCACACGCGCATAACCCTCCCTAGACGGAGGTACCGGTGAAAGAGCACGGAGCCAGACCAAGTCAAGGCCGTCCCATACCGGCAAATGTGGCTGCACGGGTAAGCCCAGACAGGTGACTCTTGATCAACCAACTAAGTTTCACTTAGCAAGCATGGTTAATCATCAGATCAATTTGAGTTATCATCATAAAGCATTTGAATAATTTACTTTGAATTATCCATGATAATTTAAATGCAATAAATGAATATGAATTATGCAATGCTATGAAATGCTTCATAATATGGATGTCCTGGCTTGCCTTGATCAGTTGGGTTGTTTAGAAACTCCTGGTCTTCAAATCCACAAGTTTCTCCTTCTTAAAATAGTTTTAAATGGCAAAAGAAAATGTCACATAAAGCCTTTTTATTCACCAACAATTGTATTGGAAAAATACCAAACTTGGTGGAAAAATAAAGGGCTTCATTATGAACACAATGCAAAAAGAATCAGGTCAAATGGACCTTCCTGTAAAAAGTTATTAATGGTCAAAGTTTCTGGTCAATTCTGTTTAAAAATCAAAAATGAAAAAAAAAACCAGAACGGGCCACGTCGAAGGCGTATTTTCCCTGGGCGCCTCCACTTACCGCTTCGTCCAGTCACTGGCAAGTGGGGCCCAACCCGTTTAAAACAGAGAGAGGGAGAGAGCAGAGGAGGGGCGGCTCACCGGTGATGATTGCCGGCGATAGCGACGGCTGTTGGACTCGTGGATGGTGGGGATGGATCAGGCGCTCGACGGCGGTTCACCCTGTACCCGTAGCTCCTCCGGAGATGGCCAGACGGCATCGTGCCCTTCTTCTCCAGCGGACGGGTGCTACGGTGCTTGTCGGCGATGGGGATTCCGGCGGCGGTTTGATTCAGGGAGGGGTCTGGAAGCACCAGTGGAACACTACGAACTTGACGGTGGGCTCGGGCGGAGCTGGGATGGCTTGGAGAGGGCTGGTGATGGAGCTCAGCTGGCGGCGGAGCTCCGGCGAAGCTCGAGGCCAGAGGGCCTCTCGGCCTTGGCTCTTGCTCTGTGGGGGCGATTGAGGAGGAGGGAGAGGGGTGAGGAGCTAGGCGAGGCTGGACGGGGCTATTTATAGCCAAGAAGAGGCGCTCGGCGAGCTCTCTAGATGCGGCGAGATGCGGGCCATGGCACCGGCGAGACGTACACCGCGATGGCTGGATGTTTGCGGGCGAGAAGACTTGAGCGAGCAGGGGCATTCAATGCGGGAGGCGACGGCTCGCGAGGAAACGACGAGCGGTGCCGCAACTATGGCCGCACGGGTCTCACAGTGCGGCGATGGCGTGGCGGCCGGTGAGGGCATCTCCGGCGAGGGCGAGGGTTCTGGAGGGGCTGTGTGTCGACCAGGGGCGATGTCGGCATGCCCAGACAAGCTGCTGCGGCGCCGTGGTCTCGCTCGGATGAGACCCGAGCCTGGAGCAGCATAGAGCGCGGCGATAGGCATGCCAGCGCCGTGCTCACCACGGTGCTTGGCACCAGGAGGCCACGCAAGCCTGGCAAAACATGTCCAGCATGTCGACCTTCGATCCCTCAGATCACCTACGGCCTTGGTTTGGCTTGGTTCACGCAGAGATGAGAGGTAAGATCATCAACAGTCTCTAATAGCAAACTTGTGGAGATTCCAGAGAAGAAATGAGGTGGAGATTGAGCCAAAGATGGTGTCTGGAGTGATCCTCGTTGGGAAGACTCCAAACTGGCCAAGTTTGAGGTGGTTTGGATAAGTTTTGAGGGTAGTTCATGTACAAGCTACATTTCTGGTCCAGAATCAAAATGTTGAAGTACTGCTCACTTGGAAGATCTTCAGATGCTGAAACTTGGTGTAGGGAAGTCATTTGTAGGTGTCCTCATGCCACAAAAATTTGAGAGCATTTGGATAAACCTAGCATGTACTTCCTTCACAAAGGTCCAGTCTGACCAGAAGCAAAACTGAATTATTTTGCAAAGTAATTGAACTAATTCATGGAATATTTTTGGATATTGGAGCAAGATATGGTCCAAGGGATTTTAGGGAATTATTTGGGAATTTTCTGAGCATCCAAACTATAGGTTGCTTGACAACCCATAGTAATGCCCTAAATTCTCAAATAAAAGAAAAGAGTTTTTAGAAAAGATTTAATTTGGGATTTGGGTCCTTGAGATACTTGGCAGGGTTTTGGTAAGGTGATGAGGCTTTGGATCACTTGGAAGAAGATTCAAGAATGTCCAAGACCAAGTGAAAGATTCAAAATCCATTCAAATTCCAAATAAAACCAAGGAAAGTTTGAAAAGAAAAAGTTGTCAAAATCAGGTTGTCACAAACCTACCCCCCTTAGGATGAATCTCGTCCTCGAGATTCGGTTGCTCAGGGAACAAATATGGGTAGGCGGATCTCAGAGAATCTTCTCTTTCCCAAGTGGCCTCTTCTTCAGTGTGGTGCTCCCATAGCACCTTGTAAAATCTTATCACCTTACTCCTCGTGGTTCTTTCCATCTCATCCAAGATCCTGATAGGTTTTTCCTCGTAAGTCAAGTCCTTAGCCAATTCTAATTCACTCATATGCGCTTGCTTGGCTGGGGGTGCAATGCATTTCCTTAACTGTGAGATGTGAAAAACATCATGAACGTCTGACAATGCTGGTGGTAATTGCAACTGATATGCAACTCTGCTCTTCCTAGCAATCACTGGAAAGGGACCAATATATCTTGGGGCCAACTTTCCCCGGGTGCCAAACCTCTTTACTCCCTTCATAGGGGTTACTCGTAGGTAAGCATAGTCTCCGGGCTCGAAAGTTACTTCCCGGTGCTTTGGGTCGTAATAGCTCTTCTGTCGGGACTTGGCTGCTCGCAGACGCTCTTGAATATCCTTGACTTACCTTTCAGCCTCGAGCATCAAGTCCGTACCAAAGATGTGACTATCTCCTGTTTGGGACCCGTTCAGTGGTGTGCGGCACTTCCGTCCGTACAATGCCTCAAAAGGCGACATCTTGAGACTTGCCTGATAGCTGTTGTTGTAGGAGAATTCCATGTACGGCAAGCTATCCTCCCATTTGGGTCCATGGGAGAGAGCGCATGACTGAAGCATATCCTCTAATATTTGGTTCACACGCTCGGTCTGTCCGTCTGTTTGCAGATGATATGCTGTGCTATGTTTCAGCATGGTTCCCAAAGCTTGATGTAACCGTAGCCAGAATGCTAAGGTAAACAGGGAACCCCTGTCTGAAGTGATAGACTTGGGTACTCCGTGCAGACTGACTATCTGGGACATGTAGAGTTGTGCTAGCTGATTTGCATTGAAAGTGGTCTTTACTGGGATAAAGTGAGCCACTTTCGTGAGAATGTCTACAATGACCCAAATAGCATCATTGCCTCTCGTGGACTTTGGCAGTCCCACAATAAAATCCATAAATATGTCGTCCCACTTCCACTGGGGCACTGGTAAAGGCTGCAGTAGCCCAGCGGGTTTCTGATGCTCAGCTTTGACCTTGTTACAAATGTCACAGCAGGCGACATAGTATGCTATATCTTTCCGCATTCCAGACCACCAAAAAGTTTCTCTCAAGTCCTGATACATCTTAGTACCTCCTGGGTGGATCGAATATGCGGACTCATGTGCTTCCTTGAGTATTTGTTGCCTCAAATTGTTCTGATTCGGCACACAAATTCGTTTCTCGAACCACACGGTACCCTGTTCATCTACATGGAAGGACTTGGCCTTCCCTTGTGGAATTAACTCTTTGATTTTCTGAATTTCTTCATCTGACTTCTGTGCTTCCTTGATTTCCTCCATGAGGGTTGGAGTAATTTCCAACTTATCTGGGGTCATAGGGCCGCATAGCACCATATTGAGCTTGACAAACTCTTCTTGTAAGCTCGGATGCATGCCCTCAAACAGTGCATTCACTGCAGCTTGTTTCCTGCTCAGGGCATCAGTGACCACATTCGCTTTCCCTGGATGATATTTTATTCCAACATCATAGTCCTTGACTAGCTCAAGCCATCTTCATTGCTTGAGGTTCAGGTCGGGTTGAGTGAAAATATACTTGAGACTCTTGTGATCTGTGTATATTTCACATCGTTGCCCAATAAGGTAATGCCTCCAAATTTTCAGGGCATGAACCACAGCAGCTAGCTCCAAGTCATGTGTGGGATAGTTCTCCTCATGAGGTCATAGCTGTCGTGATGCATAAGCTACAACCTTCCCTTCTTGCATCAGCACGCATTCGATCCCACGCCTGGATGCATCGCAGTATATGTCAAAACTCTTGTGAATGTCTGGTTGGACTAAGACAGGGGCTGTGGTTAGCCTCGTCTTTAATTCCTGGAAACTGCTGTCGCACTCGTCTGTCCAGATAAACCTTTGGTTCTTTTTCAACAATTCCGTTAGTGGCTTGGCTATCTTAGAAAATCCTTCAATAAAGCGACAATAGTAGCCTGCCAATCCCAGGAAACTACGGACTTCTGTCACCGTAGCTGGTGTCTTCCAATTCAAGACCGCAGTAACCTTACTGGGATCTACAACTATCCCTTTCTCTGACAGAATATGTCCAAGGAATCCCACCTCTTTTAGCCAAAATTCGCACTTACTGAACTTGGCATATAAACGATGGGTTCTCAACCTTTCCAAGACCGCTCTGAGATGTTGCTTATGTTCTTCTTCATCCTTAGAATATATCAGGATGTCGTCAATGAACACCACTACGAACTTGTCCAGAAAGTCCATGAAGATTTTGTTCATCATACTCATGAAGTAGGCTGGAGCGTTGGTTAATCCAAACGCCATAACTGTAAATTCATATAGTCCATAACGAGTGGTGAACGCTGTCTTGGGGATATCCTCCTTTCGGATTTTCAGTTGATGATATCCCGTTCTGAGGTCGATCTTAGAAAATACCCATGCTCCATTCAACTGGTCGAATAAGTCATCAATTCGAGGGAGCGGGTACTTGTTCTTGATAGTGACCTCGTTAAGCTGGCGATAGTCTATGCACATTCGTAGACTTCCATCCTTCTTCTTGACAAATAATACTGGTGACCCCCATGGCGAGATGCTTGGACGAATATATCCTTTCTGTAGCAATTCGTCTAACTGCTTCTTTAGCTCTACCAGCTCTGGCCCTGGCATACGATAATATTTCTTGTATATTGGAGCTGTACCAGGAATTACTTCAATGGCGAACTCCAATTCTCGGTCGGGCGGCATTCCTAGTAATTCCTCAGGAAACACATCCGGAAATTCACCCACTACCGGAATCAGATTCATATCCATAACTGTGGTTTGGTATGCCGTGCCCTTTCTTGTTATCATTTTGCTGGCCAGAAATTGGACGGTCTGTCCGGCGGGGTTCACCAATGTCACTGTTCTGGTGGCACAGTTGATACACACTTGGTGCGGTGCCAACCAGTCCATTCCCAGTATTATGTCCAATCCTGGGGATTCAATAGCAACAAGGGTGGCCGGGAATTTGACTCCATGAATTGAAATTTCCAGATCCTTGTATATTATATTTGTTCTGAGCATAGAGCCAGGGGATTGTACCACCATGATTTTGTCCAAAAGTGAAGGAGAAAATTTGTACAAGGTGGCAAAACTTCGCGAAATAAACGAATGGGAAGCCCCAGAATCAAATAAAATTACGGCAGGTATGTTATTGATAGAAAACATACCAAGGACAATGTCTGGAGCTTCGCAGACTTCTTCGGCAGAGATGTGGTGGACGCATCCGTGGCTGAAGTTGTGGTTGGGACGACGTCCAAGGTGATTGACTTGTGGCTTGTGGTCAGCTGATTGCTTTCCGTTATTGGTAGGGCACTGCTTGGCGTAGTGTCCACTCTGGCCCCAAGTGAAACAGGTGTTGTTGCGACGGCAGTCCTCTATGACTGGCTGCTTGCCGAAGGTCTTGTTCTGGTTACCTGGCTTGCTGTTGTTGCCACCATTGTTCCACACTGTTTTGTTCTCAGATGACCCTGGCTGCCAACTGCGCAGCTTTTGCGCGTATGGCTCCTTGTTGTCCTTCTTGGGCTCGAACTTCCTCTTACAATCATCATTCCCAGACTTGTGTTCTCGTTCAACGATGAAGGCCTTATCCACCAATGTCTAGAAATCGGGGAAATCCAACATGCATAGCTGACATCAGAGGGTGTGATTAAGTCCTCCGAGGAACCGGTCTATTTTCCTTTCTTCGGTAGCCACATCATGAGGAGAGTACCGGGCCAAGTTGTTGAACTTGTTTAAGTATTCTCCCACAGACATGTTTCCTTGTGTGAGAGCCAGGAATTCTCTTTGTTTCACTTTCATGATGCCCGTGGGAATATGATACTTGCGGAACAGTTCTTTGAATTTCTCACAGGAAATCTCTTCAGCAGGCCACATTAACTTGGTGTTATCCCACCATATGGCTGTCGTGCCTTCAAGATAATGGGTAACAAATGGGACTTTATCTGCTTCCTCACAATGAGTGATGTCCAATTTATTTTCCATGGTCCTTAACCAGTCATCAGCTTCAATAGGATCCGCAGCCTGATTAAAGCTGGGTGGTTTTGTACGCTGAAAGTCAGACAGTTTGGAATGCACCCCATTGCCATTGTTCTGACCTACTATTGTCTGCATACTCTTGAGAAATTCCATGAGGTCTTGGTTTCTCTTTTCCTCAAACATTCTCATTATTTGATCTGTGGTTGGTGCTTGAGGTGGTGGTGGTGGTAAGTCTTCGGGCGGTTGCCCTGCCTGCCTGGCGGATCGATGGACGGGGTTTCCATCGCCGCCTTGACTACTACTTCCTTTCTTCATCCTAATTTTTGTTCCCTTGGCAAATACCGAATCGATGAGTGACATCCATAAGGAGAAATACAGTAATATGACACCAAAAGGGAATTCATGAAAAAGGAGAATAAAGAAAACAAGATAATTATACAAGATAACCCAACATCATACATGGCAAGCTAGTAGGGGAAAAACATGACTAGACTATTCATACGACAGTCGGCATATGCAAAAATGCATGCATTACTACTCAAACTCTAGTATAGTAGCATCGGTGACACGAACACTACCCATCTGAAGAATCCTCGTCGTCAGGTCCTGAGTCGGAATCAGAACTGATGATGTGAGTCACCGGGTTAAAGGAGACGCGACGTCGCTGCTGAGACGGCTCTCCTTCCGCGGGAGAAAGAGCATGTCGCCTCAGCATCGGCGGAGTAGGAGTGGCTAAGAGTGAGGCCCACTCAGATGGGGTCTCGAGTCGACTATCAGACGATAAGCCTGATGGTCCAGAAAAACCAGAAGGTGTATCAAACACATGCGGAGGTGGAACTGGTGGTGAATAACTGGGTGGAACTACAGGAGGAGGAGGAGCTGGGGTCACAGCTGCAAGTGTCCCCTGAACACGACACAGCTCCTCAGCCAAGGAAATGATCATACGGTAACTGGCGTTCAGGTAGCGAGACAAAACACCAGCCGCATGATCACACGCCGGGTCAATAGGTGAGAAAAGGACTCGCCCTGTCGCAGGCGACAGGGTGGGATAGTGGGAGAAACCTGGATGGGTCTACATCTCGACCTCGTAGAAGCGCAAATCAGTAATAGCCTCCATGGCAGCAAACTGGATCGCCAGCTCCGGAGTAGAAGCCACTCCGCCCTTGGAAGAGCGAGAAGAGCTTCCAATATCCGAAGTCGCGGTCATGTAAGCCACTGCATGGTACTCATATACTGACTCGCCCAACTGCTTCCGAAACACCTGGTATACTGGGTCGTCACTGTTGGGATACAACCGAAGCCAGACGCTACGAAGCAGAGCTGGAAAAGTGTGGGGTTCTGGCTCATGATGGAAATGATATGGAACTGGTGCCATCTACACTCACAATGCCAAGGATTAGTAACATAATGAATTATGATGCATGAGGCATGGCATGCAACAATCAAATGCAACAAGCAGGATGCACACTCAAAATCCTATGCTAATCGCGGTCCTAGCGCGGGTTACCTAGGGTGTCCTACAGTCAGCACGGCTCTGATACCAAGCGTTGTGGCACCCCGGCTCAGAGAACCGGTTTACCAGTGTTTCCAACCCAGAGATCATGTCTTCTGGAAACACACAACCACTTGGAACAGAACATAGCTGAACTTTATTGATAATAGTTGAGTACAAGCTCATATATTACATGATCATCGAGGCCAGAAGCACGTCTAGTGCTTTGACAATATCCACATTATTTATCTAACATATCAGGGCCTCGGTACTACAGCGGAATACTACAACGGAAGACTACTGCGTAGCGAAACATGATAGTAACTCCATCCACAGGGACACTGCTGAGGACACATCCTAGACATCACAACACGGACCTCGGGAACTCCGTCTCAGTCTTCTCCTGCATCTAGCATGATACGCCAGGTCAGTACTTTGAATGTACTCGCAAGCACATGACAACCAAATATGCAGCAAATAATAGCATGGCAATGAACATGTTAAATTCTAAGTGATTCACTTAATGTCACCAACTTACTCATATCCGGGTTGTCTCACAACCCTCAGAATACTCGACCTTGACGAGTATTTTTGCTTATGAGACAAGTTCTTCAATCACTACTATAGTTATTATGGTTGATCACCTAAAGAGGTCTGGTCGGGCTGTCCAATTCCGTGGATGCGGCTATTCGAATAGATTTTACACTCTGCAGAGGTTGTGCACTTTACCCACACTATGGAGCACTGACCTCGTGATCCCATTCGGGTGGACTAGCATTGCTCCAACGAAACCTACCTGACCCGTGACTCTCTCATCGTACCACCGGCAATCACACTCCCCCGGAGTCAAGCCTTGGGTGGCCCCTGTGTCCTCGTGACACCTGCCACCTTCATGGCCAAACTAACTGTCCCAAACGGGGACGTCGGCAAATAACTCAACTGGGCTCACAGGGTTATCGCCGTCTACCTGATCAGGGCAGCACACGCGCATAACCCTCCCTAGACGGAGGTACCGGTGAAAGAGCACGGAGCCAGACCAAGTCAAGGCCGTCCCATACCGGCAAATGTGGCTGCACGGGTAAGCCCGGACAGGTGACTCTTGATCAACCAACTAAGTTTCACTTAGCAAAAATGGTTAATCATCAGATCAATTTGAGTTATCATCATAAGGCATTTGAATAATTTACTTTGAATTATCCATGATAATTTAAATGCAATAAATGAATATGAATTATGCAATGCTATGAAATGCTTCATAATATGGATGTCCTGGCTTGCCTTGATCAGTTGGGTTGTTCAGAAACTCCTGGTCTTCAAACCCACAAGTTTCTCCTTCTTAAAATATTTTTAAATGGCAAAAGAAAATGTCACATAAAGCCTTTTAATTCACCAACAATTCTGTGAGTATTGGAAAAATACCAAACTTGGTGGAAAAATAAAGGGCTTCATTATGAACACAATGCAAAAAGAATCAGGTCAAATGGACCTTCCTGTAAAAAGTTATTAATGGTCAAAGTTTCTGGTCAATACTGTTTAAAAATCAAAAATGAAAAAAAAACCAGAACGGGCCACGTCGAAGGTGTATTTGCCCCGGGCGCCTCCACTTACCGCTTCGTCCAGTCACTGGCAAGTGGGGCCCGGCCCGTTTAAAATAGAGAGAGGGAGAGAGTAGAGAAGAGGGGCGGCTCACCGGCGATGATTGCCGGCGATAGCGACGGTGGTTGGACTCGTGGATGGTGGGGATGGATCAGGCGCTCGCCGGCGGTTCACTCTGTACCCGTAGCTCCTCCGGAGATGGCCGTACGACGTCGCGCCCTTCTTCTCCAGCGGACAGGTGCTACGGTGATCGTCGGCGATGGGGATTCCGGCGGCGGTTAGATTCGGGGAGGGGTCTGGAAGCACCAGTGGAACACTACGAACTCGACGGTGGGCTCGGGCGGAGCTGGGATGGCTTGGAGAGGGCTGGTGATGGAGCTCAACTGGCGGTGGAGCTTCGGCGAAGCTCGAGGCCAGAGGGCCTCTCGGCCTTGGCTCTTGCTCTGTGGGGGCGATTGAGGAGGAGGGAGAGGGGTGAGGAGCTAGGCGAGGCTGGATGGGGCTATTTATAGCCGAGAAGAGGCGCTCGGCGAGCTCTCTGGATGCGGCGAGATGCGGGCCATGGCACCAGCGAGACGTACGCCACGCTGGCTGGATGTTTGCGGGCGAGAAGACTTGAGCGAGCAGGGGCATTCAATGCGGGAGGCGACGGCTCGGGAGGAAACGACGAGCGGCGCCGCAACTATGGCCGCACGGGTCTCACAGTGCGGCGATGGCGTGGTGGCCGGCAAGGGCATCTCCGGCGAGGGCGAGGGTTCTGGAGGGGCTGCGTGTCGACCAGGGGCGATGTCCGCATGCCCATACAAGCTGCTGTGGCGCCGTGGTCTCGCTCGGATGAGACCCGAGCCTGGCGTAGCATAGAGCACGGCGACAGGCATGCCAGCGCCGTGCTCACCACGGTGCTTGGCACCAGGAGGCCACGCAAGCCTGGCAAAACATGTCCAGCATGTCGACCTTCGATCCCTCAGATCACCTACAGCCTTGGTTTGGCTTGGTTCACGCAGAGATGAGAGGTAAGATCATCAACAGTCTCTGACAGCAAACTTGTGGAGATTCTAGAGAAGAAATGAGGTGGAGATTGAGCCAAAGATGGTGTCTGGAGTGATCCTCGTTGGGAAGACTCCAAACTGGCCAAGTTTGAGTGGTTTGGATAAGTTTTGAGGGTAGTTCATGTACAAGCTACATTTCTGGTCCAGAATCAAAATGTTGAAGTACTGCTCACTTGGAAGATCTTCAGATGCTGAAACTTGGTGTAGGAAAGTCATTTGTAGGTGTCCTCATGCCACAAAAATTTGAGAGCATTTGGATAAACCTAGCTTGTACTTCCTTCACAAAGGTCCAGTCTGACCAGAAGCAAAACTGAATCATTTTGCAAAGTAATTGAACTAATTCATGGAATATTTTTGGATATTGGAGCAAGATATGGTCCAAGGGATTTTAGGGAATTATTTGGGAATTTTCTGAGCATCCAAACTATAGGTTGCTTGACAACCCATAGTAATGCCCTAAATTCTCAAATAAAAGAAAAGAGTTTTTAGAAAAGATTTAATTTGGGATTTGGGTCCTTGAGATACTTGGCAGGGTTTTGGTAAGGTGATGAGGCTTTGGATCACTTGGAAGAAGATTCAAGAATGTCCAAGACCAAGTGAAAGATTCAAAATCCATTCAAATTCCAAATAAAACCAAGGAAAGTTTGAAAAGAAAAAGTTGTCAAAATCAGGGTGTCACAAGTGAACCCTCACCTTGTCCCTGTTGCCCCCGCTTTATGACCGATGACTCGATCAACGTGATCGACGTCTAGGGCCCGACACATCACATCATACCCCTCTTAGTTGTACGACTCTGCAGAGCTACTATCGAGTGCCGAGGGTGATACCTCGAATTCACTCCTGATGATAACTCTGTAGTGTAGCTATTCGGTCATGGTCATCAAGGGTGATTCGTCCTTCACCACTCCCGATATGACTCTGTAGTGCAACACCTCAAGCATGAACCTCGAGGGTGATTCCTACTAGTTCACCTTAACGATTACATCAGGTGGATTCCATCGAGGGTGAATCCTCGGATTCCCCCTTGGTGTTTTGGACACACGGTTACTTTGACTTTACCACAAAACCATGTTACTGAAGTCGGGTCGGCCCTGAGGGGTACCCGCGAGTTGATGTGTAGTCGGGTTGACCTGGAGGATACCCGCGAGATTTCTACGTGGCACGACCGGGCATTCCGGGCCCTTGCCGTAAGTCCACAAGATGAGGCGACGGGGTCACAGGATCGTGTGTCTCTGGTTGTCACCGCGCGCTCCCAAGACACTAATGAGGTTGGGTATTTGATCTGAGTTGGCCACTTGCCTATTAGGCACTAACCACCACGCGGGACAAGATATGGGCAACGGGCGTCGTAGTATCAGCCGAAGCCTTCCAGACATCAGCGACTGAGCGGCGCAAGCCGGGTTGGACCACATAAAGCACCTTCCTTTGTAATGGAGGCTGCCAGGTCTGCTCACCGGCCGCGTACGCAATGTGCAGGTGTGCAACGGGCGATGCGCCCAAGACCCGTGCGCGCATAGGATTTAGACCAGTGTGCTGACCTCTCTATTGGGCCTAGGTAGGGCTGCGACGTGTTGATCTTTCGAGGCCGGACATGACCCAGGAAAGTGTGCTCGGCCAGAGGGATCAAGGGTGTTGGGTAATGTGGTGCACCCCTGCAGGGAAGTTAATCTATTCGAATAGCCGTGTCCACGGTAACATGATGACTTGGAGTTGTATCCCGATCTTTACAACTAGAACTGGATACTGAGATGTGAAATGGATATGATGGCTCCGGGATTGCTTTCTCGCAGGGAGTCGAGAAAGGATCTATGGGCGCTCATGCTACAACTTACTTGCTAAATATAATATGCTATCATGTACTCTTCTAAATGCTGCAAGATGATTGAAGATGCTAGTCTTCGATAGGCTAGGCCTTCCCCTCTATTCTGGCATTCTGCAGTATAGTCCATAGATACATCCCTACCCTTGATACCAATGCATACTTAGTATAGATCTGATGCTTGCGAGTACTTTGGATGAGTACTCACGGTTGCTTTTCTACCCCTTTTTCCCCTACTTTCTTCTTTCTGGATGTTGCGATCAGACGGCAGGTCCCAGGAGCCAGACGCCACCACTGTGGACTACTACTACTACCCCGAGGGTGCCTACGACTATGTGGAGACCACCGATGACCAGGAGTAGTTAGGAGGCTTCCAGGCAAGAGGCCTTGCCTTTTCGATCATTATTGCTTTTGTGCTAGCCTTCTTAAGGCAAACTTGTTTAACTTATGTCTGTACTCAGATATTGTTGCTCCCGCTGACTCGTTTGTATTAGAGCCCTCAAGGCCCCTGGCTTGTAATATAAAGCTTGTATTATTTTAATTTGAGTCTAGAGTTGTGTTGTGATATCTTCCCGTGAGTCCCTGATCTTGATCGTACACATTTGCGTGTATGATTAGTGTACGATTGAATCGGGGGTGTCACACTCCCCCCTAGGGGCATGCGTAGTAGTACTTTGCTTCGAGGGATAATAGACTTTCGCAATAAGTATGTGAGTTCTTTATGACTAATGTGAGTCCATGGATTATACGCACTCTCAGCTTTCTGCAATTTGCTAGCCTCTTCATTATCGTGCATTGCCCTTTCTCACCCCGAGAGTCGGTGCAAACATCGCCGGTGCATCCAAACCACATGATATGATATGCTCTATCACACATAAGCCTCCTTATATCTTCCTCAAAATAGCCACTATACCTACCTATCATGGCATTTCCATAGCCATTCCGAGATATATTGCCATGCAACTTCCACCGTTCCGTTATTATGACATACATCTTCATTGTCATATTGCTTTGCATGATCATATAGCTGACATAGTATTTGTGGCTCAACCACTGTTCATCATTATCATACATGTTATGCTAGTATCATTGCACATCCTGGTACACTGCCAGAGGCATTCATATAGAGTCATATGTTTTAGTTTTATTGAGGTGTAATATTGAGTTCTAAGTAGATAGAAGTGTGATGGTCATCATTATTACATCATTGTCCCAGTGAGGAAATAAATAAAAAAGAAGAAAAAAGAGGCCAAATAGAGCCAAATCAAAAAAATGAGAGAAAAAGAGAGAAGGGGCAATGTTACTATCCTTTTCCACACTTGTGCTTCAAAGTAGCACCATGTTTTTCATATACAGAGTCTCCTATGTTATCACTTTCATATACTAGTGGGAATTTTTCATTATAGAACTTGGCTTGTATATTTCGATGACGGGCTTCCTCAAATGCCCGATGTCTTCATGAGCAAGCAAGTTGGATGCACACACACTTAGTTTTTAGTTTCAACTTTCATACACTTATAACTCTTAGTGCATCCGTTGCATGGCAATCCCTACTCCTCTCATTGACATCAATTGATGGGCATCTCCATAGCCGTGTCAATGAGAGACTATCTTCCTTTTTGTCTTCCCCTTATGAATCTCTACCACCACATTCTATTCCACCCATAGTGTTATGTCCTTGGCTTATGCTCATGTACTGCATGGGGGTTAAAAAAAGCTGAAGCGCGTTAAAAAGTATGAACCAATTGCTTGGCTGACACCGGGGTTGTACATGATTTATATTTTGTGTTAAGAAGATGGAGCATGACAAGGCTATATGATTTTGTAGGGATAGCATTCTTTAGCACTTTTATTTTGAAAGGCATGATTGTTTGTTGGTATGCCTGAGTATTGATGTCTTTATGTCAAATTATAGACTATTGCTTTGAATCATTTGGATCTTAATATTCATAACCTGAAAGAAAGATTACATGATAAACATGTTAGGTAGCATTCCACTTCAAAAATTCTATTTTTATCATTTACCTACTCGAGGAAGAGCAGGAATTAAGCTTGGGGATGCTTGATACGTCTCCAACGTATATATAATTTTTTATTGTTCCATTCTATTAGAGTATCAATCTTGGATGTTTTATATAACTTTTTGTGGTATTTTATATCATTTTTTGGGACTAACCTATTAACCCAGTGCCAAGTGCCAGTTGTTGTATTCTGCTTGTTTTTGGTTTTTCAGGAAATCAGTACCAAACAGAGTCCAAACGCTACGAAACTTTTTGATGATTTTTTTCTGGGCAAAAGAGACCCTAGAAGCTTTGGGAGGTGACCAGATGAGAAGCGAGGAGAAGGAAAGGCAACAGGGCGCGCCCAGGGTAGTGGGCACGCCCTGATGCCTTGTGGGCCCCACGTCGCTCCGTCTGACCTAATTCCACATATATAAATTCTCTAAAATCGGGAAACCAACAGAGAGCCACCCCAAACACTTTTTCCGCTACCATAAATTTCTGCTCTTTCCCGATCCCATCTGGAGGCCTTTTCATGTACTCTGCCGGATGGGGAATCGATCACGGAGGGCTTCTACATCATCCTTGCCGCCCTCCGATGATGCGTGAGTAGTTCATTGATACGTCTCCGTCGTATCTATAATTTTTTATTGTTTCATGCCAATATTATACAACTTTTACATACTTTTGGCAACAATATATATGATTTATTGGACTAACCTATTGATCCAGTGCCCAGTGCCAATTCCTCTTTGTTGCATGTTTTTTGTTTCGCAGAATAACCATATCAAACGAAGTCCAAATGTGATAAAAATTTACGGTGAATTATTTTGGAATATTTATGATTTTTGGGAGATGGAATCAACACAAACGGGGCCCCACATCTCCCAAGATACACCAGGGCGCGCCCCAGGCCCCAGGCGTGCCCAGGTGTCTTGTGCCCTCCTCGTAAGTCGGTTGGAGCTCTACTTCGGGTGCAAGAAATCTTATATCCAGAAAAAAATTGTGTTAAAATCTGAGCGCAATCAGAGTTACGGATCTCCGAGAATTTAAGAAACGGTGAAGGGCCAGAAAACAGGAACGCGAAACAGAAGAGAACAGAGAGACAGATCCAATCTCGGAGGGGCTCTCACCCCTCCGCCGCCATGGAGGCCATGGACCAGAGGGGGAACCCTCCTCCCATCTAGGGGGGAGGCCAAGGAAGAAGAAGAAGGAGGGGGGCTCTCTCCCCCTCTCTCCCGGTGGCGCCGGAACGCTGCCGGGGCAATCATCGTGTGACGGCGATCTACTCCAACAAATCTGTCATCTTCATCAACAACTCCATCACCTTCCCCCATCTATATTCAGCGGTCCACTCTCCCACAACCCGCTGTATGCTCTACTTGAACATGGTGCTTTATGCTTCATATTATTATCCAATACTATGTTGCCATCCTATGATGTTTGAGTAGATCTATTTTGTCCTATGGGTTGATAGATGATCATGATTGGTTTGAGTTGTATATTTTATTTTGGTGCTGTCCTATGGTGCCCTCCGTGTCACGCAAACGAAGGGATCCCCACTGTAGGGTGTTGCAATACGTTCATGGTTCGCTTATGGTGGGTGGCGTGAGTGACAGATGCACAGACCCGAGTTTGGGGGTCATTGCGTATGGGATAAAGAGTACTTGATACTTAATGCTATGGTTGGGTTTTACGACCTTAATGATCTTTGGTAGTTGCAGACGCTTGCTAGAGTTCCAATTATAAGTGCATATGATCCAAGTAGAGAAAGTATGTTAGTTGATTCCTCTCCCTCATATAAAATTGCAACAATGATCACTGATTTAGTTATAGATCACCTAGGGACAATTCCGCAAATCCTATCACCACTTTTCCACACTTGCTTTATTAAATTGTTTCTTTATTTAAACAACACCTAACTTTTATTTTCACGTTCTTTATTATCTTGCAAACCTATCCACATCTACAAAGTACTTCTAGTTTTATACTTGTTCTAGGTAAAGCAAATGTCAAGTGTGCGTAGAGTTGTATCGGTGGTCGATAGAACTTGAGGGAATATTTATTCTACCTTTAGCTCCTCGTTGGGTTCAACACTCTTATTTATCGAAAAAGGCTACAAACAATCCCCTATACTTGTGGGTTATCAAGACCTTTTTCTGGCGCCGTTGCCGGGGAGCAATAGCGTGGGGTGAATATTCTCGTGTGTGCTTGTTTGCTTTATCACTAAGTAGTTTTCATTTTCTGTTCTAAGTTGTTCTATATCTTTAGTTATGGATATGAAACACGAAACACCAAAAAAATTAGTTGTACTTGATACTCATGGAGATGGGGAACCTCCTAAAACCCTCGATGCTCGTTATGTGAAAAATATTAAACACTACTTTCATAATTCCGAGAAAACCACATTCAACTTGATAATGGGAGACATGTTGGATCAACGTGAATACTTTAGGGATTATTGCTTGACACAAAAAGGGAAACTATTATGAGATCAAATTCATATGTTGCATTGGTATGCTCGAGATCTACGCTTGAGACATGATTATACTTGTTGCTCTAGGATGAAGTCTCCACACCTTACCTTTTCATGCAAATTTAACCAATATGAAACCTTAGCTTCTTATGATGATGGTAGATATGACTACTATGATGTGGAATGAATAGAAGAATTTGTTGCTTTTAAGGGTGCTTATGAAATTGAATCTATGTTTGAAAAGTATGAAGATTACGATGATGCTGTTTACAGACCTGAAAATTTTGCTATACTTAAATATTGCTATGATAATTATGAATATAATGCCGATATTAATGAGTTTATTGAGAAAATCTTCGATGTCCAAGAAGAGACTAATATTTTGCAGGAGACTATGGAAGAAGAAGATGCTGAAATTATGAGCTCATTGGATGAAAAAGATGACGAGGAGAGTGAAGAACAAAAGGAGGAAGAGAGGATTAGCTACCCATGCCCACCTTCTAATGAGAGTAACTCTTCAACTCATACATTATTTAATTTCCCTTCGTGCTTACCGAAGGATGATTGCCATGATAATTGCTATGATCCCATTGATTCGTTTAAAATATCTCTTTTTGATGAACTTGATGCTTGCTATGCTTGTGGCCATGATGCCAATATGAATTATGCTTATGGAGATGAACTTGCAATAGTACCCTATGTTAAATATGAAATTGTTGATATTGCACCCACACATGATAGTCCTATTATCTTTTTGAATTCTCCCAACTACACTATATCGGAGAAGTTTGCGCTTATTAAGGATTATATTGATGGGTTGCCTTTTACCGTTGCGCATGATAATTTTGATGAATATAATATGCATGTGCTTGCTGCTCCTACTTGCAATTATTATGAGAGAGAAACTATATCTCCACCTCTCTATGTTTCCAACACGATAAAATTGCAAGAAACTGCTTATGCTATGTATTGGCCTTTACTTGATGTGCATGAATTGTTCTTGTATGACAAGCCGATGCATAGGAAGAGATTTAGACTTCTTCATTGCATGATATATGTTGCTTTGTGCTCACTACTAAATGCCAAATCATTGTTAATTAAAATTGGCTTTGATATACCTTGGGATCCGAGTGGATCCATTACTTGAGCACTGTATGCCTAGCTTAATGGCTTTAAAGAAAGCGCTGCCAGGGAGACAACCCAGAAGTTTTAGGAAGTCATTTTATTCTGTTGAGTGCTTTTATAAAGTTTAAAAACAAAAAAATATAGAGGGGAACTTAAAACTTCTCAAAAAGAAAAGTGAAAGTGAGAAAGACGAGCACCGTGGAAGTGTGAGCTAGCCTTGAATTTCGTTAATGCCCATGGAAACTTTGTGAATCTCGATTATAGAAACTTTTCAACAAAAATAATTATCCCTTGTACAAATCCATTGTATTGTAAAAATAATGTGCCAAGATTTTCCTTTAGGATGATTAGATTGCTTGTTGGTATGTGCGGTGCAAAAACATAAACTTTGGCTGTAGTGCATGATTTTACATTTTTTACTGGAACATCAAAAGTTTCTGAAACTTTTTGTACAGTATTGCTATACAATTTTTTTATTTTGTCCTAATGTTTTAGAATTTTTGGAGTAACATAAGTATGGTTAAAGTTCAGATTACTACAAATTGTCCTGTTTAAGATAGATTCTGTTTTTGATGCATTGTTTTGCTTGTTTTGATGAAACTATCGATTTTATCGGTGGTATGAGCCATGGGGAAGTTATAATACAGCAGGGATAATGCAAAAATAAAATATTAATGGGTTTGCAATAGTACTTAACATAGTGATTTGCTTTATTATACTAACGGATCTCACCAATTTTTTGTTAAGTTTTATGTGGATGAAGTGATCAAAGATCGAGGAGGTCTCGACATGAGGAGGAGGAGAGGCAAGAGCTCAAGCTTGGGGATGCCCAAGGCACCCCAAGTAAATATTCAAGGAGACTCAAGCGTCTAAGCTTTGGGATGCCCCGGAAGGCATCCCATCTTTCTTCAACAAGTATCGGTATGTTTTCGTTTTCGTTTCGTTCATGTGATATGTGTAAATCTTGGAGCGTCTTTTGTGTTTAGTTTTCACTTTTGTTTTATGCACCATGCTGGTATGAGATAGTCCATGTTTGATTTATAGAATGCTCATTGCACTTCACTTATATCATTTGAGTATGGCTTTATAGAATGCTTCATGTGCTTCGCTTATATTATTTGAAGTTTGGATTGCCTGTTTCTCTTCACATGGAAAACCGTTATTTGTAGAATGCTCTATTGCTTCACTTATATTTATTAGAGCATGGTATTTTGGAGAAAGAATTAAACTCTCTTGATTCACTTATATCTATTTAGTGAGTCAACAGGAATTGGTCATTTGCATGGTTAGTCATAAAATCCTACATAAAACTTAAGGATCACTGAATATGATATGTTTGATTCCTTGCAATAGTTTTGCGATATAGAGATGGTAATATGTTGGAGGTACTAGTAAATGGTTGTGGTTAGTAAGAATATTGGTGTTTAGGTTTGTGATTCTCGAAGCATGCATGTATAGTCTCTCGTTATGCTATGAAGTTGGAGCATGATTTATTATTGATTGTCTTCCTTATGAGGGGCGGTCGGGGACGAGCGATGGTCTTTTCCTACCAATCTATCCCCCTAGGGGCATGCATAGTAGTACTTTGCTTCGAAGGCTAATAAACTTTTGCAATAAGTATATGAGTTCTTTATGACTAATGTGAGTCCATGGAATATACGCACTCTTACCTTTCCGCAATTTGCTAGCCTCTTCGGTACCGTGCATTACCCTTTCTCATCTCGAGAGTCGGTGAAAACTTCGCCGGTGCATCCAAACCCCGTGATATGATACGCTCTATCACACATAAGCCTTACTATATCTTCCTCAAAACAGCCACCATACCTACCTATTATGGCGTTTCCATATCCATTCTGAGATATATTGCCATGCAACTTCCACCGCTTCCATTTTGATGACTTGAGCATTCATTGCCATATTGCTTTGCATGATCATATAGCTGACATAGTAGTTATGGCTCACCCACCGTTCATCATTTTTTATACATGTTACGCTAGATCATTGCACATCCTGGTACACTGCCAGAGGCATTCATATAGTCATATTTTGTTATAGGTATCGAGTTGTAAGTAAATAGAAGTGTGATGATCATCAACTTTCATTATTAGAGCATTGTCCCAGTGAGGAATGGATGATGGAGACTATGATTCCACCACAAATTAGGATGAGACTCCGGACCAGAAAAAAAATAAAAAATAAATAAAAAGAAAATGAAAATGAAAGAAAGAAGGAAGAGAAGGGGTATGCTAATTCCACTCTTGTGCTTCAAAGTAGCACCGTGTTTTTCATATAGAGAGTCTCCTATGTTGTCACTTTCATATACTAGTGGGAATTTTTCATTATAGAGTTAGATGCACACCCACTTAGTGTTCATATTGAGCTTTCATACACTTATAGATCTTAGTGCATTAGTGTGACGACCCCAGCTTAATCATGCACTAACCATACACGCAAATGCAAACAATCAAGCCTAAGGACTCACTTGAAGATATCACACCACAACTCTAAAACAGAAATAAAGTCATACAAGCTTTATATTACAAGCCAGGGCCTCGAGGGCTCGAATACATAGCTCGATGGCATACAAGTGTTAGCGGAAGCTTCAGATATCTGGGTACAGATATAATACAGGAACAGAGATAAGCCTTTATAAAGGCGGGGAAAAATAAAATAGCGAGACAAGTCAAGGAACTCGCGCTGATAAACTTCCATAGTCTTGTTACCTTGAACGAGAATACGGAACTCGGCCTTCTTCCGGGCTATGACAGCTTGAGGAATGTAGCGGGCATGGAAAGCAATCTTGAATTCTGCCCAAGTGACGACGGTACCAGGTGGTAGGGTCTGTCGGTGAGTGGCCCACCATTGTGATGCGGGACCCTTCAGAAGGTATGTCACAAAGGTGACATAATTGGCCGGGGCGACATCAGCAGACTCCATCTCATAGGAGATGTCATGCAGCCAGTCATCGTCATCCAGCGGGTTGACTGTGTTGCGAAAGAATGATGGGTTGAGTCGCATAAATTTTGGCAAGGTGATGGAAGGTGGCTGCTGATTAGCATCAGGACAAGGAAACTGTTGCATAATCCCCGTCATGAATTGGCGGTTGAGTTCAAACTGTTGCATCATCGCTGCCATGTAGTCAAGTGGCGGCGGCAGTGGTGGATTGTTGTCAGCCATCCTGCTAATCCAACAGAGGTAGTTTAGCAGTTGCTTATGTGAGTGTTTAGCAATAAACACGATGTAACTCGACGTTATTTAATTAGTGCAACAGATGCTTAAAAGTAGACATTTAAGTCATACAGATCCATACACAGTCGGTTACAATCGGGCAGCATAACGGCGCAAATAGAAAAAAAACTAGACATGCTAGGCGGCACGCAGGCACGCGGTAAGGAAGTACACAACGAGACAGAGCAAAGGCTACATCAACGTAGGAGAAAACCACTGAAACGGGGTAGCTGCAAGTGCAGACGATGGATGTTCGTCGCAAAAGGATCCTGCGCTCCATGTGCACCCTGATGCAGAACCCGGTCTCGAGCTGAAAGAAGAGGTCCACGTGCAGGTGTGTGACCTCCCACAGCAGGCCAATCGATCCCTGATGGCATCTCGGTCCTGCTCAGGTAAAGAATGTGCTCCGGATGTATCCCTGCACGAACACCTGGTAGCAACTGCATCATAGCCTTATAGAGTCGTGCTCGAGTGGCAAACAACTCGACAACAAGAGCGCGAACGGTGCGATCCAGATCCTGAGTACACTGAATCAGAACTCGCTGATCGTAGCGACGAGGCTCGTACGGGGCACAGACAACTGTGTAGTATCCAGTAGCATCTCCAGCAGGGGCATACGGGATGTACCGATACTCAGAGGCATCCAAGTCAGCGCTAAACTGTCCTCGAAGACGTGCAACAGCAGAGTAGGCGGCATCATGGACTGCCATCTCAATCGTCATGCCGATACCGTGAAAACGATGCAGCTCAGTGTCTGAGTCATCCTGCTGATCGTAGATGCGAACATCAACGTAGTACTGCTCCTGGTTGAACTCACGATAAACCTCATAGACCATGTACTCGGGGCACCAACGGTATCCCAGCTTGATCAAGAGGGCGATCAGAACAGCTGGAAACCAAGGGACGTCTCGAGCCCAGGTGCGAAGCACAAGCTGCATCGTAGGGCGTGGGGGAAACAGACGGTCCATCTGAAACAAAGAAGATTCAGGATTGTCATTCGACGACGAGAAATATAACAGATCTGGAATGGAAAGGTTAAACAAAACAATGGAAAGGAAAATGATTATCAGACTAATCAGATCAATGACAGGGAAATCGCACTGATATCCAGCTCTCCGGATGGATGGAATTTATGAGATCCTAAGTGTCGGTGTTAGTAATTTTATTAAACCCGAATAGAAGAGAGATCAGAGTCCCAGAGTAAATATCGAGGAATAAAAGATCCTAATACCACCCAGTTGGCGACGTGGGCCCGTAAGCCACACAGCCAAGTTAGCAAAACAGTTTTCGACCACTAGACTCAACTTCGGCCAAGGAATTGGATAGGGGGATTCCTAGAGGCAGTCGGCTCTAATACCAACCTGTGACGACCCCGGCTTAATCGTGCACTAACCATACACGCAAATGCACATGATCAAGCCTAAGGACTCACTTGAAGATATCACAACACAACTCTAAAACATAAATAAAGTCATACAAGCTTTATATTACAAGCCAGGGCCTCGAGGGCTCGAAGACATAGCTTGATGGCATACAAGTGTCAGCGGAAGCATCAGATATCAGATTACAGATATAATACAGGAACAGAGATAAGCCTTTATAAAGGCGGGGCAAAATAAAATACTACGATCGAAAAGGCATAGGCCTCCTGCCCTGGACCCTCCGACCCTACTCCTGGTCGTCTGTCGGCTCCTCGTAGTAGTACTCACCAGGCGGGTAATAGTAGTAGCTGTCGGCGGGGGTAGCTGGCTCAGGGGCTTCGTCGTCTGGTGGCATCAAAAGGGATATGGGGAAAAAGAAAGAAAAGCAAACGTGAGTACTCATCCGAAGTACTCAGCAAGCAAGGATCTACACTACGTATGCAACATTTTCAAAGGGGGCTGTATATGTGGACTGGGCTGCAGAAATGCAAGAATAGAGGGGGAAAGCCTAGTCCTATCGAAGACTAGCATCTTCAAACATCTTCACCGATCTTGCAGCATTAGAAGAGTGCAGATTAACATAATGTAAAGTAGTAGTAATGTTATCAACCTCCTCGGCCAGAGATCCTTTCTCGACTCCCTGCGAGAAAGCAATCCCAGAGCCATACTATCCATTTCATCTCAAGTTCTAGTTGTACCGATCGGGATACAACTCTGAGCGTCCGTTACCGTAGGACAGGCTATCGATAGATTGTTTCTTCCCTGCAGGGGTGCACCAACTTACCCACCACGCTCGCTTAACTCCGGCCGGACACACTTTTCTGGGTCATGCCCGGCCTCGGCTAAGCAACACGCCGCAACCCGACCAAATGCTTAACAGAGAGGTCAGCACGCCGGACTAACCTATGCCCCCAGGGGTCTTGGGCCATCGCCCCGGACGCTCCTGCACGTTGCGTACACCGCCAGTGAGCAGACCTAGCAACCCCTTATACAAGTGCGGTTGCGTTCCCAGTCCAACCCAGCGTGTGCCGCCCTGTTGCTGACGTCTATTAAGCTTCGGCTAAAGTATACGACGCAGAACGCCCATACTATGCCCACGTGATGGTTAGTGCTATCAGGCCAGAGGCCCCTCGGATCAAATATCCAAACCGTTTAGTCGTTTAGGAGCGCGCGGAAACGAGCAGAGACTCACGATCGATGTGACCCCGTCGCCCTGTCTCGAGGACTTGCGGCAAGGGCTAAGAATTCCCGGCCACGCCTCGTGTTCAACTCTTGGGTACCCTCCAGGTAGACCCGATTACACATCACTCACAATTAAGCTCGCCCCGGAACCCCTCAGGGCCGACCCGTCTTTAGTGTCATGGTTTAGTGATCAATCATAGTATCCAAAGTATCCGTGTGTCTGACACCAAGGGGAACCCTGAGGAATCACCCTCGATGGAATTCCCTCTGATGTTACCGTCAAGGTGAACGAAGGAGGAATCACCCTCGAGGTCCACTCTTGAGGAGTTGCACGACGTCGTCGTTATCGGGGGTGGTGTAGGAGGAATCACCCTCGCTTACCACGACCGATTAACTAACCTACCAGGTTATCATCAGAAGTGCTGACGAGGTATCACCCTCGGCACTCGATATTAACCCAGTAGTGTCGAGCAACTATGGGGGAGTGACGTGCGGTGCCGGTGTCTAATCTTCGATCCCGTTGCTCGGGTCTTCTGATAATCCAGCAGGGCAGTCGGGATAATGTGGGGTCTCTGATGGTCTCTACCCAACCTATTCTAAGCAGTTTAGGATAACAGGTAATTATCAACAGCAGGTTACAAGTAAACAGGCTATGCAACAGATATAGGACAACAGTAGCAGCAGTAACTTCTAATGCAAGCATAAGAGAGAAGAGAGTGGGCGATATCGGAATGCTCAAAAAGGGGGTGCTTGCCTGCAAGCTCTGGGGCAAGTGGCTGGTCGTCGGGGACGTAGTCGTACTCCGGAGCGGCGTCTGCCTTAGGAGCTACATCAACGTCGGGGTCTAATCGAGAGAGAAAAGGGGGA
This sequence comes from Thinopyrum elongatum, assembly GCA_011799875.1. Lineage (NCBI taxonomy): Eukaryota > Viridiplantae > Streptophyta > Magnoliopsida > Poales > Poaceae > Thinopyrum > Thinopyrum elongatum. Next base: position 411,320,487 of record CM022298.1, on the reverse strand, counting down.
GGAAACAGGTAAACATAATGCAATCAAATGCAACACAGGGCATACTATGCTACAATGCAGTGCAGGGTTGCCTAAAGATATGTCTAACTCATTTTGGTTATTTTAGGATTAAAGTTGGATTTATTAACCAGTAGGTATGCAGTATTCATCTACCGGAATCGGACTAAAGGTTACGGGTTCTCGTACGTAGGGGGTTCCGGCGTCGAAATAGACGACACGATTAGATTCGTCTCGTCGTTCTGAGCAAGTTTCATGTTTTAAGTTTTTCGATCTGAGCTACGATTTAAAAGTTATGAATTTTCAAAGTTTAAAAGATTTTCTGGAATTATTTTTATTATCAGAAAATGATATATGATGTCAGCATGATGCCATGCTGACATCAGCTGGTCAACAGGTCGGCTAACTAGTCAAACCTGACATGTGGTTCCGGTGGGACCCACATGTCAGCCTCTGTTACTTTTAGCAGTGAATTAAATTGATCAGAGTTAATTAGGGGATGTGGGCCCCGGGTGTCAGTGAGTCATTAGTCTAAACTAATTATTTTCATTTATTTAATTCATTATTAGATTAATTATCCACGGGGGCCCACATGTCAGTGGCTGGGGTGAACAGTAACATGCGTTGTCCCCGGTCAACGAAGTCAACCATAGGCCAGGGGCCCACTGGCAGCGACCGTGGGCGGGCCCCATGCCTTGCCACGCTGGCGGGGCCACCGGAATCGCTCCGGCGAGCTCTCCGCGGCGGCGCGCTCGCCGGAGACCGTCGGAAAATCGCTGTGGTGCGGAGTCTGAGCCACATCCAACTGGGCTAGTGTGGCAGCTCGGGGATGGCCGGAGATGCGCCGGTGTTGAGCCGTGGCGGTGTTGAGCTACGGGCGAGCTCGGGCTCAGCGATGCAGAGCTCTAACGATCAAACGAAGAGGCTAGGCTGCAACGGGGTAGCACCAGGAGCACTACGACGTCTCTGGCGCGAGCAGAGGAGCATGGGAGCACGATGCTGGCCGGCCATGGCGGTGGTCGGAGCTCGGCCGTGATCAAATTCGGGGCTGGAGCTCACGCAGAAACAAAAGAGTTAGATAGCGAAGATCTACGCATTACGGGGAAGCCTACGGACATGCTCGCTCGACCGTTAGGTCACTGGAGCCACGCCGGCGACGAGCTCGCGCGGCGGCTGTTCGGCTATGAAGAAGATCGGCGACTACGAGTACGGGGAAGGGGAAGAAAGAGAGGGGTTCGACGCGGCGGCTTACAGTGCGGCTCACGGTGGCCCTTGGGGGGTTTAGTAGCTGTAGTCGAGCTCGAGTTCATCAGAGTTGCGCCGGCGATGCAGAAGAGGGACAAAGCTCGATACGTCCAGGTGAGGGCTCCCCGGCCCCGTTTAGTAGGTGTAGGCGACGTGGTCCGTCACGGTGCTCCTCCCAGACATGGTGGTGGCTCGCGGAGACACCAGGGACCGCGAGGTCGACGGAGTAGAGGCGGCGGTGGCGCTCGGTCGTCGGTGGATTAGAGGGAGAGAAGGGAGGAGCGAGCGAGGAGAGTGGGGGAGAATGAGCGGATGAGGACGGCGGAGAGGTGGAGGGGTCGACCTTATCCCCTCCACGGCCTCTGTAGCGTCGCCGTGTTGGTGTATCGTCGGTGTGCACCGGCGTGTCCACGGCCGTGGGACACGCGCGAGGGGAGAGAAAGGGAGGGCTACCTGGGCCGGATCGGGGCACTGTGCACTTAGGCCCAGTGCACAGTGCCTCGTTTTATTTTTCTGCTTCTCTTTTCTATTTTTCTTTTATTTATTTTCTGTTTTGAAATAGTTAGGCCACTTTTGCACTTTTATAAAATATAAGAGTTGACCCAAATATTACTGTGCAATGTTAGCTTTCACCAAAAATTGGTTTGAGCAAAGTTGGGTTTCATTTGCATTTGATTTTAATATAAATGGATTAAATAATTCTGTTTTAGTGTTGTTTCATATTGTTGGAGTCATTTAACTAGTTCCAATTCCATTGTTTATATTTTTATGAGTGCTTCTGGAATATTTGCTATTTAGTGAACATTTTTTCAACAGTGTTTAAGCAAATTTATTTTTGCACTTTTTGAATTTGAGTTGATTTTCATAATGGAGTTTGAATTGCTTTGGTTAACCACTATGTTTATGCACTGCAAATGATATGACTTGGCATTATTAGCAGTTGATCACAGTGGCTATTACACAGGGGTGTTACAAGTTCTCCTCCTCTAAAAGAAATTCTCGTCCCGAGAATTTAGGAGGTAGAAGGAAAGAGGTCGGGATATTCTTCGCGAAGACGGTCCTCACGTTCCCAAGTGGCTTCATCTTCAGTGTGATTCGACCACTGCACTTTCAGGAACTTGGTCGTCTTCTGACGAGTTCGATGTTCAGCTTCATCAAGGATGCGGATCGGATGCTCCTTATAAGATAACTCATCTTGCAATTCAAGCATCTCATGATCCACTGCGCGGTGCGGAGATTCCTTGAAGCATTTACGAAGTTGGGACACGTGGAAGACATCATGGATATGAGAGAATTGTGGTGGCAACTCCAATTTATATGCCACCTGTCCACGTCTGGCAACAATGCGAAAAGGACCAATATAGCGAGGAGCTAGCTTGCCCTTGATTCCGAATCGACGGGTGCCCTTCATAGGAGTGACACGCAGATAAGCTTGATCACCCGGTTGATAAGTCAGACCCCATCGTTTGCGATCATAGTTGCTCTTCTGGCGGTCCTGAGCTGCCTTGAGATTTTCTCGGACAATTCTGACTTGTTCTTTGGCATGTTGAATAATATCCGGTCCCACGAGAGGTCGTTCCCCAGTTTCTGACCAATTCAGAGGGGTTCGACACTTACGTCCGTATAGCACTTTGAATGGAGCCATCTTCAAACTGGCTTGATAACTGTTATTATAGGAGAATTCGGCAAACGGGAGAGATTCCTCCCACTTTTTACCGAATGATATAACACAAGCTCGAAGCATGTCTTCAAGTACTTGATTAACTCGCTCGACTTGGCCTTGGGATTGAGGATGATAGGCTGAACTCCATGTAATGTGAGTTCCCATAGCTTGTTGGAAACTTTCCCAGAACTTGGACGTGAAAAGACCGCCACGGTCCAAAATGATCTCCTTCGGAATTCCGTGGAGTGAAACGATTCTGGAGATATACAGCTCTGCTAGCTGGCTAGCAGTGATAGTCTCCTTGACAGGCAGAAAATGAGCAACCTTTGAAAGCTGGTCGACGACGACAAGAATAGCATCGTGACCTTTCTGAGACTTGGGAAGACCAGTAATGAAATCCATTTGCACTTTATCCCACTTCCACAAAGGAATAGGGAGTGGTTGAAGAATTCCAGCAGGCTTTTGATGTTCTGCTTTCACGCGACGACATACGTCACATTCAGCAACATAGCGAGCAATGTCCTGCTTCATTTTAGACCACCAGTATCTTTGTCGAAGATCCCGATACATCTTGGTACTGCCCGGATGGATAGACAATGGTGTATCATGAGCCTCCTTCATGACCTTGTCTGTCATAAGCTCGAAGCGAGGTACTACAATGCGGTCTCGGAAATATAAAGTTCCATCTTCAGCAATCGAGAAATCCCTGTACTTCTCAAGGTGAAGTTCTTTCTTCATCAAGTCAATTTTAGCATCTTTGGCTTGCGCTTCTTTGACAGCTTTCTCAAGATCTGGCTGTACCACAAGGTTATTAAGAGAACCCTTGGGAACAATTCGCAGATTCAGCTGAGTCAGTTCTGCATAAAGACGAGGTTGAGCTCGCCTAACCATGAGGTTGTTGCAATAGGACTTGCGGCTTAAGGCATCCACCATCACGTTAGCCTTGCCATGGGTATATGAAATACCACAATCATAGTCCGTAATTGTTTCCAACCATCTCTGCTGACGGAGATTAAGATCCGGTTGAGTGAACAAGTATTTCAGACTCTGATGATCGGTATAAATCTCACACCGGTTACCAAGAAGGTAATGACGCCATAACTTTAATGCATAGATCACTGCAGCAAGTTCAAGATCATGCACTGGATAATTTTCTTCATGAGGGCGCAATTGACGCGAAGCATACGCAATTACTCTTCGTTCTTGCATTAGGACACAGCCTAATCCCTGACGAGAGGCGTCGCAATATATGACAAAGTCCTTGCGAGAATCAGGAGGAGCAAGCACTGGAGCAGAAGTAAGCTTGTCCTTGAGGGTCTGGAAACTCTCCTGACACTTGTCTGTCCACTCAAACTTAACACCTTTGTGGAGCAGATTAGTCAGGGGCTTGGCGATCTTGGAGATGTTTTCGACAAATCGGCGGTAATAACTTGCAAGGCCGAGGAAACTTCGGACTTGCTTGGCATTCTTCAGAGGGGTCCAGTTAAGAATAGCCTGAACACGCTCCGGGTTAACGGCAATACCGTCCTTGGAAATCACATGTCCAAGGTAGGTCACTTCGGAAAGCCAGAATTCACATTTGGAGTATTTGGCATACAACTTGTGCTCTCGAAGCCTCTCCAGAACAAGGCGGAGATGTTCAGCATGTTCTTCCTTATTCTTCGAATATACTAGAATATCATCCAGATATACCACGACGAACTTGTCGAGATAATCCATGAATATATAATTCATCAGGCGGGAGAACGTAGCTGGAGCATTCGTTAGGCCAAATGACATGACGGTGTATTCATAAGAACCATAACGAGTGACGAATGCAGTCTTGGGAATATCTTCTTCACGGACACGGATCTGGTGATAACCCAACCTCAAGTCGAGTTCAGAGAACACCGAAGATCCAGCAAGTTGATCATATAAGTCATTGATCCGGGGAAGCGGATATTTATTCTGAATAGTTGCCTGGTTGATAGGACAATAATCTTGAACCAACCTATTCGTACCATCTTTCTTCTTGACAAAGAGAGACGGTGCTCCCCAGGCAGAGGAACTAGGACGGATGAAGCCCATCTTAAGTGATTTATCGATTTATTCCTTAAGCTCAATAAGGTGGTGCGGTGGCATCTTTTAAGGACGCTTCGCAATAGGAGTGGTGCCAGGCTTCAAGTCGATGACGAACTCGACAGCTCTAGCAGGGGGTATTCCTGGAAGTTCTTCTGGAAAGACATCCTCGAAGTCGCACACGACTGGAATGTTCTCGATCCCCTCAAGCGGAGAAGCGTTCAACGCGTTCAAGGCATAAATCTGAGCCTCGGCGTTCTGAGTGATGTGAGCTCGGTAATTCACTAACTCATCTGATGGATGAAGGAGGTGTACAACTTTAGTGGCACAATTGATTGAGGCGTAGTGAGCCTTCAACCAATCCATTCCCAGTATAAGGTCAATGCTGGAATTATTCAGAATTATTGGGAAGGCCTGGAACTTTCTATCTTCAATCACAACAGTGACTTCGGGGCTGAATATGGTGGCTTGGCACCGACCCGCGGGAGTGTTTACAACTAACGGATGGTGTAGTGTTTCACACTTAACGTCATGCAAGAGTGCAAAATGTTCTGACATGAATGAATGCGATGCTCCTGAATCAAATAAAACAGTTGCAGGTACTGAATTAACAAGAAGTGTACCCATCACAGTTGCTGGTTGTTCGGGGTCTTCATTCATGTTGACATGGAAGGCCTGCCCATGACCATAAGAAGGCCTGACATTGCTGTAGCGAGGCTGAGAATTCCCACGGCCATTACCACGGCCAGCAGGAGGAAGAGCCAACTGATTCTGCTTCTGAGAACAATCCCTAGCACAGTGACCTGGCTGGCCACACTTGAAGCATAGTCCACTGTCAGGACAAGGTGCAGGAGCTCGAGGTGCTGGAGCATGCAGAGGCTGCCTCGGTGGTGGAGGAGGCAGATGAGGTGTGGCGTATGCAGGCCTATACACTGGAGCTGCTGGATGGTACATGCTCTGTGGAATCCAGATGCGGCGCTTCTAGGAAGACAAGCCTGAAGATGAGCCCACTTCACGAGTGCGTCTGGTCGCTTCCTTATGCTTCTTCAGACCAGTCTCGACCATGATGGCCTTGTTCACCAAGGTGGCGAAGTCAGGAAAATCTTGGACGAGCAGGGCTAACTGAATGTCATGGTGCAGCCCTTCACGAAACTTCTCTTGCCTTCGGGCATCGGTGGGGATATCTTCTTCAGCATAGCGAGACAAGTCAAGGAACTCGCGCTGATAAACTTCCATAGTCTTGTTACCTTGAACGAGACTACGGAACTCGGCCTTCTTCCGGGCTATGACAGCTTGAGGAATGTAGCGGGCACGGAAAGCAATCTTGAATTCTGCCCAAGTGACGACGGTACCAGGTGGTAGGGTCTGTCGGTGAGTGGCCCACCATTGTGATGCGGGACCCTTCAGAAGGTATGTCGCAAAGGTGACATAATTGGCGGGGCGACATCAGCAGACTCCATCTCATAGGAGATGTCATGCAGCCAGTCATCGGCATCCAGCGGGTTGACTGTGTTGTGAAAGAATGACGGGTTGAGTCGCATAAATTCTGGCAAGGTGATGGAAGGTGGCTGCTGATTAGCATCAGGACGAGGAAACTATTGCATAATCCCCGTCATGAATTGGCGGTTGAGTTCAAACTGTTGCATCATCACTGCCATGTAGTCAGGTGGTGGCGGCGGTGGTGGATTGTTGTCAGACATCCTGCTAATCCAACAGAGGTAGTTTAGCAGTAGCTTATGTGAGTGTTTAGCAATAAACACGATGTAACTCGACGTTATTTAATTAGTGCAACAGATGCTTAAAAGTAGACATTTAAGTCATACAGATCCATACGCAGTCGGTTACAATCGGGCAGCATAACGGCGCAAATAGAAAAAAAAACTAGACATGCTAGGCGGCACGCAGGCACGCGGTAAGGAAGTACACAACGAGACATAGCAAAGGCTACATCAACGTAGGAGAAAACCACTGAAACGGGGTAGATGCAAGTGCGGACGATGGACGTTCATCGCAGAAGGATCCTGCGCTCCATGTGCACTCTGATGCAGAACCCGGTCTCGAGCTGAAAGAAGAGGTCCACGTGCAGGTGTGTGACCTCCCACAGCAGGCCAATCGATCCCTGATGGCATCTCGGTCCTGCTCGGGTAAAGAATGTGCTCCGGATGTATCCCTGCACGAACAGCTGGTAGCAACTGCGTCATAGCCTTATAGAGTCATGCTCGAGTGGCAAACAACTCGACAGCAAGAGCGCGAACGGTGCGATCCAGAGCATGAGTACACTGAATCAGAACTCGCTAATCATAGCGACGAGGCTCGTACGGGGCACAGACAGCTGTGTAGTATCCAGTAGCATCTCCAGCAGGGGCATACGGGATGTACCGATACTCAGAGGCATCCAAGTCAGCGCTAAACTGTCCTCGAAGACGTGCAACAGCAGAGTAGGCGGCATCATGGACTGCCATCTCAATCGTCACGCCGATACTGTGAAAATGATGCAGCTCAGTGTCTGAGTCATCCTGCTGATCGTAGATGCGAACATTAGTGTAGTACTGCTCCTGGTCGAACTCACGATAAACCTCATAGACCATGTACTCGGGGCACCAGCGGTATCCCAGCCCGATCAAGAGGGCGATCAGAACAGCTGGAAACCCAGGGACGTCTCGAGCCCAGGTGCGAAGCACAAGCTGCGTCGTAGGGCATGGGGGAAACATACGGTCCATCTGAAACAAAGAAGATTCAGGATTGTCATTCGACGATGAGAAATATAACAGATCTCGAATGGAAAGGTTAAACAAAACAATGGAAAGGAAAATGATTATCAGACTAATCAGATCAATGACAGTGAAATCGCACTGATATCCAGCTCTCTGGGTGGACGGAATTTACGAGATCCTAAGTGTCGGTGTTACTAAATTTATTTAACCCGAATAGAAGAGAGATGAGAGTCCCAGAGTAAAGACGAGGAATAAAAGATCCTAATACCACCCAGTTGGTGACGTGGGCCCGTAACCCACACAGCCAAGTTAGTAAAACAGTTTTCGGTTACTAGACTCAACTTCGGCCAAGGAATTGGATAGGGGGACACCTAAAGGCAGTCGGCTCTGATACCAACCTGTGACGACCCCGGCTTAATCGTGCACTAACCATACATGCAAGTGCACATGATCAAGCCTAAGGACTCACTTGAAGATATTACAACACAACTCTAAAACATAAATAAAGTCATACAAGCTTTATATTACAAGCCAGGGCCTCGAGGGCTCGAAGACATAGCTCGATGGCATACAAGTGTTAGCGGAAGCATCAGATATCTGGGTACAGATATAATACAGGAACAGAGATAAGCCTTTATAAAGGCGGGGCAAAATAAAATACTATGATCGAAAAGGCATAGGCCTCCTGCCCTGGACCCTCCGACCCTACTCCTGGTCGTCTGTCGGCTCCTCGTAGTAGTACTCGCCAGGTGGGTAGTAGTAGTAGCCCTCGGCGGGGGCAGCCGGCTCAGGGGCTTCGTCGTCTGGTGGCATCAAAAGGGATATGGGGAAAAAGAAAGAAAAGCAAACGTGAGTACTCATCCGAAGTACTCAGCAAGCAAGGATCTAGACTACATATGCAATATTTTCAAAGAGGGCTGTATATGTGGACTGGGCTGCAGAAATGCCAGAATAGAGGGGGAAAGCCTAGTCCTATCGAAGACTAGCACCTTCAAACATCTTCATCGATCTTGCAGCATTAGAAGAGTGCAGATTAACATAATGTAAAGTAGTAGTAATGTTATCAACCTCCTCGGCCAGAGATCCTTTCTCGACTCCCTGCGAGAAAGCAATCCCAGAGCCATACTATCCATTTCATCTCAAGTTCTAGTTGTACCGATCGGGATACAACTCCGAGCGTCCGTTACCGTAGGACAGGCTATCGATAGATTGTTTCTTCCCTGCAGGGGTGCACCAACTTACCCACCACGCTCGCTTAACTCCGGCCGGACACACTTTTCCGGGTCATGCCCGGCCTCGGCTAAGCAACACACCGCAACCCGACCAAATGCTTAACAGAGAGGTCAGCACGCCAGACTAACCTATGCCCCCAGGGGTCTTGGGCCATCGCCCCGGACGCTCCTGCACGTTGCGTACACCGCCGGTGAGCAGACCTAACAACCCCTTATACAAATGCGGTTGCATTCCCAGTCCAACCCAGCGTGTGCCGCTCTATTGCTGACATCTATTAAGCTTCGGCTGAAGTATACGACGCAGAACACCCATACTATGCCAACGTGATGGTTAGTGCTATTAGGCCAGAGTCCCCTCGGATCAAATATCCAAACCGTTCAGTGGTTTAGGAGCACGCGGAAACAAGCAGAGACTCACGATCGAGGTGACCCCGTCGCCCCGTCTCGAGGACTTGCGGCAAGGGCTAAGAATGCCCGGCCACGCCTCGTGTTCAACTCTCAGGTACCCTCCAGGTACACCCGATTACACATCACTCACAATTAAGCTCGCCCCGGTACCCCTCAGGGCCGACCCGTCTTTAGTGTCATGGTTCAGTGATCTGTCATAGTTTCCAAAGTATCCGTGTGTCTGACACCAAGGGGAACCCTGAGGAATCACCCTTGATGGAATTCCCTCTGATGTTACCGTCAAGGTGAACGAAGGAGGAATCACCCTCGAGGTCCACTCTTGAGGAGTTGCACGACGTCGTCGTTATCGGGGGTGGTGTAGGAGGAATCACCCTCGCTTACCACGACCGATTAACTAACCTACCAGGTTATCATCAGAAGTGCTGACGAGGTATCACCCTCGGCACTCGATATTAACCCAGTAGTGTCGAGCAACTATGGGGGAGTGACGTGCGGTGCCGGTGTCTGATCTTCGATCCCGTTGCTCGGGTCTTCTGATAATCCAGCGGGGCAGTCGGGATAATGTGGGGTCTCTGATGGTCTCTACCCAACCTATTCTAAGCAGTTTTGGATAACAGGTAATTATCAACAGCAGGTTACAATTAGTTGCATGGCAATCCCTACTCCTCGCATAGATATCAATTGATGGGCATCTTCATAGCCCGTTGGTTAGCCGCATCGATGTGAGACTTTCTTACTTTTTTGTCTTCTCTATATTTACCCCTATCATCATACTCTATTCCACCCATAGTGCTATATCCATGGCTTGCGCTCATGTATTGGGTGAGGGTTGAAAAAGTTGAAGCGCGTTAAAAAGTATGAACCAATTGCTCGGCTTGTCATCGGGGTTGTGCATGATAAATACTTTGTGTCAAGAAGACAAAGCATGATAAGACTATATGATTTTGTAGGGATAGCTTTCTTTAGCGTTGATATTTTGAAAGACATGATTGTTTGTTGGGATGCCTGAGTATTGATGTCTTTATGTCAAATTATAGACTATTGCTTTGAATCACTTATGTCTTAATATTCATGCCATGATTAGATTTATGATCAAGTTTATGCTAGGTAGCATTCCACATCAAAAATTATCTTTTTTATCATTTACCTACTCGAGGATGAGCAGGAATTAAGCTTGGGGATGCTGATACGTCTCCATCGTATCTATAATTTTTGATTGTTTCATGCCAATATTATACAACTTTTACATACTTTTGGCAACAATTTATATGATTTATTGGACTAACCTATTGATCCAGTGCCCAGTGCCTGTTCCTGTTTGTTGCATGTTTTTTGTTTCACAGAATATCCATATCAAACGAAGTCCAAACGTGATAAAAATTTGTGGAGAATTATTTTGGAATATTTGTGATTTTTGGGAGGTGGAATCAATGCAAACGGGGGCCCACAGCTCCCAAGATACACCAGGGCGCGCCCCAGGCCCCAGGCACACCCAGGTGTCTTGTGCCCTCCTCGTAAGTTGGTTGGAGCTCTACTTCGGGTGCAAGGAAGCTTATATCCAGAGAAAACCGTGTTAAAATCTGAGCGCAATCGGAGTTACGGATCTCCGGGAATTTAAGAAACGGTGAAGGGCCAGAAAACAGGAACGCGAAACAGAAGAGAACTGAGAGACAGATCCAATCTCGCCCCTCCACCGCCATGGAGGCCATAGACCAAAGGGGAACCCTCCTCCCATCTAGGGGGAGGCCAAGGAATAAGAAGAAGGAGGGGGGCTCTCTCCCCCTCTCTCCCGGTGGCGCCGGTACGCCGCCGGGCAATCGTCGTGTGACGGCGATCTACTCCAACAACTCCGTCATCTTCACCAACAACTCCATCACCTTTTCCCATCTATATTCAACGGTCCACTCTCCCACAACCCGCTGTATCCTCCACTTGAACATGGTGCTTTATGCTTCATATTATTATCCAATACTATGTTGCCATCCTATGATGTTTGAGTAGATCTATTTTGTCCTATGGGTTGATAGATGTTCATGATTGGTTTGAGTTGTATATTTTATTTTGGTGTTGTCCTACGGTGCCCTCCGTTTCGCACAAACGAAGGGATCCCCGCTGTAGGGTGTTGCAATACGTTCATGGTTTGCTTATGGTGGGTGGCGTGACTGACAGAAGCACAGACCCGAGTTTGGGGGTCATTGCGTATGGGATAAAGAGGACTTGATACTTAATGCTATGGTTGGGTTTTACGACCTTAATGATCTTTAGTAGTTGCGGACACTTGCTAGAGTTCCAATCATAAGTGCATATGATCCAAGTAGAGAAAGTATGTTAGCTCATGCCTCTCCCTCATATAAAATTGCAACGATGATCACCGGTTTAGTTATCGATCACCTAGGGACAATTCCCCAAATCCTATCACCACTTTTCCACACTCACTTTATTAAATTGTTTCTTTATTTAAACATCACCTAACTTTTATTTTCACGATCTTTATTATCTTGCAAACCTATCCACATCTACAAAATACTTCTAGTTTTATACTTGTTCTAGGTAAAGCAAACATCAAGTGTGCATAGAGTTGTATCGGTGGTCGATAGAACTTGAGGGAATATTTGTTCTACCTTTAGCTCCTCGTTGGGTTCGACACTCTTATTTATCGAAAAGGCTACAAATGATCCCCTATACTTGTGGGTTATCATTCACCACAGACCTATGGGTCCATAACTAGTAGCTAGATGGCTTCTTCTCTCTCTTTGATCTTCAATACAATGTTCTCCTCGATGTTCTTGGAGTTCTATTCGATGTAATCTTCTTTTGCGGTGTGTTGGTTGGGATCCGATGAATTGTGGGTTTATGATATGAATATTTTTGAATATTAATTGAGTCTTCTCTGAACTCTTTTATGCATGATTGTTATAGCTTTGTATTTCTCTTCGATCTATCAGTTTGGTTTGGCCAACTAGATTGATTTATCTTGCAATGGGAGAGGTGCTTTGTAATGGGTTCAATCCTGCGGTGCTCTATATCTTAGTGACAGAAAGGGAGAAGACACATATTTGTATTATTGCCATTAAGGATAAAAAGACGGGGTTTATTCATATTGATTGGGTTTACTTTGTCTAAATCATGCCATTTTGCTTAAGGTGTTACTCTGTTTTATACTTAATACCCTAGATGCATGCTTGATAGCGGTCGATGGATGGAGTAATAGTAGTAGATGCAGGCATGAGTTGGTCTACTTGTCTCGGACGTGATGCCTATATATATGATCATTGCCTTGAATATTGTCATAACTATGCGCTTTTCTATCAGTTGCCCAATAGTAATTTGTTCACCCAGCGTATGTTATGTGCTTGAGAGAGAAGCCTCTAGTGAAAACTATGGCCCTCGGGTCTACTTTTATCATATATAAAAACACAAAAATACCTTGCTGCCATTTTATTTATTTTATTTTGTTTTGCAATTTATTTATTTACATATCACTACGAGATTTAATCCTTGCAAGTAACCACCGAGGGATTGACAACCCCCTTGTTTGCGTGGGGTGCAAGTATTTGCTTTGGTGTGTGTGCATGTACTACTAACGAGGTTCTGTGTGGTTCTCCTACTGGATTGATAACCTTGGTTCTTAACTGAGGGAAATACTTATCTCTATTGTACTGCATCATCCTCTCCTCTTCGGGGAAATCCCAACGCAACTCACAAGTAGCACACCGCCACAACAAGTTTTCACTCAGGGGATCGTCTTCACCGACTGTGAAGCAAGAAAGAAATTTCAGAGGCTCGGTACAAGGAAGATCAAAGTATCCAAGTGGGCTTGCGATTCAACACTCGCTAAGGTAGGTATTTCTAATGATTTCAATTTGCTTTGTGATAATGCCAGGTTGCGTCATTTTGTTTATGAGGGATGTAATACATACGAACACATGGTGCTTGAGTTTCTCAGTACTCTCTCGCATAATGTTGGTTTGATGCCAAATACATATGAGGAAGAGAGGATCACTTTCCATCTCTTGGACCAAGATTTTGACATCACTCTTGATGAGTGGTGTAACCACTTTGGCTTCCGCAACAACCATGATGACATCTGCTATGTTTATGAGTATACTGACCCGTGATAGGTCTCCAACATATCTATAATTTATGAAGTATTCATGCCATGTTTACAACAATTTTATATGGTTTTGGTATGATTTGGATGGAACTAACCCGGACTGACGCTGTTTTCAGCAGAACTACCGTGCTGTTGTTTTTTGTGCAGAAATAAAAGTTCCCCAAATGGAACGAAACTTTTTGACGATTCTTTTTGGAACAAAAGAGGCACTAGAAGCTTCGTGGGAGGGCCAGAAGACCCACGAGGTGGGCACAACCCACCAGGGTGTGCCAGAGGAGCCTGGCTTGCCCCGGTGGGTTGTGCTCACCTCGAGGCCCATCTTCGCGTGATTCCAACGCTGAAAAATCCTATAAATAGAGAAACCATCAGAAATAACCCAAGATCAGAAGTTTCGCCGCCGCAAGCCTTTGTAGCAACGAAAAACCAATCTAGACCCCGTTCCGGCACCCTGCCGGAGGGGGAAATCATCACCGGTGGCCATCTTCATCATCCCGGCGGCCACCATGATGAGGAGGGAGTAGTCCACCATCGAGGCTGAGGGTTTGTATCAGTAGCTATGTGTTTAATCTGTCTCTCTCTCATGTTCGTGAATTGGCACGATCTTGATGTATCGCGGGCTTTGTTAATATAGTTGGATCGTATGGTGTTTTCCCCTCTCTATCTTGTGATGAATTGAGTTTTCCCTTTGAGATTTCGTTTTATCGGATTGAATATTTTATGGATTTGAGAACACTTTATGTATGTCTTGCTATGAATATCTGTGGTGACAATGGGGTATCATATTGATTCACTTGATATGTGTTTTGGCACTAAACTCGCGGATTCCCGAGGTGACATTGGGGTAATCTATGCATAGGGGTTGATGCACGTTCTCGTCTTTGTTTCTCCGGTAGAAATCTTGGGGCACTCTTTGAGGTTCTTTGTGTTGGATTGAGTATTATGAATCTGAAATTGTTTGATGCATATCATATAATCAACTCACGGGTACTCGCGGTGACATTAGAGTATCTAGGTGACATTAGAGTTGGTTTATGTGTATCATATGGTGCTATTTTAGTATGAACTCTTGGTTAGATCGATCGGAAAGAATAGCTTGGTGTTATTTTAGTACGAACTCTAGGATAGATTGATCGGAAAGAATAGCTTTGAGGTGGTTTCGTACCCTACAAACAATTTCTTCTTATGTTCTCCGCTAGATAAGAACTTTGGAGTGATTCTTCATCGCACGTTGAGGGATAGTTATATGATCCAATTATATTAGCATTGTTGAGAGATTGCACTAGCGAAAGTACGAACCCTAGGCTTCATTTTCAAGCATTGCAATACCGTTTGTGCTCTGTTTTATCAATTGTTACCTTGATGTTTTTTATTGTTACTATTACAAAAATCAATATCTACTATCATTACTACGCTTGTATCACCATCTCTTCGCCGAACTAGTGCACCTATACAAATTACCATTGTATTTGGTGTGTTGGGGACACAAAAGACTTTTTTTATTTGGTTGCAGGGTTGTTTGAGAGAGACCATCTTCATCCTACGCCTCCCATGGATTGATAAACCTTAGGTCATCCACTTGAGGGAAAATTGCTACTGTCCTACAAAACTCTGCGCTTGGAGGCCCAACACGAGTCTACAAGGACAAGTTGTGTAGTAGACATCAAGCTCTTTTCTAGCGCCGTTGCCAGGGAGGTGAGTGCATGAAGGTATATCTTTAGATCTTGCAATCGAATCTTTTAGTTTCTTGTTTTATCACTAGTTTGGTTTGTAAAAGAAAACTACAAAAAAAATGGAATTGAGGTGGCCTCATATTATTCGTCTTTATCATGTCTTTCTTGAAAATGATGAAAAAAAATTGTGCACAATTGATAGAAGAAGAATTCAACAAAATGTTTGGCATAAATGATAATCATGATTGCAATGTTGTTAGTATGAACTCTATGAATATCCATGATGCTAATGATATGCAAAGCCATAAGCTTGGGGATGCTATATTTGGTGAAGATGTTATTTTTTGTCCCCCAAGTTTTGATGAGAAAAATTATTATGATGATAGCATGCCTCCTATTTATGATGATTATATTGATGAAAGTGGATTTGTAAGAGTGTCAACTCTAGGTAGTAATGATCCCGCTATTTTGGAGGGTGTTGAATCTCATTCTAATAATTATGAAAGTGGATTTGGAGAGGTCATGACTTTATTTAATGATGAATCCACTATTTTGGAAGAGGTTTCAATTGATTATGAAAACAATGTAGCTATCTATGATGATTATGGTGATGACATGTATGCTATAAAAAATAATGATAACCATGAAACTTGTCATCATGATTTTAATTTTCAAACACATGATAGTTATGTTGTCGAATTTGCTCCCATTACTATTAATGAGAATAAATTTGCTTATGTGGCGTGTAATAAAATTTATATGCTGGTGGATCATGAAAAGAATGCTTTATGTGATAGCTATATTATTGAATTCATTCATGATGCTACTGAAAATTATTATGAGAGGGGAACATATGCTTTTACATATTGCAATAATATCGAGTTTCTTCTCCATGTGTTGAAAATCTTGGAGCTTTTCTTTCCTATGCTAGTTGATTCTTGTTCCCATAAGTTGTTTGCTCACAAAATCCCTATGCATAGGAAGTGGGTTAGACTTAAATGTGCTAGTCATATGCTTCATGATGCTCTCTTTGTGTTTCAATTCTTTACTTTTATGCGAGCATCATTGAAATATCATGCCTAGCTAAAAAGGCATTAAAGAAAAGCGCTTGTTGGGAGACAACCCAACACTTACACCTACTGTTTTTGTGTGTTCACATGATTAGGCTACTATAGTAATCATGTTTTATAGCTTTTGTTTCAATAAAGTACCAAGTAAAGCCTTTGGGATAGTGTGGATGATAGTTGACTTGATTCTGTGCCAAAACATAAAATTTTGTGCCCAGTAACAGAATTGTTAAAATTCACTGGAGCGTTGAAAAATTCTGAATGTTTTACAGTTCATGAGTAAACAAATTTTATACGTTGTCCTATTTTTCAGAATTTTTGGAGTTGCAGAAGTATGACTAAAATTTGGATCTTTACGCACTGTTCTGTTTTTGACAGATTCTCTTTTCAATGCATAGTTTGCTTGTTTAATAGTTTCTATGGCTTATATTGGTCAATATAAGTTGTAGAAATTGTAGGGTACAGTAGGCATTGTGTGAGAACAATTATGAATTTTATCATGACAGTACCAAAGTGAATGATTTGTCTTTATCATACTAACCCATCTCACGAAGTTTCGTTAAGTTTTGTGTGATTTAAGTTTTCAAGTTTCGGGTGAGATATCGATATGAGGAGAATAAGGAGTGACAAGACCCTAAGCTTGGGGATGACCAAGGCACCCCAAGGTAATATTCAAGGAAGATCCAAGCAATTAAGCTTGGGGATGCCCCGGAAGGCATCCCCTCTTTCGTCTTCAGCATTATCGGTAACCTTACTTGGAGCTATATTTTCATTCATCACATGATATGAGTTTTGCTTGGAGAGTCATTTTATTTTCTTAGGATTTTATTGCTGTTATTTATAATAATGTTTTGCATCTCTTACTTCAATAAAAGTGGCAAGGATAGCCTTCACCATGCTTATTTTGCAAGTATATGAGTTGCTGTTTCAAAACAGAAAGTTTATCGCTGTTGCAAAAATTCTCTAGAAAAGTCCGAATGTGTTAAAATGTTGTTTTTTTGTAAAATAATATATGATAAATTTTCTACAGTGTAGTAAATTTTCAGAATTTTTGGAGTTAGGGAAGTGTGAGTAAAATTGCACTCTTTACAGACTGTACTGTTTAGACAGATTGCTGTTATGTTTGCATATGTTTGCTTGTTTAATGATTCTATTTGAGGATAGGACTGTTAAATATGTAGACGCATTTAGTATGCAATGTTAAATAATAATTTTAGTGATTTTCTACAGTAGATAATGATAAGGTTTTTGCATTGATTTATACTAACTTATCTCACGAAGTTCTTGTTGAGTTTTGTGTGGATGAAGTTTTTAAGATTCAGGGAAACCGTGATATAAAAGGAATTAAGGAGACACAAAAGCTCAAGCTTGGGAATGCCCAAGGCATCCCAAGATAATATTTCAAGAAGTCTCAAGCATCTAAGCTTGGGGATGCCCCGGTAGGCATCCCACCTTTCTTCATCAACAATTATCGGTTAGCCTCGGTTGAGCCTAAGTTTTTGCTTCTTCACATGATGTGTGCTATTATTAGAATGTCATTTTATTTTGTTTTGCTTGCTGTTTTAATAAAATACTTAGATCTGAATTTTTTTTAAATTTGAGAGAGTCCTCAAATAGCTACCCATTTCCTTAACTACTCGCTTGAACTTCACTTATATCTTTTTGGAGTAGCTTGTCATTTACTCTTGTGCTTCACTTATATCCTATGAGTAAATTGTTGAATGCCATGAAGTTGAATTTATATGTTCATATCATGCCTAGTAGTAGATTCACTTTGGGTTTAGAAATTGAAATCTTTTGAAGCTTGACAATCACAATATTGGCCATACAAGCAATTCATGAATGATTAGTATAAGGAAGAGAACTTTCACATATAAATATATTATCTTGGACATCTTCTATGATTGTGAATACCCATTAATTATTTTCAAACTTGTGCAAATTAGTTGAAGTTGGACAAGGAAGACAACGTAATGAGTTATGGTCGTGTATATTTGCATAGAAGTTATATTGTTATGGATCCTCCAACATGTGGTGTTTGCCTAGGATCTTTTGCTAGCGAAAAATTTGTACTAAGTAGAGATACTACTTGTGCATCCAAAAACCCTTAAACCCAGTTTCTTGCTATGAGTGTCCACCATACCTACCTATGGATTGAATAAGATCCTTCAAGTAAGTTGTCATCGATGCATAAAGCAATAAAAATTGCTCCTAAATATGTTTGATCTTTTATTATAAGGGAAAATTGAGCGTTGTACGAACTTGTGATGGCAAAGTAATAAAAGTGACAGACTGCATAATAATGGTTGCTATCATAAGGGGCAATATAACATGACGTTCCTTTGCATTAAGAGTTTGGGCATCCAAAAATAAAAAGCGCATGACAACCTCTGCTTCCCTCTGCGAAGGGCCTATCTTTTACTTTCAGTATTTACTTTTATGCAAAGAGTCAATAGTATACATTCTCATTTCAACCTCAATTATTCTCTAGTTGGCAAGCATCATGTGGTGGGGAAAGATCTAGGCACATATGACCAGTCAAATATATTTGATCATGACTTATTATTGTTGACAATTATCTTTATGATAAATGAGTTGGGAGGCGAAACATTAAGCCCCTATCTTTCTCTGTGTTCGATGGGTGCCATATGTTTTAAGAATATGATTTGAGTACTAGCAATCATAGAAGACTATATGATGATTGAGTATGTGGAGCTCTTACTTAGATTTTGTTGAATAAGTTGAATTGCAATTGTTTGGTGACTAAGAATATAGGTTGTTGAGTTTCAAGAGAATTCATTGTTTCAACCTTAACATGTGAATTGGTTGCTACTTTAACATGAGAAGTTTTATGAGAAAGAATCGCTGTTAAGATGCTAGGAAAAGTGATTGAAATTATCATTGATCAAACTTATGCACTTTGCTAGCATTCACACTTCATAAATTATTTCTTTTATCATTTACCTACTCGAGGACGAGTAGGAATTAAGCTTGGGGATGCTGATACGTCTCCAACGTATCTATAATTCATGAAGTATTCATGCCATGTTTAAAACAATTTTATATGGTTTTGGTATGATTTGGATGGAATTAACCCGGACTGACGCTGTTTTCCGCAGAACTACCGTGGTGTTGTTTTTGTGCAGAAATAAAAGTTCCCCAAATGCAACGAAACTTTTGGACGATTTTTTTGGAACAAAAGAGGCACTAGAAGCTTCGTGGGAGGGCCAGAAGACCCACGAGGTGGGCATAACCCACCAGGGCATGCCAGAGGGGCCTGGCTTGGCCCGATGGGTTGTGCTCACCTCGAGGCCCATCTTCGTGTGATCCCAACTCTGAAAAATCCTATAAATAGAGAAACCACCAAAAATAACCCTAGATCAGAAGTTCTGCCGCCGCAAGCCTCTGTAGCCATGAAAAACCAATCTAGACCCCGTTCCGGCACCCTGCCGGAGGGGGAAATCATCACCGGTAGCCATCTTCATCATCCCGGCGGCCACCATGATGAGGAGGGAGTAGTCCACCCTCGGGGCTGAGGGTTTGTACCAGTAGCTATGTATTTAATCTCTCTTTCTCTCTCTCGTGTTCTTGAATTGGTACGATCTAGATGTATCATGGGCTTTGTTAATATAGTCGGATCATATGGTGTTTCCCCCTCTCTATCTTGTGATGAATTAAGTTTTCCCTTTGAGATTTTGTTTTATCGGATTGAATACTTTTATGGATTTGAGAAAACTTTATGTATGTCTTTCTATGAATACCCGTGGTGACAATGGGGTATCATATTGATTCACTTGATATGTGTTTTGGCACTAAACTAGCGGATTCCTGAGGTGACATTGGGGTAATCTATGCGTAGGGGTTGATGCACGTTCTCATCTTTGTTTCCAGTAGAAATCTTGGGGCACTCTTTGATGTTCTTTGTGTTGGATTGAGTATTATGAATATGAAATTGTTTGATGCATATCATATAATCAACTCACGGATACTCGCGGTGACATTGGAGTATCTAGGTGACATTAGAGTTGGTTGATGTGTATCATATGGTGTTATTTTAGTACGAACTCTTGGTTAGATCGATCGGAAAGAATAGCTTGGTGTTATTTTAGTACGAACTCTAGGATAGATTGATCGGCAAGAATAGCTTTGAGGTGGTTTCGTACCCTACAAAGAATTTCTTCTTATGTTCTCCGCTAGATAAGAACTTTGGAGTGATTCTTCATCGCACGTTGAGGGATAGTTATATGATCCAATTATATTAGCATTGTTGAGAGATTGCACTAGTGAAAGTATGAACCTTAGGCTTCATTTTCAAGCATTGCAATACCGTTTGTGCTCTGTTTTATCAATTATTACCTTGATGTTTTTTATTGTTACTATTACAAAAATCAATATCTACTATCATTACTACGCTTGTATCACCATCTCTTCGCCGAACTAGTGCACCTATACAAATTACCATTGTATTTGGTGTGTTGGGGACACAAGAGTCTTTTTTTTATTTGGTTGGAGGGTTGTTTGAGAGAGACCATCTTCATCCTACGCCTCCCATGGATTGATAAACCTTAGGTCATCCACTTGAGGGAAAATTGCTACTGTCCTACAAAACTCTGCGCTTGGAGGCCCAACACGAGTCTACAAGAACAAGTTGTGTAGTAGACATCAAGCTCTTTTCTGGCGCCGTTGCCGGGGAGGTGAGTGCATGAAGGTATATCTTTAGATCTTGCAATTGAATCTTTTAGTTTCTTGTTTTACCACTAGTTTGGTTTGTAAAAGAAAACTACAAAAAAATGGAATTGAGGTGGCCTTATATTATTCGTCTTTATCATGTCTTTCTTGAAAATGATGGAAAAGAAAATTGTGCTCAATTGATAGAAGAAGAATTCAACAAAATGTTTGGCATACATGATAATCATGATTGCAATGTTGTTAGTATGAACTCTATGAATATCCATGATGCTAATGATATGCAAAGCCATAAGCTTGGGGATGCTATATTTGGTGAAGATGTTATCTTTTGTCCCCCAAGTTTTGATGAGAAAAATTATTATGATGATAGCATGCCTCCTATTTATGATGATTATATTGATGAAAGTGGGTTTGTAAGAGTGTCAACTCTAGGAAGTAATGATCCCACTATTTTGGAGGGTGTTGAATCTTATTCTAATAATTATGAAAGTGGATTTGGAGAGGTCATGAATTTATTTAATGATGAATCCACTATTTTGGAAGAGGTTTCAATTGATTATGAAAAAAAGTTGCTATTTATGATGATTATGGTGATGACATGTATGCTATAAAAAATAATGATAACCATGAAACTTGTCATCATGATTTTAATTTTCAATCACATGATAGTTATGTTGTTGAATTTGCTCCCACTACTATTGATTAGAATAAATTTGCTTATGTGGAGAGTAATAAAATTTATATGCTTGTGGATCATGAAAAGAATGCTTTATGTAATAGCTATATTGTTGAATTCATTCATGATGCTACTGAAAATTATTATGAGATGGGAACATATGCTTTTACATATTGCAATAATATCAAGTTTCCTCTCTATGTGTTGAAAATCTTGAAGTTTTGCTTGTTTTGCCTTCCTATGCTAGTTGATTCTTGTTCCCATAAGTTATTTGCTCACAAAATCCCTATGCATATGAAGTGGGTTAGACTTAAATGTGCTAGTCATATGCTTCATGATGCTCTCTTTTTGTTTCAATTCTTTACTTTTATGCAAGCATCATTGAAATCATCATCCCTAGCTAAAAAGGCATTAAAGAAAAGCGCTTGTTGGGAGACAACCCAACACTTACACCTACTGTTTTTGTGTGTTCACCTGATTAGTATACTGTATTAATCATGTTTTATAGCTTTTGTTTCAATAAAGTACCAAGTAAAGCCTTTGGGATAGTGTGGATGATAGTTGACTTGATTCTGTGCCAAAACAGAAACTTTTGTGCCCAGTAACAGAATTGTTAAAATTCACTAGAGAGTTAAAAAATTCTGAATGTTTTACAGTTCATGGGTATACAAATTTTATACGTTTTTCTAAATTCGAAGAATTTCTGGAGTTGCAGAAGTATGACTAAAATTTGGATCATTACGTATTGTTCTGTTTTTAACAGATTCTGTTTTCAATGCATATTTTGTTTGTTTAATAGTTTCTATGGATTATATTGGTCAATATAAGTTGTAGAAATTGTTTATATTGGCAGTACCAAAGTGAATGATTTGTCTTTATCATACTAACCCATCTCAGGAAGTTCCATTAAGTTTTGTGTGATTTAAGTTTTCAAGTTTCGGGTGAGATATCGATATGAGGAGAATAAGGAGTGACAAGACCCTAAGCTTGGGGATGCCCAAGTAACCCCAAGGTAGTATTCAAGGAAGATCCAAGCAACTAAGCTTGTTGATGCCCCGGAAGGCATCCCCTCTTTCGTCTTCAACATTATCGGTAACCTCACTTGGAGCTATATTTTCATTCATCACATGATATGAGTTTTGCTAGGGGATTCATTTTATTTCATTAGGATTTGATTTCTCTTCTTTATAATAATGTTTTGCATCTCTTACTTCAATAAAAGTGGCAAGGATAGCCTTCACCATGCTTATTTTGCAAGTATATGAGTTGCTGTTTCAAAACAGAAAGTTTATCGCTGTTGCAAAAATTCTACAGAAAAGTCAGAATGCGATAAAATGTTGAAATGTTTTGGACAATAAGCTATGTTAAATTTTCTACAGTGTGGTAAATTTTCAAAAAATTTGGAGTTAGGGAAGTGTGAGTAAAATTGCACTCTTTACAGACTGTACGGTTTAGACAGGTTGCTGTTATGTTTGCATTGTTTGCATATTTTTGCTTGTTTAATTATTCTATTTGAGGATAGGACTATTAAATATGCAGAGGCATTTAGTATGCAATGTTAAATAATAATTTTATTGATTTTCTACAGTAGAGAATGATAAGGTTTTTGCATTGATTTATACAAACTTATCTCACGAGTTCTTGTTGAGTTTTGTGTGGATGAAGTTTTTAAGATTCAGGGAAACCGTGATATAAAAGGAATTAAGAAGACACAAAAGCTCAAGCTTGGGGATGCCCAAGGCATCCCAAGATAATATTTCAAGAAGTCTCAAGCATCTAAGCTTGGGGATGCCCCGGTAGGCAGCCCACCTTTCTTCATCAACAATTATCGGTTAGCCTCGGTTGAGCCTAAGTTTTTGCTTCTTCACATGATGTGTGCTATTCTTAGAATTTAATTTAATTTTGTTTTGCTTGATGTTTTAATAAAATACTTAGATCTGAAAGTTTTTAAATTTGAGAGAGTCTTCAAATAGCTACCCATTTACTTAACTACTCGCTTGAACTTCACTTATATCTTTTTGGAGTAGCTTGTCATTTACTCTTGTGCTTCACTTATATCCTATGAGTAAATTATTGAATGAATTGAATGTCATGAAGTTGAAATTATATGTTCATATCATGCCTAGTCATAGATTCACTTTGGGTTTACAAATTGAAATCTTTTGAAGCTTGACAATCACAATATTGGTCATACAAGCAATTCATGAGCTTTGCTTTGCTCTTACTCTTTTTACCCCTTGGAGTTCATTTGCATTTTTGTTTTCAGAGGAGTTGATCTACGATGGACAACGAGGAATGCAAGAGTAAGGAAGAGAAGTGTGTAAATTCACAACCATGAAGGTATGTCCTACGACTCCCATATTTTGCACTTGAAATACTTAGAGTAGATGTAGTAGTAGTATGTGTGATATGTGCAAATGGGAGTAAGTCTTGATAATTAAGAGAAAGGTTTTGTTCTAGTAGCCAAAATAATTGTGTAGCCTTTGTTCTGTTTAGTCTAGACAACCCAGACTTGCCGTGGGATTGTTTGTAAATTAAATGATCTTAATTAAGGATAACCATGCACAAGAGAAAGTCTTCCAAGACTTGGGAGTTGAGAAAAATTGTAGAGAAGATGATGTTTGAAATGCTCAACCCCATATTTTTAATTTTAATAGACTTGATGACACTTTTTGGATTAAATTTTCTAGAGGAACTTAGTTGAATGGTGAATGAGATTATGCCAAAAAATTGTGTTGTATCTCTTACATGGTGCTTCAGCTTCTTGGTGGTGCCATGGCCCTCCTACTATATGCATGTGTACGTGTGTAAATGTGGCTTTGTCACCTTTCTTGATGTTATGCTGAGGACTCCGCTAGCCAATGAATGATCCACCAAGAGCAATAGCTCGAATTTCGGCTATGAGTTTGTTACCCTATGTAGTGGCAACACTACAAACGCATATTATTCGGCTTTCTCTTGAATGGGTGTGTATGTGCTAAATAAAGGGGACTGATCAAAAGAGCTCGAAAGAGACAACTATCAAAGGTCCATAGTTCCCAAACATTAAGCCACAATGAAACTCTATTCATGATCACTTATTTGGCATAATCCCATGACATGACAACCAAAGTTTCAGCAAACAATGATTGAAATGAAGTGCTTAAGAGCCTTGAGGATGAGAGAATTGTGGGCATGTTTATGAGCACTAAAGCATCATGTTTTTCTACATTCCTTTCACTCCCTAATATATTGTAACACCCCGTTAGTTCAACTACAGTAATCACACACTAATGGTGCCATATTATCGCAATTAATTTGTTAAACCTCACTTTGATCCAAACCGAGTTCGAATTCAAAATTTAAAATAAAGTCACATAAAATATTTCTTCAAACAATAGAACTAAAATGTTCAAATTATTCTATAATTCCCCCTGATTATTGTCATGTTGTAGCCGACATCAATTGACTCACCAAATAATTCCTAGGAAATTAATAAATGCTCCAACAACAAATAAAATGGCCTTTTCAAAATAAACAAATATTAATACAATTCCAATTAACCTCAAACTTTGTGAGCCTATTCAATATAGGGACAATTCCATTTCTCCCCCTAACTTGAGCCCACACCTGGCATTTGCCCCTAAATTTCGAGTATGCTCAACAATACCCCTCTTCCGTCAAGTGTCCTTATAGAAATGCCCCTCCATGCCGTTTCCGTCTGGTCAAGGGCCTTTGACCGTCTCTGAAAAATTTCTTAGACATTCTTGCCCCTACCTCCATTTGTCATTTACATATAATACCCAACCCCAAAAAATAAAAATAAAAACTCTCTCTACAGCTTACATGTGGGACCCAAAAAGAGAAAAAGATAAAAAAACTCTCCCTCCTCCCCTCTCTCTATCTCTGGATGCAACCGCAGTAGCTCGCCACCGGCGAGCAGTAGCAGCAGGCAGCAGAAGGGCGCTGCAGCAACCTTCACACATCGTCTCCTGCTCGTGCGTGCCTGTTCTGTGGCAAAAGTCCACGCAACCACCTAGGCTCAGTCCTCCCTTGTCCGTCTGTATGTGCCGTCGCCAGCGTAGTTCGCGGCCAGAGTCAACTCCAAGCTCAGAAAACACACCTGTTAAGTTCGCCTCTACCTATAGAGTGTTACCTCTGAATGAATTGAACGGAGGTGCCACAAATCGTCACCATGGTCTTCATCTTCTCTGCCACCAGTGATGCTCCACCGCGCCCTGATCTCCTCGGCTGTGCTCACCCTTCCTTGTCTGAGCATGTACTCGAGTTCCTGGTGATCCCTTGGCCATTTTGCCCTCTTTCCAGAGCCTCCCCGAGCCACATAGCGCCTCCCCGCCTAGCGCCGCCGCTAGCCACCGTCGGAGATCACAGTTGTCATGGTCTGTGAAGGCCTCGCATCCTACTATCGTGCTTGACGAGTCCGCCGCAGCCCCATTGAGCTCAAGCGCTCCTTGAACCCCCTCCTTGCGTGCTCCCGTGTCATCTAGTGCATTGCCGGCGTGTTGCACACTCGTCGGATGTGCCCATGTGAGATTAAATTAGGGCTAAACACAATTACTAGTTCTTAACCAATATAGAGTAGTTAGTATTTCAGACGCTGACCAGTGGGCCCCCTTCCAATAAGCTGGTAAATAACATTTTACATAATAAAGAAACAACAACATGTGGTCCCATCTGTCAGGAGGGGCAAAAATGTCTGAAAAATGTCTCAGAGACGGTCAAAGGCCTTTGACCGGACGAAAATTGTACGGAGGGGCATTTCTATAAGGACACTTGATGAAAGAGGGGTATTTTTGAGCATACTCAAAATTTAGGGGCAAATGCCAGGTGTGGGCTCAAGTTAGGGGGAGAAATGGAATTGTCCCTTCAATATATTGCCTAATATTTATGTGCTAATTTTCACACTTAACTAAAATCACTTGATGGCAAAACTAAATGCAAAATAGTGAGAGAAAAGGAGAAACAGAAAGAAAAGAAAAAGGAAAAACGAGGAAAAACCGCACTGTGCACTTAGCCGGCCCATTGATGCGGCCCAGCCCACCCCGAGCTTTCTTCTACTTCTATTCACACATCGTGTCGTGGAGGCGCGTGCAGCATCTGTAGCCAGGATGGCCACGCGCCGGCCATCCGACGATGCCCCGGCCCCCTACTTGGCCTTCCCATGCCCCCATTGGATAACCCTAGCCCCATTTGCCCCCTCCCTCTCACCCTCTCTTCGATCTGGAAGAAGCCCGCGCCGCCATGGCCATGGCTCTCCTAGACCGCGTGCTCCTCGTCGTCTCTGCTGGCTGAAAACGTGTCCGGGCGATGCACCTACTTCCCCTATGACATCTACGTCGACGGGCTCGACCTGGGCATCCCTGCGTCGAGCGGATCGACGCCATGCTACTCCTCGGGCACCGCCGCCTGATGACCCACAAGTATAGGGGATCAATCGTAGTCCTTTCGATAAGTAAGAGTGTCGAACTCAACGAGGAGTAGAAGGAAATGACAAGTGGTTTTCAGCATGGTAATTTCTGCAAGCACTGAAATTTTAGGTAACAGGTAGTTTGATAGCAAGATAATTTGATATAATGGTAACGGTAAATAAAGTGCAGCAAGGTAGCCCAATCCTTTTTGTAGCAAAGGACAACTTGGAACGGTCTCTTATAATAAGCAAAGCGTTCTTGAGGGCATGGGAATTTCATCTAGTCACTTTCATCATGTTGGTCTGGTTCGCGTTCGCTACTTTGATAATTTGATATGTGGGTGGACCGGTGCTTTGGTGCTGTTCTTACTTGAACAAGCCTCCCACTTATGATTAACCCCCTCGCAAGCATCCGCAAGTATGAAAGAAGTATTAAGATAAAATCTAACCATAGCATTAAACATATGGATCCAAATCAGCCCCTTACGAAATAGCGCATAAACTATGGTTTATGCTTCTGTCACTCTAGCAACCCATCATCTAATAACTACTCCACAAGGCATTCCCTTAGGCCCAAAGATGGTGAAGTGTCATGTAGTCGACGTTCACATTGTAACACCCCCAGTGGTTAGCTACAGTAATCCCCTTTTGATAATGCCATGTCATCATGATCAACAGTGCTTAAACATCATTTGGATCATATCTCATTTCAAATCCAATTCAAATTGAAATTCAAATATAAAGTGAAAATAAAAGTTGTTCAAATTTGAAAACTAAAATGTTCAAAATATTCTAAATAATCCAGAGACAATTCTAAAATTGTAATCAATATTTACTAAATTAGTTAAGTAACTCTAACAGCAAGAAACAGCAGCAAAACAAAATTATTTAATCCATTTATAATTAAATAAAATCCAAAAGAAATGATATGAACTCAAAACCATTTTATGGCAGTGGTAAATGTTGCACTGGAGTATTGTGGTTAGTTCACATATTTTACAAAACTATAGATGGGCTCACACATTTTAGAAAAACGAAACCAAAAGAAATAGAAAAAAGAAACAATAGGAAAAGAAACCCCCCTGGGCCTCAGCCCAGCCGCCGCCCAACCACACCTGCCTACTAACCCCCCCCCCCCCGAGCCGAAACCCTAGCTCGATCCACCACCACACCCCCCATTTCCCCCCACGATCCCCTTGCTCCTCTCCCCTCTCCCCCCCAGATCCAGATCAGGATCAGCAACACCCCGACGCCCGCCCTGACGCAAAATGCCAAAAACGTCGCGACCGCCGGCCCGGCGCTGACTGAGCCGACGTCGCCCGCCGCCCGGGGCCACCTCGCCGGACCACCGCACCGCCGCCCCGTCCCCGTCGCCACGCCGGACGTCCTCATCATCGCCCCAACGCGCCTCGACGCCGGCGCCCATCCCCGACGCCTTCGCCCACTGTCGCCGGACCGCCCCCGCACTCCCCGAGCCCACTGCCGCCCCCCTACGCTCCGCTGTGAGCCCCTCCCCGATCCCCTTTCTTCTCCCTCATCTCCGTTGTCGTAGGTGGCCGCACGCGCCTTCGGCCACCATGGCCGCGCCCGGCCTCGCCAGGTCGCGCCCACGCCCGTCGGAGTTGCCTCCCGCGCCAGCGCCCTGGCCTCGCAGAGCTTCCCCCTGCTGGCCTACTGTTGCTTGCACCGCGCTCGCAGCAGGCCGTTGCAGTTGCTCGCCAGCCCGCCTAGCTTGCGCGCCCCGCCTGCAGCCTCCCTCGCCCGCCGCTGCACTTGCCTCCGCCTCACCGCGCCGCTGCACGCACGCGCACGGCCGCGCCCTCCTGGCCCCTACCGCGGCCACGCCCTACTGGCCCCTCCCGTGGCCACGCCCCTCGCCCCGCCGCCGTGCCTACTCCGGCCGTCTGTGGCCGCCGGCCGCGCCGCGCCGACGCCCCCGCTGGCCTCGTCGAGGCCACAGCCTCGCCCGGGCATAGCGCCCCTCGGGCACGGGCGCCCGCCATTAACCCGCCCCGCTGGCCTTGTGCCACTGGCCTATGGGCCCTAGTGCCTTGGCCTTTTGAAAAAAGAGTTTAAAAAAATGTAAATGAAAATATTAATTAATTAATTAGGTAATTAATTAACTTAATTAACCTTGCTTATTCAGCCTAATGAACTATATTTGTCTAACTGAACCGGTTTAGTTAGTTAGGTCAATGATAGATGGGTCCCACTGCTCTGTTTGACCAGTCAACGCTCTATTGACTGCTGACATCATGATGACGTCAGGCTGACGTCATAATTCTAATTTTGAATTAAAGATAATTCCAGAATATTATTAAAACTTTGAAAATTAATATAAAATAATCTATAACTTGGATGAAAAAGTTTTATACATGAAAGTAGTTCAGAAAGACGAGACGAATCATACTGAAGATGAAGCCACTTGGGAGCGCGAGGATAATCTTCGTGCGGAGTACCCCGATCTTTTCCCTTCTACCTCTTAATTCTCGGGACGAGATATCTTGTTAGAGGAGGAGACTTGTAACACCCCCAGTGGATGGTTACAGTAATCCCCTTTTGATAATGCCATGTCATCATGTTCAACAGTGCTTAAACATTATTTGGATCATATCTCATTTCAAATCCAACTCAAATTGAAATTCAAATATAATGTGAAAATAAAAGTTGTTCCAATTTAAAAACTAAAATGTTCAAAATATTGTAAATAATCCAGAGACAATTCTAAAATTGTAATCAACATTTACTAAATTAGTTAAGTAAATCTAACAGCAAGAAACAACAGCAAAACAAAAATATTTAATCCATTTATAATTAAATAAAATCCAAAAGAAATGATATGAACTCAAATGCATTTTATGGAAGTGGTAAATATTGCACCGGAGTATTGTGGTTAGTTCACATATTTTACAAAACTATAGATGGGCTCACACATTTTAGAAAAACAGAAAACAAAAAAGAAATAGAAAAAGAAAAACAATAGGAAAAGAAACCCCCCAGCCCACCTGGGCCTCAGCCCAGCCGGCCGGCCCAACCCCACCTGCCTACTAACCCGCCCTGAGGCCGAAACCCTAGCCCGATCCACCACCACACCCCCATTCCCCCCCCCCCCATGATCCCCTCGCTCCTCTCCCCTCTCCCCCCCGATCCAGATCGGGATCGGGCAAACCCCGATGCCTGCACGACGCTGCCCGTCGCTGCCGCCCGGGGCCACCTCGCCGGACCACCGCACCGCCGTCTCGTCCCCGTCGCCACGCCGGACGTCCTCATCATCGCCCCAACGCGCCTCGACGCCGGCGCCCATCCCCGACGCCATCGCCCGCCGTCGCCGGACCGCCCCCGCACTCCCCGAGACCACTGCCGCCCCCTACGCTCCGCTGTGAGCCCCTCCCCGATCCCCCCTTCTTCCCCCTCGTCTCCGTCGTCGTAGGTGGCCGCGCGCGCCTTCGGCCACCATGGCCGCGCCCCGCCTCGCCAGGTCACGCCCGCGCCCGTCGGAGTTGCCTCCCACGCCAGCGCCCTGGCCTCACCGAGCTTCCCCCCTGCTGGCCTGCTGCTGCTTGCACCGCGCTCGCAGAAGGCCGTTGCCATCGCTCACCAGCCCGCCTCGCCTGCGCGCCCCACCTGCAGCCTCCCTCGCCCGCCGCTGCACTTGCCTCCGCCTCGCCGTGCCGGCACCCCGCGCCGCTGCACGCACGCGCACGGCCGCGCCCTCCTGGCCCCTACCGCGGCCACGCCATAATGGCCCCTCCCGGGGCCACGCCCCTCACCCCGCCGCCGCGCCTGCTCCGGCCGTCTGTGGCCGCCGGCCGTGCCGTGCCGACGCCCCTGCTGGCCTCGTCGAGGTCACAGCCTCGCCTGGGCATAGCGCCCCTCGGGCACGACGCCCGCCGTTAACCCGCCCCGCCCCGCTGGCCTTGTGCCACTGGCCTATGGGCCCCAGTGCCCTAGCCTTTAAAAAAAAGAGTTTTAAAAAATATAAATGAAAATATTAATTAATTAATTAGGTAATTAATTAACTTAATTAACCTTGCTTAGTCAGCCTAATGAATTATATTAGTCTAATTGAACCTGTTTAGTTAGTTAGGTCAATGACAGATGGGTCCCACTGCTCTGTTTGACCAGTCAATGCTCTGTTGACTGCTGATGTCATGATGATGTCAGGCTGATGTCATAATTCTAATTTTGAATTAAAGATAATTCCAGAATATTATTAAAACTTTCAAAATTAATATAAAAATAATCTATAACTCGGATGAAAAGTTTTATACATGAAAGTTGCTCAGAAAGACGAGACGAATCCGAATACGCAGTCCGTTCGTCTGCCACACGTCCCTAGCATAGAGAACAGGCAACCTTCACCCCTCCCGTTCGTCCGTCCGAAAAATGCAAACTTCGGGAAAACTTTCCCGGATGTTATCACCCTTCATCTATGTCGTGTAGCCTTGCGTTAGTTCACCCCTAGCGCTACTTATTGCTTGTCATGTATTTGTTTACTCTGTATTTACTGTTTGTTCCCCCTCTTCTCTCCAGTAGACCCCGAGACCGATGCCGATGCCCCTGTGATCGACTACGTCACCGATGACCCCTCCTTCTCATCTGAGCAACCAGGCAAGCACCCCCCTTTTTTAAGCATGCCTATATCGCCTATTCTCTTCTCTCTTGTGCTTGCATTAGAATTGCTGCTACTACTGCTTTACCTATTCTGATGCATAGCCTGCTTATTGTAACCCGCTATTGAAACCTTACCTGCTTATCCTAAACTGTTTAGTATAGGCTGGGTAGAGACCTACCATAGACCCCATTTGTCCCCAGTTGCCCCACTGGATTATCAGATGACTCGATTAACGGGATCGACAGCCAGACCCCGGCACTGCACAACACCCCCCCCCCTTAGTTGTACGATGCTGCAGCGTTACCATCGAGTGCCGAGGGTGATACCTCGTATAGCACTCCTGATGTTAACTCTGTAGAGTAGCTATTTGGTCGTGGTCATCGAGGGTGATTCCTCCTTCTCCACTTTCGATACGACCCTGTCGCACAACACTTCAAGTGTGAACCTCAAGGGTGATTCCTCTGAGTTCACCTTGACGGATACATCGAGTAGGAATCCAACGAGGGTGATACCTCGGATTCCCCTGATGTTATGGACACACGAACACTTGGACTATACTACTGATACTTGGAAAGGTGGGTCGACCCTAAGGGGTACCCGCGAGTGATGTGGAGACAGGTTGACCTGGATGGTGCCCGAGTGATGAATACGAGGCGTGGCCGGGCATTCTTAGCCCTTGTCGCAAGTCCTCGAGATGGGGCGACGGGGTCACATCGATCGTGAGTCTCTGCTCGTTACCGCACCCCCCCAAGGTACTGACGATTTGGATATTTGATTCGAGTGGGCCTCTGGCCCGATAGCACTAACCATCATGCGGGAATAGTTATGGGCAGTCTGCATCATATGCATCAACCAAAAGCTTTGTCAGACGTCCAGTTCAGCATGGCGGCACGGACGGACCAGCGCCATCCTGTAGTGTTGGTGCCTGGCTTCACCGTGTGCGCAACGACCCGGAGTGCACAGGCGATGGCCCAAGACCCCTGAGCGCTTAGGATGTAGACCGGCGGGGTCCTCTTTGCTGAGCTCTATATAGGGCTGCGGTGTGTCGTTTGGCCGAGGCCGGGCATGACCCAGAAAGTTTGTCCGGCCGGAGTTAAGCGAGCGTGGTGGGTAAGTTGGTGCACCCCTGCAGGGAAGAACTAATCTATGCATAGCCGGATCCTCGGTAACGGACGCTCGGAGTTGTATCCCGATCGATACAACTAGAACATATTGATGAGATGAGATGAGATATGGATATTATGGCTCTGGGATTACTTTCTCGCAGGGAGTCGAGAAAGGATCTCTGGCCGAGGTTGATACTTGGATATTATGGCTCTGGGATGGCTTTCTCGCAGGGAGTCGAGAAAGGATCTCTGGGTGAGGTTGAGACTTATTGATACTACTACTTTATACTGTACTAATCTACACTCTTCTAATGCTGCAAGACCGTTGAAGATGCTAGTCTTCGATAGGACTAGGCCTTCTCTCTATTCTGGCATTTCTGCAGCCCAGTCCACATATACAGCTCTTCTTTGATAATGTTGCATATGTAGTGTAGATCCTTGCTTGCTGAGTACTTCGGATGAGTACTCACGGTTGCTTTGCTTTCTTTTTCCCCCATACCCTTTTGATGCAACCAGATGATGGAGCCCCTAAGACAGCTGGCCCCCGCCGACGATCGCTACTACTACCCTGAGGGTGGATACTACTACGAGCTGGCCGACGACCAGGAGTAGGTTCGGAGGGTCCCATGCAGGAGGCCTGCACCTTTCGATCGTAGCTTTTGTTTTGTCCCGCCTTGTTAAAGGCTTATCTCTCTATCTTATGTCTGTTCTTAGATATCTAATGCTTCCGCTGATGCTTGTTTGGCATCAAGCTTATGTATTCGAGCCCTCGAGGCCCTGGCTTGTAATATAATGCTTGTATGCCTTTATTTATGTTTTGGAGTTGTGTTGTGATATCTTCAAGTGAGTCCTTAGGCTTGATCGTGTGCATTTGTGTGTATGATTAGTGCACGATTAAGCCGGGGGCGTCACAGGTTGGTATTAGAGCCGACTGCCTCTAGGAACCTCCCTTTCCAACTCCTTGGCCGAAGTTGAGTCTAGTGGTCCAAAACTAATTTACTAACTTGGCTGTGTGGCTTACGGGCCCACGTCGCCAATTGGGTGGTATTAGGATCTTTTATTTCTCATCTATATTCTGGGACTCTGATCTCTCTTCCTTTCGGGTTAAAATTTTACTAACTCCAGCATTAGGTTCTCGTGATCACATCCAACCGGAGATCTGAAATTATCCCCCCTTTCTTCAAGATTGTGGGCCAGGTTCTGCTTACAGGATCCTTTTATCGAGGGCACCCTGTGTTGTCACTTGCAGATTCCCCGCTCCAACAGTTTTCTCCGACGTTGACGTAGCCTTTGCTATGTCTCGTTGTGTACTTCCTTACCGCGTGCCTGTGCACCGCCTAGCTTGTCTAGTTGTGTGCATTTCCGAACTCCTACCGCCGTTTGTGTCCAACTCCGTGCATCATTCTATATGTCTTTAATGACTACTAAAATGCACCTGATGCCTTCTTGTTCATTACTCATGTTACATCATGAATGACCTCTTACACCTGCAATTTTGCTTGCTAAACTGCCCCTATTGATTTGGCAGGATGGCTGACGATCCTCCACCTCCACCCTATATTGCCGCAATGATGCAGCAGTTTGAACTGAACCGTCAGGTTATGACTGGGATATTGGCTCAGTTCCCAAACCAGAATGCTCATCAACAGCCTACCCCAATAGCACTACCAGAATTCGTGCGCCTCAATCCGTCCACTTTTCGCAGCTCGACTAATCCAATGGATGCTGATGATTGGCTCCGTGACATTGCCTTCCAGATGAAGTCGGCCAATGTTATCCCTGACAGTTACGTCACCTATGCGATGTATCACCTGAGGGGTGCAGCTGCTCAATGGTGGGAAAGTCACAAGAGTATGTTGCCTACTGAATCTGTAACCACTTGGCATGAATTTCAGTCAGCCTTTCATGCACGGTACATTCCTCAAGGTCTGAAGGACCAGAAGAAGCAGGAATTCCGCAAACTCACCCAGGGAATAATGACTGTGGATGAATACCAGAGGAAATTCCTTGAATTATGCCGCTATGCAGAAGATGATGTCAACACTGACGCACGCAAGCAGGAGAAATTCCGTGAAGGACTGCGTACTGATATAAACCTTGCACTTGCTATCCATGATTGCACAGACTTCGCAAAGCTTGTCAGCCAATCTTTCCAAGTTGAAACTGCTCTGACTAAGTACCAGGAGTCGCTCAAGCGCACTCGTGATGTTGGCTCATCCTCGGGTCAGCCTGTTCAGAAACGTCGAGTGTGGATTCCGCACAATGTACATCATCGACCTGCTCCAACACCCAGGCCGTCTTATGTTGCACCTCGTTTGCCTCCGCCGCCGAGACAGCTAACGATTCAGGGTGGACAGTCCAATGTTGTGGCTCCTCTCCATAATGATGGTTTGTGCCGCAAGTGTGGACAGCCAGGGCACCATGCTTTCAACTGTCATCAGGGTCAGCCTCAGAATGCATCATGTCCTCCTGTTGGTCGTCGGAAGGGCCATCAGACCCATCATTCCAGGAATCGTAAAGCCAGACTACCTGCTAGTCAACTTGTCCATGTCAAAATTGAAGAAGGTCGACATGACACCAAATTTTGATGGGTACCCTACTAGTGAATTCAATCCCAGCTTCTGTACTCTTTGATTCTGGAGCATCACACTCCTTCATGTCCGAAAGTTTTGCGCAAAGCCATGATATACCTTTCGAGGAGATGTGCACCCCACTAGTAATCCAGTCACTCGGGGCTAATTGGCAAACTGCCATGGTAAGCCATGGTAACCACATTGTGATTGGAGGATTGATGTTCCCCGTTTCTCTCATTGCTCTCAAGACCTCCAACATAGACATTATTCTGGGTATGGACTGGTTGAAGCCTCATAAAGCTTTGATTGACTGTGCCACTGAATCAGTCCGCATCACACACCCTTCCGGCCAAACCGTCAGATACTTAGCTCGAACAGTTCAGAACGCCGAAGCTCAGATTTATGCTCTGAATGCTTTGAATGCCTCACCTCTTGAAGGCATCGAGAACTTTCCAGTTGTTCATGATTTTCAAGATGTCTTTCCAGAAGAACTTCCAGGAATACCCCCTATTAGAGCTGTCGAGTTTGTCATCGACTTGAAACCAGGCACAACTCCTATTGCGAAGCGTCCTTATAAAATGCCTTCGCACCACCGTCTCGAGCTTAAGGAAGAAATCGACAAGTCACTTAAGAAGGGTTTCATCCGCCCCAGTTCCTCTGCTTGGGGAGCACCTTCCCTCTTTGTCAAGAAGAAGGATGGAACTAACCGATTGGTTCAGGATTATCGGCCCATTAACCAAGCCACAATCCAGAACAAATATCCGCTTCCCCAGATCAATGATTTGTATGATCAACTTGCTGGATCATCGGTGTTTTCTAAACTCAACTTGAGGTTGGGTTATCATCAGATCCATGTCCGCGAAGAGGATATTCCCAAGACTGCATTTGTTACTCGCTATGGCTCTTATGAGTACACTGTCATGTCATTTGGCTTAACAAATGCTCCAGCCACATTCTCCCGTCTGATGAATTATATCTTCATGGATTACCTCAACAAATTCGTCATGGTTTATCTAGATGATATTCTGGTTTATTCGAAGAATAAGGAAGAACATGCTGAACACCTTCGTCTTGTTCTGCAAAGGCTCCGAGAACACCAGCTCTATGCCAAGTATTCCAAATGCGAATTTTGGCTTTCTGAAGTAACCTACCTTGGTCATGTGATCTCCAAGGATGGCATTGCTGTTAACGCAGAACGAGTTCAGGCGATTCTTGAATGGACTCCACCGAAGAATGTCAAGCAAGTCAGAAGTTTTCTCGGCCTTGCAAGTTATTGCCGTCGTTTTGTCGAGAATTTTTCAAAGATTGCTAAGCCTTTGACTGATCTGCTTCACAAAGGCGTTAAGTTTGAATGGACAGAAAAATGTCAGGAAAGTTTTTAAACACTCAAAGACAAGCTAACATCTTCCCCAGTGTTTGCTCCTCCAGATTCTCGCAAAGACTTTGTGATTTATTGTGACGCATCCCATGAAGGATTGGGCTATGTCCTAATGCAAGAGCGTAAAGTGATTGCTTATGGCTCTCGATAGTTGTGCCCGCATGAAGAGAACTACCCTGTCCATGATCTAGAACTAGCTGCTGTCATCTATGCATTGAAGTTGTTGCGACATTACCTCCTCGGTAATCGTTGCGAGATCTACACGGATCATAAAAGTCTGAAGTACTTGTTCACTCAGCCATCTCTGAACCTCCGTCAGCAAAGATGGATGGAGGCCATTACGGACTATGATTTGGGTATTTCTTATACCCCTGGCAAAGCTAACGTGATGGCTGATGCCTTAAGCCGCAAGTCCTATTGCGACAACCTCATGGTTAGGCGAGCCCAACCTCGTCTTTTTGAAGAACTGTGCAAGCTGAATCTGTGTATTGTTCCACAGGGTTCTCTTAATAACCTTGTGATACAACCAGATCTTGAGAAAGCTGTTAAGAATGCGCAAGCTAAAGATGCTGAAATTGATCTGATGAAGAAAGATCTTCACCTGGAAAAGTACAGGGATTTCTCGCTGTCTGAAGATGGAACCTTGTATTTCAGAAACCGCATTGTGGTACCTCGCTTCGAGCTTATAACTGACAAGGTCATGAAGGAGGCACATGATACCCCGCTGTCTATTCATCCGGGTAGCACCAAGATGTATCGTGATTTCCGTCAAAGGTACTGGTGGTCTAGAATGAAGCAGGATATTGCTCGGTATGTTGCTGAATGTGATGTTTGCCGTCGCGTGAAAGCAGAACATCAGAAGCCTGCTGGGATTCTACAACCGTTACCTATTCCTTTATGGAAATGGGATAAAGTGCAAATGGATTTCATTACTGGCCTTCCCAAGTCACAGAAGGGTAACGATGCTATTCTTGTCGTCGTCGACCAACTCTCTAAAGTTGCACACTTTCTGCCTGTCAAGGAGACGATCACTGCTAGTCAGTTAGCAGAATTATATATCTCCAGAATTGTATCACTCCACGGTATTCCGAAGGAGATCAGTTTGGACCGTGGCGGCCTTTTCACTTCAAAGTTCTAGGAAAGTTTCCAAGAAGCTATGGGAACTCATATTACCTGGAGTTCAGCTTACCACCCCCAATCCCAAGGCCAAGTCGAGCGAGTTAATCAAGTGCTTGAAGACATGCTTCGAGCTTGTGTTATATCCTTCAGCAAGAAATGGGAAGAATCTCTCCCATATGCCGAGTTCTCTTATAACAACAGCTATCAAGCCAGCTTGAAAATGGCTCCCTTTGAAGTACTTTATGGACATAAGTGTCGAACCCCTCTGAATTGGTCAGAAACTGAGGAACGACCGCTCGTGGGTCCAGATATTATTCAACACGCCGAACAGCAAATCCGTATCGTTCGAGAAAATCTCAAGGCAGCTCAGGACCGCCAGAAGAGCAACTATGATCGCAAACGATGCGGATTGACTTATCAACCTGGTGATCAAGCTTATTTGCGTGTCACTCCTATGAAGGGCACTCACCGCTTCGGAATAAAGGGCAAGTTAGCTCCACGCTACATTGGTCCTTTTCGCATTCTTGCCAGACGTGGTCAGGTGGCATATAAATTGGAGTTGCCACCGCAATTCTCTCATATCCACGACGTCTTCCATGTGTCGCAACTTCGTCGTTGCTTCAAGGAATCTCCGCACCGCGCAGTGGATCACGAGATGCTCGAATTGCATGATGATCTTTCTTATAAGGAGCATCCGATCCGCATTCTCGATGAAGCTGAACGTCGGACCCGTCAGAAGGTTACCAAGTTCCTCAAAGTGCAGTGGTCAAATCATACTGAAGATGACGCCACTTGGGAGCGCGAGGATAATCTTCGTGCGGAGTACCCCGATCTTTTCCCTTCTACCTCTTAATTCTCGGGACGAGAATTCTTGTTAGAGGAGGAGACTTGTAACACCCCCAGTGGTTAGTTACAGTAATCCCCTTTTGATAATGCCATGTCATCATGTTCAACAGTGCTTAAACATTATTTGGATCATATCTCATTTCAAATCCAACTCAAATTGAAATTCAAATATAATGTGAAAATAAAAGTTGTTCCAATTTGAAAACTAAAATGTTCAAAATATTGTAAATAATCCAGAGACAATTCTAAAATTGTAATCAACATTTACTAAATTAGGTAAGTAAATCTAACAGCAAGAAACAACAGCAAAACAAAATTATTTAATCCATTTATAATTAAATAAAATCCAAAAGAAATGATATGAACTCAAATGCATTTTATGGTAGTGGTAAATATTGCACTGGAGTATTGTGGTTAGTTCACATATTTTACAAAACTATAGATGGGCTCACACATTTTAGAAAAACAGAAAACAAAAAAGAAATAGAAAAAGAAAAACAATAGGAAAAGAAAAACCCCTGCCCACCTGGGCCTCAGCCCAGCCGGCCGGCCCAACCCCACCTTCCTACTAACCCCCCTGAGGCCGAAACCCTAGCCCGATCCACCACCACACCCCCCATTTCCCCCCACGATCCCCTCGCTCCTCTCCCCTCTCCCCCCTGATCCAGATCGGGATCGGGCAAACCCCGATGCCTGCACGGCGCTGCCCGTCGCCGCCGCCCGGGGCCACCTCGCCGGACCACCGCACCGCCGTCCCGTCCCCGTCGCCATGCCGGATGTCCTCATCACCGCCCCAACGCGCCTAGACGCCGGCGCCCATCCCGACGCCTTCTCCCGCCGTCGCCGGACCGCCCCCGCACTCCTCGAGCCCACTGCCGCCCCCTACGCTCCGCAGTGAGCCCCTCCCCGATCCCCCCTTCTTCCCCCTCGTCTCCGTCGTCGTAGGTGGCCGCGCGCGCCTTCGACAACCATGGCCGCGCCCGGCCTCGCCAGGTCACGCCCGCGCCCGTCGGAGTTGCCTCACGCGCCAGCGCCCTGGCCTCGCCGAGCTTCCCCCCAGCTGGCCTGCTGCTGCTTGCACCGCGCTCGCAGCGGGCTGTTGCCATCGCTCGCCAGCCCGCCTTGCCTGCACGCCCCACCTGCAGCCTCCCTCGCCCGCCGCTGCACTTGCCTCCGCCTCGCCGCACCTGCACCCCGCGCCGCTGCACGCACGCGCACGGCTGCGCCCTCCTGGCCCCTACCGCTGCCACGCCCTACTGGCCCCTCCCGGGGCCACGCCCCTCGCCCCGCCGCCGCGCCTGCTCCGGCCGTGCCGCGCCGACGCCCCTGCTGGCCTCGTCGAGGCCACAGCCTCGCCCGGGCATAGCGCCCCTCGGGCTCGGCGCCCGCCGTTAACCCGCCCCGCCCCGCTGGCCTTGTGCCACTGGCCTATGGGCCCCAGTGCCCTGGCCTTTAAAAAAAAGAGTTAAAAAAATATAAATGAAAATATTAATTAATTAATTAGGTAATTAATTAACTTAATTAACCTTGCTTAGTCAGCCTAATGAACTATATTAGTCTAACTGAACCTGTTTAGTTAGTTAGGTCAATGACAGATGGGTCCCACTGCTCTGTTTGACCAGTCAATGCTCTGTTGACTGCTGATGTCATGATGACATCAGGCTGACATCATAATTCTAATTTTGAATTAAATATAATTCCAGAATATTATTAAAATTTTCAAAATTAATATAAAATAAT
Source organism: Thinopyrum elongatum (assembly GCA_011799875.1). Lineage (NCBI taxonomy): Eukaryota > Viridiplantae > Streptophyta > Magnoliopsida > Poales > Poaceae > Thinopyrum > Thinopyrum elongatum. The sequence continues at coordinate 411,280,170 of CM022298.1, read as the reverse complement.
CTATAACTCGGACGAAAAAGTTTTATACATGAAAGTTGCTCAGAAAGACAAGACGAATCCGAATACGCAGTCCGTTCGTCTGCCACACGTCCCTAGCATAGCGAACATGCAACCTTCCCCCTGCGGTTCGTCCGTCCAAAAAACGCAAACTTCGGGAAAAATTTCCCGGATGTTATCACCCTTCATCTATGTCGTGTAGCCTTGCGTTAGTTCACCCCTAGCGCTACTTATTGCTTGTCATGTATCTGTTTACTCTGTATTTACTGTTTGTTCCCCCTCTTCTCTCCAGTAGACCCCGAGACCGATGCCGATGCCCCTGTGATCGACTACATCACCGATGACCCCTCCTTCTCGTCTGAGCAACCAGGCAAGCACCCCCCCCTTTTTTGAGCATGCCTATATCGCCTATTCTCTTCTCTCTTGTGCTTGCATTAGAATTGCTGTTACTACTACTTTACCTATTCTGATGCATAGCCTGCTTATTGTAACCCGCTATTGAAACCTTACCTGCTTATCCTAAACTGTTTAGTATAGGCTAGGTAGAGACCTACCATAGACCCCATTTGTCCCCAGTTGCCCCGCTGGATTATCAGATGACTCGATTAACGGGATCGACAGCCAGACCCCGGCACTGCACAACACCCCCCCCCTTAGTTGTACGACACTTCAGCGTTACCATCGAGTGCCGAGGGTGATACCTCGTATAGCACTCCTGATGTTAACTCTGTAGAGTGGCTATTTGGTCGTGGTCATCGAGGGTGATTCCTCCTTCTCCACTTTCGATACGACCCTGTCGCGCAACACTTCAAGTGTGAACCTCGAGGGTGATTCCTCCGAGTTCACCTTGACGGATACATCGAGTAGGAATCCAACGAGGGTGATACCTCGGATTCCCCTGATGTTATGGACACACGAACACTTGGACTATACTACTGATACTTGGAAAGGTGGGTCGACCCTGAGGGGTACCCGCGAGTGATGTGGAGACAGGTTGACCTGGATGGTGCCCGAGTGATGAATACGAGGCGTGGCCGGGCATTCTTAGCCCTTGTCGCAAGTCCTCGAGATGGGGCGATGGGGTCACATCGATCATGAGTCTCTGCTTGTTACCGCACCCCCCAAGGTACTAACGATTTGGATATTTGATTCGAGTGGGCCTCTGGCCCGATAGCACTAACCATCATGTGGGAATAGTTATGGGCAGTCTGCATCGTATGCATTAGCCGAAAGCTTTGTCAGACGTCCAGTTCAGCATGGCGGCATGGACGGACCAGCGCCATCCTGTAGTGTTGGTGCCTGGCTTCACCGTGTGCGCAACGACCCGGAGTGCACAGGGCGATGGCCCAAGACCCCTGAGCGCTTAGGATGTAGACCGGCGGGGACCTCTCTGCTGAGCTCTAGGTAGGGCTGCGGTGTGTCGTTTGGCCGAGGCCGGGCATGACCCAGAAAGTTTGTCCGGCCGGAGTTAAGCGAGCGTGGTGGGTAAGTTGGTGCACCCCTGCAAGGAAGAACTAATCTATGCATAGCCGGATCCTTGGTAACGGACGCTCGGAGTTGTATCCCGATCGATACAACTAGAACATATTGATGAGATGAGATGAGATACGGATATTATGGCTCTGGGATTACTTTCTCGCAGGGAGTCAAGAAAGGATCTCTGGCCGAGGTTGATACTTGGATATTATGGCTCTGGGATGGCTTTCTCGCAGGGAGTCGAGAAAGGATCTCTGGGTGAGGTTGAGACTTATTGATACTACTACTTTATACTGTACTAATCTACACTCTTCTAATGCTGCAAGACCGTTGAAGATTCTAGTCTTCGATAGGACTAGGCCTTCTCTCTATTCTGGCATTTCTGCAGCCCAGTCCACATATACAGCCCTTCTTTGATAATGTTGCATATGTAGTGTAGATCCTTGCTTGCTGAGTACTTCGGATGAGTACTCACGGTTGCTTTGCTTTCTTTTTCCGCCATACCCTTTTGATGCAACTAGATGATGGAGCCCCTGAGATAGCTGCCCCCGCCGACGATCGCTACTACTACCCCGAGGGTGGATACTACTATGAGCTGGCCGACGACCAGGAGTAGGTTCGGAGGGTCCCAGGCACGAGGCCTGTGCCTTTCGGTCGTAGCTTTTGTTTTGTCCCGCCTTGTTAAAGGCTTATCTCTCTGTCTTATGTCTGTACTTAGATATCTAACGCTTCTGCTGATGCTTGTTTGGCATCAAGCTTATGTATTCGAGCCCTCGAGGCCTGGCTTGTAATATAATGCTTGTATGCCTTATTTATGTTTTAGAGTTGTGTTGTGATATCTTCAAGTGAGTCCTTAGGCCTGATCGTGTGCATTTGCATGTATGATTAGTGCACGATTAAGCCGAGGGCGTCACACACATAACACCACTAAGGGAATCACAACATACATATCATTAAAATATCGAACACATATAAAATTCACTTGATTACTTGCAACATGACTTCTCCCGTGGCCTCAAGAACAAAGGTAACTACTCACAAATAATATTCATGCTCAAGATCAGAGGGATATTAAATAGCATAATGGAGCTGAACATATAATCTTCCACCAAATAAACCATATAGCATCAACTACAAGATGTAATCAACACTACTAGTCACCCACAGGTACCAATCTGAGGTTCCGGTACAAAGATTGAACACAAGAGATGAACTAGCGTTTGAGATGAGATGGTGATGTTGAAGATGTTGATGAAGATTGGCCTCCCAAATATGAGAGGGTTGTTGGTGATGACGATGGCTTCGATTTCCCCCTCTAGGAGAGAAGTTCCCCCGGCGGAATCGCTCCGCCGGAGGGCAAAAGTGCTCCTGCCCAAGTTCCGCCTCCAGACGGCGGCGCTCCATCCCGAAAGTCATCTCCTTATTTTTTTCTAGGTCAAAAGACCTTATATACCAGAAGATGGGCACCATAGGTGGGCCAGGCTACCCACCACCCATCAGGGCGCGCCTGGAGGGGCTGGCGCGCACTGGTGTCTTGTGTGCACCTGGCAGCCCCCCTCTGGTAGTTCTTTACTCCAATATTTATTATATATTCCAAAATAATTCTCCGTAAAATTTCAGCTCATTTGGAGATGTGTAGAATAGGTATCTCTGACATAGCTTTTTTAGGTCCAGAATTCCAGCTGCCCGTATTCTCCCTCTTTGTGTAAACCTTGCATATTATGAGAGAAAAGGCATTAGAATTACTCCATAAAGTGTTATTATGCATACAAACATTATAAATAACAGTAGGAAAACATGATGCAAAATGGACGTATCACCACCTTCTTCTTCAAATCCTTCGTTGTCCTGCGCTCCCGACCCCGACCGAGCCCTCCTTGTGCTCCCTGGGTAAGCTCCACGTCATCCCCCACTCTTCCCCGCTCATTTTTGTTGCCCGTTCCATCGTGACCGAGGGCTCCTCGCAACCGGGCTTGGTGTAGCCATGGCCACAACCACAACGCCTCGCCCCTGAGCACGCTGACGTGCTCAGCGCATCGCCGCGGAGCCCCCCATAGACGCAGTCCCGCTGAACGCCGCCTCCCTGTTCGTGGCCACGCTCGCCCACACACGCCCACACTCCCCCCTCGCGCTCACCGCACCCCGCGCGCGTCCCCCTGCTCACCTGCTGATGCTACGCTGGTGCCGCGCCCCGCCTCTCTTCCCCGCAGCCGTCGTGCCCCATCTGCGCACAGCTTCGCCCCTGCTACGACTCCTGCGGCCGCACCCCACCTCCGGCTGGCCTCGCCTGGCCTCACCACTACCGGCACCACTCGCCCACCGCCGCTGCTGCTCCCCTGCTGCCGTCGCCGCGCGCCGCCTTGACCCTGCTCGCCGGTCGCGCCGACCATTGCTGCCCGCGCCCGCGCACCTGGCTGCTCCTTGGACGCAGCCTGGCTGCCCTCGCCGCTGCCTGCTCCTGCATCTGGCTGATTGGTTGTATCTGCGTTGGTATTTCCCCGAAGAGGAGAGGATGATGCAGCACAACAACGGTAAGTATTTCCCTCAGTTATGAAACCAAGGTTATCAATCCAGTAGGAGAACCAAGCAACACTCTTTAAACATCACCTACACACAAATAACAAATACTTGCAACCCAACGCGTAAGAGGGGTTGTCAATACCTCCTCGGTATTGAGATAGATTAAATTGTATGAGATTGGATAAATAGATCTGACAAACACACAAAATAAAAAATAAAGAAAAAGTGCAGCAAGGTAATTTTGGTTATTTTGGAATAATAGATCTAAAAACAATATGATAGAAAATAGACCCGAGGGCCGTAGATTTCACTAGTGGCTTCTCTCGAGGAAATAGCATACGGTGGGTAAACAAATTACTGTTGGGCAATTGATAGAAGAGCAAATAATTATGACGATATCCAAGGCAATGATCATGTATATAGGCATCATGTCCAAGATTAGTAGTCCGACTCCTGCCTGCATCTACTACTATAACTCCACACATCGACCGCTATCCAGCATGCATCTAGTGTATTAAGTTCATGGAGAAACAGAGTAATGCAATAAGAATGATGACATGATGTAGACAAGATATATTCATGTAGGAATAGACCCCATCTGTCATGGTTTTATCATGGCAGATGCCCTTGTGAAAGGACTTAGGTGTGGAGCCATCGCATTGTAGGTTAGCTTGAAGGGGTTGAACGGGACAGAGGACACGAGTTTACCCAGGTTCGGCCCCTCACAACGAGGTAAAAGTCTACTCCTGCTTTGTGTTGACTATTATTGAGTATCGATTACAAGGGAGAGGGATCGCTTGACCTAGCTCTCGATCAATTGTTTCTTGAGTTAACCCGCCGCTGGGTCTCGCCTTTATATACATAGGTCGAGGTCCTGGGCTTACTAGAGTCCAAACCGGATCACACAACGTGTCCAACTCTGGTTCTAAATTGCCTTGCCTTGCTAAGCAAGCCGCCATCGGGCAGCTCACACCTCCGGGTCGTGGCATCGATGCCGGGTCTTGGGCCTTCCACAGGCCCACCTCGTGAGCCGCCTCCAGTCTTCATGTCTCTTTGGGCCTACCTTAGACTTTCTTTGTTGAGTCGCCAACAGTGTAACCCGGCCCCTCCTAGGCGGGTCACACCGCGGGGTTATATCCCCAACATTAGGCCCCAGATTGATTTGAACTTGTTCATGTCAATATTCACTGCTTCTAGTTGGCGAGTCTTCTTTTATTTCCTCCCAACATTTAATCTTGAATAAATCACCATAACCCGCCATGACGTAATGTAACATAAATCCAGAAAAAACCTATGACATCACAACGGATCTTTCTGCATTAACTAGCTGTCCGAGAATCGAGGCGCCTCCTTTGTTAAGATAATCCCGACGCCTCCTCGATTTCCGTGCATGCATTTTACTGTTTCACATTTTCCTTATAAATAGGCACGGGGGGGGGGGGGTTCCTTTTTCACTTTTACCCCCTTCGCCTCCACTTCTTCTTCCTCCTCGCGACCTCCGCCGCACAAGAGCTCCGCCACTCCAACCGTTCTTCACTAGTGACTCCGACAAAGGCTGCTGCATCAACCTGACCGAACCAGATAACTACGGCTCATCTCCGCTCTTCTTTAGCTCCATCAGGTATTCCTCTTTTTCTGCTTCAGATCTGCATTAGGTCATAGTAGTTCCTATAGTTCATCAACCTGTTCATCGTGGTTCTTCCAAGTTCATCCACCTTCCGCTTAGAGAACATAGTTCAATCCAAAAACTAAGTAAACATGGGGCGGTAGCAGTTTTAGCCCTTATCTTGCATCTGGATAGATCTCCTCCTATTCAGGATTGATATATAGTTTGCGTAGTTCTTCCACTGCCGCACTCTAGGTCAAAAATTATGCTTCCTTTTTTCAAACTGCCACAGATCCGTAATTATAGCCGCGATCTGCAAAAATTGTTTACCCAACACTTAGCAAAATTTCAACAACCTTGAATCCATAGACAATTAACCTGCCATTCTTTGTTTGGGCGGCTTATAATGGTAACTTTGCAATCTGCCAGCACCTGACTGACTTTTAACCATGAACTTATAACCTGCCAGCATCTGGCCGGCTTAAACTGCCACAACTTGACTTGCTATACGTCAATCAACCTGAGAGTTGTGTTATACCCTCACTAGGGCGACTTATGATTTCTCCATGCTCCATAATAATGATTAACCTTATATCCATAACCTGTCTCCAGCTACTAAATTGTCATTGTAACCATTTAGGCGGCTTACCATCGTAATATTGACCCGCCATACTTTTATTCTCAGGCCATAGCTTTTAACTCGCCATCATGACTAAGACCCCCACCTCCTGTGACTGGATCGTCTCCAAAGTCACGGAGAGCACAATCAATGACTTCATGGCCATGGGGGTTTTACCCGCCAAGGAGATCATCCATTGGCGAGTTCCAGGCTCTGAATGTCCCCCTCAGCCCCAGGAGGGTGAAGTTGTGATTTTCATGGACCACCTACTCCGTGGCTTCTCACCGCCCGGCTCAAAATTCTTCCAGGACGTGCTGAACTACTACAACCTTCATCCACAAGACATTGGCTCCAACTATGTTTCCAACATATGCAATTTTCAAGTATTCTGCGAAGTGTATCTTGGGGAAGAACCCTCGGTTGATCTGTTCAGGGATTATTTTTACATCAACCACCAAAATGAGATGTCAGATGGGCCCAGTCTTGAACTCGGAAGTGTTTCCATTCAAAGACGAAGAGACGTAGTCTTTCCTTCAGCCGCCCTGCCCAGTCATCCCAAGGACTGGAATTTTACCTGGTTCTACTGTAGAGACACCTCCCAAGCTGGAGAGAACCCCTTGCCGGGTTTCCATTCATACCGGCTCACCACCACCGCCCAGCTTCCAGGTCGTTTAACTGCTGCCGAACGTGCCCCCTTTCCTGCCACTTTTTCAAAGACAAGGGCCTTGCTCGCCAATGGCCTAACCGGAGTTGATCTGGTCCGCTGCTGGGTCGTCTGGAGGATTTTGCCATTGAGCTGGCGTAGCAGCTTAATGTGCCAGTACACCGATGACCCCAAAGACTAGCAGCGCTACAATCAAGCTCGTCTGACTGACAAAGACATTAATGACATGGTCAAAACGCTGCTTGTTGAATCTCTGGAAAATTGCAGCAAAGTGGGATTGAATCCTTTCTGCACACTTAACCCGGCTCCCCCTGTAAGCAATCAGACCAAACTTCATCCTGTTTACTCATCCCTTTAATTTTTACCTTATTTCAATTGTTTGCTCACATGTATATAGGCCGACTCTCCTTTCTAGAGAAAGAAACTTCAACCCGCCGCCCCAGCCAAGAAGCCCAAAATGAAAACTAAGGGTCCAGGTCATTGCAAGAAACCATCAGCCGAAGAGCTGCTCCATCTTGATGATGAGTCGGAGGTAGAACTTGATTCCCTTGGCTTTCTTTTCATGCAACTTATTGACGCTGATTCCTCTCAGGAAGAGGCAGAGACTAGCCATGCAGACGCAGCAGAGGTAACTATAATTTCCTCCGACTCAGAACCCTTGCCAAGAAAGAAAACTCGGCGGAACACCCAAAAAGTAAGGTTTTCTCACCCTCTTGCTTATTTGGATCCCAACTTTCTTTTGAAGAAACAGCAACATGAATTGAGGCATAAGATCCGGAGTGATGGCACTGAAGATCTGGTGTCTGGCTTACCCAACACCCCAGCTCCTCGAAAGTGTCGGAATGAGGTGCCTCATAGCCCGACTCCTTCCTTTCCAAAGGCTGGTCTTATTCGTCAACCTCTTAATCCTTCCGACTCAAATTATCAGGCGACACCTCCGTCATCTGGCGACTCTACTGGGTCTCAAATGCCTACTTTCAAGATCGCCCAGGGGTAAGTATTTTCATTTGTTCATAAATGCCTTGTAGTGATATACTTATGGATTTTGTATCCTTATCGCAGAGGTGTTGCCAAGGCAGGCAAGAGACAAAAGCTGGGCGGGTCTTCAAAGGATCCCAAAGCTGCTGAACCAGAGAAGCAGACAGTAGAAATTTCTGAGGCCCTCATTCAAGATTCTGAAGAGCCTGCCAATGACTCGCCACCGTCAATTGATGTTGTCGTCCTTGAACAAATGGACACTGATATTAACCCGGCTGCCAGTCATGACCCGCCGAGCCCTAAGCCGCCCAGTCCTGCCAAGTCCACTGTCAAGAACCCTGCTACTGACACAGATGACATCACTGTTACCGGGTCAGCTTTTAAGCCGCCTGAGGCCTCCAGAGTCCTAGCCAAGCACTCAGCCAAGGAAGAAATGCCTTCACTAGAGAAAGGCAAAGCTAAGCTGGACCTGGAGAGCTATTCCTCCTTTAGTGCAGGTGACATGTATGCGGGCTATCTGAGCCGCCTCAACACAAGCCGGGGCATGGAAGCCGGGCTGGTTGAGTTGATGAAACAAAAGTACGAGGTAAATATCCAACCTCTCTTTAGTCTTGTGCATATACACATATCCATACTAGCCCCCAAGTCTGAAGTGTAGGAAAAAATGTTGACTATGCTTTAGACTTCTAAAATTTTCCAAAGTGTAGCCCCCAAGGGCCGGCTTGTCTTGAAAAGACGAGCCGGGTCTTGATGATCTTAACAAAATCAAATATGTAGCCCCCAAGGGCCGGCTTAAGCTGACAAGATGAGCCGGGTCTCAATGATCTTAATCGAATTAAACTGTAGCCCCCAAGGGCCGGCTTAAGCTGACAAGATGAGCTGGGTCTCATTGACCTTAATAGAATCAAACATGTAGCCCCCAAGGGCCGGCTTAAGCTGACAAGATGAGCCGGGTCTCAATCAGAATTTGAAATGACCTACATTAGCCCCCAAGTGCCAAGTATATTGCTTGCAATGTGACTGGGACTTAATGTAGTTGTATCACTAAAAGTTGCTTCCTTGTATGGTAACCATTGCTTCAATATTGTATTGCAGGAGGAGTTGAACGTGAAAGAGTCGCATCTTGGTGACTTAAAAAACAACATTGAGCTGCAACAAGCTGAAACTTCCAAGGCCGAGTCAAAGCTGAAATCTGCACTGGAGGAAATTGAGAAAATCAAGTCGGGTTTTGATGCTGAGAGAACCGCCTGGAGACTGACAAGGCTGCGATGCTGAAGAGAGCGGAAGGCGTTGAGGCTGAGCTTAAGCCGGTAACTGAAGAGCTAGCCGGCTTAAAAGAACATATTTCTCAAATGTCAACCACCATCTTTGGTAAGCTTCATATGCAACTCATCACTTATTTAATATTTCCTTAACCTGTCTGCAATTCATAACATATACTGCTTAACCCGCCGGGCGACTCTCGTGCAAAAATTGAACAGGCCCCAGAAGTGCTAGTCTCAGAATATGCTGCTTAAACTGAAGGCGGTTTATTCTTTGACTGAACAGCTGTACACTGGCACCCTTCATAGCCTTGTCGCCTTGTCAGGCGGGAAAAAGCCTCCAACCCAGATCAAGCCTGTGCTGGAGCAATTCTCAACTGCACCGGCTCAAATTGAAGAACACAAATTATCAGCCGCCTGCGCAGGAGCTATTTTTGCTCTAGGCCGGGCCCAAGCATGGCAGTCAGAACTTGACCCGAAGGAGATAGCTAGTGGATGCCCAGAGTTCAAAGATGATGGGTCAAGCTTTGAAGAAAATGACTTCAACCAATGCGTCAGGGAGATGCGGCCCGTGGCATGCAAACTCATAGAAGAGTTGAATCTGAACAAATACACGCCGGCTTATGATGATAACAACAACAAGATTAAGCCGCCATCCCATGAGATTGTGGATCTAATCCCGCCAAGGCATAAGCATACCTTCGCCCCTGATGTTGATCCTTCCATTATTCTTAATGATGAGGCCACATTCGAAGCTTTAACTGGCATCGACTGGACATTGGCTGACCTCCAAATGATCGACGAGGAAGAGCCGGCGCGGGATGACCCGGAATCTTCAAAGCGCCAAGAAGAGAACTGAGCGGGGGTGATCATAAGCCGGACGGCTCTGAAGCCGGGTTATAGGAGTGCAGCTCCAAAAAAACACTTGACTAAATATTTTGGGCTAAATTTGAAGCCTTGTAATAGGGTAGCATAAAACAATGATCCGCCCTATCATGCCTCCGTGCATGTTGATCTCAACTTTTGATCCGGCAGCTTAAACTTTATTGCATGCCTGATGTGATCATATATATGAACCATACCATGGCTCTTGTTTTCGCCTAAAGTTTTGCATATCCTACAGAAGACCAATCAACATATGTGCTGGCGACTTAAAGTCAAAAGTCAGGGCGGGTTACAACCCAAAGACAGGTAGCCTTATATGACTACTGAAGAAAATTATAATCACGGCTATTTAAGCCAAAAAATACTGGTGACTTAAAGTCAAAAGCCAGGGCGGGTTACAACCCAAAGATAGGTAGCCTTATATGACTACTGAAGAAAATTATAATCATGGCTATTCAAGCCAAAACATACTGGCGACTTAAAGTCAAAAGCCAGGGCGGGTGACAACCCGAAATACTCAAGCATGGGCAACATAATCCGGAGCCTCATGACCCGGGTAATCAAAATTTGTACCAAAGCAAAAACTTAAGATAAAAACATCCAAAAAATCCAAAAAAGAAAGATACAAAAATCTCAAATTTTTGTGAGGCCGGCTTTCAAGGCACGACCAAAAAAGTTGGCTCACAGGCCTTTTGCTTTCAAGGCCGCATAGCCGTTGAGTTTATCCTAGCTCACTGTAAGCCGGCTCTCACGTGAGACAAGCCGCCGTTTTAACCTTAACAAGTTCAGGGTCTTAAAAAAGATTGACTGTTAAGAGTTCGGCGGGTCACCTGGCGGAGTAGCAAGTTGCAAACAGGCAGGTGTAACTCATAATGTGGCAACTCAGGCCGTCAAGAGGGTATGAAAGCTAAACCCGGTGGGTTGGAAGCCCCTAAATGACCTTATGATCAAATAACAAAGACTTTAGATGCACAGAAATGAAACGACAGAGGCCCTGAATTTCAGGGATGCCGGCTTTATTATATTGATCATAAAAGATATATACATTGTCAAATGTATGTACAAAGGATAAGAGTCGGTGGCTCAAGTGTAGTAAGGCCGAAGATGAGCAGTATTCCATGGCCGGCGGGTCTCCTCTTCCGACTTGCGTGAATCCTTGTGCTCTCGTATATCAATGAGGTAGTAAAACCCGTTATTGAGATTTTTGCTGAACACAAAAGGCCCTTCCCAAGGAGGAGAAAGCTTATGCATCCCTGTGTGATCTTGAATCAAACGGAGCACTAAGTCGCCTTCTTGAAAGGTCTGGCTTCGAACTCTACGGCTATGATAGCGATGTAGATCTTGCTGATATATCACCGAACGAGCCGCCGCAAGGTCACGCTCTTCATCCAAAGCATCAAGTGAGTTCTGACATGCCGTCTCATTACCAGCTTCAACATAAGCCACCACCCTAGGCGAGTCATGACGGATGTCACTTGGGAGAACCTCCTCTGCACCATAAACCATAAAGAAAGGTGTATAGCTAGTTGATCTATTGGGGGTGGTATTGATACTCCAAAGCACTGAAGGTAACTCCTCAACCCAACAACCCGGTGTTCGCTTCAAAGGAACCAAGAGCCGGGGTTTGATGCCTCTCAAAATTTCTTGATTAGCTCACTCTGCCTGACCATTAAACTTTGGATGAGCCAATGAAGAAACGTCAAGACGAATATGCTCTCTTTGACAGAACTCCTTCATAGCACCCTTAGACAGATTAGTGCCATTATCAGATATGATACTATGAGGGTATCCAAAATGGAAAATCAGCTTTTTAACAAACTGAACAGCTGTGGCCGCCTCACAATTGCTAACTGGCTCCGCCTCAACCCACTTAGTAAACTTGTCAACCGCCACCAAAAGGTGGGTCTTTTTATCCTTAGACCTCTTGAACGGTCCAACCATATCAAGCCCCCAATCTACAAACGGCCAAGTTATTGGAATCATACGCAATTCTTGAGCCGGCACATGAGCCTGTCTTGCAAATTATTGACACCCGTCGCACTTGCTAATGATATCCTCTACATCAGCATGAGCCGTCAACCAGTAAAATCCGTGACGAAAAGCTTTAGCCACTAAAGACTTAGAGCCGGCATGATGACCACAATCACCTTCATGAATCTCTCATAAAATCTCACGGCCCTCTTCAGGAGAAACACAACATTGGAACACGCCTGTCACACTGCATCGGTGTAACTCGCCGTTGATGATAGTCATAGACTTAGACCTCCTAGTTATTTGTCTTGCCAAAGTTTCATCCTCACGTAACTCGCCCTGGGTCATGTAGGCCAAGTAGGGAAGCGTCCAAGCAGGAATAACATGCAGAGTCGCCACCAACTGCGCCTCTGGGTCAGGGACAACAAGGTCTTCTTCGGATGGCAACTTGACCGAGGGATTGTGCAATACATCAAGAAACACATTAGGAGGCACCGGCTTATGTTGAGATCCAAGCCGACTTAAGGCATCAGCCGCCTCGTTCTTCCATCGATCAAGGTGATCCACCTGATAACCCTTGAAGTGGCCGGCAATATTGTAAACCGCCCGGAGATAAGCCGCCAAGAGCGGGTCTTTGGAATCCCACGTGCCTGAGACTTGCTGAGCCACAAGGTCTGAGTCGCCCAGACACCTGACCCAGCTTAAATTCATCTCTTTGGCCATATGAAGGACGTGGAGTAAAGCCTCATATTCAGCTGCATTGTCAGTACAAGGAAACATTAGGATTAAAACATAACAAAATTTGTCACCTCATGGGGAAGTCAAAATAACTCCAGCCCCCGAGCCTACCAACTGCCTGGACCCGTCAAAGTGAATTGTCCAATATGTGTTGTCAGGTTTTTCCTCAGGTGTGTGCAACTCTGTCCAATCATTGATGAAATCCACCAGAGCCTGAGATTTGATGGCTATTCTTGGCACATATTTCAAACCATGAGGTCCAAGTTCGATTGCCCACTTAGCAACCCGACCTGTGGCCTCCCTATTTTGAATAATATCTCCAAAGGGAGCCGAGATGACCACAGTAATAGGATGACCAAGAAAATAATGCTTCAGTTTGTGACTCGCCATGAACACCCCCATACACCAGTTTCTGCCAATGTGGATATCATTGCTTGGACTCAATCAACACCTCACTGACATAATAAGCCGGCCGCTGAACCGGGTACTCCTTACCCCCCTCCTTGCTCTCCATAACAACTGCCACACTAACAGCCTTGCTATTAGCCGCCACATATAGGAGCAAAGGTTCTTTCTCAATGGGACGGCAAGGGCGGGCGGCTCAGCTAGTTGTTTTTTGAGTGCCTCAAATGCCTCATCAGCAGCATTACTCCAGATAAAGTGATTTGTCTTCTTCATCATCTGGTATAAAGGAATTGCCTTCTCTCCCAGGCGACTTATAAACCGGCTCAGAGCTGCGATACAACCCGCCAGGCGCTGGACGTCATTGACACACGCCGGCTTAGCCAGTGAAGTGATGGCCTTAATCTTCTCTGGGTTAGCTTCAATACCCCTCTCCGGGACCAGAAAACCTAATAGTTTACCTGCAGGCACACCAAAACACACTTGGACGGGTTAAGCATCATTTTATAGACCCGAAGATTGTCAAAAGTCTCTTTCAGATCATCCAGGAGAGTCTCCTTCTTTCTGGACTTGACCACAATATCATCCACAAAAGCATGCACATTGCGGCCAATCTGACTGTGAAAGCAATTCTGAACACAACGTTGATAAGTCGCCTGAGCACTCTTGAGCCCAAAAGGCATAGAAACATAGCAGAAAGCTCGAAAAGGGGTAATAAAAGATGTCTTCTCTTGGTCCTTAACTGCCATCTTAATCTGATGATAACCAGAATAAGCATCCAGGAAACATAAACTCTCACAACCCGCCATGGCATCAATAATCTGGTCAATGCGAGGGAGAGCAAACGGATCAGCTGGACAAGCCTTGTTAAGATCTGTGTAATCAACACACATACGCCATGTGCCATTCTTCTTGAGTACAAGCACAGGGTTAGCCAACCACTTAGGGTGAAAGACTTCCACAATAAACCCAGCTGCTAAGAGCCGGGCTACCTCCTCTCCAATGGCCTTACGTCGCTCTTCGTTGAAACGATAAAGGAACTGCTTGACCGGCTTAAACTTAGGATCCACATTAAGAGTGTGCTCAGCGAATTCTCTCGGTACACCCAGCATGTCAGAAGGTTTCCATGCAAAAATGTCCCGATTCTCACGGATGAATTCGATGAGCGCGCTTTCCTATTTAGGATCCATATTGGCCCCCACTATGAACTGCTGAGATGATTCGCCACGGACAAAGTCAACCAGCTTAGTGTCATCAGCCGACTTAAACTTCAACAAAGGGTCTTGCTCAGTAGTGGGCTTCTTCAAAGGGGTCATATCAGCCGGGTCAACATTATCCTTATAAAATTTAAGCTCCTCAGTGGCACAGGCCGACTCAGCGGAAGCAGCATCTCCTTCCTCACACTCCAAAGAAATTTTTCGATCACCATGGACCGTAATTGTACCTTTTCGCCCTGGCATCTTAAGCTGTAAATAAACATAGCAAGGGTGAGCCATGAACTTGGCATAAGATGGCCGTCCGAACAAGGCATGATACAGACTTTTGATTTTAACCACCTCAAACCACAGTGTCTCTACCCTGTAGTCATAATCATCACCAAAGGCTACTTCTAAAGAAAATTTCCCCACATGATACGCCAACTTACCAGGCACCACACCATGGAAAACTGTGGAAGACAGCTTAAGATCCTTGTCAGTTAAATTCATCCGCCGAAACATGTCATAATACAGGATGTTGATGCTGCTGCCACCATCCATAAGCACTTTAGTGAATTTTTAACCACCCACTTGAGGGGCCACCACCAACGCCAGATGACCCGGGTTTTCGATCTGGGGCGGGTGATCCGCCCGACTCCATGTGATCGGATGTTCGGACCAACGTAAGTATTGAGGTATTGCCGACTCAACAGCGTTGACCGCATGCTTATGAACTTTCTGATCTCGCTTGCAGAGACTTGTGGTGAAAACATGATACTGGCCACTGTTGAGCTATTTTGGATTACTCTGATACCCTGACTGATTACCTTGCTGCTGGTTACCCTGACCAGATTGTTGGTTATAGCCGCCCTGACTGCTCTGGCCTTGATAACCAGAATATGAACCGCCGCCCCCAAAGCCAGGCCCCTGTGAACCTGAACCTGACCTGCCGGGCGGGCCATTATTGTTACCATGATTCTGGTTAAAATTGTAATTCCTGTATTCTCGCATGATGAAACAGTCCTTCCAGGCATGAGTCGCCGGTTTATCAGGCAACCTATGTTTTGGGCAAGGCTCATTCATCATTGCCTCAATATTAAAGTTTTTCCCTCCAAAGGATGGCTTACCATTACCATTACAATGCTGGTTTTTATATCCAACGTTGGTGTTAGCTACGAGATCTGACCCGCCCTCGGGGTGTCTGCACTTACCACCATTGCCTTGGTTATTACCATTATGCGCTGCCACATTCTGCTGCTGACTTTTACCATTACCATTTTTCTTGCCCTTGTTGGATTTCTCATCATCAGATCCAAGATCTTTAGTGGTATCAGAGTTGGCATATTTGATGAGAGCCGCCATAAGCTCACCCATGTCATTACAATGATGTTTAAGTCGCCCAAGCTTCTGCTTAAGGGGGGTAAAGTGATAGTTCTTCTCCAAAACCAGAACCGCCTGACCCGCTGCAATACTATCCGATGTGTGAATAATAGCGGAGACCCGCCGGACCCAATGATGGGCCGACTCATCCTCACGTTGCACACAACTATCAAGATCGATAATCGTCAGAGGCTGCTGGCATGTTCCTTTACAGTTTTGAATGAACCGTGCTTTCAACTCTGCCATGAACTGATGGAATTAGCAGGCAATCCTTTTAACCAGGTCCGAGCTAGCCCATCCAACATCATAGTAAAATATTTAGCACATACAACATCATTGACATCCAGCATCTCCATGGCTAACTCATAACTCTCAATGCAGGCCTCAGGGGGGAGATCAGCTGTGTAGTTAGCCACCTTACGAAGATCCTTGAAATCCTTAGGCATACGTTCATTGCGTAAAGATGGTACTAAGCAAGGCACTCCAACAGACCTGGAAATTACACCAGCCCCTACAGACGCCGAAGGGGTCACGGGAGGCTGCTGATAAGCCCCCAGTTGAGCCGCCGCCGCAGCCTCCGCCTCTCGGCGAGCTCTGGCATCATTCACAATTGCCTGAGCATGAGTAAGGGGCGGGTTATTCCCACGGGGCGGGTCGTCCTGATTCACTCGACTACATCGTTCGCTACTGGAAACCGCCGGTGACTGAACGCGCCGGCTGTAGCTGCGGCTTGGGAGGGGGGTCGAGTGCACCCTCTCACGACTATGTGTATACTTCTCCTACTGTGCAACCCATGTCTGTAAGAGCTCAATTGCGTTCCGCGCCTCAGCTGCGAAAGGCGTCTCATCTATAATGGGGATTGCATTGAGCCGGGTAGCCGTCGCTATCATGTTATCCACCGGGTAAGAATAATGGCCAGATGGTGTTGAAAAACGTCAAGGCGGGGTATGATCCCTGCGGGGCGGGTCTAGTAATCGGGGCTGAGCCGCCGCCCCGCTCCCTGGGACATCAGCTGCCCAGGCTGTACCTGGCGGGTTACTTGGCCCTGCACCAGGTGTGTTGAAAAGGTTCCGCGCCTCATACTGCAAAGGCAGGCGGGTTTGGTACCTCCTTCGAAGAACAACATTGGAGGCGTTTTGATCCAAACTTAAGCGAAAAGCCTCCGCCCTGATACGCTGTGACTCAGCATCCATGTGGGCTCGTTCCTCTGCCATCCTGATGTTCTCTGCATTTAGATCCTCTTGGGCTTTGGCCACCTCATCTCGCACCTTTGTAACTTCTGCATTATGATGTGCTTGACTCGTTGCAGTAACCTCTGTTGCTAACAGAGTCATCAAAATGCCCAAGAGTTCAGACAAAACCTGAGCCGACGGCCAGGCTAAGCCGCCAGCCCCAGCTGTCGAAGCAGCAGTCGATCCAGACGTCATAGCCGCCGCTGTTGATGAGTTGAGAACCGGCCCTGTACCAGCCATAAAGATAGCAGCTCGATACGGTGACTCATAGGGATCCGGAATACTGTCGCCATCGGAATAGCCCCCAAGCCCGCCGTCTTGAAGCTGGTAGATTGACTCTGTCTCTCCAGTCGAGGACTCATCACCTGAATAGATGAGAGTCTCTCCTCCGGACACAGAATCCTCTGCCAGGTCCGTGCCATGCACAAATCCAACGAAGACACGCTTCCGGCCGGGTTGGACCCTGGCGGGTCGCGCACACCGAGCTGGCTCGACGATGTCGGTGCAGATGTCCGGCTCAGGCTTTGATCCGCCAATCTTGCTGATGAAGACGTGAATCCCGCCGAAGGGGACCCGGTACCCATACTCGATTGAGTCGGCCTCCGGGACCCGGCCAGCGTCATCGATGTAGAGCTTGCCGCGGCGACTCTTAGTCATCCTACCAACGGCGTATCCCTCGATCCCTGGGAAAGAGCCCTTCAAGAACTCGAAACCACCATGCACTGGCCCCCTGGTGGGCGCCAACTGTCGTGATTTTATCACGGCAGATGCCCTTGTGAAAGGACTTATGTGTAGAGCCATCGCAACGTAGGTTAGCTTGAAGGGGTTGAACGGGATAGAGGACACGAGTTTACCTAGGTTCGGCCCCTCACAATGAGGTAAAAGCCTACTCCTGCTTTGTGTTGACTATTATTGAGTATCGATTACAAGGGAGCGGGATCGCTTGACCTAGCTCTAGATTAATTGTTTCTTGAGTTAACCCGCCGCCGGGTCTCGCCTTTATATACACAGGTCGAGGTCCTGGGCTTACAAGAGTCCAAACCGGATCACACAACGTGTCCAACTCGGGTTCTAAATTGCCTTGCCTTGCTAAGCAAGCCGCCATCGGGCGGCTCACACCTCCGGGTCATGGCATCGATGCCGGGTCTTGGGCCTTCCACAGGCCCACCTCGTGAGCCGCCTCCAGTCTTCATGTCTCTTTGGGCCTACCTTAGGCTTTCTCTGTTGAGTCGCCAACAGTGTAACCCGGCCCCTCCTGGGCGGGTCACACCACGGGGTTATATCCCCAACACCATCTTTTTATCCTTAATAGCAACGATACATGAGTGCCTCGCTACCCCTTCTGTCACTGGGTGAGGACACTACAAGATCGAACCCATTACAAAGCACCTCCTCCCATTGCAACAAAAATCAATCTAGTTGGCCTAACTAAACCAAAGTTTCAGAAAAGAAATACGAGGCTATAATAATCATGGATATAAGAGAACAAAGAAGACTCAAATCATATTCATAGATAGAACTGATCATAAAATCGCAATTCATTGGATCCCAACAAACACACCGCAAAAAGTCATTACATCAAATAGATCTACAAGAACATCGAGGAGAACATTGTATTGAGAATCAAAAAGAGAGAAGAAGCCATCTAGCTACTGCCTATGGACCCATAGGTCTGTGGTAAACTATTCACGCATCATCGGAGGATCACCAATGAGGATGATGAACCCCTCCGTGATCGGGTTCCCCTCCGACAAGGTGCCGGAATAGGGCTCTAGATTGGATCTCGTGGTTCTACAACTTGCAGCGGCTGGAATTGTGTTTCATCAACTCCCCTGGGGTTTTTGGAATATTTGGGTATTTATAGAGCTAAGAGGTGGTGGAAATTACCTCCGTGGGCTCCACCACCCATCAGGGTGCGCCGGGGGCCTCTGGCACGGCCAGGTGGGTGGTGGGCCCCACGGGCCTTCCCTCGTGCACTTCCTTGGCTCCTAAGTTGTCTTCTGGGCAGAAAAAAATCTCCAAATTTTTTTGCTGCATTTGGACTCCGTTTGATATGGATATTCTGTGAAGTAAAAAACAAGCAAAAAATAGCTACTGGCACTGGGCACTATGTCAATAGGTTAGTCCCAAAAAATGATATAAAGTTGCTATAAAATGAATGTAAAACATCCAAGAATGATAATATAACAGCATGGAACAATAAAAAATTATAGATACGTTGGACACGTATCACCGGCCGCCGGCGCCCGCCACCGCTTCGCCCTGTGTTTTCCGCTCGCACGCCAGAGCCGCCGACGTGGCAGGGCGTGGTGCCCCCCCGGGTCGCTGGCCAGTGGGTCCTGCTGACCCAGTTGACTGGTCAACTGGTCAGCATTGACCTAGTGACTCAGCAGCCCCGGGCCCACTGTCAGCCCAGTGCACTGTTCGGTGCACTGCACCGGGTGCACCCAACATTTCTATTACTGTTTATTTTATTTTTAATTAAATTGAATTCTATAAATCAAGAAAATGGTTAAAACTTCAAAAATTAATAGAAAATAAACGGTAAGTCGGATGAAAATAATTTATATATGAAAATCGATCAGAAAAATATGACGATTCCGAATATGCCCTCCGTTCGTATGTCACATGCCCCTAGCATAGCGAAGATGGACCCGTCCCCTCGATTCATCTGTCCAAAAATGGCAAACTTCGGGAAAACATTCCCAGATGTTTTCCCCCTTCACCTATATTGTGTAGCACTGCGTTAGGTCACCCCTAGCACTGCATGTTATCATGTCGTGCGTCTGTGTTACATCTGTGTGCTTTTTATTTACTGTTTCTTCCCCCTCTTCTCTCCGATAGACCCCGAGACCGATGCCGCCCCTATGATCAACTACGTCACCGACGACCCTTCTTCCCTTTCAGCAGAGCTTCCAGGCAAGTAAACCCCCCTTGTTCAATCCTATATCACCCATTCCATTCTCTCTCATGCTTGCATTAGATTTTGCTACTGTAATTGATTGCTCCTATTCTGATGCATAGCCTGCTTTTATAACCTGCTTTAGTACCTTACCTGCTTATCCTATATGCTTAGTATAGGTTGGTTAGTGATCCATCAGTGACCCCTCACCTTGTCCCTGTTGCCCCTGTTTCATCACCAATGACTCAATCAACGAGATCGACATCCAGAGCCCGACACATCACCTCACCCCCTTAGTTGTATGACTCTGCAGAGCTACTATCGAGTGCCGAGGGTGATACCTCCTAATGCACTCCTGATGATAACTCTATAGTGTAGCTAATCAGTCGTGGTCTATCGAGGGTGATTCCTCTTTCACCACTCCCGATAACGACTCTGTCGTGCAACCCCTCAAGTGTGAACCTTTGAGGGTGATTCCTTTAAGTTCACCTTGGCGGTTACATCGAGTGGAATCCATCGAGGGTGATTCCTCGGATTCCCCCTTGATGTTATGGACACATGCTACTTCTTGAGCTTACGTTGGTTTTTCCCTTGAAGAGGAAAGGGTGATGCAGCAAAGTAGAGATAAGTATTTCCCTCAGTTAAGAACCAAGGTATCAATCCAGTAGGAGATACAAGCAAGTCTGCAATCTATGCACCTGCACAAACAATCAAACACTTGCACCCAACGCGATAGGGGTTGTCAATACCTTCACGGTCACATGCAAAGGTGAGATCTGATAGAGATAGATATAAAAGATTACTAAAACGTAAAACAAAGTAAAAACAAATAAAACGCAGCGAGGTATTTTTGGGTTTTTTGGTTTATAGATCTGAAAATATATGATGGAAAATAGACCCGGGGGCCATAGGTTTAACTAGAGGCTTCTCTCTTGAAGGCAAATAATACGGTGGGTGAAAAAATTACTGTCGAGCAATTGATAGAAAAGCGCAAAGTTATGACGATATCCAAGGCAATGATTATGCATATAAGCATCACGTCCGTGTCAAGTAGACCGAAACAATTCTGCATATACTACTATTACTCCACACATCGACCGCTATCCAGCATGCATCTAGAGTATTAAGTTCATAAAGAATGGAGTAACGCCTTAAGTAAGATGACATGATGTAGAGGGATAAACTCAAGCAATATGATGAAAACCCCATCTTTTTACCCTTGATGGCAACAATACAAATACGTGCCTCGCTACCCCTACTTTCTCACTGGGTGAGGACACCACAAGATTGAATCCAAAACTAAGCACCTCTCCCATTGCAAAAAGAACCAATCTAGTTGGCCAAACCAAACCGATAATTCAAAGAGAAATACAAAGATATCAAATCATGCATATAAGAATTCAGAGAAGATTCAAATAATATTCATAGATAAACTGATCATAAATCCACAATTCATCGGATCTCGACAAACACACCGCAGAAGAATATTACATCGGATAGATCTCCAAGAACAACGAGGAGAACATGGTATTGAGAATCAAAGAGAGAGAACAAGCCATCTAGCTACTAGCTATGGACCCATAGGTCTATGGTAAACTATTCACGCTTCATCGGAAGGGCAATAGAGTTGATGTAGAAGCCCTCCGTGATCGAATCCCCCTCCGGCAGGATGCCGGAAAAGGCCCCAAGATGGGATCTCACGGGTACAGAAGGTTACGGCGGCGGAAAAGTATTTTTGTGGACGCTTTTGGTCGTTTGGGAATATTTGGGAATATATAGAGGAAGAATTAGGGTTAGGGAAGCTCCGAGGGGCCCACAAGCCCTCAGGGCGCGCCCCCCCTGGGGTGCGCCCCCTGGCTTGTGGCCTCCTCGGGACTCCTCTGACTTCATCTCCAAGTCTGCTGGGTGTCTTCTGGTCCAAGAAAATTCATCGTGAAAGTTTTATTCCGTTTGGACTCCGTTTGGTATTCCTTTTCTGTAAAACTCAAAAACAAGGAAAAAAACAAAAACTGGCACTAGGCTCTAGGTTAATAAGTTAGTCACAAAAATAATATAAAATAGCATATTAATGCATATAAAACATCCAAAACAGATAATATAATAGCATGGAGCAATCAAAAATTATAGATACGTTGGAGACGTATCAACACACGGTTATTTGACTTTTCCCTAGAACCATGTTAAAGACAGGTCGCCCCCGAGGGGTACCCACGAGAGTTATTGTTACTGCAGCACTGGAGGGACAGGCGGTACCACCCCGGTAGAGGCGGACCTAAGTTCCCGACAGTCTCTTGCGAGTCGGGTTGACCTAGAGGGTACCCGCGAGTTGATGTGAAGTCGGGTTGACCTGGAGGGTACCCACGAGTTTTCTATGTGGCACGGCCGGGCATTTCGGGCCCTTGCCGTAAGTCCACAAGACGGGGCAATGGGGTCACATCGATCGTGAGTCTCTGTTCGTTACCGCGCGCTCCCAAGTCACTAACGGTTTGGATATGTGATCTGAGTAGGCCTCTGGCCTTTTCGCACTGACCACCACACGTGAATAAGTATGGGCACTCAGCGTCGTACATTTCTTTCGAAAGCTCTGTCAGACATCCAGTTCAGCATTGTGGCCAGGCCGGATCGCGCCATCCAGGCAGAGGTGGCGCTAGTATTCCCCTGCGCATAATGACCCGCAGTGCAAAGGGCGATGGGCCCAAGACCCCTGAGCGCTTAGGATGTAGACCGGTGGGGACCTCTCTCGGAGCCTAGGTAGGACTATGACATGTTGATCGGCCAAGGCCGGTCATGCCCTGATGGTGTGTCCGGCCGGAGTTGATCGAGCGTGTTGGGTAAGTTGGTGCAGCCCTGCAGGGAAGTATATCTATTCGAATAGCCATTTCCACGGTAACGGACGCTCGGAGTTGTATCCCAATCGATACAACTAGAATTGGATGCTGAGGCATGTAATGGATATAATGGCTCCGGGATTGCTTTCTCGCAGGGAGTCGAGAAAGGATCTCTGGGCGCTAATGTTACAACATACTTGCTAATTATAATATGCTATTCTGTACTCTTCTAAATGCTGCAAGATGCTTGAAGATGTCAGTCTTCGATAGGCTAGGCCTTTCCCTTCTCTTCTAGAATTCCATAGTTCAGTCCAGAGATACATCTCTTTCCTTTGATACTGATGCATACTTAGTTTACATCTGATGTAAGTCTTGCGAGTACTTCGGATGAGTACTCACGGTTGCTTTGTTACCTCTTTTCCCCTCCATACCCGTTTGTTGTGATCAGATGATGGATCCCAGGATCCAGACGCCACCACCGACGACTTCTACTACCCCGAGGGTGCCTACTACTACATGGAGGCTGCCGACGACCAGTAGTAGTTAGGAGGCTCCTAGGCAGGAGGGCTTGGCTTTTCGATCGATGTTGCTTTTGTGCTAGCCTTCTTAAGGCAAACTTGTCTAACTTATGTTTGTACTCAGATATTGTTACTTCCGCTGACTTGTTTGTATTCGAGCTTATGTATTCGAGCCCTCGAGGCCCCTGGCTTGTAATATGAAGCTTGTATCATTTTAGTTTGTGTCTAGAGTTGTGTTGTGATATCTTCCCGTGAGTCCCTGATCTTGATCGTACACATTTGCGTATATCACTAGTGTACGATTGAATCGGGGGCGTCACAAGTTGGTATTAGAGCCGACTGCCTGTAGGTAGGCCCCTTTCCAACTCCTTGGCTGAAGTTGAGTCTAGTCTTTAAAAAAAACCTTTACTAACATTGTTGTGTGGCTTACAGGCCCACATCACAAATGGGTGGTATTAGGATCTTTTATTCCTCGCCTTTACTCTGGGATTCTGATCTCTCTTCTATTCGGGTTAAATATTTCATTAACTCTAACTCTAGGTTCTCGTAACTACTTCCTCCCGGAGAGCCCCTTCATTCCAGATGATTGCCTGCTTTTCAGAAGTTTCCGAAGATACTACTTGATGTTTTTCCGAGACCCTTGTGCCCTTCGCCGTTGCAATTACCTACCACCGATATATCCCTATGAATAGCTACATATACTAGCCGTCCATAACTTCATTCCCAATTGCTCTTGTTATTACAAGATACCCTGAAATACTTTCCGATAATCCTCTGACAACTATTGCTATGCAAAACTTATCTTCTTGCATTATGGTTACTTTCTGTATGTCTAGCAGTATTCATTAGTATCCTTTGTCATCGTCATTTCGAGCCTTTTATTCGATATGTTTTTGAGTGGTCGCAAACATCAGTTGAAACAAGAATTCATCATTTTGGCTCAGACGTCACTCTGGACATGAGCTGGTTCTCGGAAAATCAAACCTTGATTGATTGTCGATCTATGTCTATTCAACTTACTTATCTCTTCATCAGAGCCTCTGCTTCTGATCCCCCGATTTGGAAATCTTAATTCCTTTGTACTTAAGCTTCGTATAATTCAGATATTTCTATAGTCGGATGTCTTGACATTCTTTCTTCTTCTGGTTGAGTACCGATACCCACATCAGAATCTTTGCGGTCTGCCAGATCCTTTGGTGGATTATTATCCGACCGTTCCTGCATTTAAAAAAAAACATGAGTCCTCCCCCCGATACATAATGCCTTTGGTAAATTGTATCCTCCGCTTTCTCAACCATGCTCTGATTTCGAACTTGTATAATTTACTCCTGAAGTTTGTGGTATATGTTCCTAAGATGCCCCGATGGGTTGAACCTATGCCATGCATAATCTGGGTAAACCCGAAGATTATGCGGGTTATATCTACTCATGTTTCGTCGGATAAATTTGCAGCTCTACAACTTGTTCAAAGACGAGAAGTGAATGAAGGTTAGGCATTGAAGAAGTGGGAGTCGAGCTTGAACCTTTGTGTTCATGCCCATGGACTCTATGTGGAACTTATCATGGAAGCTTCTTGTAATAATAATAATCCCCTTATTATAAGTTCATCTTGTATCTATGTTTGGTCCTTTGCGACCGTGGTTCCGACCATGGTTGTTTTTCTTCAATCCCATTTCTCGGACAAGTTAAAGCACTTGCTTCCGCAGATCAAATCACCAGTCCAACCTCTATTCTTATCTACCTTTGAGTATTGCCCCCTGATATCTCGAGGATATGGTGTCATTGCACTATCTCTTAATTACGAGTTCTTGTTGGAATAAAAATCTCACCGTCTTAGTCACTCCGTAGGTTTGAGTTGATTCGTCACTCGGGAGCTTGACAAGTGACTCGAATTCACACTGTGATTCAGTACTCCTAGTACTTTGTTGTTGGGGAGTTTAATACTCCATCACGTCATTCCTAGCCTGATCGGCTATACCATTATCATGCTAATTTTAAGTGTGCTACCTGGTCCTTATTCCGGGAGCACAACTTTCGATGATGAGCTAAGCTTACGTCGATCTTCCTCGTCATATCATTTCATCTTGAACAGCAAGCTTAATTCTGAGTTTGTGTCGTATCCGTGGATTCCAATAACCTTTCGCTTCATCATTCGTTTTGCTTGATGTCGTCGCTGTTCGATTGCATCTTCATGGAGCCCCTCGACAAAATTTGTCGTGATCATCATCAATATTTTGACTTCTTCCAGGATATCACTCGAATTCCTGATGAAAAATACCACCCTTGCCCCTCGATGATTTGTATTATCATCGACAAAATTATTGCCTTCCCTCCAACACAAAACAGGAATACTTCCATGCTTATGTAAACACCTCGATGTACAACTCTGTCAAGAAGACCCTGTTACTACTGTTGATGACATTCCAGTAACCACCGATGGAAGAGAACTTTGCCTATTGGTCTGCCTCGTTCCTACGAGCAGGAAAATGGTTCTCTTCGTCCCTCGCCCTTGGTACCAACGTTGTTGCGAATATAATTGACATGCTATCCTCTAACATGCCTTGCTATCATGACCGTGCAAGATGTCAGCGCCCTTCCTACTTTTAACACACATGGTGGGCCCATAACCCACAGTTCCAAAGTTATTCCTCATGCTTGGTTTTGTATGTAGATCACGAGCCACCTTCCTAGAGCTGATCTATTCTAGTATCACGCGCAATATTTTCGTTGCTACGAACCCCTTTCACCTTCTGATTAGGCATCGAACGATTGCCTGCCTAATTGAAACTTATCATTGTACCTTCTTACTCTGCTCTCAATGTGTTCCATTTGTTAAACTCGAGAGATGATCATGTGTTCATTCATGGGATAAACCCCGATGATTGCCCCTCATAGCATTCTATCATTGTTGAGCTGCCCCTTTCCTATTCATAATTACGACGGAATTCCCGTAGAAACGATGACGACTTCATCATGATGACCTCAAGCAGAGAAATGAAGACATCAATGTAATGGATTGACCTCTTCGAGAAGATCAACCAAGACCGAAAAGACTTGATAGAATTTCGTAACCAAATCTTTCCCCTTACTCTACCTCCTAAATCTTGGGATGAGATTTCTTGTAGTGGAGGAGATTTGTAACACTCCGTTAGTTCAACTATAGTAATCACACACTAATGGTGCCATGCCATCGCAATTAATTTGCTAAACCTCACTTTCATCCAAACCAAATTCGAATTCAAAATTTAAAATGAAGTTAAATAAAATATTTCTTCAAACAATAAACTAAAATGTTCAAATTATTCTATAATTCCCCCCTGATCATTGTCATGTTGTAGCCGACATCAATTGACTCACCAAATAATTCCTAGGAAACTAATAAATGCTCCAACAACAAATAAAATGGCCTTTTCAAAATAAACAAATATTAATAGAATTCCAATTGACCTCAAACTTTGTGAGCCTATTCAATATATTGCCTAATATTGATGTGCTAATTTTCACACTTAACTAAAATCACTTGATGGCAAAACTAAATGCAAAACAGTGAGAGAAAAGGAGAAACAGAAAAGAAAAGAAAAAGGATAAAGGGGGAAAACCGCACTGTGCACTTAACCGGCCCATTGAAAAGTGCGGCCCAGCCCACCCCGAGCTTTCTTCTACTTCTGTTCACAGAGGGCGTCGTGGAGGCGCGCGCAGCGTCCGTGGCCAGGATGGCCACGCGCCGGCCATCCGACGATGCCCCGGCTCCCTACTTGGCCTACCCACGCCCCCATTGGATAACCCTAGCACCATTCCCCCCTCTCTCCCACCCTCTCTTTGATCTGGAAGAAGCATGCACCGCCATCGCCATGCTCTCCTCGATCGTGCGCTCCTCGTCATCTCTACTGGCTGAAAACATGTACGGGCGACGGGTCTACTTTCCCTACGACATCTATGTGGACGGGCTCGAGCTGGGCGTCCCTGCATCGAGCGGATCGACGCCATCCTCCTCCTCGGGCACCGCCACCTGAAAGTGCGTTATATCGACTAGAGGGGGGTGAATAGGCGATTTTTACAAATTTGTCACTGAGGAATTTCAAGGTGAGGAAATTCCTAAGCAACGAACTACTTAGCAGCGGAATAAGTACTCAGATGCAAACATAACATGGCATAAGAACAGACATCATGATGAAATGAAATAGGCACAAAGTACAGGTAGCATGAAACACAGGATAAGCAGGTTAAAGACTATGTGACTGAAGAAATAGGATTGAGGAAATTGAGAAAGTCTTCACACAGTAACGATCACGTAAATCAACACATGAATGAGGAAGTGAAAGAGTTGAGGAAATAGAACCAGTAGCTCGGTGAAGACAATAATTTGGTAGACTAGTTCCAACTGCTGTGACAGTTGTACGTCTGGTTAGAGCGGCTAGGTATTTAAACCTGAGGACACACAGTCCCGGACACACAGTCCTCACCGTATTCTCCTTGAGCTAAGGTTACACAGACCTCGCCCAATCACTCGTGGTAAGTCTTCAGGTGACTTCCAAACCTTCACAGACTCGGTCACTCGGCGATCCACATTTTCCTCTTGGATGCTCTAGACCATGACGCCTAACCGTCTGGAGGATGCACAGTCCTCAAAGGTAACAAGCGTAGGTTCCACACAGGAACAATCTCTTCAGTGATGCTCAATCACTTTGGGTTTGTAGGTGTTTGGGTTTTTGGGTTTTTCCTCACTTGATGATTTTCGCTCAAAGTCCTCGGATGATGGGATGCTCTAAATGACAAGTGTCAATCTATCTCTTGGAGCAGCCAACCAGCTGGTGGTTGTAGGGGGCGGCTATTTATAGCCTAGGAAGCAGCCCGACATGATAAGACATAAATGCCCTTCAATGATATGACCGTTAGGTGGGTAGGATATTTGGACAGCTGGCGCGTAGCACAGCAACGGTCAGAAATTTGAGTATCAAATTCCTTAGGGCTATCATGTTCCTCACTTGTAGGCAATCCGCACTGGCAAATTCCTAACTCCACAGTCAGAACAAATTCCTCAGAGAACAGAAGAACTTCGTCTCTGTCACTGAATTAATTGACTGAACTGTATGAGATTTCCAATGGCTTCACTCGAAAGGATTGGGTAGGTGTAGGATTTTGAGATGAGCATCACTTGGAAACTTTTCCTTTGTTTTACCTCGACCCCTTTTAACAGTACAGTGTTTCCTATGACTCAAGAAGAAGAAAATGAAACTACGAAAACAAAAGTCTTCACGCTTCATTATCCTCGCATGAATTTCAAGTCTTCAAGGTCACACCAATTTCCCCACTTTCAAAGTCTTCAAGAACACCAAGGTCTTCAACTGAAGACATTCATTTTTAGGGGTCGACTTTCATCGTAAATATCAAACTCCTCATAGACTTATAGAACCTGTGTACACTCACAAACGCATTAGTCCCTTAACCTATAAGTCTTCAATACACCAAAATCACTAAGGGGCACTAGATGCACTTACAATCTCCCCCTTTTTGGTGATTGATGACAATATAGGTTAAGTTTTCAACGGGGATAAACATATGAAGTGTAAATACTGATATTGAGGAATTTGATTGCAAGATATAGAAGAACTCCCCCTGAAGATGTGCATATTTGAGGAATTTGCTTTGAATAGCAAATGCACATTGTAGAGTAATATCATGGAGATGTCCTCCTATATCTTGTAATTCATACACGCATTTAATCATATGATATGAAGAATTTGAAATGCATGATGAAATATGGTGTCTGATGAAATTCAGCATGCGTGCATTAAGGTACTTGAGGAAATAAGCATGCAGAAAGTAGTTCAAAAGTATCAGACCACCATAGGACTTAAGTTTACAACTCATCAGAGCAAACACCTCAGAAAAGCAAGAGTTGTAACTTAACAGAAATATAGCCCATATATAAGACCCGCTTGAAGACTAACTCAAATTTCTTCCCGTTTGTCATCGAATGACCAAAAGGGACGAAAAATGAGGACTAACGCCCCTGAAGAATATCATCATGATGTCGATGGAGGAGCGCCAGCATTGTTGGGGTCGTCCATTAGAGTAGGGCCTGCCACGGTGTCGTTCAAGTCTTCAGCTTCATCCGTCTCGCGCGATGAAGAATATGAACTGGCAACAAGCTGAGGAACTTTGACCTTCTTGAATTTCTTCGAAGGTGGCTGAGACTAGTCAAAGTCCTGTTGGAATCCCATCTCCTTGAGTTCTTCAGCACTATGAAGATTCGACAGAATAGCCCAAGTGCGGTCAAAGACTTCATGCAAGTTGTAGTGATTCTTCTTCACAGTATTTTGAGTGACTGTCATGTTCTGAAGAATTGCACTAAACTAACTCTTGACCCACTTGTGATTTCAATCAACTTTCTGATGAAGACTAAGGAGAAGTTCATGATCAGTCATCACACGTGGAGCTGTGGCTTGAGGATTATGTTCTGAAGCTTTGGCGGTAGAATCTTGTGTTGCAGAGTCATCATTGGTGGAATATGATGTAGCTTTGCGAAACTGTCCATCCAATGGACGAGTACCTTCATCAATAACTGTAGCCTTGCCCTTCTCGTCAGCTGAGGAAATAGTCCGTTTGAGGACTTCAATAGGGGGCAAATAGCTGAGATGATTTTGAAAGTCAGCCTTATAATGAATTGAAGACCTTGATCTGATGAACCACATGATCCAGGGAGCATAAGGCTTCAACTCAAAGGGTGACAGAGCAGCATTGGCCAAAGTCCTCATGAAGAAATCGTGGTAGTTGATAGGTATACCATGAATGATATTGAATAGCAGATTCTTCATGATGCCAACAACCTCTTCATCATCAAAGTTGTGGCCCTAGATTGGACTGAGGGTTTTGGTCCATATGCGATAAACTGTCCTTGGCACATAGAGCAATTCCTTGACAAGGAATTTGGTCCTTGGAGCTTGGCCTGGCTTCAAAGGCTTCATCAGCACTTGCATCAGATGATCGGATAGTTCAGGTTCAACATAGAGAAGCCTTGCACCTTCAGTGGGAGGACTGACTGGGACGGCATGAAGCAATTCAGAGGCCGGTGCTTTGAAATGAGTATTATCGGTCATCCAGTCCAATACCCATGAATTGACATCATCAACATTTCCAGTAATGTGCAGCGTGGCGAAGAATTAAAGAATGAGTTCTTCATTCCAATCGTAGATGTCGGTGCAGAAGTTGAGTAACCCAGTGTCATGAAGAACACTGAGGACTGGGGTGAAGCAGGGCAGCGATTCCATATCCACATGAGGAATTTGCTTTTGTTCAATGATCTTGTCCTTATCAAACAACAGTGAGGAATAGAAGTTCATCTGACTAGCAGTCCAGAAGCGCTTGCGATGAAGTCGAACAGAGTCATAGGGATTGTAGTCAGTGAAGAATATGTGCTCATTGAAGAAATCTTCAGCATTGAACTTCTGCTTCTTGGAGTGAGGGTTCTGTGGCTTGGGCTGAAGATTAACAGTTGAGGTCTTCACAGCCTCTTGAGGTATAGCTACTGGAGCCACAGGCTGAGGAATTTCAGGAGCAAAGGCATCAGCAGCAGCCTTGGCCTCCATTTCTTCAGAAACATGTACATCAGCACTGGTGGCTGGAACTTCTTCAGGAATAGAATGAAGTGAAGCTTGATGTTCATCAGAGCCCGTATGAATTTCTTCAGTTGGCGCAAGGGACTGAGGAACTTGTTGCAGTGGAGTCGTCAGTGGTGAATTGGGGTGATGACTTTCCCAGTAGTCATCATTCAGAAATTGGTGTAGTACACACAATGTCCACATCTCCATCTTCATCATCAATTTCCTCAACGCCTGCACGCTCTGCAGCCTTGGTTTTCTTCGCTTCTGATGCAGAAGGAAGGTTGATACTTTTCATCTGTGATGACTTTGCAGGAGGAGCAGATGAAATTGGTTCAGTTTCTTCAAGCACAACATTGGAGGTTGCCCTGGCATTTTCTTCAGAGACTGGAATTTCTTCATCAGCCCTGGTGCTTTCATTTTCTTCGATAGTCTGATTTTCATCAGCTATGCTTGCATGTTCTTCAATAGACTGAGCAGATGTTTCAGTCTGAGGAAATTTGCGTTGTGATGAAGCTGCAACATTTGGAGTGAATCCCTTTGCCATTCTGACGAATCTGACTTTGGCACCTAGCCAATCTGCACGATAAGTGTCAAATTCATCACTGAGTGCTTTGATCTCAGCCTGCATAGTCACAAGTTCTTCAGGAGACAATTTCACAACATTTTTCTTTAGAAAGCGCTCCTTCTTATATTGAGCTTTCTTGACTTGCCTGGCCTTCTCAAATTTCCATTTTTCTTCGGCTATGAAGGCCGTCAACATGTGGCTTTAACCAGGAGTGAGGTTTAATTCTGGCAAAGGTATGTTAGGGTTCTTGTGCCATAGATCAATGAAATCAAGGATCTTCCTTGGATCCAGCATGAGGGGCACAGCACTGCCTTTGGCACTAGCGGCCCTTTGTTGTCGATCTCTGATGATCTCAGCTAATTCTTCATCATCAGCTTCATCTTCGCTTGACGGAACCTGAAAGGTGACCTACTTCTTGTGAGGACTTGGCCTTGTGCCTCGTCCAGTAGTGGCCTTTTTCTTCAGCAAGGTCGGAGCTGTTGAAGACTGAGGTGGAGCTGAGGAACTTGCAGAGATTCCTGAAGCAATTGAGATTCCAGTAGTCCTTTGGCATGTGACAAGATGCACAGGTGCTGAGGACTTTGCAGGAGCAGCTGAGGATTTTGCAACTGAGGGAGTTGGAGCTGCTTTTGAAGGAGTTGCTTGAGGATCAGGCCATGAGGGCTTTGAAGAACCTGGCCGTGAGGGCATTGCAGCTGAGGATCTTGTCTTGACAGCTGGTTTCTTTGTCATAGCCTTCTTAGGCTTGCTAGCAGAGGCCTCAGCAGCGGCAGTAGCAGAATCTTCGTTGAATTTCTTCACTGCCTCTTTAGCCATTTTGGCCAGCTTGGTTTGACGTTTAGCCCACTCCTGAGGAAATTCCTCACCTCTTCTGATGCTTGTGGGATCAGCTTCTTGGCCTGGAGCCAAAGGAGGTCTTGGACATGGAGGGTTGACAGCGAATTTCTTCATGTACTTTGGAGTCACATATCGATACTCCCTCCATTCTCTTTCCCATCTCCTCTCAATCTTCTGAATGCGCACTTTGCGCTAATTTTTGTTCTCCTTGCCATGAGTTGCTTCATCAGGAGTACAACATTCATCATAGATGTCATCAGGGATCTCAAAAGCAGTATTTGTTTCTGGCCTCTTTCCTCCCTTCTGAGGTCTTTTACCATCAGCCATTTTCTTCACTTGAGGATTTTGAACAATGGATGTTTCTGAGGAAGTGTGCAACTTATCTTCGAGAAATGCTGCAAATGAGTTAAGTTGATGAGAACCTAGTGATTCAGCAGCAGACATGTGTACCTGCGAATAGAATATAGGTGCGAAGAATTTGGAGAGGTCATATGCGTTCTCAGAAGTTTTTCAAAAGTATCAAGTTTGAGGAATTTGACCAGGGGTGTCTTGAGGAATTTCACTAAGCGTTCTTTGACTTAGGTTCCAG
This sequence comes from Thinopyrum elongatum, assembly GCA_011799875.1. Lineage (NCBI taxonomy): Eukaryota > Viridiplantae > Streptophyta > Magnoliopsida > Poales > Poaceae > Thinopyrum > Thinopyrum elongatum. The sequence goes on along the minus strand of CM022298.1, from coordinate 411,247,401 downwards.
AGTTGTATAGATTGAAAATCCACACAATTGAGGAATCTTGAAGAAAAATGTTGCTTAGAGAAACCGATCAAGAACAGAAGCAAGTTGGTGTTTAAGAACATGAAAGTTGAAGAATAAACACCTTTTGAAGATTTTGTGGAAATCATCAGAATCAACAAGGGCAGTAAAAATAAATTTTATTTACCCTTGACGAAGAACACGATGAACTGAGAGTAGCAGTGGAGAAGCTCCTCCGTTCAGATCTTCCACGCCCTAACTTGGTGTCAGGACCGGTTTTCCAGGATATTAATTTCCCAGTAAATGGCCCTTGTGCTCACCAGCCCCAGGAATACTGTTAGCTGATGAGACACAAACTTGATACAGAAATTCCAAGCAAAAAAACAAAATATGAAGTACAAGACCATTCTGGCCTATGAGTACAACAAATGGTTTCTAGTGGTTGATGGCGGAAGCGGTTTGCGGTTCATCGGCGTCTATGGGACTCCATTTCCCATAGGAACAGCTGACCTGGATAACTCCTATCCTCGCGAGGCTGCTATCATCATTGCCTAGGTTCCGGGGTTGTCATCGCAGCGCTCCTCTCCAAGCGAGAAATCCGGCCAAGACAATAGCCAGGGACAAGCCAGTGAGTACTTTGAATGTACTCGCAAACATTATGAACACAGGTATAATATAACAGATGATAATCATGCTCTGAAATATTTTCATGATCACTTAGCCAGTCGTGAAATAAAATTCATGCCACATGCAAGCAGGCCATTCAGAATTAAATATGAAAAAGAAATTAGATAATAAGAATAAAATAAACCGATCGAGTGTCTGAAGCGACGCCTCGAAAGGATAATAATATAAGACATGCCACAGTCGGGCGTCTGAGCGACACCACATAAAGGGCTTATAAAGAAAATTAAATAATCAGCATGCCACAGTCGGGCGTCTCAGCGACACCACATAAAGGGCTTATAAAGAAATAAATAGCAGGCATGCCACAGTCGGGCGTCTCAGCGACACCACATAAAGGGCTTATAAAGAAAGTAAATAACAAACGTGCCACAGTCGGGCGTCTGAGCGACACCTCATAAAGGGCTTATAAAGAATAATCACAGTGAATATCCAGGAGGTAGAACCGTCCCAGGGATACTCAATAATTCAAATAATACAAATGGTTAGTCCATAATAATAATAATCATAATCATCATATGTCACATGTCTTGATCAATGTTCTGGTATAGCAGCTTTTTTTTCCTCCGAAGACCGACACTTGACTCATCCCATACTGTAGTCCTTGACCATGGACACGGCTATTCGAATAGATATAATCTCTGCAGAGGGTGTACTCTTTACCCACGAGTAACGGATTCCTTTAGTCCATCGGGACTAATTCCGTTTACGGTCTTTTACTTGAAAACACACCTGACCCGCACACACCAGCTTAACTTACCGGTGTCTGGAATTACCCACGACACCCGTTAAGCAAAACTCTAAGTGGGGAGGCTACAACCTCGACTAGCATGGGATCACAAAATTTATAACGCGCGCAAACTAGGGGAGCTACCCCCTCGGCTCCAACCGAAAACACCCATGCCCCCGGACCAGGTGGCAGGTCTACCGGATGCAGCCGGTATCTTCCACCATGGCCTCTCTGTACGGTGTGTGCTAAGAAAGGGGTTGACAACTTACTGAACCGTACCCTACTTAAGGCAGGGACAAGTGGTAGCACGAAGCAAGTATGGGGGTTACTCGCACAAGACTCGATCTATGGTCATCTCAGGAGGTTTAGGTATTTCCTGCATGATTAGCATAACAAATATATTTCACCCCAACAGACAGAATCACCACTCATCATACCTTACCATGCCTTACTGAATATACCCGTCTCAGTGAAATATCAGTAACAAGCTCGTGTCCACCCAAGACAGAGACTTTCCCGGATTCCTTCCGGTAGGCATGAAAGGCATACAAGGGTGGATACTGTCACAAGCATATCAATTTCCAACAGCATGGAATCTTCATCATGCACTCATGAGTATGATCATTTCGTCACATAAAATAATGAATACTTCGTGTCAAGGTGGTGTTGTATTCGCATCAAACAACACACAACAAATATTATGCCAGGGTTCAGAATGCTTGCCTTTAGTGTGTGGAGAGGTAGGGTGCACCACAAAACTTTTGAAGGTTGCTTCCCTCTCCATTTCCTATTTTTGAAAAGATTCAAATCAACACATAATTTGAAAACAATACAGAAAAGTTGTTTGGAAAATTTTCAAAAAAACATGAAAATAAACTAGATGGAATTTGAGAAACACCAGAAAAAGAATCAAGTCAAATGGAGTTGTAGTTTAGAAACTAGAGCCAGTCAAAGTTCAGGTCAAAACTCTGTTTTTAAAATAAACAGAGAAGAAACGTTTCGGGGAAGAATACGTTTTCCAGAAACGGAAAACGTATATCCAGTAATACGCTTACTCGCGAAGAAGACGTACTCGAGGGCCAGCGCCACTGGCGGTTGGGTTGTGACACCGACAGGGGGGGCCCACCTGTCGGGTTTGTCTCCCTCCTCACGCGCGCTCCTGGCCAGAGGCAGAGGCCGACTCCGGCGACGATTGCCAGCACTAGGGGGCACCTCTCCCGGAGCTGTGCACACCGGCGTGCTCAGGAGGGATGGCCCCATCCTCTGGAGAGAAAAAGGACCGCTGGGGAGCTCGGGGGTGAGCACCCCTTCATCCATGGCGGACAAAGAGCTCCGTCGAACACGGCATCGGCCTACGGCTGTAATGGTGCAATTAAGCAGAGGGAGTGGGTTCGAGAGGTCTTGGTGGAGCTAGTAGAGGCCAGGGTGGGGTGGCTGAGGTTTGGATTCGCCTGAATTTTGCCGGAGGCTGGCGGCAGCGCTGTGACCAGAGTGGGGCAGTACGGGCGGCTCCGGCTAAATTTGTGCGAGGGGGAGAGGCCTGAGGGTCCAGGGGGGCTCAAGCCTCGGCTGGGGCTCGGGGGCTCCTATTTATAGCACGGCTAGGTCGGTTCCGCGGCTGCGGATAAGAACACCGGCGAACCTCCGCTCTGTTGCTAGCAGGGCGATGTGGCGCTGGTCGGCGCTAACCAACGAGCTCGCGGATGAGCTCGAGCTGTTCTAGAGGGTAGCTGGCGCGCAGGGAAGGCTCGGGCGGCGCCGTCCATGGCAGAAGCTTGCTGCGGCCGCAGGCTTGCCGCCAAGGGGCTTGCTGCGGTGGCACTGCGCGGTGCTAGAGGTAGCAGAGTGGCACGGGCGAGTGGATGAGAACGGGGCGCAGCCCTGCGGGCGAGCAAAGGCCAGGGGCAGGATGCGGCGGCTCGGTTGCGTGCGCGTGCAAAACGTGCGCTTTGGGTGCGCCCAGAGCACGCACGTTACATGCTCGACAGAAAGGCTGGGTGGCCTAGAGGGCTTGGGTGAGGCTGGAAATTAACAGGGCTAGGTTAGAGGTATCTAGGAGATTAGTGGACATGTTGGTTGGTCCAGAGGGGCAAGTTTACAATGCAAACCTGGCTCCATGCCAAATCTGTTCATGAACACAAGGTGTTCGACAGAATGCCAAGGGCATCAAGGCAATTCTACTGGTGGCCAAATTCTCCAGGTTGGGCTCTCTTTAGATGATAAAGAGGGTGGCAAGGTTAGTTTGACAAAAGCAAAAACTTCCTAGTGCAAGTTTTTGAGAAAACCAAATCTGGACAGAAAACAAATGCCATTATTGCATGCGTTTAAAATCCTCTAATGGGTCTGATCTTCTAGACTTAAGGGTTTGGTAGGGTGGACTACAAGCAGGAGAAATCCCAAGATTACTAGAGCAAAATAAAATATGGTTGCAGTACAAATCACCAAACTGAACCAGAATGAAGATGAGGATGGTTTGCTCAAATTTTTCAAAACACATGCCTGGTTTTTGCATAAAAGTGATCCAGGGACATCAAATTTCATCCCCAAATTTTTGTGGAATCTTTAAATGAAGTTATCAAATGGTTGTAGTGCAAATGAGGCTCTTAAAAGAATTAAATGTCATACTAAAAGAGATAAAGTTTTGGTAAAATAATATTAAAAAAAATACTCTCACTGAACATATCAAATAAAGTGAAATGTTCTCTGAGTTGGTACTTAAGCCCAACAACATTTTTTTTGAAAAGTTTCTGTTTGGAGGAAAACTCCACAATTCAGAAGAAAAGAGTGGTTCTGAAATCAGAAGATAATCCAGAGAAAAAAAATTAATTTCCTGGCAAAATTCTTATTAATAAAACATGGTCAAATTTTTGGGGTGTTACAACACTAACCCCCTTAAGAAAAATCTCGTCCTCGAGATTTGCTAAGGGCGGTTTCAGAAATATTACTCCTATGGCCATGCAATAATAACTCGACCATCAAATAACCTGCTCACGCGATATGACGAGGCTACAGTGAGAGGGCAGATAATTTGTACACTACAGTGGGGCACTGGCGCTGCGTGGAAAAATCTACGGTTGGGGAAACCGAGAAATTTCTACTATTGGCTAGGGTAAATTTAGAATAAATTTCTAAATTTCTAAAGTACGCTGGTCGTACCCGAGTGCATAGTGCTCTCTGGCTGACAGGTGGACCCGGGGCCCACTGTCAGTCTCTTCTCCTACCTCTGGCTCTCCTTTCTTACTCTCTTACGCGTGCGTCCGCGCTTTCTCCACCTGCGGTACCTAGCGAGTAGGGCACCAAGGGCCATATTGCGGTAGTGCGCGGCGCGCTAGCTGCCGGCGCAGCGTGCACTCACCTCACGGGCCAGTGCGCTGTCGGCACTGCTCGCGGATTCGCCTCCGAACACCGGCGATCGAGCGACGAGTGGCGCTGGTGGACTTCGCCCATCATACACCGATCTCGAGCTATAAAATGACCGTGGTGCTCCACTCTTCTTCCTCACACCTGGCCTTGCTTCTTCTTCTCCTTCCATTACTGTTTGCAGGAGCTCACAACGAGGCTCTAATGGCGGAGGTGATGCCGGATTGGTACATGATCCTGATGTGCGGAGGGTTGGCGGCTTTGCTGGGGTTCTCCGGGCTCTTGTGCTCGATGATCCTTGATGATCGTCGTGATGCTGCTGCTCGAGTGTTAGCTCTTCGCGGCGGCGGTGATCATGAGGATTAGGTGCTGGTGTCGGGTGCTAACTGCTGTCAGTGTGCTGGAGGCAATCTGCACTAGAATAAGTACCCACAAATTTCTCCTTCAGAAACTGTGGTGTGTTAGTGAGGTGATCAGTTAGGTGCAAAATGTGTACGTGGTTTAGCAATTAGTGCCTGTGGTCGAGTAGTTGTGGTTGTGAGCCTGCTGTCGTGGTGCTGCGTGAATCAAAATTTATGTCATGGAGAATTAATTGTTGCAATAACTCAAGGGAAAATCCCACCTCGGAATTTTCTGAGAGCGAAAACAGTTAATCAAAAATAACAACAGTGAAATACATTAATTGAAACCAAACAATTAATTCATCGCACAAACTTAGGATACAACGCATAAGCTGCAACACATGCTAGGCTAGTAAACACAGAAGTGGCGTCTACGACGCAAACGTAAAATATGCTGGGTCCTGAGAAAATGTTTCCAGCACTGGGGCACAATCTTCTTCTACCGGGGAAAGTGGATTGACTAGTCGAAGAACGCGTCTCTCCTGGTCTCGCCTCAGTGGTTTGCCAATAGCGATCTGAGGATTCAAATCGGCGAGGCTCTGGAGATAACCCATTACTCGCTGGGTCAAACGCTCTTGAGCGATGACATACTGGGCAAGGTTGGCCAGTACTGGGTCCCTCTCAATTCGCACACCGAGAAAAGATGCTACTTCTTCGGGTGCTGCATGACTTGGGAAGTAATAATACCCCCTTTCGCTGGCATAGGGTACTACGAAGCGAAGACGAGTGATAGCTTCGTACGCAACAGCTTCTATGGCCATTTGCGGAGTCGGCATAGATTTCCCCACGAAGGAGACTTCCGTTGGGTCTTGGTTTGGGTTTGCGGGAGGGATGTGCACTACTGCCCAATATTTCGAGGTGGATGGGGTGATCCTCGATTTGAGCATCTCGTACTGGGGTGGATGGGTAGAACTCATGGTACTGCAGGTAAAGTCCCACAATATTTTTACAAAACTACCTGGGGTTGCATCTGGAGTTCTCAGATAAATACTAGGGCTTGGCATGGCAAAGAAATGGCTGTGAGAGTTGTGCAAAAAGGGAGGGATGCTTGGTAAGGTCACGGGGTGGCCTCTTATATAGCATCAGGGCTAGGTTACCGATAGCGGTGTGGGGGCAACTAGTTTGTCGGTTCTGCTCTATGGGGTCGGGGTCAAAGCCACAGATACACATATCTCACAAAAGTGACGTATTACTGTGGGTGTCGTCAGGGTGGTTTTTGGTAGCTATGCCCGGAATAAAAAAAAATGCAACCGCACGCCAACATACTTATGCATGGCTACTATTCAAAACAGAGGCACACAAGCAGTCTGCATTCATTCAAGGTGAGTACAAGGTCACACTATTACAAGGCGTAGAAATACTAAGACTCGGTACTACTCGAGTGGCTTAGTCTACCTCATTAATATCTAGGCGGGCGTGCCTTGCGGACGTCGAGGCTTCTCCATGGGCTTCACCGTCGGGGTTAGCTGGATGGGGTTGAGGAGCTGCAGGGTCGGGGTAGCGATGATGACCATCACGGGGGTTGTTGGTCACAATCCCGTTGGAGCGTGTTCCCAAAAGGCGACGAAGCTCCTCCGGGGATACAAAAGCATTCCGGTCGATGGCCGGGGCAGACCTCAAGGATTCGATCGGGCACCCGAACAGCACAACTGGGTTGTCGGCGTCGGGCTCCTCTTCTCCTCTTGCCGGGGCTCGGTGAACAAGCTCTCCACGAGCAGCGATCAGATCAAGGGTGATCTGATCGAATAGTGCCTCTAGTGCACTTACATAGTGCACCAGATGCAGCAATGCAGGGTCCGTCTCGTGGTCTCCGTTGGCAACCTGGGGTGGCCTACTATACCCATCACGGCTGGGGTAGTAGTAGAACGAGCGGCAGTTAACTCTGGGCGACAGGTGCCGGAGTTGAACTATAGCCTCTCGAGCAGCTAGCTGAATGGCTTGTGGCTCAAAGGAAGTTGTCCTTCCGGTGAACCTGTAGGGGCGTTCTGGCGACATACCCCTACCATAGACGTGCACTGTGGCCCAGAATTGACGGCTCTCACCGCTCATGAGCCCTTGGTACACAACATACTCTGGGGGGCTCTTCTAATGCAAAGGCACGACGGGTGAGGTTTGCTAGCACGGTCACAAAACCTCCAAGGTTGGTTGCTGTGGTCTCATTGTGAACAATGGGGCCAGGCATCTTGGCTGGGTTTTGGGGTAGAGGCTGTGCTGTGCTGGGTTGGGTTGGGTCTAGCATTCCCTTTTTATAGAAAAAGAGGACGGAGTCTTCCTTCGCACACTTGCAAGTGTGACAATTTAGGTGTCGGTCACTGGCGCGTGATCGACAGGCTAGGCTGATAGGTTAGGCACCGACTGCCAAAAGGTGTCGGGGTCACTGTGTGGCTATCTTACACGAGAAGCTTGGCGGGGTTTAGGTTAAGGTCTGGTGGGTTGGTTAACCTAGGTTTATCAACCTGGCTAAGATAGGATTAGCCAATGGTCAGCCTGGCTCTGATACCAAGGTTGTCAGGACCGGTATTCCAGGATATTAATTTCCCAGTAAATGGCCCTTATGCTCATCAGCCCCAGGATTACTGTTAGCTGATGAGACACAAACTTGATACAGAAATTCCAAGCAAAAATACAAAATATGAAGTACAAGACCATTCTGGCCTATGAGTACAACAAATGGTTTCTAGTGGTTGATGGCGGAAGCGGTTTGCGGTTCATCGGCGTCTATGGGACTCCATTTCCCACAGGAACAGCTGACCTGGATAACTCCTATCCTTGCGAGGCTGCTATCATCATTGCCTAGGTTCCGGGGCTGTCATCGCAGCGCTCCTCTCCAAGCGAGAAATCTGGCCAAGACAATAGCCAGGGACAAGCCAATGAGTACTTTGAATGTACTCGCAAACATTATGAATACAGGTATAATATAACAGATGATAATCATGCTCTGAAATATTTTCATGATCACTTAGCCAGTCGTGAAATAAAATTCATGCCACATGCAAGCAGGCCATTCAGAATTAAATATGAAAAAGCAATTAGATAATAAGAATAAAATAAATCGATCAGGTGTTAGAAGCGACGCCTCGAAAGGATAATAATATAAGACATGCCACAGTCGGGCGTCTGAGCGACACCACATAAAGGGCTTATAAAGAAAATTAAATAATCAGCATGCCACAGTCGGGCGTCTCAGCGACACCACATAAAGGGCTTATAAAGAAATAAATAGCAGGCATGCCACAGTCGGGCGTCTCAGTGACACCACATAAAGGGCTTATAAAGAAAGTAAATAACAAACGTGCCATAGTCGGGCGTCTGAGCGACACCTCATAAAGGGCTTATAAAGAATAATCACAGTGAATATCCAGGAGGTAGAACCGTCCCAGGGATACTCAATAATTCAAATAATACAAATGGTTAGTCCATAATAATAATAAACATAATCATCATATGTCACATGTCTTGATCAATGTTCTGGTATAGCAGTTTTTTTTCCTCCGAAGACCGACACTAAGACCGACACTTGACTCATCCCATACTGTAGTCCTTGACCATGGACACGGCTATTCGAATAGATATAATCTCTGCAGAGGGTGTACTCTTTACCCACGAGTAACGGATTCCTTTAGTCCATCGGGACTAATTCCGTTTACGGTCTTTTACTTGAAAACACACCTGACCCGCACACACCAGCTTAACTTACCGGTGTCTGGAATCACCCACGACACCCGTTAAGCAAAACTCTAAGTGGGGAGGCTACAAACTCGACTAGCATGGGATCACAAAATTTATAACGCGCGCAAACTAGGGGAGCTACCCCCTCGGCTCCAACCGGAAACACCCATGCCCCCGGACCAGGTGGCATGTCTACCGGATGCAGTCGGTATCTTCCACCATGGCCTCTCTGTACGGTGTGTGCTAAGAAAGGGGTTGACAACTTACTGAACCGTACCCTACTTAAGGCAGGGACAAGTGGTAGCACGAAGCAAGTATGGGGGTTACTCGCACAAGACTCGATCTATGGTCGTCTCAGGAGGTTTAGGTATTTCCTGCATGATTAGCATAACAAATATATTTCACCCCAACAGACAGAATCACCACTCATCATACCTTACCGTGCCTTACTGAATATACCCGTCTCAGTGAAATATCAGTAACAAGCTCGTGTCCACCCAAGACAGAGACTTTCCCGGATTCCTTCCGGTAGGCATGAAAGGCATACGAGGGTGGATACTGTCACAAGCATATCAATTTCCAACAGCAAGGAATCTTCATCATGCACTCATGAGTATGATCATTTCATCACATAAAATAACGAATACTTCGTGTCAAGGTGGTGTTGTATTCGCATCAAACAACACACAACAAATATTATGCCAGGGTTCAGAATGCTTGCCTTTAGTGTGTGGAGAGGTAGGGTGCACCACAAAACTTTTGAAGGTTGCTTCCCTCTCCATTTCCTATTTTTAAAAAGATTCAAATCAACACATAATTTGAAAACAGTACAGAAAAGTTTTTTGGAAAATTTTCAAAAAAATATGAAAATAAACTAGATGGAATTTGAGAAACACCAGAAAAAGAATCAAGTCAAATGGAGTTGTAGTTTAGAAACTAGAGCCAGTCAAAGTTCAGGTCAAAACTCTGTTTTTAAAATAAACAGAGAAGAAACGTTTCAGGGAAGAATACGTTTTCCAGAAACGGAAAACGTATATCCAGTAATACGCTTACTCGCGAAGAAGACGTACTCGAGGGCCAGCGCCACTGGCGGTTGGGTTGTGACACCGACAGGTGGGGCTCACCTGTCGGGTTTGTCTCCCTCCTCACGCGCGCTCCTGGCCAGAGGCAGAGGCCAACTCCGGCGATGATTGCCGGCTCTAGGGGGCACCTCTCCCGGAGCTGTGCACACCGGCGTGCTCAGGAGGGATGGCCCCATCCTCTGGAGAGAAAAAGGACCGCTGGGGAGCTCGGGGGTGAGCACCCCTTCATCCATGGCGGACAAAGAGCTCCGGCGAACACGGCATCGGCCTACGGCTGTAATGGTGCAATTAAGCAGAGGGAGTGGGTTCGAGAGGTCTTGGTGGAGCTAGCAGAGGCCAGGGTGGGATGGCTAAGGTTCGGATTTGCCTGAATTTTGCCGGAGGCTGGCGGCAGCGCTGTGACCAGAGTGGGGCAGTACGGGCGGCTCCGGCTAAATTTGTGCGAGGGGGAGAGGCCTGAGGGTCTAGGGGGGCTCAAGCCTCGGCTGGGGCTCGGGGGCTCCTATTTATAGCACGGCTAGGTCAGTTCTGCGGCTGCGGATAAGAACGTCGGCGAACCTCCGCTCTGTTGCTAGCAGGGTGACGTGGCGCTGGTCGGCGCTAACCAACGAGCTCGCGGATGAGCTCGAGCTGTTCTACAGGGTAGCTGGCGCGCAGGGAAGGCTCGGGCGGCGCCGTCCATGGCAGAAGCTTGCTGCGGCCGCAGGCTTGCCGCCAAGGGGCTTGCTGCGGTGGCGCTGCGGGGTACCAGAGGTAGCAGAGTGGCACGGGCGAGTGGATGAGAACGGGGCGCGGCCCTGCGGGCGAGCAAAGGCCAGGGGCAGGATGCGGCGGCTCGGTTGCGCGCGCGTGCAAAACGCGCGCTCTGGGTGCGCCCAGAGCACGCACGTTACATGCTCGACAGAAAGCCTGGGTGGCCTAGAGGGCTTGGGTGTGGCTGGAAATTAACAGGGCTAGGTTAGAGGTATCTAGGAGATTAGTGGACATGTTGGTTGGTCCAGAGGGGCAAGTTTACAATGCAAACCTGGCTCCATGCCAAATCTGTTCATGAACACAAGGTGTTCGACAGAATGCCAAGGGCATCAAGGCAATTCTACTGGTGGCCAAATTCTCCAGGTTGGGCTCTCTTTAGATGATAAAGAGGGTGGCAAGGTTAGTTTGACAAAAGCAAAAACTTCCTAGTGCAAGTTTTTGAGAAAACCAAATCTGGACAGAAAACAAATGCCATTATTGCATGCGTTTAAAATCCTCTAATGGGTCTGATCTTCTAGACTTAAGGGTTTGGTAGGGTGGACTACAAGCAGGAGAAATCCCAAGATTACTAGAGCAAAATAAAATATGGTTGCAGTACAAATCACCAAACTGAACCAGAATGAAGATGAGGATGGTTTGCTCAAATTTTTCAAAACACATGCCTGGTTTTTGCATAAAAGTGATCCAGGGACATCAAATTTCATCCCCAAATTTTTGTGGAATCTTTAAATGAAGTTATCAAATGGTTGTAGTGCAAATGAGGCTCTTAAAAGAATTAAATGTCATACTAAAAGAGATAAAGTTTTGGTAAAATAATATTAAAAAAATGCTCTCACTGAACATATCAAATAAAGTGAAATGTTCTCTGAGTTGGTACTTAAGTCCAACAACATTTTTTTTTTGAAAAGTTTCTGTTTGGAGGAAAACTCCACAATTCAGAAGAAAAGAGTGGTTCTGAAATCAGAAGATAATCCAGAGAAAAAAAATTAATTTCCTGGTGAAATTTTTATTAATAAAACATGGTCAAATTTTTGGGGTGTTACACTTGGCGATGGAAAACAGCTACGGCGGCAGCGGAGTGAAGATTTCCGCGGCCGGTGTGAGTACGACGGCGACGAGGTCGAGGCAGTGAAGCTCTTCCTACCTGGCGACGATGGAGTGTAGCGGCGGCGCTAGGTCTGAGAGCTCGAGCGGGGTAAATGAGATCTGAGGAGGGCGAGGGGTATTTATAGCCGAGGTGAAAACCGCTCGTCCGAAGAAAATGGCCGAATGTGCCCCTGACCCTTCTTATCCTAACGACATGTGTCACCCACATACTGTGAAGTGGAGATCGTGTTAGATCGTGGGTGAATAGATAAATCTTATCGAGGGATATGGAACGGTTTGAGCGGCAAAAGCCGAAAATTCAGATAAGAATATTTTAATGTTTCGTTCGTGAATTCTTCAGCTGTCAAGGACACAGTGAAAACTTTGAATGGGTTTCAAATAGAACGCACATGAAGAATTTGTGAACAGACTGGATTGAGTTTAGCATAGAGGGGGAATGGGTCGGATCACATTCACTTAGAAGAAAATCAACTTGAAGAATTAGCAATAAGTGAATGCTGTAGAGGACTGAAAACTCGAATATATATATATATAGTCAATGAAGAACACAGTCGGAAAGAGTGAAGACTTTGCAAGGTAGAAGAATTTGAAGATTTGAAGAATTTGCAAAATGAAGAAAAACTCAAATTTTGAAGATTTTCAACTTTTTGTGGTGGCGTGACCCACCGTGTAAGAATGGTGATTTCAGACGCCGCGTACAATTGTCGTATGGCTCTGAGAATCAAATTCTTCGTTAATTTCCTCACACTTAGAGGGTTAGTCTTCATTGATTGAAGAAAAATGTTTCTTCGTGTGTTGCACATCTAAGTCATCAATTTGCATAAGTGTTAGGATGTGTGTCCTTTTCAAAGGACATTTGAAGATTCTAAGATATTTAGCTCACACCGCAACTTGCTAAATCTCTTCTCATCCAAGGGCTTTGTGAAGATATCAGCTAGTTGTTCTTCAGTCTTCACGTGCTCGATTGAGATGTCGCCCTTCAACACATGATCTCAAAGAAAATGATGACGAATCTGGATGTGCTTTGTCTTTGAGTGCTGAACTGGGTTATGAGCAATTTTGATGGCACTCTCGTTGTTGCAGTAGAGTAGCACATTCTTCACATTGAAGCCATAGTCCTTGAGGGTTTGCTTCATCCATAGCAATTGAGCACAGCAAGAACCAGCAGCAATATACTCAGCTTCAGTAGTAGAGAGTAATACGCAGTTCTGCTTCTTCGAGGACCAACATACTAAGGATCGTCCGAGGAAATGGCATGTGCCTAATGTTGACTTGCGGTCCACACGATCACCAACATAGTCAGAGTCAGAATATCCAATGAGATCAAAAGCCGAGCCCTTGGGATACCATAATCCAAGTGTTGGAGTGTGAGCTAGATATCGAAGAATATGTTTCATAGCCTTATGGTGTGATTCCTTCGGTGTAGCATGAAAACGGGCACACATGCAAACACTAAGCATAATATCTGGCCTAGATGCACATAGATACAGTAAATAGCCAATCATGGAGCGGTATACCTTTTGATCGAAGTCTATACCATTTTCATCAGTGCATAGATGGCCATTTGTGGGCATAGGGATTTTGACGCCTTTGCATTCTTGCATACCGGATTTCCTCAGAACGTCCTTGAGGTATTTTTCTTGAGAAATGAAGATGCCATTACGCTGTTGATGAATTTGAAGACCTAAGAAGAATTTCAATTCTCCCATCATGGACATTTGATATTCCTCACTCATCATATAAGCAAATTCATCACTGTAACGTTGGTTAGTACAGCCAAAGATAATATCATCAACATATATTTGGCACACAAATAATTCATCATCATATGTTTTGGTGAAAAGAGTTGGGTCGAGTGAATCGGGTTTGAAGCCTTTCTTCATGAGGAATTCCTTCAGAGTATCATACCACGCCCGAGGGGCCTGCTTGAGGCCATAGAGGGCCTTATTTAGTCTGAAGACTTGATCAGGATGCTTAGGATCTTCAAAACCTGGGGGTTGAGCAACATATACTTCTTCCTCAAGCTTACCATTGAGGAATGCACTTTTCACATCCATTTGATATAAGATGATATTATGATGGTTAGCATAAGCAAGCAATATGCGAATAGCGTCAAGTCTAGCAACAGGTGCAAAAGTTTCATCGAAATCAATTCCTTCAACCTGTGTGTAGCCTTGAGCTACAAGACGAGCCTTGTTCCTCACCACTAGGCCATTTTCATCTTGTTTGTTGCAGTAGATCCATTTGGTGCCGATGATATTGTGCTTGCGTGGGTCTGGTCGCTTGACAAGCTCCCACACATTGTTCAGCTCGAATTGATGTAATTCCTCTTGCATCGCTTGAATCCATTCAGCTCCAGAAATGCCTCATCAACTTTGGTGGGCTCTGTGATAGAGACGAAAGCAAAATGCCCACAAAAGTTAGACAAATGTGAAGCTTTTGAGCGAGTAAGAGGACCTGGTGCATTGATGTCATTGATGATTCTCTCAATCTGTACTTCATTTGCAACGTGAGGATGAGCAGGTTGACGACTTTGATTTGGCACAGCATTTTCTTCAGAGCCATTTTCTTCAGATGCACCAGCATGATTTTCTTCATGATCTGGAATGACTTCTTCAGCAGATTCTTTAGTAGGTATGACATCGTCAGTAGCCTTTAGCTTGATGGATTCCTCAGGAGTCATTTCATCTAGCACAGAAGGTAGGTGCTCTCTTTGCGAGCCATTAGTTTCATCGAACCGCACATCTACAGTTTCAACAACCTTGTTGTGATAGGTGTTGAAGACCCTGAAGGTGTGCGAGTCCTTTCCGTAACCAAGCATAAAACCTTCATGTGCTTTCGGTGCAAATTTAGAAATGTGATGGGGATCTCTAATCCAGCATTTAGCACCGAAGACTTTGAAATAACTCACATTGGGTTTCTTGTCAGTGAGGAGTTCATATGAGGTCTTCTTGAAGAATTTGTGAAGATATACCCTGTTGATGATGTGGCATGCAGTATCAATTGCCTCAGGCCAGAAGCGACGAGGTGTCTTGTATTCATCAAGCATAGTGCGAGCCATCTCAACAAGAGTCATGTTCTTGCGCTCTACGACGCCATTCTGCTGAGGAGTGTATGGGGCAGATAACTCGTGAGTAATACCAAGTTCATCGAGATAGTCATGAAGACCGGTATTCTTGAACTCGGTCCAATTGTCACTACGTATATGCTTGATCTGCACATCGAAATTCGTCGAAGCCCTTGAAGAAAATCGTCTGAAGACTTCCTGCACTTCAGTTTTGTAAGTAATGACCTGCACCCATGTGTAACGAGAATAATCATCAACAATGACAAAGCCATATAGAGATGCTGCATTTGTTAGTGTGGCACAATGAGTAGGGCCAAAGAGATCCATATGAAGTAATTCAAAAGGACAAGAGGTGGTCATGATAGTCTTCGAGGGGTGCTTGGCTCTGGTCATCTTTCCAGCCTCACAAGCCCCGCAAAGATGATCTTTGAGGAATTTGACACCCTCAATGCCAATGACGTGCTTCTTCTTCACGAGCGTGTGTAAGTCCCTCATGCCAGCATGACCCAGTCGTCGATGCCATAGCCAGCCTTCTGAAGCTTTTGCAAGTAGACAAGTGGCAGGCTATGGACCTATAGAGAAATCAACAATATACAAGTCTCCTCTCCTAAAGCCTTCGAAGACTTTGGAATTGTCAGATTTCATGAGCACCAAGCAACGATATTTGCCAAAGACAACAACCATATCAAGATCACAAAGCATTGAGACGGACATGAGGTTGAATCCGAGGGACTCGACAAGCATGACTTTGTCCATGTGTCGATCCTTTGAGATTGCAAACCTACCTAGACCCAATACCTTGCTTTTGCCTTTGTCTGCGTAGGTGATATGCTTCAAATGTGATGGAGATAAAGGAGTGTTCATCAGCAAGCTCCTATCACCGGTCATGTGATTAGTACATCCACTGTCGAGGACCCACTCAGTAGCTTTGGGTAAATCATCCTGCAGATGAATTAGTGCATCTTACGAACACATATCTCCAGAGTGAAGAATATGACATCAATTTCATCAGACAGAAATTCATCAGTTAATGCAACATATGTATATATAGCAGTATGAGGACGTGAGAAATGAATGATTCATTTCTTCATGATTAGCTTGCGTCCTTTCAAGCATTTTAGGTCTCTAGAAAATTCTTCAGACGATTTAGTTCGTCTGGAGACCTGACCCTGCATAAGAGGTTAGTTCTTTTTCTTCACCACCCACATCTGGAGGGGTGGCAAAGAGTTCATCATTCTGCGAGCTCCATAAGAGAAAGGTGGCACTGAAGCCAAAGCGCTTCGTTTCACAGGAGAGGGATTAGTATAGGCATATGAGTAAGCAGAGAAATTCTTCGAGGACTTATGAACATAATGATTTGAAGAATAATGCACATAATCAGAACTCTTAGATTTTCCCTGCGAAACAGAAGCGTTAGCATGATGATGATCATATGAGGACATGGATCCACGTGAGGAATTTGATCCATAAGAGGACTTGGATCCATATGAAGACTTTGGTCCATATGAAGATTTTGATCTGAGGTTCTTATTCTCCACAGGTGGTGTCATGAGGACATTCACCTGAAGACTTTCAAGGCACCTTTTGGGAACCCAGCTTTTCTTCATAGGGGGACCATTCCTGCAGTTAGTTCCAACATATCTAGCAAATACTTCACCATTCTGATTTTTGAATAGTTTATAGTTAGAGTCAAATGACTCATCAGATGAATGTGAGAATTCACAAGTAAAGCCAGATAGAGTGGACAGATCTACGGGAGGTCCCTTCGCAGCAACCCATGAGGTTTTGGGATACTGCTCAGGTTTCCAGTAGGATCCATCAGCATTGAGTTTCCTCTCAAAGGCAATACCCTCCTTCCTAGGGTTCCTGTTCAAGATCTGCTTTTTGAGCACATCACAAAGAGTTTGATGCCCTTTGAGGCTTTTGTACATGCCTGTCACATACAATTCCTTCAACCCTGCATTTTCGTCAGTGATACTAGTGGTATCCTCAGATGAGGAATTTGTGACCACAGAGATAGTTGAAGAATTTGCAGCAATAGAAGCATTTGAACTTTCAGGTGAAGAATTAGCAGTTTCACGTTCAATGCATTTCAAGCATGGTGGGATAAATTCTTCCTGAGCGGAACTGATCTGTTGAGCAAGTAATGAATCATTTTCCTTCTGAAGATCTTCATGACTCACCCTTAGCTTCTCAAGATCTTGCTTTCTTTGAAGAAATTCATAAGAAAGATTCTCATGATCGGCTAAGAGAGTTTCATGACGATCTTGAAGGTTGTCAAACTTAGACTGTAGTTGCTGAAGATTATCAGTCAGTGTTTGAGTTCGATCCATTTCCTCACCTAACAGGTCATCGCTTTTGTCTAGCATATTTTGAACCTTTTCCAAAGCCTTTTGTTGTTTAACAGCAATATTAGCAAGTTTGGAATAGCTGGGTTTGAGGTTATCATCAGATTCATCCTCACTTGATTCAGAGGAGGGATATTTGAATACCTTAGCACCTTTTGCCATGAAGCAATAGGTGGGAGCATAGTCATCGTTGCCGTCATCAGCAGTGTTGGGGAAGCCATTTTCCTCAGTGTTGAAGATGGACTTGCTGACATAAGCAGTAGCGAGGGCTAGGCTCGCCACACCAGAGTCTGACTCCTCAGATGCCTCCTCTTCCTCATGTTCCTCAGATTCAGCTTCAGAGTCCATTTCCTTGCCAATGAATGCCCGAGCCTTCTTGGAACTGCTCTTCTTGTGAGATGAAGACCTTGAAGATTTTGATGATGAGGACTTTGAAGATTTCTTCTTCTTCTTAGAGTCATCTGAACTATCAGCCTTGTATTTATTCTTCTTTGATTCCTTTGCCCACTGAGGACAATCAGTTATGTAGTGACCAGGTTTCTTGCATTTGTGGCAAGTCCTCTTTTTGTAATCACGGGATGAGGAATCTGTTCTGTGTCATCATCTTTTGAAGATTTTACAAAGCGACCACGCCTTGAGAACTTCTGGAATTTCTTCACGAGCATTGCTAGCTCCTGGCTTAGTTCTTCAAGGTCACCAAGGCTGCTATCAGAATCTTCTCCTTCAGATGAGGAAACTGCCTTGGCCTTCAGTGCGCGTGATCTTCCATAGCTTGGCCCGTAGAGATCTCTCTTTTCAGCTTGTTGGAATTCATGAGTGTTCAGCCTCTCAAGAATATCGGCAGGATCAAGTGACTTGTAGTCTCCACGTTCTTGAATCATCAGTGCCAGTGTATCAAATGAAGAATCGAGTGACCTCAGCAATTTCTTCACCACCTCATGGTCGGTGATGTCAGTGGCACCCAGTGCTTGAAGCTCGTTTGAAATGTCAGTGAGGCGATCAAAGGTTTGCTGGACATTCTCATTGTCGAGTCTTTTGAAGCGGTTGAAGAGATTGCGAAGAACGTCAACTCAAGAATCACATTGAGTTGAGATTCCTTCGTTGACCTTGGACAGCCTGTCCCAGATAAGCTTTGCAGACTCCAAAGCACTCACTCTGCTGTACTGTCCTTTGCTCAGATGGCCACATATGATATTCTTCGCTTGAATCTCTTCACATCAGCAGCGTTCACGGAAGGAGTGACAGAGGGAACGCCCTTTTCCACAACGTACTAGAGATCGTTGTCAATTGCCTCAAGATGCATGCGCATCTTATTCTTCCAGTAGGGGTAGTCTGTCCCATCAAAGGTAGGACACCCAGCCGAGACCTTGATCATGCCTGCAGTCGACATAACTAAAACTCCAGGTGGTTAAACCAAAATCACACAGAACAAGGGAGTACCTTGCTCTGATACCAATTGAAAGTGCGTTATATCGACTAGAGGGGGGGTGAATAGGCGATTTTTACAAATTCGTCACTGAGGAATTTCAAGGTGAGGAAATTCCTAAGCAACGAACTACTTAGCAGCGGAATAAGTACTCAGATGCAAACATAACATGGCATAAGAACAGACATCGTGATGAAATGAAATAGGCACAGAGTACAGGTAGCGTGAAACACAGGATAAGCAGGCTGAAGACTATGTGACTGAAGAAATAGGATTGAGGAAATTGAGAAAGTCTTCAGTCAAAGTCTTCACAAAGTAACGATCAAGTAAATCAACACATGAATGAAGAAGTGAAAGAGTTGAGGAAATAGAACCAGTAGCTCGATGAAGACAATGATTTGGTAGACCAGTTCCAACTGCTGTGACAGTTGTACGTCTGGTTAGAGCGGCTAGGTATTTAAACCTGAGGACACACAGTCCCGGACACACAGTCCTCACCGTATTCTCCTTGAGCTAAGGTCACACAGACCTCGCCCAATCACTCGTGGTAAGTCTTCAGGTGACTTCCAAACCTTCACAGACTCGGTCACTCGGTGATCCACAATTTCCTCTTGGATGCTCTAGACCATGACGCCTAACCGTCTAGAGGATGCACAGTCCTCAAAGGTAACAAGCGTCGGTTCCACACAGGAACAATCTCTTCAGTGATGCTCAATCACTTTGGGTTTGTAGGTGTTTGGGTTTTTGGGTTTTTCCTCACTTGATGATTTTCGCTCAAAGTCCTCGGAAGATGGGATGCTCTAAATGACAAGTGTCAATCTATCTCTTGGAGCAGCCAACCAGCTAGTGGTTGTAGGGGGCGGCTATTTATAGCCTAGGGAGCAGCCCGACATGATAAGACATAAATGCCCTTCAATGATATGACCGTTAGGTGGGTAGGATATTTGGACAGCTGGCGCGTAGCACAGCAACGGTCGGAAATTTGAGTATCAAATTCCTCAGGGCTATCATGTTCCTCACTTGTAGGCAATCCGCACTGGCGAATTCCTAACTCCTCAGTCAGAACAAATTCCTCAGAGAACAGAAGAACTTCATCTCTGTCACTGAAGAAAGTGACTGAACTGTATGAGATTTCCAATGGCTTCACTCAAAAGGATTGGGTAGGTGTAGGATTTTGAGATGAGCATCACTTGGAAACTTTTCCTTAGTTTTACCTCGACCCCCTTTAACAGTACGGTGTTTCCTATGACTCAAGAAGAAGAAAATGAAACTACGAAAACAAAAGTCTTCACGCTTCATAATCCTCGCATGAATTTCAAGTCTTCAAGGTCACACCAATTTCCTCACTTTCAAAGTCTTCAAGAACACCAAGGTCTTCAACTGAAGACATTCATTTTTAGGGGTCGACTTTCATCGTAAATATCAAACTCCTCATAGACTTATAGAACCTGTGTACATCACAAACGCATTAGTCCCTTAACCTATAAGTCTTCAATACACCAAAATCACTAAGGGGCACTAGATGCACTTACACCACCTTCTTCTTCAAATCCGTCATCGTCCTGTGCTCCTGACCCCGACCAAGCCCTCCTTGTGCTCCTTGTGTAACCTCCGCGTCATCCCCCTCTTTTCCCCGCTCATTTTTAACGCCCGTTTCATCATGACCAAGGGCTCCTCGCCACCGGGCTTGGTGTAGCCGTGGCCACAGCCACAACACCTCGCCCCTGAGCACGCTGACGTGCTCAGCGCATCGCCGCAGAGCCCCCTGTAGATGCAGTTCCGCTGAACGCCGCCTCCCTGTCCGTGGCCATGCTCGCCCACACGCGCCCACATGCCCCCTCGCGCTCACCGTGCCCCGCGTGCGTATCCCTACTCATCTGCCGATGCTACGCTGGTGCCGCGTCCCGCCTCTGTTCCCCGCAGCCGTCGTGCCCCGTCTGCCCCCGACTTCACCCCTACTGCGACTCCCGTGACCGTGCCCCGCCTCCGGCTGGCCTCGCCTGGCCTCACCGCTGCCGGCGCCGCTCGCCCACCGCCGCTGCTGCTCCCCTGCTGCTGTCGCCCCGTGCCGCCTTGACCCTACTCGCAGGCCGCGTCGGCCATTGCTGCCCGCGCCCGCGCGCCCTAGGCCGCGCTCGGCTGCTCTGTGGCCGCAGCCTAGCTGCCCCCGCCGCTCCCCGCTCCTGCATCCAGCCGCCGGCGCCCGCCACAACTGCGCCTGATGTTTTCCCCTCGCACGCCAGCGCCACCGACGTGGCAGGGCGTGGTGGCCCCCCGGGTCGCTGGCCAGTGGGTCCTGCTGACCCAGTTGACTAGTCAACTGGTCAGTGTTGACCTGCGGACTCAGCAGCCCCGGGCCCACTGTCAGCCCAGCGCACTGTTGGGTGCACTACACCAGGTGCACCCAACATTTCTATTACTGTTTATTTTATTTTTAATTAAATTGAATTCTGTAAATCCAGAAAATGGTTAAAACTTCAAAAACTAATTGAAAATAAATGGTAAGTCGGATGAAAATAATTTATATATGAAAACCAATCAGAAAAATATGACGATTCCGAATCTGCCCTCAGTTCGTCTGTCACATGCCCCTAGCATAGCGAACATGGAGCCGTCCCCTCCGATTCTTCTGTCCCAAAAATGGCAAACTTCGGGAAAACATTCCCGGATGTTTTTCCCCTTCACCTATATCGTGTAGCACTGCGTTCGGTCACCCCTAGCACTGCATGTTATCATGTCGTGCATATGTGTTACATCTGTGTGCTTTATATTTACTGTTTCTTCCCCCTCTTCTCTTCGGTAGACCCCGAGACCGATGCTGCCCCTGTGATCAACTACGTCACTGGCGACCCATTGTTCCCTTTCAAAAGAGCTTCCAGGCAAGCAAACCCCCTTGATCATTCCTATATCGCCCATTACATTCTCTCTCATGCTTGCATTAGATTTTGCTACTATAATTGATTGCTCCTATTCTGATGCATAGCCTGCTTTTGTAACGTACCTGCTTATCCTATATGCTTAGTATAGGTTGGTTAGTGATCCATCAGTGACCCCTCACCTTGTCCCTGTTGCCCCTGCTTTATCATCGATGACTCAATCAACGTGATCGACGTCCAGAGCCCGACACATCACCTGAGCCCCCTTAGTTGTATGACTCTGCAGAGCTACTATCGAGTGCCGAGGGTGATACCTCGTAATGCACTCCTGATGATAACTCTGTAGTGTAGCTAATCAGTCATGGTCTATTGAGGGTGATTCCTCCTTCACCACTCCCGATAACGACTATGTCGTGCAACCCCTCAAGTGTGAACCTTCGAGTGTGATTCCTCTAAGTTCACCTTGATGGTTACATCAAGTGGAATCCATCAAGGGTGATTCCTCGGATCCCCCCTTGATGTTATGGACACACGGGTATTTTGACTTTACCCTAGAACCAAGTTAAAGACGGGTCGGTCCCAAGGGGTACCCGCAAGAGTTACGGTTACTACAAGACTGGAGGGACTAGCGGTACCACCTTGATAGAGGCAGGCCTAAGTTCCCGACAGTCTCTTGCGAGTCGGGTTGACCTGGAGGGTACCCGCGAGTGGATGTGAAGTCGGGTTGACCTGGAGGGTACCTGCGAGTTTTTTACATGGCACGACCGGGCATTCCTGGCCCTTGCCGTAAGTCCACGAGACGGGGCGACGGGGTCACATCGATCATGAGTCTCTGTTCGTTACCGCGCGCTCCAGTACAAGAAGTATCGAGCGTGGATTGATCATCACGAGAAAGCCGAGCATAAAAATTCTGAATGATAATTTCTCTAGAGAGCTCATGATTGGGGCATGAATATAACATTCACTTCAGCCTCCTCCAAGCTAGAGCGATACTTTCTCCTTCACGAGGCCAAAAATTATATATATAATTCCGATCACGATGAACTAGATGCATAGGATAATTTTTTTTGGTGAAATTCCAATTTCAATCGATTCCAGTTCCAAGATCCAATATCATCGCATAGCCTATACCATGTCAATGCCTTTCCCTTAAAAAATAAAGGGAAAACCTTCTTCTTAGCTTCATCACTGAATAAACCTGCAAGCTTAAATAATCCACAAATTTCATCCACATATATCAAGTGCATATCAGGATGTTCGGTTCCATCTCCTGCATAAGGATTAGCTAGCAGTTGTTCTATCATACCCGAAGGAATTTCATAACCAATATTTTCAGTAGGTGCAGTAGGTTGAGGGGTAGCTAATTGTGGTTCCGGTCGAGGTGAAGATACCCTGAACAAACCCCTCAAAGGATGATTCTCCATAGTAACAAGTGACAATAAATTTCAGCACGTAATAATAATTTTTCCTTACCAATTTCCACTTACCAAGAGCGCTTCACTCACCGGCAACGGCGCCAGAAAAGAGCCTCGATGACCCACAAGTATAGGGGATCAATCATAGTCCTTTCGATAAGTAAGAGTGTCGAACCAAACAAGGAGCAGAAGGAAATGACAAGTGGTTTTCAGAAAGGTATTTTCTGCAAGCACTGAAATAGTCGGTAACAAGTAGTTTGATAGTAAAATAATTTGTAATGAGCAAGTAACGGTATCAGTAAATAAAGTGCAGCAAGGTAGCCCAATCCTTTTTTGGCAAAGGACAGGCTAAAACGGTCTCTTATGATAAGCAAAGCGTTCTTGAGGGTACAAGGGAATTTCATCATGTTGTTTTGATTCGTGTTCGCTACTTTGATAATTTCATATGTGGGTGGACCGGTGCTTAGACGCTATTCTTACTTGAACAAACCTCCTAGTTATGATTAACCCCCTCGCAAGCATTCGCAACTGCGAGAAAAGTATTAAGATAAAATCTAACCATAGCATTAAACTTTTGGATCCAAATCAGTCCCTTATGAAGTAGCACATAAACTAGGGTTTAAGCTTCTATCACTCTAGCAACCCATCATCTAATAACTACTCCACAATGCATTCCCTTAGGCCCAAATATGGTGAAGTGCCATATAGTCGATGTTCACATCACACCACTAAGGGAATCACAACATACATATCATCAAAATATCAAACACATATCAAGTTCACATGATTACTTGCAACATGATTTCTCCCGTGACCTCAAGAACAAAAGTAACTACTCACAAATAATAATCATGCTCAAGATCAGAGGGGTATTAAATAACATAATGGATCTGAACATATAATCTTCCTGCAAATAAACCATATAGTAATCAACTACAAGATGTAATCAACACTACTAGTCACCCACAAGTGCCAATCTAAGGTTCCGGTACAAAGATTGAACACAAGAGATAAACTAGGGTCTGAGAGGAGATGGCGCTGTTGAAGATGTTGATGGAGATGGCCCTCCCAAAGATGGGAGAGTTGTTGGTGATGACGATGGCGATGATTTCCCCCTCCGGGAGGGAAGTTCCCCGGCGAAATCACTCCGCCGGAGGGCAAAAGTGCTCCTGCCCAAGTTCCGCCTCGAGACGGAGGCGCTTCATCCCAAAAGTCCCCTCATGATTTTTTCTAGGTCAAAATGACCTATATACCAAAATATGGGCACCGGAGGTGGGCCGAGGAGGGCACAACCCACCAGGGAGCGCCTGGTGGGGCCTTGCGCGCCCAGGTGGGTTGTGCCCACCTGGTGGGCCTCCTCCGGTAGTTATTTGCTCCAGTATTTTTCATATATTGCAAAATAATTCTCTGTAGATTTTCAGATCATTTGGAGATGTGTAGAATAAGTAACTCTGACGTAGCTTTTTCAGGTCCAGAATTCCAGCTACCGGTATTCTCCCTCTTTGTGTAAACCTAGCATATTATGAGAGAAAAGGCATTATAAGTACTCCCAAAAGCATTATTATGCATAAAAACATTATAAATAACAGTAGGAAAACATGATGCAAAATGGACGTATCAACTCCCCCAAGCTTAGACCTCTCTTGTCCTCAAGCGAAAAACCAAAATCGAAAAACATGCCCACATGCTTAGAGAGAGAGGTGTCGATAAAAACAAAATATGGACATAGAAGCATCATGCATATTATTATAACAGCAAGGAACTTTAACATAAAACTTTATCAAATAACTTTTATCATATAACTTCTCATGAACAAGTAACAATTCATCACAACATTGAAGTATAAAGCATAAACCTTATTGTAAACCAACAAACTATGTTCTCAGTCAACTCTGCAACTACAATTCATCATATTTTCAGGAAGGGTCACATGTCGGAGCCTTTTGGAAAGTCCACATACTCAACCATCATTTAATCTTCTATGATTGCTAACGATCACAGCATACCCATGAACAAGAAGTTTCAACCGGACACATAGAAAGATAGGGGCTTATAGTTTCGCCACCCAACGTATTCACCTCAAGGGTGATGTCAACAGTAATAACTCATGCCCACTCATATCCAACTGGATAAATGTGCCTAGATCTTTCCTCACCACATGATGCTTGCAAAAACAGAAAATAAAAAGGAATAGAGGAGAATACTTTGACTCTTACATAAAAGTAAATGCATAAAAGTAAAAGATATGCCCTTCGCAGAGGGAAGCAGAGGTTGTCATGTGCTTATTTGTTTGTATGCCAAATCCCTTAATGCAAAAGAACGTCATGTTATATTGCCCCTTATGATAGCAACCTTTATTATGCAGTCCGTCACTTTTATTACTTTGCCATCACAAGTTCGTACAACGCTCAATTTTCTCTTACACTAAATGATCCAACACATTTAGAAGCAATTTTTATTGCCTTATTGCACCGATGACAACTTACATGAAGGATCTTAATCAATCCATAGGTAGGTATGGTGGACTCTCAAAATAAGATTTTGGGTTTAGGGTTTTTGGATGCACAAGTAGCATCTCTACTTAGTGCAGAATTTTTGGCTAGAAAAGATATTGAGCAAGCACCACATGTTGAAGGATCTATGACAATATAACTTCTATGTGAATATGAACAAACATAAATCATTACGTTGTCTTCCTTGTCCAACGTCAACTATTTTGACACAAAATATTTAATGGGGGCTCACAATCATAAAAGATATCCAAGATAGGGTATTTGCATGTGAATCTTCTCTTCCCTTATTAATTCTTTCATGAGTTGCATCATTAACCAATGCTATGTTTGTCAATCTCCAATAAATTTTACCACTTATACTTTTCCTTATGTGATGTCATTATTTACCATAAGATTAGCATATGATCTTTTTCATTTATTTTCCTTTCTTTTTATTGAAACAAAAGAGTAAAGAAAAAAAACTCAAACTACTCTTTATTATATATCTCGCGCATGATTACATAGATTGATCACTAAGCAAGCACTCGAAAAGAAAGGATTGAACTAAACTTTTATTCAACTAAATCATAGGATAACTAAAGATCGAACTAAAATAGATGAAAGCAAAGATAGTGGTGATGATACGATACCGGGGCACCTCCCCCAAGCTTGGCACAAGACAAGGGGAGTGCCCATACCATGAACTCAAGTTTCTTTTGTTGGAGAAGATGATGAAGGTGGTGGTGAAGTAGTAGCGGGCTTATCCTTCTTCCTCAGCTTACGCATGAGGATGGAATTTTCCTCCCTCAAGTCATCGATCTCCTGCTCAAGCTTTAATATCTTTTTGCATAATTCCTGCTTATTTTCCTGCAAGAGACAAAAAGGGATAAACTGGATCTTAGGTTTCTTTGCTTTATTAGGAAGACTTGACTTCTTGAATTCCACGTGCATGTCCCCAGGTTGGGGTAATGGAACTTCATCTTCATCTGAGCTTGTCTCTTCTTTCCTTTTTGGATCATAATCTTCTTCTTCCTCCATGGTCCAACCATAATGTTCCACATCTCTGTAAACCTTGGAATTTGTAATATAATCAGCAACATAGCTCTCACCCTATGAATATTGAGATGACATATTTTCAGATCTGCCAGAAAACAGCAAGAAAGAAGAACAGAAGATTTCTCCGTGATGCGGTGGTCAATACATTCGGGGGGTATATAAAGATTTTTTATCTTGTGAAATAAGCAAACAGGAAGAAAACGGAGTCGGGAAGGTTCACAAGGTGGGCACAACCCACCTGGGCGCGCCAGGGGGCCTGGGCGCGCCCTGGTGTTTTGTGCCCTCCTCGGTTGCCTTCCTGGTTGTTTCTTATTTTCCTAATTTTGTAATATTCCAAAACTGACAGAAAATATTTTTGCGGATTTTTCATAGTCCATTTACTTACCGTATCACGTACCTCCTCTTTTTTAGTATTCTGGAGTGTTCCAGAATGTCTCTTTTATGTGTTCCTCCAGTGTCATGGTTTGAATAATATTACTTTCAACATTGATAGGCATACCTGAGATATAGTGTTTAATTCTTTGACCATTAACCACCTTCGGGTTAGTGCCTTCGGCATTATTGATCTTGATGGCTCCAGAGCGATAAACCTCCTCGATAATATATGGTCCTTCCCATTTAGATAGAAGTTTTTCTGCAAAGAATCTAAAATGAGAGTTGTACAAAAGAACATATTCTCCAACTTTGAATTCCCGCTTTTGGATTCTTTTGTCATGCCATCTTTTAACTTTTTCTTTAAATAACTTGGCATTTTCATAAGCTTGGGTTCTCCATTCATCTAATGAGCTAATATCAAATAACCTCTTTTCACCAGCAAGTTTGAAATCATAGTTGAGTTCTTTAATTGCCCAATATGCTTTGTGTTCTAACTCTAGAGGCAAATGACAAGCTTTTCCATAAACCATTTTATAGGGAGACATACCCATAGGATTTTTATATGCTGTTCTATAGGCCCAAAGTGCATCATCGAATTTCCTAGACCAATTCTTTCGGGACCTATTAACAGTTTTTTGTAATATTAGTTTTATTTCTCTATTGCTAAGTTCAACTTGACCACTAGATTGAGGATGATAGGGCGATGCAATTCTATGGTTAACATCATATTTAGCAAGCATTTTACGGAAAGCACCATGAATAAAGTGTGAACCACCATCGGTCATTAAATATCTAGGGACTCCAAACCTCGGGAAAATAACTTCTTTAAGCATTTTAATGGAAGTGTTATGATCAGCACTACTAGTTGGAATAGCTTCTACCCACTCAGTAACGTAATCAACAGTAACCAAAATATGTGTATACCCATTGGAGGAAGGAAAAGGTCCCATATAATCAAAACCCCAAACATCAAATGGTTCAACAGCAAGTGAATAATTCATAGGCATTTCTTCACCGATATTACCAATTCTTTGGCATTCATCACAAGATAAAACAAACTTACGGGCATCCTTGAAGAGAGTAGGCCAATAAAAACCAGATTGCAATACCTTATGAGCAGTTCTATCTCCCGCATGATGCCCTCCATAAGCTTCGGAGTGACATTTCCGTAGGATTTGTTCCTGTTCATGTTCAGGTACGCAACGTCTAATAATACCATCTACTCCTTCTTTATAAAGATGTGGGTCATCCCAAAAGTAATATCTTAAATCATAAAAGAATTTTTTGTTTTGTTGGTATGTGAAACTAGGTGCTATGTATTTAGCAACAATATAATTAGCATAGTCAGCATACCAAGGAGTATTATGAGAAACATTTATTGCAGCTAGTTGTTCATCAGGAAAACTATCATCAATAGGTAGTGGGTCATCAAGGATATTCTCTAACCTAGATAAGTTATCAGCTACGAGGTTCTCAGCTCCTTTTCTATCAGTTATATGTAAATCAAATTCTTGTAGCAAGAGAACCCACCTAATGAGTCGAGGTTTAGCATCTTTCTTTTCCATGAGATATTTAATAGCAGCATGATCGGTGTGAACAATAACTTTAGAATCAACAATGTAAGATCTGGATTTATCACAGGCAAACACAACTGCTAAAAATTCTTTTTCAGTAGTAGCATAATTTCTTTGGGTACTGTCTAGAGTCTTACTAGCATAATGAATAACATTTAATTTCTTATCAACTCTTTGTCCTAGAACAGCACCAACAGCATAATCACTAGCAGCACACATGATTTCAAAAGGCAAGTTCCAATCAGGTGGTTGAACAATCGGTGCAGAAGTTAAGGCTTTCTTAAGTGTTTCAAAGGCTTCTACACAATCATCATCAAAAACAAATGGAACATCCTTTTGAAAAAGATTTGTAAGACGCCTAGAAATTTTAGAGAAGTCTTTAATAAACCTCCTATAGAAACCAGCATGACCAAGGAAACTACGAATACCTTTAATATCTTTAGGACATGGCATTTTCTCAATTGCATCAACTTTAGCTTGGTCCACCTCAATACCTCGTTCAGAAATTTTATGCCCCAAGACAATACCTTAATTAACCATAAAGTGCACTTCTCCCAATTCAAGACAAGGTTAGTTTGCTCACATCTCTACAAAACTCGATCAAGGTTTCTCAAGCAATCATCAAAAGAAGTTCCATAAACAGAAAAATCATCCCTGAAAACCTCAACAATATTTTCACAAAAATCAGAGAATATAGCAGTCATACATCTTTGAAAGGTAGCAGGCGCATTTCATAAACCGAAAGGCATACGTGTATAAGCATAAGTTCCAAATGGGTAAGTAAAAGTGGTTTTCTTTTGACCAGGTTGTGAAACAGGTATTTGAGAAAAACCAGAATATCCATCAAGAAAACAAAAGTGTGTGTGCTTAAATAATATTTCCAACATTTGATCAATAAAAGGCAAAGGGTAATGATCTTTTCTAGTTGCTTTATTTAATTTTCTAAAATCAATTACCATTCTATAGCCAGTAACAATGCTTTGTGGAATGAGTTCATTTTTATCATTAGGAACAATGGTAATACCTCCCTTCGTAGGGACACAATGAACGGGACTTACCCATCTACTATCTGCTATGGGATAGATTATACCTGCTTCCAAAAGCTTTAATATTTCAGTTCTTACCACTTCTTTCATCTTAGGATTCAAACGTCATTGATGATCAACAACGGGTTTAGCATCAGGTTCCATATTAATCTTGTGCTGACAGAGAGTGGGACTAATGCCCTTAAGATCATCAAGAGTATATCCAATAGCAGCACAGTGCTTCTTCAGAATTTTTAATAGTCTTTCTTCTTCATGCTCTGAAAGGTTAGCACTAATAATAACAGGATATAACTTTTTTTCATTGAGATAAGCATATTTCAAAGTGTCAGGCAATTGTTTTAATTCAAACACGGGATCACCCTTAGGTGGAGGAGGACCTCCTAGAGTTCCAATAGGCAAATTGTGTTTGAGCAGAGGTCGTTGTTCAAAGAAAATTTTATCTATCTCATTTCTTTCATGCATATGCATGTCATTTTCACGGTCTAGCAAATATTGTTCTAGTGGATCAGTAGGAGGCACGGCAATAGAAGCAAGACCAATTATTTCATCCTTACTACGTAATTCTTTCTTATGAGGTTGTCTATTAAACTTGGAAAAATTAAAATCATGAGACTCATCACCAAAGCTAACACCGACAGTTTGTTTTTCACAATCTATTTTAGCATTGATAGTGTTCAAGAAAGGTCTACCAAAGATAATGGGACAGAAGTCATCTTGTGGGGAACCAAGAACTAGAAAATCAGTAGGGTATTTTATTTTCCCACACAAGACTTCAACATCTCTAACAATCCCAAGTGGTGTGATGGTGTCTCTATTAGCAAGTTTAATAGTGACATCTATGTCTTCTATTTTAGCGGGTGCTATGTCATTCATAATTTCTTGGTATAAGGTAAAAGGAATAGCACTCACGCTAGCACCCAAGTCACATAAACCATGATAACAATTTTCTCCTATTTTAACTGAGACAACAGGCATGCCAACAACAGGTCTATGTTTATCTTTTTCATCAGGTTTGGCAATTCTAGCAGCAGCATCATAGAAGTAAATAACATGCCCATCAATATTTTCTACTAGGAGATCTTTAACCATAGCAACACTAGGTTCTACTTTAATTTGTTCAGCAGGTTTAGGTGCTTATTACTTTTGTGAACGACAGTTGAAACCTTAGCATGTTCCTTTATCCTAACAGGGAAAGGTTGTTTTTTAATATAAGCAGTAGGCACAACTGGATCAACATTGTAAATAATAGTTTCATCTTTAGCTATGTCGGGTTCTTTAATTTCTTCTTCAATAGGGGGATGATATTCAAACCACTTCTCCTTAGGGAGGTCAACATGAGTAGCAAATGATTCACAAAAAGAGGCTACTATCTCAGAGTCAAGTCCATATTTAGTGCTAAACTTGTGAAAAGCATCGGTATTCATAAAGGATTTAACACAATGAAATTCAAGCTTAATACCTGACTCTTTACCTTCGTCGAGTTCCCAATCTTCAGAGTT
Organism: Thinopyrum elongatum; assembly: GCA_011799875.1. NCBI lineage: Eukaryota > Viridiplantae > Streptophyta > Magnoliopsida > Poales > Poaceae > Thinopyrum > Thinopyrum elongatum. The sequence goes on along the minus strand of CM022298.1, from coordinate 411,216,444 downwards.
GCATTTAATTCTTTCTAAAAGATCCCACCTGAATTCAATAGTCTTCTTCATAAAAGAACCAGTACAAGAAGTATCGAGCATGGATTGATCATCACGAGAAAGCCGAGCATAAAAATTCTGAATGATAATTTCTCTAGAGAGCTCATGATTGGGGCATGAATATAACATTGACTTCAGCCTCCCCCAATCTAGAGCGATACTTTCTCCTACACGAGGCCAAAAATTATATATATAATTCCGATCACGATGAACTAGATGCATAGGATACAATTTTTGGTGAAATTCCAATTTCAATCGATTCCATTTCCATGATCCAATATCATCGCATAGCCTATACCATGTCAGTGCTCTTCCCTTCAAAGATAAAGGGAAAACCTTCTTCTTATCTTCATCACTGGATAAACCTGCAAGCTTAAATAATCCACAAATTTCATCCACATATATCAAGTGCATATCAGGATGTTCGGTTCCATCTCCTGCATAAGGATTAGCTAGCAGTTGTTCTATCATACCCAAAGGAATTTCATAACCAATATTTTTAGTAGGTGCAGTAGGTTGAGGGGTAGCTAATTGTGGTTCCGGTCGAGGTGAAGATACCCCGAACAAACCCCTCAAAGGATGATTCTCCATAGTAACAAGTGACAATAAATTTCAGCACGCAGTAATAATTTTTCCTTACCAATTTCCACTTACCAAGAGCGCTTCACTCCCCGGTAACGGCGCCAGAAAAGAGCCTTGATGACCCACAAGTATAGGGGATCAATCATAGTCCTTTCGATAAGTAAGAGTGTCGAGCCCAACGAGGAGCAGAAGGAAATGCCAAGTGGTTTTCAGCAAGGTATTTTCTGCAAGCACTGAAATAGTCGGTAACAAGTAGTTTGATAGTAAGATAATTTGTAACGAGCAAGTAACGGTATCGGTAAATAAAGTGCAGCAAGGTAGCCCAAACCTTTTGTGGCAAAGGACAGGCCAAAACGGTCTCTTATGATAAGCAAAACGTTCTTGAGGGTACATGGGAATTTCATCATGTCACTTTCATCATGTTGGTTTGATTCGTGTTCGCTACTTTGATAATTTGATATGTGGGTGGACCGGTGTTTAGGTGCTGTTCTTACTTGAACAAACCTCCTACTTATGATTAACCCCCTCGCAAGCATCCGTAACTACGAGAAACGTATTAAGATAAAATCTAACCATAGCATTAAACTTTTGGATCCAAATCAGTCATTACGAAGTAGCGCATAAACTAGGGTTTAAGCTTCTATCACTCTAGCAACCCATCATCTAATAACTAATCCACAATGCATTCCCTTAGGACCAAATATGGTGAAGTGCCATGTAGTCGAAGTTCACATGACACCACTAAGGGAATCACAACATATATATCATCAAAATATCGAACACATATCAAGTTCACATGATTACTTGCAAGATGATTTCTCCCGTGACCTCAAGAACAAAAGTAACTACTCAAAAATAATAATCATGCTCAAGATCAGAGGGGTATTAAATAGCATAATGGATCTGAACATATAATCTTCCACCAAATAAACCATATAGTAATCAACTACAAGATGTAATCAACACTACTAGTCACCCACAAGTACCAATCTAAGGTTCCGGTACAAAGATTGAACACAAGAGATGAACTAGGGTTTGAGAGGAGATGGTGTTGTTGAAGATGTTGATGGAGATGGCCCTCCCAAAGATGGCAGAGTTGTTGGTGATGACGATGGCGATGATTTCCCCCTCCGAGAGGGAAGTTCCCCCGGCGGAATTGCTCCACCGGAGGGCAAAAGTGCTCCTGCCCAAGTTCGGCCTCGAGACGGCGGCGCTTCATCCCGAAAGTCCCCTCCTGATTTTTTCTAGGTCAAAATGACCTATATACCAAAAGATGGGCACCGGAGGTGAGCCGAGGAGGGCACAACCCACCAGGACGCGCCTGGGGGGCCTGGCGCGCCCAGGTGGGTTCTGCCCACCTGGTGGGCCTCCTCTGGTAGTTACTTGCTCCAGTATTTTTCATATATTGCAAAATAGTTCTCCATAAATTTTCAGATCATTTGGAGATGTGCAGAATAGGTATCTCTGACGTAGCTTTTTCAGGTCCAGAATTCCAGCTGCCGGTATTCTCCCTCTTTGTGTAAACCTTGCATATTATGAGAGAAAATGCATTAGAATTACTCCCAAAAGCATTGTTATGCATAAAAACATTATAAATAATAGTAGGAAAACATGATGCAAAATGGACGTATCAGTGCACCCCTGCAGGGAAGTATATCTATTCGAATAGCCGTGTCCATGGTAACGGACGCTCGGAGTTGTGTCCCGATCGATACAACTAGAATTGGATGCTGAGGCATGTAATGGATATGATGGCTCCGGGATTGCTTTCTCGCAAGGAGTCGAGAAAGGATCTCTGGGCGCTAATGTTACAACATACTTGCTAATTATAATATGCTATTCTGTACTCTTCTAAATGCTGCAAGATGCTTGAAGATGCTAGTCTTCGATAGGCTAGGCCTTTCCCTTCTCTTCTGGCATTCTGCAGTTCAGTCCATAGATACAACTCTTTCCTTTGATACTGATGCATACTTAGTTTAGATTCGATGTAAGTCTTGCGAGTACTTCGGATGAGTACTCACGGTTGCTTTGCTACCTCTTTTCCCCTCCATACCCGTTTGTTGCGATCAGATGAAGGATCCCAGGAGCCAGACGCCACCACCGACGACTTCTACTACCCTAAGGGTGCCTACTACTACGTGGAGGCCACTGACGACCAGGAGTAGTTAGGAGGCTCCCAGGCAGGAGGCCTTGCCTTTTCGATCAATGTTGCTTTTGTGCTAGCCTTCTTAAGGCAAACTTGTCTAACTTATGTCTGTACTCAGATATTGTTACTTCCGCTGACTTGTTTGTATTCGAGCTTATGTATTCGAGCCCTCAAGGCCCCTGGCTTGTAATATGAAGCTTGTATTATTTTAATTTGTGTCTAGAGTTGTGTTGTGATATCTTCCCGTGAATCCCTGATCTTGATCGTACACATTTGTGTTTATCACTAGTGTACGAGTGAATCAAGGGCGTCACATCACTACAAAAAAAAAGACACATCCGTGACATTATGGCCCGAACGAAAAAAAATCTGTCATGGTTATGACACTTCTATGACGCTAATTGTGATAAAACCACATATCATCATAGATGTGGTGGGCTCCTACTTCTATGACAAAAAATCATGACAAAAAATGGGATTTTCGTCGTAGGCGGGCCGGGGACGCACCTGCATGACATTCTTTGGGCCGTCCATAACATAAAAAAATCGTGGTAGAAGTGAGGGCGAGGAAATTTTTGTGGAGTTCCCGGTTATGGTGGGTGGTCGGGGCCGAGCGATGCACGGTGGTTTGCGTGTTTCTCTCGTACGTAGGCGTGTGTGTGTGCGAGGTATTGGCTCTAACTGAACTCGAGGGAGAGGCATTCGCTTACTGAACCCGAGTGATTGCACTAGCTACGTTACTGAACCGTAGCGATCGATCCCTTGGCTGTTAACTGAACCCGAGTGATTCCTTCGCTGCTGACTGAACCCGAGCGATTCCATCGCTGCTGCTGTTACCTGGATCCGAGCGATCGATCATTGCTGCTGCTTACTGAAGCCGATCGAGCCCTCGTGCGAGACACAGCAGCCGGTGGGTTGCCTCTCGATGAATAGTGACTATTGCTACTGCGCGCGCGATACGTAGAATGAGTCAAGACATGGTGAGTCGAGGTTGTGGATGAACAGTTCCGGTGGGGGTTGGATGAACAGGACCCCGTTGTAGTAGGCGGTTGACGCTGGATGAACATGACCTCGAGGAGGCCGCCGCACCCCAGCCGGTTGGGGGTGGATGAACAGGACCCCGTGGAGGCTCCATGAATAGTAGCCGGTTGATACGTCTCCGTCGTATCTATAATTTTTGATTGTTTCATGCCAATATGCTACAACTTTTATGTACTTTCGGCAACTTTTTATATTATTTTTGGGACTAACATATTGATCCAGTGCCCAGTGCCAGTTCCTGTTTGTTGCATGTTTTTTGTTTCGCAGAATATCCATACCAAATGGAGTCCAAACGCGATAAAAACTTACGGAGATTTTTTTTGGAATATATGTGATTTTTGCGAAAAAGAATCAATGCGAGACGATGCCCGAGGGGCCCACAAGCCATAGGGGCGCACCCCCCTACCCTGGGCGCACCTAGGAGGCTTGTGGCCACCCCGTAAAGCGGTTGGTACCCTTCTTATGCCTCAAGAAAGATAATATCCGGATAAAAATAGTGTTAAAATTTCAGCCCAATCGGAGTTACGGATCTCCAGGAATTTAAGAAATGGTGAAAGGCCAGAATCTGGGAACGCAGAACAGAAGGAAACAGAGAGAGAGATCCAATCTCGGAGGGGCTCCCGCCCCTCCGCCGCCATGGAGGCCAAGGTCCAGAGGGGAAACCCTCCTCTCATCTAGGGGGGAGTTCAAGGAAGAAGAAGAAGGAGGGGGGCTCTTTCCCCCTCTCTCCCGGTGGCGCCGGAACGCCGCCGGGGCAATCATCGTGTGACGACGATCTACACCAACACCTCCGTCATCTTCCCCAACATCTTCATCACCTTCCCCCATCTATATTCAACGGTCCACTCTCCTGCAACCCGCTATACCCTCTACTTGAACACAATGCTTTATGCTTCATATTATTATCCAATGATGTGTTGCCATCCTATGATGTCTGAGTAGATTTTTGTTATCCTATCGGTGATTGGTGAATTGCTATGATTGGTTTAATTTGCTTGTGGTTATGTTGCTGTCCTTTGGTGCCCATCATATGAGCGTGCGTGTGGATCACACCATAGGGTTAGTTGTATGTTGATAGGACTATGTATTGGAGGGAAAGGGTGATAGCAGCTTCAGCCTAGCATAGAAATTGATGCATACGGGATTGAAGGGGGACCAATTTATCTTAATGCTATGGTTGGGTTTTACCTTAATGAACATTAGTAGTTGCGGATGCTTGCTAATAGTTCCAATCATAAGTCCATAGAATTCCAAGTTAGGGATGACATGCTAGCAGTGGCCTCTCCCACATAAAACTTGCTATCGGCCTAGTAACGTAGTCAATTGCTTAGGGGCAATTCCGCAACTCCTACCACCACTTTTCGACACTCGTTAAACTAACGTAATTGTTTATTTATCTAAACAGCCCCTAGTTTTTATTTACGTGCTCTTTATTATCTTGCAAACCTATCCTACAACACCTACAAAGTACTTCTAGTTTCATACTTGTTCTAGGTAAAGCGAACGTTAAGCGTGCATAGAGTTGTATCGATGGTCGATAGAACTTGAGGGAATATTTGTTCTACCTTTAGCTCCTCGTTGGGTTCGACACTGTTACTTATCGAAACAGGCTACAACTGATCCCCTATACTTGTGGGTTATCAAGACCTTTTTCTAGCGCCGTTGCCAGGGAGCAATAGCGTGGGGTGAATATTCTCGTGTGTGCTTGTTTGCTTTATCACTAAGTTGATTTTATTTGCTGTTCTAAGTTGTTCTCTATCTTTAGTTATGGATATGGAACACGAAATACAAAAAAAAATTAGGTGTACTTGCTACGCATGGAGATGGGGAACCTCCTAAAACCCTCGATGCTCGTTATGTGAAAAATATTAAACACTACTTTGATAATCCTGAGAAAAGCCCATTCAACTTGATAATGGGAGACACGTTGGATCAATGTGAATAATTTAGGGATTATCGCTTGACTCAAAAAGGGAAACTCTTATGGGATCAAATTCATATGTTGCATTGGTATGCTCGGAATTTATGCTTGAGAAATGATTATACTTGTTGCTCTAGGATGAAGGCTGCACACCTTCCCTTTTCATGTAAATTTAATGATAATAAAACCTTGGCTTCTTATGCTAATGGTATATATGATTACTATGATGTGGAACTAATAGAAGAATTCGTTGCTTTTAAGGGTGCTTATGAAATTGAATCTTTGTTTGAAAAGTGTGAAAATTATGATGATGCTGTTTATAGACCTAAAAATTAAGCTATACTTAAATATTGCTATGAGAATTATGAATACAATGCCGATATTGATGCATTTATTGAGAAAGTCTCCGTTGTCCAAGAAGAGACTAATATTTTGCAGGAAACTATGGAAGAAGAAGTTGCTGACACTGTGAGCTTATTAGATGAAAAAGATGACGAGGAGAGCGAAGAACAAAAGGAGGAAGAGCGGATTAGCTACCCGTGCCCACCTTCTAATGAGGGTAACTCTTCAACTCATACATTGTTTAATTTCCCTTCGTGCTTACCGAAGGATGATTGCTATGATAATTGCTATGATCCCGTTGATTCATTTGAAATATCCCTTTTTGATGAACTTGATGCTTGCTATGCTTGTGGCCATGATGCCAATATGAATGATACTTATGGAGATGAACTTGCTATAGTTCCTTATGTTATGAAAGAAGTTGTTGCTATTGCACCCACACATGATAGTCCTATTATCTTTTTGAATTCTCCCAACTACACTATACAGGAGAAGTTTGCACTTATTAAGGATTATATTGATGGGCTGCATTTTACTACTACACATGATGATTTTGATGAATATAATATGCACCTGTGCTTGCTGCTCCTACTTGTAATTATTATGAGAGAGGAACTACATCTCCGCCTCTCCATGTTTCCAATACGATAAAATTGCAAGAAACACTTTATGTTATGTATCGGCCTTTACTTTGTGTGCATGAATTGTTCTTTTATGACATGCCGATGCATAGGAAGAGAGTTAGACTTTGTTTTTGTATGAAATATATTACTTTGTTCTCAATACTAAATTACAAATCATTGTTAATTAAAATTGGCTTTGATATACCTTGGGATCCGGGTGGATCCATTATTTAAGCACTTTATGCCTAGCTTAATGGCTTTAAAGAAAGTGTTGCCTGGGAGACAACCCGGAAGTTTTAGAGAGTCATTTTATTCTGTTGTGTGCTTTTATAAAGTTTAAAAACAAAAAATATAGAGGGGAACTTAAAAACTTTTTCAAAAAGAAAAGTGAAAGTAAGACGGATGATCACCGTTGAAGTGGGGGAGCTCCTTGAACTTCTTTCATGTCCATGGAAACCTTGCAGATGTTGAATTACAGAAAATTTTCAACAAAAATAATTATCCCCTTGTACAAATCCATTGTATTATAAAAATAATGTGCCAAGATTTTCCTTTAGGATGATTAGATTGCTTGTTTGGTATGTGCAGTGGAAAAACAGAAACTTTGGCTGTAGCGCGTGAATTTACATTTTTTACTGGAATGTCAAAAGTTGCTGAAATTTTTACACATTACTTATATACAAATTGTATATTTTTTCCTAATTTTTATGAATTTTTGGAGTTACAGAAGTATGTTAGATGTTCAGATTACTACAGACTGTTCTATTTTTGACAGATTCTGTTTTCTATGCATTGTTCTCTTATTTTGATGAATCTATGGGTAGTATCGGGGGGTATGAACCATGGTGAAGTTGGACTACAGTAGATATAATGCTAATATGAATTTGGAATGAGTTCACAACAGTACTTAAAGTGGTGATTTACTTTATTATACTAATGGATCTCATGAGGGTTTTGTTAAGTTTTGTGTGATTGAAGTTTTCAAGTTTTGGGTGAGATCACAATTGATGAAGGAATAAGGAGTGGCAAGAGCCTAAGCTTGGGGATGCCCGAGGCACCCCAAGGTAATATTCAAGGACTCCCAAGCAACTAAGCTTGGGGATGCCCCGGAAGGCATCCCCTCTTTCTTCTAACGACCATCGGTTGTTTTACTTGGAGCTATATTTTTATTCATCACATGATATGTGCAAATTCTTGGAGCGTATTTTGTTTTTATTTTTCATTTTACTTTTATGCACCATGCTGGTATGAGATAGTCCTTGGTTGATTTATAGAATGCTTCATGCACTTCACTTATATCTTTTGAGTATGGCTTTATAGAATGCTTCATGTGCTTCACTTATATCATTTGAAGTTTGGATTGCCTGTTTCTCTACACTAAAAAACCACCATTTGTAGAATGCTCTTTTGATTCACTTATATTTGTTAGAGCATGGGCATATCTTTTGTAGAAAGAATTAAACTCTCATGCTTCGCTTATATCTATTTAGAGAGTCGACAGGAATTGATCATTCACATGGTTAGTCATAAAATCCTACATAAAGCTTGTAGATCACTGAATATGATATGTTTGATTCCTTGCAATAGTTTTGCGATATAAAGATGGTGATATTAGAGTCATGCTAGTGAGTAATTGTGGATTGGTAGAAATACTTGTGTTAAGGTTTGTGATTCCCGTAGCATGCACGTATGGTGAACCGTTATGTGATGAAGTCGGAGCATGATTTATTTTTTGATTGTCTTCCTTATGAGTGGCGGTCGGGGACGAGCGATGGTCTTTTCCTACCAATCTATCCCCCTAGGAGCATGCGTGTAGTACTTTGTTTCGATAGCTAATAAATTTTTGCAATAAGTATGTGAGTTCTTTATGACTAATGTTGAGTCCATGGATTATACGCACTCTCACCCTTCCATCATTGCTAGCCTCTTCGGTACCGTGCATTTCCCTTTCTCACCTCGAGAGTTGGTGCAAACCTCGCCGGTGCATCCAAACCCCGTGATATGATATGCTCTATCACACATAAGCCTCCCTATATCTTCCTCAAAACAGCCACCATACCTACCTATTATGGCATTTCCATAGCCATTCCGAGATATATTGCCATGCAACTTCCATCATCATCATATACATGACTTGAGCATTCATTGTCATATTGCTTTGCATGATCGTAAGATAGCTAGCATGATATTTTCATGGCTTGTCCATTTTTTGATATCTTTGCTATGCTAGATCATTGCACATCCTCGTACACTGCCAAAGGCATTCATATAGTGTCATATTGTTCTAGATATCGAGTTGTAATATTTAGTTGTAAGTAAATAAAAGTGTGATGATCATCATTATTAGAGCATTGTCCCAGTGAGGAAAGGATGATGGAGACTATGATTCCCCCACAAGTCGGGATGAGACTCCGAACGAAAAAAATAAAATAAATAAAATAATAATAAAATAAAGAGGCCAAAAAAAAGAGGGGGCCCAAAAAAAGAAAACAAAAAAATGAGAGAAAAAGAGAGAAGGGGTAATGCTACTATCCTTTTACCACACTTGTGCTTCAGAGTAGCACCATGTTCTTCATATAGAGAGTCTCTTGATTTATCACTTTCATATACTAGTGGGAATTTTCATTATAGAACTTGGCTTGTATATTCTGATGATGGGCTTCCTCAAATGCCCGAGGTCTTCATGAGCAAGCAAGTTGGATGCACACCCACTTAGTTTTCAGTTTGAGCTTTCATACACTCATAGCTCTAGTGCATCCGTTGCATGGCAATCCCTACTCACTTGCATCGATATCGATTGATGGGCATCTCCATAGCCCATTAATTTGCCTAGTTGATGTGAGACTTTCTCCTTTTTTGTCTTCTCCACACAACCTCCACCATCATATTCTATTCCACCTATAGTGCTATATCCATGGCTCACGCTCATGTATTGCATGAAAGTTGAAAAGGCTTGAGAACATTAAAAGTATGAAACAATTGCTTGGCTTGTCATCGGGGTTGTGCATGATGAAATACTTTGTGTGACTAAGATGGAGCATAGCCAGACTATATGATTTTGTAGGGATAACTTTCTTTGGCCATGTTATTTTGAGAAGACATGATTGCTTTATTAGTATGCTTGAAGTATTATTATCTTAATGTCAAATGATAGACTATAGCTTTCAATCACTCGTGTCTTAATATTCATGCCATGATTAGATTATATGATCAAGATTATGCTAGGTAGCATTCCACATCAAAAATCATTTTTTTATCATTTACCTACTCGAGGATGAGCAGGAATTAAGCTTGGGGATGCCGATACGTCTCCGTCGTATCTATAATTTTTGATTGTTTAATGCCAATATGCTACAACTTTTATATACTTGGCAACTTTTTATATTATTTTTGGGATTAACATATTGATCCAGTGCCTAGTGCCAGTTCCTGTATGTTGCATGTTTTTTGTTTCGCAGAATATCCATACCAAACGGAGTCTAAATGTGATAAAAACTTATGGAGATTTTTTTTGGAATATATGTGATTTTTGGGAAAAAGAATTAACGCGAGACGATGCCCGAGGGGCCCACAAGCCTTAGGGGGGCGCCCCCTACCCTGGGTGCGCCTGGGAGGCTTGTGGCCACCCCATAAGGCGGTTGGTGCCCTTCTTTCGCCGCAAGAAATATAATATCTGGATAAAAATCTTGTTAAAATTTCAGCCCAATTGGAGTTACGGAACTCGGGGAATTTAAGAAACGGTGAAAGGCCAGAATCTGGGAACGCAGAAACAGAAGGAAACAGAGAGAGAGATCCAATCTTGGAGGGGCTCCCACCCCTCCGCCGCCATGGAGGCCAAGGACCAGAGGGGAAACCCTCCTCCCATCTAGGGGGGAGGTCAAGGAAGAAGAAGAAGAAGGGGGGGCTCTTCCCCCCCTCTCCCGGTGGCGCTGGAACGCCGCCGGGGCAACCATCGTGTGACGACGATCTACACCAACACCTCCGTCATCTTCCCCAACATCTTCATCACCTTCCCCCATCTATATTCAGCGTTCCACTCTCCCGCAACCCACTGTACCCTCTACTTGAACATGGTGCTTTATGCTTCATATTATTATCCAATGATGTGTTGCCATCCTATGATGTCTGAGTAGATTTTTGTTGTCCTATCGGTGATTGGTGAATTGCTATGATTGGTTTAATTTGCTTGTGGTTATGTTGCTATCCTTTGGTGCCCATCAAATGAGTGCGTGTGTGGATCACACCATAGGGTTAGTTGTATGTTGATAGGACTATGTATTCGAGGGCAAGGGTGATAGCAGCTTCAGCCTTGCATAGAAATTGATGCATACGGGATTCAAGGGGGACCAATTTATCTTTAATGCTATGGTTGGGTTTTACCTTAATGAATGTTAGTAGTTGCGGATCCTTGCTCATAGTTCCAATCATAAGTGCATAGAATTCCAAGTAAGGGATGACATGCTAGCAGTGGCCTCTCCCACATAAAACTTGCTATCGGTCTAGTAACATAGTCAATTGCTTAGGGACAATTCCGCAACTCCTACCACCACTTTTCCACACTCATTAAACTAATGTAATTGTTTATTTATCTAAACAGCCCCTAGTTTTTATTTACGTGCTCTTTATTATCTTGCAAACCTATCCTACAACACCTACAAAGTACTTCTAGTTTCATACTTGTTCTAGGTAAAGCAAACGTTAAGCGTGCGTAGAGTTGTATCGGTGGTCGATAGAACTTGAGGGAATATTTTTTCTACCTTTAGCTCCTCGTTGGGTTCGACACTCTTATTTATCGAAAGAGGCTACAACTGATCCCCTATACTTGTGGGTTATCACCGATGGAGGCTGGATGAACAGTAGCCCGTGGATGAATAGTAGCTGGTGGAGGCTGGAGGAAGTCGATGGTGGATGAAAAGTAGCCCGTGGAGGCTAGAGCGAGGCAGTAGATGGTGGATGAACAAGACCCTTCCCGATGAACAGGACCCCGTTTCCACTGTACATGGTCCAATAGAAGGCCGTTTTCCTCCTTTTGCGGTACGCCAGACCCCGTTTCGGCTGTTCCGTCCAAGCCGGTTGGCTCCCGATGAACAGGACGTGTTCCGACCCAGTGGCTTCGCTCCTGATGAACAGGATGCATTCCGGCCCAGTCGCTTGGCTCTCGGTGAACACGACGCTGTTTCCTCCATTCTGACCCAGCCGGTTGGCTGCCGAGGAACATGACGCCGTCGCTGTACGCGTTTGAGACCCCGCCCATACATACGTATGTAGCCGTATTTACTTTCTTGCAGCGTGGTTGTACTTACGTGTACATGATATAGACGAGACTGCGTGACATGCTACGTCGGCGGCTCTACTACGACACGTGCTGCTCCTTACTCAGCCATGGTTCATTGCTGCAGAGAGACCGATCGACCAGTATGTACGTACACGTTCACGACCAGACAGACAACCCTACGTACAGTTCGACCAGGTGGGTCCTAGCTATCAGGGAGGATAAGGAGGCACGTCCTTGCGTGCAAAGATATAGCTGGTGGGTGATACGTCTCCATCGTATCTACTTTTCCTAATGCTTTTCCTCTTGTTTTGGGCTCTAATTTGCATGATTTGGATGAAACTAACCCGGACTGACGATGTTTTCAGTAGAACTACCATGGTGTTCTTTTTTGTGCAGAAATAAAAGTTCTTGGATTGGAACGAAACTTTGTGAGGATTTTTTATGTAATAAAAGAGAATTAATGGAGCCAAGAACCACTGGAGGGGGGCCCCTAGGTGGGTTGTCCCCACCTGGTGGCCCCACTGACCCTATCTCTGACGCTATAAATTCAGGTTTTCAGAGAAAAAATAGGAGAGGAAGAATTATCATGTTTCACGAGACGGAGCCGCCGCCGCCTGCTGTTCTTCAATGGGAGGCCAGATCTGGAGTCCGTTTGGGGCTCCGGAGAGGGGGGTCTTCGATCTTCGTCATCACCAACCCTTCTCCATCGCCAATTCCATGATGCTCCCCACCGGGAGTGAGTAATTCCTTCGTAGGCTCGCTGGTCGGTGAGGAGTTGGATGAGATTCATCATGTAATCGAGTTAGTTTTGTTAGGGCTTGATCCCTAGTATCCATTATGTTCAGAGATTGATGTTGCTATGACTTTGCCATGCTTAATGCTTTTCACTTTGGGCCCGGGTGCCATGATTTTAGATCTGAACCATTTATGTTATCACCATTATATATATGTTCTAGATCCGATCTTGCAAGTTATAGTCACCTACTACGTGTTATGATCTGCAAACCCAGGAGTGACAATAGTCCGGATACTTTCCGGTGATGACCGTAGTTTGAGGAGTTCATGTATTCACTATGTGTTAATGCTTTGTTCTGGTTCTCTATTAAAAGGAGGCCTTAATATCCCTTAGTTTCCTTATGGACCCCGCTGCCACGGGAGGGTAGGACAAAAGATGCCATGCAAGTTCTTTCCATAAGCACGTATGACTATTTACGGAATACATGCCTACATTATATTTATGAACTGGAGCTAGTGCCGTATCACCCTAGGTTATGACTGTTATATGATGAATATCATCTAACGAATTCACCGATCCAATGCCTACGAATTTCTCTTATATTGTTCCTGCTAAGTTACTACTGTTGCTGTTACTGTTACACTTGCTACAAAATCATTGCTATCACTGTTACCGTTACTATTGCTGTTGCCACTACTATCAAAACTATCATATTACTTTGCTACTGATCATATTGCTGCAGATAATTAATCTCCAGGTGTGGTTGAATTGACAACTCAGCTGCTAATACTTGCAAATATTCTTTGGCTCCCCTTGTGTTGAATCAATAAATTTGGGTTGAATACTCTACCCTCAAAAACTGTTGTGATCCCCTATACTTGTGGGTTATCAAGACCTTTTTCTGGCACAGTTGCCGGGGACCATAGCTATATTTGTTGAGTCACTTGGGATTATTATCAATTTATCACTATGAAGAATCTGAAGGATACCAAGACTAAGATATTTCCCTCTAAGACGAGGGGAGGTAAGGAACTGCCATCTAGCTCTGCACTTGATTCACCTTCTATTTTGAGTAGACTTGCAACACCACCACATGCTAGTAATCCTGATATGTTGCAAGTTATTAATGATGCTACTTCTATGAATGCTACTCATAATGATGGTAGTACCTTGCTTGATGATGATGTGCCACTGGGCAATTTTCTTGATGAACAACTTGCTAAAGCTAAAGTTTTTGAGAATGCTGAAATTGATGAAACTGATGAAGTACCTGAAACTGAAAATCTTGAAACACCTATTAGACCTAGTTCTCCTAGATATGAATTGCCTAAGGTACCTGAAGGTTATGTTATGGATGAGGAGACAACTAGAGATTTTCTTGCTTGCAATGATAGAGATGATCTTAAGAAATTATTATGCAAACTGAAAGAGAAATCTTTGAATGCTAGAATGAAATGTGATCCTAAGTTTGCTACTTCACCTATCTTTGTTGATGATAAGGATTACGAATTCTCTATCGACCCAGAGTTAATTACTTTTGTTGAATCTGATCCTTTCCATGGTTATGAACCTGAAACTGTTGTGGCACATCTTACTAAGTTGAATGATATAGCCACCCTATTTGCTCATGATGAGAAAATTCGCTACTATTATATTCACAAATTATTTCCGTTCTCATTAAAGGGTGATGCTAAGACTTGGTATAATACTCTTGCTCCTGGTTGTGTGCGTAGTCCCCAGGATATGATTTATTACTTCTCTGAAAAATATTTTCCTGCTCATAAGAAACAAGCTGCCTTACAGGAAATATTTAACTTTGTGCAAATTGAAGAAGAGAGTCTTCCACAAGCTTGGGGGAGGCTTCTCCAATTGCTAAATGCTTTGCCTGATCATCCTCTTAAGAAAAATGAAATACTTGATATCTTCTATAATGGACTAACCGATGCTTCTAGGGACTTCCTAGATAGTTGTACTGGTTGTGTTTTCAGGGAACGAACTGTTGAACCAGCTGAGGAACTACTGAATAATATATTGAAAAATTATGATGATTGGACTCTTCCTGAACCACCGCATAAACCAACTCCAAAGAAGAGGGGTATTTTATATCTCAGTCCTGAAGATATGCAAGAGGCAAAGAAATCCATGAAGGAAAAAGGTATTAAGGCAGAGGATGTTAAAAATTTACCTCCTATTGAAGAGATACATGGACTTGACACACCACCACCCAAGGTGGTAGAGGTAAATTCTTTAATGTAATTCAATGAAAAGGACAATCCCTATAAGATGCATCCTAGTCAATGCCTTTATGAGTTTGATAATTACATTAGAAAACAAGATTACTTCAATGCCAATGTTATGAAACAATTGAAATATAATTCATATATGATTGCTCGCTTGAGTGACTTGTTATTTAGAATCACCAATGATGTTAGAGGTGTAGGAAAACATGCCTCTATGGTTCAAACTCAACTAGAACAAGTTGCTAAATCTCAAAGAGAGTTGCTAGATGAAATGAACAATAATATAAATGACTTTGCTGTTAGAGTAGCAACTAGAGGAGGTAAAATGACTCAGGAACCACTTTATCCTGTAGGACACCCTAAAAGAATTGAACAAGACTCTCAAAGAATTAACACTGATGCACCTAGTCCTTCTAAAAAGAAGAAGAAAAAGAAAAATGATAGGACTTTGCATGCCTCTAGTGAACCTGAAATAGAAAAACCTCCTGATAATGATAATGATGTTTTTATCTCTGATGCTGAAACTCAATCTGGTAATGAACATTCACTTAGTGATAATGAAAAAGATAATGATGATGTTCATGAAGATACTCAACCAGACAATGATAAACAACCAGATAATGATGTTGAGATAGAACCAGCTGTTGATCTTGATAACCCACAACCCAAAAATAAAAGATATGATAAAAGAGACTTTTTTGCTAGAAAACATGGTAAAGAAAGAGAACCATGGGTTCAAAAATCCATGCCCTTTCCACCTAAATCAACTAAGAAGAAAGATGATGAAGAATTTGAACGCTTTGTTGAAATGCTTAGGCTAGTCTTTTTGCGTACTCGCTTGACTGACATATTAAAGATGGCCCCTTATGCAAAGTACATGAAAGACATCATCTCTAATAAAAGAAAAATACCGGAAGCTGAAATATCCACCATGCTTGCTAATTATTCTTTTAAGGATGGAGTACCCAAAAAACTTGGAGATCCTAGAATACCAACTATACCTTGCTCCAAAAAAGAAACTATGTGAAAACTACTTTATGTGATTTAGGAGCTGGTGTTAGTGTTATGACTTTCTCTTTATATAAAAGACTTGATTTGAATAAACTCACACCTACTGAAATATCTTTGCAAATGGCTGATAAATCAACTGCCATACCTATTGGTATTTGTGAGGATGTGCCCGTTATTGTTGCTAATGTTACTATCTTGACTGACTTTGTTATACTTGAGATGCCCGAGGACGACAACATGTCGATTATCCTTGGTAGACCCTTCTTGAATACTGTAGGGGCTGTTATTGATTGCAATAAAAGCAAGGTCACTATTCATATTAATGGTAATGAGCATACGGTGCACTTTTCGAAGAAACAATTCCAAGTGAATGGTATTAATGTTATTGAAAAATCTCCGACAATCACTATTGGAAGCTTTCAACTACCTTTACCTACTACCAAAAAGAAATATGAAATGCTTATTGTGGGGGACATGCATATCCCCGTTGAGGTAACTTAGTGTTTTACGAAAGTTCTTCGACTTCATGCTAATCGAAACTGGTAGTTAATAAGACTTGATCAACCTTATTAATGGATCATTTTCAGAGGTATGAAGTTGATGAATTTAGTAGGCACTACCTTCTGCTCCCAACTTTTATTCTCTATTTTTCTTAGTTAAATAAAATAAATTTCCTTGTTTTGTCTGTTTTCTGATTTTCCCATGCAATAAAAAATGACCCAAAAATAAAAGTTCTCAGAATGGCCTGAAAATTTAATACGATATTTTTCTGAATATTTAAGAATTTTTTATGCAAATAACATCAGAGGGGGTGCACCAGGTGGGCACAACCCACCTAGGCGTGCCAGCAGCCCTAGGCGCGCCCTGGTGGGTTGCGGTCCCCACGTGGGCCCCCTCACTAATCTCTTTAGTCCACATCATCACCTACCTCCAGAAAAAATTCACCATTACTCTCTCTCTCTCTCTCATGTTCTTGCTCTCAAACCCACGGATTTTGATCTCTTTGCTTGAAGCTCCGTTTCCAAAACTGTTTCGGGGAATTGCTACTTGGTATGTGACTCCCCCGTTTGTCCAATTAGTTTTTTCTTTAGTGGTTTATATTTTGAATAATTAGCTACTCTTGGCGCTGCTGTAGATGAGCTTACATGTTGAATTCTTAGAGTTCTAAGTAGTTTGAATGCTTAATATAGCCTCTATGCATGCTTATGAGTGGTTACTATCAATCTTGTGAAGTTTTGTTGAGAAAAATTTTGTGGACTAAAAATTTCAGAATTTTGTTCATAGGAATAAGATGAGTTTCTTTAGTAAGTTTGCTTCCAAGAAGAACTCCAAGGGAGTAGTGGGTGAATCATAAGATAGTGACCTCCAAACTCGGCGATTGGCGGAAGTGCGGCCATGCGAATGGCCACATAACCCCTTCATGGATGGAGCCGGAATCCGTCAAGAGTTCGCACAATTTGCTGCTAATGTTGGGCTCACCGACTTCATCGCAGCTGAGTGTGAACAATACCATATCCTTACAAATTCCTTTGTGCAAAGTTTTCATTTAATAAGTAGGAATAACCCCCCTGAGGTGCGGTTTAATTTATATGCTGAAACCCGTCAGATACCACTTACTGAATTTTGTGATATATGCTTGCTTCCTTCTGACGGGAAAATAAGAGAACCTAGGCATGCAGAGTTTGAGGGCTTTTATCGCACTCTGTCAGTGGGAGATGAAAGAGGGGTGTCGAGTGTCACCGCCACTAGCTTGCAGTTTCCTTCAGTGCATTATTTTACTTTATTCATTGCGAAGTGTCTACTTGCTAGGGAGAAGGTTGGTGCACTTAATGCCCCCGATTTCGCTGTCTTACGCTGTGCACTCTATGGCGATAACACTTATAGCTTGGGAGCTATAGTGGCACGTCGCCTTCACCTTACAGATCCAAGGGTAAAATTCATGGTGGTATTTATGCTACTGGTTTAGCGAGTCACTTTAACGTTCAGATACGCCAACACGACCACCGCTTGCCCAAGGTTTATTTAGATCGTCAGGCAATGGCTGCTCATCACTTTATTGATGGCAAGAACATTACTATTGATGTCCCTTATAACCTGGTTTTTAGTGAAAATACTCGTGATGTTATCCCATTGCCTGCACCTGCTTTGTTTGATTCTATTGCCAGGGGCGGATACAGGATCATGCCAGAGGACATCGTCGCCTACAGGAACAACCAGGCTACGACTGAGGAGGAGCCTCAGGAGTGGGATGCTCAGGTTCCCGCTCCACAGCACTTCAACGTGGGACCCGAGGGTTACTATGAGTGGTGATTACCAAGCTAGGCCAAAAGCCTAAGCTTGGGGGAGTACGTGTTTCCACCGACATTACATTCATGTTCACACATTTCATTCCAGTTGTGGGTGTTCACACTTTTTCATTGTATTATCCATGCTAGATTTATTTTCTCGTTTTCTTCTTGTGTGTTTGAAAAACTTTGAGAAAATCCAAAAATATTTCATGCTTCTTTTCGGTTTTTCTTTCTAGTTCAAATTAGTTGTAGTATTAAAAGAAAACCCAAAAAAATTTCTCGATTCTTCTTCTTGCTTGTTGGGAGTTTTCCCGTGTAAATAGTTTTTCTCGTTTTTGTTTTTCCTTGTTAATTTGCTTTCTTCTAGAAAAAACTAAAAACTCCAAAAATATTTTAGTGTGTTTCTCTGAATTTCCATTCTTTTTATTGAGTCATACCAAGGAGAAGACCACGATGAAAACGTTGAGTGGCTCTCATATGCATTATTGTTGATCTAACAAAGAGCCCAAATTACCTTGTCTTCTCCTTTGAATAAAATGTTTGCAGATTCCAGCTTTGTCCACGGCACTCTTGCACTATTATTATTTTCAAATCGTTCAGTCGTGCAAGTGAAAGGCAATAATGACGATATTTGATGAACTCGCTGTGGCAGAGAGTAACGGGTATGAACTCAACTTGTTCTATTTTTGTAAATATGTTTAACCTAGTATCCATGATTCAGCCTATTATGATTAAACATGTTTGCAATGAAAATTAGAGATTATTGTTTCTCATGCCATGCCTAAGTAGCTAGGAGTGGATAATGATTTATCTTGGATGTCAACATGCATTAAAATGATTGTGATGCAGTATGATGATATGGTATCCTCCTCCGAATGTTCGAGTGGCTTGACTTGGCACATGTTCATGCATGTAGTGGAATCAAAACCAACGTAGCCTCTATGATATTTATGTTCTTGGTGCTCATATCCTACTCATGCTAGTATCCAATGTTACTTATGCATAATGCATGTTCATGACCGTTTCGCTCTCTAGCTGGCTGCTTCTCAACCTATTTGCTAGCCTTCGCCTGTACTAAGCGGGAATACTGCTTGTGCATCAAAATCCTGAAACCCAAGTTATTCCAGATGAGTCCACCATATATCTACCTATATGAGGTATTACCCTGCCATTCCAAGTAAATTTGCATGTGCTACCTCCAAAAGTTTCAAATAAACATCCGTTTTTTTGTGTCTGGATTGTTCATAGAGTGATAGGAGGTAGTCAGTATCTTCCATGCTAAGCGGGTTATTCTCATGATGAGTGTTTATTCACTCGTCCTTGCATGAGAGGGGCGGTAATAGGGATTCCCAGTACCGAATTCAAAATTACAAATAATTAAACAAAACTCCCCCAGGATTGTTGTTGGTATGGACGGTACCCATGGATTCGGTTAGCCGTGGAGTGTGTTTGTTGGTGGAGGGGGAGTAAACCTTTACTTTTATCGCTTGGGAACCGCCACTAATATGTTTAGCATGGAAGATACCGATAACTAATGGTCGCAAAGTAAATAGGAAGGATGCATTTCTCAAAATTTCATTTATCTCTATTTTTGAAATTATGAGCTCTGGCACCACTGCAGATCACTGCTTCCCTCTGCGAAGGGACTATCTATTTACTTTTATGTTGTGTCATCGCCTTCTCAAATAAGCGCCAGACCTGAGAGCACTATTGTCATCCTCATGCATTGTGTATAGCTAATGTTGGGTGCATCATGACTGGATCTTTTCTACCATGAATTACAATGTTTAGTCGCTGCTTGATCTTTGGGGGTGCTCTGCATTTATGTTTTGCGGTCTCAGAAAGGGCTAGCGAGATACCACTGTTGTCATATTGTATCATGATTGTTTTGACAAAGTGTTGTCATTTGAGATGCTTTATTATTGCTCGCTAGTTGTTTATGTCATTGATATGAGTTAATGTAATTTTTAAGAGTTATTGTTGGCATGGTTAGTCATGATCTTTGCTGAAAACCTGGGTGCTACTTAAGCTTATTTATGTAAACAAGAGCAAAAGAGTTCGTAAAAGTTTTTCTTTTTCACTTTCAGTTTATCAACTGAATTGCTTGAGGACAAGGAAAGGTTTAAGCTTGGGGGAGTTGATACGTCTCTGTCGTATCTACTTTTCCTAATGCTTTTCCTCTTGTTTTGGACTCTAATTTGCATGATTTGGATGAAACTAACCCGGACTGACGCTGTTTTCAGCAAAACTACCATGGTGTTGTTTTTTTTTCAGAAATAAAAGTTCTCGGATTGGAATGAAACTTTGCGAGGATTTCTTATATAATAAAAGAGAATTACTGGAGCCAAGAACCACCGGAGGGGGGATCCTGGGTGGGCACAACCCACCAGGGCGCGCCCAGGTGGGTTGTCCCCACCTGGTGGCCCCGCTGACCCTATCTCCGACGCTATAAATTCACATTTTCAGAGAAAAAAATAGGAGAGGAAGAATTATCATGTTTCACGAGATGGAGCCGCCGCCGCCTCCTGTTCTTCATCGGGAGGCCAGATCTGGAGTCCGTTTGGGGCTCCGGAGAGGGGGATCTTCGATCTTCGTCATCACCAACCCTTCTCCATCGCCAATTCCATGATGCTCCCCACCGAGAGTGAGTAATTCCTTCGTAGGCTCGCTGGTCGGTGAGGAGTTGGATGAGATTCATCATGTAATCGAGTTAGTTTTATTAGGGCTTGATCCCTAGTATCCATTATGTTCTGAGATTGATGTTGCTATGACTTTGCCATGCTTAATTCTTTTCACTTTGGGCCCGGGTGCCATGATTTCAGATCTGAACCGTCTATGTTATCACCATTATATCTATGTTCTAGATCGGATCTTGCAAGTTATAGTCACCTACTACGTGTTATGATCCGCAAACCCCGGAGTGACAATAGTCGGGATACTTTCCGGTGATGACCGTAGTTTGAGGAGTTCATGTATTCACTATGTGTTAATACTTTGTTTCAGTTCTCTATTAAAAGGAGGTCTTAATATCCCTTAGTTTCCTTATGGACCCCGCTGCCACGGGAGGGTAGGACAAAAGATGTCATGCAAGTTCTTTCCATAAGAACGTATGACTATTTACGGAATACATGCCTACATTATATTTATGAACTGGATCTAGTGCCGTATCGCCCTAGGTTATGACTGTTATATGATGAATATCATCCAACGAATTCATCGATCCAATGCCTACGAATTTCTCTTATATTGTTCCTGCTAAGTTACTACTGTTGATGTTACTGTTACACTTGCTACAAAATCATTGCTATCACTATTACCGTTACTATTAATGTTGCCACTACTATCAAAACTATCATATTACTTTGCTACTGATCATATTGCTGTAGATAATTAATCTCCAGGTGTGGTTGAATTGACAACTCAGCTGCTAATACTTGCAAATATTCTTTGGCTCCCCTTGTGTCGAATCAATAAATTTGGGTTGAATACTCTACCCTCGAAAACTGTTGTGATCCCCTATACTTGTGGGTTATCAGTGGGTCCCAGCTGTCAGGGGGAAGAATCATTTTTTTGCCCGTAATATGGACGCACTTTCTTGCGTGTGAAGATGTAGCTGGTGGTTCCCAGCTGTCAGGGGGAAACATTTTTTTTTGTAAAATACAGAGGCCCTTCCGGTGGGTCCCCGCTGTCAGGTGGAGGAATCATTATTTTGTGCGTAATAAGGAAGCACTTCCTTGCTGCGGCCGTTGACCCAGGTGTCAGCCTCTCCACATATAGTCCTCTTCCGATGGAAGTCGTCCCTTGACCACGTTGACCATGCCGCACCAAGAGCATCAAGGCGGTGGACGACGGCGAGGCCTTGGAAGGGAACGACCCGGAGCCGGGGAAAACTCTGCAGTTGTTTCCCACGTGGAGGGGGGTACGAGGGTTTACTGGTTCGGCAGCAGTGTGAGGCTACTATCGACGGAGAATAACAGGAGGTCTGGGTGACTGCAGGGATGGCCAGGCCAGCGATGGGAGTAGGGTGGGGCGGTGAGGCCTGCGCGGTAGCACAGCCAGCCACGGGAGGCAGGAGCAGGCGGCACCGCTGGCGCTGGTTTGGGCGGCTGGAGCAAAAAGACGAGAGGTTGAAGAAGCACGACGACCGTTGGATGGACATCGTACGGTCACTGCAGCTAGAATCGTTTATATTGACTAAGTTGACAAAGCCCTCCGTCCGCGTCAACTTAGTAGGCCCACAAGTCAGCCTCCAAATATGGTGGGTCCCAGCTAGCAGGGGGAGTATTCATTTTTTTGTGTGTAATAAGGAGGCACTTCCTTGCGTGCGAAGATATAGCTGGCGGGTCCAAGCTGTCTGCGGGAGGAACATTTTTTTCGCGAAATACAGAGGCCCTGCCGGTGGGTCCCTGCTGACAGGTGGAGGAATCATTATTTTGCACGTAGTAAGGAGGCACTTCCTTGCGTGCGGCCGTGGACCCAGTTGTCAGCCTCTCCACATACAGTCCTCTTACGATGGATGTTGTTCGTTGACCACGCCGCCCCGAGAGCACCAGGGCGGTGGACGACGGCGAGGCCTAGGAAGGGAATGACACAAAGACGGGGAAGACTCGGCAGTTGTTTCCCACGCGGAGGGGAGTACGAGGGTTTACTGGTTCGTCTGCCATCGCCGGAGAATAACAGCAGGTGTGGGTGACTAGAGGGATGGCCAAGCCAACAATGGGAGTAGGGTGGGGCGGTGAGGCCTGCGCGGCAGCACAGCCGGCCACGGGAGGCGGGAGTAGGCAGTCTCGCCGGCGCTGGTTTGAGCGGCTGGAGCAGGAAGAGCAGAGATTGAAGAAGCATGATGGCCGTTGGATGGACATCCAATAGTCACTACTCTCGTGTGTTGACTAAGTTGACACGGCCTTGCGTGTGGGTCAACCTTTTTTTAGGAAAGCGTACACGTCAACCTAGTAGGCCCACAAGTCAGCCTCAAATATGTGGAAAACAACATACAACCCATCTGCCATTATTGCTAATAAATTTACAGCCCATTGGCTAAATCTTAAGGATTTTTTGAAGCCCATATTTTTTTTGTTACCATTACAGCCCATATTCTGGCCACGGTTAAAAATTCAATGAAATTTTCATATTTCGGTGCGGTCCGAACTGTTTTTAATCCCGAAATTTTGAATCACGTTCAAAATAATTTAAAAATAATAAATTTATATTAATTTAAAATTCAACATAATTTTCCCCGCAAAAAACCATTAAATTCGAAATCTTGAAATCTTAAAAAATGATATTTGAAACTAATTGCCGGTTTGCTGTGTTTTTAAAATTTACATCCCATTTCTTAATACTTCATTTTTTGGGCAAGCGAATACATTGCTCTTGTCTTGAAAGATTTGCAGCCCAGTAGGGCTAAGAAAGCAAGTAGGCCTCCGTTTTGTATTTCTTTAAAAAAAGTAGAACTGGGCTAGCCATTTTCAGAAAGAAAAAAACACAACTAGGCTCATCATGTGGTAAACATAAAATAAAACCCTGGGCTAGACGGGCCACAGCCCTCGCACAGCCCCGTTGTTACCCTGATCCGTCTCTAAAACTAGTAAATAACAACTGCGTGTTCCTAAAAAAAGTAAATAACAACTACGCGACCTGCTGGGTCCCTGGTGTCAGCAGCTCGTTATGTAATTCTCTCATTTATTGACTACGTTGACAATGGCGTGGGACCCAGATGTCCAACCATTAGGAGGAACCAGTTTTTTTTGGCTTGTAATAATGAGGCACTTGCTTGCGTACTGCCATGACCCTAGTGGGTCCCTACTGTTATCCTCTCCATGTACAGACATCTCCTTATTCCTCTCGGTTGTTGACCACGTTGACAATGCCAGACGGCGGCACACCACGCACGGTGAGCGAACCAAGGTGGAGGACGACGGCGAGGCCTCGGGCGGGAACGAACAGGAGCCGTGAAAGATGCGGCAGTCTAGTCGCAGGCGGAGGGGAATACGAGGGTTGACTGGTTTGGGTGCTGGTGCGTGTTGGGGCTAACGTCACCAGAGAATAACAGGACGTGTGGGGGAATAGAGGGATGGACTGGCCAACATTTGAGGGTACGGTAGGGCGGCGGAGGCGCAGCCAGCCATGGGAGGTGGGAGCAGGCGGGACCGATGGGGTGGTTTGGTTTGGGCGACTGGAGGAAGAAGACAAGAGATAGAAGATACACAACAGATGTTGGATGTCAATCCAATGGCTGGTAGGCAGAATCGTTTGTTGTCTAGTAAGTCGACACCACCTTGGATAGGCTTTTTCCTCGTGGCTCCCAAATGTCAGAATCCAAATCTGTTACGGCCATGCAGCCTTTCTTATGAAAATTTATAGCCCATTTGGTGTGCTAGTTCAAAATAAGTTTGTGGGTGCTGGAGGGGGCTAATCACTTGGGTTCTATAATGCACAGTGAGCTCAAGCAGCCGGCGAGAGTGATGTTATTTCCCTTGGTTGGGATTTGTTACAATATTTCTCTCTTAATTAAACAAATGGCAAGCCATTTGCCTTGTTTCAAAGAAAATATGACAATCACAGCCGAGTTGAAAGGGCAACACCATCTAACTCCAGCTTACAAACTGTACAAAAGCATGAGGGTTAATTATGTTCATTAGGTTTAGACAAAACCCAGATTGAAAAGGGCAACAACATCTAACTCTAGCACTGTTTAGGGCAGTCACAATCAAATGGATCGGTCAGGTCCATAGAATGAACATCCTGGGTCGTAAAATTTACTGGATTATGACCACAAGATGTTGTAAATAGAAGCCCGGCACATTCAGAAGCCCTTTCGTCCACCTGAAACTACTTTTTTGCTCTTCGACATACCCATCCGTCAAAACCATGTTGCTGATAAACTTAAGCCTGATGGACAATAGTAACCTCGCATTCAGCAGGAAGAATGTGACAAATCTAGTGTTTGCATGGTTGGCTACATATCGTTCCAGCGTTATTGTCTTCAATCAAATGTCATGAGAACTAAGAAAATCCCGATGCTTACGAATCCACCGATTGGTTATAACTTTCTTACCCCGTCCTGCTGCCTAAATAGACATGAAGATTGAAAACAGTTAAGGTCTAAAAAAAGAGTGTCGAAAGAGCAACAACTGAACGGTTAATTCTAGTACATCATATGCAGACTTCCAATGTGCGTGAAATTATCGCCTTTATATACAAATTCTCGAGACATGGAAAGCATTGCAGCAAGCCAATAATCTTGTTCAAATCAAAACTATTCATATGGATATATAAGATCTTGACAGAATCCAGCACCATTGATTGGCTATCCATGGACAAACTCTTCATTAAGCATAGAACATAATATTAGTACAAAAAGTGTACTACAAGATGATATAGAACTTATGCGCACAAATTTAAAATGGAGCTTATGATTACAAGTGCAGATGATAATATATACAGTACCTGAAGAACTGTGGAGCCAAACACCATGTTGAAATGAGCACAGAGATCATGTATTACACCCAAGGTCTCCAGTTTAGGCGCAGAGACGAAAGTTATTTCCAATGGTGAATAACGAGAATGAAGGATCAACCTTTGAAGTGAAGGGGCATCTTCGATGATGAGCTGCATTCCATCAAAAGAAATTCCAATTTTACAAGGTTAGCGACTTTATTTGGAGACAACCAATTCTAACTGTCAAAACAAGCATCGAGCACTCCAGGGCAGGGCAACTGGAGTGGATGATGTTGTGCAATGAGGCCTCCAACATATGAACCCACACAAGTGAAAGTTTTTTGAGAAATGGGAGTCGAATGTTTAGTACCAGATTGTCTGGTAGGTAGCACAACGCAAAGGTGGCGGTGTGGAGAGAGGAGGAAAACCGCGAGATGGACATCGGTGCTGAGGGCACAAGTACATGGCGTTCGGTATGTGTTATGTGATTTTTGGGGCAATAGTAGAACTCAAGCAGCTGTAGTTCTATGAATTCAGGGGATTTCAGCCAGGCGTCCACCATGCAGGGCATGCACATGTAGCATGCCGAGATGTAGAGGCCATGAACGGAGCCCTAGTGGGAGGAGATGATGGCTCCGGGGAGTTCAAAATCATTAAAGAGAGATAGCTGATGACAGTCAAGATTAAGGGGCGCTGTGCGCCATAGAGGGTGCTACCAAGTTGAGAGGACTTGGGTGCGGCAACAATCCTTGGTGGGGAGAAGCGAGATGATCTCCCCAAGGATGGCGTCCGGGAGATCGCTGATGTGGTCCACCCGAGATTCTACGGGTTCCTCGGATCCGGTGGGGGGGGGGGCTCGCCGCTTCTCCCTGCACTGCCGGGTGCGGGATCTACAACAGGCGTCGCCGCTAGCGGGAGCCTCATCTTCTTGGCGCTGGGGTCAGCCGACTCCATTTTCCTCGAGGGCGTCGCGTCGAGCTCACGGATTTGAGAAGAATAACGAATGATGAACCTAGTTGTAGTGCGAGTGAAGAAGAAGGGGAGCTGGGGTTTACTGCAGTAGTGAGGAAGAAGGGGAGCTGGGGTTTTCTGTACGAGTGAGGTGAGGAATTTGGGGGTACGAGTGGAGCGAGCTGACGTGAGGTGGGTGGGAGTGAGGAGGAAGAAGAGCACCCAGGTTTTTTGGGGGGGCGGTGTGCTGGGTAGCGCCTCTCATTAAGTAAATATATGGGCTTTTGAATTGATTTTATTATTTAGGGTGGATGGGCTCTTTTGTCTTGGGCGCAGAGAAACAATTATTACTAGTACACACTACTAGGGAAAACCTTATACACAGAGGTATAGCAGTGGCGCTGGTTAAAAGAGAGCGCTACTGCTAATTAGTAGTAGCGCATGTCAATAAAGAGCGCTACAGCTATGGTTATAGCAGTAGCGCGTCTGCTGGAAAAAGCGCTACTTATATAATTCCCACCCTGTTGCCGGTAGGCTAGGAATAGTAGTAGCAATGCCGCAAGAAGCACGCTACCGCTAAGTGCCTTGTAGTAGCGCGTTTCCTGTATAGAGCGCTACTGCTAAAAAAAGAAAATAAATTGGAAAAGAAATAGAAAAGTAAATGAAAATGAAAGAAGTAGAAAAAGGAGAAATGAAAAAAAGAAAATGTAAAGATAAACAAAAGAAAAAGAAAAATAAAGGAGAAAGGCATAGCAGTAGCGCTTGTTTCCACAAAGTGCTATAGTTACTCTAGCAGTAGCGCATTTTATAAGCCCGCGCTATATCTACGTTCCTTAGATAAAAGTAAAAGAAAAGGGAAAATAAATAACTACTTCCTATAGCAGTAGCGCGTTTTGGTAGAAAGCGCTATAGCTAACTTAGCTATAGCGCTTTTTTCCTACCAGCGCTACTGCTATTTTGACTTAACCCCACGCGGGCTCAAAATTTTGCTAAGTCCTTTCCCCCCCTCTCCCCCAACTCCTCTGTTGCCGCCGTCGATCGCCCTGCCCGATCGAGCATGCCCTCGACCTCACCGCCGCTGCCTGAGGCCGCCCTCGACCTCACCGCTGCCGCCCGAGCCCGCCCAAGACCGCCACCGCCCGAGCCCGAGCCCGCCCTCGCCACTGACCGTAAGGCTCCCCCTCTCCTCTCCCCTGTCCTCCTCTCTCTCTCTCTCTCTCTCTACTGTGAAGATGTTCATATGAACCCTAGTTGTTCATATGAACCCTAGATTTGTTTAGGGCAGTAGGAATTTTTTTAGCATTTAGGAAAAAAGATTAGCAATTTTTTTTAGGAAATTAGCTAGGGCAAATTTTTATGAAAATGCCTAAACAGTAATTCCATTTAGCTTTAAATTAGCAGAGGGTATATAAATAATAGTAGCATTTAGCTTTAAATTAATAGAGGCTATAAACAAAAAACAGTAGCATTTAGCTATAAAAAATATTTGGACTATGGACCTGAATCTGGTACAAATTTCATTCAAATGAAATTTGAATTATTTGGACTATGGACCTGAATATTTTTGAAGAAATTGGGTGTAGGTACTAAGGTCCTTCTGTGGAAATTTTGGTGAGGTCAGAAGGGTTAGAGAAAATGGAATTCCTTTGCAATTTCTAATAAGGTCAAGTATTGTTGGAATATTTGCTCTAAAACAATTTGGATGAAAAGAAAATAATGTGTGTGTGTATGTGAGAGAGGAATAGCTAGAACAGAATTTGGGTTCTGTCCTAGGCAAAGAAGTGTTCATTTGCATATTCCATTATTGTTGATTATATCTTTTCACTGAAGTGGTCATGTTATATGCAAATTCCTCAATAGTGTTTGCTCATGTTATATGCAACATTGAAGTGGTTCGTTTGTGCCCAAGTGGCCTTTTGTTGTTTGCAGGGAATGATTCTGAGTGGCCTATGTTTTGCCGGAATGTTGATTCATTTCTGTTTCGGCAAATTTCAGGCGCTCTATTTGTCCAGTTTGTAGCAAAGGTCATGCCGAAATTTTTCGTGAATTTCGGCATGACTTGTGCTACAAACTAGGACATATCGAGTGCCCGGGATTTGCCACAACGGGAATGAATCAGCATTCCTGCAAAACATTGGCCTTTTTTTATGTCATTATTCATTTTATTAGGTCTAGAATTAATTGACTAGATTTAATCATAGGAAACATGGCTAGCAACGATGAAGGACAGGGTTCTAGTGATTGCAATGTCTACGCGGCAGCAGACGCCTATTTGAACCTTCTCGATGAGCAACGGTTGTTGCAGGGCCCACCTGTCACATCCGAGACTGAGACTGACACCGGCGCTGAGACCGGCGCTGAGACTGACACCGGCGCCGAGACCGGCACCGAGACTGGCGAAGCCATTATAGAACCGAAACCAAAGAGGCAACGGTGCCCATACCAGCTCATCACTACTAGACTGGTGGTCACGGAGGTGGACTCCGACAATTTTGAGCCAAAAGAGCCTGCGAAAGCGCGCGCATGCTACGACAATCAAATAGGCTGCATCCTACGGGCAACCACCACCATCAACGATGAGAAACTAAAGAAGATACCAGATATGAAGCACTCCCTCCTAACTAAGCTGCACCAGGTATTCTTGTTCCCGGGCCAGGATGAAATAAAATATACTGAGCCAGATAAAGACTCGGCAATGAAGAAGATAAACAAACGCGCCATGGGCAAGTTTAGCAGCGCGTTGTCCGCCTGGAAAGTAAGGGTGAAACATCGGATCATCGCCAAAAAGGAACCCTACTCTGAGATTGTAAAGGATAATACGACAATTATGGAAGAGCAGTTCGAAATATTCAAGAAGACTTGGGTTGCCGAAGATGTCAAAGAAAAGTCAGAGTACATGAAAGGGCTCCAAGAGAGGAACATGGGGTGCCACCACCTCGGAAGCCGTGGTTACGCGGGGAAGAGGCCCATATGGGCGAAGGATGACGCGGAACGCGAAAGTCTGGGGATCCCAGACCCCTTGGCGGAGTTCACCATCCCGCAGGAGCGTGATGTCATCAGGGCCCGGTACCGTTGGGACCCAGTCAACAGGGTTTTCGATATGGACGCGGGCATGAAGGAGTTCATGAGACTGCTGGTAATTATTAATTTACCCCCTAATTTTAGCCTCTGATCAATTTGATAGCACGTTTAGTCACATTTGTAAATGATCCACGTTCCTTTTGCAGAAAGAGCAGCACAGGATTGCGGCCGAAAGCGACTCGCCGTCTGAGGCATTGGCGAGGCCCAAGTGGGACACCCCATTCAACCGGGCCTTGAACATATTGAAACGACTCCCGCTGGACACTCGGCCGTCGTATGGACGTGTGCACGGCATCGGAGACGGCACCATGTGGAAGAAGTACTACCGTGAGACCACGGAGGAGAGAAAGTAAAGACGGAGGTTAAATGAAGAAAACATCAACAAGAAGGTTGAGATTGTGGTTGAAAAGAAATCAACTGAGACAGTCAAAGCAGCGGTAGCTGCCGCAAGAGAGGAGATGGCAGCTTCGTATAATGTCTTGGTTCCGGCTATCGTCAGTTGGACCAAGCAAAATCCAGATAAAGAGGCAGCGGACTTTCCCCTTTCCAACTTCTTCGGACCTTCTCCCGCACTTGCTCCCGCACCCGCTAGCAGCCCGTCCTCTGTCTCTGGCATGCTCGGCGGGGCTTCGTCTTTGGCTGAGCTTGACGCCCTCACAGTACTTGTCACACCGGCCCTCTTCAATATATGTATAATCTCCCGTTTTCGTTGCCTTTCAGATGTCTCACATCGCAAACATGTCTTTGCAGGCCGACGTAACCCCGTGCACCATACTGTACACCATCGACGGCCAGAAGGTGGACGTGGGAAAGGCGATGATAGTGAAGCCGAAGGAACAATTGTTCCACAGCCGGCCGATCCCCCCTGATGTCTTCAAGGTTTCCGTGGCCAGTGTCAAACCTGGCCACGAGAATTTGGCTCCTCCGATAGCACTAGGGGGAGAAGACGACGAGACCCCACGGCGGCTTGGCGATTGCAAGCATTGGGTCCTGTTGTGGCCGAAGAGTCTGCTTCGTCTAGAGGCGGCCGGGAGCACACCCACGACCAAGCAGCCTCAGCAAGGTATGAACACCAACACCCCACCTACCCAATTAGTGTCGCCTATCGTGCTGGGTGAGGAAGAGGCTCCATTAGTGGCTGATGACGTCACCGCCGTCGAAGAAGCAATGCATGATGCCATCGATGAGGATGACGATGACCCTCTACAGTATCTCAATACTGGCGCCTATGACGACGGAGGATTGATTGCTCAGCAGTATGAGTACTCAGGGTTTGAGCGTGATGAGTCGGTGCCTGAATTGCCGGAGGATGAACGTATTATAGGCAACCTTCCAATAGCAAAGAAGCATAGGAAGAGATCAAGGAAAGGCAACAAAGCTGCTTCTATGATCCAGCCGCCTCAGCAGCCTAGGGTTCAAGTCCGTATACCTATCCCCGGTGTGACAAAATGTCATATCCCCGGTCATCCGATCCTACCTAAGGCAGCGGTAGAGGCCATATACGGCGATCTAAGGAGACTTCATGACGATGTGCTACGGAGAGAGAAAAGCCAGATCGCCTCAAAAAATCCAGGATACCCGCTCTACGTGGTTAACGTGCCGTAGCAAAGGTTGTACATCGACACATTCCCCGCAGAGAAGTTCTTCCTTCGATTCGATTACATCTTCGACATGTTTCACTTGAAAAAGCTGGATTTTACGTTTGTCCGCCTTTTTGCCTTGTACATGAACTACATCATCAGGATTGAGCAGATACCTTATATCTGTGTTGTTGACCCATACTTCATGCACGAGGGCTTCTTGGCAGTCTGCCCAAAGCATCGTGAATACACGAGTAACTACATTGCCGATTTCATGGTCGGCAATAAGGACAAGGAGACGATTCTCGTGCCTTATCATCCCATGTAAGTCATCCGCGCGGATATCCTTCCTTCGGTTTCAATCATTCATTTGCACGGTGGAGGCTAATTTGAGGTGTACTTATTTTGCGCAGTGACGGGCGCACCGTCCTCATCATCCTTTACCCCCGATTCTCCCACGCTCTTTACTTGGACTCGTTGAAGAACATGAACAAAAAGGATTACACCCACATCAAGTCTGTTCTCGACAGTGCTATCTTTAGCTACGGCCTACAGGGTGGAGAGATCAAGATCAGGAAGACAAGGAACCACGCGCCCGCCTTCGGCCATAAGATCGACTTCTGCTGCATCCAGCAATCGAGTGGTACTATTAGTGATGGATTTTATGTCCTCCACCACATGCTGGAGTACAGACGTGATCAGTAGAACCTTCGCATGTCACCTAGATCTGGCGATGCCCATATTCTGCAATGGGCAAAGAACCTAGGAGATATCCCAGATCATCGACTTCAAGCTGAGTTCTATCACATCCAGCGTGAACTTGCCCAAATCATCATGAAGGCGGTCGTTGAAAAAATAGGATTGTTCTACGAAGAAGGGAAAATGTCACGGGAAGACGTCCGAACATGCGTATCGGCTCAGCGTCTCGACCTGAAGCCTTTCACTGTGCTCGGGGACTATCTCCCTGACTTGGATGGATGGCATCACATGTTGGAGTGATTGATGATATATGACAAAGTGTCCGTTTAGTCCATACTTTCTCTATGATGAAACTTTGAGTTATGCACGACGAAACTTATGAGATTTTGCTTCTATTTTTGCCAAGTCTGTCTTTTTCTGTTGCTCAACTATATATGTTGCATATTATCGACTCATATGACGATGCAGGTACATAGATCATCGATGGAGAAGAAGTGCTACGCCAGGAGTATACGACGAGTGGCAGGAGTGTCAGGCCCTGGTGTACCGGTTTCCGAGCGATAGCCAGAGAGGGTTAGATAGCAGAGCCGAAGCAGAAAGTAGTTAGTTTAGGTTCACGCTAGTGCGAGAGAGGAATACGAGCTGGTGCCTCAAGAAGTACTACATTATGTATGATGAGACATGCCATGTAACTTGTATAGCTATATCATGATTATGATGTGACAACATTATTTGCGTTGGATGATATGATGAGACTATTATGTGTATGATATGATGAGCATATTGCCAGTTTATGATATGATTAGAATACTGTATAAAATCTGTACAAAAACATCGCAAATACCTAGCAAAAAAAGATATGTGAAAATATAGTAGTAGCGCTCTTTAGCGCTGAACAGGAAAACGCTACTGCTAAGTGGCTTAGCAGTAGCGCTGGTATGGACAGCGCTACTGCTAAGTAGCTATAGTAGTAGCGCGGGCAGAAGAGCACTACTGCTAAATGTTAGCTGTAGCGCCGTATCAGTAGAGCGGTGCCCCGCGCTACTGATAGCCCTTAGACCCGCAATACTGCTAGGCTTTTCCCTAGTAGTGACAGTGGAGACACTCTACAGCTACCCAGAAAAACAATTACTACTAGTACAGTGGGTACACTACTGCTTCTGGCTCCTCCTAGGTTATCGAAACGTCTCCCGCTACTAAATGCCATTTTACTTTGGTTCACCGACATGCGGGCCATGCAGCGTGCGGGCCCAAATGCCATCCACCAAATTAGAAGGTGGTATACAGGCGGAGAGTCACCCCGGTCGTAGCGCGGCAGTAACAAGCCGTCATACCACAAAAACCCACCTCCCCGCAGTCTAAGTTGGACGGACGAAGCAACCATCATTTCACTCTTCGCTGAATCCCGTTCTCCCTCACCATCTTCAAGAAAGACAACACTCGCTTCTGCCATTGTTCTTCTCTCCCAATGAAAGGAAGGTAAGCAGATCAGTGATTTTGGTATATTTTCTTTCAAAAAAAACTTTTGCAAGGCAGGAACCGATCCTTACTCTCTTTTTTGTTTCATTGTCATTGCGATTGTGTTTTCCTTTCAGTTGTCTCCTATTCGTCAGTTTCATGATGAACCAAGGAGAACCAGGGAAAGATCTGCCGATGTTGGAGCAGACGCGGGAGGCTGATCCCCACGAGAAAGAGAGTTCCAAGAAGATGGAGGCCGCCAATGAGCCGACCCCAGATACGCTCATGGCCACTACTGAGATGGTCAATGCCCCGTTTGAGGTTACAACCCCCGTGGCCCTGCAGGAGCAGTTTTCCCCCTTCGAGGATGTGTCCCCCCCCCCCCCCGCTGAGCTGCCCAAGGTGATTTTCTTCTTTGCCGATATCGATTGTGATTTTTCATCTAAGTATGTGGTGATAAATAATGCAAGATTTTATTAGCTCTGATGCCATGCTACCTTCCTTGTCATGCATACTTTTGACTCTACATAGTGGTTTATATAACTTGTGTTTTTATATTGGAAAGTAATTCAGAATTCGTTTCTGTTTCAATTAGAGCCCTGATGCAGACAAGGATTGTGTGGTTGTACATGTCACTCGCTATGAGGCGGATGACCTGAATATATGCACTAGGAAAACAAAGTTCTTAGGCTATTGGATCTTGGAAGCCAGTTGCACTTATACCAAAGTCGAGATGTATTCCAGCCACATTGTTGTCAAGCGTGTTGTCCAGGGTGTACTAAAGCACAAGAAGTTCAAAGCTACTCCTTTGTTTGTGAGGCATACTGTTCTTGTCAAGCTTACACAGGAAGATGACGTGGCATGCCTTGACAAACAAGTTTATAAGTGGCAAGGCCACAAGGTTATCTTCAAGAAGGTTGATAGGATTGAGCTGCTGCCAGATGTCCTCGATGATGTTCATGGCAAGGTCCGTCTTGTGTCCATCACAAATTAGATCGAGGCATGAAATAGTTGGCCTAGCTAGTGTTTAAAAGTAGTTTGGTTTGTGTCTAATTATCCGAACCTTGCCTATTATCGAGCCCTCTGGGGGTCGGGGTAGTACTTTGTTTGAATCCATCTATGGGAACTACTGCTACTTCTGTGTGCCCGTGAATCATGTGAGAACCATCGTAATTGTTGCCGTAACAGATGCAACCTCACTAGTTTTTTCATGTAATATGGCATGGTAAGACATAAGTTGTCATGGTTTATTACACGAGCAGTGTGTGTTTGATGAAATACAGTACTTGTTCGACAACTGTGCGCCGACGTATACATAGGGCACGTAAGGCTAGTTAAGTACTTGTAAACACTATTGGTGCTACCCCACTTGTAAGCAGTTGTGCAAAACACGGCACATTGGCTCAGCTCGCTTCAACACTAGAGAAGTCCCGCTATCGACCAGCTAACAATCAATACTCTGTTGTCTGACATATAAGCAACTAGGTATCTTGTTACAGTGGTTCATGCAGTTAACTGAGGCCACAATGTAAATTCCAAACGTTCACACGCTAGTCCAGCATTCATGTGGAACATTCACATTAAACTCGGCTTCATAAAATACTTGAAAAGCATAAGTTCAGCAATTTTATACATCTCAATGATTCATAGAACGTAACAAACATTTACTAGTTCACAGCAAAAGACAAAGTTGTGTGAAGGTTTACAAATCAGGAAAAATCAAGCAAGGCTTCTCTGAGAAAAGGGCCTCCCTAGCTAGGCTTTAATTTCCTGGAGTTCACTCTTGTTTTTCTTGTTGCCACCATCCAGGGTTAGGTTCTCTCATTCCAGAATAACCAATTATAATTGTGTTCTCAGTTGGAATACTGAACTGAACCATGTAGTGGACTGACCATCTGAACTTCTTGTGCAGTTCAACTAAATTTAAACACCACTATTTTGCAGAAATAAGCAGACCACAATGCCTCTTGTCCGCGCACCTGTCCCAAAAACCTCCGCACAGCCATATCAGCTAGTCCTCTGTCCATCCTTGATCTGGGAAAAAGTGCATTCCCGACTAGGATGCAGTTATTTTCGCTCGTCCCTGCACTGCAATCAGGAAGTAAACGTACAAATTAGCTTCTTTTAGATTGTGTTGGTCATTCTACCTAGTTACTACCAATGTAGGAATACCTAGAGCACGGTTGGTTAGACTATGGCAGCTAGGAATAGCCATCTCATTTTGTGCAGTTCTACTAAAACTAAGGTGTGTACTTCTAATTTCACAAATAGAAACGATATAGAGACAGACATCCCTGTTTGCGCTAATATGAAATATGGTTATTTAAGTAGTTACAGTTACTTGCAGTGGCATATGATTAACAACAACATCTATTGTGTTGTAATTGGCACTACATTGACAGTATGAAAAAGTGACATTAAGTAAGAAGTAGCATCACATCACACTGCCACTAGATTAACATGCAGAACAATAGCATTAGTATTACTGTCATGAGAGTAGCACATGGTCAGTAAATGTGCAATCAAATTTGTGCAGTTCCACTGGGATGAAGCAATGTTAGTGGTCTGAGATCTAAGTGTAAATGCAAAAACACAATTCATGGGAAATAAAGCAAGACGGAAGCACTTCATAAGATGGTGGTGTCATTGCTTCAATTTATCGACGACACTAGACTGACAGCAGCATTACTTAATAGTGACATTAGGTGGCATTGCTTCATGCTTCATGTGATTTTACATTAACGGTACCGATAAGGGCATAGTGACAGCAGGGGCATAAAGTGGTGAGGTAGATGTGGTTGCCGAGAGCGACAAACATTCAGGCAGCATGTCTGCATTTGTCCCATTTTTTATCTCCTCAGCGACATTTTCCTATGTGAGCACAAGAAATCTAGGCCTGCTCGTTCTCATTTGCGTTGTCCCCCCAACACTCCTCACTTTCTTTCCTTTTTCGACCAAGCGACAGGTCCACTTCCCCCCACCCTTTGCCATCCACCCCGCTTTCTTCGCCTTTTCAACCAAGAGACCGGTTGGGTAGCCAGTATCTACTACTTTCCAATGTTTCCTCTTAGAACCAAGTCCTAGATTCATGCTATAGCTTTCCCACTTTCTTCCCTGTTTGAACCAACTCTTAGATTCGACTGTGTGAACTAGCTTTACCTCTAATAATAGTAAAAGTCTAGGTGGCTTTGGAACAGCCGACGGAAGTAGAAAAAGATCCACATGCAGCCACGTGGGGAGCTGGGGCAGTAGAGCAAGGCCGGTTTCGAAGGAAGATATACCTGAGGGTCGTTGGGATGTGGCAAAGACGGCGTCGGGAGGCCGCATCTTGGTCACAATACCACAAGGAGGAAGAAGGGATCGGAGGCCCTCCCGAGCCGGCGCTGTCTCGGAGAGAACAGCACGGCCGTCGATCGGGACGTGTGGGCAGCTGTTGGTCTCCTCCCTCGCCGCCGATGACCGCGTGAATGATGCACCTACACCCCTGCCCCGGCCGAGGTGGTCCGGTCGGATTTGTGACCAGCGGTGAACAAAGAGAGTGTGGCCACCTATGTCTTGTTTAGATCTGGAGGAGAGTGAAAGAGAGGAACCCTAGTAAAGCAAGCGCCAAGGCTCCTGCTTGTATATATAGTGTAGTGATTTTGTTGTAGCAACCGTTATTAAATTGAATACGCGCGGACCACTATTTTCATTTAAAGTTCAAGTAAAAATAAAACTCCATCAATAACGTGCCACCGCTTCCAGGTCGCACTATCAAATCACCGCGTACAGGACGCACTATGTACTGTATCATTCATGTGTGGTCCCCGACCCTCCATGAAGTTGAAAACTAGATGAGTCAAAATGTCAATTGGGATGCCTCTTTGTAAACAAATGCGCTCCTACGTGTACCCGCGAGTGGGTGTGAGAGAACTAGTGCTTGGTTGCACCGCTTCTCTTCGTGAGAGTACAATATACTACGCCCAAAGAACATTCGCCACAAGAGTAGTAGTATAAGTGTGTGATGTGTGAGTTAAAATAAAAGGTGAGCGACGTCGTTTATTTTTTAGAAGTTCTGAGGGTAGGGTGTGAAGGGCACATATGTGTGTGACATCTACCTACAGATAAACGGTGGGTGCGAGAGGACTCGGGAGAGTCGTGACTCGTGAGGGTGTGTGTGCGTGAGAGAGAGGGGGCACGTATCAATGCAATGCATGTGTCCGGAAATCATATCTGACAAACATTCGCCACAAGCCGTTTCCTGATGAACGCCAAAAGAACCGTTAGATCAGCATCCGACAGTGTCAGTTTTGCCATGGCATTTAATAGAACAGCCACTCCTCCGACACACAAATCTTCCACGTGAGTGTTAGCAACTGCTGTATGTTCCTCCCTCCATTCCAAAATGTAGAGCATATAGCTTTATTGAAAATTCGAACCTCGCAAACTTTTACCGAGTTTTTGTATAACAAAATGCACATATAGAATACCCAGTATATATCATTTCATTCATCTTCGAGAGGTGACTATAGAGATGGGGGAGGAGTGTACAAAGAAAGACCGTCGTATCACCTGCAGCAATTTCAACCATCCTTTAGTGTGGAGGAATATCATAGGAACTCTATATGATATGATTTTTATAGGAATTTTTTCTTTAGAGCCAATTGGTTCATAGGAATAGATTCCTATACTCCACATTTCAAAGGAAAATAAACATGATATGATTTTTATAGCTTTAGATCCACTTGGTTCATATGAATGGATTCCTATACTCCAACAATTTCAAAGGAAAATAAACATTAGCCTAGATTCAATAGAAAAGTTCCTATGATGTGAACCAAATGACATCTCTTTTCCAATCCCTCCTCATATGAATTGAGATACATGTCATCTCTAGATTCAATAGAAAAGTACGATGTGAACCAAATGACTTCTCTTTTCCAATCCCTCCTCATAGGAATTGAGATACATGTCATCTCTAGATTCAATAGAAAAGTTCCTATGATGTGAACCAAATGACATCTCTTTTCCAGTCCCTACTCATAGGAATTGAGATACATGTCATCCCTTTCCCTACAACTTCCATATATACATCTTATATTCCTAAATAGCTAGTACAACCCACTAGATTTTTTCCTGGACATGCAACTATGGCACATGAACACGTCATGCATGCAAGTCATAAATCACATTGTTTTTGTACTCTATGCATGCAAGCACCACATCATAAATTTGTGCATGTTACTCATAAGTTATTTTTTGCATTTGATTTTGTATTGACAATATATGTTGGTCACGTGCACACATATGTAGTTCACATTCATGTTTTTGTTAGAAATGTCATTCTTTTAACTGCAATTCCTTTTTTCTCTTTTTATTACATTTTCATTTTAAGCATACATTCACTTCTGATTAGTTATAGATGTTTTTGAGGAACTTTTATGCATTATTTTCAGTAGAAAATTTCACGCGGCCACGGGTATATCAAAATGCGGGGCCCATGCGTCATTGCCTTTCGGTCGAACCTACGTCCACAATTTTTTGTACGTGTATCTCCACTACTCCCCGAACCCAAAATTCTGCCTCGTTCCCATAAAACCGAGCGGCCCACCCATATTAAGGCGTCGACTCCAACTCAATCCCTCTCCCATTTACTATGGCGTGGGCCCCACATGCCGTAGTACTCCTAGAAACCCTATGCGCCGCACGCATCATCGGTTTTCTTCATGATGACGAGGGAGAAGCGGATTTGTACTGGAGGCTCCTACCCTAGGGCGCCCTAGGTAGCTGCCGCATCCATCATTGGTTTTCTTTTTTCTTTATGCTCTTGCGCCCTAGAGTGAAATGATGGTTGTTTCGTCCGTCCAGCTTTGTGATTTGACCCATCATCACTCATTTACTACTACTACAGCATTACGACCGGGGTGCCTCCAAGTCCAACAGCTGCTCCAAACTGTAATTTGGTGCATCGCACGTGGAACAACACGGTGGATGACCCACTTGGTTTTGCTCCTTGGTGAAACCCGACTATATTGATCTAAAGATAGTATCCAGATTAGTAAAAATGAGGTGATTTTACCGAGCGGTGGGCGGGGGACGGGGGGAGCATGGCCTGTCATGCGGTCCCACGTGTCATGATGTACCAAGCCGATGCGCGTCACTCTTGAGGCAGAACAATGGCAGAAGCAATACGTGGTTTTCTTGAAGTGTGAAATAATGGTTGCTTCGTCCGTCTGCGGGAAAGGTCCGGCTTTGTGATTTGACGTCTCATTGCTCATTACTACTACAGCAGCGCTACGACTGGGGTGCATCCCCCCTGCTGTTCTGCACTGTTATTTGGTGCATGACACGTGGACCCGGTTGCTATATGTCCCACATGTCGGGGAGAGGAAGTAGAACATTTATGAAAGCGAGCGTCTCCACTCTTAGTATAGTATGACGGAGGAGTACAAGACACAACTTGGTTTTTGCTGCTTCGCGCGATCCATCGATACAAACCCCGACTAAAAAAGGCGACGGTGAGTCTTTTCCCGCGTGGTACATAGGCAGGGTTGTTTGGCATAGTCTGTTGAAGGAATTATGCCCTAGAGGCAATAATAAAGTTGTTATTTTATATTTCCTTATTCATGATAAAGGTTTATTATTCATGCTAGAATTGTATTGATCGGAAACCTAAATACATGTGTGAATACATAAACAAACACCGTGTCCCTAGTAAGCCTCTACTAGACTAGCTCGTTGATCAAAGATGGTTAAGATTTCCTAACCATAGACATGTGTTGCCATTTGACAACAGGATCACATCATTAGGAGAATGATGTGATGGACAAGACCCATCCGTTAGCTTAGCATAATGATCGTTCAGTTTATTGCTATTGCTTTCTTCATGTCAAATACATATTCCTCTGACTACGAGATTATGCAACTCCCGGATACCGGAAGAATACCTTGTGTGCTATCAAATGTCACAACATAACTGGGTGATCATAAAGATGCTCTACATGTATCTCCGAAGGTGTTTGTTGGGTTGGCATAGATCGAGATTAGGATTTGTCACTCCGAGTATCGGAGAGGTATCTCTGGGCCCTCTCGATAATACACATCATAAGCTTGCAAGCAAACGACTAAGGAGTTAGTCACGAGGTGATGTATTATGGAACGAGTAAAGAGACTTGCTGGTAACGAGATTGAATTAGGTATGAAGATACCGACCATCGAATCTCGGGCAAGTAACATACCGATGGATAAAGGGAATTGTGTATGTTGTCATAACGGTTCGACCAATAAAGATCTTCGTAGAATATGTAGGAGCCAATATGGGCATCCAGGCTCCGCAATTGGTTATTGACCGGAGAGGTGTCTCGGTCATGTCTACATAGTTCTCAAACCCATAGGGTCCGCACGTTTAACGTTCGATGACGATATAGTATTATATGAGTTATGTGATTTGGTGACCGAATGTTGTTCGGAGTCCCGGATGAGATCACGGACATGACGAGGAGTCTCGAAATGGTCAAGAGGTAAAGATTGATATATAGGACGATGGTATTCGAACACCGGAAGTGTTTCGGGGGGTACCGGGTACTTATCGGGTCACCGGAAGGGGTTCCAGGCACCCCCGGCAATAGATATGGTCCTTATGGGCCAAGAGGGGAAACGCACCAGCCACAAGGGGCTGTGCGCCCCCCATATTGGCCAGCCTCAGGAGGAGAAAGAAAGGGGAGAAGGTAAAGGTAAGTGTGGATTAGGATTCCCACTTCCTTCCCTCTCCCCCCTCTTTCCTTCCCCCTCCGACAAACATGGCAGGGAGGGCGCGGCCAAGGGCAGGAGCCCAAGTAGGATTCGGACCTACTTGGGGTACCCCTTGGCCTCTCCCCTCTCCCTCCCACCTATATATATGAGGAGGGGGGCGCCTAGCACACCCCAGACAATTTCCTAGCCGTGTGCGGCGCCCCCCTCCACCGTTTACACCCCCGGTCATATTTTCGTAGTGCTTAGGCGAAGCCCTGCGGAGATCACTTCACCATCACCGTCACCACGCTGTTGTGTTGACGGAACTCATCTACTACCTCGATGTCTTGCTGGATCAAGAAGGCGAGGGACGTCACTGAGCTGAACATGTGCAGAACGCGGAGGTGCCGTGCGTTCGGTACTTGATCGGTTGAAGCGCGAAGAAATTCGACTACATCAACCGCGTTGTGAAACGCTTCCGCTTACGGGCTACGAGGGTATGTAGACACACTCTCCCCCTCATTGCTATGCATCTCCATGGATAGATCATTGCGTGTGCGTAGAATTTTTTTTGTTTTCCATGCAACATTTCCCAACAGTGGCATCCGAGCCAGGTCTATGCGTAGATGATATGCACGAGTAGAACACAAAGAAGTTGTGGGCGGTGATGTTCATACTGCTTACCACCAACATCTTATTTTGATTCGGCGGCATTGTGGGATGAAGCGGCCCGGACCAACCTTACATGTCCACGTACATGAGACCGGTTCCATCGACTGACATGCAACTAGTTTTGCATAAAGGTGGCTGGCGGGTGTCTGTTTCTCCTACTTTGGTTGAATCAAATTTGACTACGGCCGGTCCTTGAAGAAGGTTAAAACAGCAAACTTGATAATTCACCGTTGTGGTTTTTGCTGTAGGTAAGAACGGTTCTTGCTAGAAACCCGTAGCAGCCACGTAAAACTTGCAACAACAAAGTAGAGGACGTCTAACTTGTTTTTGCAAGGTATGTTGTGATGTGATATGGTCAAAACATGATGTGATATATGTTATTGTATGAGATGATCATGTTTTGTAAGTTATCAGCAACCGGCAGGAGCCTTATGGTTGTCTCTTTATTGTATGAAATGCAAACGCCATGTAATTGCTTTACTTTATCGCTACGCTTTAGCAATAGTTGTAGAAGCAATAGTTGGCGAGACGACCATGACGCAACGATG
This sequence comes from Thinopyrum elongatum, assembly GCA_011799875.1. NCBI lineage: Eukaryota > Viridiplantae > Streptophyta > Magnoliopsida > Poales > Poaceae > Thinopyrum > Thinopyrum elongatum. The sequence continues at coordinate 411,174,061 of CM022298.1, read as the reverse complement.
GAGATCAAGGTGTCGAGGCGGTGACGATGGAGATCATGACGATGCTTTGGAGATGGAGATCAAAAGCATGAGATGATGATGGCCATATCATGTCACATATTTTGATTGCATGTGATGTTTATCTTTTATCCATCTTATTTTGCTTAGAACGACGGTAGCATTATAAGATGATCCCTTCACTAAATTTCAAGATATAAGTGTTCTCCCCGAGTATGCACCGTTGTGAAAGTTCATCATTTCGAGACACCACGTGATGATCGGGTGTGATAGACTCTACGTTCACATACAATGGGTGTAAGACAGTTTTACACATGCAGAATACTTGGGTTAAACTTGACGAGCCTAGCATGTACAGAGATGGTCTCGGAACACTGGAGACCGAAGGGTCGAACGTGAGTCATATAGTAGATATGATCAACATAGAGATGTTCACCATTGATGACTACCCCATGTCACGTGATGATAGGACAAGGATTAGTTGATTTGGATCACGTATAACTTAGATAACTTGAGGGATGTTTATTTAAGTGGGAGTTCATTAGTAATTTGATTAATTGAACTTAATTTATCATGAACTTAGTCCTGATAGTATTTGCAAATCTGTGTTGTAGATCAATAGCTCGCGATATAGCTCCCTTATTTTTTTGATATGTTCCTAGAGAAAACTAAGTTGAAAGATGATAGTAGCAATGATGCGGACTGGGTCCGTGATCTGAGGATTATCCCCATTGCTGCACAGAAGAATTATGTCCTTGATGCACCGCTAGGTGATAGACCTGTTGCAAGAGCAGATGCAGATGTTATGAACGTTTGGCAAGCTCGGTATGATGACTACTTGATAGTTAAGTGCGCCATGCTTTACGGCTTAGAACCGGGACTTCAAAAATGTTTTGAACGCCACGAAGCATATGAGATGTTCCAAGAGCTAAAATTGGTATTTCGGACTCATGCCCGTGTCGAGAGGTATGAGACTTCTGACAAGTACTTTGCCTACAAGATGGAGGAGAATAGCTTAGCCAGTGAGCATGTACTCAGAATGTGTGGGTACTACAATCGCTTGAATCAAGTGGGAGTTAATCTTCCAGATAAGATAGTGATTGACAAAGTTCTCTAGTCACTATCAACAAGCTACTAGAACTTCGTGATGAACTATAATATGCAAGGGATGACGAAAATGATTCCCGAGCTCTTCGCGATACTGAAATCGGCGAAGGTAGAAATCAAGAAAGAGCATCAAGTGTTGATGGTTAACAAGACCACTAGTTTCAAGAAAAAGGGCAAGGGAAAGAAAGGGAACTTCAAGAAGAATGGCAAGCAAGTTGTCGCTCCCATGAAGAAGCCCAAAGCTGGACCCAAGCCTGAAACTGAGTGCTTCTACTGCAAAGGAAATTGTCACTGGAAGCGGAACTGCCCCAAATACTTGGCAGATAAGCAGGATGGCAAAGTGAACAAAAGTATATTTGATATACATGTTATTGATGTGTACTTTACTAGTGTTCATAGTAGCACCTGGGTATTCGATACCGGTTCAGTTGCTAAGATTAGTAACTCGAAACAGGAGTTGCAGAATAAACAGAGACTAGTTAAGTGTGAGGTGACGATGTGTGTTGGAAGTGATTCCAAGGTTGATATGATCACCATCACACACTCCCTCTACCTTCGGGATTAGTGTTGAACCTAAATAAATGTTATTTGGTGTTTGCGTTGAGCATGAATCTGATTAGACCATGTTTATTGCAATACGTTTATTCATTTAAGTCAGAGAATAATTGTTATTCTGTTTACATGAATAAAACCTTCTATGGTCATACACCCAATGTGAATGGTTTATTGAATCTCGATCATAGTGATACACATATTCATAATATTGATACCAAAAGATGCAAAGTTGATAATGATAGTGCAACATACTACTGGCACTGCCATTTAGGTCATATTGGTGTAAAGCGCATGAAGAAACTCCATGCAGATGGACTTTTGGAATCACTTGATTATGAATCATTTGATACTTGCGAACCATGCCACATGGGCAAGATGACTAAAACTCCGTTCTCCGGAACAATGGAGCGAGCTAATGACTTATTGGAAATAATACATACCGATGTATGCGGTCCGATGAGTATTGAAGCACGCGGCGGGTATCGTTATTTTCTAACCTTCATTGATGATTTGAGTAGATATGGGTATATCTACTTGATTAAACACAAGTCTGGAACATTTGAAAAGTTCAAATAATTTCAGAGTGAAGTTGAGAATCATCGTAACAAGAAAATAAAGTTTCTACGATCTGATCACGGAGGCGAATATTTGAGTTACGAGTTTGGCCTTCATTTAAAACAATGTGGAATTGTTTCACAACTCATGACACCTGGAACACCACAGCGTAATGGTGTGTCCGAACATCGTAACCGTACTTTATTAGATATGGTGCGTTCTATGATGTCTCTTACCGATTTACCACTATCGTTTTGGGGTTATGCATTAGAGACAGCCGCATTCACGTTAAATAGGGCACCGTCTAAATCCATTGAGATGACACCGTATGAACTGTGGTTTGGCAAGAAACCTAAGCTGTCGTTTCTTAAAATTTGGGGTTGCGACACTTATGTCAAAAGGCTTCAGCCTGATAAGCTCGAACCCAAATCGGAGAAGTGCGTCTTCATAGGATACCCTAAGGAAACAATTGGGTACACCTTCTACCACAGATCCGAGGGCAAGATCTTTGTTGCTAAGAATGGATCCTTTCTAGAGAAGGAGTTTCTCTCGAAAGAAGTGAGTGGGAGGAAAGTAGAACTTGATGAGGTAATTGTACCTTCTCTCGAATTGGAGAGTAACACATCACAGAAAACCGTTCCCGTGATGCCTACACCAGCTAGAGAGGAAGCTAATGATGATGATCATGAAACTTTAGATCAAGTTACTATCAAACCTCGTAGGTCGACCAGAGCACGATCCGCACTAGAGTGGCACGGTAATCCTGTTCTGGAAGTCATGTTACTAGACCAAGGCGAACCTATGAACTATGAAGAAGCTATGATGAGCCCAGATTCCGACAGATGGCTTGAGGCCATGAAATCTGAGATAGGATCCATGTATGAGAACAAAGTATGGACTTTGGTGGATTTGCCCAATGATCGGCAAGTCATAGAGAATAAATGGATCTTCAAGAAGAAGACTAACGCTGATGGTAATGTTACTGTCTACAAAGCTCAACTTGTCATGAAATGTTTTCGACAAGTTCAAGGGTTTGACTACGATGAGACTTTCTCACCCGTAGCGATGCTTAAGTCTGTCTGAATCATGTTAGCAATTGCCGCATTTTATGATTATGAAATCTGGCAAATGGACGTCAAAACTGCATTCCTTAATGGATATCTTAAGGAAGAGTTGTATATGATGCAACCAGAAGGTTTTGTCGATCCTAAAGGTGCTAACAAAGTGTGCAAGCTCCAGCGATCCATCTATGGACTGGTGCAAGCATCTCGGAGTTGGAATATACGCTTTGATGAGGTGATCAAAGCATATGGTTTTATACAGACTTACGGTGAAGCCTGTATTTACAAGAAAGTGAGTGGGAGCTCTGTAGCATTTCCGATATTATATGTGGATGACATATTATTGATTGGAAATGATATAGAATTTCTAGATAGCATAAAAGGATACTTGAATAAGAATTTTTCAATGAAAGACCTCGGTGAAGCTGCTTATATATTGGGCATCAAGATCTATAGGGATAGATCAAGATGCTTAATAGGACATTCACAAAGCACATACCTTGATAATTTTTTGAAGAAGTTCAAAATGGATCAGTCAAAGAAAGGGTTCTTGCCTGGGTTACAAGGTGTAAAGTTGAGTAAGACTCAAAACCCGACCACGGCAGAAGATAGAGAGAGAATGAAAGTCATTCCCTATGCCTCAGCCATAGGTTCTATAAAATTCCCTATGCCTCAGCCATAGGTTCTATAAAGTATGCCATGCTATGTACCAGACCTATTGTGTACCTTGCCATGAGTTCGGCAAGGGGGTACAATAGTGATCCAGGAGTAGATCACTGAACAGTGGTCAAAATTATCCTTAGTTACCTAAGAGGACTAAGGAAATATTTCTTGGTTATGGAGGTGATAAAGAGTTCGTCGTAAAGGGTTACGTCGACGCAAGCTTTGACACAAATTTGGATGACTCTAAGTCTCGATCTGGATACATATTGAAAGTGGGAGCAATTAGCTAGAGTAGCTCCATGCAGAGTATTGTAGACATAGAAATTTGCAAAATACATACGGATCTGAATGTGGCAGACCCGTTGACTAAACTTCTCTCACAAGCAAAACATGATCACACCTTAGTACTCTTTGGTTGTTAATCACATGGCGATGTGAACTAGATTATTGACTCTAGTAAACTCTTTGGGTGTTGGTCACATAGCGATGTGAACTATGGGTGTTAATCACATGGCGATGTGAACTAGATTATTGACTCTAGTGCAAGTGGGAGACTGAAGGAAATATGCCCTAGAGGCAATAATAAAGTTGTTATTTTATATTTCACTATTCATGATAAAGGTTTATTATTCATGCTAGAATTGTATTGATCGGAAACCTAAATACATGTGTGAATACATGAACAAACACCGTGTCCCTAGTAAGCCTCTACTAGACTAGCTCGTTGATCAAAGATGGTTAAGGTTTCCTAACCATAGACATGTATTGTATATTGATAACGGGATCACATCATTAGGAGAATGATGTGATGGACAAGACCCATCCGTTAGCTTAGCATAATGATCGTTCAGTTCATTGCTATTGCTTTCTTCATGTCAAATACAAATTCCTTCGACTATGAGATTATGCAGCTCCTGGATACCGGAAGAATACCTTGTGTGCTATCAAACGTCACAACGTAACTGGGTGACCATAAAGATGCTCTACAGGTATCTCCGAAGGTGTTTGTTGGGTTGGCATAGATCGAGATTAGGATTTGTCACTCCGAGTATCGGAGAGGTATCTCTGGGCCCTCACGGTAATACACATCATAAGCTTGCAAGCAAATGACTAAGGAGTTAGTCACGAGGTGATGTATTATGGAACGAGTAAAGAGACTTGTTGGTAACGAGATTGAACTAGGTATGAAGATACCGACGATCGAATCTCGGGCAAGTAACATACCGATGGACAAAGGGAATTGTGTATGTTGTCATAACGGTTTGACCGATAAAGATCTTCGTAGAATATGTAGGAGCCAATATGGCCATCTAGGTTCCGCTAGTGGTTATTGACCGGAGAGGTGTCTCGGTCATGTCTACGTAGTTCTCGAACCCGTAGGGTTCGCACGCTTAACGTTCGATGACGATATAGTATTATATGAGTTATGTGATTTGGTTACCAAATGTTGTTCGGAGTCCCGAATGAGATCACGGACATGACGAGGAGTCTTGAAATTGTCAAGAGGTAAAGATTGATAGATAGGACGATGGTATTCGGACACCGGAAGTGTTTCGGGGGGTACCGGGTACTTATCGGGTCACCGGAAGGGGTTCCGGGCACCCCCGGCAAAAGATATGAGCCTTATGGGCCAAGAGGGGAAACGCACCAGCCACAAGGGGCTGGTGTGCCCCTCATATGGGCCGGCCTAAGGAGGAGAAGGAAAGGGGAGAAGGTAAAGGTAAGTGTGGATTAGGATTCGCACTTCCTTCCCTCTCCCCCCCCCCCTCCGACAAACATGGCAGGGAGGGCGCGGCCAAGGGCAGGAGACCAAGTAGGATTCAGACCTACTTGGGGCGCCCCTTGGCCTCTCCCCTCTCCCTCCCACCTATATATATGAGGAGGGGGGCGCCTAGCACACCCCAGACAATTGCCTAGCCGTGTGCGGCGCCCCCCTCCACCGTTTACACCCCCGATCATATTTTCGTAGTGCTTAGGCAATGCCCTGCGGAGATCACTTCACCATCTTCGTCACCACGCCGTTGTGCTGACGGAACTCATCTACTACCTCGACATCTTGCTGGATCAAGAAGGCGAGGGACGTCACCGAGCTGAACGTGTGCAGAACGTGGAGGTGCCGTGCGTTCGGTACTTGATCGGTTGAAGCGCGAAGAAGTTTGACTACATCAATCGCGTTGTGAAACGCTTCCACTTACGGTCTACGAGGGTATGTAGACACACTCTCCCCCTCATTGCTATGCATCTCCATCGATAGATCATTGCGTGTGCATAGAATTTTTTTTGTTTTCCATGCAATGTTTCCCAACATCAGTTCTACAGATAAAGCGAGAGAAAGATGTGATGAAATGCTTGAATGTGTATTGGGCCCTTTCTTTCTTTGTTTATTTTTTGAAGTGGGCCCTTTCAGATCACTACGACTAGCGTGCATGATGTTGAGTACTAGTTTATTGGTCCCGTTTGTAATGTGTGCTAAATTTTGACCAAAGTTTTAATTGACAAAATGTTAGTGCATGTCAAAAAAAAATTATATCATTGGATTCGTATTTGAACATAGTTTTCAATGATATAATTTTTTTGTGACATGCATTAACATTTCATTAGTTAAATACATAATCAAAATTGGCACAAAATACAATGTGGAACGATAAATCAGGACGGAGGTACCCCAACAAGGTCGGTCCGGCACGCTGTAGTAGTACCCCCTGCTTTTTTTTGCTCAGATTGCCCAACGAGCACCAAGCAAAAAAATGCATGCATTGGCCTAGACACATGCAGCCATCAACACGAGTAATCATTTCGCAAAAAAAATCAACACGAGTAATCAATTGCTATTCACACGACCTCATTTTTTCTGGCTGCATGGGGAAGAACAACGAGGCAGGAAGGGAAACAAGCAAATATGTAAGGTTGAGCGACTTAGTTTTGGGAAAATCTGATTTTATGGAGTTACTACGTACCCACTATGGAGGTACTACTACTAGTAACATAGCCTAGGGTAGCTTGTTGTAGCACGGACTCCAAGGAAATTGGTGTCAGATGAGACTCGTACTACTCTACACTGTACTACTGGAGTACCACCGTACTTCTACTACTCTACACTACTAGTACTACTATGAGGCCATCCAACCGTGTCCCGGCAGAAGACCGCGCACACTGATTATTCATTCATATTTAAATTTGTTTTCACACAGCAAAATATCCCTGAAAACAACAACACATGGCAAAAATTCACGGCGAACGAAGGATTTGAATGTGCTGGGAGGGGTGGGGCTAGAAGGGGCTGTTTGGATCTTGCCAGGGGTAGCCAAAATATTGGTGTGTACGTTTTAGTGTTGCATGCGTGCGTGTGTTCATGCATGCATGTGTACATGTTAGTGTTGCATATGTGCGTGTGTTCGTGCGAGTGTTGCGTGCGTGCATGTGTACGTGTGAGTATTGCATGCATGCATGCGGGCGTTGCGGGTGTGTTTGTGCGCATGTGTGATGTGTTTGTATTCACCATAGTAGCTCATGCGTGCGTGCAATTAAAACGGCCGGCTCATCATATCATCACAAGGCGACCTTGTCCGCTGTGGTTAGGGCACGCGGGCTGCCAACCTTAGGTCTCACGACTTCGAATCCCCACCGACCACTAATTTATTACCATTTCTGTCTTTCATATACGCGCTGACAGGTGGGCCCTACAGTAATGTGCGATGTACGGTGAGCCAGTGACCGTATGATCACTACAAAATGTATTTCATTAACACAGTACAGACGCAAGCTACCGTTTCTTTCTTTCATATACGCGCTGACAGGTGGGACCCATAGTAGCGTGCGCTGATGGTGCAACACTAGTTGCACCACGTGGAGCGTTTGACTAGTCAATTGATCATGTCATCAACAAATTACGGAGCTGTACGGTCAGCCAGTGACCATATAGTCACCACATGTATTTTTTTAACATAGTACAGATGCAAGCGCTCATATATACACGCATACACTCACCCCTATGAACGCACACACGCACACCCTATCCACTATGAGCACCTTCGAGAGAGTGAGCCGGCATATCATCTTGAGATTTTATGAAGTCACCGTAGGCGCCTCGTAGTCGAGGGGAATGTCTCCTCCCACTGAACACACATCGCCAGAAATACTGAAATTAATCCAGGATAAATGCAAGCAGCAGGACTTTAACCCTGGTGGGCTGGGGATACCACTGTCGTCCTAACCATCCAACCACAGATTGGTTCGCACCACAAAATGCATATGGTGACTGTAATGAGCTTATTCTGAAGTTCAGGGACCATATCGTGTTGTCGCTTCAGATACATTGACCGTATGTGTCATCAACAAAATACGGAGCACGCTTCAAATGCAATGACCGTCAGTGTCATCAAAAAAATACGGAGCACGCTTCAAATACAATGACCGTTAGTGTCATCAACAAAATACGAAGATGTACGGTGAGCTAGAGACCGTATGATCACCACAAGAATGTATATGGTGATCGTAATGAGCATATTCTGAAGTCCAGTGACCGTATAGTGCTTTCGCTTGAAATACAGTGACCATCACGCGTGAATGTGTCAGGGGCATACTTTTAGAGGGCCGAGAGATAGTTTGTGTGTGTACATGAAAGTGGTGTAGAGAGAGGGGGTGTGCGGTGGAGACAAAGAGAGATATGCCCTTCGTTTCTCTTTACCGTGACTAATTTTTTAGGAGAAAATATAAACATTCACAATACAGAACAAATATCATTGGATGCACCATGCAATTAACTTTCATGTAACTTTGTACTATTGTATATGTTTATTTTCTTAGTGACCTATGGTGTGTGGGGTGTGGTGGGCACATCATTTCTAGTTGTGGTGGGTCGATGTGAGGACTCATAGGCCAGTTCCGTCCTGCGCCACATAGGTCAGACTGAGACGCGTTATACGAAGACCCATGGAGGACTCGGCGTACAAGACGAAGCTACCAGAGTCGTGGAGGACTCTATCCCCACTGATGAAGTGCCGACTATGATTTGTAACCCTAGGCCCCGAGTATGTTATATAAGCCCGGGGGGCTAGTTCATCGATAGTATATACACACAGACAGGATGGCTGGTATTCACGTGTACTTTGTACACACCCCAGTCACAAATATACAGTACCAGCACTAGGCTTTTTTCTCAACTGCAAGGGCCCGGACTTGGGTAAAACTTTGCCTCTTATTACCATCGACCCTAACAATCAGGGATATCCTACCGAATGATTTGATGGAATCATATCCGCCAACAAGTAAGAGAGAGGTGGGGGGGCAATGTGTGGGAGAAAGGCCTAAAGATAGTGTGCGTGCGGGAGACACGTAGGCAGATATATGTGCATATAGAGGGCCAGCAGAGACTGTGCGTGTGTATATATGCATGTGAGAGAAATAGTGTTTTCCAACTGAGATTAGTGAAAAGATTCATAGATAGTAGTAAGAGAGATAGAGAGAGGGAGATATATAGAGAGTGTGTGCGTGAAACACCACGGGAGAGAGTGTGAGCATGTGTGAGAGAGAAATGCCGATGTATATAAAGTGTGTGCACTTATGCGTCAGATAGAGAGATATATAGCGCATGTGTGAGGAGGGGCCAAGGCATAGTGCATCTACGAGTAAAAGGCGGTTCTACGCATTAAATTAAAATATAAATTGCATTAAAAAAATTGGATGGGATCATGAATTTTGCAATTTGCGTATGAACGAACATTGGTCTATCAAACACCCATACTCTATTGAATTCGAGAACGTGTATGGGTTTATTTCACATTATTGATCCATAGAGTAAGAGTGGTTTGAAATCCAGACAATGCATGGCTTTTGAAATTCATATATAAACATGAGTGCACTCCGTGCATGGCTTTTGAAATACATTTGTCACATACATGGATACATTCCAAATTGCTAGCTACGAAATAGAATACATGCTGAATTCAACATAAAAGTGGTTTCAAAGATTCGAATTCATAGGAAGTGCATTCAACTATTTGAATTCGAGATAATGGCATTTGTAAATCAGATCTAAAAGAGGGCATCAATCTTTGTTGTGCGTTTGAACATGCTATATATTCATACGCAGGTGTAACTATTTTTTTGCAACCGAGGAGATTATATCTAGAACCATGCATGAATTGAGCTAAGCTGGATTTTTTTAATATATACTCGTGTGCAATGTAGATTCAAATGTACCCCCTCCTTTCCAAAATAATCGTAGCTTTATGATTTTCAAGAGTCAAGATTTTTGAAGTTTGACAAATCCTGAAAGTTCAATTCAAGAGAACTGTAAACATTAATGCTTCTGCTCCCAAATATTGAATGAAGCGCCAAATAAGCCTCTGGTCGCCCGAAACCGTGCGAGACCAACGTTTGGTCGTAGGAAATTATTGTCCTGACTCTGACCCGTGTAGCCTATTGGCCTGATGTCCAAAGGTCTATACCGGGGTAGGTTTGTAACTTCACTAAGACGCCAGTCAACCACCTCCGAGAAGCATTCATACACCATGGGCGCCTAAACACCCATGCGCTCGGCCGAAATTTATCCCGCCCACTATTTGGGACAGTGAGATTATCCTACCCCCGACCCGCAATATGTGCGAAATTTTAGATGGGGGCAAAGTTTGTAGCTTTCCCCAAAATTCAAACAAGTGCGTCCCAAACCGAAACATTGTTCCCCCTTAGCTCCCCCTCCCTCCGTTTCCCCATTCATACTCCATGGGCGCCAAAACACCCTCTCCACCAGCCGCGAAACCCCAGCATCCTCCGTCCTCCACCCCATCATGCCCAATCCACCGCTGCCCTCCTCCATCAAGTCGGAGCCGGTACCCCGACATCGTCGTCCAACGCAACCGCAACCGCAACACCTTCAAGGACTTAGCAGTTGAAGCCGAGGCAGAGCTGCCTCCACGACGGCGACGCCGACGTGCGTCGTACCAAAACCACTTCGACCACGCCGTCCTGCGCCTAACTGCTGCCGCTCCGCTGTCGCAACCGTTCACCGCACCAGAGCTGTTCCCGCTACGCCGTCGTTCTCCGCCTCAGATCTGCTTCCCCGCCGCCGACAGACAACCACCACATCGCACTCAACAACTTGGCCATGGGTTCGTCCAAGGCTCCACCGTCCTCCACATCATATTGTTTCCAGCGAACCACAAGAAGATCGTTGGCAAAACAGAAGGAGGACACAACACTGCCAGCAGAAAGAGGTACTCCTTTTCCCTTATTCGTGCAAATCTTATGTCTCTGCTCACACCGTATTCATCCCACGAAAGAAACTAGTTGAGTGCTTCTTACTGCACCTTCTTCGTGATACTAAATGCACAAGGTTTTCCCCCATTTACTATTTCACCTTAGCTAGAGGTCAGTTGCCTGCCTGGATTTCAATTCAGGGTCAGTTGATTCGCAATTAAAAGAAGCAGCACCCGCTTAGGCGCGCGGAGCACCTAGTCCGCCTATTCAACGGGGAAGCAATGCATCGGTGTCTATCATAGGGGTGTGGGGCGCAGGAGCTGCTTTCGCCCGATCTGGAGGTTGGCGGGGCTTAAAGGGATGGCCGGGGGCCGGTGCCTAGCACGATGGTGCGATGAGATCGAGGGGAGGGCGGAGGCAGGGGACTGGGCCGGTGATCTCTAGCATTTCGAGGAAGATCATCGACACTGACTGGCTGGAGGTATATGAAGGCGATCTTCCCGTTCTTTGTACATCGGACGGTGCAGAAAAAATGGACTGGCCTATTTGTTTTTAGTCGACTGTTATTTTCATAGGACCACAACTTGTGGTGTGCTGGAGGAGTATCTGCATTTCCCAGCCATCCCTGTGCTCATATCTCAAAATCCTAGAATAATTTCATGTGCCATGCATGTTGTAGAGCTATCATATGTCTCCCATCATTTATTTCTCACCCACCTGCTATCTGCTACTTTTACAGTGTACTACTTGAGCACACACTTCCCCCATACTCACACTATTGTTTTTGGATGCATGGGTATTTCAGACTCTGACGCACTGTTGATAAATTCACAAAAGAAAAGACAGAAGTCGCTCCAGTCTAATTCGAGTATAAGCACTAAGCATTTTAGCGCTCTAAAGGTTGCAGTGTCGGTAGATGGAGACAGTAAACGTAGCTCTGCGGTTGATGATCTCAATTGCCACACACAACCATCTCAGGTGCTTGCTTTAACTTCGCGCTGTCAAATGTGGTTGCATGTTGCGTATGGTGTCTAGCTTGTATTGCTTCCAATTTGGTTAAATTGCATCTGCTTACTTTACACATTATACCTTTGATAATGGCATGCCTTCCTGTTTTTGATACATACTACATCTGTCTATTAACCATGTTCTTACATCAAACTAATGCTCTTGTGTATCCCTCATCAATCACGTATGATGAGACAGTCACCCCAGTGGGTTACTGTGAGACGCGCTACTCTTTTAAAGAGTGAAGTATCATCCTCTCCATATGATTCTCAAGAAACAGCAAGGCTAAATGAAGATAGTCAATGTAGCTCTGTAGTTGATGACCGCAATTCCCCTACACCACCATCACAGGTGCTTGCTCTTACTTGGCAATGTGATATGTGGTTTCATGTTGCATATGGTGTCTACCTTGTAATGCTTCTAATTAGGGTAAATTGCATCTGCATAGTTAACACATTATACCTGTGAATATGACATGCCTTCCTATTTTTGGTACATACTATGTCTTTCTATTAACCATGTTCTTACATCAAACTACTTTTCTTGTGTATCCCTCATCAATCAGTTCTGACGAGACTCCTTCAAATTGATAGTATAATATTGATTGCATCTTGCATATCATTTCAAGCATGTACTGCCTCTAATTTGTTGAAATGCCACTTATAATTAGACACTTCTAACTTGGTAGAGTGATTTTGGTTGGATCTTTCATATGGTGTCTAGCTTGCATTGCTTCCAATTTGTTGAAATGCCTTCTACTTAGCGTTTTTCGTACATATTCCATCCTCCTACAATGTGGTTGCCTTACATAAAAGTTGTGTTCATAAGTATCATGCATCAACGAATTTGGAAGAGCGAATTTCATTCATTTTTCTTGTGTCTTTGACTTGACAAGGCAAAATCTAAAAGGATGAACACACGGGATGTTGGCGGTCCTCTGGAGCAACTAAAATAGATGATCTCTGCAGATTCTCCTGCTACTCCTACTGCAGTGCAAGTTCCAAATCTCATCTCCCCTACTCCACAACCCCAGGTGCTTGCTCTAACATGCCAGTGTGATATCTAGTTGCATGTTGCATATGGTGCCTAGCTTGTATTGCTTCTAATTTGTTAAATTGCATCTCCTTAGCTTACACATTATACATGTGAATATGACACGCCTTCCTATTTTTGGTACATACTACATCTGCCTATCACACCATGTTCTTATATCGAACTACTGTTCTTGTGTATCCTACATCTATCACTTATGATGAGACAGTCACGCCCGTGGGTTAGTATGAGACGTGCTACTCTTATAAAGAGTGCAGTTTCATCCTCCTCACATGATTCTCAAGAAACAACAAGTCTAAATGAAGATATTCAACTTATCTCTGTACTTGAAGACCACTTTTCCCCTACACCACCATCGCAGGTGCTTGCTCTAACTTCGCCAGTGTGATATGTGGTTGCATGTTGCATATGGTGTCTAGCTTGTAATGCTTCTAATTAGGGTAAATTGCATCTGCTTAGTTTACATATTATACCTGTGAATATAACATGCCTTCCTATTTTTGGTACATACTACATCTATCTGTTAACCATGTTCTTACATGAAACTACCGCTCTTGTGTATCCTGCATCAATCACTTACGATGAGACACCTTTATTCATTGCATATTGCATATGATTTCTAGCCTATTGCCATGTATTGCTTCTAATTTGTTCAAATACATTTATGAGGCCCCCCTTTTAATTTGGCAGAGTGATATTGGTTTCATCTTTCATATGGTGTCTAGCTTGCATTGCTTCTAATTAGTTCAAACACCTTGTGCTTAGTTTACACTTTACACATCATACATATCAATATGTCATGTCGTCCTGTTTTTCATACATATTCCATCCTCCTATCATGCGGTTGCCTTACATGAAAGTAGTGTTCATCAGTATCATGCATCAATGAGTTTTGAAGAGCAAATTTTATTCCTTTTACTTGTGGGTTTGACTTGACAAGGCAAAATCAAAAAAGAGGAAGGAAAAGAGTAAGGAAGGCGATGATGGTGGTCCTCTGCAGCACCGTAAATGAAGCATCTGTACGGATTCTCCTCGTACTGCTAGTGCATTACAAGTTCCAAGTCTCCGCTCCCCTACTCCATCCCAGGTGCTTGCTCTAACTTGGTAGTGTGATATCTGGTTGCATGTTGCATATGGTGTCTAGCTTGTATTGCTTCTAATTAGTGTAAACTGCATCTACTTAGCTTACATATTATACGTGTTAATATGACACACCTTCCTGTTTTTGGTACATATTATATCTGCCTATCACACCATGTTCTTACATGAAACTATTGTTCTTCTGTATCCTGCATCAGTCAGTTATGATGAGACACCTTTAAGTTGGCAATGTAATATTGGTTGCGTCTTGAATATGACTTCTAGCATGTAGTGCTTCTAATTTGATGAACGCCACCTATGACGAGACATTTTTAACTTAGCAGAGTGATATTGGTTGCACCTTCCGTATGGTGTCTAGCTTGTAGTGCTTCTAATTTGTTGAAGTGCCTTCTGTTTAGTTTCCACATCATAGGTGTGAATATGTCATGCCGTCCAGTTTTTTGTACATATTCCATCCTCGTATCATGAGTTTGCCTTTCATCATAGTAGTGTTCGTCAGTATCATGCATGAATGAGTTCTGAAGAGCGAATTTTATTCCTTTTTCTTGTCGGTTTGACCTCACAATGCAAAATCAATAAAGCAGAAGGAAATTCGTAAGGCATTGGATGATGGTGGTCCTTCCGAGCAACTGAAATGGAGGGTCTCTACAGGTTCTACTCCGCCATCCTCCCAACAAGATTCGCAAGACAACGCAAGGCTAGATAGTCAACGTAGCTGTGTAGATGATGAGCACATCTCCCCTACTCCACCATCATAGGTGCTTGCTCTAACTTGGCACTATTATATGTGGTTGCATGTTGCGTATGATGTCTAGCTTGTATTGCTTCTAACTTTGTTGTATTGCATCTGCTTAATTTACGCATCATACCTGTGAATATGACATGTGTTCTTGTTTCTAGACCATACTATATTTGATCACACCATGTTCTTACATCAGACTATTGTTCTTGCGTATCCCGCATCGGTCACTTATGATGAGGCACCTTTAAGTCGCCACTGTGATATTGGTTGCATCTTGCATATGATTTCTAGCATGTACTGCTTCTAGTTTGTTGAAATGCCAGACAGTTTGAACTTGGCAGAGTGTTGGTTGCATCTTTCATATGGTGTCTAGCTTGTAGTGCTTCTAATTTGTAGAAATGCCTTCTGCTTAGTTACCACATCATAGGTGTGAATATGTCACGCCGTCCTGTTTTTCGTACATATTACATCATCGTATCATGTGTTTGCCTTTCATCCGAGTAGTGTTCGACAGTATCATGCATGAATGAGTTCCGAAGAGCGAATTTTATTCCTTTTTCTTATCGGTTTGACTTCACAATGCAAAATCAATACAGCGGAAGGAAATTAGTAAGGCAGTGGATGATGGTGGTCCTTCAGAGCAACTCAAATAGAGGGTCTCTACAGATTCTACTCCACCATCCTCCCAACAAGATTCGCAAGACAACACAAGGCTGGACAGTCAACGTAGCTGTCTAGATGATGAGCACATCTCCCCTACTCCACCATCACAGGTGATTGCTCTAACTTGGCACTGTTAGATGTGGTTGCATGTTTCGTATGATGTCTAGTTTGTATTGCTTCTAATTTTGTTGAATTGCATCTGCGTAGCTTACAACTTATACCTGTCAATATGACACGTGTTCCTGTTTCTAGAACATAATAAATCTATCTATCACACCATGTTCTTACATCAAACTACTATTGTGTATCCTGCAACAATCACTTACCCATAAGACACATTTAACTTGGGAGTGTGATGTAGGTTTGCATCTTGCATTGTCTTCTAGCTTGTACTGCTTCTAATTTGTTGAAATGGCACTTATGACGACACACTTTTTACCTGGTAGAGTGATATTGGTTGCATGTTCATATGGTGCCTAGCTTTCATTTCTTCTAATTTTGTTGAAATGCCTTCTGCTTACCGTTTTTCATCCATATTCCATCCTCCTATCATGCGCTTGCCTTACATCAAAGTAGTGTTCGTCTGTATCATGCATCAACCAATTATGCAGAGCTAATTTTATTCCTCTTCTTGTGGTTTTGACTTTAGAAGGCAATATCAAAAAGGAGGAAGGAAAAGAGTAAGTTAGGGGATGTTGGTGGTCCTCCAAACTGATGCAAACAGAGGCTCTCTACATTTGCCACTGCTACTGCTACTGCAGTTGAAGTCCCAAGTCTATATGATAAGTTCATCTCCCCTACTCCACCATCGCACGTGCTTGCTCTAAGTTGACAGTGTGATAATTAGTTTCATATTGCAGATGTTGTCTAGCTTGTATTTCTTCTAATTTGATTAAATTGCACCTGCTGAGTTTATACGTTATACATGTGCATATGGCATGCCTTCCGGTGTCTAGAATACACTGCATCTATCTATCGTACCATGTTCTTACATCAAAGTACTGCTGTTGTGTATCCCGCATCAATCACTTATGATTGGACGCTTTTAACTTGGCAGTGTGATAGTGGTTGCATCTTGCATTGATTTCTAGGTTGTACTGCTTCTAATTTTTCGAAATGCCACTTATGACAAGACACTTTTAACTTGGGAGAGTGATATTGGTTGCATCTTTCATATGGTGTCTAGCTTGCATGACTTCTAATTTCTTGAAAATCCTTCTGCTTAATTTACACATCGTAGGTGTGAATATGTCATGCCGTCCTGTTTTTCTTACATATTCCATCCTCCTCATACGGTTGTCTTACATCAAAGTATTGCTCGTCTATATCATGCATCAATGAGTTATGAAGAGCGATTTTATTCTTTTGTGTTGTGGGTACGTCTTGACATGGCAAAGTCAAAAAAGAGCAAGGAAAATAATATAGTAGGGAATAGTTTTACTCGTCGGGTGCAACGGAAAAGGATCTTCCCTCGAGATTCTGCTGGTACTTATAGTGCAGTAGAAGGTCCAAGTCCACCCGCTAAATCTATAAACACAGTATCACCTGCTCCACCAGCTGCAGCACCTCCTTCAACTGTACTGACAACTCAATGAGATACTCGTTCGTTTGCTCCACAAGTGGCATGTTCCCAAGCTGCCTTCACACCTAACACTACTTCCGAAGCACTACTGACACAATAGGACTTGGCAAGATCATATGAACCTCATGAGCATCAACACCAAGACGGTGCCTGACCGAGTCCAGTTGCAGTTGCATGCTCCTTTATATGTACTCTCATAGTTTGATGTGCACTAACACTTTCCATATTCGTTGTTGAACTAGCACCACGGCGCAAGCGGAAACAGACATCAGGGATAATGCTTGACAGATTAACAAAATCTAAAGGAGGAAGAATGGAGATCCATTTTGAGGCAGGGTTAAAAAGGCCACGTGATGCTACAGAGTCAGCCAAGTTAGTATCAGAGGCAGTCGTTGCCGTTAGGTGTCATGCACATATCCTCTCAACGTGGATCCAGTACAGGAATGAGAAAGATGATACCCAGTTTAACACCTTCCTTGACCATTTATCCATAAGTAATGTTATTCATCGCAATTTGTAATATTGTCTTGCTCTGTCCCATACTTTCTAGCTTCCTCCTAATGAGACTCACATTCATTTTTCAACAGATGAGGTTCAAGTTGGATCCGAAAGATGATGCAACTAAACAAGCATGCACTCATGTTTTTCAGTCTGCTCTGCGACAGTATCGGTATCACCTTAGGAAAACTCACTTTGAAGGCAAGGCTAACAATGAAATCGCCCAAACATCTCCAGTGGAATATATTACGGATGAAGACAAGACAACCCTTGTTAAACACTGGTCTGATCCAAAGTATCAGGTAGGGTATATGTATTTGATCAGATCACATATTGAACTCGTATTTACGTATGTGCCTTACAAGTCTATCTTCTTCTAGGCTAACTATTTGAAGAACAAAACCAACCATTCTAAAGTGAAATTCCAATAGACAACAGGATCTCGTAGCTATATTGCACACTGCGAGGCTCTTATAAATAGCTGCTAGTTCCTTCTTTTTTCTGTGCCATATTATCATATCTATATTGACTTGTTGCAAATACAGAGGAAAGCCCATGCAGACCAAAAAGAACCTGAACCGAATGCAGTGCAAATCTTCAAGGATTGTCACACCAGCAAGATGAAGGGCATGAGCTCACCAGTTCAAGCCGCTATTGTAAGTCCTTACTCCTCATCCTTTGAACTGGTTGTTAATGTGACGTGTTCATTTAACTGCTTGGTTTGCAGCCAATGTCAGTCACTCTGTTCACTTTTATACACAGTTTTCTTAATGTATCATTTCACCTTACACGGTTTAAAAGAGAGGAAGGATATTCTTTTGGTCTTGATCTGTAATCTAGTTGTGATGTTCACGTCCCCACATAATGATACAATAGCCTATTTGTTTGATATCTGTTTGCCCGTGATATGAATGATGTCATACTATGTTCATCCTACTTTAAACCATGTCTCTTTATTCTTAGATGTCAATGAATGTGAGGAAATAGACAATACAGTAGGCATGCTACGTGGACATATGTTCCGAAAGTGATTTTATTATGTAGTTCGCACTACAATACATGCTAATGTATTATAGTAGTTCACCAAAATAAGTGATGTATAAACGTGAAACCTATTTTGTTTGTTTTTATCTCATTAGTAACTTATCTGGTACACTAATCTAAAAATTCAAACTTTCAGCAAGCTATGAAACAAATGATTGAATAGCCACAACCACCTGAAGGTGACGAGGCTACCACAGGCACAATGTCACCTCTTGCTGCAGTGCGTCAGTATCTCTCCACTAACAGTGCAAAAAGCACCTTCCTGGGTAATTCTGGGTTGGTTTTCAAGGTAACCTCGTCCAAATCGCCTACTGAACAAAATTTTCCGGCTAGACAGAGTGATATATCTGTGCTCCAGACACAAGTCCAATCCCTAATGGAGGTCATTTCTGAAACAAGAATAGTGGTTGACAAATGTCATCAAGATATGAATGGTTTTGAAACCAGACTATCAGATATTTGCTTCGTTGTTCAAGAGCAATGGCAGAAAAAAAGGGGAAGGTCATGTTGCTCCATCAGATTCTACAGCCTGAAACATTAGCACTGAGGTCAAATGATCTATGCTTCTATACATCTGATGGTGCATTTATCTGCAAGACTATAAACTTCTATGCCAACAGGCCTTTTGTTGTATGGCAGTAATTTATTTTGTTGTGATACAACATTTATTGTGTTGCCAAAGGCCGTAGAAATTACAACGCTATTTTTGTATAGTGTAGGTTTATCTTAGTAATGTATTCGGCATCATCGATCTCCTTTGGGCTGAAAGCATCATAGGAGCCCAACGGGCCAACATTCATCGGGCCAACAATTCCAATTGGGCGAAAAACGGTTATGGGCCGTAAAGGGCATGTAGCCCACTAAAAATATCTGGGACTAAATCACCATAAGCTTTCTTATTTTTGATAGGGTTGTGCCCACAGTGGGCCTTTAACAGGCCTAAACATAATTTGGGCCCGTAGTAACAACAGGCCGTTAACATGTGTAAATATCTCGCAGGCCTAATATGGACCATAAATAACATGGGCCTTTAATAGGCCGAAAGTCAGATTGGGCCCAAGATTGGGCCCTAATTGGGCCAGATTATGCCCATTTCTTTTAGGAGGCCGAAAGATGATTGGGCCTGAAATGTGCCAAATAGCCCACTGGTTATTAGCAGGCCGAAATGTATCTCAGCTCAAGGTGGCCCATTTACAATGCAGATCGTTCACAGGCCGAAATTCAGACGGGCCGTAAATGCGCCGACCTACTACACGGGCCATTACCAGGCCGGAAGTGCGGTCGGGCTTAATTTGTATCAGTGATTATATGGGTCGTTAATAGGCTCCATGTGACGTTGGCCCACATATGGCCCATGGATTTCGTCTGACGTTAACAGGCCGAAAAACACAACAGGCTGGAAGTGGCCCAAATCTACAGTGGGCCATTAACAGGCTGAATGTCAGACATGGCTGATATGACCCAATTCCTTCATGTTCTTTTATGGGCCAAAAGTATCATTGGGCAATAAATGGGCCCAAATGTAGCAGGACCTTTAACAGGCCGGAAACACACCGGGCCGTAATTCGGTCCAAATACTTAACGGACTATTAACAGGTCAGAAGTGACCATGGGCCGCAATGATGAGAAATCTACAACGGGCCGTTGACGGGCTGATTTGACACTATTCCTACAGGCCTTAACTGCGAATGAGCTGTCTGCAATCAGGCCGTTAATGGGCCAGCCACTAATTTTGACTGGACCGGCCTTTTTAACCTAAATGGGCCGTTGTTGGGCCTTGATATGTCTGCAACGTATCTATAATTTTTGATTGTTCCATGCTATTATATTATATGTTTTGGATGTTTTATATGCATTGATATGCTATTTTATATTATTTTTGGGACTAACCTATTAACCTAGAGCCCAGTGCCAGTTTCTGTTTTTTCCTTGTTTTTGAGTTTTACAGAAAAGGAATATCAAACGGAGTCCAAATGGAATAAAACTTTACGATGATTTTTCTTGGACCAGAAGACATCCACGGAGCTTGGAGAGGGGGTCAAAAGATGGCCAAGGAGGCCACAAGCCTGCCAGGCGCGCCCCTGGGGGGCGCCCTGAGGGCTTGTGGGCCCCTCGGGGGTCCTTCAACCCTAATTCTTGCGCTATAAATTCCCAAATATTCCCAAACCACCAGAAGCGTCCAACAAAATACTTTTCCGCCGTCGCAAGCCTCTGTTCCTGTGAGATCCCATCTTGGGGCCTTTTCTGGTGATCTGCCGGAGGGGGATTTGATCACGGAGGGCCTCTACATCAACCTTGCTGCCCTACCGATGATGCGTGAGTAGTTTACCACTGACCTATGGGTCCATAGCTAGTAGCTAGATGGCTTCTTCACTCTCTTTGATCTTCAATACAATGTTCTCGTCGATGTTCTTGGAGATCTATTCGATGTAATACTTTTTTGCGGTGTGTTTTTTGAGATCCGATGAATTGTGGATTTATGATCAGATTATCTATGAATATTATTTGAGTCTTCTCTGAACTCTTTTATGCATGATTAAGATATCTTTGTATTTCTCTTTGAACTATCGGTTTGGTTTGGCCAACTAGATTGGTTTTTCTTGCAATGGGAGAGGTGCTTAGTTTTGGGTTCAATCTTGCGGTGTCCTCACCCAGTGACAGAAGGGGTAGCGAGGCACGTATTGTATTGTTGCCATCGAGGATAAAAAGATGGGGTTTTCATCATATTGCTTGATTTTATCCCTCTACATCATGTCATCTTACTTAAAGCGTTGCTCTGTTCTTATGAACTTAATACTCTAGATGCAGGCAGGAGTCGGTCGATGTGTGTAGTAATAGTAGTAGATGCAGAATCATTTTGGTCTACTTGTCACGGACATGATGCCTATATTCATGATCATTGCCTTAGATATCGTCATAACTTTGCGCTTTTCTATCAATTGCTCAACAGTAATTTGTTCACCCACCGTATGCTATCTTCAAGAGAGAAGCCTCTAGTGAAACCTATGACCCCCAGGTCTATTTTCCATCATATATTTTCAGATCTATAAACCAAAAAACCCAAAAATACCTTGCTGCAATTTATTTGTTTTTACTTTGTTTTATGTTTTAGTAATCTTTTATACCTATCTCTATTAGATCTCACTCTTGTTCGAGACCGTGAAGGGATTGACAACCCCTTTTTCGCGTTGAGTGCAAGTGTTTGTTAGTTTGTGCAGGTGCATAGATTGGAGACTTGCTTGTGCCTCCTACTGGATTGATACCTTGGTTCTTAACTGAGGGAAATACTTATCTCTACTTTGCTGCATCACCCTTTCCTCTTCAAGGGAAAAATCAACGCAAGCTCAAGAAGTAGCAGGAAGAATTTCTGGTGCCGTTGCTGGGGAGGTTCTACATCAAGCCTACCAAGTACCCATCATAAACTCTCATCTCTTGCACTTACATTACTTTCCATTTGCCTCTCGTTTTCCTCTCCCCCACTTCTAAAACATTTTCAAAAAAATACAAAAATATTTGCCTTTTTATTCACCTTCTTTCCATTCGTCTTTTCGTTTGCCTTTATGTCTTACTTGGTTTGTTTGCTCGTTCGCTTGGTATAATTGTGTGTTTATTGAAAATCAGGAAAGAAAAGGTTTATGGATCCTCATCCACTTGCTAATCTTTTTAAAATATCCAATTATGATGAACCAATTGCTAGTGAGTTTAGTGCACTAGATTATCTTTATGAAGTTTTGCTTGAGATTCGTGAATCTGAAAATTGTGATGAAATGTTAAAAGAAGAAATTTATGAAGTGATTCACGATAGCTCCTTGAATGAAAAGCATGATTGCAATGTGTTATTATAAATTCTATTAATGTCAATTGTGCTAATAATATGCAAAACCCTAAGCTTAGGGATGCTAATTTTGATATGTCTACTACTTATTACAATGGTCATGATTGGGGTGATTCTTCTTATGATCTTGAAAAATTATTTAAGTCTCATGATGAATATGTTTGCGATAATATTGAAAGTGGGTTTGGAAGAGTGTCAATTTTAGGTAATAATGATCCCACTAGTTTGGACAATTATAAATCTTATGAATTTTTTGATAAAAGTGAGCTTGGAGAGGTCATGACTTTATTTGATGATAATCCCACTATATTGGAAGAGTGTCAACTTTGCATGCATGTGGATCATGTAGAAAATATATTATGTGATAGCTATATTGTTGAATTTGAATATGGTCCAACATGTAATTATTATGAGAGAGGAAAATATGGTTGCAGAAATTTTCATGTCACTAAATTACCTCTCGTTATGTTGAGAATGCTATTGTTTCTTTCTTCTTCCTTGCATATGCTAATTTTTGCTCCTCTTGATAATTTGTTTGCTTATAAAATGCCTATGCATAGGAAGTATGTTAGACTTAAACTTGTTTTTCACATGCTATATGATGCTCTTTTCGTGTTTCAATTGCCATCTTTCATGTGTGCATCATTAAAATTATCAACGCCTAGCTAAAAGGCTTTAAAGAAAAGCGTTTGTTGGGAGACAACCAATATTTTTATTTTCTGCTTTTATGAATAAATACACATTATTACCTCTGTAGTAATTGTGTTTTGGTGTTTTAATTAGTGTTTGAGCCAAGTAAGACCTTTGGGATGGTCTACGGTGATAGTTGATTTGATCTTGCTGAAAAACAGAAACTTTTGCGCTCATTGCCAGAAATTCAAAAAATAACAGAAATGTGCTTTTGATCTGCATTTTTTACACAAGATTGATATACAAATTGGCCCAGGTTTTCCTAATTTTTCAGAATTTTTGGAGTTACAGAAGTATACGAAATTTCCAGATTACTATAGACTGTTCTGTTTTTGACAGATTCTGTTTTCTATGTGTTGTTTGCTTATTTTGATGAATCTATGGTAGTATCGGGGGGTATGAACCATGGAGAAGTTGGAATAAAGTAGATATTACACCAATATAAATTAATAATGAGTTCACAACAGTACCTAAAGTGGCGATTTATTTTATTATACTAACGGATCTTATGAGTTTTCTGTTGAGTTTTGTGTTGTGAAGTTTTCAAGTTTTGGGTAAAGATTTGATGGACAACGGAATAAGGAGTGGCAAGAGCCTAAGCTTGGGGATGTCCAAGGCACCCCAAGGTAATATTCAAGGACAAATAGCATCTAAGCTTGGGGATTCCCCGGATGGCATCCCCTCTTTGGTCTTCAATCCATCGGTAAATTTACTTGAGGCTATATTTTTATTCACCACATGATATGTGTTTTGCTTGGAGCGTCTTGTATGATATGAGTCTTTGCTTTTTAGTTTTCCACAATCATCCTTGCTGTACACACCTTTTGAGAGGTACACGCATTAATCGTGAATTTATTATAATACTCTATGTGCTTCACTTATATCTTTTGAGCTAGGCAGTTTGCTCTAGTGCTTCACTTATATCTTTTTAGAGCACGGCGGTGGCTTTATTTTATAGAAATTGTTGAACTCTCATGCTTCACTTATACTCCCTCCATCCCAAAATAAGTGACTCAACTTTGTACTAACTTTGTACTAAGTTTAGTACAAAGTTGAGTCACTTATTTTGGGACGGAGGGAGTATTATTTTGAGAGTCTTTAAACAACATGGTAATTTGCTTAGGTTATGAATTTGGTCCTAATATGATGGGCATCCAAGAGGGATATAATAAAAACTTTCATATAAAGAGCATTGAATAAGATGAGAAGTTTGATTCCTTGCATTTGTTTTGAGATATAAAGATGGTGATATTAGAGTCATGCTAGTGAGTAATTCTGGATTGGTAGAAATACTTGTGTTAAAGCTTGTGATTCCCGTAGCATGCACATATGGTGAACCGTTATGTGATGAAGTCGGACATGATTTATTTTTTGGTTGTCTTCCTTATGAGTGGCGGTCGGGGACGAGTGATGGTATTTTCCTACCAATCTATCCCCCTAGGAGCATGCGTGTAGTACTTTGCTTCAATCACTAATAATTTTTTGCAATAAGTATGTGAGTTCTTTATGACTAATGTTGAGTCCATGGATTATACGCACTCTCACCCTTCCACCATTGCTAGCCTCTCTAGTACCGCGCAACTTTTGCCGGTGCATTAAACCCACCATATATTTTCCTCAAAACAGCCACCATACCTACCTATTATGGCATTTCCATAGCCATTCCGAGATATATTGCCATGCAACTTCCACCGTTCCGTTTATTCTGACACGCACCATCATTCTCATATTGATTTGCATGATCATGTAGTTGGCATAGTATTTGTGGCAAGGCCACCATTCATATATTTTTATACATGTCACTATTGATCATAGCACATCCGGGTACACCGCCGGAGGCATTCATATAGAGTCATATCTTGTTCTAGTATCGAGTTGTAATTTTTGAGTTGTAAGTAAATAAAAGTGTGATGATCATCATTATTAGAGCATTGTCCCATGTGAGGAAAGGATGATGGAAGCTATGATTCCCTCACAAGTTGGGATGAGTCTTCGGACTTTATAAAAAATAAAAGAGGCCAAAGAAGCCCAAAAAAATGAGAGAAAAGAGAGAAGGGACAATGTTACTATCCTTTTTCCACACTTGTGCTTCAAAGTAGCACCATGATCTTCATGATAGAGAGTCTCCTATTTTGTCACTTTCATATAATAGTGGGAATTTTTCATTATAGAACTTGGATTGTATATTCCAATGATGGGCTTCCTCAAAATTGCCCTAGGTCTTCGTGAGCAAGCAAGTTGGATGCACACCCACTTAGTTTCTTTTTGAGCTTTTATACACTTATAGCTCTAGTGCATCCGTTGCATGGTAATCCCTACTCACTTGCATCGATATCAATTGATGGGCATCTCCATAACCCATTAATTTGTCTAGTTGATGTGAGACTTTCTCCTTCTTTTTGTCTTCTCCACAACCACCATATTCTATTCCACCTATAGTGCTATATCCATGGCTCACGCTCATGTATTGCGTGAAAGTTGAAAAAGTTTGAGAACACCAAAAGTATGAAACAATTGCTTGGCTTGTCATCGGGGTTGTGCATGATGAAATATTTTGTGTGATGAAGATGGAGCATAGCCAGCCTATATTATTTTGTAGGGATAACTTTCTTTGGCTATGTTATTTTGAGAAGACATGATTGCTTTATTAGTATGCTTGAAGTATTATTGTTTTTATGTCAATATTAAACTTTTGTTTTGAATCTTATGGATCTGAATATTCATGCCACAATAAGGAAGATTACATTGATAAATATGTTAAGTAGCATTCCACATCAAAAATTCTGTTTTTATCATTTACCAACTCGAGGACGAGCAGGAATTAAGCTTGGGGATGCTTAATACATCTCCAACGTATCTATAATTTTTGATTGATCCATGCTATTATATTATCTGTTTTGGATGTTTTATATGCATTAATATGCTTTTTTATATTATTTTTGGGACTAACCAATTAACCAAGAGCCCAGTGCCAGTTTCTGTTATGTCCTTATTTTTGAGTTTTACAGAAAAGGAATATCAAACGGAGTCCAAACAGAATAAAACTTTACGATGATTTTTCTTGGACCAGAAGACATCCACGTAGCTTGGAGAGGGGGTCAGAAGATGGCCGAGGAGGCCACAAGCCTGCCGGGCGCGCCCCTGGGGGGGCGCCCTGAGGGCTTGTGGGCCCCTCGGGGGTCCTCCAACCCTAATTCTTGCGCTATAAATTCCCAAAGATTCCCAAACCACCAGAAGCGTCCACCAAAATGCTTTTCCGCCACCGCAAGCCTCTGTTCCCGTGAGATCCCATCTTGGGGCCTTTTCCGGTGATCTGACGGAGGGGGGTTCGATCACGGAGGGCCTCTACATCAACCTTGCTGCCCTACCGATGATGCGTGAGTAGTTTACCACTGACCTACGGGTCCATAGCTAGTAGCTAGATGGCTTCTTCTCTCTCTTTAATCTTCAATACAATGTTCTCCTTGATGTTCTTGGAGATCTATTCGATGTAATACTTTTTTGCGGTATGTTTATTGAGATCCGATGAATTGTGGATTTATGATCAGATTATCTATGAATATTATTTGAGTCTTCTCTGAACTCTTTTATGCATGATTAAGATATCTTTGTATTTCTCTTCGAACTATCGGTTTGGTTTGGCCAACTAGATTGTTTTTTATTGCAATGGGAGAGGTGCTTAGTTTTGGGTCCAATCTTGCGGTGTCGTCACCCAGTGACAGAAGGGGTAGCAAGGCACGTATTGTATTGTTGCCATCGAGGATAAAATGATGGTGTTTTCATCATATTGCTTGAGTTTATCCCTCTACATCATGTCATCTTACTTAAAGCGTTGCTCTATTCTTATGAACTTAATATTCTAGATGCAGGCAGGAGTCGGTCGATGTGTGGAGTAATAGTAGTAGATGCAGAATCGTTTCGGTCTAGTTGTCACGAACGTGATGCCTATATTCATGATCATTGCCATAGATATCGTCATAACTTTGCGCTTTTCTATCAATTGCTCAACAGTAATTTGTTCACCCACCATATGCTATCTTCAAGAGAGAAGCCTCTAGTGAAACCTATGGCCCCCAGGTCTATTTTCCATCATATATTTTCAGATCTATAAACCAAAAAACCCAAAAATACCTTGCTGCAATTTATTTGTTTTTACTTTGTTTTACGTTTTAGTAATCTTTTATACCTGTCTCTATTAGATCTCACTCTTGTTCGAGACCGTGAAGGGATTGACAACCTCTTTTTCGCGTTGAGTGCAAGTGTTTGTTAGTTTGTGCAGGTGCATAGATTGGAGACTTGCTTGTGCCTCCTACTAGATTGATACCTTGGTTCTTAACTGAGGGAAATACTTATCTCTACTTTGTTGCATCACCCTTTCCTCTTCATGGAAAAAATCAACGCAAGCTCAAGAAGTAGCAGGCCTTGCCACGTGTCAACATATCATTGGCGCCTCCTGTCCATTGGGCGGTTGACATCTGTCCCAACGCGGAGCTGACACGTGGTTGCTACGGCCAATGAGAATTTTACACGTGGAAAATCCCCATTGGTCCGGGCTGTTAACGGGTTATCAAATCCAAACCAGAACCCGATAGCTTGACGGAGACCCGTTACGCTGGATGCCACGTGTCGGTTACCCTTGACGAAAGCACTTCCATGACGCGCCATTTATCGTCATGGAAGTGGACACTTCCGTGATGTAAATTTTGGTATTGTCATGGAATACTTCTACGACAGCACAGGTATGACTATCTTGATTCTGTCATAAAATCGTCATGGATGTACATGCATGACAGAAAACGTGACCTACTGTGACAAACATGTATTATCACGGAAGTGGTTTTTTTTGTAGTGCATATATGTTCTTATGGCTCTATCAAATAAAACTCTTCCGTGCATTCCCGACAAGCAAGTGTTGTCTAGAATAAATAGAATAGAGTGTTGCAAACTTGTTTTATCTAGTAGATCAAGAACTTTGTGTTGGTTATCTTTGCTTCACTAACGCTTGCACAATAACCATGCCACCGCTACAGTTATACTAAGTTTTCAGGTCAAGAAGCGGAGGGCTACTTAGGCGTACCGATCGTAAGTGAACCAAAACCTTCTCGCTATTTCGATTTAAACAACTAAGTTCCTTATGATTCAGATTTCTCTCTATGTTGCTCGAGGACGATCAAGTTTAAGCTTGGGGGAGTTGATGAGTGATATTTTACACTCATTCACCCCAGTTTAAATTGAGATATTTCATTTAAAAAGAGATATTGGCTTTGATATTGCTACTAATGACTAATGAACGAAAAAATTCCATAAATCCTCTCTTTAATGTGTTTCCACCGGAAATGGGCTAAGAAGGGAAGAACTCATGTGAGAACATGGAAAGGAATGGAAATGAAGGAATAAGCAATCAACAGGAGGCGTGCCAGAAGAAACATCACAAAAGACGATGTTCCATACGACCGCGGGCGCTCGTATGGCATGGATTTCGAGGCTGATCATCCACCTGAACAGATTTTATAAAGGGGACCCCGTCGAAATGTCAATAGAAGAGCGTCGAACGTAGCCAGAACAGAACCATCCTCATCCATCTCTGCAAACCCTAGCCGCCGCCATTTCCATCTCCATAGCCACCACCACCATAGTTCATCTTCCTCTAGTTCATACTTGTAATCGTGCATCGCACAAGGCATCGATTGTAAGACATATTTGCAATCAATAAATCTTCAAGTTGTGTTCTTCTTGCGATCTGATCTCCATGTGTGAGTAGTTTGGTAAGGTATGTGTTGAGGCATAGGCCTTGCAACCCTCTGTATTTATTGTGGGGATCAATGGAAGGGCTTTGAATTAACATCCCGCATGTGTGAAATAAAATTGTTCCGTAGATGTATCTTGTCTTGTCCGCGATCTTCATCCCTGCAGGTACCGAGGATCATGGAGATCGAGCAACGGTAAGGCTCAGAGCAAGGAGAACGTGAAGTGTTATACAGAACACCGATGATAGTAAGGTTCAGTATGGTAACACGAATCCAATCCTTGGGGATTCATGAGGTGTAGTCATTAAATTCCCAAAGCCCTGGTCTGATTATTTAATCTTAATTATCGAGGCAACCCTGCGCGATGGATAGGGTCTGGGTAGGACAACTGATTCTTGATGTAGGACTCATACCAGTCAAGATGTTATTTAGACACATCCCCCACTTCGGTTCGTAACAAGCACATCTTGATGGGTGACTTTCAGCGCACAAATTAAGATCATATCTGGTCCCAACACAAATACATGGTTGTAAGCAATAAGACCTCATACTCGTTCCTCTTTTTATTATAAGTGTTCGAATCACTGTTTGCTTGATTGATCCGGTCAAAAGCTGGAATTGATCCTTTGACATAAGCTTGGTAGAGACCATCGCTTCAAGGGAATCTTCCTCTCATTGGTTTGATAACCCAGGGTCACCTCTGGGGAAATAGGTATGTGATGCTCTTTTCTGTTCCATTACCAGATCACTAAAAGGAGGTACCAACATCTCGTGTTTGGGACGTTGCGGGACCTGGTCAACTCGGTTTATGGTCTTTCCGTCCTTCGTTGCCCGATCGATGTAGGTCCACAGTGTGGTTTGTGGGTCCCATTAGCGGTTGGTGTTGAAGCTACCCATCTATTTTTGTGGTTTTGGTTTGCTTCATTCCTTACTAATGCGCTTGTGGACGTGTGGGGCTTCGGTCGTTTTGTAAGGTTGTCGTATGGTGCGTGGGGCCGTTAACAACTGGTCTGGTAGTTCTTTGTGGTCACTTTGCTTCTTCCTGCCTATTCGTCTATTTGCTCGTGTTAGCCGGATGCATGCGGGGTGGCTTGCTTCCTGATTTTTTCCTTGGGGTAGAGAGATTCATGAGTGTTACTACTCAGGGGTCCATTGGTCATCGCGGTGGCGTGGGTCAGTGCATCAGTGCGCATGCTAGGCGTGTGGCGTCCCATCGTATGCCCTGGCAGATAAATGCAGTCGTGTTGGCCGCTGGACAGCTGGAGGTTTGATTCATCGAGATAGTGGTGTGCATTGGTTGGGGCGCCAAGAGCGTGGGGTGCCATTGTATGCTGCTTTAAATGTTTTAAATGTGGTTGCGTGTTTGAGCCGATGCGTGGGCCGCTAAACCGCACTTATTAGCGTGTCTTGGGTGTGGTGATGAGTGGGCCTGGTATAGATGGTGGGCATCTCCTATGTTTGGTACTATCGGTGTGCCATGTGGACCAATGAGAGCCAAGATGTACATTTATCATAACTTTATGGTCTTCGCCAGATAGCTTAAATGTCGAGCATTTTTCGAATGTGTTTGTGGTTATGCCAGTTTGGAGCACCCATGGTAGAGGAAGCATGCCAACTTAATGGCAGTTATCGCGCGCCAACTGCCCATGCCTATCACGCCACGTATCCTCGACGTCTTCCACACTTCACCTAATGGTCACTAGGCATGCCTATAAAATGTTGGTCGCCAGATACGAATACACAAGTGCATTCGATGGCCACACTCTCTACTTATTACTTTTAGAGTTTGCCTGACTTCTCAGTTGCATTTGGTCTTTTCGTTTGAATCCCTAAGCCCTTGCAGTCCTGGTGAGATTGGCTACCTTCCTAGGTCCATTGGGGCACAAAGAGGTTTCGTAATTGTGTGTACAAGTACTGATCATTGATTGTAATCGCTTTGCTCCCGTTGGTTCGATAAACCTTGAGGTCACTTAAGGAAAATTATTGTTTTCTACAAACCCCTGTACTTTGTGCATAACAACTTCATGGTAGAGTGGAAGCAACGCCCTATGAAAAAAGATTGACACAGATCCACAATGTGTTGGGCAACTGAACCAAGTCTAAGAGCGTAAACTTTCACGACTAACTTGAAAAGCATGTTGATTAGGGCTATGGGCCGGAATTGCATAATACAGTGCACATCTTGCACCTTAGGAATCGTAGCAAGACAAAAAGTTAAGAGCCGCAGTATCAGCCGTCCGTAAGGTGAATCCATTAACAATCTCACCAACTAATGGTTTAAGAAAGCCCCCTTTTTTGAAAAACTCACACACCAAGACCCCTTTCCGGCCCGGAAGCAGTGTCCTTCCAATAGACCTAAAGTCGCCTTTGTTTCCTCACACGGAAGGGAAGGATAAGGGTT
The DNA here is from genome assembly GCA_011799875.1 of Thinopyrum elongatum. Lineage (NCBI taxonomy): Eukaryota > Viridiplantae > Streptophyta > Magnoliopsida > Poales > Poaceae > Thinopyrum > Thinopyrum elongatum. The sequence goes on along the minus strand of CM022298.1, from coordinate 411,142,562 downwards.
AGTTCCGTCTTTTTGAAACAGTTTGGGACCCCCGTCCAAAATCAGGATCTAACTAGCCCATCAGGGGTCTTTCGAGACAAGAAGCTAAACATAGAAGGTGTAAATGTCATCTTGAAACTCTGATTGAGATGTGAGCCCCCCTGCTCACCGACCAATTTGAGAATCAAAGTTTTATGTTTACAACCGTTGGCAATTGCGTGGAAGTATGCAGCGATAACATCCCTTTTAAGCAGCCAAGAATCGTTCTTGGCAGTAGATTTTCTCGTCCTTGTATAGGTTGTTGATTTTATCTACTAATGCATATCTGCATTGCCACTCACGCTTTTACAAAACCATCAGCATCGGCTTTGCGGTCGAGTGAGACAATCTTGTGAAAGGTATCTGCTTCTAAGATCTTTTTGCCACTTGCTCTATTGGCACCCTGCCCCGAAGAAAGGGCAAAGCCCACGCGATTGAGTTGGCCACGCATCAATAGGGCCCAACGCCAACTGGGCAGCCTTCAAGCGAGTCCATTTGCTTTGGACAGTTTCCGCAAAAATCTTTTCTTGGAACCACTTAACTTCGAAGAAGAATCTAGGGTTACGCTTAGACCATTTTCTCCTTCATGATGCAAATAAATATTAAAAATCCACCTACATTTATTTTCATTTTCGTTACGAATTTCTTATTGGACAAGCATTGATACAGCAATAAATGACACCACCAATTGCAATCCAAAAGGTGTTGGTCGAAAATTTTCACGGTTGCATCTGAGTAGTGTAGTACCAATTCTGGGCCTTCAATTCATTGCCATATTTCTCTTTTGCGAATTAATTAATTAATTAATTGAAATATGAAGTGCCAAATATGCAATCGCCATTCTTTAGTAGCGGGATAAATGCCTCAAATTTCCTAAAAGGATTTTGGGTCAAACTGGCGAGAAATAAAGAAAGGATAAATGGGGAGACGGGAAAAACCCGAAGCATTTCCGGCTGACCCCATTGACCAGCGTCGTTCCCTCTCCCAAGCCCTACGACACGGGCGGAGCAGCAGACGGGGACAAGTATTTTCCGCGACAACAGCAACCGCCGCAACCTTGCCATGCAACAGCAGCAGCAGCAGCAGCTCACGCCGCAGGGCTTCGGCGTCGGCGCGGCATTGTCGCCGATGCAGGGGATCGGCGCGTCCTCGTCTTCGTCGTCGTCGCAGGCGGCGGCCGCGACGGCGGATGCGGCGAGGGCGCGCGCGGCGGAGCAGATGGCGTACGAGGACGCGTGGAAGGCCTGCAACCCGGACTTCACCACGCCCTTCGCCTCCGTCGAGGACGCTGTCACCAGGTGCGTCGATCTCGATCCTCCCCTTCGTAGCCGTCGTCTTCGTGCCCGTGCGTGTGGCGCGTGTTTCCCTCGCCTTTTTCTAGAATCTTCCATCGTTACGCCGTGCGTTTCTTTCTTATTACTCGGTTCTTTGTGAGCACGGCCGCGATTGATTCGGCGTCGCGACTTAGGGCGAGATTAATTTGGTGCAGATTGCGATTTCAATGGAGAATGAATGGTTTTTTTTAGAATCAAATGGAAGTAAATGATTCTTTAGCGTGCCGTTGTTCGACACGATTATATGCAGCGGCGAGTCTGATGGCAGGTTGATTGAAACCATGATAAACACGAAAAATTGCTGGATCAATAATTTTCCCTGTGAATTGTCAAAAAAAAAAAACTGTCATAAGCAGGGAAAAGGACCGATAGAAAATTGCCCCCCTTTTGTTCTGTTTACCCTTTTATGTTCCTGGACAAAATGTTCAGAAACATGTTCGTGTTTGCCTGAATTTTCTACCAATTTATGAAGAGATCCTTGCATGTATGAAAAAAATGGTTGATTATTTGCCCCGCAACAATTGATACACTCATGTCAGATGATCCTTGATCAAGATAAACCACTAGCAGATATAAATTTCTGAAACCAATGTTTTAGCATGTTAAATTTGTCTGTTCAATATGCTCTTCGAACCTGCTAAATCAGACCATATCGTCAGATACATTGCATTGCTCTGATCTTGTACTTCGTTGTTGAAATGCTTGTTTTCCTTGCATACATTTATGCATTTCTTTTAAAATCATGTCGAACATGTCAGTTTGTCATTACGAAGACTTACCATATATAGTACAGTATATCTGTATTGAAATGTTAATTGTTCTCAGGGGCTCAGGGTCCTTGCTACTTATGTTCGATCAGAAAACTGGTGAATATAGTGAGGAAATCACTCTGAGTCAGTGTGTTGCGATGTTTATATTGCCCATTTTTCGCAATTGCTTGCATGCATTATGCTGCATCTCCATAGAATATCTGAGACCTGTTCGCTTGCCCTCTTGTAGTTGAACTGTGATATTATTCTTCGTAACGCAAAGGATCGCAGACCATTGCAGATTAAAAAAATACTACAGTACCACTCTAGAGAGATGAGCTAAACAGTGTGATCTTCCTCTCATGCATGGCATGTCAGGCTGCTCCCGTACCATGTCTTCGCGGATTACGATGAGGAGGACACCTACATCGACGCCGCCGGGACGGAGAAGTCGAGTGCGGAGAGGTGGGACAACGACGTGACAGCCACCATGATGAAGCAGATCGCGGAGTTCGAGAAGCACGTGCTGACCTTCAACGTCATGGCCCGGCAGCGCGCCGAAGGCACCATGCGCGGCGAGGAGCAGCTCCTGCTGGAGCGCGCGCTCATCCAGGACGAGTTCCGCGCGTCGGACCAAGTACGCGTCGCGCACATCCAGCAGCAGCAGCAGCAGCAGCAGGAGGCCGCGCGCGCGTCGCGCCTGGCACTCGCGCAGGCACAGGCGCAGGTCGCGAGCGCGTGGCCGCTGGTGCAGCCCAGCAACCCGTCCGGTTGGCAGCAGGCGCTCGCCGCCGCGGCGGCGGCGGCGGCGCGCGGCGACGGGGTGCCCGTGCAGATGGCGACGGCTCAGGGCGTGGCAATGCATCCGCAGCTTGATCCTTCCGCGGCCGGCGCGTGGCTGATGATGCAGCAGCACCAACAGCAGCAGCAGCAGCACCAACAGCAGCAGCAGCAGCTGGGCCTGGGCGTGTGGCCAACGTTCGCGGCGCCGCACGGCGTGGGCAGCTCAAATGGGCAGGCGGGGCCGTCGGCCCTGTGGCAGGAGCAGGCTGCTGGGGAACAGACGACGAGCAGCACGGCGGTTGGCGGGATGGCGCAGCCGTGGTGGGCGGGTGGTGCGCAAAGGAGGGAGCAGTAGGGCTTAGTATCATCAGACAGTGATATACATTTTGTATTGTAGCATGTGTGCATGTGTTCTATGAACTCAGCTTGGATGTAAGAGCACCAAACAAACAGTCGATTATCATAACAGATCATGTTGTTCATCCCCACAAATGGTTTGCTTTTCTGAAATGATAAGTGCGACACGTCAGGTGCGCTGCACTCTGGCCTTAACATTTTTCGATGGCAATTTCTAACATTTTTCGATGTCAATTTCTAATAACACGTGGCAAGTTTTTGTCAAAAATAAAATGCTCGTACCTGACGTGTGGCACTTATCAGGGTTTTTGCCACCTAACGCCGTGCGGCAAATGTCCACGGACACGTCAACGCGCCCGAAATTCCACAAACCAGCACTAAACTGTGGAGGTTTGTGGACGTCCGAACTTGTGCCACATACGCGTCCGACAAAGTGGGCCCACCCAAAACCCTCTCCCGTACGTCCGCTCCAACTGTGCCTCCGCTTTGGTGCCGCATTCATATCGGTTCAGAGCGGACGTGACCGGCCACTGCAGCATGCCAGCCCAAAGGCGGAACATTCAACCGGCGGCGCGGCTGAGAGCGTCGTCCGCAGCCATGTTAATGATGTCTCAAAGCGACGCCATCGAACAGGATGGATTCCTACTGCATTGAAGCCGGCTGCCCGCCCATCCTCCTGCCTGGCATTAAACATGCGTGAAAACCAAGAAACCCACCCCAGTGACCCACATTTAACCATTGATTGCCTTGACCGGTGCCCACTATATAAACACAGTTGTCCCTCTCGCAAACACCACCACCTCCGCTTCCCTTACTCCTCTGTCCACGACCGTCAGCGCACCTCCGCTTTCCTTCCTCCTCGGAAGACAACCGTGGACGACCGCGAGCGGTAGAGCATGGTGGAAGCGCCTCTCGTCGGGGCGTTAACACGAGATCGCGGACATCGTGAACAACACATAGAGGCCGGTCTGCCTTCGGGCTCACCGGAAGAGAGCTCGAAGGACGACGACCGGACGATGGAGGAGGCGTCCGACGACGAGACCGCACCCGCGCTTGTCGGTCGGTTCACCATGGCGCAGCACAGGTGCACTTTGACGCTATTATGGCGGAGGCGCATCCGGACGTCAGGTATGAGTACATGGTAAATCGAACATTTTCGATGGCAAGTTTAATAACGAAAGGAGGACAACTTTAGTTCGCAAGCATGATAACTTTGTGGTTTAGTTTAGTTTTTGACAGAAAATTACCGTGTGTGTCAAATAACTTGTCATCCTTGCGTCACTAGAATTGCCACTGGAAATGTTCGATTTGCCATGTGCTCGTACCTAACGCCAGATACTTATCATTTCTATATATTTTTTGTTGTTATAGAGTAAATATCTTCTAAGAAGAAAAACACACGATTAGTTTGAGTGGAGAAATCTGCATCACATGAGCAAGATATAATGTATTATGTCAAGAAAAATGACAAAAGAAAGATCACGAAGATTCGAAAAAACCAAATCAGGTTCGCACAAAACTGTAGGAAGTAAGGCCCTGTTTGATTACAGGGACTAGACTAAAAAAAGTCCCTTTTAGTCCCTATGTAACCAAACAGGAGAGACTTTTTCTTTAGGGACTAGAAAAAGACTCTACTGAAGGGTCTTTTTTCTTAAGTCCCTGGGACTAAAAAAAGTCTAGTCCCTTACAACCAAACACCCCCTAAGACCTGCAGAAACAGAACAAACTGAAGTAGATCCTAAAAACAAATTTCATGGCTGCATCATTGTAATTATACCATAAGTATGACACAATAAGTGAATTTGTCTAAAAGGTTTTGCTATTTCAATTTAGATGTAAAATAGCTACCTCACGTTCAATTGCTCAACCACACGATGTAAAACGCTAAAATTCGTGTCGCTCTCCTAGTCAGGTGGCTTCGTGGTCGATTCCTCGCACGTGCACGCTCCTGGGATCGTGATGGGCTGTGTTGGGATTTTTACTTGACCTGTCGTGGGCTTTAGCTGGGCTGTTTGTTGTCTTTTCTGCGTTTGTCTTTATATCTGTGATATTTTTCTTTGCCGATCACAAATGGAAAGACCATCCGTTGTGAAATACGAAGGGACTCGCCCTTTCTACATAGCCACTCATTTCTTTTGCTTTTTTAATTGGGCAACTCATACTTTTTGTTGCACTGTGCGTGCATGTTGGAGGGGCTCACTTTTTTTCTTTTTGCTGTAATTTTTTTTAAGTCAACACACGGTGAAGAAATTGTATACATGTGTGCCAACCAATAATTTTTCACTAGTTGATGGGGCGCAGCCTTGCCGCGCTGCCTGAGGGGTGCCGCTGCGGTGCCAGTTAGGCACTCCGCTCTTTTCTCTTGCTTCTTTGTGATTTGTGTGGTACATCTGCATGCAAGCGATGAGAGCCTCTTCAACGAAATATATTGGTTGTTCATGTGAGAATAGACTAAAACCGCATCATATGCAATAGCACAGTCACGTGCAAGTTGCTGGTTGGAAAAAATAAGGTACAATAGTAGAAATTTGTAATATGGATCAGGGCTTATATGAACATAAAAGCAAAGTCTTGCAGCCTAGATGACTGAATACAGAGATGAGAGGTGGTTAGAAGCACTGTCCAAATGTTGCAGATTTATCCTACACTATTTACTTGTTTCAACCATGTGTGATTCTAGATAACAATGGATCTATCCCATGGAAAGACCCTCTGCTTGCTTACTCAGTTCCCGACCTCATTCGTGCCGCTGCTCGAGCCTTACGGAGTCACCATGCCCCTCGGCGGCATGGTGAGATGAAGCAGTGTGTACTTATTGATGATCGCCTTCTTCACATTGATGGCCGTCCGGACCGACGGAGGCTTCTCGCAAGCTGACAACCAGGAGAAGCAGCATGAGGCATATGGCTACATGGCGGGCGCTGGAAGATGCCATTTTTTCGAGGTCGTCAACAAGGAGTCACTGCAACTAAAATCGGAACTATACGGTTACCCAAATCGACACAAACTAAATATAATAAGAAATATAAAGTTACCGGAAGTCAATAGTTTTATAAAAATGAAAAAGAGAATTCAGAGCAGAGACTTAGACATGACGACGATCCATGCTAATTATGTTGTACAAACAACAACATTAACATCAGGCTGCAAGAATGATCCTAACATTTAAAGAGATTTCTATTAGTCAATGCTTCTAATCCCCTCCCTGATGGTGCGGTGCCTAGTTTGCTGCCGCCCAATTAGCTGGCTTGTTTGGTCTATAGGAGGCTTAGTGCACATGTATAGAGGACGTTAGGCATGTGTTGCAACAGAGAAATTATAAGTTCATATCAACTTAAACTGATTGTAGAGATAATATGGACCACCCATTACAATTGGTACAGAGGTGTAGCACATATGTTTGTATTTATAACGCCGGAAAGAAGACATTAGGAGATATAGTCGGATGACATGGAACATGCATTACAGGTAACTCTTATTACTGTCACTGACTCACTGCCCTTTCAGCAAGATAGTTAACTCAGCTATGAAATAGTACAAAGAAACCACATAGAGAAGGAAAATAATAGAGCTATAACTGCATGGACATACTAATAGATTGATATCACTAAGATAAGAAATTCTTGCACACATCAAGATAAATGTAGACGAGAAATATGATACGAGAGCCAAGCTCACCACTGCCCAATTCCAAACCTCAAAAAAGCACCAAAATTAGCATGACGGCCAGAAGTGTGATATGCGTCGTCTTAGATCCTGCAAATACTAACTGCGTTGTGAGGGACTGAAATTTCACCTGGACACAAAGGTCGAAGACATCGTCAAAACAACCAGTCAAAAACTTAGAAGCAATAAACTACAATGTTAGATACACTCACGGGCTAGAACAATACAAAGAGAAATTATCTCAGCATGCCTTAAATGTCTATCATCTATTAAAAGGCAATAAACCAGAAGTTTAAATACTCACACAGTCAGAATGATACAAAAAAATGCTCCAAGAGATCTCACATGCCCCCAATGGTTCTCATAAAAAATAGCAAGACTAATCTTACAAAATTGCTCATGGATTAACTGATGGAAATATGCCCTAGAGGCAATAATAAAGTTGTTATTATTATATTTCCTTATTCATGATAAAGGTTTATTATTCATGCTAGAATTGTATTGACCGGAAACTTAAATACATGTGTGGATACACAAACAAATACTGTGTACCTAGTAAGCCTCTACTAGACTAGCTCGTTGGTCAAAGATGGTTAAGGTTTCCTAACCATGGACATGAGTTGTCACTTGATAACGGGGTCACATCATTAGGAAAATGATGTGATGGACAAGACCCATCCGTTAACTTAGCATATGATCATTCGGTTTATTGCTACTGCTTTCTTAATGTCAAATACATATTCCTTCGACCATGAGATCATGCAACTCCCGGATACCAGAGGAATACCTTATGTGCTATCAAATGTCACAACGTAACTGGATGATCATAAAGATGCTCTACAGGTATCTCCGAAGGTGTCTGTTGAGTTGGCGTGAATCGAGATTGGGATTTGTCACTCTGTATGACGGAGAGGTATCTCTGGGCCCTCTCGGTAATACACATCACAAGAAGCTTGCAAGCAAAGTGACTAAGGAGTTAGTTGCAAGATGATGTATTCCGGAACGAGTAAAGAGACTTGCCGGTAACGAGATTGAACTAGGTATGGAGATACCGACGGTCGAATCTCGGGCAAGTAACATACCGACAGACAAAGGGAATTACGTATATTGTCATAAAGGTTTGACCGATAAAGATCTTCGTAGAATATGTAGGAACCAATATGGGCATCCAGGTACCGCTATTGGTTATTGACCGGAGAAGTGTCTCGGTCATGTCTACATCATTCTCGAACCTGTAGGGTCCGCACGCTTAATGTTCATTGACAATATAGTACTATATGAGTTATGTGAGTTGGTGACCGAATGTTGTTCGGAGTGCCGGATGAGATCACGGACATGGCGAGGAGCTCCGGAATGGTCCGAAGGTAAATATTTATATGTAGGACGATGCTATTTGGTCACTGGAAAGGTTTTAGAAAGTACTGGGTATTTATCGGAGTGCCAGAAGGGGTTCCGGGAGGCCACCGGTAAGTGGTGGGCCTTATGGGCCAAAGGGGGGGGGGGAGCACACCAGCCCACAAGGGGGCTGGCACGCCCCTCCATCCCTGCCCACGCGCCAAGGAAGGGAGGGAAGGAAGGGAGAGGCGCCCTAAGCCAGCCAGCCCCCCTTTCCTTCCCCCATGTCCATATATGGAAGGGGAGGCCAGGCAGGCCCTAGGGCTGGCCGCCGGCCCCTTTGGGGTGCCCTAGGCTACCTCCTCTTCCCCCCTCCACCTATATATATATGAGGAGGGAGAGGGGCAACACACACCACGATCCCCAAGCCCTGTGCGGCGCCCCTCTCGCTCTAGTTCGTCCTCGGTCATAATTTTCGTAGTGCTAGGCGAAGCCCTGCGGAGATAGTTGCACCACCACCATCACCACGCCGCCGTGCTGCCGGAACTCATCTACTACCTCGCCCGACTTGCTGGATCAAGAAGGCGAGGACGTTATCGAGCTAAACGTGTGCTAAACGCGGAGGTGCCGTGCGTTCGGTACTTGATCGGGCGGATCGTGAAGGTGTACGACTACATCAACCGCGTTGATAAACGCTTCTGCTTAACGGTCTACGAGGGTACGTAGACATACTCTCCTCTCTCGTAGCTTTGCATCTCCATGGATAGATCTTGCGTGTGCGTAGAATTTTTTTTGTTTTCCATGCAACATTCCCCAACAGTGGCATGATGAGCCAGGTATATGCGTAGATGATATGCACGAGTAGAACACAAAGGAGTTGTGGGCGGTGATATTCATACTGCTTACCACCAACGTCTTATTTTGATTCGGCGGCATTGTGGGATGAAGCGGCCCGGACCAACCTTATATGTCCACGCACATGAGACCGGTTCCACCGACTGACATGCAACTTGTTTTGCATAAAGGTGGCTGGCAGGTGTCTGTTTCTCCTACTTTAGTTGAATCAAATTTGACTACGGCCGGTCCTTGAAGAAGGTTAAAACAGCAAACTTTATAATCACCATTGTGGTTTTGCGTAGGTAAGAACAGTTCTTGCTAGTTGCCCGTAGCAGCCATGTAAAACTTGCAACAACAAAGTAGAGGACGTCTAACTTGTTTTTGCAGGGCATGTTGTGATGTGATATGGTCAAGATATGATGTGATATATGTTGATGTATGAGATGATCATGTTTTGTAATAAGTTCACGACTTGCATGTCGATGAGTACGACAACCGGCAGGAGCCTTAGGGTTGTCTTTAATTATTGTATGACCTGCGTGTCAATCACTAAGCGCCATGTAATTGCTTTACTTTATCGCTATGCGTTAGCAATAGTTGTAGAAGCAATAGTTGGCGAGACGACCCCGACGCTACGATGGAGATCAAGATGTTGTGCCGGTGACGATGGAGATCATGCCGATGCTTTGGAGATGGAGATCAAAAGCACAAGATGATGATGGCCATATCATGTCACATATCCTTTCTGCATCTTATTTTCCTTAGAACGAAGGTAGCATTATAAGATGATCCCTTCACTTAATTTCAAGATAAAAGTGTTCTCCCCGAGTATGCACCGTTGCTAAAGTTCGTCGTTTCGAAGCACCTCGTGATGATCGGGTGTGATAGACTCTACGTTCACATACAGCGGGTGTAAGCCAGTTTTGCACATGCAGAATACTTGGGTTAAACTTGACGAGCCTAGCATGTACAGACATGGTCTCGGAACACTAGAGACCGAAAGGTCGAACGTGAGTCATATAGTAGATATGATCAACATAGAGATGTTCACCATTGATGACTACCCCATCTCACGTGATGATCAGACATGGGTTAGTTGATTTGGATCATGTATCACTTAGACAACTTGAGAGATGTTAATTTAAGTGGGAGTTCATTAGTAATTTGATTATTTGAACTAAAATTTATCATGAACTTAGTATTAATAGTTTTTGCATATCTATGTTGTAGACCAATGGCCCGTGCTACCGTTCCCTTGAATTTTAATGCGTTCCTAGAGAAAGCTAAGTTAAAAGATGATGGTAGCAACTACACGGACTGGGTTCGTAACTTGAGGATTATCCTCATTGCTACACAGAAGAATTATGTCCTTGATGCACCGCTAGGTAACCAACCCGTTACCGCTAATCTAGACATTGTAAATGCCTGGCAAACGCAGACTGATGACTACTCGATAGTTCAGTGTGCCATGCTTTACGGCTTAGAACCGGGACTTCAAAGACGTATTGAACTCCACGGAGCATATGAGATGTTCCAAGAGCTGAAGTTGATATTTCAAGCTAATGCCCGGGTTGAGAGATATGAAATATCCAACAAGTTCTATAGCTGCAAGATGGAGGAGAACAGTTCTGTCAGTGAACACATACTCAAAATGTCTGGGTATCATAACCACTTGACTCAGCTGGGAATTGATCTTCCAGTTGAGAGTGTTATTGCCAGAGTTCTTCAGTCACTGCCACCAAGCTACAAAGGCTTCGTGATGAACTATAATATGCAAGGGATGGCGAAAACGATTCCCGAGCTCTTCGCAATGCTGAAATCGGCGAAGGTAGAAATCAAGAAGGAGCATCAAGTGTTGATGGTTAACAAGACCACTAGTTTCAAGAAAAAAGGCAAGGGAAAGAAAGGGAACTTCAAGAAGAATGGCAAGAAAGTCGCCGCTCCCGTGAAGAAGCCCAAAGCTGGACCCAAGCCTGAAACTGTGTGCTTCTACTACAAATGAAATGGTCACTGGATGCGGAACTGCCCCAAATACTTGGCGGATAAGAAGGATGGCAAAGTGAACAAAGGTATATTTGATATACAAGTTATTGATGTGTTCCTTACCAATGCTCGTAGTAGCACCTGGGTATTTGATACTGGTTCGGTTGCTCATATTTGTAACTCGACACAGGAGCTGCGGAATAAACGAAGATTGGCTAAGGATGAGGTGACGATGCGTGTCGGGAATGGTTCCAAGGTCGATGTGATCGCCGTCGGCACGCTACCTCTACATCTACCTTCGGGATTAGTTTTAGACCTCAATAATTGTTATTTGGTGCCAGCGTTGAGCATGAACATTATATCTGGATCTTGTTTATTGTGAGACGGTTATTCATTTAAATCAGAGAATAATGGTTGTTCTATTTATATGAGTAATATCTTTTATGATCATGCACCTTTGATGAATGGTCTATTCTTTTTGAATCTCGATCGTAGTGATACACATATTCATAATATTGATGCCAAAAGATGCAAAGTTGATAATGATAGTGCAACATACTTGTGGCATTGCCGTGTAGGTCATATTGGTGTAAAGCGCATGAAGAAACTCCATGCGGATGGACTTTTGGAGTCACTTGATTATGAATCATTTGATACTTGCGAACCATGCCTCATGGGTAAGATCACTAAAACTCCGTTCTCCGGAACAATGGAGCGAGCTAATGACTTATTGAAAATAATACATACCGATGTAAGCGGTCCGATGAGTGTTGAGGCACGCGGTGGGTATCGTTATTTTCCGACCTTCACAGATGATTTGAGTAGGTATGGGTATATCTACTTGATGAAACACAAGTCTGAAACATTTGAAAAGTTCAATGAATTTCAGAATGAAGTGGAGAATCATCGTAACAAGAAAATAAAGTTTCTATGATCGATCGCGGAGGCAAATATTTGAGTTACGAGTTTGTCCTTCATTTAAAACAATGTGGAATTGTTTCACAACTGACGTCACCTAGAACACCACAACGTAATGGTGTGTCTGAACGTCGTAACTATACTTTTTTAGATATGGTGCGTTCTATGATGTCTCTTACCGATTTGCCTTTATCATTTTGGGGTTATGCATTAGAGACAGCCGCATTCACGTTAAATAGGGAACCATCTAAATCCGTTGAGATGACACCATATGAACTATGGTTTGGCAAGAAACCTAAGCTGTCATTTCTTAAAGTTTGGGGATGTGACGCTTATGTCAAAAGGCTTCAACCTGATAAGCTCGAACCCAAATTGGAGAAGTGCGTCTTCATAGGATACCCTAAGGAAACTATTGGGTACACCTTCTACCACAGATCCAAAGGAAAGATCTTTTTTGCTAAGAATGGGTCATTTCTAGAGAAGGAGTTTCTCTCGAAAGAAGTGAGTGGGAGGAAAGTAGAACTTGATGAGGTAATTGTACCTTCTCTCGAATTGGAAAGTAGCACATCAGAGAAAACCGTTCCCGTGATGCCTACACCAACTAGAGAGGAAGCTAATGATGATGATCATGAAACTTCGGATCAAGTTACCCCTGAACTTCGTAGGTCAACCAGAACACGTTCCGCACCAGAGTGGTACGGTAATCCCTGTCCTGGAAGTCATGTTGTTAGACAACGGCGAACCTACGAGCTATGATGAACCTAGATTCCGACAAATGGCTTGAGGCCATGAAATCTGAGATAGGATCCATGTATGAGAACAAAGTGTGGACTTTGGTGGACTTGCCCGATGATCGGCAGGCCATTGAAAATAAATGGATCTTCAAGAGGAAGACAAACGTTGATGGTAATATCACTGTCTGCAAAGCTTGACTTGTCGAGAAAGGTTTTCAAAAAGTTCAAGGGGTTGACTACGATGAGACTTTCTCACCCGTAGCGATGCTTAAGTCTGTCTGAATCATGTTAGCAATTGCCGCATTTTATGATTATGAATTCTGGCAAATGGACGTCAAAACTGCATTCCTTAACGGATTTCTTAAAGAAGAGTTGTATATGATGCAACCAGAAGGTTTTGTTGATCCTAAAGGTGCTAACAAAGTGTGCAAGCTCCAGCGATCCATCTATGGACTGGTGCAAGCATCTCAGAGTTGGAATATATGCTTTGATGAGGTGACAAAGCATATGGTTTTATACAGACTTACAGTGAAGCCTGTATTTACAAGAAAGTGAGTGGGAGCTCTGTCGCATTTCTGATATTATATGTGGATGACATATTATTGATTGGAAATGATATAGAATTTCTGGATAGCACAAAAGGATACTTGAATAAGAATTTTTCAATGAAAGACCTAGGTGAAGTTGCTTATATATTGGGCATCAAGATCTATAGGGATAGATCGAGACGCTTAATAGGACTTTCACAAAGCACATACCTTGACAAAGTTCTGAAGAAGTTCAAAATGGACCAGTCAAAGAAAGGGTTCTTGCCTGTGTTGCAAGATGTGAAATTGAGTCAGACTCAAAGTCTGACCACGGCAGAAGATAGAGAGAAATTGAAAGTCATTCCCTATGCCTTAGCCATATGTTCTATTATGTATGCCATGCTGTGTACCAGACCTGATGTGTGCCTTGCCATAAGTTTGGCAGGGAGGTACCAAAGTAATCCAGGAGTGGATCACTAGACAGCGGTCAAGAACATCCTGAAGTACCTGAAAAGGACCAAGGATATGTTTCTCGTTTATGGAGGTGATGAAGAGCTCGTCGTAAAGGGTTACTTCGATGCTAGCTTCGACACAGATCCAGATGACTCTAAGTCACAAATCGAATACGTATTTATATTGAATGGTGGAGTTGTTAGTTGGTGCAGTTCCAACCAGTGCGTCTGTAACATCCCCAGATCTTAACCCTGTCATCAAGCTAATTAATTTGCCATGTCATCATATTTTACTAAGTCAAAATGCCACTTGTCTCAAATCAAATTCAAATTCAAATTCAAAATGCAAGTCAAATAGTTATTTCATCGAACAGCAAAACAAAATAGTTCATAATTCTGCAAATAATCATTAAGTAATTGTAAAATAGAAACCAACATTGGTTGGATTATTAAAGTGCCCTTAGAAATTAAAACAGTACCAAAACAATATTATTTAAACCCATTTCATTTAATAAAAATCCAAATGAAATCACTGTGGCTTCAAACCATTTTCTGGCAGTGGCAAATAATGCACCATATTTAATAAGCTAAGTCACATATTTTTCAAAAGTCAATTGGGGGGCTAACTATTTGCAAAACAGAAATAAAAGAAGAAAACAGAAAAGAGAAAAGAAGAAAAAGAAAAAGAAAGGCCCGCAGCTACTGGGCCTGAATCACCCGGCCCAACTCCCCTTCCCCTTCCTACTGCTCACGCGCGCGCGCTATCGTCTCCACCGCAGCCGCCGCACCTGGCCCCCCCCCTCGTCCCCGCTCGACAGCGCGCCTGCGCCAGCCCGTGGGGATAAGATCCCTCCCCGACCCCTCGAACAAACCCTAGCCTCAGTCCCCCTCTCTCTCGAGCTCGCCCGTTCCTCTCTCTCCCTCTGTCCCGAACGCCATCGCCGTCGTCTTCCGTCGTTCGCACGGCCACTGGCGGCCCCGTGCCCACCAACCATGTCCACCAGCTCCGACACGGTCCGACACATCTCCTGGTGGCCCTAGGTGGAGCTAGAGGTCCCTGCAGCACCGGATCGTCCTTGCCCCCTTCTGCATCAGCCACCGGCGAACTCCGGCGACCTCAAGCCCCCTGTTGCTCCTAATCTTCCACAGGCCACCTTGCGCCGCTCGGTGAGCATGCCTCCTCCTCTCTAGCCACTCTAGCTGCTCATGCACGCGCTGGAGCAACGCCCCCGCTCGGACCCGCAGCTCGCCGCCGCCATTGCCGCCGTTGTCGTGCTCCCGAGCCGCTGCGAGTTTGCACTACTACTCTGGCGTGCTCCTAGTGCGCCGTAGACCTCGCCTAGCTAGTTAGAACGGCCGCTCACGCGCTCAAATGCCAACCCCGACGAGCTCCTGTTTCGGTCTCCGCCACGGCTCGTCGCCGGCGTCGATTCCGGCCGTCCCAGGTCGCGAGACTACCACCGTTAGACGCGGGGTACTCTCCTCGCTCGAACGCAAGTGACCGCATGTAAAACGACCCATCGTAGCGCGATTCCGACGCTCGCCGGCGTTCGGCCGCCGCGTGCAGGCCCGCTGGAGCAACTCTGGTGGCGCCGCGGACCTGGCGCCTGTGGGCCCTACCTCTGTGCCACTGACTGCGGGTCCCGCGGGCCCCCGTTGACCAGTTGACCCAGTCAACTGTGCTGACTGGGCTGGCCGAGCCACCAACATCTGGGCCCCGCCATTTTAAAATGATTTTATGAATAAATAAACTATAATTAAATTGTTAATTAGATAGATTAGTTAATCACTCACTGACAGGTGGGTCCACACCCCTAACTAATTAGTTTAGTTTGAATTAAACACTGGATTAACTCTGTGTCTATGACAGTAGGGCCCCACATGTCAGGTTTGACCTGTCAACAGGTCAGTTGACCTGCTGACATCAGCATGATGTCATGATGACATCATCATTTACTATTCTGGATAATTCGAATTTAAACAAATGATTAAAATCCAGAAAATGACTAAAACTTTAGAAAATCATATAAAATAAACCGTAGCTCAGATCGAAAAACTTTATACATGAAAGTTGCTCAGAACGACGAGACGAATCCAACCGTGCCATCCGTTTCCATGTCGGGACCCCCTACGGAGGTGAACCCGCAACTTTTAGCCTATTTCCGTTAGGTGAATAGTGCATATACACCGGTTAATAAATCCAACTTTAATCCTAAAATAATTAAAATGATTTAGATATGTCTTTAGGTAACCATGCACTGCACATTAGCATAGCATGCTCTGTGTTGCATATGTTTGCTGTGTATTTATCTGTTTCCTCCCCTTCTTCTCTCTCGATAGAGCCCGGTACCGACGTAGTCCCCGAGACCGACGCAGCTCAGGAGCCCGACGACACCGTTGACGACCTTGCCTTTGCCGCCGAGCAACCAGGCAAGCACCCCCCCTTTGAACATGCCTATATCGCCTATTCTTTCTCCCTCCTGCTTGCATTAGAATTTGCTACTGCTTTGAGTTATCCTATTCTGATGCATAGCCTGTTTATTGTAACCTGCTATTGATACCTTACCTGCTTATCCTAAACTGCTTAGTATAGGCTGGATAGAGACCCCAGTGACCCCACTTGACCCAACTGCCCTGCGGGATCTTCGGAAGACTCGACGACCAGGCCCCGGCACCGCACATCACCCCCTTAGTTGTACGACACTGCAGCGTTACTATCGAGTGCCGAGGGTGATACCTCGTTTAGCACTTCTGATGTTAACTCTGTAGAGTAGCTATTCGGTCGTGGTCCTCGAGGATGATTCCTCCTCACCACTTCCGATAACGACGCTGTCGTGCAACATCTCAAGTGTGAACCCATCGAGGGTGATTCCTCCGAGTTCACCTTGACGGATACATCGAGTAGGAATCCAACGAGGGTGATACCTCGGATTCCCCATATGTTATGGACACACAGATACTTGGGCTTTACAACTGTTACTTGGAAAGGCGGGTCGACCCTGAGGGGTACCCGCGAGTGATGTGGAGTCGGGTTGACCTGGAGGTTACCCGAGAGATGAATAAGAGGTGTGGCCGGGCATTCTTAGCCCTTGCCACAAGTCCTCGAGACGGGGCGACGGGGTCACATCGATCATGAGTCTCTGCTCGTTTCCGCAAGCCCCTAATCCACTAACGATTTGGATATTTGATCCGAGCAGGCCTTTGGCCTGATAGCACTAACCATCACGTGGGAACAGTTATGGGCACTCTGCATCATAGCATCAGCCGAAAGATCTGTCAGACGTCCAGTTCAGCATTGCGGCACGGCTGGGCCGGCGCCATCCATGTATAGAGGTGGTACCGAGATTCGCCCTGCTCGCAACGACCCGGAGTGCACAGGGCGATGGCCCAAGACCCCTGAGTGCTTAGGATGTAGACCGGCGGGGACCTCTCTGCTGAGCTTTAGGTAGGGCTGCGGTGTGTCGTTTGGCCGAGGCCGGGCATGACCCAGAAAAGTGTGTCCGGCCAGAGTTAAGCGAGCGTGGTGGGTAAGTTGGTGCACCCCTGCAGGGAAGAAAACATCTATCGATAGCCGGTCCCATGGTAAAGGACACTCGGTGTTGTATCCTAATCGATACAACTAGAACTTGAGATGATACCTGGATATGTGGCTCCGAGATCGCTTTCTCGCAGGGAGTCGAGGAAGGATCTCTGGGCGAGGTTGATGACTGTATGGCTCTGGGATTGCTTTCTCGCAGGGAGTCGAGAAAGGATCTCTGGGCGAGGTTGATGACTGTATGGCTCTGTGATTGCTTTCTCGCAGGGAGTCGAGGAAGGATCTCTGGGTGAGGTTGATAACACTACTAGTACTTTACATCATGCTGATCTACACTCTTCTAATGCTGCAAGACCGCTGAAGATGCTTGAAGATGCTGAAGATGCTAGTCTTCGATAGGACTAGGCCTTCCCTCTATTCTGTCATTTCTGCAGCCCATTCCACATATACAGCCTTCCTTTGATAATGTTGTATACGTAGTGTAGATCCTTGCTTGCTGAGTACTTTGGATGAGTACTCACGGTTGCTCTGCTTCCTCTTTTTCCCCATGTCCGTTTGATGCGACCAGGTGACGGAGCCCCGGAGCCAGCTGCCCCGCCGACGACTACTACTACTACCCCGAGGGTGGCAACTACTACGAGTTGGCTGATGACCAGGAGTAGGTTCGGAGGGTCCCAGGCAGGAGGCCTGCGCCTTTCGATCATAGCTTTTGTTTTCCCCGCCTTTCTACCGGCTTATCTGTTTCTATTTCATATATGTACTCATATATCTGATGCTTCCGCTGACGCTTGTATGCGAGCTTATGTATTCGAGCCCTCGAGGCCCCTGGCTTGTAATATAAAGCTTGTATGACTTTATTTATGTTTTAGAGTTGTGTTTTGATATCTTCAAGTGAGTCCTTAGGCTTGATCGTGTGCATTTGCGTGTATGGTTAGTGCACGATTAAGCCAGGGGCGTCACAGCGTCGTGGCGGGATCTACATGTGAAGCGGAGTACATAGCTGCTTCGGAAGCAGTGCATGAAGGAGTCTGTATGAAGGAGTTCATATCCGATCTGGGTGTAATACCCAGTGCATCGGGTCCAATGACAATCTTTTGTGACAACACTGGAGCAATTGCCTTAGCGAAGCAATCCAGGTTTCACAAGAGAACCAAACACATCAAGAGATGATTCAACTCCATTCGTGAAAAGGTCAAGGATGGAGACATAGATTTGCAAAGTACATATGGATCTGAATGTGGCAGACCCGTTGACTAAACCTCTTCCGCGGGCAAAACATGATCAGCACCAAGACTCCATGGGTGTTAGATTCATTGCTATGCAATCTAGATTATTGACTATAGTGCAAGTGGGAGACTGATGGAAATATGCCCTAGAGGCAATAATAAAGTTGTTATTATTATATTTCCTTATTCATGATAAAAGGTTTATTATTCATGCTAGAATTGTATTAACCGGAAACATAAATACATGTGTGGATACATAAACAATTATTGTGTCCCTAGTAAGACTCTACTAGACTAGCTTGTTGATCAAAGATGGTTAAGGTTTCCTAACCATGGACATGAGTTGTCACTTGATAATGGGATCACATCATTAGGAGAATGATGTGATGGACAAGACCCATCCGTTAGCTTAGCATATGATTGTTCGGTTTATTGCTACTGCTTTCTTAATGTCAAATATATATTCCTTCGACCATGAGATCATGCAACTCCCGAATACCGGAGGAATACCTTGTGTGCTATCAAACATCACAACATAACTGGGTGATCATAAAGATGCTCTACAGGTATCTCCGAAGGTGTCTGTTGAGTTGGCGTGAATCGAGATTGGGTTTGTCACTCCGTATGACGGAGAGGTACCTCTAGGCCCTCTCGGTAATACACATCACAAGAAGCTTGCAAGCAAAGTGACTAAGGAGTTAGTTGCAAGATGATGTATTATGGAACGAGTAAAGAGACTTGCCGGTAACGAGATTGAACTAGGTATGGAGATACCGACGATCGAATCTCGGGCAAGTAACATACCGATAGACAAAGGGAATTACGTATGTTGTCATAAAGGTTCGACCAATAAAGATCTGAAAT
Source organism: Thinopyrum elongatum (assembly GCA_011799875.1). NCBI lineage: Eukaryota > Viridiplantae > Streptophyta > Magnoliopsida > Poales > Poaceae > Thinopyrum > Thinopyrum elongatum. The sequence goes on along the minus strand of CM022298.1, from coordinate 411,123,244 downwards.
ATGTAGGAACCAATATGAGCATCCAGGTTCCGCTATTGGTTATTGACCGGAGAAGTTTCTCGGTCATGTCTATATCATTCTCGAACCCGTAGGGTCCGCACTCTTAACGTTCATTGATGATATAGTACTATATGAGTTATGTGAGTTGGTGACCGAATGTTGTTCGGAGTCCCGGATGAGATCACGGACATGACGAGGAGCTCCGGAATGGTCCGGAGGTAAAGATTGATATATAGGACGATGCTATTTGGTCACCGAAAAGGTTTCGGAAAGTACTGGGTATTTATCGGAGTGCCGGAAGGGGTCCCGGGAGGCCACCGGTAAGTGGTGTGGGCCTTATGGGCCAAAGGGGAGGGAAGCACACCAGCCCACAAGGGGCTGGCGTGCCCCTCCACCCCTACCCACGCACCAAGGAAGGGAGGGAAGGAAGGGGGAGGCGCCCTAAGGCTACCAGCCCCCCTTTCCTCCCCCCATGTCCATATATGGAAGGGGGGGCGGCTAGGCAGGCCCTAGGGCTGGCCGCCGGCCCCTTGGGGGCGCCCTAGGCTGCCTCCTCTTCCCCCCTCCACCTATATATATATGTGAGGAGGGAGAGGGGAAACACACACCACGATCCCCAAGCCGTGTGCGGCGCCCCTCTCGCTCTAGTTCGTCCTCGGTCATAATTTTCGTAGTGCTCGGCGAAGCCCTACAGAGATAGTTGCACCACCACTGTCACCATGCTGTCGTGCTGCCGGAACTCATCAACTACCTCGCCTGACTTGCTGGATCAAGAATGTGAGGACGTCATTGAGCTAAACGTGTGCTGAACGCGGAGGTGTCGTTCGTTCGGTACTTGATCGGGCGGATCGTGAAGGTGTATGACTACATCAACCGCGTTGATAAACGCTTCTGCTTAACGGTCTATGAGGGTACGTAGACATACTCTCCTCTCTCGTAGCTTTGCATCTCCATGGATAGATCTTGCGTGTGCGTAGAAAAGTTTTTGTTTTCCATGCAACGTTCGCCAACATTAACATAGGCACTAATGACAGACTGCCAAATGTAACACAGTGTGCTATCAATATAGAGTTTCCGCAAAAGAAAGCAAGGAGCAGACCTGATTAGCAGCAACACATGATTTCGCCGGATGACATTATTGTAGGTGTAGTTGCTTAATAAATGATGATTATTCTGAATATTGACCCAAGAGCATAACCATTGGTCTTGGATAACAAAGTCAATGTTTCTCTGGACAATGGGAGAATAAATCAATGACACATGAAGTGACAAGAAAGGATAAGCAACCACCATTTTTTGGATACTAAAAGAATCCTAAATTTACTATTGTTAGTATATCATTCTGTCAGCCAAGTATGTATCGCGATCATTTGATTTTTACCATTCCATTGATGCAAAATCCCTTTGTCCACTTAATGAGGGTGCCTGGCGATATCAAGGTTTGGTGTAGTACAAAAGGAAAGGTGAAACCCAGTTCCCTATGCCTTCCTGCAGGCAAGTGGAAATCATCTCCTTCAATCTCAACAAATCTTTCCAACTCAACTACAATGAAATCAAATAGTTCATGTATTTGTGCTTTTGAATGTAGGTAAACCATGTAAAAATAAACAAGAAATATAAGAGGAGGGACTTAGTAGAGCAATCAAATGCACTAGCATTGGAAGTCACAACCATTAGATTAAGTGGAATGGGAACCTCTTCATATTGTTGGACAACACGTTTCTTACTATTAGCGATGGAGCTAAATATCTGCTCGTTGACTCGTTAGCAGGCATGTGGTAATAAATTAAAAAATAAATAGCAATTACTCTATGTATGCGCGTATAAATAGTATACTCATAAAAATATTGGTGAGGCACAATTTAATCTTTGAGCAATTCACTGAATAACTAGGTGCAGATATTATTCGTGTGCATCTTACTATTAGTGATGGAAATAAATGTCTAATGGTTGGGGTGCTTAACATGCCTATGGTAATAAATGAAGGAAATAAGTAGCGAGCCGTTTCATTCATGTGGAAGGAAACAAAATAAAGATTACACCATAGTTTGATAGTGAAAAAGCATTGTCCATGTGTCCACATTGGTATTGAATAATATACCAAATATATTTAGTTCTAGAATGAGAAGAGAAGACTCTCTTGTGAAATCTTAAGGGAAACTTTATTCAAGGTGTAGATGTTCAGGTACCACTTGAAACCCAACTAAGCTTTTTTTATCCCCATGGACACTACGCCTTAAGGGCACATATATTTGAAGCAGTGCTGGATGCGGCCCCAACCTAGATAGAGCAAGACTGCAAAACAAGGAGATTCAGAGTGGATTGATGGAGCTTACCAGGCAGTCTGCACACCGCCTTGAGCAAGCAGCTGCGGCGGCCCTATGCGCAGTCGCAGTCCACATCGGCCTGGGCGCACGGGCACTGACGAGCACGCCACGGGCGGGCCATTAGCCATGCCATTATCTAATGTTGGGGATAGAGATGGCACCACTGGTTGCCGGCCCATCGTACACTTGTTTGCCACGTAACCTGCCATCGAATCACTCGATCAAACACAAGAAAGTGGTGGAGGGGAAGGGTGATCGAGTGGTAGCGCGTGCGTACCAGAGAACTTGATGACGATGGCGGCTGAGCCGTGAGCGTGATGATGTCCTCGGATGCCCTGTCCTCGACGCCATCTCTCCTTGGCATAGCGCTCACCTCGGGGAACCCATGGAGATGAGCTGGAAATCAATCTTAGTTGCACACACAAAAATTTATATTTGGTGGAAGATCTTGTATGGTGACAATTCTTCTATTTATGAAATAATATTTTCTTCAGAAAGAAAAACATCTTTCTTCAAACAAAAAACAAAAGGTAAAACATGCTAAACACTACAATAAAATATTACCTCGCATCAAATGAAACAATTAAACAAGACACCAGAATTTATTTTGCAGAGAGTCCTTTTGTTGGGACTGTTTGATAGTGAAAAAGCACCGTCCGTGTATCCACATTGCTATTGAATGGCACATCAAATATATTCAGTTCTAAAAAGGAGAATAGAAGGCTCTCTTGTGAAATCTAGTAGGAGAAAGTTTTGTCAAATCTTGTGTAGAAGTTCAGGTACCACTTGAAATCCAACTCAGTTTTTTATCCCCATTGACACCATGCCTTAAGGGAACATATATTTTAGGCAGCGGGGCAGCCAATCACTGCAACACATCAATTCAGAAGAATAAAATTCACTGGCAGTGGGTTGGACGCGACCTTGCATAGCGAACCCCAAACTGGACAGAGCAAGATTGCAAGAACAAGCAGATTTAGAGTGGATTGATAGAGCTTACTAGGCAGTCCGCACACGGGCTTGAGCAAGCAGCTGTTGTGGCCCTATGCAAGTAGTCCGCACCAGCCTAGGCACACGGGCACTGATGGGCATGCCGCCCGCCGCCGTCCGCCGCCGCTGTCGAAAAGGACACCAACACCATTCACCAGCGGAGGCGCTGGTCGCAGTATGGTGAGGAAACCAGCACCAGTCATCTCGTCTAGATCGCTCCGCCGCCTAGATCGATACCTCCACCGCCGCCTTCTTCTCCCTCGGATCTGTGCTGCCACCACGACCACCCCGAGCCTCCTATGCCAGACGCCGTTCTGGTCGAGGATGGTGGCGAAAACGAGTACGGGGCAGAGATGTGGGCGAGGAGGTATGGTCGGGAGTTTGTTCACCGGTGGCTGGATCGGGCAGCCGCCTCCAGCAACGAGGCATACCACAAATCAAAATCGCCGCCGCCAGCGTGCCACCCCTCCGCTGGATATGGAGCATTGGCGCTTGAATCCCCATCGCCAAGCTCAATTTTGTCATTCCCCCACTCGTGGCAATGTTGAGGAGAAGAAGGGGAAGAGGCGAGGAGAGGAGACAAAGGTTGCGTGTGCGAGGAGAGGGGGCGGCCGTATCAGAGAATGAGCTAATCTGAGGAAAATATATCTACTACGTCCTCTCCCTATTTTTTGGCCAATATGCGTGCGCACTCTGAACAGTACAGCTTGCCGACGTGGCTTGCGCCATTGTCCGCCCCTTCCGCCATGCTTAATGGGTTTGATTTTTAATACAATTTTATTTTTCCTTTGTTTTCTAAAATTCATGGACTTTCTAATGTTTAATTTTTTTCGTGTCAGTTGCAAGTCCATTATTGACATGCAACTGGGCCTAATCTTTTTTTTTCTCTAGTTACAAGTCCATTTTTAACTTGCAACTACGCATGATGTTTCTTTGCCTCAGTTGCAAGTCCATCCTTGACTCACAAATGGGCATGATGTTTTTTGTCTCTAGTTGCAAGTCTACCCTCAACACGCAGATTTTTTTCAAAACTATCATGTTTTTATAACAAATTCGGAAACTATAGCACCTAACACAAAAAAATCAAAACTATGACCCCGTCGGCCTCGTGTGGGCCGAAGAGGGTCTTTTCGGTCGCGCGTTGGCCGAAGAGGGCACTTCGGCCTACAGTTGACCAAAGATGGGCTTATCTGGGCCGAAGACTTGGCGTCGGTGGGGGGCCGGCCGAAAATAGTAGCTTCGGCCTACGCGCGACCGAAGTGGGCCGTTTTCGGCCTGGCAGCGGTTGAAGAGCTCTTTGACCATCCCTTGACCGAAGAGGTGCGGATAAGGCCGACGCCCTCATCTCCTTCCTCTCGTCTGTTCACCTCTGTTCTTCCTCTCTCTCTCTCTCTCTCGTTCTTCTCTGTACACCTCGCCACCCCGCGCTGATCTCCTCCATTTTCCACCCATTTTCACATCTAAGCCACAGAATAGGTAGATCGTAGCAATCCCCGATGGCCTACGGCGGGTTTCTTTGCTATGGGATAGTTTTTTGTGCGTTTGGGGAGGAGGAGCCATGGTGGGGTGGAGGAGGTGCGGTTGGGAAGGAGGTGGTGTTGAGGAGGAGCAACAGCTGTGGAGGAGGAGGTGCGGCTTGGGTTGTATCCGGAGTTGAACCTCCGGTCGTCGAGGGGGTGGCGGTGGTGCTGTCATTGTCCGGTGGTGCAAGTACTCCGCGAGGTGGCCGGTGCTGCTGAGTTGGAGAGAGGAGCAAGAAGCTGGGGACACACGCGTCGAAGGTATAACCATGTCCTCACAAATTTTCTCTAAGTTGTATAGTTTAGTTAGTTGTAACATCCCAAATTTTTAATTTGGAATGTTATGCATAGGTCATCCATGCATATCATATTTTATTGCATTTCATTTTGCGATCCTCGAAATCCTGAGCAACTCAAGGACCACGGACAGAGTTGGGGATTTCACCGTTTTCATATTTGAATTTTCTCAAATATTGAAACAAGGATCAATTTGGTTTAATTATTTTTCTCTCCGAAAATATTTCATATTAAAAATATATGAGAGGAGATAATATGACTTCTCCAAAATAAATGGAATATTGGAGGAAAAATATTAAAATCAAATAAATATTTTATTTGGATTTTTATTGCAATTTTATTTGAATTTAGAAAAAAATATGCATTTTTCAAAATTGCATTAGAGTCCCAAATAAATGTTTACCTTGTCCGGGAGATTTTTAGAGGACGGGGAAAATTTATTTCGGGAATTTTGGAGTCCGTTTGGTATTTCTTTTATTTGTTTTTCTGCGCGGAATTATTTAAAAAAAAATAAAAAACTTCGCGGACCGAACTGGGCCGAAGCCCAGCCGGCCCGGCAACGCCGCCGCCTCCGCTCGCGCGCGCCCCGTGCCCGAGCCGGAATACGACGGAGTCCGGGACGCCGCCGCCTCGTCGCCCCCTGCCCCAAGCCACCCTGCCCCAGCCCCCCCCTTAAATAGCCGCCGCCCCGACCCCCCTGGAGCCCCAAGCCGCCACCGCCGCTGCCCTGCCGCGCCGCCGAACCGCCGCACCCCGCCGCGCCGCCGCGCTCGCCGCGCCGCCGCCGCCCGCCTCCCGAGCGCCGCCGCCGCTGCAGCCTCGCCGCCGCACGCCGCTCGCGCCGCCGCGCCGCACCCCGCCGTCCCGCCGGAGCCCCGCCGGAGGTAGCCGCCGCCGCCGTCGGTTTTCGTGAGAAAAACCGATCGGTTTTTGTTTAAACCCTAGATGCGTTTTTTTTTCGGTTCGTTCGGTTTTCCGTCGGTTTAGTTATTTAGCGAACGTTCGTCCGTACGTTCGTTTTAACGAACGGTTTTCACCGTTTAACCGCAGACAGCGAACGTTCGTTCGTTAGCCTGTTCGTTAGTTTTTCTTTTTCTCGGATTTTCCGCGATTATTTTCGATTGCGATTTCTGATCCAATTTTCGTTTTAGTATAACTTTTCGCTCGTTTGTCGGAATCAGGCGATTCAAGCGCCTAGATCTTCGTCTCGAAGCCCTCTTTCTGTTTAACCAACTTAAACAAGTTTTTGCTACTGTAAAATTTGACTTTAGTCCAGATTAGTAATCGAAGCGTGTTTCTTTCGCAGTTTGAGTTTCGTTGCTCCGTTTGATTTGATCCTTTTTGCAAACCAGAGTTCTTCAGTTGAACTTTCTGGTTAGGTCTTCTCATTTGGGTTTTACCCGCGCATCTTCGCTTGATTGCTTATGTATGCTATTGTTTGTTTGCGATAGAGTTCCCGGAGTGCGAAGCGTGCTACTACGAGTCCCTAGGTTTTGCGGATCGTCAGCAAGGCAAGTAACACATTGATCATACTTCTTCGTTACCCAGTTTTTATGCATTAGTTTCGACCCTCAAATATTGCATGATTAGGATGTGATTAACTTGTGGGTACTGGGAAGTAGATGATGAGGTAGAACCTATTGTCCTTTTTAATAACAAACCCTTGGGAGTTACTTCTACGCTATGCTTATGTTGCCATGCTATGCTCGTAGACGTGGATTGGGTTTTGAGTGTATCCATGACAGATGTGAGATTTTTAATTAATGGTTCAACTTAAGGTGGCAACTTTAATACACATCTGGGTGGATTGCTTGTTTGGGCACCTGGGGATATACCAGTGTTGTCCTAGGAGATCCCGGGGATATACCGTGTGATCCTCCTACGGTCCACCACCCAGGCTCAAAGGGATCATAAGATTATTCATGCTAGAAACTTCCGTGTGCAGCCACAAGCTATTATGGGCTCTAGCATAGTTGAGTATGTTACATGACCTCTTTCAGTGGTAGGCTAGCAGATGTAGGGGAAAGTAGGTGTAACTGTCTACCCAGAGTAAAGAGTAAATGTTTCTGAAAGACTGTGTCTCGGTCATCCGTTTCTCAAACACCATGTAGTGCGAGAAATCCAACGGAGGAGATCGAGTCTTGTGGGGAAAAGTGCACAAACCTCTGCAGAGTGTACAAACTAATCATGATTAGCCGTGTCCCCGGTTATGGACATCTTGAGTATCTGGTTCTTGGATCATCATATTGAATCCCATCACTCTAAATAAATTTGTTGGGATTAATGATTACTTTTTAATTGGGGTTGAGAGGGGGCTTTACCTTCTCAATGTTCAACCACCACCATGATAGTTAAAAAAAAATATTCCTTTGTTGTAGGGAAAAATTGGCTTTTCGCAAAACAGTATAACCCTAGAGCTTTCCACCAGCCAAATATGCATGTAGTATTAGCAATTATTCTGTTCATTGCTCTACTGTGTTATATTGCCAGCATATTCCATGTGCTGACCCGTTTCGGGCTGCAACGTGTCATGTTGCAGACTTTTCAGACGGAGAGTAAGGTGTGCTAGGTCGTTGTCGTGCACTCAGCTATGCCGTTGGAGTTGATGGACTCACCTTATCTTCCAAGCCTTCCGCTGTTATCTTATTTAGATGGCCTTAAGCCATATTTATTGTAATCAGTTCTCTTTTGAGACATTCGATGTAATAAGTGTGTGATTGCACTCTGTTATAAATCCTTCGAGTACTGTGTGTGTCAGCATTACCGATCCAGGGATGACACTTGAACACAGAGATTCGATCCATTCGGGTCGGGTCGCTACATTAGTGTAGATAAGTCATATTGCGAATTGTAGTGTTAATTTGTCTGTGGTGGCATTTTAGCGGATAGTTAGTGTAGCGGGTAATAATTGTGTTTGTTATGATTAATGAGAAGATGACAATGTCTGACAGGTGAAAATGTCTGAATCAGTAAATTTGACTGTTTACTACAGCACTGGTAATGTTTGATATAATGAGTTGGGGGTTGATCTTAGCGAGTTTAAAAATGGCGTCATGACACTAGCAGACCCGGACAGACTGGACATTAGACAGTTGAAGTACTGGTTGACAACTAGTTTCGGGCTGGATCCTCAAGTATGTTCCGTCAGTATTCATGCATTGTGGACAAAATCCTGTAAAAATGTCAAGTGGGAGTTGATGCCGATAGATAGGAGCCAACATTGGTTGACCCTGTTAAGACATTGCCGACACCGAAGAATCCACCCATATGCCCTTGTGCAACCTGTGGCGATGGAGGAGAATATCGTACAACTCCACAGGGGGTATGAACCCGGCCAGGGCAGTCAAGTGGCTAACGAGATTGATTTATCCGGGTCACAGCCACCCGATGTGGATGCTAGCCAACCCGAGAAAGAGTCGGACTATGTGCCACACAATGTTTGTGGTCATGATACTGGGCAAAGTAGCCAGTCGACAATATTACCTGGTTCTGGTTTTGCTGATGGGGATGAGGAAGGGGATGAAATGCAGAGGGTGATGGAGGAAGAGGACGAGGATGGATTGGCGGATGATACGTCTCCAACGTATCTATAATTTATGAAGTATTCATGCCATGTTTACAACAATTTTATATGGTTTTGGTGTGATTTGGATGGAACTAACCCAGACTGACATTGTTTTTAGCAGAACTACCGTGGTGTTGTTTTTTGTGCAGAAATAAAAGTTCTCCAAATGCAACGAAAATTTTTGACGATTTTTTGGAACAAAAGAGGCACTAGAAGCTTCATGGGAGGGCCAGAAGACCCACGAGGTGGGCACAACCCACCAGGGCACGCCAAAGGGGCCTGGCTTGCCCCGGTGGGTTGTGCTCACCTCGAGGCCCATCTTCGCGTGATTCCAACGCTGAAAAATTCTATAAATAGAGAAACCATCAGAAATAATCCTACATCAGAAGTTCCGCCGCCGCAAGCCTCTGTAGCCATGAAAAACCAATCTAGACCCCGTTCCGGCACCTTGCCGGAGGGGGAAATCATAACCGGTGGCCATCTTCATCATCTCGGCGGCCACCATGATGAGGAGGGAGTAGTCCACCCTCGGGGCTGAGGGTTTGTACCAGTAGCTATGTGTTTAATCTCTCTCTCTCTCGTGTTCTTGGGATGGCACGATCTTGATGTATCGCGGGCTTTGTTAATATAGTTGGATCATATGGTGTTTTCCCCTATCTTTCTTGTTGTGATGAATTGAGTTTTCCCTTTGAGATTTTGTTTTTATCGGATTGAATACTTTTATGGATTTGAGAGCACTTGATGTATGTCTTGCTATGAATACCCGTGGTGACAATGGGGTATCATATTGATTCACTTGATATGTGTTTTGGCACTCAACTAGCGGATTCCTGAGGTGACATTGGGGTAATCTATGCATAGGGGTTGATGCATGTTCTCGTATTTGTTTCTCCGGTAGAAATCTTGGGGCACTCTTTGAGGTTCTTTGTGCTGGATTGAGTATTATGAATCTGAAATTGTTTGATGCATATCGTATAATCAACTCACGGATACTCGCGGTGACATTGGAGTATCTAGGTGACATTAGAGTTGGTTGATGTGTATCATATGGTGTTATTTTAGTACGAACTCTTGGATAGATCGATCGGAAAGGATAACTTGCTGTTATTTTAGTACGAACTCTTAGATAGATTGATCGGAAAGTATAACTTTGAGGTAGTTTCGTACTCTACAAACAATTTCTTCTTATGTTCTCCACTAGATAGGAACTTTGGAGTGATTCTTCATTGCACGTTGAGGGATGGTTATATGATCCAATTATATTAGCATTGTTGAGAGATTGCACTAGTGAAAGTACAGACCCTAGGCCTCATTTTCAAGCATTGCAATACCGTTTGTGCTCCGTTTTATCAATTGCTACCGTGTTTTTTATTGTTCCTATTACAAAAATCTATATCTACTATCATTACTACGCTTGTATCACCATATCTTCGCCGAACTAGTGCACCTATACAAATTACCATTGTATTTGGTGTGTTGGGGACACAAGACACTTTTTATTATTTGGTTGCAGGGTTGTTTGAGAGAGACCATCTTCATCCTACGCCTCCCACAGATTGATAAACCTTAGGTCATCAACTTGAGGGAAAATTGCTACTGTCCTACAAAACTCTGCGCTTGGAGGCCCAACATGAGTCTACAAGAATAAAGTTGCATAGTAGACATCAAGCTCTTTTCTGGCGCCGTTGCCGGGGAGGTGAGTGCATGAAGGTTTATCTTTAGATCTTGCAATTGAATATTTTAGTTTCTTATTTTATCACTAGTTTGGTTTATAAAAAGAAAACTAAAAAAAATGGAATTGAGGTGGCCTCATATTATTCGTCTTTATCATGTCTTTCTTGAAAATGATGGAAAGGAAAATTGTGCTCAATTGATAGAAGAAGAATTCAATAAAATGTTTGGCATAAATGATGAGCATGATTTCAATTTTGTTAGTATGAATTCTTTTAATATCCATGATAGTAGTGATATGCAAAGCCATAAGCTTGGGGATGCTATGTTTGATGAAGATGATATTTTTAGTCCCCCAAGTTTTGTTGAGAATATTTACTATGATGAAAGTATGCCTCCTATTTATGATGATTATGTTGATGAAAGTGGATTTGGAGAGGTCATGACTTTATTTAATGATGAATCCACTATTTTGGAAGAGATTTCAATTGATTATGAGAACAAAGTTGCTATCTATGATGATTATGGTGATGACATGTATGCTATATTGAATAATGATAACCATGAAACTTGTCATCGATTTTAATTTCCAATCACATGATAGTTATTTTGTTGAGTTTGCTCCCACCACTATTCATGAGAATAAATTTGCTTATGTGGAGAGTAAGAAAATTTCTATGCTTGTGGATCATGAAAAGAATGATTTATGTGATAGTTATATTTTTGAATTCATTCATGATGCTACTGAAAATTATTATGACAGAGGAACATGTGCTTCTACATATTTCAATAATATCAAGTTTCCTCTCTTTATGTTGAAAGTTTTGAAGTTGCACTTGTTTTGCCTTCCTATACTAGTTGATTCTTGTTCCCATAAATTGTTTGCTCACAAAATACCTATGCATAGTAAGTGGGTTAGACTTAAATGTGCTAGTCATGTGCTTCATGATGCTCTCTTTGTGTTTCAATTCTTTACTTTTATGCGAGCATCATCGAAATCATTATGCCTAGCTAAAAGGCATTAAAGAAAAAGCTTGTTGAGAGAAAACCCAACATTTACCCCTACTGTTTTTGTGTGTTCATATGATTAGGATACTGTAGTAATCATGTTTTATAGCTTTTATTTCAATAAAGTGCCAAGTAAAGCCTTTGGGATAGTGTGGATGATAGTTGACTTGATTCTGTGCAAAAACATAAACTTTTGCGCCTAGTAACAGAAATGTTTAAATTCACTGGAGCGTCCAAAAACTCTGAATTTTTTACAGTTGTTGTGTATACAAATTTTCTACGTTTTACTAAATTTTCAGAATTTTTGGAGTTGTAGAAGTATGATTAAAATTCAGATCTTTACATACGGTTCTGTTTTTGACAGATTCTATTTTCAATGCATAGTTCGCTTGTTTTATGGTTTCTATGGCTTATATTGCTTAATATAAATTGTGGAAATTGTAGGGTACAGTAGGAATTGTGTGATAAAAATTATGAATCTTATATTTACAGTACCAAAGTGAATGATTTGTCTTTATCATACTAACCCATCTCACGAAGTTCCGTTAAGTTTTGTGTGATTGAAGTTTTCAATTTTTGTGTGAGATCTCGATATGAGGAGAATAAGGAGTGACAAGACCCTAAGCTTGGGGATTCCCAAGTCACCCCAAGGTAATATTCAAGGAAGATCCAAGCAACTAAGCTTGGGGATGCCCCATAAGGCATCCCCTCTTTCATCTCCAACATTATTGGTAACCTCACTTGGAGCTACATTTTCATTCGTCACATGATACGTGTTTTGCTTGGAGCATCATTTTCTTTTATTAGGATTTGCTTACTGTTATTTGGAATAATGTTTTATATCTTTTACTTCAATAAAAATGTCAAGTATAGCCTTTTCCATGCTTATTTTGCAACTCTATGTGTTGCTGTTTGAAAACAAAAAGTTGCACGCTATTGCATGAATTCTTGAGAAAAGTAAGAATGTGATAAAACGTTGAATTTTTTTGCACAATAAGGCATAATAAATTTTATACATTTTGTTTAATTTTCAGAATTTTTGGAGTTAGGGAAGTGTGAGTAAAATTGCACTCTTTACAGACTGTACTGTTTAGACAGATTGCTGTTATGTTTGCATTGTTTGCATATGTTTGCTTGTTTAATGATTCTATTTGAGTATAGGACTATTAAATATGCAGAGGCATTTAGCATGCAATGTTAAATACTCCCTCCGTCCGGGAATACTTGTCCTAGAAATGGTTGTATCTAGACTTATTTTAGTTATAGATACATCCATTTTATCCATTTCTAGGACAAGTATTTCCGGACGGAGGGAGTAATAATTTTAGTGATTTGCTACAGTAGAGAATAATAAGGTTTTTGCATTGATTTATACTAACTTATCTCACGAGTTCTTGTTGAGTTTTGTGTGGATGAAATTTTTAAGATTTAGGGGAACCGTGATATAAAAGGAATTAAGGAGACACAAAAGCTCAAGCTTGGGGATGCCCAAGGCATCCCAAGATAATATTCCAAGAAGTCTCAAGCATCTAAGCTTGGGGATGCCCCGGTAGGCATCCCACCTTTCTTCATCAACAATTATCGGTTAGCCTCGGTTGAGCCTAAGTTTTTGCTTCTTCACATGATGTGTGCTATTCTTGGAATGTCATTTTTTTTGCTTGCTGTTTTAATAAGACACTTAGATCTGAAAGTTTTTAAATAAAAGAGAGTCCTCAAATAGCTACCCATTTACATAACTACTCGCTTGATCTTCACTTATATCTTTTTGGGGTAGTTTGTGATTTACTCTTGTGCTTCACTTATATCCTATGAGTAAATTGTTGAATGAATTGAATATCATAAAGTTGAAATTATATGTGCTTCACATGCTTGTATCATGCCTAGTAGTAGCTTCACATTGGGTTTAGAAAGTGAAATCTATTGAAGCTTGACAATCACAATATTGGTCATACAAGCAATTCATGAATGATTAGTATAAGGAAGAGAACTTTCACATACAAATATATTATCTTGGACATCTTCTATGATTATGAATACCCATTAATTATTTTCAAACTTGAGCAAATTAGTTGAAGTTGGACAAGGAAGACAACGTAATGAATTATGGATGTGTATATTTGCATAGAAGTTATATTGTTATGGATCCTCCAACATGTGGTGTTTGCTTAGGATCTTTTGCTAGCCAAAAATTTGTACTAAGTGGAGATACTACTTGTGCATCCAAAAACCCTTAAACCCAGTTTCTTGCCATGAGTGTCCACCATACCTACCTATGGATTGAATAAGATCCTTCAAGTAAGTTGTCATCGGTGCATAAAGCAATAAAAATTGCTCCTAAACATGTTTGATCTTTTATTGTAAGGGAAAATTGTGCGTTGTACGAACTTGTGATGGCAAAGTAATAAAAGCGACGGAATGCATAATAAAGGTTGCTATCATAAGGGGCAATATAATGTGACGTTCCTTTGCATTAAGAGTTTGGGCATCCAAAAACAAAAAGCGCATGACAACCTCTGCTTCCCTCTGCGAAGGGCCTATCTTTTATTTTTCAGTATTTACTTTTATGCAAAGAGTCAATAGTATGAATTCTCATTTCAACCTCAACTATTCTCTAGTTGGCAAGCATCATGTGGTGGGGAAAGATCTAGGCACATATGACCAGTCAAATATATTTGATCATGAATTATTATTGTTGACAATTATCTCTATGATAAATGAGTTGGGACGCGAAACATTAAGCCCCTATCTTTCTCTGTGTTCGATGGATGTCATTTGTTCTAAGAATATGCTTTGAGTACTAGCAATCATAGAAGACTATACGATGATTGAGTATGTGGAGCTCTTACTTAGACTTTGTTGAATAAGTTGAATTGCAATTGTTTCATGACTAAGAATATAGGTTGTTGAGTTTCAAGAGAATTCATTGTTTGAACCTTAACATGTGAATTGGTTGCTACTTTAACATGAGAAGTTTTATGAGAAAGAATTGCTGTTATGATGCTAGGAAAAGTGATTGAAATTATCATTGATCAAACTTATGCACTCTGCTAGCACTCACACTTCATAAATTATTTCTTTTATCATTTACCTACTCAAGGACAAGTAGGAAATAAGCTTGGGGATGCTGAGACGTCTCCAACGTATCTATAATTTATGAAGTATTCATGCCATGTTGACAACAATTTTATATGGTTTTGGTATGATTTTGATGGAACTAACCCAGACTGACGCTGTTTTCAGCAGAACTACCATGGTGTTGTTTTTTGTGCAGAAATAAAAGTTCTCCAAATGCAACGAAACTTTTTGACGATTTTTTTGGAACAAAAGAGGCACTAGAAGCTTCGTGGGAGGGCCAGAAGACCCACGAGGTGGGCACAACCCACCAGGGCGCGCCAAAGGGGCCTGGTTTGCCCCAGTGGGTTGTGCTCACCTCGAGGCCCATCTTCGCGTGATTCCAATGCTGAAAAATCTTATAAATAGACAAACAATCAGAAATAACCCTAGATCAGAAGTTCCGCCGTTGCAAGCCTCTGTAGCCATGAAAAACCAATCTAGACCCCGTTCCGGCACCTTGCCGGAGGGGGAAATCATCACTGGTGGCCATCTTCATCATCCCGGCGGCCACCATGATGAGGAGGGAGTAGTCCACCCTCGGGGCTGAGGGTTTGTACCAGTAGCTATGTGTTTAATCTCTCTCTCTCTCTCGTGTTCATGAATGGCACGATCTTGATGTATCGCGGGCTTTGTGAATATAGTTGGATCATATGGTGTTTTCCCCTCTCTATCTTGTTGTGATGAATTGAGTTTTCCCTTTGAGATTTCGTTTTTATCGGATTGAATACTTTTATGGATTTGAGAGCACTTGATGTATGTCTTGCTATGAATACCTGTGGTGACAATGGGGTATCATATTGATTCACTTGATATGTGTTTTGGCATCAACTAGCGGATTCCCGAGGTGACATTGGGGTAATCTATGCATAGGGGTTGATGCATGTTCTCCTCTTTGTTTCTCCGGTAGAAATCTTGGGGCACTCTTTGAGGTTCTTTGTGTTGAATTGAGTATTATGAATTTGAAATTGTTTGATGCATATCGTATAATCAACTCACGGATACTCGCGGTGACATTGGAGTATCTAGGTGACATTAGAGTTGGTTGATGTGTATCATATGGTGTTATTTTAGTATGAACTATTGGATAGATCAATCGGAAAGGATAACTTGGTGTTATTTTAGTATGAACTCTTAGATAGATCGATCGGAAAGTATAACTTTGAGGTGGTTTCGTACCCTACAAACAATTTCTTCTTATGTTCTCCGCTAGATAGGAACTTTGGAGTGATTCTTCATCGCACGTTGAGGGATGGTTATATGATCCAATTATATTAGCATTGTTGAGAGATTGCACTAGTGAAAGTACGGACCCTAGGCCTCATTTTCAAGCATTGCAATACCGTTCGTGCTCCGTTTTTATCAATTGCTAGCTTGCTGTTTTTTATTGTTCCTATTACAAAAATCAATATCTACTATCATTACTACGCTTGTATCACCATCTCTTTGCCGAACTAGTGCACCTATACAAATTACCATTGTATTTGGTGTGTTGGGGACACAAGAGACTTTTTATTATTTGGTTGCAGGGTTGTTTGAGAGAGACCATCTTCATCCTACGCCTCCCACAGATTGATAAACCTTAGGTCATCCACTTGAGGGAAAATTGCTACTGTCCTACAAAACTCTATGCTTGGAGGCCCGACACGAGCCTACAAGAATAAAGTTGCGTAGTAGACATCAGCGGAGGATCTGGATTCTAAAAATTTCGAGGATGAAGTGGAGGTACCGATTCCTTCTACATGGGATCAGGTTATATCCACTGGCCTTAAGGTCAACGATGGCCATGAGACTCCATGGCAGTATAATCTGAACCTTGTCCAGATAGGGGCTATGTTTGATACAAAGAAAAAATTGAAGTATGTGGTGATAAAGTGGGCTATGTCTACGCAGAGAGTTTTTCGGAAACACATATCAAGTCCAACAAACTATACCGTGAAATGTGCTGAAACAGGTTTTCTTGGGAAGGTGCACGGGCATGTGCCGAAGTATGACATCCACTGGGTTGTCACCGATGTCGTCCCACATAATTGTGTGAGGAAAAACCTTCTTGTGAATCATCCAAATCTGACTTTAACTCTCATTGCGCAACTCATGTATACTGAGATAGTAGAGAAGAAAGATATGAAAGCAAAACACATCCAGACAGCAGTGAAGGTCAGATGGAATTATGTCATTCCTTATGGGAAGGCTTGGAGGGCTAAGCAGAAAGCTATGGAGGAAAGGTTTGGGATGTTCTTCGACTCATATGATAATGTTGCCCATCTCCTTGACATATTGAAGGAGAGGAATCCCGGCACTTATGTGAACGTACAACACACGAGGTTGCCGAGTGTACCAGATTTCAAGGTGTTGAAACAAGTATTCTTCTCTTTCGCTATGTGCATCGAAGCTTTCCGGCATTGTCCTCCTGTTATGTTTGTGGATGGTACATTCCTGATCGGTCAGTAAAAGGGCAAATCCTTACTGCTATTGGTGTGGACGGGAACAATCAAATCATCCCACTTGCCATGGAATTTGTGGAGGGTGAGAACTTTTCGAGCTGGGTATGGTTCTTCCGGCAATTGAAAATTGCCATCGTGCAGGACCGACCAAACGTGTGTGTCATTCACGACAGACATGCTGGTATATTGAAGGCCGTGAAGACTCGAAGGAATCCAACAGCTGACGAACCAACACCTTGGAGGGACTTGCAGAGCCGGTGGTGCATGCGCCATCTTGGGGCTAATTTTTTCTCATAGTTCAAGAACAAGCGGTTGATGAACTTGTTCAAAAAATTATGCAAGCAGAACCAGCAATGCAAATACGGATTTATTTGGTCAAAACTAGATGAGTTTACTAAGAAGCAGGTCTGTGCGAGGAAGAAAATGGAACAAGATCAGGTTAAATTAGCAGCACTCATCGCAGAGCTAGAGGAGCCAGTAGGTCTTTGTGACTTGCCAGCAATTGACCCTCCTAATACTACGAGAAAGAAGGGGAGGGCAATAAAGAATTTTTTGAGTGGATAGAGAAAGAGCCTCCAGTGAATTGGTCTTTGCTGCATGACACCCATGGAGCTAGGTATGGCCACATGACAACCAATCTTGCAGAGGTGTATAATTTTGTACTCAGAGGGAATAGAGCATTGCCACTCACAACTATTGTGGAGGCTGTATTCCATGGCACTTTGAGATATTTCAGAGAAAGGCACGAGTTAGCAAGGAAGCATATTGCAGATAATCACAACACACCTTATTGTAGCCGTGTCATGGAGTACATGGCAAAGAAGATAGAGAAAGCAAAGAAGCACACTGTCGGACTCATAGGTAATCAGGAAAGGAGGTACGAGGTTCAGCTTCCTACCGATGGTTTTGGTTCTACAAATGAGGTGAAGAAGCACGAGGTAAAAATTGGAACGGAATTTTATCCAACGTGTGAGTGTACATGCAACAAACTGAAGTTGTTGCACCTACCTTGCTCACATGTGTTGGCTGCCTGTGGCCAGATTGAGTTGGACGCTATCTCCTTCATATCCCCATACTTTTTAAAAGAGGCAGTACTCAACACATGGATAGGTGAGATGACAGGGTTTAGAGTCGTCGGCAATTTCAACAAGGTAAACGACAGTGAGAGAGTATACATCCTGGATCCAGAACTTCACCGAACAAGTAGGGGCAGACGAAAGGCCCGTCGCATCCGAAATGATATGGACCAATCTGAAGCTGGTGGAGCAACCAGGCAATGTTTGTTATGCGCGGCTTATGGGCATAGGATGAAATATTGTCCCGACCTGAACAAAGATGGTGCTTCCACATCGACGAGTGCTTCCACATCAACAACTGCGACAACAGGAGCAAGAGGCGGACGTGGTCGTGGCAGTCGAGGCCGAAGGGGCGGACGAGGAAGAAATAACTTAACTCACAAGCTATATAATGTGTCGTACTATGTTTTTATTCGTAATATGTTGGACTATGTTTTAATTTGTAATATGTCTGGACTATGTTTTAATTTGTAATATGTTGGACTATGTTTTAATTTGTAATATGTCTGGACTATGTTTTAATTTGTAATATGTCTGAACTATGCTTTACTTTGTAATATGTTTGTACTATGTTTTATTTGCACCTGAGATTTGTTGTTCGAATTGCAGATATGTCGTCGTATCCGTTGCTTAATGGTAATATCGATAGAGGGCACTGGGCCGCCCTTATGGAAGCGGGCAAGAACTTAGACGTGTTGGTCACTCGCACCCAAAGTGTAACTAGATGATGCACCCTTTATCGGTTAATAGGTATGTGTGCATATAATGGAATCCATATAATGACTTACTATGTTTGACATACTTTTGATAGCCGCTAACAGTATGCTACATTCTCTTTATTTTGTAGGTTAAGTTGGGCTAGACTTCTACCCTTGGCACGGCTGGTTGAGGGTACACTGGATGAGTGGGTTTATGGTCCGGACTTAGATGAGGCAGGTGAACCAATGCAGTTACGCAAGAGGCAAGTGAAACGTTTCTCTTACGACAAGTCACTCCTTACCTGCTTAGTAGATAGATGGAGACCAGAGACACATACGTTTCACTTTCCCTGGGGAGAGATGGCGCCTACTTTACAGGATGTGTCTTACTTGTTGGGATTACCTCTGGCCGGTGCTGCCATAGGTCCTTTAGAGGCAGAACCTGGTTGGCTAGCATCGATGTAGACCCGTTTTTTGGCTGTGGTGCCAACTGCTACGGGCATAGACAACGATCCTCATGGGCCTCTTTTTAGATGGTTGAGCCAGTTTCAGGTAACCTTCACGGCCACTTAAACAAATGTTGTTTTTATAGTTGCCCGATGTTCATACAATCATTTCATTTCTATGTAGATTGTCTTGTTAGGATATCCCGATGTTCAGTTGTTAGAGGCACAGATTGACCGATCCCTGGAGGCATATATTCTTTGGCTGTTCGGCAAGACGATGTTCATGGAGAACCACGTGACCACTGTCGATGCATGGCTCATCGGTATTGCACGAGAGATAGCTGACACACGTTGCCCTAGGGACATTCTGCAGAGGAGTTTTGGTTCTGCTGTGTTAGCAGCTACGTACAGAGGCCTGTGCAAAGCTTGCTTGTTGAAGTCTAGAAAATCAGGTCTTGTTGGATGTCCATTATTGTTGCAGCTCTGGTCATACAAGAGATTCCCTATTGGATGATCCTATGTCTATGTTGATAAACCTTTTGGTTTGGAGGACATAGCTGGGGCTTATGTGCCTTCTATCGGCGACTTACCTACTATAGGATCTGTTTGGGCACGGAGAGAGGTACTTTCATATTAAGTAACAATTAATTCAATTATTTCTTGCCATTCAATAGTATTACTAATGCTTATTTGTTGTCATGCACAGAGACAGTTTGCGCATAGCCAGGTGAGGGGCTACTACCCGTCCTTCACGGCGCAGTTTGATAGTTTGCACGAGGATCAAGTTATCTGGGAGCCATACTCGCATCAGGCTATATTATCCAGGTGCCCAGTTGGGATTTCTGGATTGTGCACTAGAGATCGACACTATTGGATGACCAAGGCCAAGTTGGTGTTCGACGTGATAGTTGAGGAGATGGCTCTTCATAGGGTGATGAGACAGTTCGGTCTATGTCAAGAGCCTGACATTCCAGTTATTCCACACTTACCAGAACACATGCACAAGTAAGTAGTAATACTATTTTAGTTCTTAGCTCTGCATTCAGAATATACCTAATCATGTAACGCGCATGTCAATCTCAGGCACAATCGCGTAGGAGGAAACAAGTGCATGGCTTATTGGCTTCAGAGCATTACCCCTTACGTTGACGAATGGACTACCGCGCTGTCGTGGTTTTATCACGATAGATGCCCTTGTGAAAGGACTTAGGTGTGGAGCCATCGCAACGTAGGTTAGCTTGAAGGGGTTGAACGGGATGAGAGACACGAGTTTACCCAGGTTCGGCCCCTCACCAACGAGGTAAAAGCCTACGTCCTGCTTTGTGTTGTATTGATTGAGTATCGATTACAAGGGAGCGGAATCGCTTAACCTAGCTATCGATTGATTGTAACTTGAGTTAACCTGCCACAGGGTCTCACCTTTATATACACAGGTCGAGGCCCTGGGCTCACAAGAGTCCAAGTCTGATCATACAACGTGACCGACCCGGGTTCTAAGTCGCCTTGCCTTACTAGGCAAGTCATCGTTGGACGGCTTACAGCGTCGGGTCTTGCACCATCTTCTAGGCTTGGGCCCCCGGCGGCTCACCACGTAAGTCGCCCTCCGGGTTCTGTGTCTGGTTTCTTGGGCCTACTAGGGCCCTATCTCTGAGTCGCCAACCGTGTAACCTGGCCTCTCCTGGGCGGGTCACACTGTGGGGTTATATCCCCAACATTAGGCCCCAGATTGATTTGAACTTGTTCATGTCAATCTTTGTTGTTTCTGGTTGGCGAGTCTTCTTTGATTCCTTCCAACGCTTAACCATGAACGGATCCTTGTAACACGCCATGACGTCATGTGAAATAAATCCAGAAAAACTTATGACATCACAACGGATCTTTTTGCATTAACTAGCTGTCCGAGAATCGAGGCGCCTCCTCTGTTAAGATAATCATGACGCCTCCTTGATTTCTGCACATGCCTTTTCACTATTTCACCAGCTTTTCCTTATAAATAGGCACCGGGGGGGGGGGGGTATCCTTTTTCACTTTTACCCCCGTCGCCCCCTCTTCTTCTTCTTCCTCACATCGTCCGTCGTCACTGGTGTAACACCCCCAGTGGTTAGCTACAGTAAATCCCGTTTGATAATGCCATGTCATCATGATCAACAGTGCTTAAACATCATTCGGATACTATCTCTTTTCAAATTCAAATTCAAATGGAAATTTAAACTGAAAGTGAAAATAAAAGTTGTCCAAACCCTGGAACTAAAATGTTCATTAAATAGTATATAATCCAGAGACAATTCTAAAATTATATTCAACTTATACTAAATAAATTATGTGACTCTAACAACCACAAAACAGAGATATTTAATCCTTATTCTTTTATTTAAAATCAAAATAAAATCCACTTGTCTCCAAACAAATTTCTAGCAGTGACAAATATTGCACTGTAAATATTGGACTAAGTCACATATTTTGCAAAACTTATTTGGTGGCTAAACTAAATTGCAAAGCAGAAAATAAAATAGAAAACAAAAAAGAAAAACAGAAAAGGAGAAAAGAAGAAAAAGAAAAAGGCCTACACGGCTGGGCCTAAGTCAACCAGCCGGCCCAGCCCACCCCGCGCTTTCCCCTACCTCACTACTCACCCGCGCGCTCACTGTCGCCGCGCGCGCGCACGCCGCGCCTGGCCCCCCCTCGCCTCTGCTCGACACCGCGCGACCCCGCACCCGCCGTGAAGGGATAAGGGCAAGCCCTGGCCCCCCTGGCCTCCCTCTCCACTCCCTCTCTCTCTCCCCCTTCCCCGTAGCAGCCATGGCGCCGCCCCTATAAATCACGCGCCCACCGCGTTCCTCCCGCCTCGCTGCTGTGTCTTGGAGCACCGCCATGGACGACGCCTCTGGATCAGGATCGGGAGGCCACCACGGCGCCACACTCTTCTACTTCTTCCCCTACGGCCAACCGGCTCCGCCGCGTCGATTCGCCGCCTCTGCGCTCCTGAACTCCCCGACGAGCCTCCGTGAGCTCCTACGTGAGCTCCCTCTACTCCCCCCTCTCCGTTCGAGCTCCGTTTTGAGCTCTAGTAGCCACCGCCGTCGAGCCCGAGCTGAGCTCCGCCGCAGTCAGTGCCGCCGTCGCTGTAGTTGCTTTCGTGAGCAAGTGAGCACTCCGGCGTGCTCAGTACGCTGCTA
This sequence comes from Thinopyrum elongatum, assembly GCA_011799875.1. Taxonomy (NCBI): domain Eukaryota; kingdom Viridiplantae; phylum Streptophyta; class Magnoliopsida; order Poales; family Poaceae; genus Thinopyrum; species Thinopyrum elongatum. The sequence goes on along the minus strand of CM022298.1, from coordinate 411,100,915 downwards.
GGAGTTGAAGGTGAGCAGCCGCGTTTCCTCTCGTCGCCCTTTTGCCCGAACCCGAACGGTGACCGATTCCGGCGTCCGCCACGGTGGTCGCCGTCGACGCTGTAGCCCTCCCCGCGTCCAATCGAGGCCACCATCAAGTGCGGGATCGAGTGGGCATTCGAATGAGCCGCCCCGCGCTTTGAACCGTGGCCGGACGGCCGTTTCCGCGCGACGCCGCCATCTCTGGTGGTCGCCGGAGCGCGCGCCGGCGATGAACGCCGGTGAGCCGACGTGGCGCCGCTGGGGCCACCCCCAGGGTCACTGCCTGGTGGCCCCCAGGGCCCAACTGGCCCCGTTGACTGAAGTCAACGCTGACTGGGCAGCCCCAGTCATTGACCTGCGGGCCCCAGCGCCTAATTAACCCTAATTCAAATTTAAACTAATTGTAATTAGTATAAGACACTGACAGGTGGGTCCCGCTAGTTGATTAGGATTAGATTAGTTAATTTAACTCTGTTAATTAGTCCAGTCAATGACCAGTGGGACCCACTGGTCAGGTTTGACTGGTCAGCCCGTCTGTTGACTGCTGACGTCAGCATTACGTCAAGATGACGTCACCCTGTACTGTTTTGGATAATTCAAATATAAATAAATAAATAAATCCAGAAAATGATTAAAACTTTAGAAAATCATATAAAAATAACCGTAGCTCGGATCGAAAAACTTTGTACATGAAAGTTGCTCAGAACGACGAGACGAATCCGAATACGGGGTCCGTTCGTCTGTCACACGTCCCTAACTACCCGAACATGGAACCGTTCCCCTCGGTCATCTGTCTGACAAATGTCTGGAACCGGGAAAACATTCCCGGATGGATTCCCCCTTCCTCGGTGACGTGCAACCATATGTTAGGACACACCCGGCACTGCATATTGTCAAGTCGTGCATTGTGTTGCTCATGTTTGCTGTGTATTTATACTGTTTCCTCCCCATCTTCTCTCTTGTTAGACCCTGACGCAGTTCCCGGTACCGACGCAGCTCAGGAGCCCGATGCCACCGTTGACGACCTTGCCTTTGCCGCAGAGCAACCAGGCAAGCCCCCCCTTTGATCATCCCGATATCGCCCATTCTATTTTCTCATGCTTGCATTAGAATTGCTGCTACTACTGTTTTACCTATTCTGATGCATAGCCTGTTTATTGTAACATGCTATTGATACCTTACCTGCTTATCCTAAACTGCTTAGTATAGGCAGGGTAGAGACCCACTAGAGAACCCCACTTTGACCCAGTTGCCCCGCTGGATTATCAGAAGACCCGATCAACGGGATTGAAGACCAGGCCCCGGCACCGCACATCACCCCCTTAGTTGTAACGACACTGCAGCGTTACTATCGAGTGCCGAGGGTGATACCTCGTGTAGCACTTCTGATGTTAACTCTGTAGAGTAGCTATTCGGTCGTGGTCATCAAGGGTGATTCCTCCTTCACCACTTCCGGTAACGACGCTGTCGTGCAACACATCAAGTATGAACCCATCGAGGGTGATTCCTCCGAGTTCACCTTGACGGATACATCGAGTAGGAATCCAACGAGGGTGATACCTCGGATTCCCCTGATGTTATGGACACATGGATACTTGGACTTTACACTGTTACTTGGAAAGGCGGGTCGACCCTGAGGGGTACCCGCGTGAGCCTAAGTGGCGAGTGTTGTGGAGACGGGTTGACCTGGATGGTGCCCGAGTGATGAATACGAGGCGCGGCCGGGCATTCTTAGCCCTTGCAGCAAGTCCTCGAGACGGGGCGATGGGGTCACATCGATCGTGAGTCTCTGCTCGTTATCGCAAGCCCTTAGTCCACTAACGATTTGGATATTTGATCCGAGCAGGCCTCTGGCCTGATAGCACTAACCATCACGTGGGAAGAGTTATGGGCACTCTGCATCGTAGCATTAGCCGAAAGCTCTGTCAGACGTCCAGTTCAGCCTCGTGGCCGGGCCGGGCCAGTACCATCCAGGACTAAGGTGGTGCTCGTCCCGACCCTGCACACACCGACCCGGAGTGCACAGGGCGATGGCCCAAGACCCCTGAGCGCTTAGGATATAGACCGACGGGGACCTCTCTGCTGAGCTGTAGGTAGGGTTGCGGTGTATCGTTTGGCCGAGGCCGGGCGTGACCCAGAAAAGTGTGTCCGACCGGAGTTAAGCGAGCGTGGTGGGTAAGTTGGTGCACCCCTGCAGGGTAGAAAACATCTATCGATAGCCGGTCCTACGGTAAAGGACACTCGGAGTTGTATCCCGATCGATACAACTAGAATTGGATACTATGGCTCTAGGATTGCTTATCGCAGGGAGTCGAGAAGGGATCTCCGGACGAGGTTGATGACAGTATGGCTCTGGGATTGCTTTCTCGCAGGGAGTCAAGAAAGGATCTCTGGGTGAGATTGAGACTTAATGATACTGCTACATTATATCGTACTGTTCTACTCTCTTCCATTGCTGCAAGACCGCTGAACATGCTAGCCTTCGATAGGACTAGGCCTTCTCTCTATTCTGGCATTTCTGCAGCCCAGTCCACATATACAACCTTCCTTTGATAATGTTGCATATGTAGTCTAGATCCTTGCTTGCTGAGTACTTCGGATGAGTACTCACGGTTGCTTTGCTTTCTTTTTCCCCATATCCTTTTGGTGCAACCAGATGACGGAGCCCCTGAGACCGCTGCCCCGGTTGACGACTTCAGCTACCACTTCTACCTCGAGGGTGGCAACTACTACGAGCTGGCCGACGACTAGGAGTAGGTTCGGAGGGTCCCAGGCAGGAGGCCTGCGCCTTTCGATCGTAGTGTTTTATTTTGCCCCGCCTATCTAAAGGCATTTATGTTTCTCTTTTAATATCTGTACTCAGATATCTGATGCTTCCGTTGACGCTTGTATGCCATCGAGCTATGTATTCGAGCCCTCGAGGCCCCGGCTTGTAATATAAAGGTTGTATGACTTTATTTATGTTTTAGAGTTGTGTTGTGATATCTTCCCGTGAGTCCTTAGGCTTGATCGTGTGCATTTGCATGTATGATTAGTGCACGATTAAGTCGGGGGCGTCACAACTGGAGCTCCGCCGCCGCCGCTGAACCGCACTGACCATTCCGTGGAGGCCGCTGCATCACCCCGTTCGGACCAGTAATCTGCGGCGCCCATCCGCTCTTCTCCCAAATCATCAAGTAATGTCCTTCTTCTTTCTCAGATCCACATTAGGTCATGTCAGTTCTTGATAGTTCATCGGCGTTCATCCGAGTTCGTCCATGCTCTGCCTAGAAGTCGCACCTTAATCCAAAAACAAGACAGAAGTAGTGCGGTAGCAATTTTAGCCTTTATCTCATATCTTGGATAGATCCCTTCTTCCTGTGAATCAATACCAAGCTTACTAGTTCTTCTGCGGCCGTGTTCTAGGTTTAATAATTATGCCCCTTTTCTGAACTGCCGTAGATCTGTAATTGTAGCTGCAATCTGCAAAACCTGTTTGTCCAGCACTTAGCAAAATTTCAACAAACTTGGATCTGTAGGTAATTGACCCGCCCTTCATTGTTCGGGCGACTCAATAATGAAATTGTAACCAACCAAGGATTCCAAAGATTTGTTTAACCCGCCAACATGTTGCCGGCTTAGACTTTCATAACTTAACCCGCCATGTTCTCATAACCTGGTAATTATTCCACTCCATGGCTAGGGCGGCCCATAATTCCTTTAATGGTTCATCATAATATGTAGTCTTTTAACTGTAGCTTTCTCATCATCGTTGAATCATCATATAATCATTTAGGCAGCTTACCATAGTAATTTTAAACTGCCACATCCTTATTCTTTGGTCACAGCTTGTTACTCCGGCTCATCATGACTAAAGCACCCACCTCTTGTGACTGGATTGCCTCCAGAGTCACAGAGGACTCACTCAATGATTATGTGATCATGGGGGTTTTACCCGCCAAGGAGGTCATCCACTGGCGGGTTCCAGGCTTCGAATTTCCCCCTCAGCCCCAAGAGGGTGAAGTTGTGGTTTTCACGGACCACCTACTTCATGGCTTCCGCCCGGCTCAAAATTCTTCCAGGATGTTCCGCATTTCTATAATCTTCATCCACAAGATATTGGTCCCAACTCTGTTTCCAACGTATGCAACTTTCAAGTGTTCTGTGAAGTGTACCTTGGGGAAGAACCCTTTGTCGATCTGTTCAGAGACTATTTTTTATATCAACCGCCAGACTGAGATGTCAGATGGGCCCAGTCTTGAACTCGGAGGTGTTTCCATCCAAAGACGAAGAGACATAACTTTTCCTTCAGCCGCCCTGCCTAGTCATCCCAAAGACTGGAATTATACCTGGTTCTATTGTAGGGACACTTCCCCAGCTGGAGAGAACCCTTTGCCGGGTTTCTGTCCCTTCCGGCTCACCAACACCAGTTTGCTTCCAGGCCGATTGACTACTGCAGAGCGTGCCCCTTTTGCCTCCACCTTTTCAAAGGTAAGGGCTTTGATCGCCAATGGCCTAACTGGAATTGGTCTGGTCTACTGCTGGGTTGCATGGAGAATTCTGCCACTGAGCTGGTGCCCCGGCTTAATGTGCCAGTACACTGGTGACACAAAGGATCCGCAACGTTACAACCAAACTCGCCTAACCGACAAAGGGATCAATGACACGGTTAAGACGCTGCTTGGAGAATCTTTAGAGAACTGCAACAAAGTGGGTCTGAACCCTTTTTGCGCTCTTAACCCGGCTCCTCCTGTAAGTACTCAAAACACTTCACCTTGTTTATCTATATTTTGTGCTTCATACTCTTTCAACCATTACTTATGTTCATATGTATATAGGCTGACTCTCCTTTTTGGAAGAAGAAGGTAAATACTGCTCAACCCGCCAAGAAGACTAGGGCAGCTAAATCTCGTGGCACGAATCGCCGCAAGAAAGCAATAGCACAAGAGCTCTTTGAGCTAGATGAGTCGGAGGTAGAACTTGACTCCCTTGGCCTTTTCTTTATGCAACTTATTGAAGTTGATTCTTCTCAGGACGAGGTAGAGACAAGCCATGCCGACGCAGCAGAGGTAATTCCTGTCTCCTCCGACTCAGAACCTTTGCCAAGAAAGAAAACACGGCGGGTCATCCGGAAAGTAAGATTTTCTCATCCTCTTGCTCATTTGGACCCCAACTTTCTTTTGAAGAAACAGCAGCATGAATCAAGGTGTATGACCCGGAGTGATGGCACTGGAGATCTTGTGTCCGGCTTCCCAACACCCCAGCTCCTCGAAAGTGCCGTAATGAGGTGCCACATAGCCCGAATCTTTCCCTTCCAAAGGCCGGTCTTATTCGTCAACCTCTTAATCCTTCCGACTCAAATTATCAGCGGACGCCTCCGTCATCCGACGACTCTATTGGAACTCAAATGCCTGCTTTCAAGATTACCCATGGGTAAGTATTTTCATTTTCTCATAAATGGCTTGTAGTGATATACTCATGGACTCTTGCATTCTTGTCACAGAGGCGTAGCAAAGGCGGGCAAGAAACAAAAGGTGGGCGGTTCTTCAAAAGACCCCAAAGTTGTTGAGCCGGAGAGGCAGGCGCCAGTGGCCCCTGAGGCTTCGATCCAAAATCCTGAAGACCTTGCTAATTATCCGCAACCACAAACTGACGCTACAATATTTGAGCCAATGAATACTGAGATTGACCCGGTCGCCAGTCATGACCCGCCAAGTCCTAAGTCGCCGACTCCTACGAAGCCAACTGAAGAGATCCCTCCCGAGAAGAATTTTGATGATATTGCTGTCACTGGGACGGCTTATGCAGCGCCAGGAGCCTCAACTGTGCTAACAAAGCATAGTACCAAAGAAGAATCACCTTCCTTGGAGAAAGGCAAGGCCAAACTGGATCTGGAGAGCTATTCCTCCTTCAGTGCAGGTGATGTGTACGCGGGCTATTTGAGCAGCCTTCACACAAGCCGGGACATGGAGGCTGGGTTAGTCCAGTTGATGAAGCAGAAATATGAGGTATGAAGATATCGAACCCCTTTTTAACCTTGTGCATATACATATGTCCATACTAGCCCCCAAGTCTGAAGTATAGGAAAATTATTGAATATGCTTGAGACTTGTGAAATTTTCCAGAGTGTAGCCCCCAAGGGCTGGCTTAACTTTGATAAGATGAGCTGGGTCTTTAATGACTTTACAGAACCAAATATGTAGCCCCCAAGGGCCGGCTTAACTTGATAAGATGAGCCGGGTCATAATAGAGTTTGAAATGACCTACATTAGCCCCCAAGTGCCAAGTATATTGCTTGCAATGTGCTTGGGGCTTGATTAACTATATCACAAAAACTTGCTCTTTGTATTGTAACCATTGCCTCAATATTGTATTTTAGGAGGCGTTCAACGTGAAAGAGTCGTAGCTTAGCGATTTAAAGAAGAATATAGAACAGAAGCAAGCAGAAACTTCCAAGGCCGAGTCAAAGCTGAAAACTTCATTGGAAGAAATTGAAAAAATTAAGGCGTGTTTTGATGCTGAAAGAACCGCCTGGGTGAAAGAACATGTGGTGCCCCCATGTGTGGTTTTGATAATTGATGACATTCTCTATGGACTAATGGTTGCATTGAGTTATATTTGAAGGATTTGTCCATAGGCATTTCTTGAAGTCCATGTGTTGGTTTCAAGGAGTTTTTAGGTTGACCAAGGTGCTATTAAGGAATTATCCAAAGATTGGTCATGTGAGTGTTGAGCTTATTACAAGCATGTCTTGTAGAAGAAGATTGTGTGATCATTCATGTTTACCTTCAAGACATCATCCAAATGAAGAGAGTTGGAAAGATTCAATGTTGATCAAGACTAAGAACAGAGAGTGATTCAAGTTGATCAACACACAAAGCTTAGAAGATGTACCGAGTGGGATCATGTGATCCCACGGTATGGTAAGTATTGTCCATTACGCGTTGTGTACTAACCCATGGTCTATGTGAGAGTCTATGTGGGGTTAGGTATGTGTCCATGGGCTTGCGTCAAGAGGAATATATCATACAACCCATGGAGAGGATGACATCAAGTGGTGATCGTCATCAAGATTGCCGTTGTGCAAGTTCAAGTGGAGCATCACGAAGAGATCAAGTGCTAGAAGCTTGCCGTCCATTGTGGTGACAATGGACTTGTGAAGATGTGCGGAAGAGTGGCTCACCCATAGTGGTTTATGGGGGAGCAATCAACTGGTCTTCATCAACCCAACGCAATCAAGAAAGGTGGTCCATCTTGAGGAGGACAAGATCGCCATCATCTAGCTCAAGTGGATTATGCGCAAGGCAAAGGTTTGCCCTTGATAGATTTATGTTTTATCGGTCTCATGGTGGTAGTTGAGAGACCGGGTTATAGGATCAGTTGCCATACTATCAAGGGGGGCTCTCGATGAGTAGCTTGATCGTATCGTTCGTAGAGAGCTCAAACCTTTGCATCCTTCCATCATCTTTCTTGGTTTTTGTTTGGTGTTTCTCTTTGTGAGTTTTAGAGCTTGGTCATCTTCATGACAAGCTCGTGTTCATCGAAAACGGAGTTCACATGCATCTTCTATGATGTTTTCGATGTTGGAGGTTACGCCGGTTCTTCTCTGTTGGAGGGTTCACTCCTCTATATGCTAGGCATACCTCCCTTACCTCTTCTTACTATAACCAGTCGCTATTGGATAGTATTTGTCGTTATCTATCCAACAAGCTTGAGTTTGCTCATTTCGGAGCTCATTTGCAGAAGTTATGGCAGTTCTAGTTTTATTGTATCCTTCTGTTGTCTTGAGCTGAGTTGTGGAAGGCAGCAGGCGGTTGTAGTACTGTGACTTGCGGTAGTACCGCTACCCCTAGCGGTAGTACCACAGTAGCCAGCGGTAGTACCACTCCTAGGAGCGGTAGTACCGCTGCTATTGTCGCGGTACTACCGCGCCTGCTGGGAATCTGGCCTCCGGGCTGGGCTCCGCGGTAGTAGGAGCGGAAGTAATTTTTTACTACCGCCCCAGCGCGGTAGTACCGCATTTACTTCCCCTGCTACTACTGTTCCGGCTTTTTACTCAAATCTAGCTCCAGCGGATGTAGACCAGCAGTAATTTTTTACATCCGTGGACGCGCGTTAGTACCGCTATCCCTAGCGGTAGTTCCGCTGCCTCACTGCGTATACTGCCGTGTGCTGCACCTGTGTGGCCGTTGTATACTACCCCCGCGGTTATACCACAAGGGCAGGTGGAAGTACTGCTCCGGCAGTACTACCGCCTTGTTGCCCCGTTGCAGTAGTGTTTCATTTGGCTACTGCCGCCCTAGCGGTAGTACCACTCCTTGGAGCGGTAGTACCGCTCGGTGCGGGCTGTGAGCATAACGGTTGGATTTTTCCTCTCCTATAAAAGGGGGTCTTCTTCCCCATTGAACCTTATCCCTTAAGCTCGTGTTCCTCCCCCATTGTTGACCTTCTTTGAGCTTGCTATCTCTCAATCCCTCCATGGATTCTTGCTAGTTTTTGGGAGAAAAGAGAGAGGAGATCTAGATCCACATTTCCACCAATCACTTTCTCTTCTATGTGAGGGGAACCCCTTGGATCTAGATCTTGGAGTTCTTGGTGTTCTCCTTCTTGTTCTTCCTCTCATTTTCCTCCCTAGCATTAGTTGCTTTGGTGGGATTTGGGAGAGAAGGACTTGGGCACTCCGTGTGCCCTTGCCATTGCATTTGGTGCATCGGTTTGAGTTCTCCATGGTGATACGTGGAAGTGAAGTTGAGTAGCTTATTACTCTTGGGTGCTTGGTACCCTTCATCTTGTTCCTCTTGGGTGCTTGGGCGCCCTAGACGGTTGGTGGTGTTCGGAGCTCAATCATTGTGGTGTAAAGCTCCGGGCAAGCGTCGGGGTCTCCAATTAGGTTGTGGAGATCGCCCCGAGCAATTTGACTGGTACCGGTGACCGCCCCCAAGGGTTGCCAAAGTGTACGGGTTCGGTGACCGCCCCCAAGGGTTGCCATTTGTACGGGTTCGGTGACCGCCCTCAAGGGTCCCTTAGTGGAATCACGGCATCTTGCATTGTGCGAGGGTGTGAGGAGATTACGGTGGCCCTAGTGGCTTCTTGGGGAGCATTGTGCCTCCACACCGCTCCAAACGGAGATTAGCATCCGCAAGGGTGTGAACTTCGGGATACATCGCCGTCTCCGTGTGCCTTGGTTATCTCTTACCCGAGCCCTTTACTTATGCACTTTACTTTGTGATAGCCAATTGTTTCTAGTCATATATCTTGCTATCACCTAGTAGTTTATCTTGCTTAGCATAAGTTGTTGGTGCACATAGGTGAGCCTAGTTGTTGTAGGTTTTGTGCTTGACAAATTAACAGCTAGGTTTATTCCACATTTGTTCAAGCCAAAACCGTAATTATTTTAAAGCGCCTATTCACCCCCTCCCCTCTAGGCGACATCCATGATCTTTCACTGGGAAACCAACAAGGCTGCACTGCAAAAAAGAGCAGAAGATGCTGAGGCTGAGCTTAAACCGGTAACCGAAGAGTTGGCCGGATTGAAGCAACATATCTCTCAAATGTCTGCCGCCATCTTTGGTAAGCTTAATATGCAACTCATCATCTATTTTAATATTTCTTTAACCCGCCTGGTGATTCATAATATATAATCTTTAACCTGCTGGCAACTCTCGTGCAAAAATTTGAACAGGCCCCAAAAGCGCCAGTCTTGGTCAGAACATGCTGCTCAAATTGAAGGCGGCTTATTCATTGACTGAGCAGTTGTATGCTGGAACACTGTGCAACCTTGTAGCTTTGTCAGGTGGCAAAAAACCTCCAACTCTTATCAAGAATGTCCTAGATCATCTATCAATGGTGCCGGCTCAAATTGAGGAAGTTAAATTATTAGCCGCCCGTGCCGGAGCCATTGTTGCTCTAAGCCTGGCCAAAGCTTGGTCATTAGAACTTGACCCGAAAGAAATGGCTACCGGATGCCCAGAGTTCAAAGATGACGGGTCAATCTTTGAAGAAGAAGACTTCAACAAATGCGTCAGAGAGATGCGGCCCTTGGCATGCAAACTTACAGAAGAGCTGGATTTGAAGAAGTACCAGCCGGCTTACGATGACAACAACAACAAGATTAAGCCGCCCTCGCATGATGTTATGGACCTTATTCCTCCAAGGTGTAAGCATACCTTCGCCCCTGATATTGATCCTTCTGTTATGCTTAACGATGAAGCCACATTTGAAGCTTTAACCGGCATCGACTGGACCTCGGCCAATCTCCAGATGGCCATCGACGAAGAGCCGGCACAGGATGATCTGGGGGCTTCAAGCTCAAGGCAGCAAGATGACAACAACCCGCCAGGCCAAAACCCGGACGGCGCTGACGCCGGCTCACTGGAGTAACTTAACTCCAAAAAACACTTGTTCACAAATTTTTTGGGCTTAGCTGAAGCCATGTAATAGGTAGCTTAAAACAATTGCCTGCTCTGCCATGCCTTCGTGCATGTTTGAAAACAAGTATCTGCTCTGCCATGCATTCGTGCATGCTGTTATTAACCTATGCTTTAACAACTTGAATTTCTGTGATCTTATCACATCCAGCTTATTTTTGCAATATTACCAAAAAAATTGGCGGCTTATATAATCCGTCAAAGAGCTGTTAATCCTTCAACTGACGGCTTATATCACAATCCAGGGCGAGTTAAACAACTCAACAACCAGGGCGACTTGTAGTCATATCCGACTTTTCAAAAGATCCCCTTGGCAGCTTATAAGCATACTAAACTCAATATAGAGCAATACAACCTGGATCAATATGACCCGGCAACTTTTCACCTGTGAAAGGTTTCTACAAAACAAAAACATATAGAGCATGCATAACTCAAATATTTATTAAGCCGGCTTGCAAAACACGACCAAAATAGATTGGTTTTTGAAAAAATACAATTTTTTGCTCCGAAGAAGCTTGTCATAAAAGCCTATAATCCCGTAAGCCGGCTCTCATGTGACATAAATCTGTCATTTAAACCTTAACTAGTTCAGGGTCTTATTGAAAGATTAACTATTAAGAGTACGAACGGGCCATATAGCGAAGAGACTACAACAGACAGGTGAGTTTGTCCTAGATCACTGTAAGCCGGCCCTCCTGTGACATAAGCCACCGTTTTAACTTTGACTAGTTCAGGGTCTTTAAAAGATTGACTGTCAAAAGTTCGGCAAGTCATCTGGTAGAGTGGCAAGTTGCAAACAGGCAGGTTTAACTCAGTCATGGCATAAAAGCCGGTCAAAATGGGTTATACGCTATACTCATTGAGTAGGAAGCCCCCAAACGACCCATAACATGGGATAAAAGCCGATCAAGAGGGTTATACGCTATGCTCATAGAGCAGGAAGCCCCCAAATGACCAAACATGGCATAAAAGCCGATCAAAAGGGTTATACGCTATGCTCATAGAGCAGGAAGCCCCCAAGTGATCTAACATGGCATAAAAGCCGGTCAAGAGGGTTATACGCTATGCTCATAGAGCAGGAAGCCCCCAAGTGATCTAACATGGCATAAAAGCTTATCAAGAGGGTTATACGCTATGCTCATAGAGCAGGAAGCCCCCAAATGATCTTGTGAGTAACCAATAACGACTCTTGCTCCAAAGATTTGAGATGAAACGACAGAGGCCCCGAATTTTGGGGATGCCGGCTTTATTATACTGATCATAAAAAGTATGTACATCAATGAAAGTATATACAATGATGAGAGCCTATGACTCAAGTGTAGTAAGGCCGAAGATGAGCAATGTTCCACGGCCTGTTGGTCTCCTTCTCAGACGTGCGGGAATCTTTGTTCTCTCGTATGTCAATGAGGTAGTAAGACCCGTTATTGAGAATTTTTGCTGATCACAAAGGGACCTTCACAAGGAGGCGAAAGCTTATGCATCCCTGTCTAGTCTTGAATCAAATGGAGCACTAAGTCGCCCTCCTGAAAGGTCCGGCTTCGAACTCTACAGCTATGATAGTGATGTAGGTCTTGTTGATATATCGCTGAACGAGCCGCCGCAAGGTCACGCTCTTCATCTAAGGCAACAAGTGCATTCTGACTTGTCGTCTCATTATCAGCTTGAACATAAGCCACCACTCTAGGCGAGTCATGACGGATATCACTTGGGAGAACCGCCTCTGCACCATAGACCATGAAGAAAGGCGTATAGCCTGTTGACCCGTTGGGGGTGGTATTGATACTCCAAAGCACTGAAGGTAGCTCCTCAACCCAACAACCCGGTGTACACTCTAAAGGAACCATAAGCCGGGGTTTGATGCCTCTCAAGATTTCTTGGTTCGCTCATTCTGCTTGACCATTGGACTGTGGATGAGCCACTGAGGAAACGTCAAGACGAATATGCCCTCTTTGACAAAACTCCTTCATAGCACCTTTAGAAAGATTGGTGCCATTATCAGTGATGATACTATGAGGGTATCCAAAACGGAAAATCAACTTTTTAACAAACTGAACAGCTGTTGCCGCCTCATAATTCCTAACTGGCTCCGCCTCAATCCACTTAGTAAACTTGTCAACCGCCACCAAAAGGTGGGTCTTCTTATCCTTAGACCTCTTGAACGGTCCAACCATATCAAGCCCCCAAACTGCAAATGGCCAAGTTATTGGGATCATCCGCAACTCTTGAGCCAGCACATGAGCCTGTCTTGCAAATTTTTGACACCCGTCACACTTGCTAACGATGTCCTCTGCATCAGCATGAGCCGTCAACCAGTAAAATCCATGACGAAAAGCTTTAGCCACTAAAGACTTAGAGCCGGCATGATGACCACATTCGCCTTCATGAATCTCTCATAATATTTCACTGCCCTCCTTAGGAGAAATACAACGTTGGAACACGCCTGTCACACTGCATCGGTGTAACTCGCCGTTGATGATAGTCATAGATTTAGACCTCCTGGTTATTTGTCGCGCCAAAATTTCATCCTCGGGTAACTCGCCCCGGGTCATATAAGCTAAATATTGCAGCGTCCAGTCAGGAATAGCATGAAGAGCCGCCACCAACTGCGCCTCCGGGTCAGGGACAATAAGGTCTTCTTCAGATGGCAACTTGATGGAAGGATTGTGCAAAACATCGAGGAACACATTAGGAGGTACCGGCTTACGTTGAGACCCAAGTCGGGCCAATGCATCAGCTGCCTCATTCTTTCGTCGATCCAGGTGATCCACCTGATAACCCTTAAAGTGACCAGCAATATTATCAACCGCCCGGCGATAAGCCGCCATGAGCGGGCCTTTAGAATCCCACTTGCCTGAGACTTGCTGAGCCACAAGGTCTGAGTCGCCCAGATACCTGACCCGGCTTAAATTCATCTCTTTAGCCATACGAAGGCCATGGAGTAAAGCTTCATACTCAGCTGCATTGTTAGTATAAGGAAACATTAGCCTTAAAACATAACAAAATTTGTCACCTCGTCGGGAAGTCAAAATAACTCAAGCCCCCAAGCCCTCCAACTGCCTGGACCCATCAAAGTGGATTGTCCAATATGTGTTGTCAGGTTTCTCCTCAGGTGTCTGCAACTCTGTCCAGTCATTTATGAAATCCACCAAAGCGTGAGACTTGATGGCTGTTCTTGGAACATACTTCAAATTATGAGGTCCAAGTTCAATTGCCCATTTAGCAACCCAGCTCGTGGCTTCTCTATTTTGAATAATGTCTCCTAAAGGAGCAGAGCTAACCACGGTAATAGGATGACCAAGAAAATAATGCTTTAGCTTGCGACTTGCCATGAACACCCCAAACACCAGTTTCTGCCAATGTGGATATCGTTGCTTGGACTCAGTCAACACCTCACTGACATAATAAGCCGGCCGCTGAACTGGGTACTCCTTACCCGCCTCCTTGCACTCCATAACAACTGCCGCACTGACAGCCTTATTATTAGCTGCCACGTACAGGAGCAAAGGCTCTTTGTCGATAGGTGCAGCTAAGACGGGCGGCTCAGCTAACTGTTTCTTGAGCGCCTCAAACGCCTCATTGGCAGCATCACTCCAGATAAAATGATCTGTCTTCTTCATCATCTGGTATAAGGGAATTGCCTTTTCTCCCAAGCGACTTATAAACCGGCTCAAAGCCGCAATGCGACCCGCCAGATGCTGAACATCATTAACACACGCCGGCTTAGAAAGTGACGTGATGGCTTTAATCTTCTCCAGGTTAGCTTCAATACCCTGTTCCGAGACCAGAAACCCCAACAGTTACCTGCAGGCACACCAAAGACACACTTGGCCGGGTTAAGCATCATTTTGTAGACCCGTAGATTGTCAAAATTTTCCTTCAAATCATCAAGAAGAGTCTGCTTCTTCCTTGACTTGACCACAATATCATCCACATAAGCATGAACGTTGCACCCAATCTGACTGTGAAAACAATTCTGAACACAGCGTTGATAAGTCGCCTGAGCACTTTTGAGTCCAAAAGGCATAGAAACATAGCAGAAAGCTCCAAAAGGTGTAATGAAAGTCGTCTTCTCTTGGTCTTTAATTGCCATCTTGATTTGATGATAACCAGAATAAGCATCCAGGAAACATAAGCTCTCACAACCCGCCATTGCATCAATGATCTGGTCAATACGGGGAAGAGCAAATGGGTCAGCTGGACAAGCTTTCTTGAGATCTGTGTAGTCAACACACATACACCATGTGCCGTTCTTCTTGAGCACCAGCACAGGGTTGGCCAACCACTCAGGGTGAAAAACTTCGATGATAAACCCAGCCACTAAGAGCCGGGCTACCTCTTCTCCAATAGCCTTACGTCGCTCTTCATTGAAACGACGAAGGAACTGCTTAACCGGCTTAAACTTAGGATCCACATTAAGAGTGTGCTTAGCGAATTCTCTCGGTACACCCGGCATGTTAGAAGGTTTCCATGCAAAGATGTCCCGATTCTCACGGATGAACTCGATGAGCGTGCTTTCCTATTTAGGATCCATATTAGCCCCCACTGTGAACTTATGAGATGAGTCGCCAAGGACAAAGTCAACCTGTTTAGTATCATCAGCCGAGTTAAACTTCAACAAAGGGTCTTGCTCAGTGGTGGGCTTCTTCAAAGGGGTCATATCAGCCGGGTCAACATTATCCTAATAAAACTTAAGCTCCTCAGTAGCACAAGCTGACTCTGCATAAGCCGCGTCTCCTTCCTCACATTCCAAAGCAATTTTTCGATCACCGTGGACCATAATTGTGCCTTTTCACCCTGGCATCTTAAGCTATAAATAAACATAACAAGGGCGAGCCATGAACTTAGCATAAGCCGGCCGTCCGAACAAAGCATGATATGGACTCTTGATTTCGACCACTTCAAACCACAGCTTCTCTGCTCTGTAGTCATATTCATCGCCAAAGGCCACTTCCAAGGCAATCTTTCCCACAGGATACGCCGACTTACCAGGCACCACACCATGGAAGACTGTGGAAGATGGCTTAAGATCTTTGTTAGTTAAGTTCATCCGGCGAAAGGTGTCATAATACAGGATGTTGATACTGCTGCCACCATCCATAAGCACCTTAGTGAATTTATAACCCCCGACCTGAGGGGCTACCACCAATGCCAGATGACCCAGATTCTCAACCCGGGGTGGGTGATCCTCCTGATTCCATGTGATTGGATGTTCTGACCACCGCAAGTATTGAGGCACCGCCGGTTCAATAGTATTGACCGCGCGCTTATGAACCGTCTGATCTCGTTGCAAAGACTTGTGGTGAAAACATGGTACTGGCAACCATTGAGCTGTTTTGGATTACTCTGATATCCTAACTGATTCCCTTGCTGATGGTTACCTTGACCAGACTATTGATTATAACCACCCTGGTTACCTTGATCATGATAGCCAGCGTTTGAGCTGCTGCCACCAAAGCCGGACCCTTGTGAGCCGGATCCTGACCCGCCGGGCGACCCATTATTATTACCGTGATTCTGATTGAGGCCGTAATTCCTGAACTCTCGCATAATCCAACAATCCTTCCAAGCGTGAGTGGACGGCTTGTCAGGAAAAGTATGCTTTGGACACGGGACGTTAAGCGCTGCCTCAAGATCAAAAAGGTTTTCCCTTGCCATACGGCGGCTTACCGTTACCATTGCGGCGCTGGCCTTGTACCCAGTGTTGGTGTTAGCTACTAGATCTGACCCGCCATCGGGCTGTTTGCGCTTACCACCATTGCCCTGGGTATTGCCATTATGCCCTGCCACATTCTGCTGCTAACCCTTACCATTGCCACTCTTCTTACCCTTGTTGGATTTCTCATCATCAGATCCAGGGTCCTTTGTGGTATCAGAGTCGGCATATTTAATGAGAGCCGCCATGAGCTCACCCATGTCATTACAATGACGCTTAAGCCGCCCAAGCTTCTATTTAAGGGGGGTAAAGTGATAGTTCTTCTCCAAGACCAGAACCGCCTGACCCGCCGCAATACTATCCGATGAGTGAATAGTAGCAGAGACCCGCCGGACCCAATGATGGGCCGACTCATCCTCGCGCTGCATGCAGTTATCAAGATCGATAATTGTCAGAGGCTGCTTGCACGTCCCTTGAAAGTTCTTGATGAACCGCGCTTTCAACTCTGCCCATGAATTGATGGAAATAGGAGGCAATCCTTTTAACCATGTTCGAGCTGGCCCATCCAACATCATAGTATAGTATTTGGCACATACAACATCATTGACATCCAGCGTCTCCATGGCTAACTCATAACTCTCAATCCAGGCTTCAGGGGGGAGATCAGCTGTGTAGTTAGGTACTTTACGAGTACCCTTAAAATCCTTAGGCAGACATTCATTACGTAAAGCTGGTACTAAACAGGGCACCCCAATAGACCTAGAAATTACACCAGCCCCTACTGAGGCCGAAGGGGTCACCGGAGGCTGCTGATAAGCCCCTAGTTGAGCCACCACTACTGCCTCCGCCTCTCGACGAGCTCTAGCTTATTCGTCCATGATCGCCTGAGCATGAGTAAGGGGCGGGTTATTCCCACGGGGCGGGTCATCCTGATTCAGTCGATGACGTCGTTCGCTACTGGAAACCACCGACGACTCAATGCGACGGCTGTAACTGCGGCTTGTGAGGGGGTCGAGTGCACCCGATCATGACTGTGTGAATATTTCTCTTGCTGTGCAACCGCCGTCTGCAGGAGTTCAATTGCATTCCGTGCCTCAGCTATGAAAGGTGTCTCATCCGTAATAGGGATCGCATTGAGCCGGGTAGCCACTGCTATCATGTTATCCACCGGGTTAGAATAATGGCCAGATGGTGTTGAAAAACACCGAGGCGGGGTCTGATAATCGAGGCTGAGCCGCCGCCCCGCTCCCTGGGACTTCAGCAGCCCGGGTTGTACCTGGCGGGTTACTTGGTCCTGCCCCAGGTGTGTTGAAAAGGTTCCGCACCTCATAATGCAAAGGCATGCGGGTTTGGTGTCTCCTTCAAAGAACAGCATTGGGCGCATTCTGATCCAGACTCAGGCGAAAAGCTTCCGCCCTTATACGCTATGACTCGGCATCCATCAGAGCTCGTTCCGTTGCCATCCCGGCGTTCTCTGCATTAAGATCTTCCTGAGCCTTGGCCACGTCATCTCGCACCTTTGCAATCTCTGCATTATGCTATGGTTGATTTGCCGCAGTAACCTCTATTGCTAATAGGGTTGTCAAAGTGCCCAAGAGTTCAGACAAAACCTGAGCCAGCGGCCAAGCTGACCCGCCAGCCCCAGCTGCCGCAGCCGCCAAACTAGTCGTCATAGCTGCAGTTGTTGATGAATTGAGAGTCGGCCCTATGCCAGCCATGAAGATAGCAGCCAGGCGCGACGACTCATAGGGAACCGGAATACTGTCACCATCGGAATAGCCCCCAAGCCCGCCATTTTGAAGCTGGTAGATCGACTCCGTCTCCCCGGTCGAGGACTCATCACCTGAGTAGATGAGAGTCTCTCCTCCGGACACAGAATCCTCTGCAGGGTTCGTGCCATGCGCAAATCCAACGAAGACACGCTTCTGGCCAGGCTGAGCCCTGGTGGGTTGTGCACGCCAAGCCGGCTCGATGATGTCAGTGCAGATGTCCAGCTCATGGTCTGATCCGCCAATCTTGCCGATGAAGACATGAATCCCGCCGAAGGGGACCTGGTACCCATACTCGATTGAGTCGGCCTCGGGGCCCCAGCCAGCGTTGTCGATGTAGAGCTTGCCGCGGCGACTCTTGGTCATCCTGCCAACGGTGTATCCCTCGATCACTGGGAAAGATCCCTTCAAGAACTCGAAACCACCGTGCGCTGGCCCCACGGTGGGTGCCAACTGTCGTGGTTTTATCACGGCAGATGCCCTTGCGAAAGGACTTAGGTGTGGAGCCATCTCAATGTAGGTTAGCTTGAAGGGGTTGAACGGAACGAGAGACACGGGTTTACCCAGGTTCGGCCCCTCACCAACGAGGT
This sequence comes from Thinopyrum elongatum, assembly GCA_011799875.1. Lineage (NCBI taxonomy): Eukaryota > Viridiplantae > Streptophyta > Magnoliopsida > Poales > Poaceae > Thinopyrum > Thinopyrum elongatum. Next base: position 411,082,476 of record CM022298.1, on the reverse strand, counting down.
AAAAGCCTACATCCTGCTTTGTGTTGTATTGATTGAGTATCGATTACAAGGGAGTGGAATCGCTTAATCTAACTATCAATTGATTGTAACTTGAGTTAACCTGCCGTAGGGTCTCACCTTTATATACACAGGTCGAGGCCCTGGGCTTACAAGAGTCCAAGTCGGATCATACAATGTGACCGACCCGGGTTCTAAGTCACCTTGCCTTACTAGGCAAGTCATCGTTGGACGGCTTACAGCGCCGGGTCTTGCACCATCTTCTAGGCTTGGGCCCCCGATGGCTCACCACGTAAGTCACCCTCCGGGTTCTATGTCTGGTTTCTTGGGCCTACCTGGGCCTTATCTCTGAGTCGCCAACAGTGTAACCCGGCCCCTCCTGGGCGGGTCACACCGTGGGGTTATATTCCCAACACGCGCCGACAAATATCTGGGATGAGATTCGGCCCTTTGACTGGGACAAGTTTGGGTTGTATCTGCAGGGTTACCGGCATTCAACGAGGATCTACTTGGTTCCATCAGCTGCTCCTGATCAAATCGAAGCCCCTCTCACCAGCGATATGTACCCAAGTGCATCTGTTGTGGGAACCAGACACCATGCGGTATGTGCCATGGTTCTCAGATGTTAAGTCTTTTCTTAACCTGGACATATTCAATTGGTTAACTATTCATGTTGTTTGCCATACAACAAGGATCTAATTGGTTAACTCTTCGTGTACAGGGTGACTTGACAAGCGAGGCGCGAGAGGAGGTTTCCGCTTTAATGCAGCGCTTTCAGAGGGGAGATACTATCCCACCGCGAGAGCACGTCTCATGGTTGAGGCATCTTGATGACAAGCTACGCAGGATTTACACAGCTATTACGTGTTGACGACCTTCGGATGTTGTAGTTCCTCACCCAGCACATCGTCCACCACGTCCCTCTCTACAGCATTCAGAACCACGACCCTCTGTGCACCATTCACAACCACGACCCTCTGTGCACCATTCAGAACCTCATCCTTCACAACCAGGGAGCTCTTCCTGGCATCAGCCACCTCCTTCACAACCAAGGAGCGCTTACTGGCATCAGCAGATGGAACTAGGTAACACTACTTACTACATTATTTTCAACATTGTACTTTCGCAAATCAATTTTACATGTTTTACTTTACCGCAGTCGGCAGCCAGTCGCAACCGTTCATGCATTCAGTGCAGTCACCGATGCTTAGTGGTGGTGCTTCATTCTTAGAGGGCGAGGACGATGATGATGACTAAGCTGCAAACACTTATGACTTCACGCAGACAGTGGTTCACACTCCACCACCACCGCCGTCGCAGGAGACACAGACAGTGACAGACGAGGTTATCTATGGTTGTGGTTTTCGTGAGCCTCGTCCACCGCCTCAGCGCTTATCGCCTTCCGGTCCTCGCTCGAGGAAGACCCAGATTCATCGTCGTCCCCCGCAGTGATATGGGAGACATGCTTCATGTATGTGTTACTATCGCACTTGCTTCTATCTGGTCAGGAGACATATATCCTTTTATGTATGCGAGAGACATATTACTATTAATTCACATTGTTATTCCAGTTACATTTCCAAAGAGACTGCAACCGATAATTAAGATACAAGTACATCTGAATTAAACGGTAGGGCTGAACTTAAAAAAATACAGCTTAGATACTACATGAAGGCATCATCGTCATCCCCCGTCGATGCAACACTCTTGCCCTTCGACGATGCGGTACTCTTGCCCTCCGTCGATGCAGCACTCTTGCCCTTCGATGATGCGGTACTCTTGCCCTTCGACGGTGCGGTACTCTTGGCCTTGGTGCTCGACATGAAGATATCACCTTCGTCTTCGCTGTCGGCAGTCCATAAATATGTATGCTCTGCTGCAGTCCTTATGAAAGTTTCACTCTTCATCTGCACTACCTTCTTCCACCTTCCATGCAACCTAAGAAGTTCTTTATGTACCTCCTCATAGGTCCTTTCGGGCCACCCAGACCTACGTAATGCGTGAGCCAACTCATTCAGTATGGTGTCACTATCAATGAGTTTGTCCCATGGAACTATCCTATTGTCCATCCTGTAATCGGTGGCTAGCCTCAGAAGACATTTGCTCATCCCAGGGTGAAAACTACGATCAAAAGGATAATCGGACATCTCGACTACACTAAACTGGACTGCTTATCCACCTTCGTGTGATGGGGGTTTTATAGGTAGAGAGGAGAAAATGGTGGGAAAGAACGACTGCGGTATGGAGGGAAAGGGTTGGCGGGAACTTATGGCGTGAAAGGGTTGGCGGGAACATATGGCAGGAAACGGGTGGTGGGAACATATGGCTGGAAAGAGTTGGCGGGAAAATATTGAGGGAAAGGGTTGCACAAAAATATATTTTTCCAATCTCTAAGATGGGCAATGGTTGCACAGCATTCATAAGTTAAAATTAAAAAAAAACCATTTTGGCCTAACATAAGCCGAAGAGCGCAGCCATGCCGCTTCGGCCTAGAGTTGACATGAAAAGGTGGGCCACGAAGACTCTTCGGCCTACTCCTGATGAAAGAGTACTCTTCGGCCTAGTGCTGACCAAAGAGTCCTTTTTGGCTCAGGTAAGCCCATCTTCGGTCAAACTCAGGCCGAAGAGTCCTCTTCGGCTAAGTTTAGACCGAAAAGACCCTCTTCGGCCCACACGTGGCCGACGGGGTCATAGTTCTGATTTTTTTTTGCATTAGGTGATATAGTTTCTGAATTTGCTATAAAAAACATGATAGTTCAAAAAAAATCCAGCACGCAACTGACCTGATTTTTTTGCATTAGTTGCATGTCCACCCTCGACTTGCAAATGGGTCTAACTTTTTTTCTGCCTTAGTCTCAAGTCCACTATCGACTCGCAACTACGAGTTGACTTTTTTTGTCCCAATTGAAAGTCAATCGTTGATTTAGAACTAGGCATGCTATTTTTTTATACCAATGGCAAAACAACCATGGACTCACAACTGGACTCTTGATCCTTTTTTACATCAGTTGCAAGTCCACCATCGACTCACAACTGAGCCAGATCTTTTTTTCCGTCTCAATTGGAAGTCCACCATTGACATGCAACTAGGCCCTTGATATTTTTTATGCCCAAGTTGCAAGTTCTCACCTGGCTCGCAACCGAGTCCACCGTTTAGGGTCGACCATTTTGGTTTTTTATTTAGTTTAGTTGTTGTTCATTCAGATGTTGATTGTTTGGATGTCCATTTTTCTAGATAAAATTTATTCATGTTTACACCATCGACTTATAACTAGACTCTTGATTATTTTACCACACTTGCAAGTCAACCAATGACTGGCAATTATGCATAATCCTTTTTTCATCCCAATTGCAAATCCACCATTGACATGCAGCTGAGTCCTTGATCTTTCTTTGCCTCAGTTGCAAGTCCACCCTTGACTTGCAACTGAGCCCGATGTTTTTTGTCTCTAGTTGCAAGTTAACCTTCAACTCGCAACTGCCCAATTTTTTTGCATTAGTTGCATGTCCACCCTTCACTTGCAACTAGGTCTAATTTTTTCCCCACCTTAGTCGCAAGTCCACTATCGACTCGCAACTATCGGTTGACTTTTTTGTCCTAATGGGAAGTCAACCATCGATACACAACTGGGTCTGCACTTTTTTTATTCCAATTTCTGATGCCCCTGACTCGACCGTGCACTAATCATATACGCAAATGCACACGATCAAGATTAGAGACTCATGGGAAGATATCACAACTCAACTCTAAACACAAATTTAAACATAAATTTTTATATTACAAGTCAGGGCCTTGAAGGCTCGAATACATAAGTCAGCGGAAGCAACAACATCTGAGTACAGACATAAGTAAATGAGTCTGCCTTAAGAAGGCTAGCAAAATAATGATAACTAGATCGAAAAGGCGTAGGCCTCCTGCCTGGGAGCCTCCTATCTACTCTTGGTCGTCGGTGATCTCCACGTAGTAGTAGAATCCGTCGATGTAGTAGTAGTCATCAGCGAGATCAGCTGGCTCCTGGGTTCTGTCATCTGATCGCAGCGATCGGGTAGAGGGAAAAAAGGTAGCAAAGTAACCGTGAGTACTCATCCAAAGTACTCGTAAGACTTACATCATATCTATGCTAAGTATGCATCGGTATCAAAGGAATGGGGCTATATCTTTGGACTATACTGCAGAAATGCCAGAATAGAAGGGAAGGTCTAGCCTATCGAAGACTAGCATCTTGCAACATTAGAAGAGTGCAGATTAGCATATCATAAAGTAACAAGTATATTTTAGTAACGCCCAAAGATCCTTCCTCGACTCCCTGCGAGAAAGCAATCCCGGAGCCATCATATCCATTTAGTGTCTCCAGTATCCAGTTCTAGTTGTAATAGATCGAGATACAACTCCGAGCATTCGTTACCATGGACACGGCTATTCAAATAGATAAACTTCCCTGCAGGGGTGCACCAACTTATCGAACACGCTCGATTAACTTTGGCTCGACACACCGTAGTCCTACCTAGGCTCAACAGAGAGGCCAGCACGCTGGTCTATGTCCTAAATGCGAAGGGGTCATGGGCCAATCGTCCTTTGCAATCCTGCACATTGCGAACGCGGCCTAGAGCAGACCCACCCCCTTATACAAGCGCAGGTGGTTACCGTCCAACCAGGCGCGCGCCGCTAAACTGCTGACGTCTGAGAACTTTCGGAAGAATCGTACGACACCGAATGCCCATAATTATTCCCGCATGGTGGTTAGTGCGAAAAGGCCAGAGGCCTACTCAGATCACATATCCAAACTGTTAGTGACCTGGGAGCGCGTGGAGACGATCAGTGATCCCGTCGCCCCGTCTCGAGGACTTATGACAAGGGTCAGGCCCATCCCTCTCTAGGGCGGTCTGCCTGCCCGACCATGCCTCATAATTATCTCACGGGTACCCTCCTCGTCAACCCAACTTCGATAACTCTCGCGAGTACCCCTTGGGTCGACCCGACTTCAACAAGGGGCTAAGGTAAAGTCAAGGTATCCATGTGTCCATTACATTAAGGGGGAAATCCGAGGAATCACCCTCGATGGATTCCTACTCGATGTAACCGTCAAGGTGAAATTGGAGGAATCACCCTCAATAGGTTCACACTTGAGGGGCTGCACGACAGAGGCATCATCGGAGGTAGTGAAAGAGGAATCACCCTCGGTAACCCACAACCGACTAGCTACGCTACAGAGGTATCATCAGGAATGAGGTAGGAGGTATCACCCTCGGCACTCGATAGTAGCTCTGCAGAGTCGTACAACTAAGGGGGGTGTGCGGTGATGTGTTGGTCTCTGCACATCGATAACGTTGATTGAGTCACCCGTAACAAAGCGAGGCAACAAGGACAAGGATGAGGGGTCACTGATGGATCACTAACCAACCTATACTAAGCATATAAGATATCAGGTAAAGTAACAACAGCAGGTTGCAAAAGCAGGCTATGCATCAGAATAGGAGCTATCGAACAACATTAGCAAATTCTAATGAAATCATGAGAGAGAAAGAATGTGCGATATAGGAATGATCAAGGGGGTTTCGCTTGCCTGGATGCTCTGCTGAAAGGGGCTGGTCGTCAGGAGTATAGTCGTACTCGGAAGCAGCGTCGATCTCGGGGTCTACCGGAGAGAAGAGGGGGAAGAAACCATAAATACAAAGCAAACAAATGCATCAGAAAGCATGACATCACAATATGCTTTGTTAGGGTGACCTAATGCAGTGCTACGCGTTATAGACGGAGCGAGAAAATATCCGGGAATATTTTCCAAGCTCCAGGCATTTATCGGTCAGACGATCTGGAGGGGAAGGTTCCATGCTTGCTGTGTTGGGGGCATGTGGCAGGCATGTGGATGGCGTATTCGAATTCGTCTTATTTTTCTGATCATTTTTCATATGTAAATTATTTTCATCCGACTTACCGTTTATTTTATATGATTTTCCAAAGTTTTAATCATTTCTAGAATTTGTTTAATTCAAAAATAAAACAGCAAAAACTTTTGTTACCTAGTGTTACTCCAGCCTATGTGTATGACAGTGGGACCTAGGGGGTTGGTCAACCATTACACTTTGGCTGGTCAAAAGGTGAGGTATGGCCCACATGTCATAGGCTTAGATATTTTAAAACTAATTTATTTAAAGGGGGCCTACATGTCATCTACTACTAGACTAACTTAGCACTAAACTAGTACTAACTAAGCCTAGCCTAATAAAATAAGGGCCGGCCTGATGGCACAGCCGTGCACACACATAGCGCGCACATACACACACAACACACACACACAGAGCACACTCGGCCATGGCCCGCAGCAGAGCAGCAGCATCTGTAGCACGTAGCAGAGCAGTGACAGTAGCAGAGCAGCAGCTAGCAGCGGCAGCGCAGCGCAGCAGCAACGCATCCGCAGAGCAGCGAGAGCAGCAGCAGTAGTTGAGTAGCAGCAGCGGTTGGCGAGCAGTAGAGCGAGCAGCGGCAGTACGCGAGCAGCAGCAGCAGTGAAAGGATTGATATGATTGACTAGAGGGGGGAGTGAATAGGCAATGCTACTTCTTGAGTTTGTGTTTGATTTTCCCTTGAAGAGGAAAGGGTGATGCAACAAAGCAGAAATAATCATTTCCCTCGGTTTGAGAACCAAGGTATCAATCCAGTAGGAGGAACACACAAGTCACCAATGGTTGCACCAACACAAACAAACAAATACTTGCACCCAACATGATAAAGGGGTTGTCAATCCCTTCACGGTTACTTGTAAGGATGAGATCTTATAGAGATAGGCTTTATGTACTCAGACAGGATAAGCTTCCGCATGTGCTTGTTGCTTATATGACTTTGTATGTTGGGTCACGAGACCCATATTTGTAATATCATGTTATGTATGGCTCCTCGAAGCCTCTTGAAGAAATACTTGAGTCATAGAGTTATGTTGTGATGCCATGTTATATTTACACATATCGAGCATACTGTGTGTATGTTATTGAAATGCTTGGTATGTGTGGGATCCGACACCAAGTTGTTTATTCTTGGTAGCCTTTCTTTAGGGAAATGCCTCCTAGTGCTTCCACTGAGCCATGGTAGCTTGCTACTGCTCCAGAACACCTGGATTGACCGGCATGTGTCCTTCCTTGCTCCCGTGTCTGTCCGTTCAGGGAAATGTCATGCAGTGTTTTACTGGAGTCCTTGTAGCTTGCTACGACTCGGTTGCACACGCTGATGACCGACACGTGTATTGCTGGGTCATGTATGCCTATCCCTGTAAGTTTGTGCCACCTTGGTTTTATGACTCGTCATGTCAGCCTGGGTTCTCTGTCATATGGATGCTAGCAACCACTACTAGGAAAAAGCCTAGTAGTAGCGCGAGTTAAACGGCTAGTAGTAGCGCGGGTGCCCGCGCTACTACTATGGCGCTATAGCTAACTGGTAGTAGTAGCGCGGTGCATCCCGTGCTACTAGTACGTGTGTTAGTAGTAGCGCGGATTCCACACATGCTACTACTAACTATCTGTAGCGCGTCTATGACCCGCGCTACTACTATTAATTTGAAAAACCAAAAAAAATCTCGACCTCGTGTGTGCTGTCAATGGTGTCAATGGTTTGATCCAGCGATGACAGGGGACGTCGGAGGCGCAGACGGGTAGCGGCAAACCAGACCTGGCGACGGCTGTTGGAGAGGGACCAGATCCAGTGCAGAGCAAGACGACGGTGTGAGGATCCTCTTTGCGGCCAAGGCAGAGAGCTCCTGGTTGGCCATGTCGATGACCTGTGTAGGCATGGGCATGGGAGGTGAGTAAAACTGGAGGGAGAGGGAGAGGGAAAAAGGGAAACAAGGGAGAAAGGAAGGAGATGGAGGGCGCATCAGGGCTGGTCGCCGGTGGTGAGGTGCTCCGTCGTGGTGGCATGGAGGCGAGGGGGAAGACGGGCGAGCTCCTGGAGGTCAGCGACGCCAGGAGGCGGACTCGTTGGGCACCATGGAGGATGAGATGTGCCTGGGAAGGAGTACCATGGGAGAGCCTATGGAGAGAGGGGGGAGAGTGAGGGAGAGAGGAAGGATTCAACTGAGGATATGGGGACTTCACCTACCTTGTACTTAGTAGTAGCGAGGGGTATAAACCTGTGCTACTACTATGGCATGTCCCGGGGGGGCACGGTAGAGACCACTTAGTAGTAGCGAGGGGTATAAACCCACGCTACTACTATCAACTTAGAAGTAGCGCGGGTTTATACCCTGCACTACTACTATGGCATGTCCCGGGGGGCACGGTAGAGACCACTTAGTAGTAGCGAGGGGTATAAACCCGCGCTACTAGTAAGTAGCAGTAGCGAGGGGTATAAACCCGCGCTACTAGTAAGCGTCTACCTATAAGATTTTCCCTAGTAGTGGACACAATCATATACGTGATCCAAAAGGCACAAACTGTCCCGGCCCAGGTAAAGGCGGCAGCCATGGGTTACCGTGCGTGAGGCCGCAAAGTGATATGATGTGTTGCATGCTAGATCGGTGTGACTTAGGATCAGGGTGCTGACAGAACGACGGTGTTCAAAACGGATGCCGACGCCCATTTTAGCGGTCGCTTCATCAGCACGCAGACAAAGGTGAGTTTAACCAAGTCGAAGACAACGTTCCATGCGAGCGCTTGCGCCCGTATGAGCGTTCGTCTTGCACACCGGCGACTCCAATATGCCCGAGGAAGGAGGTATTTCGCCCCCATCTCTCTCTTTTCTTATTCTTATTCTTCTTCCTCCAAACCTCTCAAACCCTAGCGAAACTTCGCCTGATCTCTTTACTCGTTCGTTTTCAATTCGAATCCTTCCGTGTGATCGATCTACGGTATGTTTCACCTCCTATCCCCAACTTATTTTTTGCAAATCCGTGTTCTACATGCCTAGCATTTCCATGACTAGGAGATGCATATTTTTGATTCAAACTTGAGTTTGGCATGGATTTGTTGATGTTTTAGAGGAGTATGATGATGTGAGTACCATAGGATCATAATTGTTTTATTATGTTGGACTGAAAAATTGTTTTGTACATGTTTACATGGAGGTCTTCTCGCGTATGCGGTGATTCGAGTTCATCCACCGCGCAACCACAACAAGTTTTCACTCAGGGGATCGTCTTCACCGACCATGGAGCAAGGAAGAAATTCCAAAAGCTCACTACAAGGAGGATCAAAGCAACCAATTGGGCTTGTGCAAATATTCTTGCCAAGCTAGGTATCACTCATGATTTTAATTTGCTTTGTCATAATGCCGGGTTGCACCATTTTGTTTGTCTGGGGTGTGAAACCTATAAACGATTGACACTTGAGTTTCTTAGTACTCTCTCGCACAATGTTGGGTTTAGTTCCAAATGCATATGAGGAGGAGAGGATCACTTTCCGTCTCCTTGACCAAGACTTCAACATCACTTTTGTTGAGTGGTGTAACTATTTTGGCTTCCCCAACAATGATGCTGATATTAGATATGTTTATGATTTCACTGACCCGCACCCGAGGCAATCCTTTCTTAGGATGAGTCATCGTGGCTCTAAGCAAAGAGCCAGTTGGATTGAAAGTCATGCTATACGTTATTTCTACTATGTTATCACTAACTCGTTGCAGGCACAAGGAGAAGTTTCTAAGGTAAATGATGAGAACATGCTAGTTCTCAGGAGAACAGCAAACTTGGACATTGCTTATTCGCCCAACTTAGAGGCAATAATTTTGCTACAACTCGCGCATCAAGCAAATCATGCACAAGGAGATATCGTGTGTGGAGGAGTGATCACCATGTTGGCCAACTCCCTTGGCCTTGAATACAATCATCTCCGCCCATTGTCGGTAACACCCTTGTTAACATTCGTGTTCTTACTAGCGCTGGTATGGTAGTAGTTCATAATGGCCGTCATTGTATCAAAATTCCTAGAGTGGTGTACTTGCTACCCACACCTATGCCTAACCGTTTCTCCATCAAGAATTAATGGACAGTTGCATTATGTTGCACATGAAGGAGATGCAGCTTTTGACCAAGAAGGGCCAGAACCTGAACAAGTAGATGAAGAAGAACTCGCCGCCAACAAAGAGGAAGAGAAGCCCCAGCAAGACTACACCACCTATGTGGACGTCAACAACCTTCAGGGCTCTATTGATGATATGAGCAACCTCGCGCCGTCCCTGAGGAGCATGCCCACCTACATGAACGTGAACTTCTCCAACTGGAGCCAAGAGTGGGCTCCTGACCAACCACCGCAATGATCTCGCCGGTTTGGGCTTGCAAGAGCCTAAGCTTGGGGAGGTTATCACCACTTCTACATCAAGATGTGGCAGTATTTGAACAAATTGTAATGAGGTTGTACTTAAGCTCTAGGAGCTTCAAAACACTCGTGTTGGTCTGTTCCAACACTTTGCTTTTTATTTGCTTTTGCCTTTGCGATTTTTCGGTTGCAAGTTAGTTTTAAAAACCCAAAAACCCAAAAAAAATAGAATAAGCTTTGCTTTGCTCTTGTTCTTATTTAGCCCCTTGGAGTTCATTTGCATTTTTCTCCAGAGGAGTTGATATATGCCAGGACAATGAGGAATGCAAGAGTAACGAAGTGAAGTGTGTAAATTCGCAACCGTGAAGGTATGTCCTACGACCCCCATCTTTTGCACTTGGATACTTAGAGTAGATGTAGTAGTAGTAGTAGTAGTAGTACTAGTAGTAGTAGTATGTGTAATATGTGTGGATGGGAGTGAGTCTTGATAGTTGATACAAAGGTTTTTCTCTAGGAGCTAAAATAATTTTGTAGCCTTTGTTTTCTTTAGTTTAGACAACTAAGATTTGCCGTGGGACAGTTTGAAAATGAAATGAAATTAACCAAGTATAACTTTGCACAAGAGAAAGTCTTTCAAGATTAGGGAGTTGAGAAATTGTAGGGAAGTGATGTTTAAACATGCTCAACCCCATGTTGTTAATTTTAATGGACTTGACAGCACTTGTGGATTAAATTATCTAGTGGAACTTAGTTGAAAGGTGGGTGAGATTATGCCAAAAATATGTGTTGTATATCTCAACATGGTGTTACAGCCACCGGCTGGTACCATGACCTTTGCTACTATATGCGTGTTTACATGTGTAAATGTGGCTTCATCACCCTTCTTGATGTTATGCTGAGGACTCCGCTGGCCAATGAATGATCCACCAAGAGCGATAGCTCAAATTTTGGCTATGAGTTTGTAACCGTACGTAGTGGAAACACTACAAACGAATATTATTCGACTTTCTCCTGAATGGGTATGTATGTGGTAAATAAAGGGGACTGATCAAAAGAGCTCGAAAGAGACATTATTACTAAAGGTCCATAGTTCCCAAACGTTAAGCCACAACGAAAACCTATGCATGACCACTTATTTGGCATAATCTCCTTCACGTGACAATCCATGTTCCAACAAATAATAATTGAAACAAAGTGTTTAAGAGCCTAGACGAGGAAACAATTGTGGGTGTGTTCAAGAGAACTTGAGCATCATGTTTCACTACCTGCTTTCTACTCCCTAACTTATGTTTTCATGGCTATATCTTTGTAACATCCCAAATTTTCAATTTGGAATGATTTACAATTATAGCTAAGCATCTATTGCATCTTGGTTGAATTGCGCCCGAAACCCCCTTCCCTCGGTCACCCGCCACCTCCTCTCTCTCTCTCTCTCTCTCTCTCTCTCTAACCGACACCGACAGTCGGGCCCCCACCTTTTCCTAACCCCTCGTCCACGCTTCGCCGAACCAGAGCACGCCCGGCACACCATTCGCCCCGATTCTCTCGGGATCACGATCCCGCGGTGACCCCTGCCCCACGAATATGCCCTATATAAAGCCCTCTACATGCTTGACCGAACCCCCTAGAAACCCTATGCCCAACTCCACCCCAGCTCGAGCTCTCACCATCCCGATCTTGCTCTGTCGCCGGCGTTCATCGTTGGATTCTGCACCGATGAGCACACCCGAGCTCATCTAGCTCCATCCCCACGAACCACGCGCCCTTGCATTTTCCGCTGACACCTTTTTGGCGTCCAGGAACCACCGGAGCCGCCGCATCGAGCACCAACACCGACCGCCGGAGCAGCAGAGCGCTCGAGCTCCGTCGTCATCGCCTTGGCCGCCTCCATCGTCCTCGACCGCCACCGCCGTGACCAGCAATTCCGTCTCGCTCCGCCACATCGCCCCGACGCCACCGCCGTCACCCCCGACCACTGGAGCCGCCGCACCACCGCCACCCGAGCCGCTCTCCGTCGTCGCCATCGTCCCGTTGCCGTGGTACGATCCCCTCCGTCCGATCTAGTAAACGGTGTAGATTAGATCAGTGATTGGTTAGGTTTTTTTAGATTAGATCGGTTTTTTACGGTTTTAGATCGGTTTAGAACGAACGGGTTTGCCGATTTTCTTTTATTTAAACGCGCGCTAGCGGTTTAGTTATCTTACGGCCGAGTGCCCTATAGCTTCGGATCGCACACCTCCTAGCCCAATAACAGCCCGACACGTAGCTAGTGCCCGATCTGTTTTTTTTAGTTGTTTTCGTTTCTGTTTTTAAAAACAGAAAAGTTCCAACTTAGAATATTGATATCTGCTAGTATATTTAGTATTTTAATTTGATTCATTTTGCATTAGATTAGAATTTTTATGAAGTTTCTGTAGATATCAAGTTTGACTAGATTTGAAAATTAGAATTTGGATTTACACGAAATTTGTTCAAATCACTAGATTGGCAATAACTTGAGCTAGGAATAATATTTTTGTGTGATTCTTTTTTGCTACAGGTTTATTATGACTTTGTTTATCAGTACGATTAAATTGGGGAATTTTAGGATTAATTAAAATTAGGTTTTAACAAAAAATAGTACTGTTTTAGTGTTTTATAACTTTTGTGTTATTTCTTTAATTTTAATTGTTCTAAATTATTTTCTTTTGTTCTTTTGACAGTTTCCCATATACTTTCTGTAAATAGCGTAGTAGTAGCAATTTTATTTATAGTAAAAAAATATTTTTAGTAGTTTATTTCCTTTTGTTTTGCTAAGAAACTTGTTTTGATCATTATAGGAGTTTCATAAAAGGTTTTAAAGTGATACTTTTTACATAAAATTTTTGTTTTGTTGTTTACTAAAAACTTTATTTTTATTCTGTTAAAAATTTATTAGTGGCAGAAAACTTAGTAGTAGCTTGTTTTACTTGTAGTTAAGCTTTGCATTGAGATTTATGACTTCCTTTGGTTTTATTGTTGGTTTTCTTTTGTGTGTTTTAATGATTGTGTTGTAATTAGTTTTACTTGCTGTTGTAATGTTATTCGTATGATGGTATGCTTACTTCGATAGAGTACCCAGAGTGCGAGGCTTGTTACTATGAGTCTTTAGAGTTCGAAGATCATCACCAAGGCAAGTCTTCGATCATGAATTTTATTACCTACTCCCTCCGTTCCAAATTACTCGTCGTGGTTTTAGTTCAAATTTGAACTAAAACCACGACGAGTAATTTGGAACGGAGGGAGTATGTTTTATTGCATTAGTTGATATCCTCTCTACCGTGCATGCAAGTAGGTGAATTTAAGTTATGTTCTTGAGTAGTATCATGTGGTAGGATGAACCCAAATCCCCATTGTTACCGATGCCCGGGATGTTGTAATTATTATGCTATGCTTCGTAGATGATGTTGGTTGAGAGAATTACACGGGAGTTGTGAGAGTTAAGATGATGACAACCTCAAGATTTCAAGATGCTCAAGACAGACTTCAATTCACTACTGGGTGGAGGACGGATGGACGGGCAACCTGGAGTACCTAGTGGTTGACCCAGGGATGCATGGAGAAGCGCCATAACATCTTGCGGAAAGCTTCACCCAGCCATGAAGAGACAGATGGATATACCTTGACCAGAAGCTTACCTGTGCAACCGCAAGTCACTATGGGCTCTGGCTTGGTCAAATCTAGGCGTGACTCTGTATGGACGGTGCGAGCAGATGTAGAAGAACGGCAGGGAATGGATGAGTACCGGCAATGTCCTAGAGGAACTCTACGGAAGACCTTGTTTCGTTCGTCCCGTCTTCAAACACCATGAAGTGCGCGGACATAAAGGAGGGAACGATTCTTGCGGGTAATGTGCACAAGACTCTGCAGAGTAGGAAATCTAATCGATTAGCCGTGTCCCTGGTTACGGACATCTGAGCCTCTGGAATTGGATTTATTCAGAACTCTCAACACCAAACATAATAAATTGATGGGTTATAATGATTTCGGGTATGAGACACTGGTTGGCGGAACCATCTCAATAACAACAAATATTTTGTAGTAATTACAACCAAGTCCTTTTGCTGTAGGAAAAAATTTGCTTTTCGCAAAAACTTAAACTTAGAGCTCCACAACCAAAATTGCATATAGAGATAGCATTTTATTATTATTTCTCTCTCTATGACTTGCCGGCATATTCAAAATGCTGACCTACATGGCTGCAACATCTTATGTTGCAGAGGATTATTCCAACCAGGAGTGAAGCTACGATCCACGCTCGGTGATTGCCCTTTCACTACTGGAATCCACTTCTTTGCCGTCTGCTAATTCTTTGCCGTCCGCTTGCTGACGGCAAATAAGGTCTTTGCCGTCAGCCACAAGAAAACGGACGGCAAAGATGTGGCTGATGGCAAACAAAGTCTTTGCCATCAGCCTATTCTTTGCCGTCCGCTGGCTGATAGCAAAGAATCTTTGCCGTCCGCTGGCAGACGGCAAAGAGGTGGGTGGGTCTAGTTATTGTTTAACCAACTCAAGCCCACCGGCCCCACCTCTTTGCCGTCCGCAAGTGGACGGCAAAGAAACTTTGCCGACCGTTGGCTGACGGCAAAGAGGCGGGTACGTTAACGGCCGTCCCGCCCCCCTCTCTTCTCTCCACTCTCTCATTCCTCCCCACCCACACCCGCGCCGCCGCCGCCGACCCCGTCTGCCGTAGCCGGCCGCCCCGCACCCCTCCCCTGTGCCCCCCGACCTCCACCGCACCCCTGCCGCCTCTTCCACATCGCCTCGCCCCCCGCCCCCTCCCCTCCGTCGCCATCCCCCACCCACACGGCCCGCGCCGCCGCCGCCGACCCGTCTGGCATAGCCGGCGCCCCGCGAATATGACTCCCGCGCCGCCGCGTTTCCATGTCGGGCAGCCGCGCCGCGGCCGTCCCGCCGGTCGCGTCCCGCCGTCCGCGCGGCCGTCGGCCTCCCCCTCCATCGGGTCGCCGCCTCCTCCAGCGGCCGCCGCAGCCGTCCGACCGCCCCCTCCACCAGGTGAGCTCCTCCCCTTTTTTTGTTTTAATTAGTTTCTTTTTGTTTCTTTTAGTTAGTTTCTGTTTAGTTTAGTTTATTAGATTAGTTTTAGTTTTAGTTTATTTAGTTTAGTTTATTTTAGATTAGTTTTAGTTTTAGTTATTTTAGTTTAGTTTATTTTAGATTAGTTTTAGTTTTAGTTGAAGAAGAGAGTAGAAGGAGGAGGAGAAGAAGAGAGAAAAGAAAAGAAGAAGCAAGAGGAGGGAGGAAAAAGGAAAGAAAAGAAGAAAGAAGAAGAGAGAAAGAAAAGAAAAAGAAGAAGAAGAAGAAGAAGAAGAAGAGGAGAGGAGGAGAGAGGGAGGAGGAGGAAGGAGGAGAAGGAGAGAGGAGGAGGAGGGGGAAGGAGGAGGAGGAGGGAAGAAGGGAGAAGAAAGAAGAAGGAGAAGAAAGAGAAAGAAGAAAAGAAGAAGAAGAGAAGAAGAGAAGAAGAAGAAAAAGAGAAGAGAAGAAAGAGAAGGGAGGAGAAGAAGAAGAAGAGAAGAAGAGGAGAGAGGAGAAGAGAAGAGAAAAGAAGAAAGGGAAAAAAGATACCCCGACCCCCGACACCCCGACACCTCGGCACGACACCCTGACCCGACCCCCGACCCCCTGACACCACACCCCGACCCCGACCCCCGACCAACCGACACCTGACACCACACCCCGACCCACACCCCGAACCCCGACCCCGACACCCTGACACCCGACCCGACACGAACGACACCGACACGAACCCGACCTGAACACCAACACAAGACCACCGACACCCCGACACCTGACACCCCGACCACCGACACCCTGACACCACACCCCGACCCACACCCTGACACCCCGACCCCGACACGACACCCCGACCCCTAAATAGCAAGTATCGTCGGTGCGAGGTACATGTGGCCATCGGTGTCGAATACTACATCCACGTCTCACAAGTGACGCCGACGTCCGGCGTCCCAAAGCAACTGTTCTCGGCGTCGATGGCGGTCGAACACCATTGCGAATTTGTCTGGCAGCCTCTGCGATGACGATTAAAAGGCAAGTGTTGAAACTTGAAACACCCAAACTGACTCAAGTCGGTTTGGTTGTTTGAAATTTCAAAACTTGGCTTTAATCCTCATCGCAGAGGCTGCCAGACAAATTCGCCAAGGTGTTCGACCGTCATCGGCCACCAGAACTATTGTTGCGGGACGCCGGCCGCCGGCTTCACTTGTGGGATGTGGATCTAGTGTTCAACGCCGACCGCCTCATGTAACTTGCACCGATGGTAGTTGCTATTTAGTTTACCCAGGGATGAGCGGGTTAGGGGGTCGCTATGTTACTCACCTTTGGATTTAAATGTGCAGTTATTTCGTCGCTGCGAGGGTCTAGTGTTTGACGAGCTCCGCCCCTGCATTCGTTGGTGAGCACAAATGACATCTCCCGATGAAACTTGCTAGCTATAGGTGTCAATCATCAGTATGCGTAACCACTATGCGTCTCCTGTTCGAAAGGGTTACATCTATAAATATGCATGCATTTGCATATTTATAATCGTGATTCTTTTGAATTGTCCAACGTTATCTATGGACAGCCCGAGTATGTGTAGATTGGGTTCGTTTTCCCATATGCTCAGCTCTGGATCCGATGCAGAATTTCGTCAGTGCCTCCCTATTGTTCTCCGGGTACACATTCTCTCTGCTTATTGCCGAGACGTGTATCAGGAGAACAGCGGGGAGGTGCTGCCGAAATTTTGCGTCGGATCCGGAGCAGAGCATGGGAAAACGAACCCGATCTACACATACTCGGGTGGGATTAGGACCTATCTTTACCTATTAGCGTGTAGGTTGCATGGACGTAATAAAGCTGACAAACTCCATTAACTGATGGATATGGTTTGCTTAATTATGTATATATTTCTTGTGTGTCCAGTAGGAAGTCAATATGAGTGATTGTGCATGGATGTACACCGGTTACACTAGTCAGAAAGTTTGGACCGAGGAATGGTTAACAAAAACCAAGGGGTTTGTTAGAGCCGCATTTGCAAATGGCCAAGAATTTAGCTGGTGCCCCTGTGCCCGTTGCGACAACTATAAAAAGAGGGACGAGCTTGAAATGAGTAAAGACCTGCAGAAGTTTGGTTTTACGCCTGGTTACATGGTCTGGACATTACATGGTGAGTCTGCCCAACGTGCCAGAGCCGAGGTTCATCGTCGCACCGACGAGCATGGTACCGGGACCGTAGACATGGTGCAAGACTTTGACGATGCTCGGGACTCGGACGAGGAGATGGAGGAATCTGCAAAGGCCTTCACTGAAATGTTGGAGTCCTCAAAACGTCCTCTCCACGAGCACACTGAGCTTTGTCAGCTGGATGCTATCTCACAAATAATGGCTTTGAAGGCTCAATTCAACTTGGGCAGAGAATGCTACGACGCGATGATGACAGTATTCGGACGATTTCTACCCAAAGGCCATGTGCTACCTCCAAACCTGTACTAGTCAGACAAAATCCTCCGTGCTCTTAAGATGCCCTATGAGAAGATACATGCCTTTGAGAAAGGATTTGTCTTATTTAGGCTTCAGTATGAGGACTTGAACTATTGTCCCATTTGCAATTCTTCCAGGTATGTTATGGTAGACAACGGTATGGGTGAGAAGACGCAGACCAAAATACCCGTTAATGTTCTTCGGTATATGCCAATCGTACCAAGACTTCAATGTCTTTTCATGGTCGAAGAGATGGCCAGACAGCTGACATGGCACAAAACGGGCAAAAGAACCGAACTAGATGCAGATGGGAATGTGATGATGGTGCACACATCGGATGGTGAAGCGTGGAAGCGCTTCGATGCATTACATAAGGAAAAAATGGCAGATCCAAGGCATCCTCAAGTCGCCGTCAGCACAGATGGGTTCAGTGTGTTTGGTCAGATGGCAGCCCCATACAGCTGTTGGCCCGTGTTTGTCATTCCACTCAATCTCCCCCCGGGCAGATTATGCAACGAAAGAATATTTTCCTGACGTTGATAATTCCAGGGCCCAACTATCCGGGGAAGAATATGAATGTGTACATGCAGCCGCTTAAGGACGAATTGCAAGAAGCTTGGGATAATGGGTTCAAGACATACGACGCCTTTAGCAAACAGAACTTCATAATGCGTGCCTGGTACATGTACTCGACGCATGACTTGCCGGCGTATGCGCTATTCGTTGGCTGGTGTGTGCATGGAAGATTCCCGTGCCCCACATGCAAGGGAGCTCTTAAGTTTCATTGGCTGACGGCAGGGCGCAAGTATAGTTGCTTCAACTTGCATAGACCGTTTCTACATCCTGGCCATAAGTTAAGGAAAGACAAGAAGAACTTCATCAAAGGTAGAGTTGTCAAACACTCTGGACCACCTGCGTTGACAGGCCAACAGACCCTAGATCAGTTAAACGCTCTTGAGCCAGATCCAGAGCGTCCAGGGTATTTCAAGGGGTATAATAAGGAACACGCCTGGATTCACAAGACATGCTTCTGGGATCTGCCTTACTTCAAAGACCTCCTTTGCCCACACAACATCGACGTGATGCACACTGAAAAGAATATCGCCGAAGCCATTTTTGGTACATTGTTCGGCATAGAGGGGAAATCAAAGGATAATCCTAAGGCTAGAGTCGATCAAGAGGAGCTATGTGATAGACCGTTACAAAACATGAAAGAACCGAAAGGAAAGGGGATCAACTGGACGAAGCGAAAGGCATGGTTCAATCTTGGAAGGCCATCTATGAAGGAAATTTTTTTGTGGGTGAAAATGCAGTTGATGTTCCCCGATGGGTATGCAGCAAATCTAAAGAGGGGAGTGAGTCTTCAAAAATTGAAAATATTTGGTCTAAAAAGTCATGATTGGCACATATGGATTGAGCGGATAATGCCGGTGATGTTGCGTGGCTTCATCCCTGAGGATGAATGGCTAGTACTGGCAGAGCTGAGCTATTTCTTCCGTGTTCTTTGTGCGAAAGAATTATCGCCTGGCCTCCTAGAAGAAATGGAACAGTTGGCGCCGGAGTTGATCTGCAAGTTAGAGAAGATCTTTCCGCCAAGCTTCTTTAATCCAATGCAACACTTGATTTTGCATCTCCCGACCGAGGCACGATTGGGGGGGCCCGTGCAAAATCATTGGTGCTACTCAACTGAGAGGATGCAGAAGACGCTTCGAGCAAAATGTAAAAATAAACATAGAATAGAAGCATCGATGGCGGAGGCATTCATCACTGAGGAGGCGGCAAACTTCGTGACCGCACACTACGAAGCCAAAAATCGTCATTTGCATAATTCGAAGCCTCGGTACAATGCTGACGAACCTTAAAAGGGTCAATCCAACCTCAGCCTATTCAAAGGGAATCTCGCACCAGCCGGTGGTTGGAAACTAGTAAGGTTGGATGTTGAAGAATGGCGGACCATTTCGCTGTATCTCTTCAACAACCTAACAGAAGTGCGGCCGTACATCGACTAAGATCTCGGTACATTGTTTCACAACTTCTAATTCCTTTGAACTTCTCTTATTCCTGAATTTTTGATGCAGTTAATATGTCACCATATTCTCGTATGGAGCGGTGATCCAAAAGGATTCCGTCGAAGAGTATGAGCTTCTGGCAGAACAAGGAGCCGAATTTCCCGGTTTCATCTCTTGGTTCAAAAAAAAACGGTAATTTCCATTAGACACTTTTTTTTCTTTGGCTAATTTGCGACTAATGCAACAATCCTTTCATATTAAACTTGTAGGCTAATTCAGAGATTATGGATGCCGAATTGAGACAAGTAGCTAATGGTTTTGACTATAAGGTCCGTTCATTTGACAAATACGACATCAACGGGTATCGCTTTCGTACCTATGGCAAAGAGCTATCTATGGCCGACCGAAAGTCTACAAATTGTTGTGTCTCTGCTATCGGCGAAGGAGGTATCGAGTATTATGGAAGAGTTGATGCAATTTATGAACTTGAATTCTATGGTGAAAACCCACCAAACGTCGTAGTCTTCAGATGTTATTGGTTCCAGCCGAGGGAGACTAGAAGGACTCATGAACATATAGGGCTAGTCAAAATCAAACAAAGCACCCATTTGGATGTTCCCGATGTCTATATTACGGCTCAACAGGCAACCCAAGTTTTCTATCTACCGTGGGCCTGTCAAAGTGATCCAAATCTCAGTGGTTGGGACGTCGTTTATGAAGTGCTGCCACGTGTTAGACCACCTCCCCCCAATGAAAAGGATTATGAACCTCACATTAACCAAGAAACATATGACAAAGGAGAATTCTTCCAAGAAACACGTCTTTCCAAAAAAACGTTTCAAGAACCGCTCTACTCCACCCCAGAACATTGAAGTAGACAATGATAGTGAATCCGATTTCACCCCTGAGCTGGAACAAGAAGAGCCGGAAGAAGAAGAAGTTACTGCTGCAGATGACCTGTCAATGCTTGAACGACTACGTAAAGGTGGCCTTCCACATGATGATGCATTTATTAATGATGATGATGAGCACGTCATTACCGATAGTGATGATGATGATGCTTTTATTAATGATGATGACGAGCACGTCATTACCGATAATGATTATTAGGTATTCAAATTTTTATGTTGTACTTGATTTATATAGTTATTTGTATGATTGTATGATTTATATAGTTGGTATTTATAATTTTCTTACTTTGTATGATTGTTTCTTATACATAGTGCCATGGTCTTGATTTCCGTCCCGGTCGGCCCTCGCCCGCTTTATGATTCGGATGTGGTAAATTCTCTTTCATAACTATTTGTTGCATTTCGCATTTATGCAAATTATGGCCATCAAGTTGACATAGAGATATTTTAATCTAGGAGGTATGTGAACCGGAATTTGAAACGGACCGTCTTGTCGAGAAGTTAAATTTAGTTGAAAAAGAAAATGAGTATTTGAAAGAAAGAATTAAAAGAATTGATGAAGAGAAGATGACATTGGAGTTGTATGTTGCCGATGCCATCGATGATCACAAGATGAAGATGAATGCAATGTGCTTGAAGATGGATGCAATGCGCCTGAAGCTTAAGAAGATTAGAAAATATGCCATTGATAATGAGGCTTGGTATCATTATGCCGTTGG
The DNA here is from genome assembly GCA_011799875.1 of Thinopyrum elongatum. Taxonomy (NCBI): domain Eukaryota; kingdom Viridiplantae; phylum Streptophyta; class Magnoliopsida; order Poales; family Poaceae; genus Thinopyrum; species Thinopyrum elongatum. The sequence continues at coordinate 411,061,083 of CM022298.1, read as the reverse complement.
ATCAATTGTTACCTTAGTTGCGATCTTCATCACATTTGTTGTGATGAGGGTAAGTTTTCTCTAGTGTTTTGCTTTACAAATGGATACTTAGCTTATTTTCCTCCTAAATGGCATAATTACCTAAGTTAGATAAAAAATAAGCTATACTTAGCTTATTCAGTTCATTTATGACATACTTAGCATACTTAGGTAAAAAATGGCATGATAATCTTTGTTAGCTCCAAAATGATATAGACTTAGCTTATTTTCCTCGAAAATGACATAATAACCTTACTAAGCTCCAAAACGACCTATTTACCTACCTTAGCTCTAAAATGACCTACACTTAGCATTTTTACCTAGCTTAGCAATAAAATGACATTTTTACCTACCTTAGTTAGAAGAAGAAGAAGATAAAGAAGAGGAGAGGAGAAAAAGAAAGAGAAGAAAAAAAAATCTTCTTCTTCTTCTTCTAACTAGTCTTCTTCTTCTTCTTCTAACTTTCATCTTTCCCAATTTGTAGATTTGCTTTACATGAGGAAGCTTGGATTCATGGAGTGTACTATTCTTGTGGTGCTTCCTTGTTGTTTATGAAAACTTGTTTGGATATGTATGTCTATATGGATATGTTGTTGGAAACTTGTTTCTGGTTATGTATATATGGATATGTTGGACTTTGTTCAACTATGTTGTTGGATTGTATGCATGTATATCTGTGTTTGAAACCATGTCTAATTAATGGGATTTAAATAAAAATAGGGGATATATAGCCTCTTTGCCGTCCGCTAGCAGACGGCAAAGAGGACATGTGGCAGTCACCTGTGCAAACTGGGAACACTGGCTGCCTATTTGGTCATTTTGCCGTCTGCTGGTGGACGGCAAAGTGACCATCTATGCCGTCTGCCAGCAGACGGCAATGATTCAAACCTCTTTGCCGTCTGCTGGCGGACGGCATATCTGGACACGTGGCAGCTTCCCAGTGCTGCCTAGCTGGGCTCTTTGCCGTCCGCCAGCGGACGGCAAAGATCTTTGACTCTTTGCCGTCCGCTGGCGGACGGCAAAGAGCGCCGTTAACCCCCTAACGGCTCTCACGCCACCGCACTGCCGTCAGCTGTCTTTGCCGTCTGCTGGCCTCGGATGGCGGACGGCGTAATCCTTTGCCGTCCGTTTCTAAGAAGTGGACGGCAAAGAAGGCCTTTGCTGGCAGGCTTTCATCCGGACAGTTTGCCGTCCGCTAGCGGACGGCAAAGCATTTTGCCGTCCGTGATCTATGCCTTTGCCGTCCGTGATCTATGTCAGATGGACTCGCTTATCATCTACGCTTCCGCATTAGTTTTTCTCATGAGTTGGTCTTCGACCAATTTATTGTGATGTAATAAAGACTATATGAGAATCGTGTAATAAATCAGGTGTGATTGAACTTTGATATTTTCATCAATGTACTGTGTGTGCCAGCATGATCTTGGGATGGTACAGATACACAGAGACTTGACCATTTTTGGGTCGGGTTGCTACAATCTTAAGAAACTCTTCCGTACATTCCCAGCAAGCAAGTGTTGTGAAAGCACAAGTGCTCCCTGGGTGATTTTGGTAATTAATGTCAACATATCTCTTGTTGGACTAATGGTTTTATCTAGTATGTTTCAGACAAGTTCAACAATGGCGTGGCATGGACAAGAGGATGAGGAACCCCTTCAGAATGCTAAGGACAAAGATTGGCAAAAGCTCAAGACTCTTCATTTATATTTTATAGATCCAAGATCACCTTGAGTCCATAGGAAAGCCAATACTATTAAAAGGGGATGAGGTGTTGCTTAATGGTCTACTTGCTCAAGTGCTTAGTGATATTGCTGCAAAACCCTCAGCCACTTTCTCCATCCAAATATGTCCTAACCCTAAACTCCAATTCAGCCCCACCGATTCTTTCTATCAGGAGCCAACGAGTTCATTTAACATAGCCACTGTTAGAAACCCTAACAGTTCGGTCTCACCGAGATGGCTTTGCTAACTCTTTGTTATCAGTTGCAATTATTTTGGTCTCACCGAAATTGCAATCGGCCTCACCGAGATGGCTTGACCAACTCTTTGTTGCCTTATTGCTTCACTTTGGTCTCACCGAGTTGATGCAATCGGTGCCATTGAGACGCGGTTTGCCCTAAGCCCTAGCACATCGGTCCCACCGAGTTGTTCCAGTCTGTCCCACCGAGATTCCTAACGTTCACATTTTTGAACTGATCGGTGCCACTGAGTTTAACTAATCGATGCCACCGAGATGAGTCAAATATGTGTAATGGTTGGATTTTGTGTGGAGGCTATATATACCCCTCCACCCCCTCTTCATTCGTGGAGAGAGCCATCAGAATGTGCCTACACTTCCACCATCCATTTTCTGAGAGAGAACCACCTACTCATGTGTTGAGATCAAGAGATTCCATTCCAACCATTTGAATATGGATTTGTAGCCTTCCCCAAGTTGCTTTCCACTCAAATTCCTCTTCCACCATAGCCAAACCTGAGAGAGAGAGAGAGTTGAGTGTTGGGGAGACTATCATTTGAAGCATAAGAGCAAGGAGTTCATCATCAACACACTGTCTATTACCTTTTGGAGAGTGGTGTCTCCTAGATTGGTTAGGTGTCGCTTCGGAGCCTCCGTCGTGATGTGGAGTTGAACCATGAAGTTTGTAAGGGCAAGGAGATCACCTACTTCATGAAGATCTACCCGAGTGAGGCAAGTCCTTCATGGGCGATGGCCATGGTGGGATAGACAAGGTTGCTTCATCGTGGACCCTTCGTGGGTGGAGCCCTCCATGGACTCGCATAGCCGTTACCCTTCGTGGGTTGAAGTCTCCATCAATGTGGACGAACGATAGCACCACCTATCGAAACCACGCCAAAAATTCTTCGCATCTCCATTGCGTTTGCACACTCCAATCCCATCCCTTTACTTTATTGCAATTTGCATGCTTTACCTTTTCCACTGCCTATACTCTTGTCATGCTTGCTTGAAATGTATTGTGTGCACTTTAAAATGTGCTAAACTCAACCTTAACTTGAAGAAATTAAAAACTACCACTTATGCTTGTTAAGGGTCTAATCACCCCCCTCTAGACCCCTCTTCTGGATCCTTTCATGTTGTCTAGATTAAATCAAATGAAGTGTTGCAAAGGTGTTTTATCTTGTAGATCAGAAACTTTTTGTTGATTATCTTTGCTTCACTAACACTTGCACTATAACCATGCCACCGCTATACCTATGGTAAGCTTTCAGGTCAAGAAGCGGAGGGCTATCTAGGCATACCGATCGTAAGTGAACCAAAACCTTCTCGTTATTTCGGTTTAAACGACTGAGTTCCTTATGATTCAGATTTCTCTCTATGTTGCTCGAGGACAGTCAACTTTAAGCTTGGGGGAATTAATGAGTGATATTTTTACACTCATTTCAACCTTGTTTAAACTGAGATATTTCCTTAAAAGAGAGATATTCACTCCAATATTGCCACTAATGACTAATGAATGCAAAGGATTCCAGAAATCGTCTCTTTAATATCTTTTCCATAGGAAATGGGCTAAAAAGGGAAGATACCACGTGGAAGAAAGGAAAGGAAGTAAAATGGAGAAGAAATAAATCATTAGGAGGCACCAGAAGGCCACCAGAGCGAAAGATGGCATTCCATGTGAGCGCACGCACTTGCATGAGTGGTCATTTGTCAGGGAAATCGAGGCAGGCCATCCACCTGAACAACTTTTATTAAGGGGACCCCGTTGAAATGTCAACAGAACAAGCAGAGGAGGAGCGTCGAGCACATCCACAACCCATTCATCATCATCTTCATCCACAAATCCTAGCCGCCACCATTTTCACCTCCATAACCATCTCCACCACCATAACCCTCTCTCATCTAGTTCATACTTGTAACCGTGCATCGCACAAGGCATCTATTGTAAGACATATTGCAATCAATCAATCTCAAGATGTGTTCTTCAATGATTTCTTCTCGTGATCTGATCTCCATGTGTGAGTAGTCCGGTAAGGTATGGGGTGAGGCGTGAGCCTTGCAGCCCCAGGTATTTGGTGAAAGGATCAATGGAACTCTTTGACACAACATCTTGCATGTGTAAAATAAAATTGCATCATGAAGTATCTCTTGTCTTGTTTGCGATCTTCATCCTTGCAGGTACCCAGGATCATGGAGATCAAGCACCAGTGAGATTAGGAGCAAGGGGACTATGAAGTGTTATACCGAACACCAGTGACAGTAAGGTTTAGTAGGGTAACATGGATCATATCCTTGGGGATTCATGAGGTGTAGTCATTGAACACCCGAAGCTTTTGTTTGATATTATTATCTTAATTATCGGGGCAACCCTCAGAGATGGATAGGGCCTTCGGTAGGACAACAAATTCTTGATGCAGGACTCATGCCGGTCAGGATGTTATTTGGAGACATCCCCCATTCCAAACGAAGCAAGCACCTCTTGATGGGTGACTTCCCGAGAACAAACTAATATCAATTTTTATCCCAACACCAATACATGGTTGTAAGCATTAAGACGTCATCCCAATAACTTCTTTTTATTATAAGTGTTTGAATCACTATTTGCTTGTTGATCCGGACAAAAGCTAGATTTGACACTTTGATAAAAGATTGCTGGAGACCATGGCTTCAAGGTAGTCTTCCTCTTGTGGGTTTGATACCCAGGGTCACCTCTAGGAAAATAGGTGCGGGATACCCTTTCTTGTTCCAATACTAGATCAATAAAAAGGAGATATCAACTACGAAGTCGTCGGGTCCGAGGCTAACGTCCTCCACCGATTCGGGGAGGTAATAACTATCTTCCTCGGCCTCGGGATCTTCGTGATCACCGTTATCGAACATTCCAGCGGGGATGTCGGCCTGAGTGGTCATGGTGTTAGTGTCGTTACCAAGGTTGTCGAGGTTATCAGGGATGGAGTCGTCGCCCGTGGCTCCTGATTGGATGGTCTGGCTCTCCTTCCCTTTGCCGACGTCCTTGGGTCGCCTCCTGGGACATCGGCGCTTCGAGGAGTCTCTTTTCTTTTCCACGTTGCCCTTAGGTTTTGACGCCTCTTTAGGGGTGTCGACCATGTAGACATCATGAGTGGAGGTCGCGGCCCAGCTACCGGTATATGGAATGTCGCCAACATCTTCTTCCATGTCTCTTGCCTCCTCAGAGGCGTAGTCAAGAATGCCGGTTAAATCCTTGATAGTGGTGAATAGGTGCGTGGTGAGCGGGTAATAGATTTCCCTGGTATCGTCTTTACATCCAATTTTATCGTAGACCAAGGTCTGGTCATTTGAGATCGATAGTCTCTGAATGCAGTCCAACATCTCGTTCATGTGAGACAGATACTTGGTATCCATGGCCTGACGATAGTCAGGTTGATCCGAAGCGTGCTCTGTGGGTCGCTTGATGCAACCTCGGGGTTTTGGTTGGCTGGGGTTGACTCTTGACCAGCGATAGTGATCAGATCCAAGCTTGATGTTGGGTCTGAGTTCGGACTTGACTCGAGGTCAGGGTCCAATGCGGGGTTGGGGTCTACGCTCGAGTCAAGGATCGGCGTGACGGCGATCGGGTCCATGCTCAAGGCCGGATCCACTGCGAGATCCGATCCGTGGCTCGGATCGGGGGTCGGCTCTAAGGTCAAGCCCACGGTGGCCGAAGAGTTCTTAAGCCGATCTGGCATCCAGCCAGAGAGGATGAGATCAACATGTGAATCAATGGTGTATTCCGAGCTCCCAAACGCAATGATTTGGTCAGGGACGTAATTCTCGACGTGGTCGAGACGACCTGCCGATTTGGCTTGCATGACAATGCAGCCGAATGCGAAGAGCTACCGGGGACGAAGATTTCAGCGCAGTTGGTGTTGCAGATGAGCCATTGACCCTTTTTTATCACACACCAGAACTCTCAATGAAAGCACCAATGTTGGTACTAAAACCGGTAGACCTCGGGTAGGGAGTCCCGAGCTGTGGATCTCGGATCTATGGGTAACAAGAGGTAAAGGGGACAATATTTATCCAGGTTCGGGCCCTCTCGAAGAGGTAATACCCTACGTCCTGCTTTGATTGTATTGATGATGATGTATCGAGTACAAGCTTGATGTACCTCGAGATCGTAAGTTGTGTTCTAACCCTAAGGTGAGTAATGGTTAATCTGTCTCTACGGACTAAACCCCTCAACTTATATAGGTACTTGGGGTATCTAGGGTTACACATGGCCGGTTATCAGCTAGGGATACGCATGCAGCCTGTCGGCACAATCCTTGAAGTGCATGCCAAGTCTTCGAAGGAATCCACCTTGATCACGTCGAGGCTTAAGGCTTCGGGAGTCCTTCCTTATGAGATTGGTAGGCCGTGAGCTTGGCCCATGAATTATGGGCCAACTAGGTTGGTACCCTCTAGTCTAGGACACCGTCAATGGTGGTGGCGGCTATGGAAATGGAAATGGCGGCGGCTAGGGTTTGCAGAGATGGATGAAGATGGTTCTATTCTGGCTTCGTTCGATGCTACTCTGTTGACATTTCGATGGGGTCCCCTTTATAAAAGTTGTCCAGGTGGACGATCTGCCTTGAAATCCACGCCATATGACCGCTCATACGAGCGCTCACGGTCGTATGGAACGCCGTCTTTTGTGTTGTTTCTTTTGGCATGCCTCCTGTTGATTGCTTCTTCCTTCATTTCCATTCCTTTCCATGTTCTCACGTGATTTCTTCCCTTTTTATTCTATTTCCTGTGGAAACACATTAAAGAAAGGATTGTGGAATCCTTTGCATTCACTAGTCATTAATAAGCAATATCAGAGCAAATATCTCTTTCTAAATAAAATATCTCAGTTTAAACTAGGGTGAATGAGTGTAAAAATATCACTCATCGGATGTTCCAAAGCACGATAGCTAGGCAGACCCAGCAGTATCCAAAACCAGGCCAGGCATTCAAAGACATGACAACCGATTAGGTGCAGCAATGGAAAGAGGTCAGGTATGCAAAGCTCCTCCACATCCGAATGAAACCAGCCAATGAATGCACCCATAGCGCCACCATCCACTAGTGGAAAAACGGCTAGCCACAACTTTCGTTGGTGGCGCGCCATTTTTCAATAACGCTAGCACTATCTTTTTCAAATAGTGCTGGCATCGGCCAAATTGGCACGCCGGCTATAATTTGGTAGTGCTGGCGTGGATATTTTTCCTAACATCACTACTATGTGCGCCCAACTGTTGTGACCAGTTGCAAGATACTGCTGGCATGGAATTTATAAAAACGTCGTAGATACGTAACCTAGTGCTGTCGTGCCATCGTTTGGAACGCCACCACTAAGTTTTGCCTATATATAGAAGTGTTGGCAGCCCTTGTTTCTCAAATACATTCATTTCCATTCTCCACAAAATTCTACTCCCTCTTAGTTAGCTGCTTTGGTGACAATGGACCCATCGGAGCTTGTCGAATCGGCACGAGCCCCGCGTGCGAGCCCACGTCGGCGGGGCGTGTCGAAAGTTTGGGACTCCACCGCCTTGGCCGAGCTCTATTCTAGCCCATTGGCTATGGCATCAGCTCGCCACGGCCAATGTAGATGGCCATATCCGGCGAATCATGCCGCTGCAGCGCGACATTTGTTCGATCCGACAGTTATGCCACCGGCGCCGAAGCTGCCGGGAATCAAGCGAGGGCACCTGTGCTGCTTTGCGGCTATCGACGCCCTGCTGATAAGCATATGTCACACACAGAATGGAATCTAGAGTGAGAGTTCTACATCTGTGCTAACCGTGGAAAGGCAATATGACAGAAAATACCACTCAATCTATTTCTACTAATTTGCACAATTCGACGCTATATATCGTCTAGCTAGCGTTGCTCACATGAATGTGTGTGTATATTGTGATCCATAGGCGTTAGGGACAAAATATTGCTACACATAGATATGGGTTGATCTCGTGCAGAAGTACATGAACGAGTTGCTCGAGTACTCCATTGGACCACTGAGACAGCAGATAGATAAGATGCAGCTCAAGACTTGTATGATGCGCGGCCAAATCCAAAAATTCAAGATGCTTCGATATGCGCTTTTAGCTGGTGTTATGCTTGGCCTCATTCTCCCAGTTGGATCGGTGGCAGCATTTTTTCTCGTGGGAGTCGTTAAACTGATGATGTTCTTAGTCTAGATCAAGAGTAGTAGAAGTTATATATACATATTTGTTATTGGTTTCATCCTTCAACATTTATGTATCTAGGCCAGATTAATGAGGTCGATGTTGTGTTCTAATTATTGGTCTTCTATGTTTACATATTTACACAAAATAATTAATATAATATAAAATTAACAATATAATAAATAATAGGAAAATAAAACAATAAAATAATAAACTAAACATCTATATGAATATAAAAAACAATATGTGTAACACATTAAATTAAAAAAGAAAATAATACAATTAAAAATAATAGCAATGGCATTGACCACGTAGGCCAATGCTGATACGTCCATTTTGCATCATGTTTTCCTACTGTTATTTATAATGTTTTTATGCATAATAATGCTTTTTGGACTAATTCTAATGCCTTTTCTCTTATAATATGAAAGGTTTACACAAAGAGGGAGAATGCCGGCAGCTGGAATTCTGGGCCTGAAAAAGCTACGTCAGAGTTACCTATTCTGCACATCTCCAAATGAGCTAAAAATTTACAAAGAATTATTTGGGAATATATAAAAAATACTGGAGCAAATAACTACCGGAGGGGGGCCACCTGGTGAGCACAAGACACCAGGGCGCGCCTGGGCCCCCAGGCGCGCCCTGGTGGGTTGTGCTCAGCACGGCCCACCTCCGGAGCCCATCTTCTGGTATATAGGTCATTTTAACCTAGAAAAAAATCAGGAGGGGACTTTCGGGATGAAGCGCCGCCATCTCGAGGCGGAACTTGGGCATGAGCACTTTTGCCCTCCGGCGGAGCGATTCCGTCGGGGGGACTTCCCTCCCGGAGGGGGAAATCATCACCATCGTCATCACCAACAACCCTCTCATCTTTAGGAGGGCAATCTCCATCAACATCTTCAACAGCACCATCTCCTCTTAAATCCTAGTTCATCTCTTGTGTTCAATCTTTGTACCGGAACCTCAGATTGGTACCTATGGGTGACTAGTAGTGTTGATTACATCTTGTAGTTGATTACTATATGGTTTATTTGGTGGAAGATTATATGTTCAGATCCATTACGCTATTTAATACCCCTCTGATCTTGAGGATGATTGTCATTTGTGAGTAGTTACTTTTGTTCTTGAGGTCACAGGAGAAGTCAGGTTGCAAGCAATCATGTGAACTTGATATGTGTTCGATATTTTGATGATATGCATGTTGTGATTCCCTTAGTGGTGTCATGTGAACGTCGACTACATGGCACTTCACCATATTTGGGACTAAGGGAATTCATTGTGGAGTAGTTATTAGATGATGGGTTGCTAGAGTGAGAGAAGCTCTAGTTTATGCGCTAGTTCGTAAGCGACCGATTTAGATCCAAAAGTTTAATGCTATGGTTAGATTTTATCTTAATACTTTTCTCGTAGTTGCGGATGCTTGCGAGGGGGTTAATCAAAAGTAGGAGGTTTTTTCAAGTAAGAACAACACCGAAGCACCGGTCCACCCACATATCAAATTATGAAAGTAGCGAACACGAATCAAACCAACATGATGAAAGTGACATGGTGAAATTCCTGTGTACCCTCAAGAATGCTTTGCTTATCATAAGAGACCGTTTTGGCCTGTCCTTTTCCACAAAAGGATTGGGCTATCTTGCTGCACTTTATTTATCATTACCGTTACTTGTCCGTTACAAATTATCTTGCTATCAAACTACTTGTTACCGACTATTTCAATGCTTGCAGAAAATACCTTGCTGAAAACCACTTATCATTTCCTTCTGCTCCTCGTTGGGTTCAACACTCTTACTTATCAAAAGGACTATGATTGATCCCCTATACTTTTGGGTCATCAATTAGCTACGAACCAACTTTCGCCTATTATCTTGTGAACCCTCAAGAACGCTTTGCTTAATATAAGAGACCATTTTGGCCTGTCCTTTGCTACACAAGAATTGGGCTACCTTGCTGCACTTTATTTACCATTACTTGTCCATTACAAATTATCTTGCTATCAAACTACCTGTTACCGACTATTTCAGTGCTTGCAGAAAGTAACTTGCTGAAAACCACTTGTCGTTTCCTTCTGCTCCTCGTTTGGTTCGACACTCTTACTTATCAAAAGGACTACGATTGATCCCCTATACTTGTGGGTCATCAAGACTCTTTTCTGGAGCCGTTGCCGGGGAGTGAAGCGCCCTTGGTAAGTGGAAATTGGTAAGGAAAAATTATTACTACCTGCTAAATTTATTGTCACTTGTTACGATGGAGAACCATCCTTTGAGCGGTTTGTTCGGGGTATCTTCACCTCGACCGGAAGCACAATTAGTTGCCCCTCAACCTACTGCACCTACTGAAAATATTGGTTATGAAATTCCTTCGAGTATGATAGAACAACTATTGGCTAATCCTTATGCAGGAGATGGAACTGAACATCCTGATATGCACTTGATATATGTGGATGAAATTTGTGGATTATTTAAGCTTGCAGGTTTATCCGGATATGAAGCTAAGAAGAAGGTTTTCCATTTATCTTTGAAGGGAAAAGCATTGACATGGTATAGGCTATGCGATGATATTGGATCTTGGAACTAGAATCGATTGAAATTGGAATTTCACCAAAAAAATTATCCTATGCATCTAGTTCATCGTGATCGGAATTATATATATTATTTTTGGCCATGTGAAGGATAAAGTATCACTCTAGCTTGGGGGAGGCTCAAGTCAATGTTATATTAATGCCCCAATCAAGAGCTCTCTAGAGAAATTATTAATCAGAAGTTTTATGCTCGGCTTTCTCATGATGATCGATCCATGCTCGATACTTCTTGTACTGGTTCTTTTATGAAGAAGACTATTGAATTCCGGTGGGATCTTTTAGAAAGAATTAAGGGCAACTCTGAAGATTGGGAACTCGGCGAAGGTAAAGAGTCGGGTTTAAACTTGAATTTGATTGTGTTAAATCTTTTATGAATACTGATGAGGACATCAATATCGTTGTTACACCCACAGCCCCTGCTGCTATACATACTGGACCAATTACTAGAGCTCGCGCACGCCAATTGAATTACCAGGTACTTTTGTTTCTTGGTAACGATTCTAATTGTCATGAGAATATGATGCTGTCTAAATTGGATACATTGTTTTGCTTACAAATGAAGGACCTAGCTTGGACAAGAAAGAGGAACCTTGGAGCAAGTTCAAGCATGGAGATGATGGCATGCGCAACGGGAACAAGAACGGAGTTACAAGTGATGATTTCAGGACTTTGAAGCCACCATAATGAGTGCATGAAGCCTTGGACAAAATATACAAGATGCCACTTCATAAATTTCGTCCAGAGGCTATTATAGGTGCTGCGTCACCTTATTATTGGGCCAGGCCCATGTAATTTCAAAATACTAGAGTATAGGCTGTTTTTAGAGTCAGTATGTGTGGGGAAACAAGAGATAGGGTTGGTTTCGGACCCCTCCTTCAAGGGCCACGAAATCCCCCCTCTTCCTCCATATATACAGCCCTTAGGGCACCGTTTAGACTTTGGGTTTTGTTTAGATTAAAAGTTCGCCATAGCTGCAACTTCGCGTACTTCGTTTGTGTTCAACGACCAGACCAAGACGTCACAGAACCCCACCTTGATCAATAAAGCTTTCATCTTATATTTGCAATATCCAGATTGCAATCTTAGTTTCTTGCTTGTTCTTCATTTGCTTGCAGGAAATAAACCTTCGTGGTCAGGTTGATCGTGCTCCGGCGTGGTCAATAACCTCTCGGAGTTGGTTTAGCGATTGCTAAGGCACGACGTCTTCGCACGTTCGTAGTCGGATCGTGAAAGTCTACTCCTCCGAAACGATAATCACCATCTCATCGAAAGACGGGACACCTTTGCCTCTGTCAAGTGGTATCAGATTTCCAGGTTGCTCGGTGAGATTTTACAGTTTTTCATAGTTTAGATCGAGTCTGTTCTTCATACTACAGTCCATGAAAAAGCCAAAAAAAATTATGGTTAGTTCATCATATCCGAACCAATCTGAGCCGTTGCATAATCTTTTTAGGGGTTTTGCTTTGTTGAATTTTCGGTTGCATTGTCGTGTCGAGTTGCTGGTCTTAGCGTCTAGTCCTTTAGAGTTTCGAGTTCTGTTCACAAGTTGTCACGCCGCCGCCGCACCATCATCATCACCGCTGCCATATACCACCATCGTCATCACTGCTGCTATATACTACATATCCACCGCCATCACGCTAATCCGAGTCCACCTCCGTCACAGATTCGCCACCAGTCCGTGTTCCACCGCCCTACATATATCCACCACCAGTCCAAGTTTCCACTAGATTCATCTCCGCCATCAGTCCTAGTCCGAGTCCAGTATTTGTTCCTTTGTTTTCGATTTCCAGATCACGCTATACTCCGAGTCGTGACCAAGTCGTACTCCCCAACTTGCGTGCTACCCGCAGTAGAAAAATATTTCCAGTTTCAAAATTCTGGCTAGGCAGTTTTTAGACCATTTGTAGACTTTTTCGAAAAAAAAAATTGCGGAGCAAAAGAAAAAAAGAGAGGAAAAAAGTGAAAAAAAAGAAATTTTTTTTCAGAGTGTGCTCCTCCTATGTTTACGGGCAGCATCGTGATTTTGTTAGTGTTCTAGGCTCGCGTCTCTAGTACGTTCTAGCCTAGGACCAGCACAATACCATCGTTGAGCGTTTATTCAACATTGCATCTCTGAATTGATTATTGCTGACCCTTTTTTCTACCATATCATAAGCCTTCCCAGCTCCACATACATCTACATCGTGCGTTTGACACCACCTGGCAATCGCTCTGTCCAAGCTTTGTGAGTTTTGACTACAAAGGTTGCCGACCACCACCTGCTGCTGGGTAAGAACTGGTAAGAATTTGAGATTTGCTTGACGGATTTGTGACACCACACCACCACCACTTTCTAGTAGTCTGTAGGATCATATTCTTGTGTGTTTCTATTGCTGCTAACCATGGCAGGATCACAAGCCGACGAGACTGACTGGGAGAATATGACGAACAAAGAGTTACATGATAAGTTTCAGCAAATGATGAGTGGACAGGTGGAAGATGTGCTAAACAGATTTGAAGAGGCCATGGAGAAGATAGATGGCATTGAGAAGGCGTTCGAAACAAAGCTCGATAACAAGTTTAATGAATTGCTCGCGCGTCTTCCACAACCACCGCTCGCTGCACTGTTGATGCTTCTGCGCGTTCCCCTTGAGCCTGGTCAAACTTCTGGTGCCGCTGTACCTACTGTTGATGCTTCTGTTGCTCCTGCTGCTACTGTAGAGGTGGAGGACTATTACGAGGATGAGGTTGATCAAAATCAGAACTACATGCAACCACCAGCACCACCACCAGCAGGTCGACCTCATGCATATTATCGCAATGGTAGGGCTGCAGCACCACCTCAGGTACGAGATCATGACCATATTCCTAAACTAAAATTGAATATTCCACCATTTGAGGGTAGATATGTTCTTGATATATATCTTACTTGGGAGTTAGAAACTAAACAACATTTTACATGTTTACAATATCCCGAGGAGAGACAGGTTGCTGCTGCTGTTTGTGCTTTCACAAGTTTTGCATGTGTATGGTGGTCCGAACATTGTAGATTATATCCTATTCCAGCTACTTGGGCTGCTTTGAAAACTGCTATGCGTACTCGTTGGGTTCCACCATATTATCAACATGAATTACTTCAAAAATTGCAGCGTTTAAGACAAGGAAAAAATTCTGTAGAAGAATATTATCAGGAATGACAAACTGGCATGATTAGATGTGGTATTGTTGAGGATAATGAAGCTATGCTTGCACATGTTATGGGTGGATTAAATAAAGAGATTCAGACCATTCTAGAGTATAAGGAGTATAATAATATCACTCGTTTATTCCATCTTGCTTGCAAAGCTGAACATGAAGTGCAGGATCGACAGGCATTGGCGCGAACTAATTTTTCTGCAGGTCGATCTTCATCATGGACACCACGTGCATCCTCTAGTCCCACACGTCCTACTGCAGCACCACTGACGTCAGCCGCCAATTCCAATCGAGATACAAGAAAACAGGCACCACCACCACCATCTGCCAGGAGTACGCCTTCTGGGCCTGCCCAGAGCTCTTCTTCATCTATGGCATCAACAGGGCACACTCATGATATTATTTGTCGTCATTGTAAGGGTAGAGGTCATTATGCGAGAGAATGCCAATCTCCACGTGTTATGATTGCTACTGAGGATGGTGGGTATGAGTCCGCTAGTGACTATGATGAGGAGACTTTGGCTCTTATTACAAGTGACGAACACGGTGGAGATGATTCTGATCATGAGACGCAATACATGGCTCCTGAAGACGCTGACATGTATGAATGTTTAGTTGCTCAACGTGTTTTGAGTGTGCAGGTCACACAAGCTGAGCAAAATCAGAGACATAATTTGTTCCATACAAATGGAGTTGTGAAGGAACGTTCTGTTAGCGTCATCATAGATGGAGGGAGTTGCAACAACTTGGCTAGCATGGAGATGGTGGAGAAGCTATCTCTCACCACAAGACCACATCCACATCCTTACTATATCCAATGGTTCAAGGTTAAGGTAACACGTACTGTTCGTGTGCATTTTAGTATCTCTACATATGCTGATTATGTTGATTGTGATGTGGTACCCATGCAAGCATGTTCATTATTACTTGGTAGACCATGGCAATTTGATAAAAAAATTGTACACCATGGTAGAAACAATCAGTATACTCTTGTTCATAAGGATAAACATATTACTTTGCTTCCTATGACTGCTGATTCTATTTTGAAAGATGATATTAATAGAGCTAGTAAAGCAAAACATGTGAAAAATAAGAGTGAAAATCAGATTGTGGCAAAAGAATTTGAGCAACAAATGAAGCCTAATAATAAACCATCTAGTGTTGCTTCTGAAATTAAATTGAAAAGTGCATGTTTACTTGCCACCAAATCTGATATTGATGAGCTAGATTTCAGCAAATCTGTTTGCTATGCTTTTGTGTGCAAAGAGGCGTTATTTTCATTCGAGGACGTGCCTTCCTCTTTGCCTCCTGCTGTCACTAACATTTTGCAGGAGTTCGCTGATGTCTTTCCACAAGACGTGGCACCGGGATTACCACCTATTCGCGAGATTGAGCATCAGATTGACTTAATTCCCGGTGCTTCGCTGCCAAACCGTGCGCCATACCGTACCAATCCAGAGGAGACGAAGGAGATTATGCGTCAAGTACAGGAGCTGCTCGACAAAGGTTATATACGCGAATCTCTTAGTCCTTGTGCTGTTCCTATTATACTAGTGCCAAAAAAGGATGGTACATCGCGTATGTGTGTTGATTGTAGAGGCATTAATAATATTACTATTCACTATCTTCATCCTATTCCTAGGCTAGATGATATGCTTGATGAATTGAGTGGCTCTACAATATTCTCCAAAGTTGATTTGCGTAGTGGATACCATTAAATTCGTATGAAATTGGGAGATGAATGGAAAACAGCATTTAAAACTAAGTGTGGTTTATATGAATGGTTAGTCATGCCTTTTGGGTTAACTAATGCACCTAGTACTTTCATGAGATTAATGAACGAAGTTTTACGTGCTTTCCTTTGATGATATATTGATTTATAGCAGATCTTTGGAGGAACATTTGGAACATTTACGTGCTGTTTTTATTGCTCTACGTGATGCACGTTTGTTTGGTAACCTTGGGAAGTGCACCTTTTGCATCGACCGGGTATCTTTTCTTGGCTATGTTGTTACTCCACAGGGAATTGAAGTTGATAAAGCCAAGATTGAAGCTATTGAGAGTTGGCCGCAGCCCAAAACGGTCACACAAGTCAGGAGTTTCCTTGGCCTCGCTGGTTTCTATAGGCGTTTTGTGAGAGATTTTAGCACCATTGCTGCACCTCTCAATGAGCTTACAAAGAAGGATGTGCCTTTTGTTTGGGGTACCGCACAGGAAGAAGCCTTCACGGTATTGAAAGATAAGTTGACACATGCTCCTTTACTCCAACTTCCTGATTTTAATAAGACTTTTGAGCTTGAATGTGATGCTAGGGGAATTGGATTAGGAGGTGTGTTATTACAAGATGGCAAACCTGTTGCATACTTTTCTGAAAAATTGAGTGGGCCTAGTCTGAACTATTCTACTTATGATAAAGAATTATATGCTCTTGTTCGGACCTTAGAAACATGGCAACATTATTTATGGCCCAAAGAATTTGTTATACATTCTGATCATGAATCTTTGAAACACATTAAAAGTCAAGCAAAACTGAACCGTAGACATGCTAAATGGGTTGAATTCATTGAGACTTTCCCTTATGTCATTAAACACAAGAAGGGTAAAGAAAATGTTATTGCTGATGCATTGTCTCGTCGTTATACTATGCTTTCACAACGTGACTTTAAAATATTTGGTTTGGAGACCATCAAAGATCAATATGTGCATGATCCTGAATTTAAAGATGTATTGTAGAATTGTAAAGAAGGGAGAACATGGAACAAGTTCGTCGTTAACGATGGATTTGTGTTTCGTGCTAACAAGCTATGCATTCCAGCTAGCTCCGTTCGTCTTTTGTTGTTGCAGGAGGCGCATGGAGGAGGATTAATGGGACACTTTGGCGTAAAGAAGACGAAGGATGTACTTGCTGCACATTTCTTTTGGCCAAAGATGAGACGGGATGTTGAGCGCTTTGTTGCTCGCTGCACTACATGTCAAAAAGCTAAGTCACGACTCAATCCTCATGGTTTATATATGCCTTTGCCTGTACCTAGTGTTCCATGGGAGGATATATCTATGGACTTTGTTTTGGGTTTACCTCGAACAAAGAAGGGGGGGCGGGATAGCATATTTGTTGTCGTGGATAGGTTCTCGAAAATGGCACACTTTATACCATGTCATAAAAGCGATGATGCTGCTAATGTTGCTGATTTGTTCTTTCGTGAAATTAGTCGCTTGCATGGTGTGCCAAATACTATTGTTTCAGATCATGATACCAAATTTCTTAGCCACTTTTGGAGATGTTTATGGGCTAAGTTGGGGACTAAACTGCTTTTTAGTACTACTTGTCACCCCCAAACTGATGGACAAACTAAAGTAGTCAATAGAACATTGTCTACTATGCTTAGGGCTGTTTTGAAGAATAACAAGAAAATGTGGGAAGAATGCTTGCCTCATATTGAATTTGCTTATAATCGTTCGTTGCATTCTACTACTAAGCTGTGCCCTTTTGAAATTGTATATGGTTTCCTACCTCGTGCACCTATTGATTTGTTGCCTCTTCCATCTTCGGAGAAGGTTAATTTTGATGCTAAACAACATGCTGAATTGATCTTAAAAATGCATGAGTTAACTAAGGAGAACATTGAGCATATGAATGCTAAATATAAACTTGCTGGAGATAAGGGTAGAAAACATGTTGTGTTTGCACCTGGAGATCTTGTTTGGTTACATTTGCGTCAGGATAGATTTCCTGATTTGCGCAAATCAAAGCTAATGCCACGTGCTGATGGTCCTTTTAAGGTGTTAGAGAAAAAAAATGATAATGCATATAAACTTGAGCTGCCTGCAGATTTTGGGGTTAGTCCCACTTTTAACATTGCAGATTTGAAGCCTTATTTGGGTGAGGAAGATGAGCTTCCGTCGAGGACGACTTCATTTCATACCGTTGTTACACCCACAGCCCCTGCTACTATACATACTGGACCAATTACTAGAGCTCGCGCACGCCAATTGAATTACTAGATACTTTCGTTTCTTGGTAACAATTCTAATTGTCATGAGAATATGATGCCGTCTAAATTGGATACATTTGTTTTGCTTACAAATGAAGGGCCTAGCTTGGACAAGAAATAGGAACCTTGGAGCAAGTTCAAGCATGGAGATGATGGCATGCTCAACGGGAACAAGAACGGAGTTACAAGTGATGATTTCAGGACTTTGAAGCCACCATAATGAGTGCATGAAGCCTTGGACGAAATATACAAGATGCCACTTCATAAATTTCGTCCAGAGGCTATTATAGGTGCTGCGTCACCTTATTATTGGGCCAGGCCCATGTAATTTCAAAATACTAGAGTATAGGCTGTTTTTAGAGTCCGTATGTGTGGGGAAACAAGAGATAGGGTTGGTTTCGGACCCCTCCTTCAAGGGCCACGAAATCCCCCCTCTTCCTCCATATATACAGCCCTTAGGGCACCGTTTAGACTTTGGGTTTTGTTTAGATTAAAAGTTCACCATAGCTGCAACTTCGCGTACTTTGTTTGTGTTCAACGACCAGACCAAGACGTCACAGAACCCCACCTTGATCAATAAAGCTTTCATCTTATATTCGCAATATCCAGATTGCAATCTTAGTTTCTTGCTTGTTCTTCGTTTGCTTGTAGGAAATAGACCTTCGTGGTCCGGTTGATCGTGCTCCGGTGTGGTCAATAACCTCTCGGAGTTGGTTTAGTGATTGCTAAGGTGCGACGTCTTCGCACGTTCGTAGTTGGATCGTGACTCCGAAATGATAATCACCATCTCATTGAAAGACGGGACACCTTTGCCTCTGTCAAATACCGATGCTTTTCACATGTTTAGCACTAAATATGGACTTGACTCTGAGATAGTAGCCTCTTTTTGTGAATCTTTTGCTACTCATGTTGATCTCACTAAGGAGAAGTTGTTTAAATATCATCCCCCTATTAAAGAAGAAATTAAAGAACCGATCATAGTTAAAGATGAAACTATTATTTACAATGTTGATCCAGTTGTGCCTACTGCCTATATTGAAAAACCACCTTTCCCTGTTAGGATAAAGGAACATGCTAAGGTTTCAACTGTGGTTCGCAAAAGTAATATTAGAGCACCTAAACCTGCTAAACAAATTAAAGTAGAACCTAGTGTTGCTATGGTTAAAGATCTCTGATACGTCTCCATCGTATCTACTTTTCCAAACTATTTTGCCCTTGTTTTGGACTCTAATTTGCATGATTTGAATGGAACTAACCCAGACTGACGCTGTTTTCAGCAGAATTGCCATGGTGTTATTTTTGTGCAGACATCAAAGTTCTTGGATTGACCTAAAAATTTACGGAGAATTTTTGTGGAATATATAAAAAATACTGGCGCAAGAAGTTAGCAGAGGGGGGCCACCCAGAGGCCACAAGCCCTGGGGGCGCGCCCACCCCCCTAGGGCGCACCCTGCAGGCTTGTGGGCCCCCAAGACCTCCTCCGACCCTAATTCCAACACTATATATACCTATTCACGGAGAAAAAAAAATCAGAGAGAAGCATTCATCATGTTTTACGATACGGAGCCACCGCCGCCTCCTGTTCTTCATCGGGAGGGCTGATCTGGAGTCCGTTCGGGGCTCCGAAGAGGGGGATTCATCGCCATCATCATCATCATCAACCTTCCTCCATCACCAATTTCATGATGCTCACCGCCGTGAGTGAGCAATTCCATTGTAGGCTTGCTGGACGGTGATGGGTTGGATGAGATTTATCATGTAATCGAGTTAGTTTTGTTAGGGTTTGATCCCTAGTATCCACTATGTTCTGAGATTGATGTTGGTATGACTTTGCTATGCTTAATGCTTGTCACTAGGGCCCGAGTGCCATGATTTTAGATCTGAACCTATTATGTTTTCATGAATATATTTGTGTTCTTGATCCTATCTTGCAAGTTGTAGACACCTATTATGAGTTATGATCCGCATACCCCAAGGTGACAATAATTGGGATTATTTCCGGTGATTACCGTAGTTTGAGGAGTTCATGTATTCACTAAGTGCTAATGCTTTGGTCCGGTTCTCTATTAAAAGGAGGCCTTAATATCCCTTAGTTTCCAGACCCCACTGCCACGGGAGGGTAGGACAAAAGATGTCATGCAAGTTCTTTTCCATAAGCACGTATGACTATACACAGAATACATGCCTACATTATATTGATGAATTGGAGCTAGTTCTGTGTCACCCTAGGTTATGACTGCTACATGATGAATATTATCCAACACAATTATTATTGCCGTTCCAATGCCAATGAGATTTTCACATATTGATCTTTGCTAAGTTACTTTCGTTGCTACTGCTGTTACAATCACTACAAAACTGCTACTGTTACTTTTGCCACCATTACCGTTACTTCCATACTACTTTGCTACTAAATACTTTGCTGCAGATATTAAGACTTTCAGGTGTGGTTGAATTGACAACTCAACTGCTAATACTCGTGAATATTCTTTGGCTCCCCTTGTGTCGAATCAATAAATTTGGGTTGAATACTCTACCCTCGAAAACTATTGCGATCCCCTATACTTGTGGGTTATCAAGACCTTTTTCTGGTGCCGTTGCCGGGGAGCATAGCTATATTTGCTGAGTCACTTGGGATTTATATCTGTTGATCACTATGAATAATTTGAAAGATACCAAAACCAAGATTTTTCCCTCTACTACGAGGGGAGGTAAGGAACTGCCATCACACTTCGCACTTGATTCACCTTTTGTTTTGAGTAAGCTTGCGACACCTACACCTGCTATTAATTTTGATATGTCGCAATTAATTGATGATGCTACTTCTGCTATGCATGATGCTTATGATGATACTACTATGCTGCTTGATAATATTGTGCCACTGGGTGAATTTCTTGATGAATAACTTACTAGAGCTAAAGATATTGAGAATGCTGAAACTGATGATATTTCTGAAACTGATGAAATTATTGAAACTGAAAACTTTGAAACACCCATTAGACCTAGCTCTCCTAGATATGAATTACCTGTTATACCTGAGGGTTATGCTATGGATGGAGAGGTAGCTAGGGACTTTCTTGCTTGTAAGGATAGAGATGATCTTAAGAAACTGCTATGCAAGTGGAAAGAAAAATCTTTGAATGCTAGAATGCAATATGATCCTAAATTTGCTACTTCACCTAGTTACTGATAATGATTATGAATTCTCTGTCAATCCTGAATTAATTACTTTGGTTGAATCTGATCCTTTCCATGGTTATGAATCTGGAACTGTTGTCGCACATCTTACTAAATTAAATGATATAGCCACCCTATTTGCTCATGAGGAAACAATTCGCTATTACTATATTTTTAAGTTGTCTCCTTTTTCGTTAAAGGGTGATGCTAAGATATGGTTTAATTCTCTTGCTCCTGGTTGTGTGCATAGTCCCCAGGATATGATATATTACTTCTCTAAAAATATTTTCCAGCTCATAAGAAACAAGCTGCTCTACAAGAAATATTTAACTTTGTGCAAGTTGAAGAAGAGAGTCTCCCACAAGCTTGGGGGAGGCTTCTCCGATTACTTATTGCATTGCCTGATCATCCTCTCAAGAAAAATGAAATACTTGATATCTTTTATAATGGACTAACCGATGCTTCTAGGGACCACCTAGATAGTTGTGCTGGTTGTGTTTTTAGGGAACGAACTATTGAGCAAGCTGAAGTACTATTGAATAATATATTGAGTAATGATAATGATTGGACTCTTCCCGAACCACCACCTAAACCAACTCCGAAGAAGAGAGGTATCCTATTTCTCAGTCCTGAAGATATGCAAGAGGCAAAGAAATCTATGAAAGAAAAAGGTATTAAAGCTGAAGATGTTAAGAATTTACCACCTATTGAAGAAATACATGGTCTCAATACTTCGACACAGGTAGTAGAGGTAAATTATCTCTATAGATTTGATGAAGGTGATATTCCTTATAATAAATCTACTAGTCAATGCTTGGATGAATTTGAAAATTTTATTGTTAAACAAGAAAACTTCAATGCATATGTTAGTAGACAACTGAAACGTAATGCTTATATGCTTGAGCACTTGAGTGAGTATATGTGTAGAACTGTTAATGTCTCAAGTTTGTTAGTAAACATGCTTCCATGGTAAAAACTCAAGTAGAACAAGTTCTCAAGGCACAAATGATTTGCTTAATGAGATGAATAATAAGATGAATGATAATGCTGTTAGAGTTATGACTAGAGGTGGTAAAATGACTCGGGAACCTTTGTATCCTGAAGGCCATCCTAATAGAGTTGAACAAGACTCTCAGAGAATAAATACTGATGCACCTAGTCCTTCTAAGAATAAAAAGAAAGATGATAGGACTTTGCATGCTTCTAGTGAACCTGCCATAGACACACCTGATAATCCAAATGATATTTATATTTTTGATGCTGAAACACAATCTGGTGATGACCATGAACCTAGTAATAATGATAATGATGATGTTCATGTTGATGCTCAACCTAGTAATGATAATGATGTGGAGATAGAACCTGCTGTTGATCTTGATAACCCACAACCTAAGAATAAAAGATATGATAAGAGAGACTTCATTGCTAGAAAACATGGTAAAGAAAGAGAGCCATGGGTTCAGAAACCCATGTCCTTTCCTCCTAAACCATCCAATAAAAAGGATGATGAGGACTTTGAGCACTTTGTTGAAATGCTTAGACCTGTCTTTTTGCGTATGTGTTTGACTGATATTCTGAAAATGTGTCCTTATGCTAAGTATATGAAAGATATTGTCACTAATAAGAGAAAGATACCAAAAGTTGAAATTTCCACCATGCTTGCTAATTATACATTTAAGGGTGGAATACCAAAGAAACTAGGAGATTCAGGAATACCAACTATACCATGCTCCATTAAAAGAAACTATGTTAAAACTGCTTTATGTGATTTAGGAGCCGGTGTTAGTGTTATGCCTTTCTCTTTATATCATATACTTGAATTGAATAAGTTGACACCAACTGAAATCTCTTTGCAAATGGCTTATAAATCAACTGCTATACCCATCGGTATTTGTGAGGATGTGCCTGTCGTAGTTGCAAATGTTACTATCTTAACGGACTTTGTTATTCTTGATATACCCGAGGACGACAGTATGTCGATCATCCTTGGTAGACCCTTTTTCAATACTGCAGGGGCTGTTATTGACTACAACAAGGGCAATGTCACTTTTCATGTTAATGGTAATGAGCATACAGTACACTTTCCGAAGAAACAACCTCGAGTGAATAGTATCAATTCTATTGGAAAATTTTCAACAATTACTATTGGAGGTTTTGAATTCCCTCTTCCTACTGTCAAAAAGGAATATGATATTCTTATTGTTGGGGACATACATATCCCAGTTGAGGTAACCTAGTGTTATATGAAGATTCTCCGGTTTCATGTCATTCGGAAGAAGTTTGTTAATAAGACTTGATCAACCTTGTTAACGGATTCCTTTTGACGGGCATGAGATGGATGAATTTAGTAAACACAACTCTCTGTACCCACTTTTTACTTTCTGTTATTTAGAGTGAATAAAGAAAAAAATGCTATTATTTGTCTATTTTCAGAATTATCCGTGCAATAAAAAATGACCAGGAAATAAAAGTTCTCCAAATACCCTAAAAATTTAGTATGATTTTTTATGCATTATTTAAGAATTTTTGGCACTGAACACAACTCAGGGGGGGTGCACTAGTGGGCCACAAGCCCACAGGGCGCGCCCATCCCCCCAGGGTGTGCCTAGAGGGCTTGTGGGTACCAAGTGGGTCCCCTCACTTATTCCAGCCACCCATCCACTTCGTCTTCCTCCAGAAAAAATCACACCATTGCTCAAACCCGTGTTCTTGCTCATTTTTTTGCCATTTTTGATCTCCTTGCTCGGAACTCCATTTCCGAAACTATATCAGGGGATTGTTCATCGGTATGTGACTCCTCCGTTGGTCTAATTAGTTTTTGTTATAGTGCTTTATTTATTGCAAATTTTTGCTGCTGTGGTGACCATGTTCTTGAGCTTGCATGTCAAATTTATATGGTCCAAAGTGGTTTTGTTGCATGATATAGCCTCTAGACACTTGTAGGAGTAGTTGCTATCAATTTTGTTGAGTTTGGTTCACTTTTATTTTGAGTTACTAAAAATTTCAGAAGTTTTTCAGAGAAAGAAAATGTTTAGGAAAATGTTCCAAGGTGGTTCCTCGAAGAAGAAATCCGCAAGGCCCGCTATACGGGAGCCAGACCTCGAACCACCGCGGGAGGCTCAAGTGCAACCTTGCAAATGGCCATCGGATCACTTCATGACTCGTGTAGGTTTCAAGGAAGAATTTGATATGTACGTGCGCAACACCGACCTGACGGACTTCGTGTCAGATAAGTGTTTACAGTACTACAACCTTACTGATTCCTTTGTGCGGAGGTTTGAGTATTCGGTCCATCGCAATACACACTCTGTTTTATTTGATCTTTATGATAAGTCATTTAGCATGGACCTTGAAGAATTTAATGATGCATGCAAAATTCTGCAATGGGGCATATGTACTGAACCTCGTAAAGCTGATTGCGCTGGGTTCCTTGCTAGCATTACTATGGGTGAAACCAGGACCATAACACAAGCCACTATAGGGAGCATTCACTTTCCTGCATTACATTATTTTGCTCTCTTTATAGGTAGATGCATTAATGGTAAACATGACCATAGCCACCTTTGCGCCTCTGATTTGAGTGTCCTCAACAACGCGGTAATGAATGATAAACAATTTAATTTGGGGGCTATCATTGCACGCTGATTACATAATAATGCTAAAAATGGAGATTTCTTTGGTGGAATTTATGCCACTCGTTTAGCTACATATCTTGGTGTTCCCACAATAGAAAATGATGCTCAGTTGCCACCTGCTTTTCTTGATTCTGATGCGATGGAACGTTACCAGTTTCTTGAGAGGAGCGAGTTGCCTCCCTAGTACAGACTAATTTTTGGCAGACGCCGGGCCATCTATGTTACCCTTCCTGCTCCTACCTTCTTTGACTTTTAGACAAAACGAAGATATTTTATAACCAGAGAGGAGGCGGACGAATATGAGAGGGTGAGGGAGGCCGCTCGCCAAGCGGTGGCAGCTGCAATCAAGTACAACCCCAACTACAACTCTGGATATTATCCAGGCCAGTCGTGGCCCTAGACCAACTTAGGCCAAAAGCCTAAGCTTGGGGGAGTACGTATTTCTCACCGACATTACATTCATATTCACACATTCATTCCAGTTGACAGTGTTCATCCTTTTTCATTGTATTATCCATGTTAGTTTATTTTTATTGCTTTCTTCTTGTGTGTTTGAAAAACTTTGATAAAATCCAAAAATATTTCTCGATTCTTTCGGTTTTTCCTTCTAGTTTAATTAGTTGTAGTATTAAAAGAAAACCCAAAAATATTTCTCGTTCTTCTTTTGCTTGTTGGGAGCTTTCCTGTGTAAATAGTTTTTCTCATTTTCGTTTTACTTGCTTCAGAAAAACAAAAACTCCAAAAATATTACAGTGTCTTTCTTTGAAATTCTTTTTCCTTTTCTTTGGGTCGTAAGGAGAACACCACGATGAAAATGTTGAGTGGCTCTCATATGCATTATTGTTGATCTAACAAAGAGCCCATATTACCTTGTCTTCCCCTTTGAATAAATGTTTGCAGATTCCATCTTAGTCCAATGCACATGCACTATTATTATTATTCACATCGTTCAGTCGTGCAAGTGAAAGGCAATGATGACGATATATGATGAAATGATTGAGATGAGGAAAAGCTGGTATGAACTCGACCTATTTTGTTCTTATAAATATGATTAGCTCATCGTTCCTGATTCAGCCCATTATGAATGAAACATGTTTGCGATGACAATTAGAGATTATAGTTACTCATGCCATGCTTAATTAGCTAGGAGTGGATAATGGTTTGTCTTGTGTGCCAACATGCATTTTAAAATGGTTATGATGTAGTGTGATAGGATGGTATCCTCCTTTGAATGATTCAAGTGGCTTGACTTGGCACATGTTCACGCATGTAGTTGAATCAAAAACAACATAGCCTCCATGATATTTATATTCATGGTGATTTATATCCTACTCATGCTTGCATTCAATGTTGTTTAATCTCAATGCAAGTTGATGACCGTTGCCGCTCTCTAGTTGGTTGCTCCTCAATCTTTTGCTAGCCTTCACTTGTACTAAGCGGGAATACTGCTTGTGCATCCACTTCCTTAAAACCAAAGTTGTTCCATATGAGTCCACCATACCTACCTATATACGATATTTACCTGCCGTTCCAAGTAAATTTGCATGTGTCAAACTCTAAACCTTCAAATAATAATCTGTTTTGTATGCCCGAATCGCTCATGTAGTGACTGGGGGCTGTCAGTATCTTCCATGCTAGGTGGGTTATTCTCACAATGAGTGTTTATTCACTTGTCATTCACGAGAAAGTGGCTGGTAATCGGGATGCCCAGTTCCATGCTCGAATCAAAATGTAATAATTAAACAAAACTCCCCCAGGACTGTTGTTGGTATGGACGGTACCCGTGGATTCGGCTAGCCCTGGAGTGTGATTGTTGGTGGAGGGGGAGTAAAAACTTTACCATTCTGTTTGGGAACCGCCTATAATGTGTCTAGCATGGAAGATAGTGATATCTCTTGGTTGTTATGTTGACAATGAAAGCATACCGCTTAAAATTATATTCATCTCTGTTTTAAAAGCCTCGAGCTCTGGCACCTCTGCAAATCTCTGCTTCCCTCCGCAAAGTGCCTATCCATTTACTTTTATTGTTGAGTCATCATCTTCTCATTAAAAGCACCAGTTAGAGAGCACCACTGTCATTTATATGCTTTGTTATTAATTGATGTTGAGTATGACTGTGACTGGATCACTTTTGCCATGAATTATAATGTCTAGTCAGTCCTTGATCTTCAGGGGTGCTCTGCATTTATGTTTTGCGGTCTCAGAAAGGGCTAGCGAGATACCATTTTGTCATATTATATCATGATTGTTTTGAAAAAAGTGTTGTCATCCAAGATTTATTATTATTGCTCGCTAGTTGATTATGCCATTGATATGAGTAAATGTGAGACCAAAATGTTATTGTGAACATGGTTAGTTCATAATCTCTGCTGAAAACCTGAATATTGGCTAGACATATTTGCAACAACAAGATCAAACAGAGTTTGTAAAAGTTTTCTTTGTCACTTTCAGTTTGTCAACTGAATTGCTTGAGGACAAGCAATGGGTTAAGCTTGGGGGAGTTGATACGTCTCCATCATATCTACTTTTCCAAACTCTTTTGCCCTTGTTTTGGACTCTAATTTGCATGGCTTGAATGGAACTAACCCGAACTGACGCTGTTTTCAGCATAATTGCCATGGTGTTATTTTTGTGCAGAAATCAAAGTTCTTGGATTGACCTGAAAATTTATGGAGAATTTTTGTCGAATATATAAAAAATACTAGCGCAATAAGTTACCAGAGGGGGGTCACCCAGAGGCCACAAGCCCTGGGAGTGCACCCACCCCCTAGGGCGCGCCCTGCAGGCTTGTGGTCCCCCTGGACCTCCTCCGACCCTAATTCCAATGCTATATATACCTATTCACGGAGAAAAAAAATTAGAGAGAAGGATTCATCGCGTTTTACGATACGGAGCCGCCGCCGCCTCCTGTTCTTCATCGGGAGGGCTGATCTGGAGTCCGTTCGGGGCTCCGAAGAGGGGGATTCATCGCCATCATCATCATCAACCTTCTCCATCACCAATTTCATGATGCTCACCGCCGTGAGTGAGTAATTCCATCATAGGCTTGCTGGACGGTGATGGGTTGGATGAGATTTATCATGTAATTGAGTTAGTTTTGTTAGGGTTTGATCCCTAGTATCCACTATGTTCTGAGATTGATGTTGGTATGACTTTGCTATGCTTAATGCTTGTCACTAGGGCCCGAGTGACATTATTTCAGATCTGAACCTATTATGTTTCCATGAATATATTTGTGTTCTTGATCCTATCTTGCAAGTTGTAGACACCTATTACGAGTTATGATCCGCATACCCCAAGGTGACAATAATTGGGATTCTTTCCGGTGATTACAGTAGTTTGAGGAGTTCATGTATTCACTAAGTGCTAATGCTTTGGTCTGGTTCTCTATTAAAAGGAGGCCTTATCCCTTAGTTTCCATTAGGAGCCCGCTACCACGGGAGGGTAGGACAAAAGATGTCATGCAAGTTCTTTTCCATAAGCACGTATGACTATATACGAAATACATGCCTACATTATATTGATGAATTGGAGCTAGTTCTGTGTCACCCTAGGTTATGACTGCTACATGATGAATATTATCCAACACAATTATCATTGCCGATCCAATGCCTACGAGCTTTTCACATATTGATCTTTGCTAAGTTACTTTTGTTGCTACTGCTGTTACAATCACTACAAAACTGCTACTATTACTATTGCCGCAATTACGTTACTTCCATACTACTTTGCTACTAAATACTTTGCTGCAGATATTATGTCTTTCAGGTGTGGTTGAATTGACAACTCAACTGCTAATACCCGTGAATATTCTTTGGCTCCCCTTGTGTCGAATCAATAAATTTGGGTTGAATACTCTACCCTCGAAAACTATTGCGATCCCCTATACTTGTGGGTTATCAATCTCCTAGTAGAATATATTGATGGGCATGTTATTTATTTCTGTGATGATGCTGCTAGAATTGCCAAACCCGATGAAAAAGATAAACATAGACCTATTGTTGGGATTCCTGTTGTCTCAGTTAAAATAGGAGATCATTGTTATCATGGTTTATGCGACTTAGGTGCTAGCGTGAGTGCTATTCCTTTTACCTTATACCAAGAAATTATGAATGAC
Organism: Thinopyrum elongatum; assembly: GCA_011799875.1. Classification (NCBI taxonomy): domain Eukaryota; kingdom Viridiplantae; phylum Streptophyta; class Magnoliopsida; order Poales; family Poaceae; genus Thinopyrum; species Thinopyrum elongatum. Next base: position 411,032,259 of record CM022298.1, on the reverse strand, counting down.
ATAGCACCCGTGGAAATAGAAGACATAGATGTTACTATTACACTTGCTAATAGAGACACCATCACACCACTTGGGATTGTTAGAGATGTTGAAGTCTTGTGTGGGAAAATAAAATACCCTACTGATTTTCTAGTTCTTGGTTCCCCACAAGACGATTTTTGTCCCATTATCTTTGGTAGACCTTTCTTGAACACCGTGAATGCTAAAATAGATTGTGAAAAACAAATTGTCGGTGTTAGCTTTGGTAATGAGTCTCGTGAGTTTAATTTCTCCAAGTTTAGTAGACAACCACATAAGAAAGAATTACCTAGTAAGGATGAAATAATTGGTCTTGCTTCTATTGTCGTGCCCCCTATTGATCCACTAGAACAATATTTGCTAGACCATGAAAATGATATGCATATGCATGAAAGAAATGAAATAGATAAAAAAATTGTTTGAACAACGACCTCTGCTCAAACACAATTTGCCTATTGAAACTCTAGGAGGTCCTCCTCCACCTAAAGGTGATCCTGTGTTTGAATTAAAACAATTGCCTGACACTCTAAAATGTGCTTATATCGATGAGAAAAAGATATATCCTGTTATTATTATTGCTAACCTTTCAGAACATGAAGAAGAAAGATTATTGAAAATTCTGAAGAAGCACCGTGCTGCCATTGGATATACTCTTGATGATCTTAAGGGCATTAGTCCCACTATTTGTCAGCACAAGATTAATATGGAACCTGATGCTAAACCCATTGTTGATCATCAATGATGTTTGAATCCTAAGATGAAAGAAGTGGTAAGAACTAAAATATTAAAGCTTCTGGAAGCAAGTATAATCTATCCCATAGCTGATAGTAGATGGGTAAGTCCCGTTCATTGTGTCCCTAAGAAGGGAGGTATTACTGTTGTTCGTAATGATAAAAAATGAACTTATTCCACAAAGAATTGTTACTGGCTATAGAATGGTAATTGATTTTAGAAAATTAAATAAAGCAAGAAGAAAAGATCATTACCCTTTGCCTTTTATTGATCAAATGTTGGAAAGATTATCTAAGCACACACACTTTTGTTTTCTGGATGGATGTTCTGGTTTTATCAAATACCTGTTTCACAACCTGATCAAGAGAAAACCACTTTTACTTGCCCTTTTGGAACTTATGCTTATAGACATATGCCTTTTGGTTTATGCAATGCACCTGCTACCTTTCAAAGATGTATGACTGCTATATTCTCTGATTTTTGTGAAAAGATTGTTGAGGTTTTCATGGATGATTTTTCTGTTTATGGAACTTCTTTTGATGATTGCTTGAGCAACCTTGATCGATTTTTGCAGAGATGTGAGCAAACTAATCTTCTCTTGAATTGGGAGAAGTGTCACTTTATGGTTAATGAAGGTGTTGTCTTGGGGCATAAAATTTCTGAACGAGGTATTGAGGTGGATAAAGCTAAAGTGGATGCAATTGAGAAAATTCCATGTCCTAAAGATATTAAAGGTATTCGTAGTTTCCTTGGACATGCTGGTTTCTATAGGAGGTTTATTAAAGACTTCTCTAAAATTTCTAGGCCTCTTACAAATCTTTTACAAAAGGATGTTTCATTTGTTTTTTATGATGATTGTGTAGAAGCCTTTGAAACACTTAAGAAAGCCTTAACTTCTGCACCTATTGTTCAACCACCTGATTGGAACTTGCCTTTTGAAATTATGTGTGATGCTAGTGATTATGATGTTGGTGCTGTTCTAGGACAAAGAGTTGATCAGAAATTAAACGTTATCTATTATGCTAGCAAAACTATAGATAGTGCCCAAAGAAATTATGCTACTACTGAAAAGGAATTTTTAGCAGTTGTGTTTGCTTGTGACAAATTCAGATCTTTTATTGTTGATACCAAAGTAATTTTTCACACTGATCATGCTGCTATTAAATATCTTATGGAAAAGAAAGATGCTAAACCTAGACTTATTAGGTGGGTTCTTTTGCTACAAGAATTTGATTTACATATTACTGATAGAAAAGGAGCTGAGAACCCCGTAGCTGATAACTTATCTAGGTTAGAGAATATTCTTGATGACCCACTACCTATTGATGATAGCTTTCCTGATGAACAACTAGCTGCAATAAATGTTTCTCATAATACTCCTTGGTATGCTGACTATGCTAATTATATTGTTGCTACATACATACCACCTAGTCTCACATACCAACAAAAGAAAAAAATTCTTCTATGATTTAAGACACTACTTTTGGGATGACCCACATCTTTATAAAGAAGGAGTAGATGGTATTATTAGACGTTGTGTACCTGAGCATGAACAGGAACAAATCCTACGGAAATGTCACTCCGAAGCTTATGGAGGGCATCATGCGGGAGATAGAACTGCTCACAAGGTATTGCAATCTGGCTTTTATTGGCCTACTCTCTTCAAGGATGCCCGTAAGTTTGTTTTATCTTGTGATGAATGTCAAAGAATTGGTAATATCGGTAAGCGTCAAGAAATGCCTATGAATTATTCACTTGCTGTTGAACCATTTGATGTTTGGGGTTTTGATTATATGGGACCTTTTCCTTCATCTAATGGGTATACACATATTTTGGTTGCTACTGATTATGTTACTAAGTGGGTAGATGCTATTCCAACTAGTAGTGCTGATCATAACACTTCCATTAAAATGCTTAAAGAAGTCATTTTCCCAAGGTTTGGAGACCCTAGATATTTAATGACTGATGGTGGTTCACACTTTATTCATGGTGCTTTCCGTAAAATGCTTGCTAAATATGATGTTAACCATAGAATTGCATCACCCTATCATCCTCAATCTAGTGGTCAAGTTGAACTTAGCAATAGAGAAATAAAACTAATATTACAAAAAACTGTTAATAGGTCCCGAAAGAACTGGTCTAAAAAATTGGATGATGCACTTTGGGCCTACAGAACAGCATATAAAAAATCCTATGGGTATGTCTCCTTATAAAATGGTTTATGGAAAAGCTTGTCATTTTCCTCTAGAGTTAGAACATAAAGCTTATTGGGCAATTAAAGAACTCAACTATGATTTCAAACTTGCTGGTGAAAAGAGGTTATTTGATATTAGCTCATTAGATGAATGGAGAACCCAAGCTTATGAAAATGCCAAATTATTTAAAGAAAAAGTTAAAACATGGCATAACAAAAGAATCCAAAAGCGGGAAATCAAAGATGGAGAATATGTTCTTTTGTACAACTCTTGTTTCAGATTCTTTGCAGGAAAACTTCTCTCTAAATGGGAAGGACCATATATTATCGAGGAGGTTTATCGCACTGGAGCTATCAAGATTAATAATGCCGAAGGTACTAACCTGAAGGTGGTCAATGGGCAAAGAATTAAACACTATATCTCAGGTACGCCTATCAATGTTGAAAGCAATATTACCCAAACCATGACACTGGAGGAACACATAAAAGAAACCTTCCGGAACACTCCAGAATACTAAAAAAGAGGAGGTATGTGATACGGTAAGTAAACGGACTCCGAAAAATTGACAAAAATATTTTTTGTCAGTTTTGGAATATTATAAAATTAGGAAAATAAGAAACAACCAGGAAGGAAACCGAGGAGGGCACAAGACACCAGGGCGCGCCTGGCTTGCCTGGCGCGCCCAGGTGGGTTGTGCCCACCTCGGGAACCTTCCCGACTCCGTTTTTCTTTCGTTTCCTTGTTTCCCAAGATAAAAAATCTTTATATACCCCCCAAACGCATTGACCACCGTATCGCGGAGAAATCTTATGTTCTTCTTTCGTGCTATTTTTCTGGCAGATCTGAAAATATGTCGTCTCAAGACTCGGAGGGTGAGAGCTATGTTGCCGATCATATCGCAAACCCCAAGGTTTACGGAGATGTGGAACATTATGGTTGGACCACGGAGGAAGAAGAAGACTATGATCCGAAAGGGAAAGAAGAGACAAGTTCAAATGAAGATGAAGTTCCATTACCCCAACCTGGGGACATGCACGTGGAATTCAAGAAGTCAAGTCTCTCTAATAAAGCAAAGAAACCTACGATCCAGTTTATCCCTTTTTGTCTCTTGCAGGAAAACAAGCAGGAATTATGCAAAAATATATTAAAGCTTGAGCAGGAGATCGATGACTTGAGGGAGGAAAATTCCATCCTCAAGCGTAAGCTGAGGAAGAAGAGCACTCATACTTCATCACCCCCACCATCATCTTCCCCAACAAAAGAGACTTGAGTTCATGGTATGGGCACTCCCCTTGGCTTGTGCCAAGCTTGGGGGAGGTGCCCCGGTATCGTATCACCACCACTATCTTTGCCTTTATCTATTTTAGTTTGATCTATTTTAGTTTGCACTATCGTATCACCACCGACAGCGCCCCCGGCCGCCGTCACCATCTCTGTATTCTCCGCCGCCGTCTCCACCTCCACTGCTGTGACACCCCCGGCCCGATCGTGCACTAATCATACACGCAAATGCACACGATCAAGCCTAAGGACTCACGGGAAGATATCACAACACAACTCTAAAACATAAATAAAGTCATACAAGCTTTATATTACAAGCCAGGGGCCTCGAGGGCTCGAATACATAAGCTTGCAAACAAGCGTCAGCGGAAGCATCAGATATCTGAGTACAGATATAAAATAGAACAGAAAGGCCTTTAGAAAGGCGGGGCAAAATAAAACACTACGATCGAAAGGCGAAGGCCTCCTGCCTGGGACCCTCCGATCCTACTCCTGGTCGTCAGTCAACTCGTAGTAGTATCCATCCTCTGGGTAGTAGTAGTAGCGATCGTCGGGGCATCTGTCTCAGGGGGCTCCGTCCTCTGGTCACGTCAAACTGATATGGGGAGAAAAAGGAAAACAAAGCAACCGTGAGTACTCAGAAGTACTCAGCAAGCAAGGAGCTACACTACATATGCAACATTTTCAAGGGGAGGCTGTATATGTGGACTGGGCTGCAGAAATGCCAGAATAGAGAGAAGGCCTAGTCCTATCGAAGACTAGCATCTTCAGCGGTCTTGCAGCAGTAGAAGAGAGTAGAACAATACCATATAATGTAGCAGTAATAATATCAACCTCACCCAGAGATCCTTTCTCGACTCCCTGCGAGAAAGCAATCCCAGAGCCATACAGTCATCAACCTCGTCCTGAGATCCCTTCTCGACTCCCTGCGAGAAGCAATCCCAGAGCCATATATACAGGTCTCATCACAGGTATCCAGTTCTAAATTGTATCAATCAGGATACAACTCCGAGTGTCCTTTACCGTAGGACCGGCTATCGATAGAAGTGTTCTTCCCTGCAGGGGTGCACCAACTTACCCAACACGCTCGATTAACTTCGGCTGGACACACTTTCCTGGGTCATGCCCGGCCTCGGCCAAACGACACATCGCAACCCTACCTACAGCTCAGCTGAGAGGTCCCCGTCGGTCTATATCCTAAGCGCTCAGGGGTCATGGGCCATCGCCCTGTGCACTCCGGGTCGTTGCGAGCAGAGCGAATCACGGTACCACCCCTCAGGATGGCGCCGGCCCAGCCCGGCCGCAGTGCTGAACTGGACGTCTGACAGAGCTTTCGGCTGATGCATACGATGCAGAACGCCCATACTATGCCCACGTGATGGTTAGTGCTATCAGACCAGAGGCCTGCTCGGATCAAATATCCAAATCGCTAGGACTAGGGGCTTGCGGTAACGAGCAGAGACTCACGAAAGATGTGACCCCGTCGCCCCGTCTCGAGGACTTGCGGCAAGGGTTAAGAATGCCCGGCCGCGCCTCGTATTCACCACTCGGGCACCACACTGGCAACCCGCCTTCACATCACACGCGGGTACCCCTCAGGGTCGACCCGCCTTTCCAAGTAACATTGTAAGGCCCAAGTATCCGTGTGTCCATAACATCAGGGAATCCGAGGTATCACCCTCATTGAATTCCCACTCGATGTATCCGTCAAGGTGAATTAGGAGGAATCACCCTCACTGGGTCCACACTTGAGGTGTTGTACGACAGCGTCGTTATCGGAAGCGGTGAAGGAGGAATCACCCTCGATGACCACGACCGAATAACTACTCTACAGAGTTAACATCAGAAGTGCTACATGAGGTTTCACCCTCGACACTCGATAGTAACGCTGCAGTGTCGTTACAACTAAGGGGGGGGGTGATGTGCGGTGTCGGGGCCTGGTCTTCAATCCCATTGATCGGGTCTTCTGACGATCCAGCGCGGCAGTCGGGATAAGTGGGGTCACTGATAGGTCTCTACCCAGCCTAGACTAAACAGTTTAGGATATGTAGGTAATTATCAACAGCAGGTTACAATGAACAGGCTATGCATCAGAATAGGTAAAGCAGCAGCAGCAGCAGCAATTCTAATGCAAGCATGGGAAATTAGAATGGGCGATATCGGGATGATCAAAAGGGGGGGCTTGCCTGGTTGCTCGGCGGCAAGGGCAAGGTCGTCAGTACTGGAACCAATCACCGGAGCTGCGTCGGCACCGGGCTCTATCGAGAGAGAAGAGGGGGAGAAAACAGTATAAATATTAAGCAAGCAAGTGCTACACAAAGTATGACATGACAATACGCAGTGCCGGGTGTGTCCTAACGTACGGTTGCACGTCACTGAGGAAGGAGGGATCCATCCGGGAATGTTTTCCCGGTTCCGGACATTTGTTAGACAGATGACCGGAGGGGAACGGTTGCATGTTTTGATAGTTAGAGACATGTGGCGGACGAACGGATCGCGTATTCGGATTCGTCTCGTCGTTCTGAACAACTTTCATGTAGAAAGTATTTTCATCGGAGTTACGGTTTATTTTATATGATTTTCTAAAGCTTTTATTAATTTTCTGAATTTATTTTTATTGTTTAAATTAAACATTATCCAGAATAGTGCTCGCTGATGTCAGCATGACATCATGCTGATGTCAGCAAGGTTAATTAGGTTAACTAATTAATTAGCTCTAATTAACCAGGGTTACTTAAGTTAATTAACATTTAATTAATCTAAGTAATCAAATTAGACTAATCTAAACAGTGTTAATTAACTAATTAATTATTTATTTTAATTATATATTTTATTTTTTTAACTCGTTTTTAGGGGCTGGGCCCCGTTCGTCATAGGGCCAGAGAGGCGGGGCCCCTACGTCAGTGGGCCGACGGACATGTCCGCTGCGCACCCATTCGGGCGCCGGACGTGTCCGGGCGGCCGAAGGCGCGCGCGGGCTCAGGGAGCCGGCGAGGCGAGCGGGGCGCGGGTGCGGGTGCGCGTGTGCGTGCCCGAGGCCACCAGGGGGCGCGGCGAGGCGCGCGCAACCGTGGCCGGAGGAGGCGGCAGGCGCTGTCACGGGGAGAGGCTGGCCGGAGCGGCGCGGGGCGCAGAGGCAGAAATGGCGAGCAAGGCGGCGCGCGCGCGAGCGTGGCGCGGTCAGCGAGACGAGGCAGGGTTGCGCGTGTGCGCGCGCGCGGTCGGCGGGAGCCGGTCTCCTGCGCGGGAGCAGGGGGGAAAGGCGTCGCGACACGGGTTCTCACCCCCGGTGTAGATGCACGGGTCGGCGAGGCTCATAAGAAGCCAGCGTGGAGGGGGACGGGGACGATCCGCGAGGGGGGGGGACGGTCTGGCAACGACGTGGCGTCGGTTGGCGGCATCGTGGTTCCTGCGAGGGGGCGCCGAGCGCGGCGGTGCGTCCCGGACGAGGTCCGGTGAGGGAGGGGCGGCCTCCGGGCAGCGTCGGCGATCGACGAGGCCGGGGCAGCGCGGGATCGGGCGTCGGGGTCAGGGTGGAGTCGGGGTCGAGCGACGGGACGAGGAGGCCCGGCGGAAGGGCGGCACTGGCGAGGTGGCGTCGAGGCGCAGCGGCGATGGAGAGGCGGGGAGCCACGGGCGACGGCGCGGGAGCTCCGGTGGCGGCGGGGGCGTTCCCCCTCGATCCAGATGGGAGGAGAAAGAGAGCGGCGTGGGATCGAGGGGAGTGGGGGTTGGGCTCTAGGGTTTCCGTCGGGGTGGGGATAAGGGGAGTGAGGGGTGGCCGGCTGGGCCGGCCTGGTCGACGGAGCCGACTGGGCCAAAAGGCCCAGTGGGGTAAGGGGGGGTTTTGCTGTTTTTTTTTATTATTATTATTTTCTTTTACTTCTTTTCTTTTATGTTTTCTCTTTTTAGTTTCTGTTTTGGCTTTTGTTTTGATTTCAAAATACTTTTGTAAAATATGAAACTAGCCAAAATAAATATGGTGCATTATTAGTCACTGCTAGAAATTGGTTTGGGGTCCATATCTTTTTGTTTGGATTTTATTTAATTGAAAAAGGATTAAATAGTGCTATTTTGCTGCTGTTCCTTGCTGTTTGAGTCCTTTTACAATTCCAATAAAAGTTGCAATCAATTTTATAAAAGCTTTGGGAATATTTGCAACATGCTGCACATTTTAGTTTTTATGTTGGATAACTTTTATTTTCTACTTTCAGTTTGAATTTCCAATTGAGTTTGAATTTGAAAAGAGATATGATACTAATGTTGATTAAGCACTGTTGATCATGATGACATGGCATAATCAAGGGTGATTACTGTAGTTAACCACTGGGGGTGTTACAAATCTCCTCTACTAACAAGAATTCTCGTCCCGAGAATTAAGAAGTAGAAGGAAAAAGTTCGGGGTATTCCGCACGAAGATTATCCTCGCGTTCCCAAGTGGCTTCATCTTCAGTATGATTTGACCACTGCACTTTGAGGAACTTGGTAACCTTCTGACGGGTTCGACGTTCAGCTTCATCGAGAATGCGGATCGGATGCTCCTTATAAGATTGATCATCTTGCAATTCGAGCATCTCGTGATCCACAGCTCGGTGCGGAGATTCCTTGAAGCATTTACGAAGTTGCGACACATGGAAGACGTCGTGGATATGCGAGAATTGCGGCGGCAATTCCAATTTATATGCCACTTGACCACGTCTAGGAATAATGCGGAAAGGACCAATGTAGCGTGGAGCTAGCTTACCCTTGATTCCGAAACGGTGAGTGCCCTTCATAGGAGTGACACGTACATAAGCTTGATCACCAGGTTGATAAGTCAAACCCCATCGTTTGCGATCATAGTTGCTCTTCTGGCGGTCCTGAGCTGCCTTGAGGTTTTCACGGACGATACGAACTTGTTCTTCGGCGTGTTGAATAATATCTGGACCCACGAGCGGTCGTTCCCCAGTTTCTGACCAATTCAGAGGGGTTCGACATCTACGTCCATAGAGAACTTCAAAGGGGGCCATTTTCAGACTAGCTTGATAGCTGTTGTTATAAGAGAACTCGGCATATGGAAGAGATTCTTCCCACTTCTTGCCGAAAGAAACAACACAAGCTCGTAGCATGTCTTCAAGCACTTGGTTGACTCGCTCGACTTGGCCTTGGGACTGAGGATGATAAGCTGAACTCCAGGTAATATGAGTTCCCATAGCCTTTTGAAAACTTTCCCAGAAATGACCGGTGAATATGCTGCCACGGTCTGAACTGATCTCTTTCGGAATACCGTGGAGTGAAACAATTCTGGAGATATATAATTCTACTAACTGACTAGCAGTGATCGTCTCCTTGACAGGCAGGAAGTGTGCAACTTTGGAGAGTTGGTCGACGACGACAAGAATAGCATCGTGACCCTTCTGTGACCTGGGAAGTCCTGTAATGAAATCCATCTGAACCTTGTCCCATTTCCATAAAGGAATAGGTAACGGTTGCAGAATTCCAGCAGGCTTCTGATGTTCTGCTTTAACGCGACGACACACATCACATTCAGCAACATAACGAGCAATGTCCTGTTTCATTCTAGACCACCAGTATCTTTGACGGAGATCACGATACATTTTGGTGCTACCCGAATGAATAGACAACGGGGTATCATGTGCCTCCTTCATGACTTTGTCAGTCATAAGCTCGAAGCGAGGTACGACAGTGCGGTCTCTGAAATACAAGGTTCCATCTTCAGACAGCGAGAAATCCCTGTACTTTACAAGGTGAAGGTCTTTCTTCATCAGATCAATTTCAGCATCTTTAGCTTGCGCATTCTTAACAGCTTTCTCAAGGTCTGGTTCAACAACCAAGGTTTTTAGGTATCCTTGGGGAACTATCTCGAGATTTAGCTTTCGAAGCTCTTCATACAGAAGTGGTTGCTGTAGCTGAACCTCAAGTTCAGAGCAGTAAGATTTACGGCTCAATGCATCAGCCATTACGTTAGCCTTGCCAGGGGTATAAGAAATACCCAAGTCATAGTCCGCAATGGTCTCCATCCATCTTTGCTGACGGAGATTCAGAGATGGCTGAGTGAACAAGTACTTCAAACTTTTATGATCCGTGTAGATCTCGCAACGATTACCGAGGAGGTAATGTCGCCACAACTGCAGTGCATAGATCACAGCAGCTAGTTCTAGATCATGTACCGGATAATTCTCTTCATGTGGGCGCAACTGACGAGAGCCATAAGCAATCACTTTACGCTCTTGCATTAGGACACAGCCTAATCCTTCACGGGATGCGTCACAATAAATCACGAAATCTTTGCGGGAATCTGGAGGAGCAAGTACTGGGGCATTGTAACGGATTGACATCTGCCCCAGTGGATAAAGAATGTACTCTGGATGTATCCCTGCTCGAACAGCTGGTAGCTGCGTCGCAGGGTGTGGTGGAAACAAACGATCCATCTGAAACAGAGGAAACTCATGATTGTCAAAAGACAAGGAGAAGTATAACCGATCTCGGAGAGAAAGGTTAAACAAAACAATGGAAAGGAAAATGATTATCAGACTAATCAGATCAATGTCAGGGAAATCGCACATATATCCAGCTCTCCGGGTGGACGAGAATTACGAGATCCTAAGTGTCGGCGTTAGTAAACTTTAGTTAACCCGAAAGGAAGAGAGGTCAGAGTCCCAGAGTAAAGATGAGGAATAAAAGATCCTAATACCACCCAATTGGCGACGTGGGCCCGTAAGCCACACAGCCAAGTTAGTAAATTAGTTTTCGAACCACTAGACTCAACTTCGGCCAAGGAGTTGGAAAGGGGGGTTCCTACAGTCAGTCGGCTCTGATACCAACTTGTGACGCCCCCGGCCCGATCGTGCACTAATCATACACGCAAATGCACACGATCAAGCCTAAGGACTCACGGGAAGATATCACAACACAACTCTAAAACATAAATAAAGTCATACAAGCTTTATATTACAAGCCAGGGGCCTCGAGGGCTCGAATACATGAGCTTGCGAACAAGCGTCAGCGGAAGCATCAGATATCTGAGTACAGATATTAAATAGAAACAGAAAGGCCTTTAGAAAGGCGGGGCAAAATAAAACACTACGATCGAAAGGCGAAGGCCTCCTGCCTGGGACCCTGCGATCCTACTCCCGGTCGTCAGTCAACTCGTAGTAGTATCCATCCTCTGGGTAGTAGTAGTAGCGATCGTCGGGGCATCTGTCTCAGGGGGCTCCGTCCTCTGGTCACGTCAAACTGATATGGGGAGAAAAAGGAAAACAAAGCAACCGTGAGTACTCAGAAGTACTCAGCAAGCAAGGATCTACACTACATATGCAACATTATCAAGGGGAGGCTGTATATGTGGACTGGGCTGCAGAAATGCCAGAATAGAGAGAAGGCCTAGTCCTATCGAAGACTAGCATCTTCAGCGGTCTTGCAGCAGTAGAAGAGAGTAGAACAATACCATATAATGTAGCAGTAATAATATCAACCTCACCCAGAGATCCTTTCTCGACTCCCTGCGAGAAAGCAATCCCAGAGCCATACAGTCATCAACCTCGTCCTGAGATCCCTTCTCGACTCCCTGCGAGAAGCAATCCCAGAGCCATATATACAGGTCTCATCACAGGTATCCAGTTCTAAATTGTATCAATCAGGATACAACTCCGAGTGTCCTTTACCGTAGGACCGGCTATCGATAGAAGTGTTCTTCCCTACAGGGGTGCACCAACTTACCCAACACGCTCGATTAACTTCGGCCGGACACACTTTCCTGGGTCATGCCCGGCCTCGGCCAAACGACACATCGCAACCCTACCTACAGCTCAGCAGAGAGGTCCCCGTCGGTCTATATCCTAAGCGCTCAGGGGTCATGGGCCATCGCCCTGTGCACTCCGGGTCGTTGCGAGCAGAGCGAATCACGGTACCACCCCTCAGGATGGCGCCGGCCCAGCCCGGCCGCAATGCTGAACTGGACGTCTGACAGAGCTTTCGGCTGATGCATACGATGCAGAACGCCCATACTATGCCCACGTGATGGTTAGTGCTATCAGACCAGAGGCCTGCTCGGATCAAATATCCAAATCGCTAGGACTAGGGGCTTGCGGTAACGAGCAGAGACTCACGAAAGATGTGACCCCGTCGCCTCGTCTCGAGGACTTGCGGCAAGGGTTAAGAATGCCCGGCCGCGCCTCGTATTCACCACTCGGGCACCACACTGGCAACCCGCCTTCACATCACACGCGGGTACCCCTCAGGGTCGACCCGCCTTTCCAAGTAACATTGTAAAGTCCAAGTATCCGTGTGTCCATAACATCAGGGAATCCGAGGTATCACCCTCATTGAATTCCCACTCGATGTATCCGTCAAGGTGAACTAGGAGGAATCACCCTCACTGGGTCCACACTTGAGGTGTTGTACGACAGCGTCGTTATCGGAAGCGGTGAAGGAGGAATCACCCTCGATGACCACGACCGAATAACTACTCTACAGAGTTAACATCAGAAGTGCTACATGAGGTTTCACCCTCGACACTCGATAGTAACGCTGCAGTGTCGTTACAACTAAGGGGGGGGTGATGTGCGTTGTCGGGGCCTGGTCTTCAATCCCGTTGATCGGGTCTTCTGACGATCCAGCGCGGCAGTCGGGATAAGTGGGGTCACTGATAGGTCTCTACCCAGCCTAGACTAAACAGTTTAGGATATGTAGGTAATTATCAACAGCAGGTTACAATGAACAGGCTATGCATCAGAATAGGTAAAGCAGCAGCAGCAGCAATTCTAATGCAAGCATGGGAAATTAGAATGGGCGATATCGGGATGATCAAAAGGGGGGCTTGCCTGGTTGCTCGGCGGCAAGGGCAAGGTCGTCAGTACTGGAACCAATCACCGGAGCTGCGTCGGCACCGGGCTCTATCGAGAGAGAAGAGGGGGAGGAAACAGTATAAATATTAAGCAAGCAAGTGCTACACAAAGTATGACATGACAATACGCAGTGCCGGGTGTGTCCTAACGTACGGTTGCACGTCACTGAGGAAGGAGGGATCCATCCGGGAATGTTTTCCCGGTTCCGGACATTTGTTAGACAGATGACCGAAGGGGAACGGTTGCATGTTTTGATAGTTAGAGACATGTGGCGGACGAACGGATCGCGTATTCGGATTCGTCTCGTCGTTCTGAACAACTTTCATGTAGAAAGTATTTTCATCGGAGTTACGGTTTATTTTATATGATTTTCTAAAGCTTTTATTAATTTTCTGAATTTATTTTTATTGTTTAAATTAAACATTATCCAGAATAGTGCTCGCTGATGTCAGCATGACATCATGCTGATGTCAGCAAGGTTAATTAGGTTAACTAATTAATTAGCTCTAATTAACCAGGGTTACTTAAGTTAATTAACATTTAATTAATCTAATTAATCAAATTAGACTAATCTAAACAGTGTTAATTAACTAATTAATTTTTTTTTTAATTATATATTTTATTTTTTTTAACTCGTTTTTAGGGGCTGGGCCCCGTTCGTCATAGGGCCAGAGAGGCGGGGCCCCTACGTCAGTGGGCCGACGGACGTGTCCGCTGCGCACCCATTCGGGCGCCGGACGTGTCCGGGCGGCCGAAGGCGCGCGCGGGCTCAGGGAGCCGGCGAGGCGAGCGGGGCGCGGGTGCGGGCGCGCGTGTGCGTGCCCGAGGCCACCAGGGGGCGCGGCGAGGCGCGCGCAACCGTGGCCGGAGGAGGCGGCAGGCGCTGTCACGGGGAGAGGCTGGCCGGAGCGGCGCGGGGCGCAGAGGCAGAAACGGCGAGCAGGGCGGCGCGCGCGCGAGCGTGGCGCGGTCAGCGAGGCGAGGCAGGGTTGCGCGTGTGCGCGCGCGCGGTCGACGGGCGCCGGGCGCCGAGCGGGAGCAGAGAGGGGAAAAGGCGTGCGCGACGCGGGTTCTCACCCCCGGTGTAGATGCACGGGTCGGCGAGGCTCGTAGAAGCCGGCGTGGAGGGGGACGGGGACGATCCGGCGAGGGGGGGGACGGTCTGGCAACGGCGTGGCGTCGGTTGGCGGCGTCGTGGTTCCTGCGAGGGGGCGCCGAGCGACGGCGGCGTCCGACGAGGTCCGGTGAGGGAGGGGCGGCCTCCGGGCAGCGTCGGCGATCGACGAGGCCGGGGCAGCGCGGGATCGGGCGTCGGGGTCAGGGTGGAGTCGGGGTCGAGTGACGGGACGAGGAGGCCCGGCGGAAGGGCGGCACTGGCGAGGTGGCGTCGAGGCGCAGCGGCGATGGAGAGGCGGGGAGCCACGGGCAACGGCGCGGGAGCTCCGGTGGCGGCGGGGGCGTTCCCCCTCGATCCAGATGGGAGGAGGAAGAGAGCGGCGTGGGATCGAGGGGAGTGGGGGTTGGGCTCTAGGGTTTCCGTCGGGGTGGGGATAAGGGGAGTGAGGGGTGGCCGGCTGGGCCGGCCTGGTCGACGGAGCCGACTGGGCCAAAAGGCCCAGTGGGGTAAGGGGGGTTTTGCTGTTTTTTTTTATTATTATTATTTTCTTTTACTTCTTTTCTTTTATGTTTTCTCTTTTTAGTTTCTGTTTTGGCTTTTGTTTTGATTTCAAAATACTTTTGTAAAATATGAAACTAGCCCAAATAAATATGGTGCATTATTAGTCACTGCTAGAAATTGGTTTGGGGTCCATATCTTTTTGTTTGGATTTTATTTAATTGAAAAAGGATTAAATAGTGCTATTTTGCTGCTGTTCCTTGCTGTTTGAGTCCTTTTACAATTCCAATAAAAGTTGCAATCAATTTTATAAAAGCTTTGGGAATATTTGCAACATGCTGCACATTTTAGTTTTTATGTTGGATAACTTTTATTTTCTACTTTCAGTTTGAATTTCCAATTGAGTTTGAATTTGAAAAGAGATATGATACTAATGTTGATTAAGCACTGTTGATCATGATGACATGGCATAATCAAGGGTGATTACTGTAGTTAACCACTGGGGGTGTTACAACTGCCGCCCCCGTCACCGCCGTCATCGCCTCCACCTCCACCCCACCGACCCCAACGTCGTCACTGTCGCCTCCATCTCCACCCCACCGTCCTCGCCGTCTCCACCCTGCAAAGCCCCCTCGCCGTCTCCTCCGCCGCCGGTGAGTTCTACATAGTGTAGAATTTGTAGTGTAATAGTAGTAGTGTAGAATTCTTAGTGTAATAGTAGTAGTGTAGAATTCTTAGTGTAATAGTAGTAGTGTAGAGTTTGTAGTGTAGATTTTTATGTAGTTGTAGTGTAAGACTTTTGTGTAGTTGTAGTGTAGAATTTTTAGTGTAAGAGTAATATAGAATTTTGTGTGTAAGAGTAGTGTAAGATTATACAATATGATTTTAGCTAGTGGACTTTTATTGTAGTTCTATGTAGTGTACTTGTAGTGAAAGAATTTAGTGTAGTTGTAGATTATGATTTTAGTGTAGCTGTAGTGCACGTTTTATTACATTGTAGATTGTAGGTTTTGCAGGTACTCGTTAATATGCCCTTTTTTACTAACTTGTTTGTTATATATCCATCGTCATAGATGGCTCCGAAGTTTCGTGTTGTGCGACCGAAGGGGAATAAGTAATATGCCACCATTAGGAAGGACAATGCCATCCACGAGCTTGGCCATTGGGACACCCCAGAGTTAGCGGCGCATGCCTATGATGCCATGGCAGTAGAGCTCTATGAGGACGGGGCGGTTCTGAACTTCCTTGAGTGTCATGAGTATGCGAAGTTCCTCGTACTGGAGGACATGAGGATATGCACTAGGGCTGATGAGAAGAAGAAAAAACAGGCCAAGATGCAGGTCTTCGACCCATTAGTGAGCGAGCTTGCGAGAGTTGATAAATTCATGGAGACCAACAAGATGATGCTACTTCGGTATGCAGCCAGGAAGACCGCGGAGGAGGATCCGATAGATTGGGATGCCTTAGAGCGTGAGGAGGAGGGTCAACAGGGGTGTCGTCGTAGGTCCACTAGGCATGACCACGAGGCCGGTCCCTCTGGCCACTAACTTGCTAGATGTAGCACGTGCTACCTATTTCATATGAACTATTTAACTTTATGCATGTTTTATGTTTGAACTATGCATGGTTTGTAGAATTGTTTAATTACAAGTATGTGTTAATATCTAGATGGCCGGATAGCCCTAGTTCGTACTAATTGCTTATGTTGCATTATATCTATGCATCTGTTATGTATGCTTATTTTTTCTCAAATTTATGAAAGCAGTAAATGTATGCCCCACATGAGACATGTGGTTCAGTGAGATGCTAAAGGGATAAGAAGTTCTTAATAGATCTGCCAAATGACTTCCTCACTAGGACGGTATGTTTAAGTTGAACATGTTTTGATTGAGTTTCATATGTGATGTATACGGTTGTGCCCAAAATTGTCTAACTAGCTAGTTCTTTATTTCAATTTTGCTCAGGTCATCCCTTGCGGGGCAAGGCATGAGTTCTTAGAGAAGTTTCGAGTTCCAGTAGATGCCACCATCACATTCCAGTTGTGACGCCCCCGACTCAATCATGCACTAATCATACACGCAAACATGCACGATCAAGTACAGGGACTCACGGGAAGATATCACAACACAACTCTAACACAAATAAACAGAGATCCACAATATTACAGACCAGGGATCATGAGGATCCGAATACATAAGTCAGTCATACAAATAATATCTGAGTACAGACATAGTTAGCCAAGGTTTGCCTTTAGAAGGCTAGCACAAACAACGACTCTAGATCGAAAGGCGAAGACCTCCTGCCTGGGAGCCTACGATCCTACTCCTGGTCGGCTGGCTCGATCCAGTAGTAAGTACTGTCTGGACCCATCTGGTAGTAAGCTCCTGCGGGGACATCTGACTCCGGAGCTCCATCGTCTGAGGTAACATCAAATGGGGTATGGAGGAAAAAGAAGTAACAAAGCAACCGTGAGTACTCATCCGAAGTACTCAGCAAGCAAGGATCTACACTACATATGCAACATTATCAAAGAGAGGCTGTATATGTGGACTGGGCTGCAGAAATGCCAGAATAGAGAGAAGGCCTAGTCCTATCGAAGACTAGAATCTTCATGAAGCCACCATCTTGCAGCAATTAGAAGAGTATAGAAAAGCATTTTATTAAGCAAGCATGTTGAGGCAAAGCCTAGAGATCCTTCCTCGACTCCCTGCAAGAAAGCGATCCCAGAGCTTCAATTAATTAAACAAGTATCCAGTTCAAGTAATAGATCGGGTTACCAAACTGAGCGTCCTTTACCGTAGGACCGGCTATTGATAGATGTTATCTTCCCTGTAGGGGTGCACTACTGTTACCCAACACGCTCGATCAACTCTGGCCAGACACACTTGCTGGGTAATGCCCGGCCTCTGGAGACCAACACGAAGCAGCGCCCTACCTAGGCTCAGCAGAGAGGTCAGCACGCCGGACTAACCTATGCACCCAGAGATCTAGGGCCATCGCCCTGGCCACCCTGCGCGTTGCGTGGCTGACCGGGGTGCAGGCGCGACACTGAACTCACCAGTGAAGTATCCAGCCCATTCCCGGCGATCAGCCCGCACGGTGAACCGTGACGTCTGAAGAGCTTTCGGGAGAAATGTACGACGTAGAGGGCCCCATAAACCA
The DNA here is from genome assembly GCA_011799875.1 of Thinopyrum elongatum. Classification (NCBI taxonomy): domain Eukaryota; kingdom Viridiplantae; phylum Streptophyta; class Magnoliopsida; order Poales; family Poaceae; genus Thinopyrum; species Thinopyrum elongatum. The sequence continues at coordinate 411,014,410 of CM022298.1, read as the reverse complement.
TAATCCCGCGTGGTGGTAGTGCGTATAGGGCACGTCGACCCACTCAGATCAAATACCCAAATCCAATAGGCTCATTTAATAACACGCGGAGAAAATCAGAGTTTCTGAAGCTCCGCCACAATATCACACTCGGGCGCCCTTCCGGGCAAGCCCGACATCATAGATCCCCTGCAGGTACCCATCAGGGTCGACCCGCCTGTAACAAAGGTCAAAGTAACCGTGTGGTCATAACATCAAGGGGGAAACCCCGAGGAATCACCCTCGGTGGATTCCACTCGATGAAATCATCAGGGTGAACGTATGAGGCATCACCCTCGAGGTTCACACTGAGGGGTTGCACGACAGAGTCATATCGGAAATGGAGAAGGAGGAATCACCCTCGATGACCACGACCGAACAGCTACACTGCAGAGTATTCATCAGGAGTGCGTTACGAGGTATCACCCTCGGCACTCGATAGTTACTATGCAGAGTCGTACAACTAAGGGGGTGAAGTGATGTGTCGGTCTCTGGTCGACGATCACATTGATCGAGTCGTCGATGATCAAGCAGGGGCAACAAGGGTAAGGTGGTGGGGGTCACTGATGGTTCACTACCAACTTATACTAAGCAGTTTAACATAGGCAAGTAAGGTAACAATAAACAGGTTACAAAAGCAAGCTATGCATTAGAATAGGAGCAAATAGTAATAGTAGCAAAATCTAATGCAAGCATGAGAAATGGAATGGGCGATATCTAGATGCTCAAGGGGGGGGCTTGCCTGGTTGCTCTGGCAAGAAGGAGGGGTCGTCAACGGGCTGCTCGTCTGGAGCGTAGTCATACTCAGCTGCAACGGCGTCGGTCTCGGCGTCTATCGAGAGAGAAGGAGGGGGGAAGAAACAATAAATTCACGGCAAAGATGCAAACAATATGCATGACATGCCTAAATGATATGCAGAGGTGTTCTACTGCCTAACTAAATGATTTAGTTAAATTAGGAATTTATTTGGATTTATTTTATTAAAGTTGAGCACTATTCATTTATTGAAATCGGTCTAAAAGTTCCATGTTCAGGTAGCTAGGGGCATCTAACAGATGAACGGACCACATATTCGGATTCGTCTCGTCGTTCTGATGAACTTTCATGTATAAAGTTTTTCGATTTGAGCTACGGTTTATTTTATATGATTTTCTAAAGTTTTAATCATTTTCTGTAATTTATTTAATTATTTAATACAACATTATCCAGAACAGTGTGAGATGACGCAAGCATGACGTCAGAGTGACGTCAGCAGGTCAACAGGGGCTGACCGGAGTCAAACCTGACAGGTGGGTCCAGTGGGACCCACATGTCAGCCTCTGTAGCTAATTAACAGGGTTAATCTAACTAATTAACTAAATTAGATGGTGGGCCCTACTGGTCAGTGGCTAATTAGTGATTTAATTAACTAATTAATTAATTAACTAATTATTGTTTTACTTTAATTCCGTTTAATGGAGTGGGGCCCGCATGTCATAGACACCGGGGCGGCCACGTAGGCGTTGACCCAAGTCAACAGGTCAAAGGGGGCCCGCGGGGCCCCCAGTCAGTGACTTAGGGGTGGGGCCCACCGGCGCCAGGTCAGCGCGGCGGCCGGAGCAACCTCGGCGACCATTCTAACGGCGGCGCGGCACGGGAGGCGATCGGAATTCGACCATAGGGGGTCTGCGGGGCTGCGGTTGGGGGCGTTCAACGCGGCTTGGCGTCGCGCGTCGAACGGTGGTGGTGCGAGGGGCTGCGGTGGATGGAGCTGAGCGCTTCGAGCTCGCCGACGATGAGGTGATTCGGGCGAGCAACGGGGAGACGGCTGCGGTGCGATTTCGCGCGCGCATTCAGCCGCATTCGAGCACGGGAGAAGCGCCGCATCAATCTAGCCCATTGGCGCGGCTTGCGGTGGTTGGTATCGGTGACAACGAGCGGCGAGGCGGATGCCGGAGTTCGGCCGTCGACGGGAACAGGGCTACGGTGCGAATGCGAGGAAACGGAGCAGCTAGGCGAGGCCTACGCGATGTGGCAAACGCAACGAAGGCACGCACGGGACCAAATGGTCACCGTGGCCACACCGGCGACGAGGCCAGGCGGCGGAGGGCTCGGGCAAACATGGAGCGGGCACTACGGGCAGCTAGAGGGGCAGGGGAAGGGTGTATCAAGCGCAGGAGCTCACCGGGGGAGCATGGGGACTAGGCAGTGGGCTCGGGGAAGCTTGACGGAGGCGTACGGCGGCGGCGATCGTCGCCGGTCGAGGTCGGGGAGGAGCTCGATCCCGAAGCTACGGCGACACCGGGCTTGATCCAGAGGACAGAGAGGAAGTAGAGGTCCACGGCGGTGCGGTCGGGCTCATCGGAGAGGTGAACGGGCGATGGTGGCCGCGGCTATGGCGAACGGCGGCGAGGGCGGTGCTCGGCCATCTCGACGAATCGAATCAGAGAGGGGGCGAGGGGGAATGGGGGCGCTAGGGTTCGCCAGAGGGGTCGAGGGGGGATCTTATCCAGCCAGCGACGGGCGCGGAGCCGCTATCGAGCGAGGGAAAGGGGGGCCTTGCTGCAGGGACGCGCGCGTGGCGACAGCGGCTCGGGGAGGAGCAGTGCGAGGTGGGAGACGGTGCGGGATGGGCTGGGCCGCGCTGTAGCAAGCAGGCCTAAAGTGCACAGTAGGCCTTTGCCCTTTTCTCTTTTATTTATTTTCTGTTTTCGCTATTTTCTGTTTTCTTTTGTTTACTGTTTTGTAAAATGTGTGAGCCCATCTATAGTTTTGTAAAATACAAGACTTAGCTCAATAATTACAGTGAAATATCTAGCACTGTTATAAAAAGGTTTTGAGTTCATATAATTTCATTTTGATTTTATTTAATTATAAATGGATTAAATGCTTCTGTTTTGTTGCGGTTAGTGTCACTTAATTAATTTAGTATACGTTGGTTATAATTTTAGAATTGTCTCTGCATTATCTGCTATTTAATGAACATTTTAGTTTTCAACTTGGAACAACTTTTATTTTCACTTTAAATTATTTTGAAGTTTAAAATAGGAGTTTGAAATGCAATATGATGCAAATGATGATTAGGCACTGCTGAACTTGCTGACATGGCATTAACTAAGGGTGATCACTGTGGCTAATTACATGGGGTGTTACACCAGTGCACCCTAATGAAGATGCTGACGGCCCAACAATTCAATTGTCTTGTCACCAACGAGGCAAACCGAACCTATTTTGGTTGCCCTGGTTGGAAAGCCCTTGCAGCTGCTTACAAGATGGAAGCTGAGGAGAGAGCCACATTCTACCTCGACTACAACCGTGACGTGATCATGGTCTACTACAGGCCTGCTGGCAGCGACGATGGTTCACTTACTCCGGACTATGACCCTGACTCCGCCCCCTGAAAAGTCTAGTTAGCTAGTTGGCATGCATCGATGATCTCATGTTATTATCACCTTTATTTATTTGAACTTGTACATTCATGTGTTACTTTGCCTACTTTGTTCAAACATATCAATAAGTGCATTGTTGAACTTAAATGCTGTTATTGGGTCTATCTAAAGTTGATTTATTTACTGTTCTTAAACTGGATTATGTTGTCATGTTGGTTGCGATCGCTGCTGTACATCTTTTATTTCAAATCTGAAAATCAAATTATTGGCATCACGACAACAAGGAATGTCACTACTGATGAATATTACTGCTACCGTTGGCCACGTGGCACGCCATTACCCTCCAAACTACTGCTGGCATAGGGTACAACGCCAACACTATTTTTTAACAATGGAGCCATATTGGTGGCGTCGGGTGTCCACACCACCAAGGCTGTTTTTGGCACGTCATAGTTAGGCTTTTCTGCACTAGTGATCAAACCGAGCAGCCAGAGAAATGATCCTACTTGAACTCGTCCGGTGCACACCTGGCTGGAGCGAGCTCTCTTGATTTCTTGATGGGCATGCTCTATGTCATGTTTGTTTTATCTACCAATTTAATTATTTGTGACAATGCTTTTACTATGATGCGATATGTTTTCCCTGCCTTATTTCAAAGTCAGCCTAGCTTTCCCACCCACAACCACATCTGTAGAATGAAACCAAGCAAATCGACCAGACGATTAATGCATCGGGAAAGAGCACAATCGGTGAGCACATGCAGTGTGGATGCCACTTGGCCAAGCCGCAATGTCGAAAGGTCACGCAGGCACGAAAAAACAGGCAATCCGGGGATCCGCAATGGTAAAAGTCCAAGAGGCATAAAAAAATGAATATTGGTTACTAAATTGATGTCTTTAGATGTTCCTTCATTCCATGCAAAGACTGTGTGTTATTCTCCCTCATATTTCTTCCTGATATGCCTGGTGTTTGCAAGTGCCTTATTTTAGTCTGTCATTATGAAATTTGGTTCCTCTCCGCCCATTGCCTCCACAAATTAGGTTAAGAACCATTTACATGACTTTGTTGTCTCTTCGTTTTGAAGTCCAACATCGAATAGGACAGTTTACCCATTCAGTTTGTGCAAACACTGTTGCGTTATTCCCCCTCGTATTCTTCCTCATATGCCTATTGTTCGGAAGTGCCTCCAATATTGCCTAGTTCATTGCCTTATCTTGGTATATCATTATGCATTTTGGATTCTCTCTACCCGTAGATGTCTATTATGTAACTTTATTCTTGTAGACTTGGTTGAGCCTCCAAGCGCAGAGTTTTGTAGGACAACAACAAATTTCCCTCAAGTGGATGACCTAAGGTTTATCAATCCGTGGGAGGTGTAAGATGAAGATGGTTCTCTCTCAAACAATCATGCAACCAAATACAAGAAGTCTCTTGTGTCCCAAACACACCCAATACAGTTGTCACTTGTATAGGTACAGTAGTTTGGCGAAAAGATGGTGGTAGATGTGTAATATAGATGGTAGAAATAGCTTTTTATAATATGAACAAATAAAAACAGCAATGAAGCAAGTAATAAAAGTGTGTAAAACCAGTGTCTCAATGCTTAGAAATAAGGTCCAGCTTTCATACTTTCGCTAGTGCAATCTCTCAACATTACTAACATAATTGAATCATATGATACTCCATCAAAGTGTTGGGAAACGTAGCATGCAATTTCAAAAAAAATCCTACGCTCACGCAAGATCTATCTAGGAGATGCATAGCAACGAGAGGGGGAGAGTGTGTCCACATACCCTCATAGACCGAAAGCGGAAGCGTTTGTTAACGCGGTTGATGTAGTCGAACTTCTTCTCGTTCCAACCGATCAAGCACCGAACGTACGGCACCTCCGAGTTCTGCACATGTTCAGCTCGATGACGTCCCTCAAACTCTTGATCCAGCAAAGTGTCGAGGGAGAATTCCGTTAGCACGACGGCGTGGTGACGGTGATGGTGAAGTGATCCGCGCAGGGCTTCGCCTAAGCACTACGTGAATATGACCGGCGGCGTAAACTGTGGAGGGGGGCGCCGCACACGGCTAACAATTGTTGGTGTGTTGTGCTAGGCGCCCCCCTCCTCATATATATAGGTGGGAGGGAGACGTGAGAGGCCAAGGGGTGCCCCAAGTTGGTTCGCCCCCCCCCCCTTCCTTGTATAGGCGCCAGGGGAAGGAAGGGGGAGGTGGCGCCCCCCCCCCCCCCCCCCCCATCCTTTCTACCTTGAGGAGGGGAAGGAAGGAGGGACTTTCCCTCCCCCCTTTCCTTTCCCTAGGGCTGGCCGGCCTGGTGGAGGGCGCACCAGCCCCTTGTGGGCTGGTCTGTCCCTCCCTTGGCCCATTAAGCCCATATCTTTGCCTGGGGGGGTGCCTGGAACCCCTTCCGGTGACCCTATATGTACTCGGTACCCTCCGGAACACTTCCGCTGTCCAAATATCATCGTCCTATATATGAATCTTTACCTCTCGACCATTTCGAGACTCCTCGTCATGTCCGTGATCTCATCCGGGACTCCAAACAACATTCGGTCACCAAATCACATAACTCATATAATACAAAATCGTCATCGAACGTTAAGCGTGTGGACCCTACGGGTTCGAGAACTATGTAGACATGACCGAGACACCTCTTCGGTCAATAACCAACAGCGGAACCTAGATACTCATATTGGTTCCCACATATTCTACGAAGATCTTTATCGGTCATACCGTAATGACAACATATGTTATTCCCTTTATCATCGGTATGTTACTTGCCCAAGATTCGATCGTCGGTATCTTCATACCTAGTTCAATCTCGTTACCGGCAAGTCTCTTTACTCGTTCCGTAATACATCATCCCACAACTAACTCATTAGTGACATTGCTTGCAAGGCTTATAATGATGTGCATTACCAAGAGGGCCCAGAGATACCTCTCCGATACTCGGAGTGACAAATCCTAATCTCGATCTATGCCAACCCAACAAACACCTTCGGAGATACCTATAGAGCATCTTTATAATCACCCAGTTACATTGTGACGTTTGATAGCACACAAGGTATTCCTCCAGTATCCGGGAGTTGCATAATCTCATAGTCAAAGGAATATGTATATGACATGAAGAAAGCAATAGCAATAGAACTTAACGATCATTATGCTAAGCTAACGGATGGGTCTTGTCCATCACATCATTCTCCTAATGATGTGATCCCGTTCATCAAATGACAAAACATGTCTATGGTTAGGAAACTTAACCATCTTTGATTAACGAGCTAGTCTAGTAGAGGCTTACTAGGGACACGGTGTATTGTCTATGTATCCACACATGTATCAAGTTTTCGGTTAATACAATTCTAGCATGAATAATAAACATTTATCATGATATAAGGAAATATAAAATAACAACTTTATTATTGCCTCTAGGGCATATTTCCTTCAGTCTCCCACTTGCACTAGAGTCAATAATCTAGTTCACATCGCCATGTGATTTAACACCAATAGTTCACATCTTTATGTGATTAACACCCATAGTTCAAATCGCCATGTGACCAACACCCAAAGGGTTTACTAGAGTCAATAATCTAGTTAACATCGCTATGTGATTAACACCCAAAGAGTACTAAGGTGTGATCATGTTTTGCTTGCGAGAGAAGTTTAGTCAACGGGTCTGCCACATGCTGATCCGTAAGTATTTTGCAAATTTCTATGTCTACAATGCTCTGCATGGAGCTACTCTAGCTAATTGCTCCCATGTTCAATACGTATCTAGATTCAGACTTAGAGTCATCTAGATCAGTGTCAAAGCTTGCATCGATGTAACTCTTTACGACGAACTCTTTATCACCTCCATAATCGAGAAACATTTCCTTAGTCCTCTTTAAGGTACCTAAGGATAATTTTGACCGCTGTCCGGTGATCTACTCCTGGATCACTATTGTACCCCCTTGCCAAAATCATGACAAGGTACACAACAGGTATGGTACACAGCATGGCATACTTTATAGAACCTATGGCTGAGGCATAGGAAATGACTTTCATTCTCTCTCTATCTTCTGTCGTGGTCGGGCTTTGAGTCTTACTCAACTTCACACATTACAATATAGGCTAGAACTCCTTCTTTGAATGATCCATTTTGAACTCCTTCAAAATATTGTCAAGGTATGTACTCATTGAAAATCTTATCAAGCGTCTTGATCTATCTCTATAGATCTTGATGCCCAATATGTAAGCAGCTTCACCGAGGTCTTTCATTGAAAAATTCTTATTCAAGTATCCTTTTATGCTATCTAGAAATTCTATATCATTTCCAATCAGCAATATGTCATCCACATATAATATCAGAAATGCTATAGAGCTCCCACTCACTTTCTTGTAAATACAGGCTTCTCTGAAAGTCTGTATAAAACTATATGCTTTGATCACCTCATCAAAGCGTATATTCCAACTCCGAGATGCTTGCACCAGTCCATAAATGGATCGCTGGAGCTTGCACACTTTGTTAACACCTTTAGGATCGACAAAACCTTCTGGTTGCATCATATACAACTCTTCTTTAAGAAATCCATTAAGGAATGCAGTTTTGACGTCCATTTGCCAGATTTCATAATCATAAAATGCGGCAATTCTAACATGATTCGGACAGACTTAAGCATCGCTACGGGTGAGAAGGTCTCATCGTAGTCAACTCCTTGAACATGTCAAAAACCTTTCTCGACAAGTCAAGCTTTGTAGACAGTAACATTACCATCAGCGTCAGTCTTCTTCTTGAAGATCCATTTATTTTCTATGGCTCACCGATCATCGGGCAAATCCACCAAAGTCCATACTTTGTTCTCATACATGGATCCTATCTCGGATTTCATGGCCTCAAGCCATTTCTCAGAATCTGGGCTCATCATCGCTTCTTCATAGTTCGTAGGTTCGTCATGGTCTAGTAACATAACTTCCAGAACAGGATTACCGTACCACTCTGGTGCGGAACGTGCTCTGGTTGACCTACGAGGTTCGGTAGTAACTTGATCTGAAGATTCATGATCATCATCATTAGCTTCCTCTCTAGTTGGTGTAGGCATCACGGGAACAGATTTCTCTGATGAGCTACTTTCCAAATTGAGAGAAGGTACAATTACCTCATCAAGTTCTACTTTCCTCCCACTCACTTCTTTCGAGAGAAACTCCTTCTCTAGAAAGGATCCATTCTTAGCAACAAAAATCTTGCCTTCGGATCTGTGATAGAAGGTGTACCCAACAGTTTCTTTTGGGTATCCTATGAAGATGCTCTTCTCCAATTTGGGTTCAAGCTTATCAGGCTGAAGCTTTTTCACATAAGCATCGCAACCCCAAACTTTAAGAAACGACAGCTCATGTTTCTTGCCAAACCATAGTTCATACGGTGTCGTCTCAACAGATTTAGACGGTGCCCTATTTAACGTGAATGCAGCTATCTCTAATGCATAACCCCAAAATGATAGTGGTAAGTCGGTAAGAGACATCATAGATCGCACCATATCTAATAAAGTACAGTTACAACGTTCGGACACACCATTACGCTGTGGTGTTCTAGGTGGCGTGAGTTGTGAAACTATTCCACATTGTTTTAAATGAAGGCCAAACTCGTAACTCAAATATTCACCTCCGCGATCAGATCGTAGAAACTTTATTTTCTTGTTACGATGATTCTCCACTTCACTCTGAAATTCCTTGAACTTTTCAAATGTTTCAGACTTGTGTTTCATTAAGTAGATATACCCATATCTGCTCAAATCATCTATGAAGGTCAGAAAATAACGATACCCGCCACGTGCCTCAACACTCATCGGACCGCATACATCGGTATGTATTATTTCCAGTAAGTCATTAGCTCGCTCCATTGTTCCGGAGAATGGAGTTTTAGTCATCTTGCCCATGAGGCATGGTTCGCAAGTATCAAATGATTCATAATCAAGTGATTCCAAAGCCCATCTGCATGGAATTTCTTTATGCGCTTTACACCAATATGACCTAAATGGCAGTGCCACAAAAATGTTGCACTATCATTATCAACTTTGCATCTTTTGGCATTAATATTATGAATATGTGTATCACTACGATCGAGATTCAATAAACCATTCACATTGGGTGTATGACCATAGAAGGCTTTATTCATGTAATCAGAACAACAATTATTCTCTGACTTAAATGAATAACCGTATTGCAATAAACATGATCCAATCATATTCATGCTCAACGCAAAATACCAAATAACATTTATTTAGGCTCAACATTAATCCCGAGGGTAAAGGGAGTCTACGATGGTGATCTTATCAACCTTGGAATCACTTCCAACACACATCGTCACCTTGCCCTTAACTAATCTCTGTTCATTTTGCAACTCGTGTTTCGAGTTACAAATCCTAGCAACTAAACCGATATCAAATACCCAGGGGCTACTATGAACACTAGTGTAGTACACATCAATAACATGTATATCAAATATACCTTTGTTCACTTTGCCATCCTTCTTATCCGCCAAGTTTTTGGGGCAGTTCCGCTTCCAGTGACCATTTCCTTTGCAGTAGAAGCACTCAGTTTTAGGCTTAGGTCCAACTTTGGGCTTCTTCACGGGAGTGACAACTTGCTTGTCATTCTTCTTGAAGTTCCCTTTCTTTCCCTGAAACTAGTGGTCTTGTCAACCATCAACACTTGATGCTCTTTCTTGATTTCTACCTTCGCCGATTTCAGTATCGCGAAGAGCTCGGGAATCATTTTCGTCATCCCTTGCATATTATAGTTCATCACAAAGTTCTAGTAGCTAGGTGATAGTGACTAGAGAACTTTGTAAATCACTATCTTATCTGGAAGATTAACTCCCACTTAATTCAAGCGATTGTAGTACCCAGACATTGTGAGCACATGCTCACTGTCTGAGCTATTCTCCTCCATCTTGTAGGCAAAGTACTTGTCAGAGGTCTCATACCTCTCGACACGGACATGAGTCTGAAATACCAATTTCAGCTCTTAGAACATCTCATATGCTCCATGGCGTTCAAAACTTTTTGAAGTCCCGGTTCTAAGCCGTCAATCATGCTGCACTAAACTATCAAGTAGTCATCATATCGAGCTTTGCCAAACATTCATAATGTCTGCATCTGCTCCTGCAATAGGTCTGTCACCTAGCGGTGCATTAAGGACATAATTCTTTTGTGCAGCAATGAGGATAATCCTCAGATCATGGACCCAGTCTGCATCATTGCTACTATCATCTTTCAACTTAGTTTTCTCTAGGAACATATCAAAAATATAGGGGAGCTATATCACGAGCTATTGATCTACAACATAGATATGCAAATACTATCAAGACTAAGTTCATGATAAATTAAGTTCAATTAATCAAATTACTTAAGAACTCCCACTTAGATTGACATCCCTCAAGTCATCTAAATGATCACGTGATCCATATCAACTAAACCATGTCCGATCATCACGTGAGATGGAGTAGTCTTCAATGGTGAACATCTCTATGTTGATCATATCTACTATATGATTCACGTTCGACCTTTCGGTCTCCAGTGTTCCGAGGCCATGTCTGTACATGCTAGGCTCGTCAAGTTTAACCCGAGTATTCCGCATGTGCAAAACTGTCTTGCACCCGTTGTACGTGAACGTAGAGCCTATCACACCCGATAATCACGTGGTGCTCAGCACGGTGAACTATCGCAATGGTGCATACTCAGGGAGAACACTTATACCTTGAAATTTTAGTAAGGGATCATCTTATAATGCTACCGCCATACTAAGCAAAATAAGATGCATAAAAGATAAACATCACATGCAATCAAAAATATGTGACATGATATGGCCATCATCATCTCGTGCCTTTGATCTCCATCTCCAAAGCACCTTCATGATCTCCATCGTCACCGGCTTGACACCTTGATCTCCATCGTAGCGTCGTGGTCGTCTCGCCAACTATTGCTTCTACAACTATCGCTAACGCATAGTGATAAAGTAAAGCAATTACATGGCGTTTGCATTTCATACAATAAAGAGACAACCATAAGGCTCCTGCCGGTTGTCAGATATCTTACAAAACATGATCATCTCATGCAATAACGTTTATCACATCATGTCTTGACCATATCACATCACAACATGCCCTGCAAAAACAAGTTAGACGTCCTCTACTTTGTTGTTGCAAGTTTTATGTGGCTGCTACGGGCTTCTAGCAAGAACCATTCTTACCTACGCATCAAAACCACAATGGTGATTTATCAAGTTTGCTGTTTTAACCTTCAACAAGGACCGGCCGCAGTCAAATTCGATTCAACTAAAGTACGAGAAACAGACACCCGCCAGCCACCTTTATGCAAAACTAGTTGCATGTCTGTCGGTGGAACCGGTCTCATGAACGTGGTCATGTAAGGTTGGTCCGGGCCACTTCATCCAACAATACCGTCCAATCAAAATAAGACATTGGTGGTAAGCAGTATGACTATCACCACCCACAACTCTTTGTGTTCTACTCGTGCATATCATCTACGCATAGACCAGGCTCTGATACCACTATTGGGAAACGTAGCATGCAATTTCAAAAAAATTCCTACGCTCACGCAAGATCTATCTAGGAGATGCATAGCAACGAGAGGGGGAGAGTGTGTCCACGTACCCTCATAGACCGAAAGCGGAAGCATTTGTTAACACAGTTGACGTAGTCGAACTTCTTCTCGTTCCGACCGATCAAGCACCGAACGTACGGCACCTCCGAGTTCTGCACACGTTCAGCTCGATGACGTCCCTCGAACTCTTGATCCAGCAAAGTGTCGAGGGAGAGTTCCGTCAGCACGATGGCGTGGTGACGGTGATGGTGAAGTGATCCGCGCAGGGCTTCGCCTAAGCACTACGTGAATATGACCGGAGGCGTAAACTGTGGAGGGGGCGCCGCACACGGCTAACAATTGTTGGTTTGTTGTGCTAGGCGCCCCGTCCTCATATATATAGGTGGGAGGGAGAGGGGAGAGGCCAAGGGGCGCCACAAGTGGGGCTGAATCCCACTTGGGCTCCTGCCCTGGTTCGCCCCCCCCCCATTCCTTGTATAGGCGCCAGGGGAAGGAAGGGGGAGGTGGCGCCCCCCCTTTCCTTTCTCCCTTGAGGAGGGGAAGGAAGGAGGGACTTGCCCTCCCCCCTTTCCTTTCCCTAGGGCTGGCCGGCCTGGTGGAGGGGCGCACCAGCCCCTTGTGGGCTGGTCTGTCCCTCCCTTGGCCCATTAAGCCCATATCTTTGCCAGGGGGTGCCCAGAACCCCTTCCGGTGACCCTATATGTACTCGGTACCCTCCGGAACACTTCCGGTGTCCGAATATCATCGTCCTATATATGAATCTTTACCACTCGACCATTTAGAGACTCCTCGTCATATCCGCGATCTCATCCGGGACTCCGAACAACATTCGGTCACCAAATCACATAACTCATATAATGCAAAATTGTCATCGAACGTTAAGCGTGCGGACCCTACGGGTTCGAGAACTATGTAGACATGACCGAGACACCTCTCCGGTCAATAACCAACAGTGGAACCTGTATACTCATATTGGTTCCCACATATTCTACGAAGATCTTTATCGGTCGTACCGTAATGACAACATATGTTATTCCCTTTGTCATCGGTATGTTACTTGCCCGAGATTCGATCGTCGGTATCTTCATACCTAGTTCGATCTCATTACCGACAAGTCTCTTTACTCGTTCCGTAATACATCATCCCACAACTAACTCATTAGTCACATTGCTTGCAAGGCTTATAATGATGTGCATTACCAAGAGGGCCCAGAGATACCTCTCCGATACTCGGAGTGACAAATCCTAATCTCGATCTATGCCAACCCAACAAACACCTTCGGAGATACCTATAGAGCATCTTTATAATCACCCAGTTACATTGTGACGTTTGATAGCACACAAGGTATTCCTCCGGTATCCGGGAGTTGCATAATCTCATAGTCAAAGGAATATGTATATGACATGAAGAAAGCAATAGCAATAGAACTTAACGATCATTATGCTAAGCTAACGGATGGGTCTTGTCCATCACATCATTCTCCTAATGATGTGATCCCGTTCATCAAATGACAAAACATGTCTATGGTTAGGAAACTTAACCATCTTTGATTAACGAGCTAGTCTAGTAGAGGCTTACTAGGGACACGGTGTATTGTCTATGTATCCACACATGTATCAAGTTTCCGGTTAATACAATTCCAGCATGAATAATAAACATTTATCATGATATAAGGAAATATAAAATAACAACTTTATTATTGCCTCTAGGGCATATTTCCTTCACAAAGTGCCGCAAATAATCACTCCAAAGTCGCTATTCCCAACGGAGAAAGTAGGATGAAATCGTGTAGGCAGTAAACCACCTCAAAGTTGTGTTTCCAATCAATCTTATAAACCACCCCAAAGTGTCGTGAATAGTTCTAGAGATTGTACTACAACAACACCATATGATATGCATCAAACAACTGTAATGTCACCTAGATACCCAAATGTCACCACGAGTATCCGCGAGTGAGACATACACCAAATGATCTCAAATCCAAAATATTCAATCCAACATAAAGAAACATCTAAGAGCAAGACTCAATTCACCACAAAAAAGATAGACAGGAAGAACATCATGTGATCCAATTATATTGATAAAGCTCATGATACATCAAGATCTTGCCAAATCAACAACACGAGAGAGAGAGAGATCAACCACATATCTAGTAGTACAAACCCTCAGCCTCGAGGATGAATACTCACACATGACCATGAGAACAATGGAGAAGTTGTTGGTGATGGTGATGACGGAGATGTCCCCGGTGGCGCTCCGGCGGCACCAGAGGAGAGGGGGAAGGGGCCCCCTCCTTCTTCTTCTTCTTCCTTGGCCCTTCGAGCAGAGAGGGAGCTCTCCCCTAGATTGGATTGTTCCTCTATCTTTTGTTTTTCGCGACTGTTTTCGGAGCCCTTCGCTGTTTCTTCTATTCCCGGAGTTCTATAACTCCAATTGGGCTGAAATTTTTCGCGACTGTATTTTGCGACTATTTTCAGAGCCATCACCGTTTCTTTTATTCTCGAAGCCCAGGTGGCGGTGTCCTAAACTAGGGGGTACTTGCCACATTGTCTCCTGACTACGTGGATCAGGCCTAGGATCCCCATGGCAGTTCACTATTGGGCTACTTCGGGCAGCCCATGACATATACGAGGAAGATTCCACAAGACTTGGTGATCAAGACAAGGACTCGTCTCCACCGACGTATTCGACTAGGACTCTTGTTATCCTTGGCCTCTGGTGCATTATATGAGCCGAGGCTAGTCTAGTCGATAGATGATATCCATCCATACACCCATTCATCATATCCCTAGGGTTTAGACCACAACTTACGATCTCGAGGTACATCAACTCTGTACTTTCATACCTTCATAATATAAACAAGAGTAGGACGTAGAGTTTTACCTCCATAGAGAGGGCCCGAACCTGGGTAAATCCCATGGGTGTTCTTCTCCTGTTACCCATTGAAACGATCTAACAGCTCTGCCCCCCTACCCGAGATCTGCCGGTTTTGACACTGACATTGGTGCTTTCATTGAGAGCTCGTTGTTGGATCGCCAAGGATCAATGGCTCGTCTATAGATTGACAGTAGTTTTTTCTAGACAACGGATTTGTATTCGCTGTCCCCGCGTCCTCAAGTGTAGCTTTGATGATTTCTTTGGTGGAATTGTGCAGAATTGAGTCTAGAACAACACTGTAAAATTTCATCCTGTTCCGACGGAGGAATCTGCGGCAAACTCCGATCTACTGGAGCCCTATCGAATGTGGACGAGAATCTGGACGAGTTTAGGGACAGGAGTCCAGCATCCAGCTCGGATATCATTTGCAAGATCCAACCGTTCATCGGCTGTGGAATTCATATATCGACCTCCCCTCAAACTTTTAGCTCGATTCGACTGTTCAATCTCCGGGAAACGTCCAATGAGTGCGTCAATTTTAGGATCTGTTTTCTACGTGAAAACAAATCTGACCCGTGTTCATCTTTTTCTTGAACCGGTTATCGGACATCCTTTTTGAAGGAATATTTTTATAGAGTATTGTGTTTTGTTCCTAAAACACGTGCACACAAATTTTTATCCTTTTTTTAGGCTGGACCAGGGGCTTCGCCATCTCCTCATTAATCTACTAAGGGGACTTCGGTGCCACCAGCCGACTAACTCCGACACCTCAGCTGGACCGGGGGTTTCGCCTCGACATATCGGGAAAGTTGTGTTGTCACTTCATTAAGGCGAGCTCTTTGCTTGGGCACCTCGGGACCGGCTTGGGGGCTGGGACCTCGACTCGCCACAAGCTCGGCCCACGTCATCAACACCAAGCGCATTAACCAGCTAAGTCACTTTCATGCTCAAATTTTTTAAATGTTAAATTTTTTTCAGTTCAACCAAGCATTATATTTGTGTTAAACAAAAAGTTGGTTGTTAAAAACTTAGTTTGTTAAAAATGTTATTTGTTAAAAAACACTTCTTTTACCCAAGTTAACTAGGGTCTCTTAAATTTGTATGAGCCATTTTATAATAAGTGTTTTCTTTTAAGTCGTTGCAAAGTCTTTTTCTACCACTTGTTTCTCGACTTGAGTGTGTGGTCAATAGCCAGATAGCCTGATTTCTCTCTAAAGCCGCTCGAGTTTAGTTCACTAAACTGGCCTGAGAAGCACTCCACGTTCAGGATAGGAGGTTGAAGCCGAAGGCTGACCCGCTTGAAGTCTTGAGATCGGATGTGTCTTGTTAAGCATGATGGAAGCACAAACTAATTGTAAGACCAATTTTCGGATTGGCACCAAAAAACTTGATTTGCTTCGGACGTAAAGTTTTCGCATAAGTTTTTTCATTTTTCGAGCTTATAACTTTTTTAACCTATTTTATGTTTTCCTTTCAGGAGGCGGGACATTCTCTTGATCGAGGTGTTCTGCATGATGGTTTTTCTTGGGAAATCTTTTTCGATCGGCAGCTCGGCATCTTTCCTGCCAACCTGCACCTCGGTGTTCACACACTACATCTGGACTAGTTCCCGTGGAGAAACAATCCTAGGGTTGGCCATGTTGCCCAACCCAAGTCTCAGGGGCTACTGCATTGACGAATCAATGCAAAAAAATCAAAGTGCAAAACAGCTTCTGAGGAGATTACGATCCTCAGGTTGGTTGGCCACACCCAACCTGAGTCTCTGGAGTTATTGCGCACCGTGTTTCTGTTCCTAAAGTATGCTGCCAAGCAAGGACTTGATCCTCAGGCCGATTTCGCGAATTGACCTGAGTCTTGGGGGCTACTGGGATCAGTGGTCTTGTTTTATCCTTTAGGTGCATCCCAGATATTAGGCCGACACACACCTTGAGGGCTACTGGCCATACATCTCGTCAACAAATAAATTGCACCAATCGGAAATAAATTCCGCAAAAAATTAGCCCATGGCCGAGGTGGTGCACAACCTCAGAAGCAATCTGGTGTAAAGCTCGGATGCAAGCGGCTGGCTCCGTATAGGGAATTTCCAGCATTAAGCTCGGCTTCCAAAAGAAACCTCGGATGCAGTCCCGCATTGGAACTCGGCTGCAAGAGGACACCACCGCTGGGGAAAAACTTTAAACCCAAAGTGTGGTCTAAAAATAACAAAGCATTGATAAAGGTCGATAATTTAAAGGGGTTCCTCGGATGCCCGACGTATGAACACCTCAGATACCCGATGTGTGAACACTTTGAATACACCCTGGCGATCGTCAAGATCGGAGATGGAAAGATTTGTTGAACCAGCTTTCAAGACCGATGACCAAAGACGAAGAACAGTTCGGAAGAACCGAGGAGCGTCCCCAACTTGAAGACCGGTTCAGGGGGCTACTGACGGTGTCCTGAACTAGGGGGTACTCACCACGTCATCTCCCGACTAGGTGGATCAGGTCGAGTGAGGGAGTAGTGGACTAAGAGGTCCTCGGGGCACCGGCCCATTGAACATGGGCCGAACTGGAGAAGCCGTATAGTGACAGGAGATCTAGGGAGCCGTGGTGTGCCCTCCAAGTCAAGAATGCACAGGATCTCTTTATCCCTTATTGTAATCTATCTCCGGTAACCCTAACCCTACCGGTGTCTATATAAACCGAGGATTGTAGTCTTTAGGGCTAGAGCTATATTCATCACCTCATTGCCTTAGGGTTTAGCTCAAACTGATCTCGAGGTAGATCTACTCTATAAGCATACTATACATCCAATACAATCAAGCATGACGTAGGGTATTACCTCTTTAAGAGGGCCCAAACCTGGGTAAACATCATGTTCATCGTCCCTTGTTCCCCATCGACCTTAGATCCACAGCTTGGGACCCCCTACCCCAAGGTCTACCGGTTTTGACACCGACATTGGTGCTTTCATTGAGAGTTCCGCTGTGGGGTCGCCCAAAGGATCGATGGCTCGCCTGATCATGGGAGAAGGCATCGGATCCGGGGACGTCTTCGTCCCCGGACAACTCTTCGCGTTCAGCAGCATCGTACCGCACGCCGACCTGACTGGTCGTTTGGATCAGATTGACAACTTCGCTCCTGAACACCGACTTCGATTCAGTAATCTGGAATATGTTGCGGACACGCGGGGCGATCTGGTCTTCGCCGGATTCACTACCCCCTTCCGCACCCTCGCAGGCCTCGCCATGCCCGCTCTGGAGTCCCCCTCCAATCCAATCTATGGATCGGCCCCCACCCTCCAAACAGTTTCGGGCTAGGAGGGCTCCGCCTCAAGTGGGGGCCAGACTCCACCTTCGGCCGAATCCATCATGTCTGCAGAGGGCATATCCTCGGCCTTCGAGGAAGAATCAGGAGGCGGAAGCCAAGAGTCAATCTCGGCCGGACCGCTCCCTCACAACGCTCCTCTGGCCTTGAGCCCTTACGACAAAGCGGCAGCTGATGGCCAGGGGTCACCCCTGGCCCAAAGCAGCTCGATCTCGAACCCCGGCGTGGAAACCACACACAAAAATCAAGGCCCGCCCTTGATCACCAGTGACGATCCGGATTCCCTCAAGGATTCGGCACTGCACCCCGAGTTCAGCTCGTCCTGTGGAAACCAAGGATCGGCAACCCTCCCTATGTTAAACGAGGCGCTAGACTGATTCCGGAAAATGACCATCTAGGAGGACCTGCCCTCCGCCCACAATCATCAACCCTTCGAGGCATACCACAGGGAATTTTACGACCCACCCACCACCCACTTGGTAGCCACTGTCGACGACTTAACCGATATGCTAGATTATAATTCGGAAAGCACCGAATACATGGATGAGGATGGCAGAGCCACGACTAACACCGATGTCACTCCCCCCGTCACCGGCCGTTGGTCGGCCACGTCCACCTATGATATTTACATGGTGGACACCCCCAAGGGCGGCGATGGCACTCCCAAACAGGACCGAAACAAGCCCGGAGATGAGCCGCCTAAATGCCGAAGGTAGCACCATCGATCAAAGCCACGTCGAAGCCATGCGAGAAATGTGGACTCTGCGGAAAACGGCACCGTAAATAATACGGATGACCTCACCGGAGCCGCAGCCAACGAACATCATCAGGATGACCCTGCGGGGCAGGAGGACCCGCTTGACCCAGAAAACCCCGACGACTCCAAAGATACTAACTACCTCCCACTCTCTAAAGAGGAGGCCAGTCTCGGGGACGATGATTCATCGTCCCCGAAGACCCTCTGGAGCAGGAACGGTTCAAACGGAGGCTTTTAGCCACCACCCGCAGCCCGAAGAAACAAAAAAGAAGAATCAAGGCCGAACAGGACACCCTCAACGACCGATGGACCAAAGTCCTAGCCGCCGAAGAAGGGTATGGCCGCGAACAGCCAATCAAAAGTTATCCCAAGCAAAGACTACTGCCGCAGTTTGACGATGAGGCCGTAGAGCCAACACGTCCGACATACACCGAATAGCCGGACCGCCCCCCTAGAGGACGGGACAGAGAAGCTGACGAGGCCGAGCACCCAGCTACCCCATCTCACCGTTACGGCAAAGGATCAAGTGCGGCCCACCTACGAGTACGACCTCCGCCATGACCTAGACGCTCGAGGAGGCCGTACCAGGTCCATCTATGGACCCAGAGAAGACCCGCCCGCTTATCGGGAAGAATACTACGATCGGCTAAACCGAAACAATAGAATCCGGGAGCAGCGGCAGA
Source organism: Thinopyrum elongatum (assembly GCA_011799875.1). Taxonomy (NCBI): domain Eukaryota; kingdom Viridiplantae; phylum Streptophyta; class Magnoliopsida; order Poales; family Poaceae; genus Thinopyrum; species Thinopyrum elongatum. Next base: position 410,994,789 of record CM022298.1, on the reverse strand, counting down.
CTTGGAGGGCCGAAGACCTCCGACGCAATGTAGTCCGAGTTCGAGGCGCCGGACACCCCCTGTGCTTCACAGAGAGGGTAATGCAACACGAATTCCCGGAAGGCTTCAAGCCTGTGAACATTGAATCATACGACGGAACCAGAGACCCGGCCGTATGGATAGAAGATTTCCTCCTCCACATTCAGATGGCATGAGGAGACGACCTTCACGTCATCAAATATCTGCCACTAAAGCTTAATGGTCCGGCTCGACACTGGTTGACTAGCCTTCTCGAAGACTCTATAGGCTGTTGGGAAGAGCTTGAGGACGCTTTCCGAGCGAACTTTCAGGGCACCTATGTCCGACCTCCCGACGCTGACGACCTAAATCGCATCACACAGCAGCCCGGAGAATCTGCCCGGCAATTTTGGAACCGATTCCTGACCAAGAAAAACCAGATTGTCGACTGTTCGGATGCCGAAGCCTTGGCCGCTTTCAAGCATAGCGTCAAGGATGAATGGCTCGTAAGACAGCTCGGCCAGGACAAGCCAAGAACTATGGCAGCCCTTACGTCTCTCATGACCCGCTTTTGCGCAGGCGAAGACAGTTGGCTCGCTCGTAAAAACACCAACCCCGACACACCCGGTACCTCCGAGGTTCGGGACGGAAATGGAAAGCCCCAACGTAGCAAGAGTAAACGATGCCACAATGACGGCGAGGGCGAGGATACGGCAGTAAATGCCGGATTCCGAAACCAGAAGTTCGGACCATGAAAAAAGGCCCCTACGGGCAACAGTGACGGCCCGTCCAGACTAGACATAATTCTGGACAGGCCTTGCCAGATCCACGGCACATCAGAGAAGCCCGCCAACCACTCCAACCGTAACTGTTGGGTGATCAAACAGGCCGGCAAACTCACAGCCGAAGACCCGAGCAAAAGCCCATGAAGCAAGGACGATGACGACCCCCGCATGCTGAATAGTGGAGGCCAGAAACCCTTCGCTTCTTAGGTCAAGACGGTGAACATGATCTACGCAACCCATATACCAAAGGAGGAGAGGAAGAGAGCGCTGCGAGACGTATATGCCGTCGAGCCCGTAGCACCGAAGTTCAATCCATGGTCAGCCTGCCCGATCACTTTCGATCGCAGGGATCACCCGACCAGTATACGCCACGGAGGGTCCATAGCCTTAGTGCTCGACCCCATAATTGATGGATTCCACCTCACTAGAGTCCTAATGGACGGAGGTAGAAGCCTCAATCTGATATACGAAGACACAGTGAGGAAGATGGGGATCGATCCGTCAAGGATCAAACCCAGTAACACAACCTTCAAGGGGGTCATTCCGGGAGTGGAGGCCCACTGCACAGGCGCTGTGACGCTTGAAGTAGTGTTTGCCTCTCTGGACAACTTCCGAAGTGAGGACTTGATCTTCGACATTGCACCTTTTCGCAGCGGCTATCACGCCCTCATCGGTCGAACGGCGTTCGCTAAATTCAATGTCGTCCCGCATTATGCGTACCTCAAATTAAAGATGCCCAGTCCTTCGGGCGTCATAACTATCAACGGCAATACAGAACACTCACTTCGGACCGAAGAGCACACTACGGCCCTCGCGGCCAAAGACCAAACCGGCCCATACAGGTCCCGATGCCGACCCACCGTAAAGGCCGACGACAACAGCAAACGGGTTCGAACCCATTCCCCGTCATGGGAACCCGCATGCGTTCGCCGCAAATAGGGCTGCACGCCCCACGGCACGCCCACATTCTTCGCGCTCCACGTGCCTCGTCAGCACAATTTCGCACTCAAAATACCATGGGCAGCCCTGAGGCATATATAAACAAATCCGAAGCATATGTTCAGCTAACCCGAACTTCGGAATTATCCTATCTTCGGACGACCCAGGGGCCAATTCCGGAAACCCCCCCCCCCCCCCACAAAGCTTCATCGGCAGGATCCTCGCCCCTCAAGGGCTCATCGAAGGTCCCAACCCCCACCTCTCAGAAGCAAAGGCGCAGACATGCAGTAGGGCAAAGTGGAGGCTTCGACTCACGCGTCAAGGCCCTGCGAAAACCTTTACTCTGTAATTTTTTTTTCCTTTTTTACAAATAATGCCTTCGTAGTTCGAATTGTAAAGTTAGATGTCTTGAGCATATGAGAAATAATAAAAATGCCCTTTATGGTGTTCAGATATCCGCATCTTGCAATTGTCTATTTCCTTTTTGATTCTCCCCTCGCTCTTCGAACAGCCCGACATGAAAATATGATCGGTTAACTAACCTAGAGCTCGATTTTCATATCAGCTCTGCACCCCAAGTCCGACACTGCTTCCCGCAGAGTGTTCGGCGTCTCGGATATTGCACTATATGCATCAAGTTCTGAACTATGTCTTAGGTCAATAGCTAGGTTGCCCGGCTCCTGTGCTTGCCCCTTATGTTCCGCACATTCGGCTAAGAGGGCAAAGGGAGAACCCCTACGATTGTACTTCCAGCTCGCCCGGTCAAGTACCTCAGGAGGAGAAAGCCAAAAACTGACTGTCATAGTAAGCGTGAGCTGATCAGCGATCCGATGACGACGTTTGACTCTGAAAATCGTTGGCGATTTTGCCGTGTCACACGAAGGGTTCATCTTAACACAAACCACGTGATCGGAAAGGGTAGGCATTTGCCCCCAAGTACATCACAAAACATAGGGGGCTAGTCCTTAGCCCCCACGTCGAGCCCCTAAGGCTAAGTGAAAGCAATAAAACTGAATAGTCTGATTGCCTAGTTTTGCTCACGCGCTACCGCCTCCGGGTACCAAGACGTTGGCTAAGGGTAACAGTGCGGAGACAAAACACCCCTCGTGACATTCACCTGGGGGCTGAAGCCGATGACTAGTAGCTTTTAGATTAAACATACGGCCAAATAGGAGTCAAAATTAAAATCACGACAATATAAAATAAGTCAGGCGGACGCATCATAAAGCATAAGGCCCAATCGGTAACACTCAATATAGTCATTCAAACATTACATCTTTTGAACACTGGCCCTCTATCGCCCGCGCGCCATTCATCACCTGCACAAAGTATTGCTCAGGGCGGCGATGCTCTTTTCCCTTGGGCGGAGGACCAGTGGCCATGTCCATTGGATTAATTTCCGGCCAATGCATCGTGGTCTTCGCAAACGCAAGCCTCGCCCCCTCAAGGCACGCTGAGTGCTTCATGGCGTCAATCCGGAGCGGCGCCTCCCGCAGCTTCTGCACAAGTCCAAAGTAGGTGTCCGGAATGGGCTCGGCGGGCCACAGACTGACACAGATGTCCTTCACGGCCAGCTCGGACATCCGATGCATCTCCATCAGCTGGTTCATTTGATCGCTGAGGAGGGGAGGACGCTCGGAATCCAGAAACTATGACCAGAAGAGCCGCTGCGTGGAGTCCTCCTCATGAGCGGCATAACGCTCCTTGGCGGCCGCCACGTTCTTCGGAAGCTCGGCGAAGACGCCTGCGGAGCGCCAGACCCACGTCGGCAGGGTGAACCTGTTGCCTCCGAACACACTCTATAGTAAGTATTTCTTACCATTTGCAATTTGCCCGACCTGGCGGAGCTCTTCCCGGACACCTCGCGCTTCAGTCCTCGCCTCCTGGAGCTCCTTCTCCGCCTTGGACAGCTGGGAGGATCGCTCCCCCTGTTCCTTCTCAATGGCTTCAAGCTTCTTGACGACATCCTGGAGCTCCACTTGCACCTCGGTTACCCGAGCCTCGTGCTGCTCACCTGCAAGCTTGGCCTGCTCGAGCTCGGCCACCGCCTTGTCAGCGGCCGTCTTCTTGGCAGCCACCTTTGCCTCGGCTTTCTTCAAAGCCTCTCTCAAGCCCTCGACTTCGGCGGTGGCAGCTGCAAGATAATCACAATAAAAGATCAGCATACAGTCCGGATCATCAATATCCGGCATCAAGCAGTTGTACACCTTATCAAAGGGCTTACCTTGCGCCTCGTCAAGCCATTTGTTGACAAGGTCAAGCTCTTTATCGAAATGCTTGAGCTTTTGATCCATCTCCTATAGTGCCATAGCATTAGCAGTTGCGGCCAGAGAAGACGCCTGTGATATTAAAAAATTCACACCATTTCAGATAATGGCCTGTAGAACGAGATCCTTCGCAGGTTTTCTTCACAAACCTTGCAGAGTCTCGGGGGCTACTATAGATATGGCATACTTAAACTAAGGACTAAATCCAATTTATGAGGAAATAGCATTACTTGACTTACCTCAAAGCCTGTTAGCAGGCCTTGAACAGCATCGTTCAGTCCGGAATGAAGGGACCGAACACCCTGTATAACCGCACTCATAAGAGTGCGGTGCTCGTCGATGATGGCAGAGTTGTTCACCGACTGCGCCAGTGCGTCCGGCCAGCCCACCGCTGCCCGGGTCGAGGTGTTCGGCATGGGCGTCGGGCCCCCAGCACCTTCCCCATCGAAAGGAGGTATTGGCTCCCTTGGGGGCTTGGGAGCCGAATTCGGCTGGGGTTCGGATGATCCGAATCCCCTCCCCGCGGTGGCCAGGAGGGATGCATCCCCCTGGTCTTCAATGACCGAGGCGTTGGCCTCGGCCATGGTGGCATCGACCTCCTCCCCTGTGTTCGGAGGAGGAGGGGTCTTTCGTGACACTACATCCCCAACTTCTTCGGGGATTAGAGGAGGTGCAGAACATGAGCCACTGTCCGCCAGTTCAGCGGGCAGGGACGTCCCCGAAGAGGTCTCCTCGGCAGGGTGGCCATGCGGAGGGTTGCACCACCAAAAAAAATCAACCTACGTTCTACCAGGGACTACTAAAAGGATAAAGCAATTGAAAATGTCACAATATGTACCTGGCCGCTTGGGGCTTGACCCTGGGTTCCTTCTGTGGAACCTTTTCGGACGCTTCGGACTCCTCGTCGGAGTCCGAGCTGTCAGACAGGACCAGCTTGGGCCGGCACTGTCTCTTTCGGGCCTGAGGAGGTTGAACCTCCTCGATGTCGCTGGATGTCGCCCTTTTCTTGGAGTGCAAGGAGGCGCTTTCGTCCTCGTCCTCGTCCCCCACCTGTGCGGATTGGGCCGCGGTGTCTTCGAACATGCTGTTCGGACGGGATCTGCGACGGAGGCCCTCTCGGGCCTCTGGCACCTCCGTCTTCTTGCCCTTCTTGTCGGGCGCCTTGTAAGGCACCACGACCAATAGCTTCTCTAGCTACTCAAATCGGGGCCCTTCTGGCAGCGGCGCTGGGCCATTGATCTTCTCGGTCTTGGCAAGCCAGCCCTTCAAAATCCGCATAAAGAGGTTCAGATTAAATCGTATGGTGCTAATATTTGAATTCATGATAAGATAAGTGTCGCTCACCTTCCTCGGAGGGTTCGCAGCGTCGATGCCGATGTCCTTCCCCTCGACCGGCCACTCCTTCTACGGTTTGAATAGCAGACTCCACACTTTCTTGTGGGTCGTGCCGAAGAGGTGTTGCACGGTGGCCGGATCTTCGGGGTCATACTCCCACATTGGCTTGGCCCTCTCCTCGCAGGGGAGTAGTCGACGATGGAGCATGATCTGAATCACGTTGACCAGCTTCGCGCCGGTCTCCATTATGCTGACAACGCGCTTCTGCAGCGCCTTCAAGTCATCAGCGAACTCCCAGTCTGGGCTTTTGGTGATCCATGAGGCCAGCCTGGTAGGGGTCCGGATTTGAATGCGGGAGCCGCCGTCCAGCCAACTCCCCTTGGCTTGGTGATATAGAACCATTCCTTCTACCACATTTTGACGGTGTCGACAAAGTGGCCCGCCGGCCACTGGACCCATGTCAGTTTGCTGATCATGGCCCCGCTGCAGTCCGCGTAATCGCCGACGACCACCTTCGGCTTGACATTGAACACCTTTAGCCACAGGCCCAAGTGTGGCTGGACTCGGAGGAAGGCCTCGCAGAAGACGATAAACGACGAGATGTCGAGAAGGGAGTTGGGGGCAAGATCGTGAAAATCTCGCCCATAGAAAAACATCAACCCCCTCACAAAGGGGTGCAGGGGAAATCCGAGCCCCCTAAGGAAATGGGGGAGGAATATGACCCTTTTGCCCGCCCTGGGCGTGGGGACGATTTGGCCCGCTTCGGGGGCTCGATGAGCAATGTTGGCCGATAAGTAGCCGGTCTCCTTCAACTTCACCATGTCACCATCGGTGACGATGGAGGCCTCCCACTTCCCGTTGGCGCCGGATCCGGCCATGGCCGAAGGAGACGAGGTGGGATTTGTTGTGGGAGCAAGGAAAAGGGGCACTGGAGCTCTGAAGATCTGCGTAAGCGGAAGATGGAAGAAGGCGTGGGATGCAGACTGTGGTAGCTCCCTCTTTATAGGCTGTTGACAACCACGAGTTCCTTTTTTCACGCCGTTGGCTTCTCCACTTCCCGATACGCTCGCGACGTTATGTGCGGGGTGGATAATCGAAATCATTGATCATATCCCCTGAAAGGCGGGGCACGATCGCCACCTTGATGAGACGTGTCAAGCGTGGGTGGGCCTCGAGCCACGCCCCGAGAAATACCAACCGCTCGGCATTATGGCCGGAGGCGACTCTTCGTTGAAAGAGAAAAAGTTGTCAGATGAAGGCACTATTTACATTTGAGCGGTTTTTTTGTTATTGCCTTTGTTGTTAAGCAAAACTGCAGTTTCAGATTTCGGACATCACTTGGCTCCGAACATGATAAAAGCATACTGAAGAACTCGCCTCCCAAGCCGAACACTGTTGGGTGAGCGGATGCCGGATACAAGCCTTGGTGTTGGAGGCAACTTCGGGGGCTACTGAGGGAGTCATGGACTAAGAGGTCCTCGGGGCGCCGGCCCATTGAACATGGGCCGAACTAGAGAAGCCGTATAGTGACGGGAGATCTAGGTAGCCGTGGTGTGCCCTCCAAGTCAAGAATGCGCAGGATCTCTTTATCCCTTATTGTAATCTATCTCCGGTAACCCTAACCCTACCAGTGTCTATATAAACCGAGGGTTGTAGTCTTTAGGGCTAGAGCTATATTCATCACCTCATCGCCTTAGGGTTTAGCTCAAACTGATCTCGAGGTAGATCTACTCTGTAACCATACTATACATCCAATACAATAAAGCATGACGCAGGGTATTACCTCTTTGAGAGGGCCCGAACCTGGGTAAACATCGTGTTCATCGTCCCTTGTTCCCCATCGACCTTAGATCCACAGCTCGGGACCCCCTACCCCGAGGTCTGTTGGTTTTGACACCGACAGCGAGGACCCCCATGGCGGTTCACTATTGGGCTACTTCAGGCAGCCCATTGATAACCCACAAGTATAGGGGATCGCAACAGTTTTCGAGGGTAGAGTATTCAACCCAAATTTACTAATTCGACACAAGGGGAGCCAAAGAATATTTGCAAGTATTAGCAGTTGTGTTAGCAATTCAACCACACCTGGAGACTAAATATCTGCAGCAGAGTGATCAGTAGTATGGTAGTTTGATAGTAGTAGCAATGATAGTAACAGTAACAATAACGGTTGCAGCAATAGTTTTGTAGCAATTGTGACAATAGCAACAACAGTAGTAGTAATAGTAACTTAGCAAAGATTAACATGGGAAAAGCTCGTAGGCATTGGATCGGTGATAACGTTGGATAACATTCATCATGTAACATTTACAACCTGGGGCGACACAGAACTAGCTCCAATTCATCAATGTAACGTAGGCATGTATTCTGTATATAGTCATATGTGCTTGCGATAAGAACTTGCATGACATCTTTTGTCCTACCCTCCTGTGGCAGCGGGGTCCATAAGGAAACTAAGAGATATTAAGGCCTCCTTTTAATAGAGAACCGGAAAAAAGTATTAACACATAGTGACTACATGAACTCCTCAAACTACGGTAATCACCGGAAAGAATCCCAATTATTGTCACCTTGGGTATGCGGATCATAACACGTAATAGGTGCATATAACTTGCAAGATCGGATCAAGAACACAAATATATTCATGAAAACATAAAGGGTTCAGATCTGAAATCATGGCACTCGGGCCCTAGTGACAAGCATTGAGCATAGCAAAGTCATAGCAACATCAATCTCACAACATAGTGGATACTAGGGATCAATCCCTAACAAAACTAACTCGATTACATGATAAATCTCATCCAACCCATCACGGTCCAGCAAGCATACAAAGGAATTACTCACTCCCGGTGATGAGCATCATGAAATTCGTGATGGAGGAAGGTTGATGATGACGACGGCATCGAATCCCCCTCTTCGGAGCCGAGAACGGACTCCAGATCAGCCCTCCCGATGAAGAACAGGAGGTGGCGGCGGCTGTGTATCATAAAATGCGATGATTTCTTCTCTCTAATTTTTTTCTTGGCGAATAGGTACTTATGGAGTTGGAGTTAGGGTTGCGGGGGCTGCCAAGGGCCCACAAGCCTGTAGGGCGCGCCCCCTGGGCTTGTGGCACCCTGACCCTGGTGGCCCTCCTCTGGTAATTTCTTCCACCAATATTTTTTATATTTTTTGAACCTCCGTAAATTTTCAGCTCAATCTGAAAACTTTTATTTCTGCACAGAAATAACACCATGGCAATTCTGCTGAAAATAGGTCGGTCTGGGTTAGTTCCATTCAAATCATGCAAATTAGAGTCCAAAACAAGAGCAAAAGTGTTTGGAAAAGTAGATACGTTTGGGACGTATCAACTCCCCCAAGCTTAACTTATTTTTTGTCCTCAAACAATTCAGTTGACAAAATAAAAGTGATAAAGAAAAACTTTTACAAACTCTTTTTGTTCTTGTTGTTGTAAACATGCTTAACTAATGTTCGAGTTTTCAGTCAGGATTATGAACTAACCATATTCATGATAACATTTAGATCTCATATTTACTCATACCAATGACATAACCAACTAGCGAGCAATATTAAGATATCTCTGATGCTAACAATTTGTCAAAACAATCATTATATAATATGATAGCATGGTATCTCGCTAGCCCTTTCTGAGACCGCAAAGCATAAATGCAAAGCACCTCTGAAGTTCAAGTAGCGACTAAACATTGTAATTCATGGTACAAAAGATCCAGTCATGTCACACTCAACATTAACTATACTCAATGCATAAGAATGACAATAGTCCTCCCCAACTGGTGCTTAAATGAGAAGGTGGTGACTCAACAATAAAAGTAAAATAACATAAAATAAATGGATAGGCCCTTCGTAGAGGGAAGCAGGGATTTGCAGAGGTGCCAGAGCTTGAAGCTTAAAACAGAGATAAATATAATTTTGGGAGGTATGCCTTTCCTCTCAATGTCACGACCAAGAGTTTTCAATATCTTCCATGCTAAAAAAATTAGCAGCGGTTCCCAAGCGATAAAAAGTAAAGTTTTACTCCCCCTCCACCAACAAACACAAGCCATGGCTAGCCGAATCCTCGGGTGCCCTCCATACCAACAACTTTCTGGGGGAGTTTGTTTTATTATTTTTGCAATTTAATCATGGGAGTGGGCATCCCGATTACAAGCCCGTCTCGTGCAAGGACAAGTGAATAAACACTCATCATGAGAGTAACCCGCTTAGCATGGAAGATACTGACTGCCCCCTGTCACTCCATGAGCGGTACAGGCACACAAAACAGATGTTCATTTGAATATTTAGAGGTGGCACATGCAAATTTACTTGGAACGGCAGGGTAATACTGCATATAGGTAGATATAGTGGACTCATCTAGAACAACTTTGGGTTTAAGAATTTGGATGCACAAGCAGTATTCCCGCTTAGTACAAGCGAAGACTAGCAAATAGATAGAGAAACGACCAGCCAGGGAGAGAAAACGGTCATAAACATGCATTGAGAATAATTAATATTGAATACAAACATGAGTAGGATATCAAACACCATGAACATAAATATCGTGAGGCTATGTTGGTTTTGAATCAACTACATGCGTGAACGTGTGCCAAGTCAAGCCACTTGAATCATTCAGAGGGAGATACCATACTATCATACTACATCATAACCATTTTAATGCATGTTGACACTCAAGATAAATCATTATCCACTCATAGTTAATTAAGCATGGCATGAGCAACTATAATCTCTAATTGTCACCAGAAACATGTTTACTCATAATAATACCGAATCAAGAGCGATGAGCTAAACATATTTATAAAAACAAAAAGAAGAGGAGTTCATACCAGCTTTTCTTCACCTCAATCACTTCATCGAATCATCATCATTATTTCCTTTCACTTGCACGACTGAATGATATAAAAATAATAATAGTGCAAGTGCGTCGTGGACTAAGATGGAATCTGCAAACATTTTACTCAGAGGAGAAGACAAAATAATTTGGGCTCTTTGTTAGATCAACAATAATGCATATGAGAGCCACTCAACATGTTCATCATGCTCTTCTCCTCAACCCAAAGGAAAGAAAAGAAATTCAGAGAAACACACTGAACTATTTTTGGATTTTTCGTTTTTCTTGAAGAAAGCAAAATAAAAGAAGGAAAGAAAAACGAAAATGAGAAAAACTATTTACACGGGAAAGCTCTCAATAACTAAAAGAAGAACAAGAAATCTTTTTGGATTTTCTTTTTATACTACAAACTACTAAACAGGAATGAAAAACTAAAAAGAAGCGAGAAATATTTTTGGATTTTCGAAGTTTTTCAAACACACAAGAAGAAAGCAAAAATAAAACTAACATGGATATACATTGAAAAAGGATGAACACCGACAACTGGAATGAAATGTGTGGTACATGAATTTAATATCGATGAGGAATATATACTCCCCCAAGCTTAGGCTTTTGGCCTAAGTTGGTCTAGGGCCACGGCTCGAAATATCCCTCGGGATAGTACTGAGGCTCATCGGGGTTCCACTGATAAACTGGGTCCTGTGGATCCCACTGGTAAACGGGCTCTGCGGCCGCCTCAGGCACTGGTGCCGGCTCTGGCTCAACCACTTGGGGAGGCTCCACGCCCCAATAAGCATAAATGTCCGCGGGCATGATAGTGTACCTGCCTGACGAAAGATCGAACAAAGAAGGTGCAGGCAGGGTAATAGTCTCATGAGTGCCCTGACTAAATACTAAGTTATAACGGAATCGCATCTTGCATGTGTCAATAAAGTCATGCCCAACCATGCTAGCATAATCTAGGTGTCTCACTGGTAAGAGCCTCTCCTCCGCCTCCTCGTGCCCAATAGGTATCTCAAAATGTTTAGCGAGGCGAGAAGCGTAAATACCACCATAGATCACTCCTTTTGAGCGGTTAGTGTGTAACCGTCGAGCAATCATAGCACCCAAACTAAAGGTCCTATCACTGCAAAGAGCATGGAGCAAAATACCAAGGTCCGGAGAGCTGAGTGTCCCACTCTTCCACCATCCAGTCAAACACATCCTGGCAAATAATGAATAATAGCGCAAAACAGGGAAATGTAAACTAGCAACTCTAGCCTCAGAGACTCCTCTCGTCTCCCCAACAGTGACCTCGGATATAAAATTCACAAGGTCACGGGGACGTGGCTCTATAGGGTTGCCCTCAGGTGGGATCAAACAAGCCTCGCAAAACTCATCTAGTGTCATCTCTCTAGGAACATCATATAAGTTAAATGTGACCGTGGGTGGTTCCGCACTAGAGTGAAAATGGAAACTTTGCACAAAAGTATTTGTGAGGAGGAGGTACTGATCACTGCTACTTCTTGAGCTTGCGTTGGTTTTTCCCTTGAAGAGGAAAGGGTGATGCAGCAAAGTAGAGATAAAGATTTCCCTCAGTTAAGAACCAAGGTATCAATCCAGTAGGAGATACACGCAAGTCTCCGATCTATGCACCTGCACAAACAATCAAACACTTGCACCCAACGCGATAAAGGGGTTGTCAATCCCTTCACGGTCACTTGCAAAGGTGAGATCTGATAGAGATAGATATAAAAGCTTACTAAAACGTAAAACAAAATAAAAGTAAATAAATTGCAGCAAGGTATTTTTGGGTTTTTTTGGTTTATAGATCTGAAAATATATGGTGGAAAATAGACCCGAGGGCCAGAGGATTCACTAGAGGCTTCTCTCTTGAAGACAAATAATACGGTGGGTGAACAAATTACTGTCGAGCAATTGATAGAAAAGCGCAAAGTTATGATGATATCCAAGGCAATGATTATGAATATAGGCATCACGTTCGTGTCAAGTAGACCGAAATGATTCTGCATCTACTACTATTACTCCACACATCGACCACTATCCAGCATGCATCTAGAGTATTAAGTTCATAAGAACGGAGTAACGCCTTAACTAAGATGACATGATGTAGAGGGATAAACTCAAGCAATATGATGAAAACCCCATCTTTTTACCCTTGATGGCAACAATACAATACGTGCCTCGCTACCCCTACTTTGTCACTAGGTGAGGACACCGCAAGATTGAACCCAAAACTAAGCACCTCTCCCATTGCAAGAAGTACCAATCTAGTTGGCCAAACCAAACCGATAATTCGAAGAGAAATACAAAGATATCAAATCATGCATATAAGAATTCAGAGAAGATTCAAATAATATTCATAGATAAACTGATCATAAATCCACAATTCATCAGATAGATCTCCAAGAACAACAAGGAGAACTTGGTATTGAGGATCAAAGAGAGAAAAGAAGCCATCTAACTACTAGCTATGGACCCGTAGGTCTGTGGTGAACTACTGACGCTTCATCGGAAGGGCAATAGAGTTGATGTAGAAGCCCTCCGTGATCGAATCCCCCTTCGGCAGGATGCCGGAAAAGGCCCCAAGATGGGATCTCACGGGAACAGAAGGTTACGGCGGCGAAAAAGTATTTTGGTGGACGCTTCTAGTGGTTTGGGACTATTTCTGAATTTATAGGCCAAAGATTAGGGTTGGAGTACTCCCGTGGGGCCCACAAGCAAGGGGGCGCCCCCCCCCCCTAGAGCGCGCCCTGAAGGCTTGTGGAGCCCTCGGGACTCTTCTGCCTTCCTCTCCAAGTCCTACGTGTGTCTTCTGGTCCAAGAAAAATCATCGCGAAAGTTTTATTCCATTTGGACTCCGTTTGGTATTCCTTTTTCTGTAAAACTCAAAAACAAGGAAAAAACAGAAACTGGCACTGGGCTCTAGGTTAATAAGTTAGTCCCAAAAATAATATAAAATAGCATATTAATGCATATAAAACATCCAAAACAGATAATATAATAGCATGGAACAATAAAAAATTATAGATACGTTGGAGACGTATCAAGCATCCCCAAGCTTAATTCCTACTCGTCCTCGAGTAGGTAAATGAAAAAAATAGATTTTTTGATGTGGAATGCTACCTAACATATTTATCCATGTAATTTTATTTATTGTGGCATGAATATTAAAATCCATAAGATTCAAAACAAAAGTTTAATATTGACATAAAAACAATAATACTTCAAGCATACTAACAAAGCAATCATGTCTTCTCAAAATAACATGGTCAAAGAAAGTTATCCCTACAAAATCATATAGTCTAGCTACGCTCCATCTTCATCACACAAAGTATTAAATCATGCACAACCCCGATGACAAGCCAAGCAATTGTTTCATACTTTTAATGTTCTCAAACTTTTTCAACTTTCACGCAATACATGAGCGTGAGCCATGGATATAGCACTATAGGTGGAATAGAATATGGTGGTTGTGGAGAAGACAATAAGAAGGAGATAGTCTCACATCAACTAGGCATATCAACGGGCTATGGAGATGCCCATCAATAGATATCAATGTGAGTGCGTAGGGATTGCCATGCAACGGATGCACTAGAGCTATAAGTTTATGAAAGCTCAAAAAGAAACTAAGTGGGTGTGCATCCAACTCGCTTGCTCACGAAGACCTAGGGCAATTTGAGGAAGCCCATCATTGGAATATACAAGCCAAGTTCTATAATTAAAAATTCCCACTAGTATATGAAAGTGACAACATAGGAGACTCTCTATCATGAAGATCATGGTGCTACTTTGAAGCACAAGTGTGGTAAAAGGATAGTAGCATTGCCCCTTCTCTCTTTTCTCTCATTTTTTTGGGCTTCTTTTGGCCTCTTTTATTTTTTGTAAAGTCCGGAGACTCATCCCAACTTGTGAGGGAATCATAGCCTCCATCATCCTTACCTCACATGGGACAATGCTCTAATAATGATGATCATCGCAATTTTATTTACTTGCAACTCAAGAATTACAACTCGATTCTAGAACAAAAAATATGACTGTATATGAATGCCTTCGGTGGTGTACCAGGATGTGCAATGATCAAGAGAGACATGCATGAAAAAAAATATGAACGGTGGCCTTGCCACAAATACTATGTCAACTACATGATCATGCAAATCAATATGACAATGATGGAGCGTGTCATAATAAACGGAACGGTGCACATTGCATGGCAATATATCTCGGAATGGCTATGGAAATGCCATAATAGGTAGGTATGGTGGTTGTTTTGAGGAAGGGTATATGGTGGGTGTAGTGCACCGGCGAAATTTGCGCGGTACTAGAGAGGCTAGCAATGGTGGAAGGGTGAGAGTGCGTATAATCCATGGAATCAACATTAGTCATAAAGAAATCACATACTTATTGCAAAAGTCTATTAGCTATAAAAAAAAGTACTACACTCATGCTCCTAGGGGGATAGATTGGTAGGAAAAGACCATCGCTCGTCCCCGACCGCCACTCATAAGCAAGACAATCAATAAATAAATCATGCTCTGACTTCATCACATAACGGTTCACCATACATGCATGCTACAGGAATCACAAACTTTAACACAAGTATTTCTACCAATCCACAATTACTCACTAGCATGACTCTCATATCACCATCTTTATATCTCAAAACAATTATAAGGAATCAAACTTCTCATAGTATTCAACGCTCTTTATATGAAAGTTTTTATTATATCCCTCTTGGATGCCCATCATATTAGGACTAAATTCATAACCTAAGCAAATTACCATGTTGTTTAGAGAGACTCTGAAAATAACATAAGTGAAGCATGAGAGTTCAATATTTTCTACAAAATAAAGCCACCGCCGTGCTCTAAAAAGATATAAGTGAAGCACTAGAGAGAAATTACCTAGCTCAAAAGATATAAATGAAGCACATAGAGTATTCTAATAAATTCACGATTCATGCGTGTCCCTCTCAAAAGGTGTGTACAGAAAGGATGATTGTGGCAAACTAAAAAGCAAAGACTCAAATCATACAAGACACTCCAAGCAAAACACATATCTTGTGGTGAATAAAAATATAGCCTCAAGTAAATTTACCGATAGACGAAGACGAAAGAGGGGATGCCCAAGCTTAGATGATTGGTTGTCCTTGAATATTACCTTGGGGTGCCTTGGGCATCCCCAAGCTTAGGCTCTTGCCACTCCTTATTCAATAGTCCATCAAATCTTTACCCAAAACTTGAAAACTTCACGACACAAAACTCAACAGAAAACTCATGAGATCCGTTAGTATAAGAAAATAAATCACCACTTTTTGGTATTGTTGTGAACTCATTCTTTATTTATATTGGTGTAATATCTACGGTATTCCAACTTTTTCATGGTTCATACCCCCCGATACTACCCATAGATTCATCAAAATAAGCAAACAACACATAGAAAACAGAATCTCTCAAAAAACAGAACAGTCTGCGAAATCTGAATTGTTCTCACACTTATGTAACTCCAAAAATTCTAAAAAATTAGGAAAATAGAGTCAATTTGTATATCAATCTCGTGTAAAACATTCAGGGTTTTACACGGTCCAGTGTATTTAAAAAATTCTATTACTGGACACAAAAGTTTTTGTTTTTCAGCAAGATCAAATCAACTATCACTGTAAGCCATCCCAAAGGTCTTACTTGGCTCAAACACTAATTAAAACGCCAAAACACAATTACTACAGAGGTAATAATGTGTATTTATTGAAAAATAGAACCAAAAACAAAAAACATAAAAATAAAATTGGGTTGCCTCCCAACAAGCGCTATTGTTTAACGCCCCTAGCTAGGCATAAAACATAGATCTAGGTATTGTCATGCAACTCTTTCTTGATCAAATCTTCCAAAACTTTTCTTAGTAAATCTTTCTTTTCTTTTCTTTCCTTTCTAGAAGGTGAACTCAATTCATGAAAAGGACTCTGATTAGTGACCTTGACATTCATAAACCCATAGTCTGGATTATCACCATAAATATCAGCATATAAAACACGTATCTCATTTTTAATGGGTTCCCTAATCATTTCTTCCAACCAATCATCATTAAATCCTACATAAATTCCCCTAGTTATCCAATCAAATTTATCATAAGTTTCAAGGTAGATAGTTTGGGTAATTTTGGAGTAGGGAACTCTCCTCCTTAGATTGTCACTGTAAGATTGATAATCTCTAGATTCCAAGCTACGCAAAGTTTCTTTATCATGGAGAATTTCTTAAGTCGGAGGATGTTCAATATCTTTATTATAGAAAGCAAAAATTTCTCTAGCCTCTTGTAATATAAAATCAAATTCCCGCATAAGGATGATAGTGGCAATCTTTTTTGCCTTAGGATGATTAATATTGGGAAGTTCATAAAAAACCTTTTGCAAAGCGGGATGGATGTGCACAAATTTTCTTTCTAATTTATCAATAAGCATGACAATAGCATCCGCATAACAATTTGTATTAAGAAGAATAGATCTCTTATTAATAGGCATTGTTCCCATACAATCAAAGAATTCCTGAATAACACTTTTCATAATAATATTACCATCTCCCACATGAAAAGTTTTTGCTTTGTAATTAGGAGTTTCAGTTTCATGATCTAAAGAACAAGATCCAAGTTTTTCCACAAGATTTATACTAGCAAGACCCTCAAAATTTTCACTGATAACCTCCCCAGATTCAGACATGGTGGCAACAAACCGATCTAACAAACGAGCAACCAAAAAGCAAATGAAAAGACGAACGGAAGAAGGGCGAATAAAAAGGCAAATCTTTTTGTGTTTTTCTGAAATCGTTTTAAAAGTGGGGGAGAGGAAAACGAGAGGCAAATGGCAAATAATGTAATGCAAGAGATGAGAGTTTATGGTGGGTACTTGGTAGGCTTGATGTAGATCTCCGCGGTAACGGCGCTAGAAATTCTTCCTGCTACTTCTTGAGCTTGCGTTGGTTTTTCCCTTGAAGAGGAAAGGGTGATGCAGCAAAGTAGAGATAAGTATTTCCTTCAGTTAAGAACCAAGGTATCAATCCAGTAGGAGATACACGCAAGTCTCCAATCTATGCACCTGCACAAACAATCAAACACTTGCACCCAATGCAATAAAGGGGTTGTCAATCCCTTCACGGTCACTTGCAAAGGTGAGATCTGATAGAGATAGATATAAAAGCTTACTAAAACGTAAAACAAAATAAAAGTAAATAAATTGCAGCAAGGTATTTTTGGGTTTTTTTGGTTTATAGATCTAAAAATATATGATGGAAAATAGACCCGGGGGCCATAGGATTCACTAGAGGCTTCTCTCTTGAAGACAAATAATACGGTGGGTGAACAAATTACTGTCGAGCAATTGATAGAAAAGCGCAAAGTTAAGACGATATCCAAGGCAATGATTATGAATATAGGCATCACGTCCGTGTCAAGTAGACCGAAACGATTCTGCATCTACTACTATTACTCCACACATCGACCGCTATCCAGCATGCATCTAGAGTATTAAGTTCATAAGAACGGAGTAACGCCTTAAGTAAGATGACATGATGTAGAGGGATAAACTCAAGCAATATGATGAAAACCCCATCTTTTTACCCTTGATGGCAACAATACAATATGTGCCTCGCTACCCCTACTTTGTCACTGGGTGAGGACACCGCAAGATTGAACCCAAAACTAAGCACCTCTCCCATTGCAAGAAGTACCAATCTAGTTGGCCAAACCAAACCGATAATTCGAAGAGAAATACAAAGATATCAAATCATGCATATAAGAATTTAGAGAAGATTCAAATAATATTCATAGATAAACTGATCATAAATCCACAATTCATCGGATCTCGACAAACACACTGCAAAAGGATATTACATCGGATAGATCTCCAAGAACAACGAGGAGAACATGGTATTGAGGATCAAAGAGAGAGAAGAAGCCATCTAGCTACTAGCTATGGACCCGTAGTTCTGTGGTAAACTACTCACGCTTCATCGGAAGGGCAATAGAGTTGATGCAGAAGCCCTCCGTGATCGAATCCACCTCCGGCAGTACGCCGGAAAAGGCCCCAAGATGGGATCTCATGGGAACAGAAGGTTACGGCGGCGGAAAAGTATTTTGGTGGATGCTTCTGGTGGTTTGGGAATATTTCTGAATTTATGGGCCAAAGATTAGGGTTGGAGGACTCCCGTGGGGCCCACAAGCCAGGGGGCGCCCCCTAGGGCGCGCCCTGAGGGCTTTTGGAGCCCTCGGGACTCTTCTGCCTTCCTCTCCAAGTCCTACGTGTGTCTTCTGTTCCAAGAAAAATCATCGCGAAAGTTTTATTCCATTTGGACTCCGTTTGGTATTCCTTTTCTGTAAAACTCAAAAAGAAGGAAAAAACAGAAACTAGCACTGGGCTCTTGGTTAATAAGTTAGTCCCGAAAATAATATAAAATAGCATATTAATGCATATAAAACATCCAAAACAGATAATATAATAGCATGGAACAATAAAAAATTATAGATACATTGGAGACGTATCAATCACACTCATCTTCAAGGAAGGGAAGAATGTCGGTGTTGTTCGCCAAATGGTAGAAGTCATCGAGAATCCCCGCATCCCTCAAGAAAGTGTTGCACGGCCATTCACACGGCCTCACTTCGGCAACACGAGGAAGGTGATATTTGGGCTTCAAAGCCTCTTTAGGGGTCTGGCTTGAGGATCCTCTTAACCTCCACTTGAGCATTTTCTTTTTCTGAAAATTTCTGAAATTTTTAGTGACTCAAAATAAAAGTAAACCAAACTCAACAAAACTGATAGCAACTACTCCCATAAGTATCTAGAGGCTATATCATGCATCAAAACTACTTTGGACCATATAAATTCGACATGCAAGCTCAAGAACAAGGTCACCATAGCAACAAAAATTTGCAATATATAAAGCACTAGAACAAAAACTAATTGGACCATTGGAGGAGTCACATACTGAAGAACAATCTCCAAAAACAGTTTTGGAAATGGAGTTCCGAGCAAGGAGATCGAAATTTGTAGTCAAATGAGTAAGAACATGGGTTTGAGCAAGCATTTTTTGGAGGAAGAAGAAGGGAGTGGGCGGCTGGGATAAGTGAGTGGGTCCCTATGGGACCCACAAGCCAACATGGCGCGCCCAAGGGTGGGGCGCCCTGTGAGCTTATGGCTCGTAGGTGCACCCCCCCGGATGTGTTCTATGCCAAAAATTCTTATATATTCTACAAAAAATCATACTAAATTTTTAGGGCATTCTGAGAAATTTTATTTTTGGGTCATTTTTTATTGCACGGAAAATTCAGAAAACTGGATAATCATGGCATTTCTACTTTATTCATTTTAAATAACAGAGAGTAAATAGTGGGTACACAAGGTTGGTGCTTACTAAATTCATCGACCACATGCCCCTCAAAAAGAATCCATTAATAAGGTTGATCAGGTCTTATTAACGAACTACTTTCGAATAACATGAAACCGAAGAACCTTCGTATGACACTAGGTTACCTCAACGGGGATATGCATCTCCCCAATAATAAGAGTTTCATATCTCTTTCTGACAGTAGGAAGAGGGAGTTCAAAACTTCCAATAGTAATTGTTGGAGCTTTTTCAATAACATTAATACCATTCACATGAAATTGCTTCTTCGGAAAGTGTACCGTATGCTCATTACCCTTGATGTGAAAAGTGACCTTGCTTTTGTTGCAATCAATAACAGCCCCTGCAGTATTCAAGAAAGGTCTACCAAGGATAATCGACATGGGTTTCTGAACCCATGGATTTCTGACCCCATGGTTCTCTTTCCTTACCATGTTTTCTAGCAACAAAATCTCTTTTATCACAACATTTATTTTCAGGTGGTGGGTTATCAAGATCAACAGCAGGTTCAATTTCAACATCATTATAAGGTTCTTTATCATTGTCTGGTTGAGCATCCACATGAACATCATCATGGTCATTGTCATTATCATTATCATTGGGTGAATGTTCATTACCAGATTGTGTTTCAACATCGGAAATAGAAACATCATTAGTATCTTCAGAAGGTTTTTCTACCTCAGGTTCACTAGAAGCATGCAAAGTCGTATCATTTTTCTTTTTCTTTTTAGATGGACTAGGTGCATCAACATTAATTCTTTGAGAGTTTTGTTCTATTCTTTTAGGATGGCCTTTAGGATAAAGTGGCTCCTGAGTCATTTTACCTCCTCTAGTCATCACTCTAACAACATGATCATTCATATTACTATTCATCTCATCAAGCAAATCACTTTGGGACTTAGCAACTTGTTCTAACTGGGTTTGAACCATAGAAGCATGTTTTCCTACACCTTTAACATCATTTGTAATTCTAAACAACAAGTCACTCAAGCGGTCAATCATATGGGCCTTACGTTTCAGTTGTTTCATAATATAAGCATTGAAGTGATCTTGCTTGATAATGTAGTTGTCAAATTCATACAAGCATTGACTAGGACATTTATTATAAGGAATATCATATTAATCAAACTTTATAAGGGAATTTACCTCTACCACCTGTGGTGGTGTGTCAAGACCATGTATTTCTTCAATAGGTGGTAAATTTTTAACATCTTCAACTTTAATACATTTTCTTTCATGCATTTCTTTGCCTCTTGCATATCTTCAGGACTTAGAAATAAAATACCCCTCTTCTTCAGAGTGGGTTTAGGCGGTGGTTCAAGAAGTGTCCAATCATTATCATTCCTCAATATATTGTTCAATAGATCTTCAGCTTGGTCAATAGTTCGTTCCCTAAAAACGCAACCAGCACAACTATCTAGGTAATCCCTAGAAGCATCGGTTAGTCCATTATAAAAGATAACAAGTATTTCATTTTTCTTGAGAGGATGATCAGGCAAAGCATTAAGTAATTGGAGAATCCTCCCCCAAGCTTGAGGGAGATTCTCTTCTTCAATTTGCACAAAGTTAAATATTTCCTGTAAGGCAGCTTGTTTCTTATGAGCAGGAAAATATTTTTTAGTGAATTAATATATCATATCCTGGGGACTACACACACAACCAGGAGCAAGATTATTCAACCATATCTTAGCATCACCCTTTAACAAAAAAGGAAACAACTTAAAAATATAATAGTAGCGATTTTTTTCCTCATGAGCAAATAAGGTGGCTATATCATTCAACTTAGTAAGATGTGCCACAACGATTTCAGTTTCATAACCATGGAAAGGATCAGATTCAACCAAAGTAATTAACTCGAGATCGATAGAGAATTCATAATCCTTATCAGTCACAAAGATGGGTGAAGTAGCAAACTTAGGATCATATTTCATTCTAGCATTCAGAGATTTTTCTTTTAGCTTACATAATAATTTCTTAAGATCATCTCTATCATTACAAGCAAGAAATTCCCTAGCTATCTCTCCATCCATAACATAACACTCAGATATCTTAGGCAATTCATATCTAGTAGAGCTAGGTCTAATAGGTGTTTCATCATTTTCGGTTCCAATAATTTCATCGGTTTTAGCATTTTCAATTTCTTTAGCTCTAGCAAGTTGTTCATCAAGAAATTCACCCAGTGGTACATTATCATCAAGCAAAGTACTAGCATCATCAATAGCATCATTCATAGCAGAAGTAGCATCATCAATTACTTGCGACATATCAGAATTAATAGTAGGTGGTGGTGTTGCGAGCTTACTCAAAACAGAAGGCGAATCAAGTGCAGAGCTAGATAACAGTTCCTTACCTCCCCTCATTCTAGCGGGAACAATCTTGGTTCTATCATCTTTAAGATTCTTCATAGTGATTAATAGATATAAAGCCCAAGTTACTCAGCAAATAGAGCTATGCTCCCCGGCAACGGTGCCAGAAAAAGGTCCTGATAACCCACAAGTATAGGGGATCGCAACAGTTTTCGAGGGTAGAGTATTCAACCCCAATTTATTGATTCGACACAAGGGGATCCAAAGAATATTTGCAAGTATTAGCAGTTGAGTTGTCAATTCAACCACACCAGGAAACTAAATATCTGCAGTAGAGTGATCAGTAGCACAGTAGTATGGTAGTTTGATAGTAGTAGCAATGATAGTAACAGTAATGGTAGCAGCAATAGTTTTGTAGCAATTGTGGCAGTAGCAATAGCAGCACTAGTAATAGTAACTTAGCAAAGATCAATATGTGAAAAGCTCATAGGCATTGGATCGGTGATAACATTGGACAACATTCATCATGTAACAGTTACAACCTAGGGCGACACAGAACTAGCTCCAATTCATCAATGTAATGTAGGCATGTATTTTGTATATAGTCATACGTGCTTGCGATAAGAACTTGCACGACATCTTTTATCCTACCCTCCCATGGCAGCGGGGTCCATAAGGAAACTACGGGATATTAAGGCCTCCTTTTAATAGAGAACCGAAACAAAGCATTAACACATAGTGACTACATGAACTCCTCAAACTACGGTAATCACCGGAAAGAATCCCAATTATTGTCACCTTGGGGTATGCGGATCATAACACGTAATAGGTGCATATAACTTGCAAGATCGGATCAAGAACACAAATATATTCATGAAAACATAAAGGGTTCAGATCTGAAATCATGGCACTCGAGCCCTAGTGACAATCATTAAGCATAGCAAAGTCATAGCAACATCAATCTCAGAACATAGTGGATACTAGGGATCAAGCCCTAACAAAACTAACTCGATTACATGATAAATCTCATCCAACCCATCACCATCCATTAAGCCTACGAAGGAATTACTCACTCTCGGCGGTGAGCATCATGAAATTGGTGATGGAGGAAGGTTGATGATGACGACGGCATCGAATCCCCCTCTCCGGAGCCGAGAACGGACTCCAGATCAGCCCTCCCGATGAAGAACAGGAGGTGGCGGCGGCTCTATATCGTAAAACATGATGATTCCTTCTCTCTTGTTTTTTCTTGGTGAATAGGTACTTATGGAGTTGGAGTTAGGGTTGCGGGGGCTGCCAGGGGCCCACAAGCCGCTAGGGCACGCACCAGGGGGGGCCGCGCCCCCTCGGCTTGTGGCGCCCTGGTGGCCCTCCTCTGGTAATTTCTTCCGCCAATATTTTTTATATATTCTGAAATAATGCTTCGTAAATTTTCAGCTCCATCTGAGAACTTTTATTTCTCCACAAAAATAACAACACGGCAATTCTGCTAAAAATAACGTTAGTCCGGGTTAGTTCCATTCAAATCATGCAAATTAGAGTCCAAAACAAGAGCAAAAAGTGTTTGGAAAAGTAGATAACTTTGGGACGTATCACCCATGACATATACGAGGAAGATTCCACAAGACTTGGTGATCAAGACAAGGACTCATCTCCACCGACGTATTCTACTAGGACTCTTGTTATCCTTGGCCTCTGGTGCATTATATAAGCCAAGGCCAGGCTAGTCGATAGATGATATCCATCCATACACCCATTCATCATACCCCAAGGGTTTAGAACACAACTTACGATCTCGAGGTAGATCAACTCTATACTTTGATGCCTTCATAATATAAAAAAGAGCAGGACGTAGGGTTTTACCTCCATAGAGAGGGCCCGAACCTGGGTAAATTCCCTGTGTGTTCTTCTCCTGTTACCCATCAATCCGATCTAACACCTCGGGCCCCCCTACCCGAGATCTGCCGGTTTTGACACTGACACCAGGGGGTAGGGCATGTCGACCTGCATTGTGGGGCCCTCAGGCATCATCTTGCGTTGATTCTTTCTCCCAAAAATTACATATAGTCCATAAAAAATTGTCGTAAAGTTTTATCACGTGTGCACTTCGTTCGGTATGGTTTTTCTATGAAACAAAAAAAATGCAAAAAAACAACAGCTGGCACCGGGCACTAGATTAATATGTTAGTCCATAAAAATAATATAAAAGTACACTAAAACCATGTGGAATTCAAGTAAATATAGCATGAGTACTTCATAAATTATAGATACATTCGAGACGTATCACCCGTTGCCTCGAAAAATGTGGTTACAAGCCATTTAAATGACTTTGTTGTCTTGTCCATTATATGTCCAACACATAATAGGACGGTTGGCAGGTAACCCACAAGTATGGGGGATTACGACAGTTTTCGAGGGTAGAGTATTCAACTCAAATTTATTGATTCGACACAAGAGGAGCCAAAGGATATTTGCAAGTATTAGCAGTTGAGTTGTCAATTCAACCACACCTGAAGAACTAAATATATGCAGTAGAGTGATCAGAAGCAAAGTAGTATGATAGTTTGATAGTAGTAGTAACAGTAGCAACAGTAAGAGTGGCAGTTTTGTAGTGATTGTAGCAGCAGCAGTAGCGAAAATAACTTAGCAAAGATCAATGCATGAAAAGCGTAGGCATTAGATCAGTGATGGATATTTGTGTTGGATGACATTCATCATGTAATAGTCACAACCTAGAGCGACACAGAACTAGCTCCAATTCAGCAATGTAATGTAGGCATGTATTCCGTAGATAGTCATACGTGCTTATGATAAGAACTTGCATGACATCTTTTGTCCTACCCTCCCATGGCAGCGGGGTCCATAAGGAAACTAAGGGATCTTAAGGCCTCCTTTTAATAGAGAACCGGAACAAAGCATTAGCACATAGTGAATACATGAACTCCTCAAAGTACGGTAATCACTGGAAAGAATCCCAATTATTGTCACCTTGGGGTATGCGTATCATAACACGTAATAGGTGCGTATAACTTGCAAGATAGGATCAAGAACTCAAATATATTCATGAAAACATAAAGGGTTCAGATCTGAAAATATGGCACTCGGGCCCTAGTGACAAGCATTAATCATAGTAAAGTCATAGCAACATCATTCTCAGTACATAATGGATACTAGGGATCAAGCCTTAACAAATTGACATGATTACATGACAAATCTCATCCAACCACATCACTATCCAGCAAGCCTACGAAGGAATTACTCACCCCCGGTGGTGAGTATCATGAAATTGGTGATGAATAAGGGTTGGTGATGATGATGGCGACGAATCCCCCTCTTCGGAGCCCCGACGGACTCCAGATATGGCCTCCCGATGAAGAACTGGAGGTGGCGGCGGCTTTATATCATAAAACGCAATGAAACTTCTTCTCTTATTTTCTTCACGAGAAATAGAAATTTATAGGCTTGAGATTAGGGTCAGCGGAGCCACGTGGGCCGCACAAGGTACTTGGCCGCGCCCAGGGGGCGGCCGCACCAAAGTGCCATGTGGGCAGCTGCTGGGTCCCCTCCTGTAGATCTTTGCTCCGGTATTTTTTATTTATTCCATAAAAAATCTCCAAAAAGTTTTGTCCATTCTGAGAACTTTTATTTCTGCACAAAAACAACACCATGGTAGTTCTGTTGAAAATAGCGTCAGTCGGGGTTAGTTTCATTCAAATCATGCAAATTAGAGTCCAAAACAAAAGCAAAAGTGTTTGGAAAAGTAGATACGATGGAGACATATCAACTCCCCCAAGCTTAACTCATTGCTTGTCCTCAAGCAATTCAGTTGATAAACTGAAAGTGATAAAGAAAAATTTTACGAACTCTTTTGTTCTTGTATCCATATATAAGCTTAAATAGTACCCAAGTTTTCAGCAAAGATAATAACTAACCATGCAAATGATAACTCTTAGAAATTATATTCACTCATATCAATGGCATAATCAACTAGCGAGCAATAATAATATATCTCAAATGCCAACACCTTGTCAAAACAATCATGATATAATATAATAACATGGTATCTTGCTAGCCCTTTCTGAGACTGCAAAACATAAATGCAGAGCACCTCCAAAGTTCAAGCAACGACTAAACATTGTAATTCATGGTAGAAGAGATCCAGTCATGATGCACACAATATTAACTATACACAATGCGTAAGAATGACAATATAGTGCTCTCAAGACTGGTGCTTTAATTGAGAAGGTGATGACTCAACAATAAAAGTAAAATAACATAAAAGTAAATAGATAGGCCCTTCGCAGAGGGAAACAGGGATTTGCAAAGGTGCCAGAGCTTGAAGCATAAATCAGAGATAAATATAATTTTGAGAGGCATGCCTTTCCTGTCAACGTCACGACCGAGAGTTCTCAATATCTTCCATGCTAAACACATTATTGGCAGTTCCCAAGCAGAAAGCTAAAGTTTACTCCCACTCCACTAACAAGCACAAGCCATGGCTAGCCGAATCCACGGGTGCCCTCCATACCAACAACTTCCCGGGGGAGTTTCTTTCATTATATTTTTTATTATTATAGGACTGGTGATGCGGCTTGAAACTGCATTGGTATTTCCCCAAAGAGGAAGGGATGATGCAGTATAGCTACGGTAGGTATTTCCCTCAGTTATGAAACCAAGGTATCAATCCAGTAGGAGAACTTAGAAACACTATGTAAATGGTACCTGCACACAAAGAACAAATTCCTCCTCGGTAAAAAGATAGATTGTTTTGTATGTGTTTGGATAAATAGATCTGAATAAAACACGAATAAAAGATGCAAATGAAAAGTGCAGCAAAGTATTTTGGGTTTTTAGAATAATAGATCTGAAAACAAATGCAATGAAAAATAGATCGGAAAGCAATATGATAAAAGATAGACCCGGGGGCCGAAGATTTCACTAGTGGCTTCTCTCGAGAAAATAGTACATAGTGGGTAAACAATTTACTGTTGGGCAATTGATAGAAGATCGAATAATTATGACGATATCCAAGGCAATGATAAATATATAGGCATCACGTCCAAGATTAGTAAACCGACTCCTGCCTGCATCTACTACTATTACTCCACATATCGACTGCTATCCAGCATGCATCTAGTGTATTAAGTTCATGGAGAAATGGAATAATACAATAAGAATGATGACATGATGTAGACAAGATCTATTCATGTAGGAATAGACCCCATCTTGTTATCCTTAATAGCAACGATACATGCGTGCCTCGCTGCCCCTTCTGTCACTGGGAGAGGACACCGCAAGATCGAACCCATCACAAAGCACCTCTTCCCATGGCAAGAAAAATTGATCTAGTTGGCCTAACTAAACCAAAGATTCGAAGAAGAAATACGAGGCTATAAATAATCATGCATATAAGAGATCAAAGAAAACTCAAATAATATTCATGGATATAGATCTGGTCATAAACTCAAAGTTCATTGGATCCCAACAAACACATCGCAAAAAGAGTTACATCAAATAGATCTCCAAGAGACCATTGTATTGAGAAGCAAAAGGAGAGAAGAAGCCATCTAGCTACTGCCTATGGACCCTTAGGTCTATGGTGGACTACTCACTCATCATCGGAGAGGCACCAATGAGGATGATGAACCCCTCCGTGATGGTGTTAGATTGGATCTCGTGGTTCTGGAACTTGCGCCGGCTGGAATTGTGTTTCGTCGACTCCCCTAGGGTTTCTGGAATATTTGGGAATTTATAGAGCTGATAGGTGGTGCAACAGAGCTACATGGGCCCCACAACCCATCAGGGCGTGCCTCGGCCTCCTGGCGCACCTTGGTGGGTTTTGGTCCTCACGGGCCTTCCCTCGTCCACTTTCTTGGCTCCCAAGGTGTCTTCTGGTACAAAAAAATCTCCAAAAAGTTTCGTTGCATTTGGGCTCCATTTGGTACTGATATTCTGCAAAGTAAAAAAACAAGCAAAAAACAGCAACTGGCACTGGGCATTATGTCAATAGGTTAGTCCCAAAAAATGATATAAAGTTGCTATAAAATGATTGTAAAACATCCAAGAATGATAATATAACAGCATGGAACAATAAAAAATTATAGATACATTGGAGACGTATCAACTAGGCATCCCAATTACCAGCCTCTCTCATGCAATGATAGGTGAATAAACCCCCATCATGAGAATAACCCGCTTAGCATGGAAGATACTGATCACCCCCTATCGCTCCATGAGCGGTACGGGCACACAAAATAAATGACTATTTAAAGGATTAGAGGTGGCACATGCCAATTTACTTGGAACGACAGAGTAATACCATATATAGGTAGATATGGTGGACTCATCTAGAACAACTTTGGTTTAGGGATTTGGATGCACAAGCAGTATTCCCGCTTAGTACAGGTGTAGGCTAGCAAATAGATTGAGAAGAGACCAACTAGAGATCGACAACGGTCATAATCATGCATTGTGAATAATTAACATTGAATACTAGCATGAGTAGGATATAAACACCATGAACATAAATATCGTGGAGGCTATGTTGGTTTTGAATCAACTACATGCGTGATCATGAGCCAAGTCAAGCCACTTGAAACATTCAGAGGAGGATACAATACTATCATACAACATCATAACCATTTTAATGCATGTTGACACTCAAGATAAATCATTATCAATTCCTAGCTACTTAAGCATGGCATGAACAACTATAATCTCTAATTTTCATCATAAACATGTTTACTCATAATATGTTGAATCATGGATACTGAGTTAAACATATTTACAAAAACAAAAACAAGTTGAGTTCATACCCGCTTTTCCTTGCCCCAATCACTTCATCAAATTGTCATCATTATTGCCTTTCACTTGCATGACCCAATGATATGAAAATAATAATAGTACAAGAGTGTCGTGGACTAAGCTGGAATCTGCAAACATTTTATTCAAAGGAGAAGACAAGGTAATAGTGGCTCTTTGTTTGATCAACAATAATGCATATTGGAGCCACTCAACATTTTCATCATGGTCTCCTCCTTACAATGACTCAACAAAAAGAAAATAATTTCAAAGAAACACACTAAAATATTTTTGGAGTTTTTAGTTTTTCTGAAGAAGCCAAATTAACGAAAGAAAAACAAAAGGCGAGAAAAATTATTTACACGGGAAAGCTCACTACTACAGGATGCTGCTAACGCGACACTACGATCAGAGACCCTTTGACGAAACTCTGTGCGATGGATTAATCGCAAACGGTGATGTAAAAAAACCATCAAAAAAGATGCAAAATGTTTGCGTTGAAGGATACATCAAAGACGGTTCAGATTTTAGTTCCGTGTGCGATGCGGGGCATACGGTTGATCCATACGAACTATTTACGATGAGACAGAACAATAGAAACGGGCAGCCATATCAAGGTGTGTGCGATATATGGCCTACAGTTCGCTCTGATGAACCGTTTGCGATGATCGAGTTGAACACAAACGATTCGGCGTAACAAGATGTGTGTGATACCCGGCAAACAGGTCGGTAATCAAAATTGTGTGTAATCATTATAGACAGCCCGGACGGTCTTTTTTTGTGAATTGTGTGCTCGTCAGGGCACACAATTCAAGAAACCAACTTGTGGGCGATAATGTAAAACATCTCTGTCGAATATGTATTACTAATTGTCTGCAATGAGATTGACAGGGGAAACAGAGATAACGAATTAATATGAGCGAACGGAAACAGAGATGTATACAGTCTGCTTAATTTAGTCCTTCTTCTTCTTGTTGTTGTTGTTGGATGGCCCCGCGACATCGTCTTGGCGAGGACGCTTCTTGCCGCTGACTGTTGGCTTTTCATCACCGCCACCGTCGTCATCGTCGTTGCTATCGTCGTCCTCCTCCTCCTCGTTCGACCATTCCTCCTCATCATCATCGTCTTGCTCTTCTTCGTCCTCCGATGGCTCCTCGTCTATCTGGTTGTCATCTGACGACTCCGGAGGTGGCGTCCCTTCCATGATCCGGATATAATCGAGGTCTGGGCTCGACGCCGGGCTCATGGAAGACGAGTGGGATGATTCTGATGTTGACCTATCATCGGGCGCCAGACTGCTCGCGGAACTTTCATCCTCGCTGTCGCTCGACATGGCTGCGGTCATATAAAAACTGCGATAAAGCGAGATTGCAGAGTGTGTGCAAGTGTGTAGCGCGGCCGGCCGGGGACGATGAAGATGGTGGACACTTAAGCGGGGTATGCAGAGAAGAGGAATGCCAATTTAAGCGGGGGTTGATGTATTATCTATCCGCTGATATAATCAACCGCAATTATTTGTACCCAGTCGCTCCAAATTCCCGGGGTTGCGCAATTCTCAATGTGATAATTAATTACGCAGGACTCCTATTGGCTGATTTCTTTTTTCAGCACAAAAACAAGGAACGAGTTTTGGGATTATTTGGTTTTCGTAATGTGACTTATGCACAGGTACGAATGGAGTAGGACAGTTGGCAAGCAATACATTGAGCTCTTCTTATTGATGAAGCCAGTAATAATCAAACTACAAAGGAAAAGAAAAAAAGACAAAGGAAAATATTTGCATGAATCTTCGCGTAACATCATTGGCATAGGACCTAGATGTGCATTACTTAGAGCACATCTAGATGTGCTTTAGCAATACTGTCAAACAAAACCCCTAATCATCATTACAAACAGCGCATAGAACATGGCTAATGCGACAACCACAACTACACATGCTAGTTCCTTCTTGTCTCTTGATTTCATCTATTGCCTATGATTGATTATTTCTTGCTTCATCGTACTGATTGTGCATTCCAGATCAGCCAGTTTCTTCTTCAGGTTTACGTTATCTTCTCCGAGCTTTGTGATAACACTCCAAGCCATGCCATGCCATTCTTCATCCAGCTAGTTAACAAAGGCACAAGCCTCATATCCCTGCCAATGTTAAATAGTATTTAGGATGAGCAGTGGCATTAACTCAAGTAAAATGATGAACTTAGCACTAACCTCTAAGGGACAACTGAGAAACCGCCTTCCAATGTCAAATCCCTCCGTGCATACACGTCGAGCGGGAGTGTGCCCGTGCACACAACTCATCTTTTGGTACTTCTCGGTGGTGCAAAACTCGGAGTCAAACTCGTGTTGCGGGAGTCTGGAGTCATGCTCCGGATCCGATGGCGGATCGCTTTCCTGGGGGGTCATTCAGGACGGATTCAGCAGGGAGCTACTTTGGACATGCTAAAAAAGATCGGGATAGATTGGAACCTGACAGGATGATTCAGATCCGTAGTACACCTGCCTTCTGATGACCTTAGGCAAGTGCTTGGCGGCGACCGCCGTCGTGGCGGCGCTGCCGAGAGCGGCGATACGAGCAGGAGCAGCCACACCGAAACCATCAGCACCACTCGTCCGCATTCCCCCAATGTCAGTAGTAGAGATGGTGGCGGCGGCCGACGCAGCGGCTACCGGATAAGAGGTCAATCCTCGTTCAGTGGGTAGTGGCAGCACCATAGGAGGTCAATCCTTGGTCTGTGGAGCTCAACCATCGAGGTCGGCGGCGGCGTGATTGGAGCACCTCCATCGCGGTCGATGGCGGGATAGTGGAGCTCGAACTTCAGGCAGTAGCCGCACTAAGCTTTGCTCCTCGACCCTGCTGTCTCGGCGTGCCACCGCATCGCGCTTCTCTATCTGCTGGGTGGAGGTCGCCGCGCGGCTAATTAATTAAGGTATTTTTTTCGTGAGTGGCTTAATTAAGGTATTCAATTCCTAAGGGTAGTGTTGTAGTACTTTGCGTGTAAATTGACTGGCCATTAATTTTTGTCATTGCACGTCTGGATAATGTTATTGTTTTGTTTTTAATTACCATTCGTGTGGTGCAGATGGAACGATCTGAATGGATGAAGAATCGGAGAAGCTCAGATTTTATCAGTGGCGTGACAGAGTTCATGAATTTGGCTGAAAGTACAAAGAAGAGAATTGGTGATGAGGATTACATCCTGTGTCCATGTACTCATTGTGCCAATACAGAGTCACGTGAAGTTGCAGATGTCCAGTGGCACTTTCTCTCTCGGGGATTCATGGATGGATATACACGTTGGACCAGACACGGTGAAGAGCGGGTCATGGATGAATAGACCCAGGTGTCGGTTCTATATCCGGCATATCTCGTAGTAGGAGTCCTAAACTAGGCGTCTTGGAGCGATGGTAACATGGACACAGGATTTTACCCAGGATCGAGCTCTCTCGAAGAGATAATACCCTACGTCCTGTTTTAATTGTATTCATATGGGGTGTAGTACAGGGTACATGTATCTACCACGAGATTGTTCTAATGAATATTAGTTAATCTATTGACTAGCCTGGCCTCAATTTATATAATGCACCAGAGGCTTTAGGGTTTAGGAGAGTCCTTGTCTTGTGCGCCAAGTCTTGTGGAAACCTCCTTGTATGCGTCATGGGCTGCCCGAAGTGGCCCATGAGTGAACCCTCATGGGGGTCCTAGGCCCGATCCACCTGATCGGTGGACGACATGGTGAGTACCCCCTAGTCCAGGACACCATCAGTAGCCCCTTGAACCGGTCTTTAAGTTGGGGATGCTCCTCATTTCTTCCGCACATTTCTTCGTCTTTCGTCGTCGGACTTGAAAACTGGTTCAACAAATCTTCTCATCTTCGATCTTGAGGATCGACGAAGTAAATCCGAAGAGTTTACACGTCGGGTATCCGAGGAGCCCCTTTAAGTTTTCGGCCTTTATCAATGCCTTGTTAATTTTCCGCCACACCTCGGGTTTGAAGTGTTTCCCGTGCGGCATTGTCCTCTCGCGTCCGAGCTCCAACGCCGGACTCTATCCAAGCTCCAACGCCGGACTCTATCCAAGCTCCAATGCCGGACTGTATTCGAGGTGTCTTTTTGCAGCCGAGCTCCAACGCCGGACTGCATCCGAGCTCCAACGTCGGACTCTATCCAAGCTCCAACGCCGGACTATATCCAAGCTCCAACGCCGGACTGTACCCAAGCTCCAACGCCGGACTGTATCCAAGCTCCAACGCCGAACTGCATCCGAGGTGTCATAGATCACCTTGGTATGAAAAAGTCGAAGGAGTTTAGCCGAGCTTAATGCCGGAAATGCCCTCTATGGAGCCAACCATTTGTATCCGAGCTTTATGCTGGGCTGCTTCCGAGGTGGTGCACCACCTCGGTCGTGGGCTGATTGTTTGCGGATTTTATTTCCAATTCGGTGCAATTTATTTGCCGGCGAGATGTATAGCCAGTAGCCCTCAAGGTGTGTGTCTACCCAAAATCCGAGATGCACATTAGAGGAGATAGTGATCGGCGGACGGGCCCTTGAGAGAGGGTTTTGAGAAGTCACCGTAATATATTAGCTTGATGCCGGACAAGCCCTAGACAGTACCTATTTTTGTCAGAAGATGCGTTTGCACATAGCTCGGTCAATCCGAACACTGAGCACTTTGAATTTTCTGCATTGAATAAGCAATGCAGTAGCCCCCGAGCCACTGGTCGGGTGGCAACACCTGATCAGGGGATCGATGTGCCCCTTTATTATTTGTAAATGATAAGCGCGAAGCCCAGTAGCCCCCGAGCCTTAATGTGGGCACGGGTGGCCGAATTAAGGATCGATATCCGGAGTAAAATCGCAAATTATGTGTAATGATTCTATGTATCCAAGTACTCTACATCATTAATGCTCGGATCCGCATGGTACCAAACTTTGTTGACCGACCATCGACTTCAACCTCCTCGGCCAGTAGCTGGGGAGTGTTTGTCCTACTTTATAAAGCCTTTATAAGGGCAAAGATTTACGGCAAACAAGGCAATTCGGCCATATGGTTTTATAAACAAAGGTACATAGAGAGATATGTTATATTACTTTTTAGCGTAAGAAACATCTTCTGGGAAAAATAGTTCCTTTATAGGTTCCTTTTCCCAGGCTATCATGTTGACCATGATCAAGAAACCTCAGCTCCGATCAATGCGGGAGGAAAATATTGAGGATTTAGTTTGGGGAAACTTCTTGAACTATGAGGTCTTTAGCGAACCTAAATTTTCACTTCCGTCATTGCCGACCAGTTATATCCTTTAATATGGCTAGCTTTCGGCTTCACCCAGTCTGAGCTACTAACTCGGGTGACCCGGTAGTAACAATCACAGAGGTGCTCCCTTTACCACCTAGCCGAATGATCGGGAACGTAGGGGTAAGCACAGGAGCCAGGCAACCCAGCTTGGCCAAAATCTTAAGTCAAATTGATGCATATTTATGGCTTTATAATGATGATTACGGAAGGCAGCACTCATATATTGAATACAAATGCTGAGGATATGTTTATTTTGACTCCGTTGCGACCGTTTATCATTTGAAAGTGGCCCATCGTCGGCTTCCACCCCTTAGTAGATGCTACGCAGGGTGTTTCCGCAATAACAAAACAACCCTTAGCTGACGTCTCGGTGCCTAGAGGCGGTTGTGTTAGCGGAAACGAGGCAATCAGATATGCGGGCTTTGACTTTCACTTAGTCAGAGGAGCTTTAAGTTGGGAGGCCAGTTACTAGCCCCCGGTTAGTGTTCGGCGTCAGTCGAGGTCAAGCCGTTAACACTTCAGCCAATGTTATGAAAGGCCTATCATTTAACACGGGGTAATCGCTATCGATCTATAGTTTGACACCGTCATTGGATCGCTAACCAGTTGACGCCCATTGTGACAGTCAGTTTTCGGCTTTCTCCACTGAGGCACTTAACCATTCGAGGTGGAAGCACAATCGCTGTGGTTCTCCCTTTGCACACCTAGCTGAACAAAGCGGAACATAGGAGGCAAGCACGGGAGCCGGGCAACCCAACTATTGACCGAAGACACAATTCGAAACTGATGCATATAATGCAATATCCGAGAATTTTTTTCTGAGGAGTCCATGGAGTACCTTGGCTTTTGGTGGGTTCGGCTCTAGTCGCAGCCCCCTGATAATATTGTCGAAGCTTTAAAGGCGTCCAACATTGCACTGCTCGGGAACTAGTCCAGATATGGTGTGTGATTTGACAACGTTGAGGTGGAGGGCGACAGGAAAGATGCCGAGCTGCGGGTCGGAAAGGATTTCCTGAGCTGAATGATTACGCCGGGCACCTTGGTCATGAGGATTTCACGCCTCCTAAAAGAAAAACACACAAATAGCTGGAAGTGCCATAACCTTGAAAAGCCAAAAGAAAAAAACTTATGTAAAAACTGGACATCCGAACTAAATCAAGTTTTTTGGTGCCAATCTGAAAATTGGTCTTAAAATAAACTTTGCTTCAGTCATGCATGACACATCCGATCTCTAGACTTCAAGTGGGTCAGCCTTCGGCTTCAACCTCCTATCCCAAAGGTGGAGTGCTTCTCAGGCCAGTTTAGCGAACTAAACTCGAGCGGTTTTAGAGAGAAACCAGGCTATCCAGCTATTGGCCACACACTCGAGTCGAGAAAGGAGCGGTAGAAAAATACTTTGCAACGATTTAGAAGAAAACATTTATTGCAAAACGACTCATATAAATTTAAGAGCCCTAGTTAACTTGGGTAAATAAGTGTTTTTTTAATAAACAACAGTTTTAACAAACTAGGTTTTTAACAAACAACTTTTTTTTGTTTAACACAAATACAATGCTTGGTCGAACCGAACAAAAATTAAACATTTAAAAAAAATTGAGCATGAAAGCGACTTAGCTTGTTAATGTGCTCGATGTTGATGACGTGGTCCGAGCTAGTGGCGGGAGGAGGACGCCCCCAAGCCGGTCCTGAGGTGGTTGAGCGAAGAGCTCGGCACTCCGAAGTAGCAACACAACACGACCGATGTAGTGAGGGCGAAGTCCCCAGTCCAGCCGAGGTGACGAAGTAGGTCGGCAGGGTGGCGCCGAAGTCCTCGACCAAGTAGGTTGATGAAGCATGCCGGAGCCTCCCGCTCCAGTCGAGGTGACGGAGCAGGTCGGCGCGGTATATGCCGGCTTGAAGAACTGACAGTGGGGCGATGCCGGCATAGGGCGGCTCATCAAGGTGACGACGTGGCCTGGTGGAGTTGTACCTGTGCACATAAAAGAGCGCAAGCCAAATAATAATATCTCTTTGTTTTAGAAAACAATCCTCTTCTTAATTATTTTAAGCTGAGTGAAAAATCCAAGAAATATGGCCTGAGCGCCAATGTCGTGGCGGAGTGTTCGTGCGGAGATGCTGACACATGGACTCGCGCTGAGGGGACGCCACAACTTGATCGGCGCACGCGGGACGACGACGTCGGATCGCCGAGATGGCGGCATGATGTAGTCAAGTTTGATTATCCGGCGTGTGGTCGATGTCGACATAGGTCGATAGGCCGAGGTGGCAGCGAGAGACTGGCCAGACCGATGCCATGTACGAGCATCGGTGAAATTTCTCTGCAAAAATAATGCAGTACAAAAGAACAGAAAATATTCTCTGAATAATAATTTATGTGCTAAATAAATAGCTAAGGAAAATAAAACCTAGATGGCGAAGATCATGGCGGACCGAAGCAAATAAAGCAATAGATCTGTACCGAACCAGTACTAGAATTGGATCACCTTGATCTTTTCCTGAAGTAGTAGTAGTGGTAGGAATACTACTGTTCGTCGACCAGATCTCGGTGACCACGCTATAAAACTAGTAGCACTCAATTTCCGTTAGTACTTTGGTCTATGCATGTTCAATCGGAAGTTGCCACCCACGGACGTGTAAACACTGGATTAGAAAAAAGGGAAAAAGAGGAGGAAAGGAGTCTCCCTGGTACCTGATAATGTGGGTTTCCTTCCACATGCAGCTGCAGCTCCGGCTTGCCGTGCAACAGGCTATGTGGCACTTTGCAAGTCTGCCACTGAATTGCAGTCGACCAGATCAATTTGAAGGTCATGTTTTTCCGGTCTATGGCTATTCTTGGGACTTCACGGATCTCCATAGGCATGTGTCCGCTCGGATCAATCGAGGAGCAATCTAGCTTCCAAACAAAGCTATCCGATGACTTCTGAAAAACAATCGCTGCAAAGCTCTGACTTATCTACGAACAAAGTTGTGAGCCGCTAGCAATAATCTGCAAGAAAAGATAGTTTACGTAGAAAATATCTAACTCAGAAAAATATCACCTGATCATCCCATCGATCTTGTGACGATCACCCAGCAGGCTCTCAATGAAACACCAATGTCGGTTCTATATCCGGCATATCTCGTAGTAGGAGTCCTAAGCTAGGCGTCTTGGAGCGATGGTAACATGGACACAGGATTTTACCTAGGTTCGGGCTCTCTCGAAGAGATAATACCCTACGTCCTGCTTTTAATTGTATTCATATGGGGTGTAGTATAGGGTACATGTATCTACCACGAGATTGTTCTAATGAATATTAGTTAATCTATTGACTAGCCTGGCCTCGGTTTATATAATGCACCGGAGGCTTTAGGGTTTAGGAGAGTCCTTGTCTTGTGCGCCAAGTCTTGTGGAAACCTCCTTGTATGCGTCATGGGCTGCCCGAAATGGCCCATGAGTGAACCTCCATGGGGGTCCTCGGCCTGATCCACCTGATCGGGGGATTACGTGGTGAGTACCCCCTAGTCCAGGACACCATCACCAGGGCTGCGAGATGCCAAACCCCGGTCAGTGTCACATGGATGTTGAATCTAACATCGGGGCAGAGGCGTCAAGCTACCAATGGAACACCGGAAAGCCGAAACGCCCACTGGAAAACCAAGACGGCGACGCAGACGACGATGATCTTGATATGCCAGATTTTGCTACTATGATTGCGGATTTCAAGGGCTCAAAAAAGGATATGATTGGGTACAAGGATCTACCAACCATTGTTGCGTACTCCAAGAAAGAATTGTATCCAAGTTGCAAAAAGAAATATTCCAAGTTGAGTGCCACCCTGGCGCTTCTCAGATTTAAAGCAGCAAACGGTCTATCAAACAAGGGCTTCACAGAGTTGTTAGGTCTTTTGAAAGAAATTCTTCCGGAAGATAATGTGCTCCCCAGAAGCATGAACGAAGCGAAGAAAATTGTTTGCCCATTGGAACTTGAAGTACAGAAGATACACGCTTGTGTGAATGATTGTATATTGTACCGTGGTGAGTACAAAGATTTGCGGGCATGTCCCATGTGCAAGCATGCACGATACAAGCGCAGGAGAGCAAATGACAAGTACAAATTGGACGACGAGATCAAGATAGGAATCCCGTTCAAGGTTGTTTGGTACTTGCCTTTAATTCCAAGGTTGACGCGTTTGTTTGCAAACCCCAGAGAGGCAAAGAGGTTGCAGTGGCATCATGATGAGCGAACTGCGGATAAATATCTGAGGCACCAGAAAGAGGGGGCTCAGTGGAATTAATCGACAACAAGTTTAAAGACTTCGCCAAGGATCCTAGAAGTATAAGGCTCGAGGAGTGTACTGACTGGATGAATCCTTTTGGCGATATGAGCACCAAACACAGCACATGGCCGGTGCTTCTGTGCATATATAACCTAGCTCCTTGGTTGTGTATGAAGAAAAAATACATTATGATGTCAATGATTATCCAAGGCCCTAGGCAACCTGTAAATGACATCGACATTTACTTTCAGCTACTGGTAGAAGAACTGCTGACAGTGTGGGTAGAAGGGCATGCTGTAAAATGTTATGATGCTTATGAAAAGGAGATTTTCGATCTACATGCGATGCTGCTGCACACCATTCAAGATATGTCGGCATTAGGCAACACATCGGGGCAGAAAACAAAGGGAGATGTAGGGTGTGTCACATGCATGGACAGGACAGCTAGCAGATTTCTTCCCAACTCGCGCAAAACCGTGTATTTGTGTCATCGTAGGTTCTTACGGAGAAATCACCCATACCGAAAGATGAAAGCGGAATTTGATGGTACGGCAGAGCTAGGTTTGGGCCCAAGACCTTATGATGGGGAGGTGGTCCACAACATGGCTAAACAAATTAATTTGTGCTTGGCAAGAAGCACGCTTTGATGGTGAAACAAACACCCAGGAATCAAGTGTTTAAGAAGAAATTGGTATTCTAGAAATTACCTTACAGGGAGATTCTACGTGTACATCACTGCATTGATGTCATGCACGTAGAGAAGAACGTATGTGAAAGCATCCTTGGTACTCTACTCAAGATTAAAGGTAAAACAAAGGATGGTGACGGTGCATGTCTCGATATGCTTGATGATCAATCAAAACGCAAGAGTGAAGCATAAGATGATAACAAATTCCTCCGCGCTCGCCAGAGTTACAATTTCAGTACAAAAGAAGCAACAGAGTTCTTAACCTATTTGTTGTCAGTTAAGACACCCTCTTCCTACTCCGCAAACATCAGAAGTCTCGTGGATGTGAGCTCAGGTAAAATGAAGTTGGGACACATGAAGTCACATGATTGCCACGTAATGTTGACACAAATCCTCCCTGTGGCCATTAGGAATCTGATGGACAAAGATATAAGAAACACACTCATTGAGCTATGTGATTTCTTCAACAAACTATGGCAGAAAGTTGTAGATCCTGAAGAGTTGGATCATATGCAAGAGGATATTGCAAGAATATTGTCCACCCTAGAGATCTTTTTCCCACCGTCATTCTTTGATGTCATGGTCCATCTCACTGTGCACCTTGTCGACGAGATAAAGTATTCTGGTCCTGTGTTTCTTCGTAACATGTATCCCTTCGAGTGGTTCATGGGAATACTGACGCGCTATTGTCGGAACCGAAACCATCCAGAGGCAAGCATCCTACAAGGTTATACCACGGAGGAGGTGGTTGAGTTTTGCACCGAATACATGAAACAAAGACCTATAGGTTTGCCCCTCTCTCGCCACGAGGGAACGCTGAAAGGTAAGCCGGTCCTTGCTGGCACGCAAAAGGCTGCACCCAGAGAATTGGCAGAGAAAGCCCATTTGATGGTACTGCTTAACAGCCCAGTTCTCAGCGCTTATCCTGAGGAACACTTGGCGGAGATACACCAAAGCTTCTTACCAATGGTGCATCCATTAGATGTGGAGATGAAGGAGCACACTAAAAACTACACCGAATGGCTGAAGAATCGTTTGGCACAAGGATCCATTGATGACATTGCTACGTGGTTGGCACAAAAGCCATCACCTACGGTGTTGACGTACCAAGCATATGACATAAATGGCTACATGTTCTACACTGAGGAACGTGATGAGAAGACCTCATATCAGAACAGCTCTGTTCGAATAGAATGCATGACTGTAGATGAAGTTGATAAAAGGGTATACTATGGAACCATCAAAGAGATTTGGGAGCATAACTATGTGAAAGTTAAGGTGGCATTATTCAGGTGCACATGGATCCCTCTTAGTCAGGTAAAGGTTGATGATTACAGGAAGACCTATGTTAACAGGACAACGATGGCATATCATGCAGACCCGTTCATTCTTGCCAGCGATGCTACCCAGATTTTCTATGCGGAAGACCCCTTGCATAAGAACTGCCATGTAGTGATGCATGGCAAGAGGAGGGTACTGGGTGTCGAGGATGTTGCCGATGAGGATGAGTACGATGAATTTGCTGAGTTGCCAGCCAAGGGATCACGCACCCCTAAAATAGAGAAGCGTAAAATCATAAGAAAACCCAAGTTCATTCGAGGTCAACGTAATGATCCCAGTTCCCCCATGTACATGGGAATTAAGCCGTAAGACTAGTTTTTATGCCTACCCTGCAACTTAATTCATTCAATTTAGAACTGTCGCGTGTACTGAATTTGTGAGTTATGCCCAGTTTTCTGTTGATGTAAGAACCGTTAATATGTTGACCTTGATATGCTGTCAGCTCAGGCAATGAATTTGAACTGTTTATTATTATTATTATTATTATTATACCATAGAGGTAGCACACTAAATTGATCTCACTCCAGTATGTATGAACAGAAGATATGCAATCTGGTTTGCAAATAGCACACGGTTCGTTCATGAAAGCCGTGTGTCGACCAAACCGCGCGCGTGATCTGAGTCTTGCGTTTTTATTGGGTAGAACCCAAACCCCACGGATCGTACGTCTGCACCATTGGATGCTCCCAGATCGAACGGCAATCCTCATCCCTTTCAACAGCAAATGCAGCTCTGGTTGTAATTTTCTTTATATGCACAAAATGCACGTTAAATTCAAAAAATGTCTCAAATATAGCAAACGATACCTAAAATGCGCCAGAAAATCAAACCCGTGGTATAATGGTGATTGTGTACCGTGGAAATTTTTATGAGGCCAAACAATGAAGTCACCGGCCACTAGAGTTTGAATTGACATGTCTCCTTTTGGAAACCATGATCCATCTTGTGAGATGCTCCGGTTTCCAAGGAGCGATCATCAAAACTTGTGCCAAACTTCACCAAAAATTTTCCACGGGGTCGTGAGAGCACGCCACGGGCACACGCCGATTTTGATGATGTCTGGACTCCATCTGAATTTCTTGTAATTAAAATACCAACTAGGCCTATGTCGGTGGCCGCACCTCGTGGCCGAAATGTTTGAAACTTCTCCCCGCTTCTCGAACAACGGATGAAAACTCGCAAAGTGACACACAAATGATTTGTACACCTTCTTTGCTAACTAACACCCACATGTAGTTGTAGTAGGGTTTTGACTTTTACATGCACTAAATGCAAGGTAAGTGCAAAAAATGACTTAAATATAGCAGACGGGACTTGAAATGGGCCAGAAAATCAAACCAAGGGTATATCCGTGATTGTTTATGTGATTTTTTTTCGAGGTGGAACGATGTAGTCACCGACGATTTGGAGTCTGAAGTGCCGCATCTCCTTTTGGAAACTATGATCCTTCTTGTGAGATGCTCCGGTTTGGAAGGTGCGAGCACCAAAACTTGTGCCAAACTTTACCAAAAAAATTCCATGGGATCGTGAGAGCACGCCACGGTGACACAATGATTTTCGTTATTTCCGGACTCTATATGCATTTCCTGTAAATGAAATACCAATAATGCCTACGCCTCTGGCCGCACCCTATGGCCGAACTATTTGAAGTTTTTTCCTGTTTCTCGGACAATGAATAAAAACTCGCAAAGCGACACACAAATGATCTTGCGAACACCCACGTGTAGTTGTGACTCTATATATAAATATATATATATATATATATTTGCATGGTAAATGCAAAAAATAACTCAAATATAGCAAACGAGATCTCAAATGCACCAGAAAATCGAACCATAGGGTACAATGGTGATTTCTTACCATGGAAAAAAAATTCGAGGCGAAAGGATGAACTCATGTTTTCATTCAAATGAAAATATGCTATTAGTTCATGTAAATGTTTTCAAATTGCACATGGTTCACTCACGAAAGCCGTGTGCCTACTAAACCGTGGCCGATGCCCACCTACCGCACGTGCGATCTGAGTTGTGCGTTCTGATTGGCCAGAACCCAAACCCCACGGATCATACGTCTGCACCGTTGGATGCTTTCTAATCGAACAAAAATCCTCATCCCTTTCAATAGCACATGCAGTTCCGGTTGTGATTTTATTTATATGCACAAAATGCACGTTAAATTCAAAAAATGTCTTAAATATAGCAAACGATACCTGAAATGCACCAGAAAATCAAACCCGTGGTATAATGGTGATTGCGTACCGTGAAAATTTTTATGAGGCCAAACGATGAAGTCACCGGCCACTGGTGTTTGAATTGACATGTCTCCTTTTGGAAACCATGATCCTTCCTGTGAGATGCTCCAGTTTCCAAGGAGCGATCATCAAAACTTGTCCCAAACTTCACCAATTTTTTTCACGGGGTCGTGAGAGCACGCCACGGGCACACGCCGATTTTGATGATGTCCGGACTCCATCTGAATTTCCTGTAATTAAAATACCAACTAGGTCTGTGCCGGTGCCCGCACCTCACGATCGAAATGTTTGAAACTTCTCCCCGCTTCTCGGACAATGGATGAAAACTCGCAAAGCGACACACAAATGATTTGTACACCTTCTTTGCTAACTAACACCCACATGTAGTTGTAGTAGGGTTTTGATTTTATATGCACTAAATGGAAGGTAAATACAAAAAAATGACTTTAATATAGCAGACGAGACCTGAAAAATGGGCCAAAAAATTAAACCTAGGGTATATCCGTGATTGTTTACTGTGAAAAAAATCCGAGACGGATCGATGTAGTCACCGACGATTGGAGTCCGAAGTGCCGCGTCTCCTTTTGGAAACTATGATCCTTCTTGTGAGATGCTCGGATTTGGAAGGTGTGAGCATCAAAACTTGTGCCAAACTTTACCAAAAAAATTCTATGGAATCCTGAGAGCACGCCACGGTGACATACCGATTTTCGTTATTTTCGGACTCTATATGAATTTCTTGTAATTAAAATACCAACAAGGCCTACGCCTCTGGCCGCACTCTGCAGCCGAACTGTTTGAAATTTTCCCCGTTTCTCGGACGATGAATGAAAACTCGCAAAGCGACACGCAAATGATCTTGCTAACACCCACGTGTAGTTGCGACTATATATATATATATATATATATATATATATATATATATATATATATATATATAAGCATGGTAAATGCAAAAAATAACTCAAATATAGCAAACGAGATCTCAAATGCACCAGAAAAATGAACCATAGGGTACAATGGTGATTTCTTACCGTGGAAAAAAAATTCGAGGCGAAACGATGAACTCATGTTTTCGTTCAAACGAAAATATGCTGTTAGTTCATGTAAATGTTTTCAAATTGCACACGGTTCACTCATGAAAGCCGCGTGCCTACCAAACCATGGCCGATGCCCCCCAGCTGCACGCGCGATCTGAGTCGTCGTTCTGATTGGCCAGAACCCAAACCCCACGGATCGTACGTCTGCATCGTTGGATGCTCCCAGATCGAACGGCAATCCTCATCCCTTTCATCAGCACATAAAGTTCCAGCTAGGATTTGATTTATATGCCAAAATGCATGGTAAATGACAAATATGGCTTAAATATAGCACACGAGACCTGAAATGCGCTAGCAAATCAAACCTGTGGTATAATGGTGATTTCTTTACCGTGGGAAAAAATTAGAGGCGAAACGATGAAGTCATGTATTCATTTCAAAATTAGCACGTCTTCATTTCAAATGAAATTATGCTGTTTGGGCACACGAGCACTTAGAGGCAACCATTTGCATAGGCCTTTCCGCGCAGCGAACGGGGATATTTTTTCACCCTTTTCACCTAGGCCGTCAACACCCACCCCCCCCCCCCCCCTCATCGCCCACCCGCGTTTCACTCAATTAGTCCACCCAATCTCCATCGCTAGCTGCCCCCTCCCCCAGATCCACAACAGAACCCTCTCCGGCGCCGGCATGCTCAACCCGGCCGTGTGCCCGCTCTTCGGCATCAACCCTACCTCCACTGCCGTTCCCAACACGCGGCTGCCCGCGCCTCGCCGTCTTCGTTTGCTCGCCAGCCACCCTCGAGCATATCGATCCTGTAACCCTCGCCTCCCCGGTGGTCCTGCCGGGTTTGCATTAAGAAGCCTGTTAGTTACTGCTCTCCATCGCGGTCAGGCATATTTCCTCGCAATCCCTCTTCCTATTTCGTTCCATATGTTCCCAAATTGGCTATAAAATAACAGAGAGCATATATATGTTCATTATCTACCTTCCTAACTAGTACATATAAGCTGTATTTGTTCCAAT
The DNA here is from genome assembly GCA_011799875.1 of Thinopyrum elongatum. Classification (NCBI taxonomy): domain Eukaryota; kingdom Viridiplantae; phylum Streptophyta; class Magnoliopsida; order Poales; family Poaceae; genus Thinopyrum; species Thinopyrum elongatum. The sequence goes on along the minus strand of CM022298.1, from coordinate 410,950,228 downwards.
AAGTTACTGTCGATTTACAGATCGTGGGCGCCCAAGTCACAGAAACTTAACAAATTAGCCATACATTTTCTAAATTATTGCATGACATGTTTAGACAGCTTGATACCAAGTTGTTAGCTTTATGCTTATCCTCCTTTCCTAAGTTTCGCATGTGTTCTCTGTAGATGCCGAGTAGCAGCGACAGCACTCATGCTTCAGGCGATGTATCTTCATCTGATTCCGACAACCCTAGGTCTTCAGCAGATGGTGAGGGATCAAGTAATCTAGAACGGGATAGAGTTGCAGTAATTACCCTTCCGGTCAGGACATGGAGGAATGCTCCAAGGAAGGCCACACACTAACCTAAAGGTGTATATGAAGTAACCGACATCGATTTAAAGTCTTGGGCTCCAACTAAACCAGATAAAGCACGCACGAGGTTCAGGAGTGTGTGTGGATTTGTTGGCAGGGCAAGGCTCAACATTAATCTGCCAGGGTTTCGAAAGGCTGACACAGAAACACAGCAAAGGATAGTCCGGGAGATCATGGATCACTTCAACATTCCGGACCAGTGGAGAATGTAGGTGGAACACGCTGCACTGAAGAAGGCTAGGGATGCTTGGAGAAACTAGAAGCACGTGTTGTATAAGAAGTTCTTGAGTGAAGGCAAGGACCCAATCCCCGCATACCCCCAAATTACAAAGGCAGACTGGGAAGAATTCAAAAGGGTCAGGGCAACTATAGAGTTTGCTAAGAAGAGTGCCAAGCAATCGGAACTTCAGAAGAGGAACACACACCCCCACCGTATGGGTGTGGCAGGATACTACGGCATGAAACCGATATGGGACTAGGAGGACAAAGAAGCAGTAGCTGCGGGTGGGAAACCAGCCTTTAGTGAAATCAGGGGCGAACGCGCTAGAGACTACTTGTGGGCACGTGCAAGGAGGCGTGATGATGGAACTTATTACTTTGAAAACTCACATGACAAAAAATTGTATCGTGTGATGTTAAAGGCTTCCGAGATCCCTGCAAGGTTCTACATGAAATCAGGGCCATGTGACATTCTGTCCGATGCTCTGGAAACAAGAGAGCCCCCTAGCCGTGCAAGGGGTATAGGTGTTAATGTCCCGCACAAGAGGGCTTTCACACTCAGCAAAGAAGAGAGGCTCAGCATGAAAAAAGCGAGGAGTGAAATGAAGCAGAATGAATTGTATGAAAGGTTGAGGAAGGACATGTATCCGACTGTTCAAAAGGAAATTGAGGAGTCAATGATGATGCAGAAGACTCTAACACTGACAGATAGCCAGCAGATGGGAGGGGAGGCGGGCATGGAGGATGCTCGTTATTGCGCGACAACACCGCACAAGAGTAGATGTGCATCAACTGACCCCAGCGACACTGAGACTGCAGCTGCTCATGATGATGCTATATCTGATCTATCTGGAATGAAAGACAGACTGAAGGGCGTGCTTACACATTATGAAGGTACATTAAATGTGCAACAGACTGGGTTTGCCCACCCTTCTTGGAAGAGGGCCTCTTGTTGGATAATGTGCCATTGAAGTCGGGCTGTGTGAAGTGCTACATGACTGAAGTAAAGCCTGGATTCAATGAATTTTCCCTAAAGAATGTCCTAGGGGACTTTGATGAGCATAGGACCTTGGGAGAAACACTGTTACATCACATCCAGTGCCCACGAAAGGAAATAGACTTCATGGATGAGATCCCTGAAGCCCCGCCAAGAGCAACCAATGTCACTCCTCAACCGGTGATGCTCTCCTTGCCACAGCAGCTCTCGCGTGCTTCCCCCAAGAAACCTAATACTAGTAATTCGACGGCTGATGCATCAACCTGTGATCAGCCTGCCCGACTTTGTGCCGTACAGGCCATGTCATCATCCGCCCCAGAGCAGCCAGTGGCAAGGCCTACAACTGCTGAAGATGCACCACCAGTTCAGATGCCGGCTGCTGAAGCAGCAGGGGGAGACCCATCTACACCACATGCTCAGCAGACCAACCTCGTGGAACGGACTGCTAAGCAGTTTGATGCTTCGAAACCACCTGCTAAGCAGTCTGTAGGTCCAGAACCGACTGCTCATCAGTCCGTCGGTCCGCAGCCGCGTGATCAGCATACCAATGCGTCAGCAGTGCCTGCTCAGCAAACCAACGCGTTGGCACGGCCTCCTCAGCACACCAACAAGTTGGCACCACCTGCGTAGAAACCCGACATAGCTTCAATGCATGGTTAGCAGTCCGATGCCTCTGCTCCTACAGCCCAGCAGTCCATCACAGCTACACCGCCAGCTCAGCAGTCCGGCATAGCTAAACCGTCTGCTAAGCAGTCCGTCGAAGCTTTACCATCTGCTCGGCAGCCTACCTTTCAGCCATCCAGACCTTTCACCAGAAGTGCTTCAAGTACCAAGAAGGAACCGGGCAAAAAGGCTGCACCCGTGAGGAAGCGCGCCCAGAGAGCAAAGAGGAAACAGAACGATTGCCTCTTACTTAGAGCACTCATCGCCCAGAACCAAATTAACATTAAATTATTCGAATCGGAGAGTAATATTATTTCTGACGGCATGGATGATGCAGAAATAGCCTTGCTGCTTGCTAAAAATAAAGCAGACGTACTTGAAGCACGCAGTTACATCCATGGCCAGCCATTTCTCATTGGCGAATACTTTGATGAGTGCAGCTCCGGTTGCCGCGAGTTACATAAATATTGCATGGATCAAATGTTAGCAGGTCATCATGTTCTGCTAGTCTGCTACAACAGAGATCATTTCCGACATGATGATGGTTCCATCAGTGTGAGTTTTGAGGACTTACATCTCTTCTTCAGCTTCAACGAGCTCGATGCCACTCTTGTTAGATGCCTGATTTTGTAAGTACTTAACAAACTCTGATCAACTTCTCCAGACAAGGCTGTAAATGATAAACGGCTAACTGCATCTTATTCCTCTCAGGGGATTGAACCGCAGAGAAGAAAAAGGGAGAGTGTGTATTTCATAGATCCTGCATTAGCAAATGTCACAACATTACATGGTAAGGATGAACGGGAGTGAGCCATTAACACAGTCGCTCGTATCTTCGAAAACACGGCCCATGCAGAATCATTTCTCTGGCCATATCATGAACGGTAAGTCAAATAAACAACCACACATACACTAATTGTCTTTCAGATTTTGACATAATTCATAAGTTCATGGCTTTCTTAATATGTAGCAATCACTGGATCTTGGTATTCATTGTTCCAAACAAGAACACAGTTTACTACATGGATTCTCTCAGAGACTCAATAAATGCTCAGGATCTGACGCATCTTCAGCAATTCATGGATAGGTATTGAATTCTATGATGTTGAAATTAATTTGCATTCATATCTGGTTCAATAATTGATGTTGTCAAAATTCATCTTCATTTGCAGTGTGCTCGCATTGTGGAAAACTAAACCAGGGAACCTGTTCAAGAGGGAACTACCTCTGCAGCACGAGATCGTTTCTCCGGTAACACACCGAAATCCGTTATTTTCGGAAAATGTATCCAATAGTCTGCAAATACCTTTTCTTACGCTAGTCAAATGTTCAAGCTTCTAAATAAACCTCTGTCTATTTCTGTCCAAAGAAAAAAAACATCTAACACCGGTTAGGTTGTTCCTAACAGGACAAATACATGACTAATTATGTACAAAAATTTTCAGTGTCCTTAGCAAGAAGCAGGGACCAACCTTTGTGGATACTATGTTTGCAGACACATGATCTCCATCTGCAAATCTGCTGATAGTTGTGAAGATGCTCGCGATTTAGTACCAGTAAGTCTATCTTAATTAATATCTTCTACTCCACTCATATGGCACATTCTGATCTTAAAAATACTGCAGCTCATCTTAGAACCAAGGACCCCTGAACCGCTCCCCGCTGGTGAATTGCTGATGGTTCGGAGATTTATCAGTGACTTCTTCCTGAATCACTACATCAATCCCATTAGTGATAATGAAGATTTCAGCATGCCTTCTCCTGAAACATTGAGTAAGAGTTAGCCGCTAAACATATACGCATGGATCCATTGCTTTCCATCTGATGAGGTCTTCGTATTTCATACACTATGATTAATTATGTAATGCATATATATGTCGAACAATCATTGGAATTTAGCTACCATTTATTCAATTGCAATTGTTGCGAAATCTCATGAATGTTCTTCCTGTGGCCACTATTTGTTCAATTGCATATTGTGGCGAATTTGCTTTTTGCATGCCGATTCAAATGGGATATTTTTGCTTTAACCTGGCAATTGCTCCGCACACGGTTCAACTAAATGAGTGTGTGCGATCCACATCGGAAAGCATACGTTAATCGTAGCGGAACCGTCGGCGATACACAGGAGATCGCAGACAATTTGCAGCACTACTACATGTGCGTAGGGGCTCCAGAACCGTTTGTGATACCACATTATCGCACACGAGAGCTCAGAGTAAACCATGCCCAATGTAAAATACAATCCCAGTCGTAAATTTTTCAGAAAACGTGTGGGATCCCAAACAAAAAGCACACGTCACTCTTACCGCAACCGTCGGTGATACACAACAAATCACAAATGGTCTGCAACACTTGTATGTGTGCGAAGGGGCTCTTGAACCATTTGTGATAGAACATTATCGCACACGGTAATTGTCCGAAAACATGTGCGATGGAGTCTTGCATGGCAGACGAGTTTCAAAGAAAACTCATGTGTGATGGGGCACGTATCGCACACAGTTCATATGTTGGCCCGTGTGCCTTACATACTCTTTCCCAAATGGATCATTACGACACACCGTTTAGTTTCACTGCGTCATTAGAAACGTTTAATCACCGATCCCACACGTGTGAAAGAATTTAGTGTGTGATGCATTGCATACGATTACATTTGGCAAGGCCTCTGCATCATGGCTCCCTATCCCCGACGGTTTCTGGGTCGTGTGGGAAGGACCCCCTATCGCACACACTCACTTGGCGACGGTTCAAAATGCCGTCACGGAAAGGGGTTAAAAACCGTTTGTATAGCAGCTCGCTGTACCAGTGGCTCCCAACAAGTAAAAGAAGAAACAAGAAATCTTTTTGGGTTTTCTTTTAAGGATAAAATTAATTAAACGAGAAAGAAAAATCGAAAAGAAGCGAGAAATATTTTTGGATTTTCTCAAAGTTTTTCAAACACACAAGAAGAAAACGGAAATAAAACTTACATGGATATACAATGAAAGAGGATGAACACTAACAAATAAAATGAAATGTGTGAACATGTATGTAATGTTGGTGAGAAATACGTACTCCCCCAAGCTTAGGCTTTTGCCTAGCTTGGTAATCACCATCCGTGGTAGCTATCTGGTCTGATATGAAATTGCTGAGGTGGCGGCACTTGAGCGTCCCAAGCCTAGGCATCATTCTCTGCCCCAGCCAATGCATTCCGGTAAGCAGTGATGTCTGGTGGCATAATGGTATATCCGTTCCTGGCATGAGAGTCAAACAAAGAAGGTGCAGGCAACGGAATAATATCACGAGTATCCTCACTAAATACCAAGTTATAGCGAATGTCGTGAGGAGGCTAAGGTTCATCAATAAAATGGTGATCTTTCATAGCCTGGTGATCTAAGTAAATCCTAGGCAGCAAGTAATCATTGTGGAGTATGTTAACATTAAAACGTCTCGCTAAGCGAATGGCATAAATGCCACCGTGAATCTTGCCCCTAGTCCTGTTAGTATGCAGGCGGCGTGCAATGATAGCTCCAAGGCTATAAGTGTTATGAGCAAAGAGTGCGTGACATAAAATGCAAGGTCAGGTGCACTGAGTGTACCACCTTCCTCCCTAGTAGTTAAACATTTACCTATGAATAAAGCAAAGTAGTGCACAGCAAGAAAATGCAAAGTAGTCACTCGGGCATTCGACACGCCTCTTTCCTCTCTCGCTGTTAGAGTGTGGAGGAAGCCCTCAAACTCCTCTGTTTGAGGCTCTCTTAATTCCCCATCAGAAAGAATCAAACATATCTCACAAAACTTAGTAAGTGGTATCTCATGATGTTCAGCATATAAATCAAAATGCACCATGGGAGGTTCGAACCTATGTAAGAAATCGAAATTTTGCACGAAGGCATTCGTAAGAGTGTGGTACTGATGGCACTCATCTGCGAGGAAGTTGGTCAACCCTGCATTTGCAATAAATTGTGTGAACTATTGGTGGAATCTGGCTTCATTCATGAAGGCATTGTGTGGCCATTCGCAGGGCCGGACCTCCGTCCTATGAGAAATGTTGAGGTCATTGTCCTAAGCATCCCTATTGACTCCCTTGGCACTCCGTCTCAAGGAACCTCTCCTAAAGAAGTTCAAATTTCATATGAACAAATTTCTGAAATTTTTGGGCCACAAAATGATGTCAATAAAACTTCGCAAGATTGATAGCAACTACTCATATGAATGTCTAGGGGTTATATCAAGCATTCAAACTACTTGGAACTCAAGGAATTCTACGTGCAAGCTCATCTTCAGTAACACCAAGAGCAGGTAATTATGCAAGATATAATCCACTAAAGAAAAAACTAATTGGAGCAATGGAGGAGTCACATACCAAGGAGCACTCCCCCAAAACAGTTTCGGAAATGGAGCTCCGAGCAAAGAGATCAAAAATCTCAGGTTTGGGAGCAAGAACACGAGGGAGAAAGCAACCAGGATTTTTTTTCTGGAGGTAGGAGATGAAGTGGGCTGAATGGATAAGTGAGTGGGTCCCTGTGGGACCCATAAGGCATCTTGGCGCGCCCTGGTGTGGAGCACCAGGGGCACCCACCTAGGTTGTATTCAGTGCCAAAAATTCTTAAATAATCCAAAAAAATCATGTTAAAATTTTACGTCATTCTGAGCACTTCTATTTTAGGGCCATTTTTATTGCACAGATAATTCAGAAAACAAGATAAGCATGGCATTTTACTTTATTAAACTAGAAATAACAGAGAGCAAACATTAGGTACAGAAAGATGGGCTTACTAAATTCATTGACATCATGCCCCTAAAAAAGAATCCATTAATAAGGTTGATCAAGTCTTATTAACAAAGTATTTCTGAGTAACATGAAATCAAAGAATCTTCGTATAACACTAAGTAACCTCAATAGGGATATGCATCTCCCCAATAATAAGAGTTTCATATTTCCCTTTGACAGTAGGAGGGAATTGAAAACGTCCAATAGTAATTATCGAAACCTTTTCAATACAATTGATACCATTCACTTGGAATTGTTTCTTCGGAAAGTGCACCGTATGCTCATTACCATTGATATGAAAAGTGACCTTGATTTTGTTGCAATCAATAACAACCCTTGCAGTATTCAAGAAGGGTCTACCGAGAATAATTGACATGTCATCGTCCTCGGGCATATCAAGTATGACAAAGTCTATTAAGATAGTAAATTTGCAACTACAACAGGCACATCTTCACAAATACTGATAGGTATGGCAGTTGATTTATCAGCCATTTGCAAGGATATTTCAGTAGGTGTGAGTTTATTCAAATCAAGTCTTCTATATAAATAGAAAGTCATAACACTAACACCGGCTCCCAAATCACATAAAGCAGTTTTGACATAATTTCGTTTAATGGAGCATGGTATAGTGGGTATTCCTCGATCTCCTAGTTTCTTAGGTACTCTATCCTTAAAAGAATAATTTGCAATCATGGTGAAAATTGCAGCTTTAGGTATCTTTCTTTTATTAGTGACATATCTTTCATATACTTAGCGTATGGGGCCATTTTTAAAATGTCAGTCAAGCGAGTACGCAAAAAGACTGGCCTAAGCATCTCTGCAAAGCATTCAAATTCTTCCTCATCCTTATCTTAGCTGGCTTAGTAGGAAAAGGCATGGGTTTCTGAACCCATGGTTCTCTTTCTTTACCATGTTTTCTAGCAATGAAATCTCTTTTATCATATCGTTTATTCTTTGGAGGTGGGTTAACAAGATCAACAACACGTTCTATTTCAACATCATTATCAGTTTCTTTATCATTGTCTGGTTGAGCATCAACATGAACATCATCATTATCATTATTACTAGGTGTATGTTCATCACCAGATTGTGTCTCGGCATCCAAAATAGAAACATCATTACTATTCTCAGGTGGTTTTTCTACCTCAGGTTCACTAGAGGCATGCATAGTTCTATCATTTTTCTTTTTCTTCTTAGATGAACTAGGTGCATCAATATTAATTCTTTGAGAATCTTGCTCAATTCTTTTAGGATGACCTTCAGGATAAGGTGGCTCCTGAGTCATTTACCTCCTCTAGTCATTACTCTAACAGCATGATGATTCATATTATTATTCATCTCATTAAGCAAATCATTTTGTGACTTAGCAACTTGTTCTAACTGAGTTTGGACCATGGATGCATGTTTACCTAGACCTTTAACATCATCAGCAATTCTGAACATTAAGTCACTCAAGCGATCAATCAAGAAAGCATTATGTTTTAATTGCTTGGTAACATACTTATTAAAGTGTTCTTGCTTAACAATGTAATTGTCAAATTCATCTAGTCATTGGCTAGCAGATTTATTGTAGGGAATATCACCTTCATCAAATCTTATAAGAGAATTTACCTCTACTACCTATGTCGGGGTATCGAGTCCATGTGTTTCTCCAATAGGTGGTAAATCCTTAACATCTTCAGCTTTAATACCCTTTTCTTTCATAGATTTCTTTGCCTCTTGCATATCTTCAGGACTGAGAAATAGAATACCTCTCTTCTTCGAAGTTGGCTTAGGTGGTGGTTCATGAAGTCTCCAGTTATTGTCATTCCTCAATATATTATTCAATAGCTCTTCAGCTTGTTCAATAGTTTGTTCCCTAAACACACACACTACTGCAGGATGCTGCTAACGCAACACTACAATCAGAGACCCTTTAACGAAACTGTGTGTGATGCATTAATTGCAAACGGTGATGTAAAAAACCATCAAAAAATATGCAAAATGTTTGCGATGAAGGATACATCAAACACGGTTCAGATTTTAGTTGTGTGTGCGATGCAGGGCATACGGTTGATCCATAAGAACTGTTTGCGATGAGACAGAACAACAAAAACGGGCAGCCATATCAAGGTGTGTGCGATATATGGCATACAGTTCACTCCGATGAACTGTTTGCTATTAGGGAATGCAACAGAAATGGTTAGCCAGATCAAGGTGCGTGTGATATACGGCATACGGTTCACTTAGATGAACTGTTTTTTATTAGGGAACACAACAGAAATGGTTCAACTTAACAAGATGTGTGTGATATGCGGCATACAGTTCACATAGATGAACTATTTGCGATAAGCCAAAAGAACACAAACGATTCGTGTAAACAAGATGTGTGTGATATGCGGCAAACAGCCCACTCGGATGAACTGTTTGCGATGAGAAATTATAATGCAGACGGTTACTACAGTTAATTCGTGTGCAATTCTGTGTGTACAAAAAACTTTGAAAATGCAAACTAGTTGCTTGCGGTGGCTAGGAGTATCGCACATGATGCGTCTGCGAGTACTCTTGTGAGATGATTAGTAAGTTACACATACATTTCCTTATCTTAACACGTGTGTGATAGATAACACGTGACACCGCATATGGTATTCGGGTTGTGTGCTCCACTTAGTCTTCCCGCGCTCCAGGGAAGGCTTCCGTGCTCCAGCGAATGCTTCCCACGCTCAACATGGGTGAATTGTAAAATCCCCGCCTCTTCCCCCATCGGTTTCCCGCCACCAGCTAATGGCTTGCTGCATATAAGATATAACCCAGGCGGCAACACACCATCGCGACACTGTGCGCAGATCCAGTCCTCACCCATCTACCATTAGTTATTCCAAGCATGCCAGGAAATGACCAAAGCTTCGACGTCGACCCCTACCTACGTTACATCTTCGGCGAGGAGAACGAGCCGGAGCAGGTCGGGGAGCAAGAGCTTCATCGGCCGGTGCAGGCACCATGGCCCATCGGCAGCAATATCGGCGTGATAGTCCTTGGGCGCACAATCGACATATTGCAGAGGAAGTGTGATGAGCAGTTTGCCATCCATTTTGCAAAAGATCCAGAGCTGCTCGGTGGCATGATCGACGACCGACCCAAAGGGCCGCCGTCACCAGTGCTTATCGAGAGCCTGATGCCCCGCAAGGAATGGGCAGAGGACCTCTGCGGTTCATCATTGCCGGCGGCGGCCGTGTCAACCTCGATCCCGACGATGTGGTGGCCAAGCTTGAGCGCATCCTTGGCAGAGTTGACGTCCTCGACGAACTAGAACATCGCCAATGTGGTATCTTGAGGATGCAGGTGATGGACGGAGTTTGCTACCAGGCCAGAGACATGGAAATGAAGCGGTTCCGCGGAGATGTCATGCGTGCGATTGCACGCTGTCAAGCTCTTCTGGAAGAGGCCCAGCAGCCCCAAGAGCCTCCCAACACCAGCAGCTCCGTAGGCGGAGGCGGGTCGGGACACTTGTAATGAACGACCACATGGGTGCTATGCTGATCAAGGAGTCCGAGAAGACCGTCGTCGGAAGGCTGCCAGCTCATCCTTTTAGCCTATATTTTATTATAATTGTATGCATATGTAGGTCGTGAGTGTTTTGGGCATTGCCGCATGTGGCATTTTAAATTATCCTGAATATGTAAGACAATTATTAACCGTTGCCATTGTAAATTTGCCTCAACGGCGAGCAGAGCGCGTGCAGGGACGCCAGAGCGGAGCGCGCCGCGGCCGCCTCAATGGCGAGCAAAACGCGCGCACGGACGCGAGCAGAGCGCGCCGCGGCCGCCTCAACGGCGAGAAACCAAACCTGCATATTGCAATTCTGGTCAACTTTCTGGCACCCCGTGGGAGGCGCAACGGCGCATCCATCGGACACGATGGTGATATCTTGACCGTGTGTGATGGTGGGCAGATACGTACACGTACATCCGAGAACGCGGGCCCACGTAAGCCATCCGGGGACCGTTTTGGGCTTCCGATGTGTGGCATATAGTTGATCCATAAGAACTGTTTGCGATGAGCCAAAACAACAGAAACGGGCTTCGAGCCCAGAACCATCAATAAATTTTGACCTTGTTTCTCGTCACATTCCAGATTGCAACGCAATAAGTAATTGCAAATTTGTTCACACTGATCAAACCTAAATGTGTTCACACTTAGCACCGGGCTATAAAAACTACCCACTCAAAAATTACTTCACAGTTCCTCTCCTCATCACCCACAAAACAGGTCTTTCCTGTCAAATCGTTCCGCCATGACCGGTAGGAGGAGTTTCGGGTGGACATATAACCAGGGAGCAAATACCAAGGCCACGGAAGCACTAGAGAGGTCCCGCCGCTATGCGGCAGCCACAGCAGAGACGTCCGGGCGCGCCGCGGAGCCCTCGAACGAGCTCTCACCGGCACGTGAGGGCTCTCACAAGCGCACTCGCCGCATCGACGATCGCGATGAGCTGGCGTTCCTGAAGTCCTTGGCCAGCGACGACGACATTCTCGCTGGCCTAATTAAGCAGCAGGAGCTGGTTGACGGCTTGATGAAGCTACTCGAGATTAGTGATGCCTCGGTTGAGAAGGCGACCGGCCTCGTCGAGCAACTCATGGGAGACAATGTGAAGCTCCTCAAGGTGCTCGCCAAGACGGAGGAGGAGGCCGCCGGCTGGAAGAAGCTGCATGAGCAGAGCAGTGCCTCAGGGATGACGCTGAAAGCGGTCATCGAGGAACTGATGGGTGACTTGAGGAAGCTCCGGATCGAGCGCGAGCAGGAGGTGGAGGAATCTGTGGCTGCTGTCAAGCAAAGTCGTGAGGACTTGAAGAAGGAGCTGGAAGATGTCATCGCCCGACAATCCATCGAGGAGTAGAGACAGTAGTGACCCAGATCGTTGTCTGCGATTTCCTTCTTCTCTTGCCCCCGTGTCTTCCAGGCTTTGCCGCATGTGGCATTTTAAATTATCTGGAATATGTAAGACAATTATTATCCGCGCCATTGTAAATTTGTCATCGTATTATCCGTTGTCATTTTATTTGTCATCGTATTATCCATTTCCCTATGTGGCATTTTAAATTATCCGGAATACGAGTTGAAAACATGAACAAAGCAAATGCTAACGTTGAGCGGGGCCATGTGATCACAAGCAAACACCCTTTGTCTAGGTGCTTTAATTAACCATGTGTTAAACAGCGGCTCGGCCGCCATTAATGGAGAAGTTGTGAGCGAGGCGGGCGGCTGGTGGATGGAGGTCAAAGTGCTCGTTTCCCAGTGAGCATGGGCAGCCTTGCTGCTCGCACGGGCTTGCGAGGTGGACAGGTCGCACGCATCTAGTCGAGCCTACGCGGCGGATTGCTCGCACGCGTCTCGTCGAGCCTGCACAGTGGACTTCTCGCGCTCGTCCCGTCTAATCGAACAGCTGCACGCACGCCACCGAGGTAGTACTATCCCATAAGAAAAGAGCGATGCGTGGAGGCACTTAAATGGTTACGGGAACACACATGGTTCATATAATACAATTGTTTATGATATTAACGTGTCAGCTATTTGTTTCAAAAAGGACTTCGTTGGCTATTAATGTGTGCGCCTTGTCTCAAACTTGACGATTTTTTTACCACGGCATATATGTGCCATGTCATGAAACCATGCCAAGTTTCATGTTTTTTGGGTGAGTTTTCTATTTACTGGGATTTAAAAACCGAGATTCTTAATGTTTTAGGACGATGAGACGTTTGGAATTCATTCCCATTCCTTCAATGAGACCTAAACATGCACTCAATGACACATGTACGATTTTCCACCCATTTTGCTTCACTGGAGCATGTGCTTGTAGTTCAAATTTGAATTATGGACTACATTAAATGCCTAGAAAACTCAATTAATATATAAAATGGCCAACCGAACCCTGAACAGTTTCAAATTTCAGCACGAAACTCCTGTTATTCTATGTTACCTGTAGAAAATAAAATACAAGGCGAGAAGAGGCAGCGATTATCGTTTCGCCCACAAGAGGGGCATGTTTCCCTACCGGAACCACGAGGGTTGCGAGAAGCTTCAGTTTGTAAGAGGCTTGTAATATAGCTTGGCCCAAATTGGATAAAAAAATTTACCACAACATATATGTGCCATGTCGTGACACCATGCCAAGTTTCATGATTTTCTGGTGAGTTTTGGATTTACGGAGATTTAAAAGCCGAGATTCGCAATGTTTGAGGCCAAGCCAGGACACCGAGATGGTTGAATTCATTCTCATTCCTTCCATGGGACCTAAACTTGCACCCCAAGAACACATGTATGATTTTTCTAGCCATGTTGGTGCACTGGAGCATGTATTTGTAGTTCAGATTTGAATTATGGACATTAAATCCCTAGAAAACTCAATTAATGAATAAAAAAGGTCAAACTAACCCTGAATAATTTCAAAGTTCAGCGCGAATCTCCCGTTGTTCCATGTTGCATGTAGAAAAAAATACAAGGCTAGAAGAGGGAGCGATTATCGTTTCACCCACAAGGGGACACATTTCCCTATCGAAACCACGAGGGTTCTTGCGAGAGGTCCAGTTTGTAAGAGGTTTGTAATAAATCTTGGCCCAAATTGGACAATGTTTTTACCACGACATATATGTGCCATGACGTGACACCATGCCAACTTTCATGACTTTCTAGTGAGTTTTGGATTTACGGGGATTTAAAAACCGAGATTCCAAATGTTTGAGGACGAGCCAGGATGCCGGTACGGTTGTAATTCATTCTCATTCCTTGCATGGGACCTAAACATGCACCCAAGGACACATGTATGATTTTTCTAGCCATTTTGGTGAACTGGAGCATGTATTTGTAGTTCAGATTTGAATTATGGACATTAAATGCCTAGGAAACTCAATTAATGTATAAAAAGGCCAAACGAACCCTGAATAATTTTAAATTTTAGCACGGAAATCATATCGTTCCATGTTGCCTGTAGAAAAAAATACAAGGCGAAAAGAGGCAGTGATTATCGTTTCGCCCACAAGGGGGACATGTTTCCCTATCGGAACCACGAGGCTTCTTGAGAGACGCTCCGGTTTGTAAGAGGCTTGTAATAAAACTTGCCCCAAAATGGAAAAAAATCCACGACATATATGTGCCATGTCGTGACACCATGCCAAGTTTCACGATTTTCGGGTGAGTTTTGGATTTACGAGGATTTAAAAACCGAGATTCTCAATGTCCGAGGCCAAACCAGACGCCGAGACAGTTGTAATTCATTCTCATTCTTTGCATGGGACCTAAACATGCATCCAAGGACACATGTATGATTCTTGTAGCCATTTTGGTGCACTAATTTGAATTATGCACATTAATTAATGCTTATAAAACTTAATTATAATGTATAAAAAAGGCCAAACTAACCCTGAATATTTAAAGCAATTCTGGTCAACCGCCTGTCACCCGTGGGTAAGCACTGTGCGCATGCGTCGTTCTAGCTCACGCTTCCTTCTCTACTAAGTTTTCCATATTAATGTTGTTATATATCCAAACACGCTACCGTTTCCCGCCACTCCTCCCATCTGTTTCCCACCTCTTCTCCCATCGGTTTCCCGCTGCCAGTGTCAGTGCTCATAGAAGGCTAGGCGGCGACACACCGGCCATGTAAATATTGCACACAGTTTCTAAAAGCACAAACGTGTGTGATAGTAGGGAGTAGGTCCCATAGGATGACCAGCGTGAAACACCTTAAAGGCGAGGAGGCAATTCTTATCAGTAAGGGGCGGCTTCCCATCCGCTAACCTAGTCGAATAGAACACAGAAGTTAAGCGTGCTGGGGCTGGAGTAGTCTAAGGATGGGTGACCCGGTGGGAAGTTGCATATCTCAAGCTTCATTAAAGCGCCATGATACGGTCATTATAGACATTTATCATCTAAATGTCTCTATAGTGACCTGTCATGACGATTATATAAACCTTGGGATCCTTGTTTTGCTAATTTGTAGAATATGTTTTTTTATTGGTTATTTTTTGTTCTCAAAAATCGAAGAATGATCGACATCTGTAGGCCCACACAAATTATCCCTTTGACCCAATGCACGAGAAGGGTTTCCTCTTTGCTCTGTGTGCTATGTTAGAGCAAATCAAGTTTCAGCACATGCATTGGACGACACCCCCTACCCCCCCCCCCCTACCCGCCTCGAAGTTGCGGAACCGACCTTGTACGTCTTTAACCTGGCTGGGGGGGTACGATGTTCAGTTTGTAATGTTACTAATGTAGTTGGTGCCCCATCGAAGTTGTGCTTTCAAGATTTGAACAAATCACACACCAGACCATACATTTTTTTGGGCCACATGCAGGGTATAGGGGCCGGGTGTTCTGATCGAGCACGTCTCCCTTGTGCTGTTTATAGATGCCGCACATGTCTGTGGGCTCCCTGAGGTCTATATATGTCATCCTTGACCGATACCGAGGGGGGCCCACACAATCTATCCCTTTGACCCAACATACGACAAGGGTTTGACCATGATGGTTTCCTATTGCTATGTGTGCCATGTTAGACCAAATAAAGTTTGAGCGCATGCGTTGGACGACACCCCCCTCCCCCCGCCTCGAAGTTGGGGAACTGACATCGTGCGTATTGAACCTGGCTTGGGGTCGGGTACGGTGTTCGGTTTGTAATGTAGTTGGTGCCCCATCGAAGTTGTGCATGGGGGATTTGAACACATCACACACCACCCATACATATTTTAGGGTCGCATGTAGTGTATAGGGGGTCTTCTAATCGACCACGTCTCCCTTGTGCGGTTTTTTGTGACGACACGCATATATGTGGGCTCCCCGAGTGTGTATATATCATCCCTTTGACCGATAATGAGGGGTATGTGTTGGCCATGAATGGATTCCTCCTAGTTCGTGTTAGGGCCAGTCACATGTCATTCAACCATAGTTCGAGCTCATGCGTTGTCAGGATTCCCTCCCACACGCTCGGATTGGTGGGTTCGACCGACACCATACCCTGCGTATCTCGTCCTTAATTACCTAGCTTTCATGGTTGTTGTCTGTATCAAGAGGCAGGCACCACATCTAAATTGTACATTATTTGATATTGAAAACACACATCACCCCTTCCAACGTACATCATTTTGGGCCGCATGCAGGCGGTGCTGGTTTTGTGGTCCCTCTCGTGTGATTTTTGATGATGGTTCAATCTATTGGCCCAAGCGGTTTATATATATTCTATCCATTTTTTATCGACAACAACAGTTGCCATTTGACCAAGCGATAGATTCACTGGTTCGTCTTATGGTAGGTCATGGCGACATGCATGTATGACCAAAGTATCATTACGTGCATCCGCCCCGCCGACACAAAGTGGGAGGTGGGTCAAGCACCCTAGCTAGGTAGCTACGACATTATGTCATTATAGATATATCCAAGGGTGCTTTCGAGTTTGCGAGGCAGGTGCCACCAGAGTTGTACATTGTGTATTTAAAGTTTTAAACATCACACCCTATATTCCTACATATATTTGGCCACTTCCAGGTTGTTCTTGACTTCTGGCCCCTCTCATCGATCTTCGACGACGCGCCCAACCGCGGGACCGCGCGGTCAAAGTTGTGCATTGGAATTTTGAACATCACAGACCACCCTTTTCCCTCATATATATTTGGGCCACATGCTGGTGTGGCTGTCTTCTGACCCTCTCTCACGTTTTTTGCTGCAAAGACTCAGATGACGCTCAACGGACACGGGTGTACTAGCTTAACCGTGTGCGATGCAAGTGTGCTGTGAAATCACCACGACTGCGCAAGCGCGATCAAGGGTGTAGGTAGTGGATTAACCGTGTGCGATGCTAGTGGGCTGTGAAATCACCATGACTGCGCAAGCGCGAGCAGGGGTGGAGGTAGTGGTTTAACCATGTGCGATGCAAGTGCGCTGTGAATCACCACGACTGCACAAGCGCGAGCAAAGGTGGAGGTACTGGCTTAACCGTGTGCGATGCTAGTGCGCTGTAAAATCAGCAACTGTGCAAGCTAAAGGCGGGTAGTTTATTTAGATTGAATTCCATGTCTGCGTCTGAAAATTAGGACGAACCGTGTGTGATAGACCAGCTAGCTAGAAATCTAAAAACAAACTACCCGCCTTGAGCGTTGCAAAAATCAGCGGTTCCGCCGCTTTTCCTTATTATCATACACGCATATTCTTATTGGACCGTGTGCGATCTTGGGTGCTCCCACCCCACATCAATTCCTTTACCCAAATTTTAGTAGTCGCGGTACTTCAACCATCGCCCCCACTCCTCCAGCACCGACCTTATAGTAAAATTGCAGTAGCCGAGGCATTTGAACCGTCGCCCTCCCTCGTCCACCACCATATCCACCCACCATTACTAAAATTTTCAGTAGCCGCGGCGTATCCTCAAACACCACCCCCCTCAACAGTCCCCCACCCGCCCCCTCCCCCCTCGAACCCTAGCTCGCCACCGCCACCGGCGCCGCTGCCGCCAACCCCTGCCGGTCTGCCCATTCCTCCTAGCTTAGATAATAAAGTTCAGGTTACCCAGCGATTCCCATACCATCGCCCCACTCCCCTGAGTTTTTAGATGAGGCCTGCGGTATCCCTCCCCGCCAGATCCACATCCCCTGCTCCAGAATGCTGCAGCCTAAGCCCGACCACGTATCTCGAGGAGCCCGACGAGCGTTCGGCCAAGAAGAGGTTTATCATGGCCTCTCCGACGGACGTTGGCGAGGTGGCCGCCGTTCGCCCCGACCTGTCGCTCCCGAAGCAACACCTCGCCGCGGAAGCCGGTGAAGACGTTGATTACGTTGCCATGCCGAAGTCTTCACATCAGCGGGCTAGCGTATTACTGTATCTCGGGAAAGCAGGCTACGACATCAAGCTCATCGACAGCGATGGCTTCACGCGGGCCATGTCACAGGTTAAGTGGTCCATCCCCAACCCCTATGGTTCAACCACCGTCTATCTCTCCGACGGCCCTGCCGCTGATCTCCTCCGCCACGCGGTCAAGGATTTGCGATCCTTGTACACCATCGAGCCCATTTTGTCATTTCTGAAGGACACGTTCTACGGCGGTGGCTTGGGATCCTCAATTGCCAAGTCAGATCTCATCGACCACGACCACGAGGAGGGCAGCCACAAAGGTTCTTCCAAGGTGGAACATCCCATCTGTGACATCAGAGAGTGCACCATGGGTCTGTGCTCTTCCAACTGGAAGGATCCCGTCCATGGCATGTGAGGCAACATCCTATCAGCAAATCTTACCTTTTCTAGCTTGCCAACCCGTACCCTTTGTTGTAGTAGCTTTTGCCATGCGGTGTTTTAACTGTGCCGTGTTTAATTATTTCAGTTATGCAAAAATGTAATGTTCAATAGGGCTATGTGATGTTTAAGTATGAATTGTCCACTTAAGTTTCACGAATGGCTATATTTGGTTGTTTATAGTGAGTAGATGCCTTGTTTACCTATATTTGGTTGTTCGGTTGGTTGCAATGAGCATCTGTCCAGATATCAAGCAGATGCCTTGTTTATCTGCATTTGCTTGTTAGGTTGGTTGCAGTGAGCATTTGTCCAGTTTTCAAGCATATGCCCTATTTATCTGTATTTGCTTGTTAGGTTGGTTGCGGTGAGACTCTGTCCAGTTTTCAATGGCTATATTTGGTTGTTATACTGATCATTTATGCCTTGTTTATTTCAGTCATTCACAATGTGATGTTCATTTTGTGCAAGTCGGAACTGTGCCACTCGATTTCATCAATACCAGTTTGAACAGCTATATTTGGTTCCAGTTATGCCTGGTGTAGTTAACACATGCCCTTTATTTCAGTTTTACACAATTATCCAGTGCGATGTTTAAGCATGACCTACGTTCTATTCATTTTCAACAATACCAGTTTGAATTGCAATATTTGATGGCTGTTAAGCCTGTTGTAGGTAACATTCCCTTCCATTTTATATCTGCTTTAACAGCATGCTGAAACCAACACATTCAAGCTATCATTTGGAGATGATGTTGTTTACCTTTGCTATATTTGTTTGATGTTAAGGTTACTGTACATATCATGCCTTTCCACTACTTATGCAGGACAACAACGGGAGTGGCCAGCATTTTCCACCGAGGTTAGTTTCATCCCTCGGCTTGTACTCCCCCCGTCGTTCCATAATGTAGTGCATATAGATCCAGGCCTGGACACTTGTTAGCTTCTAATATTGACTTGTTGCTTGTAGGTACATATGCCCTTGGCAAAGATCCACGCATCGACCCTTTTTGCGTATGGGGCAATGAGATATTCATGAACAAGCATCAAGTGAGGAAACTGATAAGGATTATTAGCAAAAAGATATGAACGGTGGCAAGCAAATTATTTGTTTATGCTCCATCCAACACAACAGTGAGCTGTAGGATGGTAACTACAAACTCTGCAGCCTTCTCTTTTTACTGCCCATAATGAGTTGTTAGACAACAATGTCTGAATCTTTTTTGTTCGCAGTGGTTCCCGAAGCAGTTTACTCAAGATTACCTCGCAAAGTACATGATTGGTGGACACGCAATGAAGGTTAAAGTATTTCATCCAGACTACAATGAGCATCAAGAAGTCCTAATGAAGACAGTGAAGGATGGACGGGCAGCCATCGCAAGGGGTTGGCCTAGAGTCGTGAGTGCATTACGCATGGAGGAGGGCACAATATGGGCATTCCGCTTCACCTTCTCCAGCAACCAGAATGTCTTTCGCATCTCTCTTTACAGTCTTTAGTACAAATGTGGTTCATCATTATTTACTTGGTGCTTCTGTAGTTCTTCAGTATATGTACCTGTGCATCGAATAATGCATTCTTGGTTGAACCTATATTTGTAATAAACATGGTTCGATATGAAATAAGTGATTGCCTACTTTCAAATTCAAAATCTGTGATTTTTAAATTAGGGATAAATTAGGGATTACACAACACACAGTTTGCAAAAGTGAAACATCTGCGATAGACATGGAGATCAGACACGTTTCTCGGATCCACTACATGTGCGATCAATCTCTACTGCACACATGATCAGCCAAGAAAAAATGTGTGCGATTAACAACAGCATCGCACACAGTTCCTTCTTATTAAATGTTTGCAAAAGTCACCTTATCGCACACGCTTGGCAATTATGGACTGTTTATGATGTTGTGCGCATCGCAAACATTTGGTTATAGAAGAACGCGTCTGATAGGTCTTCATCCAACGTGGGTACGATAGATGAATCGTGTGGGATGTATTCAAGTTTCGCATACAGTTTTATAGGGACAACTGTATGCGCTCTTACATCGAATCGCGTACAGTCGAGGAAAAGTAAATGTGTGTGATTGTCTGCTTATCGTACATGTTCTATAATCGTGAACGGTTTGTGATGGGTCGCGCATCATAAACATAGCATCACAGAATACCGACTGCGATGGCAATGCGAGCAGAAACGAGTTGCAAGGATAAAGCGTTTGGGATATTCGAGATATCAGAAACAGTTTTATAGGGACAACTGTATGCATCAAGGCTCCCTATCCCCGACGGTTTCTGGGTCATGTGGGAAGGACCCCCCCTATCGCACACACTCACTTGGCGACGGTTCAAAATGCCGTCACGGAAAGGGGTTAAAAACCGTTTGTATAGCACCTCGTTGTACCAGTGACATCCAGCACAACTATCTAGGTAATCCCTAGAAGCATCGGTTAGTCCATTATAAAATATATTAAGTATTTCATTTTTCTTAAGAGGATGATTAGGCAAAGCATTAAGTAATTGGTGAAGTCCCCCCCCCCACCCCAAGCTTGAGGGAGATTTCTTCTTCAATTTGCACAAAGTTAAATATTTCCTGTAAGGCAGCTTGTTTCTTATGAGCAGGAAAATATTTTTCAGAGAAGTAATATATCATATCCTAGGGACTACGCACACAACCAGGAGCAAGAGTATTAAACCATATCTTAGCATCACCCTTTAATGAGAAAGGAAACAACTTAAGGATATAGTAGTAGCGAAGTTTTTCCTCATGAGCAAATAGGGTGGCTATATCATTCAATTTAGTAAGATGTGCCACAACAGTTTCTGATTCATAACCATGAAAAGGATCAGATTCAACCAAAGTAACTAACTCAGGATCGACAGAGAATTCATAATCCTTATTGATAACCCACAAGTATAGGGGATCAATTGTAGCTTTTTCAATAAATAAGAGTGTCGAACCCAACGAAGAGCTAAAGGTAGAACTAATATTCCCTCAAGTTCTATCGACCACACATACAACTCTACGCACACTTTAACGTTCGCTTTACCTAGAACAAGTATGAAACTATTTTGTAGGTGATAGGATAGGTTTGCAAGAATAAAACTAGATGTACTTAGCAAGAATAAAACTATGAGTAAATTGCAAGATAATAAAAGTTAGTTGTTTAGTAGAAAGGTTTTTGTCACACAAGAAAGTTATTTGTCCCTAGGCAATCGATAACTAGACCTGTAATCATTATTGCAATTTTATATGAGGGAGAGGCATGAGCTAACATACTTTCCATACTTGGATCATATGCACTTATGATTGGAACTCTAGCAAGCATCCGCAACTACCAAAGATCATTAAGGTAAAACCCAACCATAGCATTAAGTATCAAGTCCTCTTTACTCCCATACGCAACAACCTCCTTACTCGGGTATAAGCTTCTGTCACTCTCCCCACCCACTATAAGAGAATCATGAACGTATTGCAACACCCTACAGCGGGAATCCCACATGCTTGCGCGACACGAAGGGCACCATAGGACAGCACCAAAATAAAACATACAACTCAAACCAATCTTGATCATCAATCAACCCATAGGACAAAATGAATCGACTCAAACATCATAGGATGGCAACACATCATTGGATAATAATATGTAGCATTAAGCACCAAGTTTAAGTAGAGATTACAACGGGTAGAAGAGAGCTTACACCTCTGCATAGAGGGGGAGAGAGTTGGTGGTGACGGCGGCGAAGTTGTTGGTGTAGATCATTGTAATGATGATTGCCCCGGCGGCGTTCGGCGCCACCGGGAGAGAGCCCCCTCCTTCTTCTTCTTCCTTGGCCTCCCCCTAGATGGGAGGAGAGTTCCCTCTCTGGTCCATGCTGCCATGGCGGCGGAGGGGCAGGAGCCCCTCCGAGATTGGATCTCTTTCTCTGTTCTCTTCTGTTTCGCGTTCCTTTTTTCTGGCCGAAAACCATTTCTTAAATTCCGAGAGATCCGTAACTCCGATTGGGCTAAAATTTTACATGGTTTTTTTCTAGATATTGGATTTCTTGCGGAGAAAGAAGGGGGTCAACCGACCTATGAGGTGCTCACTAGGCACCATGGCGCGCCAGACCCCCCTACGCGCCCTGATGCCTAGTGGGCCCCTCGAGCACCGTCTTGCGTTGATTCTTCTTCCAAAAATTCACATATATTCCAAAATAAAACTCCATAAATTTTTATTGCGTTTGGACTTTGTTTGATATGGATATTATGCGAAACAAAAAAGATGCAACAAACAGGAACTGGCACTGGGCACTGGATCAATATGGTAGTCCCAAAAATAATATAAAATGTTGCCAAAAGTATATAAAAGTTGTAGAATATTGGCATAACACAATAAAAAATTATAGATACGACAGAGGCATATCAGCATCCCCAAGCTTAATTCCTGCTCGTACTCGAGTAGGTAAATGATAAGAAAGATAATTTTTGATGTGGAATGCTACCTATGATAATCTTGATCATATAATCTAATCATTGGCATGAATATTAAGACACGAGTGATTCAAAGCAATAGTCTATAATTTGACATAAGGACATCAATACTCAGGCATCCCAACAAACAATCATGTCTTTCAAAATATCAATGCTAAAGAACGGTATCCCTTGCCCGTCATGCTCAATCATTGATCCATTCATGAAACACACTCAATATTAGCTACACCCAATGCACAAGTATGACAATAGTGCTCTCCAGTTGGTGCTTATAAGAGAAGGTGAAGACTCAAAATAAAAATAAAAATTGCATAAAAGTAAATAGATAGGCCCTTCGTAGAGGGAAGTAGAGATTTGCAGAGGTGCCAGAGCTCAAAGCTAAAATTAGAGATAAAATTATTTTGAGAGGCATGCTTTTCCTGCCAACGCTACGACCGAGAGTTCCCAACATCTTCCATGCTAGACACATTATAGGCGGTTCCCAAACAGAAAATAAAGTTCATTTCCTTTCCACCATTCTTTCATATTCCATGGCTAGCCGTATCCATGAGTGCCTTCCATACCAACACTTTCCAAGGAATTTTTTTTTTGATTCATTGTGGGACTGGGCATCCCTATTACCTGCCACTTTCTCGTGCAATGACAAGTGAATAAACACTCATCGTGAGAATAACCCGCCTAGCATGAAAGATATCGGTCCCCCCCCCCTGCCGCCAAATGAGCGGTACAAGCACACAAAACGGAAATTTATTTTGAATAATTAGAGTTGGCACATGCAAATTTACTTGGGATGACATGTAAATACCGCATATAGGTAGGTATGGTGGACTCATATGGCAAAACTTTAGGTTTAAGGAGTTGGATGCACAAGCATCATTCCCGCTTAGTACAAATGGAGGCTAGCAAATAGATTGAGAAGCAACCAACCAAAAAGCAAAAATGGTCTTAAACATGCATTGAACATAACTAACACTGAATAATGCACCATAAGTAGGATATAACTTTGTTGCATAACTATGGACTTCACGTGCATGCATAAGGAATCACAAAGCTCAACACCAATATTCTTACTAAACCATAATCATTCACTAGTACCTCCCACATATTACCATCTCTATATTGCAAAACTATTGCAAGGAATCAAACATATCATATTCAGTGATCTACAAGTTTTATGTAGGATTTTATGGCTAACCATGTGAATGACCAATTCATGTTGACTTCCAAATAGATATAAGTGAAGCATGAGAGTTTAATTCTTTCTACAAAAGACGTGCCCATGCTCTAATAAATATAAGTGAAGCAAAACAACATTATACAAATAACAGTTTCTATATGCAGAGAAACAGGCAATCCAAACTTCAAATGATGTAAGTGAAGCACATGAAGCATTCTATAAAGCCATACTCAAAAGATATAAGTGAAGTGAAAAGAGCATTCTATAAATCAACCAAGGACTATCTCATACCAGAAAGGTGCATAAAAGAAAAGGGAAAAATAAACATAAAAGATGCTTCAAGAATTTACGCATATCATGTGACGAATAAAAATATAGCTCCAAGTAACATTATCGATAGTCGTTAGAAGAAAGAGGGGATGCCTTCCGGGGCATCCCCAACCTTAGTTGCTTGGGAGTCCTTGAGTATTACATTGGGGTGCCTTGGGCATCGTCAAGCTTAGTCTCTTGCCACTCCTTATTCCTTCATCCATCGTGATCTCACCCAAAACATGAAAACTTCAATCACACAGAACTTAACAAAACCCTCGTGAGATCCGTTAGTATAACAAAGCAAATCACTACATTAAGTACTGTTGCAAACCCATTCATATTTTATTTTTGCATTATAACTACTGTATTAGAACTTCTCCATGTCTTATACCACCGATACAATCCATAGTTCCATCAAAACAAGCAAAACAATGCATCAAAAACAGAATCTGCCAAAAACAGGACACTCTGTAGCAATCTGAACTTTTACCATACTTCTGTAACTCCAAAAATTCTGAAACATTAGGAAAAAATAAATTATTTTCATGGAAGTACTGTGTAAAAATTTCAGAATTTTTGCATGTTCCAGTAAAAAATGTAAATTCACGCACTACAGCAAAAGTTTCTGTTTTGGCACCGCACATACCAAACAAGCAATCTAAACATCCTAAAGGCAAATCTTGGCACATTATTTTTATAATACAATGGATTTGTACAAGGTGATAATTATTTTTGTTTAAAAGTTTCTGTAATTAAGATTCACAAAGTTTCCATGGGCATGGACAAAGTTCAAGGAGCTCCCCCACTTCAACGATGCTCGTCTTTCTTACTTTCACTTTTCTTTTTGAAAAGTTTTAAGTTCCCCTCTATATTTTTTGTTTTTAAACTTTATAAAAGCACACAATAGAATAAAATGACTCTCTAAAACTTCTGGGTTGTCTCCCTGGCAGCGGTTTCTTTAAAGCCATTAAGCTGGGCATATAGTGCTCAAGTAATTGATCCACCCGGATCCCAAGGTATATCAAAGACAATTTTAATTAACAATGATTTTTTATTTAGTAGTGAGTACCACGCAACATATATCATCCAATGACGAAGTCTAACTCTCTTCCTATGCATCAACATGTCATAAAAGAACAATTTATGCACACATAATAAAGGCCGATACATAGTATAAATAGTTTCTTGCAATTTTATCGTATTGGAAACATAGAGAGGTGGAGATGTAGTTCCTCTCTCATAATAATTGCAAGTAGGAGCAGCAAGCACATGCATATTATATTCATCAAAATTATCATGTGTAGTAGTAAAACATAACCCATCAATATAATTCTTTATAAGAGCAAACTTCTCCGATATAGTGCAGTTGGGAGAATTCAAAAAGATAATGGGACTATCATGTGTGGGTGCAATAGAAACAATTTCATGTTTAACATAAGTAACTATAACAAGTTCATATCCATAAGCATAATTCATATTGGCATCATGGCCACAAGCATAGCAAGCATCAATTTCATCAAAAAGGGACATTTCAAATGAATCCAAGGGATCATAGCAATCATCATAGCATCCATCCTTCGATAAGCACGAAAGGAAATTAAACAATGTATGCGATAATAAATAGTTACTCTCATTAGATGGTGGGCACTGGTGATTAATCCGCTCTTCCTCGTTCTGTTCTTCGCTCTCCTCCTCATCTTTTTCATCTAATGAGCTCACAGTTTCACCAATATCTTCTTCCATAGTTTTCTGCAAAATATTAGTCTCTTCTTGGATAGCGGAGACTTCCTCAATAAATTTATCAATATCGGCATTGTATTTATAATTCTCGTAGCAATATTTAAGTATAGAAAAAATTTCAGATCTGTAAACAACATCATCACAATCTTCATACTTTTCAAACAAAGATTCAATTTCATAAGCACCCTTAAAAGCAACAGATTCTTCTATTCGTTCCACATCATAGTAATCATATCTACCATTAGCATAAGAAGCCAAGGTTTCATTATCATTAAATTCACATGAAGAGGGAAGGTGTGGAGCCTTCGTCCCAGAGCAACAAGTATAATCATGTCTCAAGCGTAAATCCCAAGCATACCATTGCAAACAATGAATTTGATCCCATAAGACTTTCCCTTTTTGATTCAAGCAATAATCCCTAAAGTATTCATGTTGATCCAACGTGTCTCCCATTATCAAGTTGAATGGGGTTTTCTCAGGATTATCAAAGTAGTGTTTAATATTTTTCACATAACGAGCATCGAGGGTTTTTGGAGGTTCCCCATCTCCGTGAGTAGCAAGTACAACTAAATTTTTTGGTATTTCGTGTTCCATATCCATAACTAAACATATAAAACAACATAGAATAGAAAATAAAATATACTTAGTGATAAAGCAAACAAGCACACACGAGAATATTCACCCCACGCTATTGCTCCCCGGCAACGGCGCCAGAAAAAGGTCTTGATAACCCACCAGTATAGGGGATCAATTGTAGCTTTTTTGATAAATAAGAGTGTCGAACCCAACGAGGAGGTAAAGGTAGAATTAATATTCCCTCAAGTTCTATCAACCACCGATACAACTCAACGCACACTTAAACGTTCGCTTTACCTATAACAAGTATGAAACTATTTTGTAGGTGATAGGATAGGTTTGCAAGAATAAAACTAGATGTACTTAGCAAGAATAAAACTACGAGTAAATTGCAAGATAATAAAAGTTAGTTGTTTAGTAGAAAGGTTTTTGTCAAACAAGAAAGATATTTGTCCCTAGGCAATCGATAACTGGACCGGTAATCATTATTGCAATTTTATATGAGGGAGAGGCATGAGCTAACATACTTTCCGTAGTTGGATCATATGCACTTATGACTGGAACTCTAGCAAGCATCCACAACTACCAAAGATCATTAAGGTAAAACCCAACCATAGCATTAAGTATCAAGTCCGCTTGACTCCCATACGCAACAACCCCCTTACTCGGGTATAAGCTTCTGTCACTCTCGCCACCCACTATAAGAGAATCATGAACGTATTGAAACACCCTACAGCGGGAATCCCACACGCTTGCGTGACACAAAGCGCACCATAGGACAGCACCAAAATAAAGCATACAACTCAAACCAATCATGATCATCAATTAACCCATAGGACAAAATGAATCTGCTCAAACATCATAGGATGGCAACACATCATTGGATAATAATATGTAGCATTAAGCACCATGTTTAATTAGAGATTACAGTGGGTAGAAGAGAGGTTACACCGCTGCATAGAGGGGGAGAGAGTTGGTGGTGACGGCGGCAAAGTTGTTGGTGTAGATCGCCATCACGATGATTGCCCCGGCGGTGTTCGGCACCACCGGGAGAGAGGGGGAGAGAGCCCCTCTCCTTCTTCTTCTTCATTGGCCTCCCCCCTAGATGGGAGGAGAGTTCCCCCTCTGGTCCATGGCCACCATGGCGGCGGAGGGGTGGGAGCCCCTCCAAGATTGGTTCTCTTTCTTTGTTCTCTTCTGTTTCGCATTCCTTTTTTCTGGCCGAAAACCGTTTCTTAAATTCCCAGAGATCCGTAACTCCGATTGGGCTGAAATTTTAACACAATTTTTTCCGGATATTAGCTTTCTTGCAGCGAAAGAAGGGGGTCGACCAACTGTAACACCCCCAGTGGTTAACTATAGTAATCACCCTTTTGATAATGCCAAGTCAGCATGGCTAACAGTGCTTGATCATTATTTGCATCATATTGCATTTCAACTCCTAAGTCAGATCCAAATTTAAACTAAAGTGGAAAATAAAAGTTGCCCAAATCTGAAAAACTAAAATGTGCATCATGTTGCAAATATTCCCAAAGCATTTATAAAAATAACAGAAACATTAATCAACTTAATTAAATAACTCTAACAACCAAAAACAGTACCAAAACAGCACTATTTAATCCTTTTTCAATTAAATAAAATCCAAATAAAAAGGTATGGACACCAAACCAATTTTTAGCAGTGACTACTTTTGCACTGTTAATATTGACTAGCCTCATATTTTACAAAAGTGGTTTGGAATAAAAACATAAGCCAAAACAGAGTTAAAAGAGAAAAACAGAAAAGAAAAAAAAAGAGGAAAGAACAGGGCCCCCCCCGACTGGGCCTCGACCCAGCAGGCCAAGCGGCCCACCAGGCCGGCCCAGCCGGCCAGTCCCCTGCTATAACCCCCTGCCCCCCCTCCCCCACCAACGGACCCCCCCACCGACACCCCCCATCTCGTCGCCCCCCCTCTCCTCTGGATCGAGATCCAGGGAGAGGCTCGGCCTCGATCCCGGCCGCCTCGACGCCGCCGGAGCCTCCCCGTCGCGCCTCCTCGTCCTCCTCACCGACCACCGCTGCCCTGACCCTGCACCGTAGGGTGAGCCGCGCCGCCGCCTTATCTCCCCCCTCCCCTCGGTCGCCGGTGCCGCCCGCGCTGCCCCTCCCTCTCTTTCTCTCTCCCTCACCGCGTCGTGCCCGCGCTCGGGCCGCGCCCTCGCCGCGCGCGCGCCCTCGCCTACCCGCGGCCACCGCCGCCTCCGCCTCCGCGCTGCCCCGCTTCGGCCACCACCTCACGCCACCGCCGCCTACATCGCCCCGGCCAGCTCCCCTGCTCGCCATGCCGCTGCGCGTGCGCCCGACCCGCGCCTGGACGCGCCACCTCGCCGCACCCGTCGACCCCGCCGGCGCCACGCCGCGCCCACGCGCGCGTGCCCCGTTCGGGCGGCCGGCGCCCACACGCCCGCGCGCTCGCTGCGGCCTCCCGGGCCACTGACCAGTGGGCCCGGCCCCCCCCCTAGACGCTGACAAACGGGCCCAGCCCCTGTTAAAAAAAATGTATATATATATATAAAAATAAAAATAAATAATCTAATTAAAATTAATAGTTAACTAATTAGTTAATTAACTCTGTTTAGATTAATCTAATTTAATTAATTAGTTTAATTAATTGTTAATTAATTAGTTAACCTAATTAACCTTGCTGACATCAGCATGATGTCATGCTGACCTCAGCGAGCACTATTCTGGATAATGTTAGATTTAAATAAAAATAAATTCAGAAAATTAATAAAAACTTTAATAAATCATATTAAATAATCCGTAGCTCGGATCGAAAAACTTTGTACATGAAAGTTGCTCAGAACGACGAGACGAATCTGAATACGCGATCCGTTCGTCCGTCACATGTCCCTAACTATCCAAACATGCAACCGTTCCCCTCCGGTCATCTGTTTGACAAATGCCCGGATCCGGGAAAACATTCCCGGATGGATTCCTCCTTCCTCAGTGACATACAACCATATGTTAGGACACACCCGGCACTGCGTATTATCATGTCGTACTTTGTGTTGCTCAAGTTTGCTCTATATTTATACTGTTTCCTCCCCTCTTCTCTCTCGGTAGACCCTGACACCGACGTCGTCCCCGAGATCGACGCAACTCAGGAGCCCGACGCCATCGTTGACGATCCCTCTCTCTCTTGCCAGAGCAACCAGGCAAGCCCCCCCCCTTTGAGCATACCGATATCGCCCATTCTATTTCCCATGCTTGCATTAGAATTGCTGCTACTACTGCTTTACCTATTCTGATGCATAGCCTGTTTATTGTAACCTGCTGTTGATAATTACCTGCATATCCTAAACTGTTTAGTCTAGGCTGGGTAGAGACCTATCAGTGACCCCACTTATCCTGACTGCCGCGCTGGATCGTCAGAAGACCCGATCAACGGGAATTGAAGACCAGGCCCCGACACCGCACATCACCCCCCCTTAGTTGTAACGACACTGCAGCGTTACTATCAAGTGCCGAGGGTGAAACCTCATGTAGCACTTCTGATGTTAACTCTGTAGAGTAGCTATTCGATCGTGGTCATCGAGGGTGATTCCTCCTTCTCCACTTCCGATACGATGCTATCGTGCAACACATCAAGTGTGAACCCAGCGAGGGTGATTCCTCCTACGTTCACCTTGACAGATACATCGGTAGGAATCCAACGAGGGTGATACCTCGGATTCCCTTGATGTTATGGACACACGGATACTTGGACTGTACTGTTGTTACCTGGAAAGGCGGGTCGACCCTGAGGGGTACCCGCGTGTGATGTGAAGACGGGTTGCCTGTATGGTGCCCGAGTGTTGAATACGAGGCGTGGCCGGGCATTCATGGCCCTTGCCGCAAGTCCTCGAGACGGGGCGACGGGGTCACATCTTTCGTGAGTCTCTGCTCGTTTCCGCAAGCCCCTAGTCCTAACGATTTGGATATTTGATCCGAGCAGGCCTCTGGTCTGATAGCACTAACCATCACGTGGGCATAGTATGGGCGTTCTGCATCGTAGCATCAGCCGAAAGCTCTGTCAGACGTCCAGTTCAGCATGGCGGCACGGACGGACCGGCGCCCTCCTGGTGCCAGGCTTCTCCCTGCGCGCAACGACTCGGAGTGCACAGGGCGATGGCCCAAGACCTCTGAGCGCTTAGGATGTAGACCGACGGGGACCTCTCTGCTGAGCTGTAGGTCGGGTTGCGGTGTGTTGTTTGGCCGAGGCCGGGCATGACCCAGGAAAGTGTGTCCAGCCGAAGTTAATCGAGCGTGTTGGGTAAGTTGGTGCACCCCTGCAGGGAAGAACATTTCTATCGATAGCCGGTCCTACGATAAAGGACACTTGGAGTTGTATCCCGATCGATACAACTAGAACTGGATACCCGTGATGATACTTGGATATGTGGCTCTGGGATTGCTTCTCGCAGGGAGTCGAGAAGGGATCTCCGGACGAGGTTGATGACTGTATGGCTCTGGGATTGCTTTCTCGCAGGGAGTCGAGAAAGGATCTCTGGGTGAGGTTGAGACTTAATGATACTACTACATTATATTGTACTGTTCTACTCTCTTCTACTGCTGCAAGACCGCTGAAGATGCTAGTCTTCGATAGGACTAGGCCTTCTCTCTATTCTGGCATTTCTGCAGCCCAGTCCACATATACAGCCTCCCCTTGAAAATGTTGCATATGTAGTGTAGATCCTTGCTTGCTGAGTACTTCTGAGTACTCACGGTTGCTTTGTTTTCCTTTTTCTCCCCATATCAGTTTGACGTGACCAGAGGACGGAGCCCCCTGAGACAGATGCCCCGACGATCGCTACTACTACTACCCAGAGGATGGATACTACTATGAGTTGACTGACGACCAGGAGTAGGATCGGAGGGTCCCAGGCAGGAGGCCTGCGCCTTTCGATCGTAGTGTTTTATTTTGCCCCGCCTTTCTAAAGGCCTTTCTGTTTCTCTTTTATATCTGTACTCAGATATCTAATGCTTCCGCTGACGCTTGTATGCCATCGAGCTATGTATTCGAGCCCTCGAGGCCCTGGCTTGTAATATAAAGCTTGTATGACTTTATTTATGTTTTAGAGTTGTGTTGTGATATCTTCCCGTGAGTCCTTAGGCTTGATCGTGTGCATTTGCGTGTATGATTAGCGCGCGATCGGGCCGGGGGCGTCACAAGTTGGTATCAGAGCCGACTGCCTGTAGGAATCCCCTTTCCAACTCCTTGGCCGAAGTTGAGTCTAGTAACCGAAAACTGTTTTACTAACTTGGCTGTGTTGCTTACGGGCCCACGTCGCCAATTGGGAGGTATTAGTATCTTTTATTCCTCATCTTTACTCTGGGACTCTGACCTCTCTTCCTTTCGGGTTAACTAAAGTTTACTAACGCCGACACTTAGGATCTCGTAATTCTCGTCCACCCGGAGAGCTGGATATATGTGCGATTTCCCTGACATTGATCTGATTAGTCTGATAATCATTTTCCTTTCCATTGTTTTGTTTAACCTTTCTCTCCGAGATCGGTTATACTTCTCCTTGTATTTCGACAATCATGAGTTTCCTCTGTTTCAGATGGATCGTTTGTTTCCACCACACCCTGCGACGCAGCTACCAGCTGTTCGAGCAGGGATACATCCAGAGTACATTCTTTATCCACTGGGGCAGATGTCAAACCGTTACAATGCCCCAGTACTATCTCCTCCAGATACCCGCAAAGACTTCGTGATTTATTGTGATGCATCCCGTGAAGGATTAGGCTGTGTCCTAATGCAAGAGCGTAAAGTGATTGCCTATGGCTCTCGCCAGTTGCGCCCACATGAAGAGAATTATCCGGTACATGATCTAGAACTAGCTGCTGTGATCTATGCACTGCAGTTGTGGCGACATTACCTCCTCGGTAATCGTTGCGAGATCTACACGGATCATAAAAGTTTGAAGTACTTGTTCACTCAGCCATCTCTGAATCTCCGTCAGCAAAGATGGATGGAGACCATTGCAGACTATGATTTGGGTATTTCTTATACCCCTGGCAAGGCTAATGTAATGGCTGATGCGTTGAGCCGCAAATCCTATTGCTGCGAACTTGAGGTTCAGCTACAGCAACCCCTTCTGTATGAAGAGCTTCGAAAGCTAAATATCGAGATAGTTCCTCAAGGATACTTAAAAACCTTGGTTGTTGAACCAGACCTTGAGAAAGCTGTTAAGAGTGCACAAGCTAAAGATGCTGAAGTTGATCTGATGAAGAAAGATCTTCACCTTGAAAAGTACAGGGATTTCTCGCTGTCTGAAGATGGAACCTTGTATTTCAGAAACCGCATTGTCGTACCTCGTTTCGAACTTATGACTGACAAGGTCATGAAGGAGGCACATGATACCCCGCTGTCTATTCATCCGGGTAGCACCAAGATGTATCGTGATCTCCGTCAAAGGTACTGGTGGTCTAAAATGAAGCAGGACATTGCTCGATATGTTGCTGAATGTGATGTTTGTCGTCGCGTTAAAGCAGAACATCAGAAGCCTGCTGGAATTCTGCAACCACCTCCTATTCCTCTATGGAAATGGGATAAGGTTCAGATGGATTTCGTTACAGGACTTCCCAGGTCACAGAAGGGTCACGATGCTATTCTTGTCGTCGTCGACCAACTCTCTAAAGTTGCACACTTTCTGCCCGTCAAGGAAACTATCACTGCTAGTCAGTTAGCAGAGTTGTATATCTCCAGAATTGTTTCACTCCACGGTATTCCGAAGGAGATCAGTTCGGACCGTGGCGGTCTTTTCACCTCAAAATTCTGGGAAAGTTTCCAAACAGCTATGGGAACTCATATTACTTGGAGTTCAGCATATCACCCCCAGTCTCAAGGCCAAGTCGAACGAGTCAACCAAGTGCTTGAAGATATGCTTCGAGCTTGTGTTATTTCTTTCGGCAAGAAGTGGGAAGAATCTCTTCCGTATGCCGAGTTCTCTTATAACAACAGCTATCAAGCCAGCTTGAAAATGGCCCCCTTTGAAGTTCTCTATGGACGTAAGTGTCGAACCCCTCTGAATTGGTCAGAAACTGGGGAACGACCTCTTGTTGGACCGGATATTATTCAACACGCCGAAGAACAAGTCCGAATTGTCCGGGAAAATCTCAAGGCGACTCAGGACCGCCAGAAGAGCAACTATGATCGCAAACGATGGGGTTTGACTTATCAACCTGGTGATCAAGCTTATCTTCGTGTCACTCCTATGAAGGGCACTCACCGTTTTGGAATCAAGGGCAAGTTAGCTCCCCGCTACATTGGTCCTTTCCGCATTATTGCTAGACGTGGTCAAGTGGCATATAAATTGGAGTTGCCGCCGCAATTCTCTCATATCCACGATGTCTTCCATGTGTCGCAACTTCGTAAATGCTTCAAGGAATCTCCGCACCGAGCGGTGGATCACGAGGTGCTCGAATTGCAAGATGACCTATCTTATAAGGAGCATCCGATCCGCATTCTCGATGAAGCTGAACGTCGAACCCGTCAGAAGGTTACCAAGTTCCTCAAAGTGCAGTGGTCAAATCATACTGAAGATGAAGCCACTTGGGAACGCGAGGATAATCTTCGTGCGGAATACCCCGAACTTTTTCCTTCTACCTCTTAATTCTCGGGACGAGAATTCTTGTTAGTAGAGGAGATTTGTAACACCCCCAGTGGTTAACTATAGTAATCACCCTTTTGATAATGCCAAGTCAGCATGGTTAACAGTGCTTGATCATTATTTGCATCATATTGCATTTCAACTCCTAAGTCAGATCCAAATTTAAACTAAAGTGGAAAATAAAAGTTGCCCAAATCTGAAAAACTAAAATGTGCATCATGTTGCAAATATTCCCAAAGCATTTATAAAAATAACAGAAACATTAATCAACTTAATTAAATAACTCTAACAACCAAAAACAGTACCAAAACAGCACTATTTAATCCTTTTTCAATTAAATAAAATCCAAATAAAAAGGTATGGACACCAAACCAATTTTTAGCAGTGACTACTTTTGCACTGTTAATATTTGGACTAGCCTCATATTTTACAAAAGTGGTTTGGAATAAAAACAAAAGCCAAAACAGAGTTAAAAGAGCAAAACCGAAAAGAAAAAAAGAGAGGAGAACAGGGCCCCCCCCTCCCATGTTACGCCCCCGGCGCGCAAATGACGGAGGCCGAGCGAACCTGCGAATCGGATCCGGACAACTTCCGCGACAATTACCTCTGTCAACAGAGGAGATCCTCCCCCCCCCCCCGACTGGGCCTCGACCCAGCAGCCAAGCGGCCCACCAGGCCGGCCCAGCCGGCCATCCATTGCTATAACCCACCTGCCCCCCCTCCCCACCAACGGACCCCCCCACCGACACCCCCCCTCTCGCTCGACCCCCCCCCCCTCTCTCTGGATCGAGATCCAGGGAGAGGCTCGGCCTCGATCCCGGCCGCCTCGACGCCGCCGAGCCTCCCCGTCGCGCCTCCTCGTCCTCCTCACCGACCACCGCTGCCCTGACCTGCACCGTAGGGTGAGCCGCACCGCCGCCTTATCTCCCCCTCCCCTCGGTCGCCGGTGCCGCCCCCTGCCCCTCCCTCTCTTTCTCTCTCCCTCACCGCGTCGTGCCCGCGCTCGGGCCGCGCCCTCCGCCGCGCGCCGCGCCTCGCCTACCCGCGGCCACCGCCGCCTCCGCCTCCGCGCTGCCCTCGCCCGCTTCGGCCACCACCCTACGCCACCGCCGCCACATCGCCCCCCAGCTCCCCTGCTCGCCATGTGCGCTGCGCTCCCCCCAGCCCGCCCTGACCCCCGCCGCAAGACTCGCCACACCGTCACCCCGCCGGCGCCACGCTGCGCCCACGCGCGCGTGCCTGTTCGGGCGGCGGCGCCCACACGCCCGCGCGCTCTCGGCCTCCCGGGCCACTGACCAGTGGGCCCGCCCCCCCCCCCCCCTAGACGCTGACAAACGGGCCCAGCCCCTGTTAAAAAAAATGTATATATAAATAAAAATAAAAATAATAATCTAATTAAAATTAATAGTTAACTAATTAGTTAATTAACTCTTTTTAGATTAATCTATTTAATTAATTAAGTATTAATTAATTGTTAATTAATTAGTTAACCTAATTAACCTTGCTGACATCAGCTGATGTCATGCTGACCTCACGAGCACTATTCTGGATAATGTTAGATTTAAATAAAAATAAATTCAGAAAATTAATAAAAACTTTAATAAATCATATTAAATAATCCGTAGCTCGGATCGAAAAACTTGTACATGAAAGTTGCTCGAACGACGAGACGAATCTGAATACGCGATCCGTTCGCCGTCACACGTCCCTAACTATCCAAACATGCAACCGTTCCCCTCCGGTCATCTGTTTGACAAATGCCCGATCCGGGAAAACATTCCCGGATGGATTCCTCCTTCCTCAGTGACATACAACCATATTAGGACCACCACCGGCACTGCGTATTATCATGTCGTACTTTGTGTTGCTCAAGTTGCTCTATATTTATACTGTTTCCTCCCCTCTTTCTCTCTCGGTAGACCCTGACACCGACGTCGTCCCCGAGATCGACGCAACCAGGAGCCCGACGCCATCGTTGACGATCCCTCTCTCTCTTGCCAGAGCAACCAGGCAAGCCCCCCCCCTTTGAGCATACCGATATCGCCCATTCTATTTCCCATGCTTGCATTAGAATTGCTGCTACTACTCACTGTTTACCTATTCTGATGCATAGCCTGTTTATTGTAACCTGCTGTTGATAATTACCTGCATATCCTAAACTGTTTAGTCTAGGCTGGGTAGAGACCTATCAGTGACCCCACTTATCCCGACTGCCGCGCTGGATCGTCAGAAGACCCGATCAACGGGAATTGAAGACCAGGCCCCGACACCGCACATCACCCCCCCCCTTTAGTTGTAACGACACTGCAGCGTTACTATCAAGTGCCGAGGGTGAAACCTCATGTAGCACTTCTGATGTTAACTCTGTAGAGTAGCTATTCGATCGTGGTCATCGAGGGTGATTCCTCCTTCTCCACTTCCGATACGACGCTGTCGTGCAACACATCAAGTGTGAACCCAGCGAGGGTGATTCCTCCTACGTTCACCTTGACAGATACATCGGTAGGAATCCAACGAGGGTGATACCTCGGATTCCCTTGATGTTATGGACACACGGATACTTGGACTGTACTGTTGTTACCTGGAAAGGCGGGTCGACCCTGAGGGGTACCCGCGTGTGATGTGAAGACGGGTTGCCTGTATGGTGCCCGAGTGTTGAATACGAGGCGTGGCCGGGCATTCATGGCCCTTGCCGCAAGTCCTCGAGACGGGGCGACGGGGTCACATCTTTCGTGAGTCTCTGCTCGTTTCCGCAAGCCCCTAGTCCTAACGATTTGGATATTTGATTCGAGCAGGCCTCTGGTCTGATAGCACTAACCATCACGTGGGCATAGTATGGGCGTTCTGCATCGTAGCATCAGCCGAAAGCTCTGTCAGACGTCCAGTTCAGCATGGCGGCACGGACGGACCGGCGCCCTCCTGGTGCCAGGCTTCTCCCTGCGCGCAACGACTCGGAGTGCACAGGGCGATGGCCCAAGACCTCTGAGCGCTTAGGATGTAGACCGACGGGGACCTCTCTGCTGAGCTGTAGGTCCGGTTGCGGTGTGTTGTTTGGCCGAGGCCGGGCATGACCCAGGAAAGTGTGTCCAGCCGAAGTTAATCGAGCGTGTTGGGTAAGTTGGTGCACCCCTGCAGGGAAGAACATTTCTATCGATAGCCGGTCCTACGATAAAGGACACTTGGAGTTGTATCCCGATCGATACAACTAGAACTGGATACCCGTGATGATACTTGGATATGTGGCTCTGGGATTGCTTCTCGCAGGGAGTCGAGAAGGGATCTCCGGACGAGGTTGATGACTGTATGGCTCTGGGATTGCTTTCTCGCAGGGAGTCGAGAAAGGATCTCTGGGTGAGGTTGAGACTTAATGATACTACTACATTATATTGTACTGTTCTACTCTCTTCTACTACTGCAAGACCGCTGAAGATGCTAGTCTTCGATAGGACTAGGCCTTCTCTCTATTCTGGCATTTCTGCAGCCCAGTCCACATATACAGCCTCCCCTTGAAAATGTTGCATATGTAGTGTAGATCCTTGCTTGCTGAGTACTTCTGAGTACTCACGGTTGCTTTGTTTTCCTTTTCTCCCCATATCAGTTTGTCGTGACCAAGATGACGGAGCCCCCTGAGACAGATGCCCCGACGATCGCTACTACTACTACCCAGAGGATGGATACTACTACGAGTTGACTGACGACCAGGAGTAGGATCGGAGGGTCCCAGGCAGGAGGCCTGCGCCTTTCGATCGTAGTGTTTTATTTTGCCCCGCCTTTCTAAAGGCCTTTCTGTTTCTCTTTTATATCTGTACTCAGATATCTAATGCTTCCGCTGACGCTTGTATGCCATCGAGCTATGTATTCGAGCCCTCGAGGCCCTGGCTTGTAATATAAAGCTTGTATGACTTTATTTATGTTTTAGAGTTGTGTTGTGATATCTTCCCGTGAGTCCTTAGGCTTGATCGTGTGCATTTGCGTGTATGATTAGCGCGCGATCGGGCCGGGGGCGTCACACCAACCTACGAGGTGCTCACTAGGCACCACGGTGCGCCAGACCCCCCAGGCCCGCCCTGATGCCTAGTGGGCCCCTCGAGCACCGTCTTGCATTGATTCTTCTTCCAAAAATTCACATATATTCCAAAATAAATCTCCATAAATTCTTATCATGTTTGGACTTCGTTTGATATGGATATTCTGCGAAACAAAAAACATGCAACAAACAGGAATTGGCACTGGGCACTGGATCAATATGTTAGTCCCAAAAATAATATAAAATGTTGCCAAAAGTGTATAAAAGTTGTAGAATATTGGCATGAAACAATCAAAAATTATAGATACGACAGAGGCATATCACTTATCAGTAACAAAGATAGGTGAAGTGCATATTTAGGATTATATTTCATTCTTGTATTCAGAGATTTTTCTTTCAGCTTACATAGTAGTTTCTTAACATCCTCTCTATCATTACAAGCAAGAAAGTCTCTAGCTATCTCCTCATCCATAACATAACCCACGGGTACCTTAGGCATTTCAATTCTAGGAGAGCTAGGTCCAATAGGTGAATCATAAATTTCATTGGTTTCAGCATTTTTAATTTCTTTAGCTTGCAAGTTGTTCATCACCGACTGGCACAGTTTCATTAAGCAGAGTACTAGCATCATCAATAGCATCATTCATACAGAAGTAGCATCATCAATTACTTGCGACATATCAAAATTAATAGCAGGTGGTGGTGTCGCAAGCCAATTCAAAATAGAAGGTTAATCAAGTGCAGAGCTAGATGGCAGTTCATTACCTCCCCTCGTCTTAGAGGGTACAATCTGTTGGGGAACGTTGCATGGAAAACAAAAATTTTCTACGCACACGCAAGATCAATCCATGGAGATGCATAGCTATGAGAGGGGAGAGTGTGTCTATGTACCCTCGTAAACCGTTAAGCGGAAGCGTTTATCAACGCGGTTGATGTAGTCGTACACCTTCATGATCCGCCCGATCAAGTACCGAACGTATGGCACCTCCGCATTCAGCACACCTTCAGCTCGATGACGTCCTCGCCTTCTTGATCCAGCTAGACGGGTGAAGTAGTAGATGAGTTCTGGCAGCACGACGGCGTGGTGACGGTGGTGATGCAACTATCTTCGCAGGGCTTCGCCGAGCACTACGAAAATATGACCGAGGATGAACTAGAGGGAGAGGGCGCCGCACACAGCTTGGGGATCATGGTGTCTGTTGCCCCTCTCCCTCCTCACATATATATAGGTGGAGGGGGAGGGGAGGCAGCCCTAGGGGGGCCCCAAGGTGGTCGGCGGCTGCCCTGGGCTCCTGCCCTAGGCGCCTCCCCCCTTTCCTTATTTAGGGGTGGAGGAGATGGTAGGGGAGGGGCCGGCGGCTGCCCTGCCTTGGCGCCCCCCCTTTCCTTCCTTGGCACATGGCTAGGGGAGGTGGAGTGTGCCCAACCCCTTAGTGGGCTGGTGCGCCTCCCTCCTTTAGCCCATGAGGCCCACCAAGTGCCGGTGGCCTCCTGAAACCCCTTTCGGTACTTCGATAAATACCCGGTACTTCCGAAACCTTTCCGGTAACCAAATACTATCATCCTATATATCAATATTTACCTCCGGACAATTCTGGAGCTCCTCGTCATGTCCGTGATCTCATCTGGGACTCCGAACAACATTCGGTCATCAACTCACATAACTCATATAATACTATATCGTCAACGAACGTTAAGCGTGCGGACCCTAAGGGTTCGAGAATGATGTAGACATGACCGAGACAACTCTCCGGCCAATAACCAATAGCGGGACCTAGATGCCCATATTGGTTCCTACATATTCTATGAAGATCTTTATCGGTCGAACCTTTATGACAACATACGTAATTTCCTTTGTCTGTCGGTGTGTTACTTGCCCGAGATTCGATCGTCGGTATCTTCATACCTAGTTCAATCTCGTTACTAGCAAGTCTCTTTACTCGTTCCGTAATACATCATCTCATAACTAACTCCTTAGTCACTTTGCTTGCAAGCTTCCTGTGATGCTGTATTACTGAGATGGCCCAGAGATACCTCTCCGATATACGGAGTGACAAATCCCAATCTTGATTCACGCCAACTCAACAGACACCTTCGGAGATACCTATAGAGCATCTTTATGATCACCCAGTTACGTTTTGATGTTTGATAGCACACAAGGTATTCCTCCGGTATCCGGGAGTTGCATGATCTCATGGTCGAAGAAACATGTATTTGACATTAAGAAAGAAGTAGCAATAAACTGAATGGTCATATGCTATGCTAACGGTTGGGTCTTGTCCATTACATCATTCTCCTAATGATGTGATTCCATTATCAAGTGAAAACTTATGCCTATGGTTAGGAAACCTTAACCATCTTTGATCAACGAGCTAGTCTAGTAGAGGCTCACTAGGGACACGATATTTGTTTATGTATTCACACATGTATTTAAGTTTTCGATCAATACAATTCTAGCATGAATAATAAACCTTCATCATGAATAAGGAAATATAATAATAACAACTTTATTATTGCCTCTAGGGCATATTTCCATTAGTCTCCCACTTGCACTAGAGTCAATAATCCAGTTCACATCGCCATGTGATTAACACCCATAGTTCACATCTCCATGTGACTAATGCCCAAAGAGTTTACTAGAGTCAATAATCTAGTTCACATTGCCATGTGATTAATACTAAAAGAGTGCTAAGGTGTGATCATGTTTTGATTGTGAGAGAGGTTTAGTCAATGGGTCTGCCATATTCAAATCCGTATGTATTTTGCAAATTTCTATGTCTACAATGCTCTGCATGGAGCTACTCTAGCTAATTGCTCCCACTTTCAATACATATCCAGATTGAGACTCTGAGTCATCTGAATCGGTGTCAAAGCTTTGCATCGACGTAACCCTTTACGACGAACTCTTTATCACCTCCATAACCGAGAAACATTTCCTTAGTCCTCTTAGTTAACTAAGGATAATTTTGACCGCTGGCCAGTGATCCACTCCTGGATCACCATTGTACCCCCTTGCCAAACTCATGGCAAGGCACACAACAGGTCTGGTACACAGCATGGCATACTTTATAGAACCTATGGCTGAGGCATAGGGAATGACTTTCATTCTCTCTCTATCTTCTGCCGTGGTCGGGCTTTGAGTCTTACTCAACTTCACACCTTGCAACACAGGCAAGAACCCTTTCTTTGATTGATCCATTTTCAACTTCTTCAAAACTTTGACAAGGTATGTGCTTTGTGAAAGTCCTATTTAGCGTCTTGATCTATCCCTATAGATCTTGATGCCCAATATGTAAGTAGCTTCATCGAGGTCTTTTTATTGAAAAATTCTTATTCAAGTATCCTTTTGTGCTATCCAGAAATTCTATATAATTTCCAATCAGCAATATGTCATCCACATATAACGTCAGAAATGCTACAGAGCTCCCACTCACTTTCTTGTAAATACAGGCTTCACCATAAGTCTGTATAAAACCATATGCTTTGATCACATCATCTAAGCGTATATTCCAACTCCGAGATGCTTGCACCAGTCCATAGATGGATCGCTGGAGCTTGCACACTTCGTTAGCATCTTTAGGATCGACAAAACCTTATGGTTGCATCATATACAACTCTTCTTTAAGAAACCCATTAAGGAATGCAGTTTTGACATCCATTTGCCAGATTTCATAATCATAAAATGCGACAATTGCTAACATGATTTAGACAGACTTAAGCATCGCTACGGGTGAGAAAGTCTCATCGTAGTCAACCCCTGGAACTTGTCGAAAACCTTTCGCGACAAGTCGAGCTTTGTAGACAGTGATATTACCATCAGTGTATGTCTTCCTCTTGAAGATCCATTTATTCTCAATGGCTTGCCGATCATCGGGTAAGTCCACCAAAGTCCATACTTTGTTCTCATACATGGATCCTATCTCAGATTTCATGGCCTCAAGCCATTTATCGGAATCTGGGCTTGAGGCCATGAAATCCTGTTCTTCATAGTTCATAGGTTCGCCGTGGTCTAATAACATGACTTCCAGAACAGGATTACCGTACCACTCTGGTGCGGAATGTGTTCTAGTTGACCTACAAAGTTCAATAGTAACTTGATCTGAAGTTTCATGATCATCATCATTAGCTTCGTCTCTAGTTGGTGTAGGCATCACGGGAACGGTTTTCTCTTATGTGCTACTTTCCAATTCGAGAGAAGGTACAATTACCTCATCAAGTTCTACTTTCCTCCCACTCACTTCTTTCGAGAGAAACTCCTTCTCTAGAAAGGACCCATTCTTGGCAACAAACATCTTGCCTTTGGATCTGTGGTAGAAGGTGTACCCAATAGTTTCCTTAGGGTATCCTATGAAGACGCTCTTCTCCGATTTGGGTTCGAGCTTATCAGGCTGAAGCCTTTTGACATAAGCATCGCATCCTCAAACTTTAAGAAACAACAGCTTAGGTTTCTTGCCAAACCATAGTTCATACGGTGTCATCTCAACGGATTTATATGGTGCCCTATTTAACTTGAATGCGGCTGTCTCTAATGCATAACCCCAAAATGATAAAGGCAAATCAGTAAGAGACATCATAGAATGCACCATATCTAATAAAGTACGGTTACGACGTTCGGACACACCATTACATTGTGGTGTTCCAGGTGGCGTGAGTTGTGAAACAATTCCACATTGTTTTAAATGAAGGCCAAACTCGTAATTCAAATATTCGCCTCCGTGATCAGATCGTAGAATCTTTATTTTCTTGTTCCGATGATTCTCCACTTCACTCTGAAATCCCTTGAACTTTTCAAATGTTTCAGACTTGTGTTTCATCAAGTAGATATATCCATACCTACTCAAATCATATGTGAAGGGCAGAAAATAACGATACCCACCGCGTGCTTCAACACTCATCGGACCGCATACATCGGTATGTATTATTTCCAATAAGTCATTAGCTCGCTCCATTGTTCTGGAGAACGGAGTTTTAGTCATCTTTCCCATGAGGCACGGTTCGCAAGTATCAAATGATTCATAATCAAGTGATTCCAAAAGTCCATCCGCATGGAGTTTCTTCATGTGCTTTACATCAATATGACCTAAACGGCAGTGCCACAAGTATGTTGCACTATCATTATCAACTTTGCATCTTTTGGCATCAAAATTATGAATATGTGTATCACTACGATCGAGATTCAACAAGAATAGACCATTCATCAAAGGTGCATGACCATAAAAGATA
Source organism: Thinopyrum elongatum (assembly GCA_011799875.1). Taxonomy (NCBI): domain Eukaryota; kingdom Viridiplantae; phylum Streptophyta; class Magnoliopsida; order Poales; family Poaceae; genus Thinopyrum; species Thinopyrum elongatum. The sequence continues at coordinate 410,906,835 of CM022298.1, read as the reverse complement.
TTACTCATATAAATAGAACAACCATTATTCTCTGACTTAAATGAATAACCGTCTCACAATAAACAAGATCCAGATATAATGCTCATGCTCAACGCTGGCACCAAATAACAATTATTGAGGTCTAAAACTAATCCCGAAGGTAGATGTAGAGGTAGCGTGCCGACGGCAATCACATCAACCTTGGAACCATTCCCGACGTGCATTGTCACCTCGTCCTTAGCCAATCTTCGTTTATTCCGCGGCTCCTGTTTCAAGTTACAAATATGAGCAACCGAACCAGTATCAAATACCCAGGCGCTACTACGAGCATTAGTAAGGAACACAGCAATAACATGTATATCAAATATACCTTTGTTCACTTTGCCATCCTTCTTATCCGCCAAGTATTTGGGGCAGTTCCGCTTCCAGTGACCATTCCCTTTGCAGTAGAAGCACTCAGTTTCAGGCTTGGGTCCAGCTTTGGGCTTCTTCACGGGAGCGGCAACTTGCTTGCCATTCTTTTTGAAGTTCCCTTTCTTTCCCTTGCCCTTTTTCTTGAAACTAGTGGTCTTGTTAACCATCAACACTTGATGCTTCTTCTTGATTTCTACCTCCGCGGCCTTAAGCATTGTGAAGAGCTTGGGAATCGTTTTCGTTATCCCTTGCATATTATAGTTCATCACGAAGCCTTTGTAGCTTGGTGGTAGTGATTGAAGAACTCTGTCAATAACACTCTCAACTAGAAGATCAATTCCTAGCTGAGTCAAGTGGTTATGATACCCAAACATTTTGAGTATGTGTTAACTGACAGAACTGTTCTCCTCCATCTTGCAGCTATAGAACTTGTTGGAGACTTCATATCTCTCAACCTAGGCATTAGCTTGAAATATCAACTTCAGCTCATGGAACATCTCATATGCTCCGTGGCGTTGAAAACGTCTTTGAAGTCCCGGTTCTAAGCCGTAAAGCATGACTATCGAGTAGTCATCAGATCAAGTCTGCCAGATGTTCATAACATCTGCAGTAGCTCCTGTAGCAGGTCTGTCACCTAGCGGTGTATCAAGGACATAATTCTTCTGTGCAGCAATGAGGATAATCCTCAAGTTACGGACCCAGTCCGTGTAGTTGCTACCATCATCTTTCAACTTAGCTTTCTCTAGGAATGCATTAAAATTCAGGGGAACGGTAGCACGGGCCATTCATCTACAACATAGATATGCAAAAACTACTAAGACTAAGTTCATGATACATTAAGTTCAATTAATCAAATTACTAATGAACTCCCACTTAAATTAACATCCCTCAAGTTATCTAAGTGATACATGATCCAAATCAACTAACCCATGTCCGATCATCACGTGAGATGGGGTAGTCATCAATGGTGAACATCTCTATGTTGATCATATCTACTATATGACTCACGTTCAGTTTAACCCAAGTATTCTGCTTGTGCAAAACTGGCTTACATCCGTTGTATGTGAACGTAGAGTCTATCACACCCGATCATCACGAGGTGCTTCGAAACGACGAACTTTAGCAACGGTGCATACTCGGGGAGAACACCTTTTATCTTGAAATTTAGTGAAGGGATCATCTTATAATGCTACCGTCGTTCTAAGCAAAATAAGATGCATAAAGGATAAACATCATATGCAATCAAAATATGTGACATGATACGGCCATCATCATCTTGTGCTTTTGATCTCCATCTCCAAAGCATCGTCATGATCTCCATCGTCACTAGCTCGACAACTTGATCTCCATCGTTGCGTCGGGGTTGCCTCGCCAACTATTGCTTCTACAACTATTGCTAACGCATAGTGATAAAGTAAAGCAATTACATGGCGCTTGCATTTTATACAATAATTAAGAGACAACCCTAAGGCTCCTGCCGGTTGTCGATATTACAAAACATGATCATCTCATACAACAACGAATATCACATCATGTCTTGACCATATCACATCACAACATACCCTGCAAAAACAAGTTAGACGTCCTCTACTTTGTTGTGCAAGTTTTACGTGGCTGCTATGGGTAGCTAGCAAGAACCATTCTTAACTATGCAAAACCACAACGGTGATTATCAAGTTTGTTGTTTTAACCTTCTTCAAGGAACGGTCATAGTCAAATTCGATTCAACTAAAGTAGGAGAAACAGACACCTGCCAGCCACCTTTATGCAAAACAAGTTGCATGTCAGTCGGTGGAACCGGTCTCATGTGCGTGGACATATAAGGTTGGTCCGGGCTGCTTCATCCCGCAATACTGCCAAATCAAAATAAGACGTTGGTGGTAAGCATTATGATCATCACCGCCCACAACTTCTTTGTGTTCTACTCGTGCATATCATCTACGCATAGACCAGGCTCTGATACCACTGTTAGGGAACGTTGCATGGAAAACAAAAAATTTCAACGCACACGCAAGATCTATCCATGGAGATGCATAACTATGAGAGGGGAGAGTGTGTCTAAGTACCCTCGTAGACCGTTAAGCGGAAGCGTTCATCAACGCGGTTGATGTACTCGTACACCTTCACGATCCGCCCGATCAAGTACCGAACATACGGCACCTCCGCGTTCAGCACACGTTCAGCTCGATGACGTCCTCGCCTTCTTGATCCAGCAAGATGGGCGAAGTAGTAGATGAGTTCCGGCAACACGATGGCATGGAGACGGTGATGATGCAACTATCTCAACAGGGCTTCGTCGAGCACTACGAAAATAAGACTGAGGATGAACTAGAGGGAGAGGGGCGTCGCACACGGCTTGGAGATCATGGTGTCTATTGCCCCTCTCCCTCCTCACATATATATAGGTGGAGGGGGGAGGGGAGGCAGCCCTAGGGGTGCCCCAAGGTGGCCGGCGGCCGCCCTGGGCTCCTGCCCTAGGCGCCTCCCCCCTTTTCCTTATTTAGGGGTGGAGGAGATGGTAGGGGAGGGGCCGGCGGCTGCCCTGCCTTGGCGCCCCCCTTTCCATCCTTGGCACGTGGCCAGGGAAGGTGGAGTGCGCCCAGCCCCTTAGTGGGCTGGTGCACCTCCCTCCTTTGGCGCATGAGGCCCACCAAGTGCCGGTGGCCTCCCGAAACCCCTTTCGGTACTCCGATAAATATCCGGTACTTCCGAAACCTTTCTGGTGACCAAATACTATCGTCCTATATATCAATCTTTACCTCCGGACCATTCCAGAGCTCCTCATCATGTCTGTGATCTCATCCGGGACTCCGAACAACATTCGTTCATCAACTCATATAATAATATATCGTTAACGAACGTTAAGCGTGCGGACCCTACGGGTTCGAGAATGATGTAGACATGACCAAGACGACTCTCCGGTCAATAACCAATAGTGGGACCTGGATGCCCATATTGGTTCCTACATATTCTACGAAGATCTTTATCGGTCGAACCTTTATGACAACATACGTAATTTCCTTTGTCTGTTGGTATGTTACTTGCCCGAGATTTGATCGTCGGTATCTCCATACCTAGTTCAATCTCGTTATTGGCAAGTCTCTTTACTCATTCCGTAATACATCATCTCATAACTAACTCCTTAGTCACTTTGCTTGCAAGCTTCTTGTGATGCTGTATTACCGAGATGGCCCAGAGATACCTCTCCGATATACGGAGTGACAAATCCCAATCTTGATTCACGCCAACTCAACAGACACCTTCGGAGATACCTGTAGAGCATCTTTATGATCACCCAGTTACATTGTGACGTTTGAAAGCACACAAGGTATTCCTCCGGTATCCAGGAGTTGCATGATCTCATGGTCGAAGAAACATGTATTTGACATTAAGAAAGCAGTAGCAATAAACTGAATGATCATATGTTATGCTAACGGTTGGGTCTTGTCCATCACATCATTCTCCTAATGATGTGATGCCATTATCAAGTGACAACTTATGCCTATGGTTAGGAAACCTTAACCATCTTTGATCAACGAGCTAGTCTAGTAGAGGCTCACTAGGGACACGGTATTTGTTTATGTATTCACACATGTATTTAAGTTTCCGGTCAATACAATTCTAGCATGAATAATAAACCTTCATCATGAATAACAAAATATAATAATAACAACTTTATTATTGCCTCTAGGGCATATTTCCATCACAATCTTGGTTCTATCATCTTTCAGATTCTTCATAGTGATCAACAGATATAAATCCCAATTGACACAACAAATAGAGCTATGCTCCCTGGCAACGGTGCCAGGAAAAGGTCTTGATAACCCACAAGTATAGGGGATCGCAACAGTTTTCGAGGGTAGAGTATTCAACCCAAATTTATTGATTCGACACAAGGGGAGCCAAAGAATATTCGCAAATATTAACAGTTGAGTTGTCAATTCAACCACACCCGAAGAACTAAATATCTGCAGCAGAGTGATCAGTAGCACAGTAGTATGATGGTTTGATAGTAGCAGCAACAGTAGCAACAGTAACGGTAATAGTAACAGTGACAGTTTGGTAGTCATTGTAACAGCAGCAGCAGCGAAAGTAACTTAGCAAAGATCAATGTATGAAAAGTGTAGGCATTGGATTAGTGATGAATATTTGTGTTGGATGACATTCATAATGTAACAGTCACAACCTAGAGCGACACAGAACTAGCTCCAATTCATCAATGTAATGTAGGCATGTATTCCGTATATAGTCATACGTGCTTATGATGAGAACTTGCATGACATCTTTGGTCCTACCCTCCCGTGGCAGCGAGGTCCATAAGGAAACTAAGGGATATTAAGGCCTACTTTTAATAGAGAAACGGAACAAAGCATTAGCACATAGTGAATACATGAACTCCTCAAACTACGGTAATCACTGGAAAGAATCCTAATTATTGTCACCTTGGGGTATGCGGATCATAACACGTAATAGGTGTGTATAACTTGCAAGATAGGATCAAGAACTCAAATATATTCATGAAAACATAAAGTGTTCAGATCTGAAATCATGGCACTCGGGCCCTAGTAACAACCATTAAGCATGGCAAAGTCATAGCAACATCAATCTTAGAACATAGTGGATGCTAGGGATCAAGCCCTAACAAATTGGCTCGATTACATGGCAAATCTCATCCAACCCCATCACCGTCCAGCAAGCCTGCGAAGGAATTACTCACTCCCGGCGGTGAGCATCATGAAATTGGTGATGAAGAAGGGTTTGTGATGATGATGGTGACAAATCCCACTCTCCGGAGCCCCAAACGGATCCAGATCTGGCCTCCCGATGAAGAACTAGAGGTGGCGGCGGCTCCGTATCATAAAACGCAATGAAACTTTTTCTCTTATTTTTTTTTCTCGGGAATTAGGAATTTATAGGCTTGAGATTAGGGTCAGTGGAGCCACGTGGGCCCCACAAGGTACTTGGCCGCGCCCAAGTGCCTTGTGGGCAGCTGGTGGGTCCCCTCTTGTAGATCTTTGCTCTGGTATTTTTTATTTATTCCATAAAAAATCTCCAAAAAGTTTCGTCCAATTCCGAGAACTTTTATTTCTGCACAAAAATAACACCATCGTAGTTCTGCCGAAAACTTTTGCTCTTGTTTCTCCAAAATGTTTCATTCAAATCATGCTTAGAGTCCAAAACAAGAGCAAAAGTATTTGGAAAAGTAGATACGATGGAGAAGTATCATTGGCCCATGGTTGTTAACCCCTATGCACATGGTAGGCCATACACACTTGTATATAAGGTTGTGTCGAAGGATATCAGCTCGCCGTAGAGGACATAATTCACCTTGCACAATGAGCCTATCCAAAACAGGCTCCGTACCGAATTATCCTCGTCTGTCTCTTCTACACGATGGAAGCATAGAGTTTCTCTCTACATTTTTGCAAATGCACCGTCTAGAGACTGGGCTCACACCTCAAAACATGCCTTCCGTCCAAGGGGACGCGATGGAAAGAATCCATGCCACAACCCGATACCCGACCTGGCAGAACACAAGCAAAAGGAAGCCCAACGCAACCCACCCATCGCCTCAGACATACACCCACATCTGACGTGGCTGACGATGGAACGGCGCACTCTCAGCGCCCCAACCAATACACAGCACCGTTTCACCAATGAAATCTCTAGCGGTCCAGCGGCCTACTCAACTTCATCTATCTGGTAGGGCAGATGATGGGACACAACGCGCCTAGCCTACGCAGGATCGCACTTCCCCATGCCAACGAGTCGACCAATGAAGCTAAGAATGGGAACATTCTAGAATCTCTCTACCCAGAGGAAAAATCACGAACCAGCTTGCCAAGCGTACATCTGACTAACGCGGGCAAACAACCGAACATGCAGGAAGAAAGGAAATTGAGCACAGAGAAATAGGCGGAAACTATCAGACTAGCCGCTGATGGTCCCACACACCATACGACAACCTTAGGTAATGACCAGATCCCCACACGGCCACGAGCTGGGTAGGAAGGAAGGAAACACACCGAAATCAGATAAAGAGTCGGGCAGCTACGACGCCAACCACTAACGGGATCGACACAACACACCGCGACCTTATACCAAACGGGCAAGGAAGGATGGATGGACCACAACTAAGTTGACCAAGTTTCATAGCACCCAGATATAGGTATTTCAAAGCACGCCAGTCGGGAAGATCCAACGGCATTAAGGCCCACCAATGTCCACATCATACTTCTCCAGCGAGAGAAAGAATAATGCACGGACTCACTCGACACACACACGGCTGAAGCGAGCTCTCTGGATTTCCTGATGGCCATGCTTTATGGGGTATTCGTTTTATTTACCAGTCTAGTTACCTGTGACTGATTTTTCTCTCATGCTATATGTGTTGTTCCCTACCTTGTTCCAAAGTTAACCAAGCACTTGCACTCAGATCCACATGAAGAAAACCGAAAGAATGGACCAGACGATCGACGGGGCACGAAAGAGCGTGACTAGCAACCAAGTGCATCGCACACACCAGCTGACTAGGCCGCAATGTCGCAAGCCTAGAGACACACTAGTGCGGCATTGTCTTTGTTTGACGCCCGTTAGCAACTACCAGGAGCTCTCTGTAATGGGCGTCAACTAGGAGCTCTACTATTGGCGCCGAACAAGAAATCACAATGATACTCGAGTTTTCGCTAGTTCCTATTTAGCCCCTGAAGCGTCGGTTACTAGTGTTTTTGCAACCTAGCGCCCACCCACAGTCGACCTTGGGCTTGGCCCATTATTTTTTTCTCATTCGAACCATACATCGCGCACGCCAGTTTCTTGTATGCTAGTTCGACCGATCGATGCAGATATTTTTCTCACCTATTTGGAAACCTTCTAGAAGGTTCCATTGGTTTTTTCTCAGGAGGTTTCCCCCTGGTTTCTTCCAGGACAAATTTTGGACATTTTTTATTTTTTTGTTCCTATTGATGTTAATTATGTTTTTTGAAATCATGAACTTTTCTTAAATCTGTGAACATTTTTCAAATTCCTGAACAATTTTAATAGTTTTGATTTTCCAAATTTCTGACTATTTTTTCAAATCCATAATTTTTTCAAATTCATGATATTTTTATCAAATCTGCAAACATTTTTCAACTAAACGAACTTTTTCTAAATCTATAAAAAAATTCAAATTTGCAATTGTTTTTTCAAATGTCATGAACTTTCTCAAATTCGCAAACAATTTCCAAATTCATGAACATATTTTAAGACTTTTGATCTGTTTTAAATTCATGCTTGGTTTTTCAAATTCGGAACGTTTTTCCAATTCTTTAACTTTTTCTAAATTTCTAAAAAAAACATTTTTTTCTCAAAAATATTTTTTTTTCAAATTTAAGATCTTTTTATTTTTAAATATGTTTTCCATAGCCCACAGTCAACTTTCTGTTTGGGAAATAGTCCACAGTCAACTTTCTTTTCGAGGATCTAGTCCACAGTCAATTGGACAACTTAGTTATGCGTCAACCGGTTAATGAGGTGTAGCTGGTCGGCCAACAACGCGAGGGTGTGAGCGCTAATTGGTGTCGCTAGCGCCGTGAGCATAGACTAGGAGGTCTCGGATGGGACGGGCATCGCTATTCCTCACGTTCAGCGAGTCGACGCGTCCGACTCACTGAAGCGCGCGAGCGTTTGGGCCAGCGCACCCGCGCGGGCAACACCAGTCTGTTTCTCTGCTATGTTTTTTTTTCATCTTTTTTGTTTTTCCTTTTTTTACTTTTGTTTATACTTTAAAATATTCTAAATATATATATTACAAAAAACACATTTAAAAAATGTTGAATAAGCATTAAAAAATGTTGAACAAGAATTTGAAACATGTTGACCAAGTATTAGAAAAATGTTGAATAAGTATTTAAAATGTTGAACAAGTATTTGAAATTTTTTGAATAGGTATTAAAAAATGTTGAAATTTGAAAAATGTTGAATAGGAATTAAAAAATGTTGAACGAGTATATGAAAAATGTTGAACAAGTATTTGAAAATGTTGAATAAGTATTAAAAATGTTGATCAAGTATTTGACTTTTTTTGAATAACTATGAAAATGTACAACAAGTTTTTGAAAACTGTTGAAATAGCGTTCGGACAATGTTGAACGTGTATGCAAAAAATGTTGATCACTTGTTACAAAAAAATGTTTTTGACATGTAAGAAAATGTGCGGGGGAGACGCAACACGCACCCGTACCTCCCCTCGCACAACCATTTGTGCCAGCCCATAAGCAGCGGCGTGGCGCCCCCCTATTTTCTTCTTTCATTTTTTCTTTTTTTCTTCCCTTTTTGTTTTTCCTTATTTAATAATTTAGATAATTCGGGGTTTCGAACTAGTTCTAAAATTCAAAAAAATGCAACGTTTGAAAAAGTTCGTGGAGCCAAAAAATAACCCTGAATTTGAATAATGTTCGTGATTACAAAAAATGTTCGTTAATTTGGATTTTGATGAAAAAATATCATATGAATTATTTTGAATTTTCTGAACATTTTTTGAGCTTGATGCACTGATGCTCAGCTGAAGAACATTTTTTTTAAATCGGATGAACTTTTTGAAAAAGGAATGAGCATTTTTTATTTGATGAACATGTTTAAAAATAATGGTAAACAAATTTTGAATACGATGAACATTTTTTGAGTTAGATGAACATTTTTTTCAAACAATGGATGAACAAATTTTGAATGTGAGCAATTTTTGGATTTTATGAACATTTTCAGAAATAAATAATTTTTTTTCGATTTTGATGAATATTTTTTGAGAATGATGAACAAATTTTGAATTTGATGAACAAATAGCAACTTCGTCAACAAACACACATTCATAGTATTAAGATCTATTACGAGCAGACCTTCGGCAATAGCAAACATGGACATGACTAGAAGGGTTGGGCGCGCTGTGTTGCGCCGTTTGTGTTGTTGGGTTTCTTAAAAAAACTATTATTATTTCAAAATATAAGGTGTATTACTTTTTTGAAAAGTCAAACATTTTAAGTTTGATGAAATTTGTAGAGAAATATATCAAAATCCATAATATCATATCAGTATTTTTAGATTCATCATGAAATGAATTTTCATACTTTTTTTGTTTAATATTGTGGATGTCGATGTTTTTTCTCTCAACTTGGTCAAAGTTAAAGAAATTTGACTTTTTAAAAAACTAATACCCCTTATATTTTGGAACTGATGGAATATTTAGTTTGGTGGGTGGGGGAGATGATAGAGTGTGTTTTATTTTTATTTATAATGTGTTGATTTGGTGGGCCATTTGTGGTGTGATTATGTGTTATCTGCTAACCAATCTATATTTATGTGAAGAAATTTCTGTGTCAATGGTTGCATATACTCCCTCCGTCCCAAAATTCTTGTCTTAGATTTGTCTAGATACGGATGTATCTAATACTAAAACGTGACTTGATACATTCGTATTTAGACAAATCTAAGACAAGAATTTTGGGACGGTGGGAGTACTACATTGGTGCTATAATATCACATGGTGACGCTTCTTTTTTCTAGGTGGTGAGAGGGTGTGCGGGATTGATATGTTTTTATAGGCCGGTTGCTGCAAATTGATTTGAAAAATTGTTGGCCTGGTCAAAATCGTAAACCAAATCCAAAATTGAATACCTCAATTGAATGAAAGACCTTCAAAATTACGGAACATAGTGAATTAAAAGAATTAAATGGGGGAGCTTGAGAAATTATTGACCCGGTCAAAATTGGATGACACAATTCTAAATTGAATACCTCAACTAATTGTGAGGCCTTAAAAATTAGAAAGCATAGTGTATAGTACTCCCTTCCGTCCTTTTTACTCTGCATATAAGAATTGTCTGAAGTCAAACTTCATAAAGTTTGACCATATTTATATGAAAAAGTATCAACATCTCCCATGTTAAAGTTATACAATATGAAAATTTAAATCATGACATATCTACTGATATTGATTTCATATTATGAATGTTGCTATTTTTTTCTATAAAATTGGTCAAACTTTACAAGGCTTGACTTTAGAAAAATCTTGTATGGGAACTAAAAAGGACCGGAAGAAGTATAAAAGAATTGAATGAGAGAGCTTTGCAAAATTGTTGACCCGATCAAAATCGGGTGACCCAATTCTATTTGAAGGCCTCAATTGAATGTGAGCTCTTTAAAACTAGGGAGCTTAGTATTATAGAGGATATGTAAGGGCTTGATAGACAAGACTTGATAAGAATTATAGCTTGTTAGCGTAGTCTAAAAATCTCCCCTGCCAGGTCCCTAGTCTGCCTTGTATTTTATCCTCTGCGCTCTTCCAATCACTATTATTTTTTTCTTAACTATGTAGTAGTTTTAGTTAACAAAAAGCTGGAAGTGATTTCAAATTTACTTTCCACTGATTAGAGAATAAAACCGGCAAACACATACAAGCAGCAAGAAAGATATACATATACATTTAAAATATTTTTTATCCATCGAAAAATCAAACACAATAGTAGAAACATAAATATTTTTTTAAAAACAAACATGAACTTCTCCTGTATCGTTTCTTCTTCTATCCTAATACGTAAATAATACAGATGTAGTAGGCCCACTTCAGCCATCCTCCTCCGCAGAGTAGATAAACAAGTTCTCTAAGGGCATCTTCCACAAACCTTCCGCAATCGTCCAGACCGTGTCGTCTGGACCGCGAAAGCCATCCAACGCGGTCTTGTATCGGTCCGCGGTGCGGTTCGTATACGATTTCTCTCGCAAACCGGAGACAAACGTGGGGGGCTTTGTGGGAGTCCGGACACGCTAAATGTCGCTCTTCGGCACCCTGGCCCACCCAAAAGGAAAGTGGAGCCCGCTCTTTTGTAGCATCTCTCATTGTTTCCGCGCCAAAATCCCCCACTCTCTTCTTCCATTCCCCGCCGCTCTCCGCCCAATTCCCGCTCTTTTCTCCCACCCTCTCCTTCCTTCGCCGCCGACGCATGAAATCGTCGGAGAACCTATCAGAGATGGAGCCACCGGAGGTGCCGGAGGATCCGAGCAACACGCTCGCCCGGAAGATCATCTCGGAGACACGGCAAAATCGTCGTGTCAAAGTGAAGGCCGCAAAGGAGGAGAAACTCAAGAAGCGGTTGGCCGCCGGTGGGCTTGGTGGTGGTGATGGGCGTGGAGGTCGTGGCGGACGAGGCGGTCGTTGCGGCGGTGGCGGACGCCGCCAGATGGGCGCGCCGATAGTAAAGACGACTCTATGGTCGGAGCCTTACAAGCCTCCGTACTACTACACCGCCAAGTAGCTCGGAACCCCCGCCGGTATGGTGCCTTACATCGTCGACGTTAACGTGGCGCCGCTCTTCTCCGAGTATTCTTCGTCGCAGATCGTCCGGGCATGGACGGCGGCCGGGGAGCAGATGGATGCCCGCACGCTGTTCGCTGCAATGCCCAGAGTGGGGGAGCTGGCGTACGGCGCGGACAGGGAGATGCTCGACATCATCCAAGACGGAGGCGAGGGAGGAGGAGGGGGCTATGAGGAAGGGCAGGTGGAAGACTCAGATTGCACCCAGTCCGGCAACTACCAGCAGCAGCAGTCCTACACCCAGATGGCCACACATCAGTCCTACACCCAGACCGGGGATGGCACACAACAACAATAGCATTGGGCCGCCGGAGAGCAACATCCGGAGGGGGAGGAGGAGGACGACGACGATGACGGCGATGACGACGATGATCCGGATGATACAGACGGCGATCTGAAGAAGAAGGGTAGAGGAGAAAGCTTCAACATGCTGGAGGATGATCTATTGTGCGATGCATGGTTGGCCACTAGCATTGATCTGATCCATGGCACAGAGCAAAAGGGCACAACCTTTTGGAAGAACATTCACATATGGTTCCATGAACACAAGCATTTCGCGCCTACTCTGACGCGGTCATCCGCAACTGTGAGTGGACGTCCCTCAACCATCGATGGTGCACCATCCAAGAGGCCGTGTCCAAGTATTGCGGGCACTTGAAGCATCTCATCGCACGGTGGCCTAGTAGTGCACAAATCACCGAGCAAGTAAGTTTATCACTAGCCGGATATGCTTGCAGCTTTGTTGATCACTAGCCGGACATGTATTGTTTTGTTGCCCACTAGACGGATATGCATTGTCGACATTGTTTCACTTTGTAGTCTACTCGTGCTTGTGTGGTGTACAAGAAGGTGGAGAAGAAGTCCTTCACCATCATGCATTGTTGGTTCAAGTTGAATGGGCTACCGAAGTGGAACATTTTCATTGCCAAGACCGCCGCCCAAGTCAACGAGGAAGAAACTGATGAACCTAGCGCCGGCACCTCCTTGATCGGGAAGCAGCTGGCTGGGATTGCCGGTCTGGCAGGGCAGAGATGCACGGACTACCGGACTGGTGTTCTTTTCAATCCGGGCATGTAAAAACTAAGCATATTTGCCTCTTTTTGGTTGTGGTCGGGGATGCGATCCGGTGCGGGTGTGATCCGGTGCGTTGTGTGAATCGGAGTACATTTGACTTTGAATTTACTGGCAGACATATACAGGATATAGTTGGATGGCGGCCTCCCGCATCCATGTTCGCGGACTGATCCCGGCCGCATCCGTGTCCGCAGACTGATCCCGGCCGCATCTGTGTCCGCGGACTGATCCCCTGTCCGCGGACGGATGCGGGACAAAATTTGCAGGTTGTCGCTGGGGATGCCCTAAGAGCAACTCCAACCGGGCAACCCATTTTGTCCGTCCACATCCGTTTGGGTCGCCGCGGACAAAAACGATGGCCCAATGCGCCGACCCATTCCCAAAACCCATCCGCTTCGTGTCCGCGCGGACCCATTTCCAGCCCAAATTTGGTCCTGAAATGTGTCGGCGCCGACGCGAAGCGGACGCGCCGCGCGTCCCCTCGGTGTCCGCCGCGGCCCTACATGTCGGCAGGCCAACAACCCTAAGCGGTCATAATTAACGCGGCCACCTACTGAGGGCCCGCCTGGCAGTGTGTGGAAGGGCCGCGTGTCCGTCCTTTTTAATGGACACGCGCGGCCGGGCCGGCCTCATCCACTCCCCGTCCACATCTGGCCACCTTTACTCCCTTTTCGACGACTAGAAAATCCTAGCCAGCCCGAAACCCTAGCAAAGCCATGGGAATCTTCAGCGGGAAGGGAGGGAGGAAGGGGAGGTTCAACGCCGGAGCGAGCTCTTCCCGCGGGCTCCCTCCTCCACCGCCGCCGGCTAGACGTGGCATGCCACCGCGGGAGCGAGAGCGGTTGTAGATCCCAGTCCACCAGGCACGGTGGCACTAGGAGTATCGACATCCCCTGCCGTATCCGAGTGTGAACTTGCCGCATGGCTGGCATCTGGACCCGCAGCGCATCTCCGTCCGGGCGGCGCACGCGGAGGAGGTTTCCCGGTGACGCGAGCTCCTTAGCCGGAGCAGCACGCCATGCGTGCCTACGCGCCAGACTCTCCCAACCGGGAGCGCTGGTTTGCACTAGAGCACGAGCAGAAGCGCCGCCTCGGCGTCCACATCGACCACGATGTTCAACCGCCGCCCCTGCGGGTAAAGATGGAGGAAGAGCGGGCGGAGGCGGAGTACCAAGCCGCCCTCGAAAAGGCCCTGCAGCATGCGCTGGAGGCGAGCCGGCTCGAGGAGGATGCCCATTGGGATGGGCTGGAGCAAGCCCTTGCTTTGTCCGCGGCGGGGGACTTCGTCCACGCACCCCTGTTCGTGCCGCCAACACTGCCGGCGCCGCCCGTCGTCGAGCCCAAGGCCGAGCCGGAGCCGAAGTCGGAGCACGAGCCAACGCCCACGCGGAAACGGTCACCGTCGCCCCCCCCCCCCCCACTTGGCCCGAGGAGTCCTATTCGTGGACCGGCCAGCTCCGCGAGTGGGTGAGCGCGCTTCCCTGCTACTTCGCCTCCACTTCGGAAGAGGAGGCGACCCACCTTGAGCCCTATAATGCGCATTGGATCGTGAAGGAGGGGGCCAACGCCGAGCGGCAGATGCGTCGGGAGCATCAGCTGCACCGCGAGGAGGAGGCGCTACGGTGCGAGGAGGATGAGAAGGAGCGTGCCCACCTCGCCGCAATGCCGCCGCCGCAGCATACGCCGGAGGAGGCTATCCTGGCGGCCTATCAAGCCACGTTCGGTTGGGCTGGGCCGTCTTCTGTATTCATCGACCTCACCGGCGGCAACGACGACGACGGCAAGGGCAAGGGTAAGGCGGTCTACTAGGGCAGCGTGCGGGTGTTTATTAGTTTTTTAATGTTTACTTATGTTTAAGTGGACTTGGCCGACGTTTGACCGGCCATTTATGTACAATTATGCTTAATTAAGTCAGTTTTGGTCACGTCGGTAAAAATGGGTATGCCTCCTGTTGGGCGCATCTGCCGACCCAAATCAAAAAGCGGACGCGCATGTTCATATGGCCGATTCAAACGGATGAAAAGCGGACAAAGAGCGCGTACATTTAGGTCGGCGCGTTGGAGATGCCCTGACAAATGTAAATGAACACCTTTTTGCAAATTCTAAACACAGGACACACGATGCATACACGTATTTACTAGTTTTCTCCATTGATGTATTTCACCACAAGAATATATGTACAAGATGAGTATTTACAGAGATTCTAGTGGTACAACCCAGTTCCAGTATACCCAAGCTAAACTAGTTGCTATGATGCTATCCTTTCTGAGCTGACCTAACATTTCTTTCCAGAGCTAGTTTGTGCTACCCTGCCTACACAACCTATCTACACCAGACTAGCTTGATCATCACCATCATCTTCTGACAGGAAGGACTGGACCAATATTTACACTGAGATCTGTATCTGTGCACCCTACATATGATTTCTGTATGTATTACTAGTTCTAGTAGAGCTTGATGAAGCCGAAGTTCTGGAACGGACGGTAGAACTTGAAGAGGCTCCCGAAGAGGAACGCCGTCGAGCCGGCGGCGACCTCGGAGGTGGAGCCGCCGTCGTCGGCCAACGGGTTGTTCTTTACCCGCAGCGTGGCCTCGCCGATCTGCGCGCGGATGGCCTCGATCGTCTTGGCTTCCACTGGATGGCCCTGCGGGTCCGACAGGTAGAAGGTGTCCACGGCCTCCCCGTCCTCGGACGATATCTCGGCGCGCCGTATCGTCAGCCCGTTCTCCCGGAAGATGCGGGTGACGTCGGAGAGCAGGCCGGCGCGGTCGTCGGTGCGGACCTCCAGCTCCAGCCCGTCGGCGGTGCGGCGCTCCACGGCCGCCTCGAGGCACTGGACGACGCGGCGGCGCTCGGCCTCGGAGCTCACCGGGTGGCCGTCGACGTGCCTGATGTAGTACTCCTGGTAGGCGCCGCCGCCCGGCTCGGAGCTCACGGTGCCGTGGTGGACGACGTACTGCATGTCGGTGATGGTGCACACGGTGTCGAACAGCAGCTTGGGCCGGTCCCTGCACCGGACCACCACCACGGTGTACCCGCGCTCGGCGCAGTGCGTCACGGAGACCTCCGTCCGCGGGTCCGGCCGTCCGGCGGCGCCGTAGTCCCTGTCCTCGAACATCATCTGGTGGAGGCGGCGCTCCTTGTGCGTCAGGCTCGCCGCGGCCGCCGCTCGCACGCCGTTCTGTCCGCGCAGCAGGTTGTCGAGGCGCCGGCTGATGTCGGCGATGCGGGCCTCGTCCTCGATGGCGCCGCCCGCGGCTTTGGCCGCGTCCGTGACCTGCACGACGGCCGCGACGCGCGTGTTGTGCGTCCAGAGCTCGGCGCTCCGGACCGCGCACTGCATGCCGGCGAGCACCGCGCACACCTCGGAGAGCAGGCCCGGACGGTCGGTGCCCGTGAGCTCGATCGACGTGTACTCCTCCGACGGCACGATGCCCACCGTGTTGCGCACCTCCGGGTAGTAGCAATCCTCGGCTTCCAACGTCTGCATACACACAACAACTCAATCCTCAAAAACTCCTTCTCGCCACAATTAAAAATCAATCCGGTGCCAATTTTTTCCAGTGAATTACCGTCTGGATGTAGGAGATGGTTGGCGTATCAAGAACCTTGTTCCCGTCACGGTCAGTGACATTGAACACTGCAGACAACAAAGGGAAAACGAAGACCCGAAAATTGTTAGATTCCGTGGAAATTGGGCGAAGGGCTAGAACTAGAACTCTTGATGGCCGTGCGGCGCACTCACCGTCCATGAACCAGCTTCCGTCGGAGGAGAAGTAGGCCTTGCGGATGACGAGGTTGAGGTCGGCGATGACCTGGACGACGGCGAGGAGGGTGCCGTGGCTGTTGACGCTGTCCACCCGGATGACGGTTGCGTCGTCGGAGGCATCGTTGTCGATCACAACCCTGCAACAGCCAGCACGTCCAATCCCCAAATCATGAGAACAGAGCAGAGCGAGGATGGAACGAGGAGCAGAGGATCCCCAATTTCGATACAACCAAGGAACAGATATTTCAGAACCGAGATATGAGGATCAAAGAAGGAAAAACACACCAACAAAAAGAAACCAGAACCAAAATCTGTGCAGGTCAAGAACTGCCAAAAATCGAAATGGACCCCAAGAAATCCCTAAAACGAAGCTAACTTTACAAAAAGCAAAGGGCGGCTAATCGAGTTGCTCACCTCGGCGGGTTCATCCCCCGGACGAGCTTAGCGTACTCGTCGTGGTCGTCTGCGAGAGCCATGGCGGGGCACACCCTCACTCGCATCAACAGCTTAGCTTCACTTGGCACGAAGCACAGAGGCGGCAGGCAAGAGGAGACGTCGAAGCAGAGAGAGAGAGAGAGAGAGAGAGAGAGCTTGTGAATTGTGTTGGGTTTGCCCGGACAGACAACCGAAAAGCTTCGTGTCCGGTGGCTTTTATGCGGGGCGGCGAGCACGGATGAACGGGTTGATGTAGATGGATTTTGTAGAGCCTATAATTGGTAGGGGATATATATGTCGGACGTGAAACGGAATTACGCAATCATAGGTAGGTAATTAATTGGTAGCTAGAAGATTCCAAATAATTGTTGATTCTTTTCTATACCTCTTGTTATTGGAACGTGTGTTTCTTTTTCATACTTGTCAATTTTTTACTTTTCTCTTTAGTAGCCGTCGCTTAGCATAACCTAGTGCATGATAAACATGTAAAACTTGGGGAATGGCGATGAAAAATTTAGGAAAAGAATTTTTGGCACACAAACTGAAATTCAAATTCGAGATATATATCTTATTTCAAATCAAAACATCATGAGGAACGAAAGGAACCTAAGGCTCCATCGTCAGCTTCAAGTAAAACAAAAATGATTGTCCCTCGTTCCCTAAAAAAAAATTGTTTGTCCCTCGATAATATTATTTTATTTACATTCAGCCTCAGACATACAAGCAAGGACCTCATGTTTCTTTCATTTTCAGCGACATGTTACTTTTTAGTTTTTTGCAAAATAGGGACATAACTCTTATTGGCAATGTTTTCTTTTTCTTACCATGATGGTTGTCTTCCTCCCACTAAAACCAGTTGTGTGGAGTGACAGTCTTGTAGACACCAACCGCCTCTACTTATTAACTAGTTCCATGCATCAAGTTTTATTGAATGCCCTATGTTAGCCGGTTCACCTTAAAAGACAAGGGTAATAATAAGTGTTGGCAACTTACTTCCACACCCATCTTTCTATCTAGGCTTCGCCAAGCCATGAAAATGGAAAATAAAAGAAGTCCATTTGATGCATTCTGGAGACAACCAAGCATCCAATGATTTTTGGTCGTGTCCCATCTAGTTGGGAGTGGCAACTAAGATGAGGTTGTTGGCCCTCATCCTTTCATGGGGAATCCAAGAATATCCGTCGTTGATTGGTTGGAGGCCTATCGTTGCGCGCGCGGACGCGGGGGGGGGAGGGGGGGGGGGGTCTTAAGCGTGCTCACTCCATTACTATGTTGGCTCTTTTCGATGCTCTAGCACAAACTCTATCGGCGCATCTTATAGGCTCAAAAGAGCTTGGTTACTCATGTGCTTGAAGATATTGACGGCGAGTTGCCAACAGCCAACACCTCATTATGAGGGAGTAGGCTTTAGTGCACTCGCGTAGCGACCTTCCCCCTTGTCAATCTTGTGGCTTTTTTATGTCCCCTTGCCGAGTTTGTACATTGTATGAAATTGAGTAAACGGAACATAGTTTGTTTACGTTGGTAATCGTAGGCATCCGAATTCATGCATTCAACACGTCATTGTGTTTTATTAGAAGAGTGTCATGTCTGAACTCGGGACCAACCATGTACCGAAGAGTAGATTTAGGATACAAGCAAACCGGATGGACAAAGTTGACGGCCCCCATGTTGCGTTGAAATTACTACTAACATAATATTATATCATCTAACATTATAAGCATATAATGTGTATTTGGGAGATCTTTTTTGCAACTTTAAGCATTACCATGTAGTATCAATCAATGTGCAAGACTATACATAGTAAACTACAAATATGAACATTAGTGTCATTATGTGATTCAAATATAGTAGCTAGCCATTGTCATTATGTGATCCAAACATGGTACCTAATTATTACATTGCATTATTACACTAAAACATTTCCTTGTATTTATTTGGACGCTTTATTATAAAGTTTGATATTCAGTTCGAAAATCATACAAAATGTAAAATATTGTTTTTAAAATTTAAAAGCATTACTAACCTCATTGGTTCGTCCGCGACACCACTCCCTCTCGGCCTTCACCATTGGACGTCGGCCTCCGTGGATCTCTCTAGATCGTCACCGCTCCCCTCTATCCTAGCACCGATCCATCGCTCGGAGAGAGAGAGTCTGAGGTCGCGGCCAGCACCGTGTTGTTGGGAAACATTGCATGGAAAACAAAAAAAAATTCTACGCACATGCAAGATCTATCCATGAAGATGCATAGCAACGAGCGGGGAGAGTGTGTCTACGTACCCTCGTAGACCGTAAACGGAAGCGTTTGACAACGCGGTTGATGTAGTCGAACTTCTTCGCGTTCCAACCGATGGAGCACCGAACGTACGGCACCTCCGCGTTCAGCATACGTTCAGCTCGATGACGTCCTCCGCCTTCTTGATCTAGCAAGATGGCGAGGTAGTGGATGAGTTCCGGCAGCACGATGGCGTGGTGACGGTGATGGTGAAGTGATCTCCGCAGGGCTTCGCCTAAGCACTACGAAAATATGACCGGGGGTGTAAACGGTGGAGGGGGCGCCGCACACGGCTAAGACAATGTTGTGTTGTGCTAGGCGCCACCCTCCCACATATATATAGGTGGGGGGACGAGGGAGCAGCCAGGAGGGTGCCCCAAGTAGGCCGAATCCTACTTGGGGTCCTCCCCAAGTGGCGCCCCCTTCCTTCTTTGGAGTGCGGGAGGAAGGAACGAGGAGGTGCCCCCCCCCCCCATTCCTTTCTCTCTTGAGGAGGGAAAGGCAGGAGGGGCCACCCCCCCCCCCTTTCCTTCCCCATAGGACCGGCCAGCCAAGGGAGGGGCGTGCCAGCCCCCTTGTGGGCTGGTCTGTCCCCTCCTTTGGCCCATAAGGCCCATAACTTCCCGGGGGGTGCCCGGAACCCCTTCCGGTGACCCGATTTCTTCCCGGTACGTCCCGAAACACTTCCGGTGTCCAAATATCATCGTCCTATATATCAATCTTTACCTCTCGACCATTTCGAGACTCCTCGTCATGTCCGTGATCTCATCCGGGACTCCAAACAACATTCGGTCACCAAAACATATAACTCATATAACACTATATCGTCAATGAACGTTAAGCGTGCGGACCCTACGGGTTCGAGAACTATGTAGACATGACCGAGACACCTCTCTGGTCAATAACCAATAGCGGAACCTGGATGCCCATATTGGCTCCTACATATTCTATGAAGATCTTTATCGGTCGAACCGTTATGACAACATACGTAATTCCCTTTGTCCATCGGTATGTTACTTGCCCGAGATTCGATCGTCAGTATCTTCATACCTAGTTCAATCTCATTACCGGCAAGTCTCTTTACTCATTTCGTAATACATCATCATGTAAATAACTCATTAGTCACTTTGCTTGCAAGGCTTCTTATGATGTGTATTACCGAGAGGGCCCAGAGATACCTCTCCGATACTCGGAGTGACAAATCCTAATCTCGATCTATGCCAACTCAACAAACACCTTCGGAGATACCTGTAGAGCATCTTTATGATCACCCAGTTACGTTGTGACGTTTGATAGCACACAAGATATTCCTCCGATATCCGGGAATTGCATAATCTCATAGTCGAAGGAATATGTATTTGACATGAAGGAAGCAATAGCAATAAACTGAACGATCATTATGCTAAGCTAACGGATGGGTCTTGTCTATCACATCATTCTCCTAATGATATGATCCCATTATCAAATGACAACACATGTCTATGGTTAGGAAACCTTAACCATCTTTGATCAACGAGCTAGTCTAGTAGAGGCTTACTAGGGACACGGTATTTGTTTATGTATTCACACATGTATTTAAGTTTCCGATCAATACAATTTTAGCATGAATAATAAACTTTTATCATGAATAAGGAAATATAAAATAAAAACTTTATTATTGCCTCTAGGGCATATTTCCTTTAGTTTCTCACTTGCACTAGAGTCAATAATCTAGATTATATAGTAATGAATCTAACACCCATGGAGTCTTGGTGCTGATCATGTTTTGCTCGGGAAGAGGCTTAGTCAATGGGTCTGCCACATTCAGATCCGTATGTATTTTGCAAATCTCTATGTCTCCATCCTTGACCTTTTCACGAATGGATTTGAAGCGTCTCTTGATGTGTTTGGTTCCCTTGTGAAACCTGGATTCCTTCGCCAAGGCAATTGCTCCAGTGTTGTCACAAAAGATTTTCATTGGACCCGATGCACTAGGTATTACAACTAGATCGGATATAAACACGTATCCGGTTTGTGACTTAGAGTCATCCGGATCAGTGTCGAAGCTAGCATCGACGTAACCATTTACAACGAGCTCTTCATCACCTTCATAAACGAGAAACATATCCTTGGTCCTTTTCAGGATGTTCTTGACCGCTGTCCAGTGATCCACTCCTGGATTACTTTGGTACCTCCCTGCCAAACTTATGGAAAGGCACACATCAGGTCTGGTACACAACATAGCATACATGATAGAACCTATGGCTGAGGCATAGGGAATGACTTTCATTTTCTCTCTATCTTCTGCAGTGGTCGGGCTTTGAGTCTGACTCAACTTCACACCTTGTAACACAGGCAAGAACCCTTTCTTTGACTGGTCCATTTTGAACTTCTTCAAAACTTTATCAAGGTATGTGCTTTGTGAAAGTCCTATTAAGCGTCTCGGTCTATCTCTATAGATCTTGATGCCCAATATATAAGCAGCTTCACCGAGGTCTTTCATTGAAAAATTCTTATTCAAGTATCCTTTTATGCTATCCAGAAATTCTATATCATTTCCAATCAACAATATGTCATCCATATATAATATCAGAAATGCTACAGAGCTCCCACTCACTTTCTTGTAAATACAGGCTTCACCGTAAGTCTGTATAAAACCATATGCTTTGATCACCTCATCAAAGCGTATATTCCAACTCCGAGATGCTTGCACCAGTCCATAGATGGATCGCTGGAGCTTGCACACTTTGTTAGCACCTTTAGGATCGACAAAACCTTCTGGTTGCATCATATACAACTCTTCTTTAAGATATCCATTAAGGAATGCAGTTTTGACGTCCATCTGCCAGATTTCATAATTATAAAATGCGGCAATTGCTAACATGATTCGGACAGACTTAAGCATCGCTACGGGTGAGAAAGTCTCATCGTAGTCAACCCCTTGAACTTGTCGAAAACCTTTCACGACAAGTCGAGCTTCGTAGACAGTGATATTACCATCAGTGTCTGTCTTCCTCTTGAAGATCCATTTATTCTCAATGGCTTGCCGATCATCGGGTAAGTCCACCAAAGTCCATACTTTGTTCTCATACATGGATCCTATCTCAGATTTCATGGCCTCAAGCCATTTATCAGAATCTGGGCTTGAGGCCATGAAATCCTGTTCTTCATAGTTCATAGGTTCGCCGTGGTCTAATAACATGACTTCCAGAACAGGATTACCGTACCGCTCTGGTGCGGAACGTGTTCTAGTTGACCTACAAAGTTCAATAGTAACTTGATCTGAAGTTTCATGATCATCATCATTAGCTTCCTCTCTAGTTGGTGTAGGCATCACGGGAACGGTTTTCTCTTATGTGCTACTTTCCAATTCGAGAGAAGGTACAATTACCTCATCAAGTTCTACTTTCCTCCCACTCACTTCTTTCGAGAGAAACTCCTTCTCTAGAAAGGACCCATTCTTGGCAACAAACATCTTGCCTTTGGATCTATGGTAGAAGGTGTACCCAATAGTTTCCATAGGGTATCCTATGAAGACGCACTTCTCCGATTTGGGTTCGAGCTTATCAGGCTGAAGCCTTTTGACATAAGCATCGCATCCTCAAACTTTAAGAAACAACAGCTTAGGTTTGTTGCCAAACCATAGTTCATACGGTGTCATCTCAACGGATTTATATGGTGCCCTATTTAACTTGAATGCGGCTATCTCTAATGCATAACCCCAAAATGATAAAGGCAAATCGGTAAGAGACATCATAGAATGCACCATATCTAATAAAGTACGGTTACGATGTTCGGACACACCATTATGTTGTGGTGTTCCAGGTGGCGTGAGTTGTGAAACAATTCCGCATTGTTTTAAATGAAGGCCAAACTCGTAACTCATCGTAGTCAACTCCTTGAACTTGTCCAAAACCTTTCACGACAAGTCGATCTTTGTAGACAGTAGCATTACTATCAGCGGCAGTCTTCTTCTTGAAGATCCATTTATTCTCAATGGCTTGCCGATCATCGGGCAAGTCCACCAAAGTCCATACTTTGTTCTCATACGTGGATCCTATCTCAGATTTCATGGCCTCAAGCCATTTATCGGAATCTAGGCTCATCATAGCTTCTTCATAGTTCGTAGGTTTGCCTTGGTCTAGTAACATGACTTCCAGGACATGATTACTGTACCACTCTGGTGCGGATCGTGCTCTGGTCGACCTACGAGGTTCAGTAGTAACTTGATCTGAAGTTTCATGATCATTATCATTTGCTTCCTCTCTAGTTGGTGTAGGCATCACGAGAACGGTTTTCTGTGATGTGCTACTTTCCAATTCGAGAGAAGGTACAATTACCTCATCAAGTTCTACTTTCCTCCCACTCACTTCTTTCGAGAGAAACTCCTTCTCTAGAAAGGTTCCATTCTTGGCAACAAAGATCTTGCCTTCGGATCTGTGGTAGAAGGTGTACCCAATTGTTTCCTTAGGGTATCCTATGAAGACGCACTTCTCCGATTTGGGTTCGAGCTTATTAGGCTGAAGCCTTTTGACATAAGTGTCGCAACCCCAAACTTTAAGAAACGACAGCTTAGGTTTCTTGCCAAACCACAGTTCATATGGTGTCGTCTCAACGGATTTAGACGGTGCCCTATTTAACGTGAATGCGGCTGTCTCTAATGCATAACCCCAAAACGATAGCGGTAAATCGGTAAGAGACATCATAGATCACACCATATCTAATAAAGTACGGTTATGACGTTCGGACACACCATTACGATGTGGTGTTCCAGGTGGCGTGAGTTGTGAAACAATTCCACATTGTTTTAAATGAAGGCCAAACTCATAACTCAAATATTCGCCTCCACGATCAGATCGTAGAAACTTTATTTTCTTGTTACGATGATTCTCCACTTCACTCTGAAATTCTTTGAACTTTTTAAATGTTTCAGACTTGTGTTTCATTAAGTAGATATACCCATATCTACTCAAATCATATGTGAAGGTCAGAAAATAACGATACCCGCCGCGTGCCTCAACACTCATCGGACCGCATACATCAGTATGTATTATTTCCAATAAGTCATTAGCTCGCTCCATTGTTTCGGAGAACGGAGTTTTAGTAATCTTGCCCATGAGGCATGGTTCTCAAGTATCAAATGATTCATAATCAAGTGATTCCAAAAGTCCATATGCGTGGAGTTTCTTCATGCGCTTTACACCAATATGACCTAAACGGCAGTGCCACAAGTATGTTGCACTATCATTATCAACTTTTCATCTTTTGGCATCAATATTATGAATATGTGTATCACTACGATCGAGATTCAACAAGAATAGACCACTCATCAAGGGAACATGACCATAAAAGATATTACTCATATAAATAGAACAACCATTATTCTCCGATTTAAATGAATAACCATCTCGCAATAAACAAGATCCAGATATAATGTTCTTGCTCAACGCGGGCACCAAATAACAATTATTCAGGTCTAAAACTAATCTCGAAGGTAGATGTAGAGGTAGTGTGCCGACGGCGATCACATCAACCTTGGAACCATTTCCGACGCGCATCGTCACCTCGTCCTTAGCCAATCTTCGTTTATTCCACAGCTCCTGTTTCGAGTTACAAATATGAGCAACCGAACCTGTATCAAATACCCAGGCGCTGCTACGAGCATTAGTAAGGTACACATCAATAACATGTATATCAAATATACCTTTGTTCACTTTGCCATCCTTCTTATCAGCCAAGTATTTGGGGCAGTTCCGCTTCCAGTCACCATTCCCTTTGCAGTAGAAGCACTCAGTTTCAGGCTTGGGTCCAGCTTTGGGCTTCTTCTCGGGAGTGGCAACTTGCTTGCCATTCTTCTTGAAGTTCCCTTTCTTTCCCTTGCCCTTTTTCTTGAAACTAGTGGTCTTGTTAACCATCAACACTTGATGCTCCTTCTTGATTTCTACCTCCGCGGCCTTAAGCATTGCGAAGAGCTCAGGAATTGTTTTATTCATCCCTTGCATATTATACTTCATCACGAAGCCTTTGTAGCTTGGTGGCAGTGATTGAAGAACTCTGTCAATAACACTATCAACTGGAAGATCAACTCCCAGTTGAGTTAAGTGGTTATGATACCCAGGCATTTTGAGTATGTGTTCACTGACAAAACTGTTCTCCTCCATCTTGCAGCTATAGAACTTGTTGGAGACTTCATATCTCTCAACCCGGGCATTTGCTTGCTATTAACTTCAACTCTTGGAACATCTCATATGCTCCATGATGTTCAAAACGTCTTTGAAGTCCCGGTTCTAAGCCGTAAAGCATGGCACACTGAACTATCGAGTAGTCATCAGATCGAGCTTGCCAGACGTTCATAACATCAGCTTCAGCTCCTGCAGCAGGCCTTTCACCTAGCGGTGCTTCAAGGACATAATTTACTGTGCAGCAATGAGGATAATCCTCAAGTTACGGACCCAGTCCGTGTAGTTTCTACCATCATCTTTGAACTTAGCTTTCTCTAGGAACGCATTAAAATTCAGGGGAACGGTAGCTCGGGCCATTGATCTACAACATAGATATGCAAAACTATAAGACTAAGTTCATGATAAATTAAGTTCAATTAATCAAACTACTAATGCACCCCCACTTAAATAAACATCCCTCAAGTCATCTAAGTGATACGTGATCCAAATCAACTAACCCATGTCCGATCATCATGTGAGATGGGGTAGTCATCAATGGTGAACATCTCTATGTTGATCATATCTACTATATGACTCACGTTCGACCTTTCGGTCTCCAGTGTTCCGAGACCATGTCTGTACATGCTAGGCTCGTCAAGTTTAACCCAAGTATTCTGCATGTGCAAAACTGTCTTACACCCGTTGTATGTGAACGTAGAGTCTATCACACCCGATCATCACGTGGTGCTTCGAAACGACGAACTTTGGCAACGGTGCATACTCGGGGAGAACACTTTTATCTTGAAATTTAGTGAAGGGATCATCTTATAATGCTACCGCCGTTCTAAGAAAAATAAGATGCATAAAGGATAAACATCACATGCAATCAAAATATGTGACATGATATGGCCATCATCATCTTGTGATTTTGATCTCCATCTCCAAAGCATCGTCATGATCTCCATCGTCACCGGCTCGACACCTTGATCTCCATCGTTGCGTCGGGGTCATCTCGCCAACTATTGCTTCTACAACTATCGCTAACGCATAGTGATAAAGTAAAGCAATTACATGGCGCTTGCACTTCATACAATAAAGAGACAACCCTAAGGCTCCTGCCGGTTGTCGATATTACAAAACATGATCATCTCATACATCAACATATATCACATCATATCTTGACCATATCACATCACAACATGCCCTGCAAAAACAAGTTAGACGTCCTCTACTTTGTTGTTGCAAGTTTTACGCGGCAGCTACGGGCTTCTAGCAAGAACCGTTCTTACCTATGCAAAAACCACAACGGTGTTTCATCAAGTTTGTTGTTTTAACCTTCTTCAAGGACCGGCCGTAGTCAAATTCAATTCAACTAAAGTAGGAGAAACAGACACCCGCCAGCCACCTTTATGCAAAACTAGTTGCATGTCTGTCGGTGGAACCGGTCTCATGTGCGTGGACATGTAAGGTTGGTCCGGGCCGCTTCATCCCACAATACCGCCAAATCAAAATAAGACATTGGTGGTAAGAAGTATGACTATCACCGCCCACAACTCTTTGTGTTCTACTCGTGCATATCATCTACGCATAGACCTGGCTCGGATGCCACTATTGGGAAACATTGCATGGAAAACAAAAAAAAATTCTACGCACACGCAAGATCTATCCATGGAGATGCATAGCAACGAGAGGGGAGAGTGTGTCTACGTACCCTCGTAGATCGTAAGAGGAAGCGTTTGACAATATGGTTGATGTAGTCAAACTTGTTCACGTTTCAACCGATCGAGCACCGAACGTACGGCACCTCCGTGTTCAGCACACGTTCAGCTCGATGATGTCCTCCGCCTTTTTGATCCAGCAAGACGACGAGGTAGTGGCTGAGTTCCGACAGCACGACGGCATGGTGACGGTGATGGTGAAGTGATCTCCGTAGGGCTTCGCCTAAGCACTACGAAAATATGACCGGGGGTGTAAATGGTGGAGGGGGGCGCCGCACACGGCTAAGACAATGTTGTGTTGTGCTAGGCACCCCCCTCCCACATATATATAGGTGGGGGAGGAGGGAGCAGCCAAGAGGGTGCCCCAAGTAGGCCGAATCCTACTTGGGGTCCTCCCCCAAGTGGCGCCCCCCCCCCCCCTTCCTTCTTTGGAGTGCGGGAGGAAGGAAGGAGGAGGCGGCGCCCCCCTCCCTTTCCTTTCTCTCTTGAGGAGGGAAAGGCAGGTGGGGCCACCCCTCCCCTTTCCTTCCCCATAGGGCCGGCCAGCCAAGGGAGGGGCGCGCCAGCCCCCTTGTGGGCTGGTCTGTCCCCTCCTTTGGCCCATAAGGCCCATAACTTCCCGGGGGGTGCCCGGAACCCCTTCCGGTGACCCGATTTCTTCCCGGTACGTCCCGAAACACTTCCGGTGTCCAAATATCATCGTCCTATATATCGATCTTTACCTGTCGACCATTTTGAGACTCCTCATCATGTCCATGATCTCATCCGGGACTCTGAACAACATTCGGTCACCAAAACATATAACTCATATAACACTATATCGTCAATGAACGTTAAGCGTGCGGACCCTACGGGTTCAAGAACTATGTAGACATAACCGAGACACCTCTCTGGTCAATAACCAAATGTGGAACCTGGATGCCCATATTGGCTCCTACATATTCTACGAAGATCTTTATCGGTCGAACCGTTATGACAACATACATAATTCCCTTTGTCCATCGGTATGTTACTTGCCCGAGATTCGATCGTCGGTATCTTCATACCTAGTTCAATCTCGTTACCGGCAAGTCTCTTTACTCGTTCTGTAATACATTATCCTGTAACTAACTCATTAGTCACTTTGCTTGCAAGGCTTCTTATGATGTGTATTACTGAGAGGGCCCAGAGATACCTCTCCGATACTCGGAGTGACAAATCCTAATCTCGATCTATGATAACTCAACAAACACCTTAGGAGATACGTGTAGAGCATCTTTATGATCACCCAGTTACGTTATGATGTTTGATAGCACACAAGGTATTCCTCTGGTATCCGGGAATTGCATAATCTCATAGTGGAAGGAATATGTATTTGACATGAAGAAAGCAATAGCAATAAACTGAACGATCATTATGCTAAGCTAACGGATGGGTCTTGTCTATCACATCATTCTCCTAATGATATGATCCCGTTATCAAATGACAACACATGTCTATGGTTAGGAAACCTTAACCATCTTTGATCAATGAGCTAGTCTAGTAGAGGCTTACTAGGGACACAGTATTTGTTTATGTATTCACACATGTATTTAAGTTTCCGATCAATACAATTCTAGCATGAATAATAAACCTTTATCATGAATAAGGAAATATAAAATAACAAATTTATTATTGCCTCTAGGGCATATTTCCTTCACGTGTGTTGTGTGTCTCCCCAGGTGGTCACTACCACCTGACGCCTTCACTACCGTCGCTCAGAGAGAGTGTGAGCCCGCGGTTGATGACGACGCATGGGATTTGTACTGCCATTGCAGTCTAGTTGATGGTCAAACGCTTGGTCTCCCCCACACATATGCTCGATAGTAGACACGACATGTGATTCCTAATTGTTGGTTGAGGCGGCGGCCACGATGGTGATCTATGTTCCTTTCCATTAGTGTTGTAATTTCAAGTTTGCTATGCATCTTATGGACGAGTCATTATGATTGTGGGATACATTTATATTTTATTTTACTATGGATGTTAGAATTTTACTTGCGCACATTAAGACTAGATTTTGAATCTTAAGATCTAACTATGTAGGTTTTATTCATATCACCGATGATGAGAAAACTAAAAGTATGTATGTCTTAGTTATTTTTTCTACATGGCTTTTTAGATAATAACTTAGGCAAGTTGTTCAACTCATACTTTGTAGGCATTCTTTAATACTACACTTTGGAAACTTGACCTATGATGAAACTTGTGACCTTAGCAACTACTCCCTCCGTTCCTAAATATAAGTCTTTTTAGAGATTCCAATATTGACTACATACAGAGCAAAATGAGTGAATCTACACCTTAAAGTATGTCTATATACATTCATATGTAGTTCATATTAAAATCTCTAAAAAGACTTATATTTAGAAATAGATGGAGTAAATATGTGCCTAGCTTCCAATGCAAGTGTTCGGTAGTCACCTTTTATTACTATGTGTATGGCTATCAAGTATAGCAACTGAAGATGTTCTCTGCAGGGTTAGGGACAAAAATCATTGTTGTTGTGTCCTTTTAATGTACTGCATAAAAAACCTTTGCTAAGAATGTTATGTGCATCGCAACTAAAATGACACAATGGGGACGTTACTCTATTTTGGTTGCACAACACAAAAAGTTGGAACCAAATCGCACAACAAGTGCGGCCTGAGTTAGGCTTTCTTAGCGATTTTTTAAGCAATTGTAAGTTTGTCACTTTTTTCTGATTTATCAAGTTGCTATTTTATTATGCAATGTATCCTCTTATAAAAATATATATGTGTGTTACAACTTTGGAAAAGTTGCCACTTTCCCCTTCCCTGTCGATTTGTTGACATGACTATCTTCTTTATCAACCTCAAATGGGTAAAGTGGAAGGTCAGTTATTGGATTCCTTAGAGTGAGTTTTTCTCACACGCGTAGGAATCTCATTGGCGCCAACTCCATGATTTCATCGTCATCAGCCATTTTGTTAGAAGCCAAGATAATTTTACGTTGCACTGTTTGGTGTCAATGTTATCTCTAAACAATTTGACAAAATATGAATGAAATGTAATGTTTTTTATGAGATGAATATGCATGTGCCTGTGTATATAAGTGCTTTGTGCCACTGTTAAAAATGCAGCCCCAAGCTGCAAAAGCAATTACAAGTCATCATTGACCATCCTACTTGGCGCCATTAATATGCACATCAATGACCAACCACCAGTCAGTGGTATGAAGTCATTACTAACCCCGGAGGCGGGGTACACATTATAGACAACATTACTCATTTCCAAAAACATTGTATATAATTCTGGATTTTTTAATAAAATATTATACATGAGATTTACAGTCAACACTCAATATGAGCAGTCAGACTACATCATATATGTTGAAGCAAATACATTTAGAAGAAATAAGACAAAAGGCCCCAATGAAATGATGCATCAAACCCTCCATTCGCATAATAAATCTGATTCACTTTCTTTCAGCAAGTACCACATGGGTGTCATGTCATTATTAGTGTGTGTGTGTGTCTATATATTCATTCTATGTCTTTTATTGACAAAAAGGATCCAAATTTATTATAAAGGTTGATTAGAAATACAAAATACCTCAAATCTAATAAAAAATATATCAAGATTCCTAAATCTCTGAATAAATATTGCGGCCGCCAAAAAGAGCCATCAATGCATCGTTGTCACCACTCTCATACTGGAGTCGGCTAACCTTTTTCAATGATAGATTAGAAGTCTCGTCCACTTGCCCCTAAGGACCAGCACTATGGAGCCATAGTCGTCGTCGTTGAACCCTTGAATCGATCTATAGAACGTGACACCAAATCTCATTGTGGCATGCACCCGACAAGAAACCCTAACCTCGCTACCCCGAGGAGTCGACTAGAATCTACATTGGAGCTCTATCCAATCTCCCTGGCGGATAAATTCGACAAGGATTGAAGGCCGAAAGGCCACTCGAAGATGAAGTGCCACCATTCATCCGACTGCCCATGTGAGGACTAAACTCTAACCTACTACTAGCCGAAGTGAGGCATAAGGATTGCCCTCCCCATCACCGGTCTCGAAGAAGCATGGAAAAGGGAGGCGAATCGACGAACTCACCAACGAAGATCGAGAGGAGGAATTCTTTACCCTAATCACCTTGCGGGAGATGAAAGAAAGAGTCTTTTTACAAAGCTATATCTGGCCGAGTATTAAACCAAACTTTTCACGTGCCCGTGGGATATGGCCTAACGAGGAGGCAATATCACCTTTTTTGCAAGGAAAAAGAGGCAATATTACTTGGTGCAAAACAAAGGAGGCGTTTCTTGTCCATTTTCTTTGTCTTTCCATAAAGCCAAAAAGCCAGCCGATTACGCACCTGCGATTCCATTCCCTCTTCTTCTTTGTTTAGGGGTGATTCCTTTTTTTTGTCTGATGGGTGATTCGTTGGACGGCCATGTTCGACGCACACGCTGGCATTCGTGGAGGCGTGTAGCCTTCAGTTTGACTGGTATGAATGAATTATGAATGTAATCGAGTGGGCTAATAGTCCCGCTTTCTTTTCCTTTTTCCCTCATCTTTCTGAAGTTGACAGCGAAATTGGTCTTGGTCGTCGTCCACTAGAATGCCCAAGTAGCCATGGTATGCTATTTATTTTTTGAGAGGCGATGGCATGCGAGTTGGGAGGGCTAATACGTCACTCAGAGCAATCAAACATAGTTCTTAATCATTTTCATCTTTAGCATGTGATGGCTGATTTTATGCGAAAATTTTACAAGAACTACGCCGGCTCGACTATTTGCTTGCCCTAATATCCAGTATGCAACCGTCTTATTGTTGAAATATCCGCGATTTTACTTACATGCTTATAGATGTTGTTTTTAAGACAAGATTTGTCATTTTTATTAATTGAGAAGGAGAAGAACATAGTTATTGGGTCAGTGAGGGTAAATCAGATGAAAATCAAGGTAACATGATCGTCATGAGACACGATAGCCTGCCACGCTGAACCACCGGCCAACTAGACCACAAACAAGGTAACAACGCTAACAATTAAAAAACGAGACCAACTCACACACCTAGCCAACGGAATGACGCCCTGTTCTCACAACGCTAGCAACTACTGTACAAGAGTGGGTCGTTGGCACTGCCCAGTAGTGTGTGGTATATCGTCACTCCTGATACCATGACTTCGACTTTACATTAGGCAAGTACCAACTTACCAACCATAATGTAGGTCACACAACAATGAAAAGGCTTGCCAAGCAGTTGAGTGACGGGTTAAAAGAAGGCAACTCTAATTTTGCCGACA
Source organism: Thinopyrum elongatum (assembly GCA_011799875.1). Classification (NCBI taxonomy): domain Eukaryota; kingdom Viridiplantae; phylum Streptophyta; class Magnoliopsida; order Poales; family Poaceae; genus Thinopyrum; species Thinopyrum elongatum. The sequence goes on along the minus strand of CM022298.1, from coordinate 410,874,390 downwards.
AGTTCCCATGAGAAAGTGGCAAGCCTCATGTCGATTTAGTCGAACGCGACATTCGGAGAGTTGCTCGCTTAATAAAGTTGAAAGTTTTTCATGCATAAACCTTACAACAACATTTGCTTGACAACTCAAAAAAATGCTTAAGGATGATGCATTCCAATTGAAGCTAAAAGTTTGTTATTTGTACCTTGTACAAAGAGCAATTTTTGTTTCACAAATTTCAATATCTGTCAGCACGGAAACGCAATCTCCACACAATGGTTGTGCCAAATAAACAATTGCAAATGTTCTTAACCTCCGTTCGCCACTTGAGCAAATGTTAGATAGTGCCGCCTAAAGCTCTAGTATCCAAAAGGAGATCCGAACGTATGCACACTGGTTGTATCTATTTTTTTAAGGACGTAGATCGAGTATAAAAATTCATCAGAAGTATAAAGCACCCTAAACATAATAAAACTTATGTTAAGGTTTATGGACCATCAAACGACCACTGCTGCCGCCAGAACGAGCCGCTGACACGTCACTGTCGTTGATCCCATACCGGAGCCAGCCCGATTGACTTACAAGACTAACTTCCACAAGACTTGCTACGAACTGATCTTTACGAGGTAAGATGTTTTTCTCACTTGTGATCTAACCCTTTGTGCTACCCAAAAAATTGATAACTTCGAAATGCACAAAAATGTTTTGTTTTGTTTTAGTTACGTTCCTAGCAGGTTCTCCTAGAAGGAAGCCACTGGACCGCTAAAGAAGAGGTTTGTTGTGCCTCAACGGTAAAAGTCTATCACCCTTGCCTAATCTTAAGGTTGGGGAGGTAATGATAACCATTTCTCATGCTCTCTTTTAATAACTATATTTTGTTTCTTTTTGTTTCGTAATTTGCTTAAACTTAGTATTGCAAAGTTCTAAGTCTAGGGAGGTTATTTTCCCATGAGTAGAGTCTTGTGCAATGGTGTTTACCTTACGGTTTTAGTGCAATCCTATGCCCCTCTGTTTATGCAAGCTTGTTTTTCATTAGTTTTACCTAGCTTGGAGAAATCTTGTGATCCTCTGAAAGACATCGTCATGTTCTCTTTTTTAATCAAAAATAATAAAGAAGTCCTTTTGTTGCCCTTGTTTCACCTAAAACAAAAGTTGGGGACTTTAGTAGTGACTTGATTAGCGTTGAAATTTTCTAGAGGCTTTTGCTGATGAACCCATGACTTTGGTTGATCAGAGATCCATAGCAGGTAACCACAATCAAACTACCCCCAAGGTACACTTTTGAGTCTTATGCAATATGACTCGACTACGCTCTTGTGTAGTGTTTGAGTTCTTTATAAGTAATGCGAGTTCAAAGCCTTTGCACTTCCACTTCATATTTTATTCGTAGCATCTTCGGTACCGAGAATTTCTCACTCTCACATTGAGACTTGGTGCATACTTTGTTGGTATATCCAAACCTATGGGAGATGTCAGAGAGAGAGAGACCATTATCCTTTTTAGTATACACAGAAGTGCTTCAAAGTAGCACTACTTCATGCATTGTAAAGTGTAAAGTTTCATGAGCTTCATGTTTCATAAATACTAGTGAGGAACTTAAATTATAGAACTTAGTTTGTATATTTCGATGACGAGCTTCCTAAAATGCTCGAGGTATTCATGAGCAAGCAAGTTGGATGCACCCCACTTAGTACATAGGAGACATTTCATATATTCACAGCTCTTTGTGCATCTAGTTGCATGACGATCCATACTCCTTGCGTTAACATTGATCATATGGCCTTCTCCATTGCCTAATGGCCAACTGCACTAATGCAATAATTTCTTTGTTTTTTACTTCTTAAAACCCCAAGTATTATTATATTTTCCCAATAAGTATGAGGCCCAGGCTTGCACTCAGCTCTGCATAGGTAGTTGAGTGGTTAAATAACATAGACACATGATTTTGTTATTGTACCTAGTACGCCTTCGGTTGGTGTTTTTAAAGCGACAACTAATGCATAATTTTGTGCGTCTATGAAAGTCATTACTTTGTTTCTAAGATAACATTTGCATTCTTTCTAAACCTTTTACAATGGTCTTTTTGGACTCCACACAAAAATTTCTCCTTTGTTCACCTCCATGGAAATGGGAGTAAGAGCACTGCAAGTATACTCTCATACTAGATGAACTTTTAGAAGCCTCGACAAAAATAAGGATACGGTTGTGGGCCTTGGCTTTCAATGTAAGCTTAAGGATTCGCAATAGTGTGCTTAGCTAGTCAACTCTCTTACTTGAGAACGAGAAAGGTTTAAGCCTGGCGATGTTAATGAGTCCATTTTACTACACATTTTAGAACTCATTTGTTGCATAAAAACTCCTCATATCATGTCCCATTGAGACACTTTCATGTTCCATGATTTCGAGTTTGCACTTTTCAATCTGAGCATTGCATAGTCTTCCGTTTTTACTACATTTTCCCAGGTTTATGTGTTTGTAGGAGAGGTGAAACTCCATTGGGCTTGGAACATTCAATATATGCACATATTTTGAAGGAAAAAATTCCATATATAAATATTACATGAAGAAAGGATCAACCCCGTATAAAATATGACATCAGGGGGTGCTTCCAGAAGAGAATACGGGGCGTGTTTCATGCATATGTGCTTGTACTGCTCCTTGTACCACTTGGATTAGGCTCTGATTGGTCAAACCGAGTCATGTTTGTATTAGGCCCCAGCCCTTATTCATGATGATGCGCCCCTGAAACCGTAAGAGAGACGTTTAGAACCATGTATAAAGAGAGGAGGACCCTAGCCGTCACCTTCTAAAGAACATCCATCTTGCAAGCACACCACCGATCCAGTCTCCATCCACACCCCATAAAGAGGCATTAGGGGCACTAGGGGGTTGTGCCAAGGCTCCATCTCCAGTTGTTGCAACCTTGAAGGAAGGTCGGGAAGGAAGACAACGAAGGATCCACCACCATTGGGCCCCGACCATGCCCCCCCTCCACCACCACGTCGCCAACTACATCTCCACCACTCCTTCCTTTCCCATCACGGTCTCCATGATGGGTTGTAGTCAATCTTGAATCCCCTTTTAATGTTGTGTTTATTTGATTAATTGTTGATTATAGGTGTGGTAATCTAGTATGCCTTGTAATGTGACGACTGTCGTTTATTTATGTGTGTCTCTTCATGTATTTATTTAATTTGTTGTGAACTTAGTAATTGGAGTCGTCCAATCCACCGACGTAGTTGGGAAATTTAACTCCCATAGCTAAACCGATAAACCTCTGAGTCATAGTCTTTGGTCCCTTTAGTAGTATCCGGGCACCGTATCTTGGCGGTTGACCCCCTCAGGTATCTTTACCATTGCCTCGGCGTATCATGCCTTGTGTCGACGGCCGTCTCTTACCTAGCCCTTTCCTTTGTGGAAAGCGCCCTTGCAAATGAAGATCAAAATGTTTGTTTGGCAGCTACTGCGAGACCGCCTCCCATCTAGGGCAGAGGTGATCAAGCGGCACGACCCTGGGCTGGGTAGTGTCCCCTCTGTGTTGTCGCAGAGACGGGGACACACATCTTCTCATTCCCTGCAACGCAGTTACTTTAAATGCTTTGTCCATGAGGCTCTAGACCCGACTGGGAAGCCCCAGACCCTTGCGAGGTTCCTTCAAACCAGGGCCAACCATACCGGGAGAAGGAGACGCCACCTATGGCTTGTGTTCATGGCGTTAGCTTGGACCTTCTACACGACACGCAACAAGACGGTAACTGAGATTTGAGAGGGTCTTTCTTAGGCGGTCCTCTAGCTCTACCTTCAAATTCCTCACCTTTTTGTAGCACTATCATCCACTTCTAGAGAGAGGGATTGCGACTATCTTGGCCCCATGATGGACGCGATGACTACTTCCTCTCACTGGCTTGCCTTACCGCAACGCTCCTTAACTATCGGCCACTTGGTGGTATACTGGTATTTCCCCCTTCTATTTTTTATTGGGCATGTTTGTGTTGATGCCCCATGATGACCCACAAGTATAGGGGATCAATCGTAGTCCTTTCTATAAGTAAGAGTGTCGAACCCAACGAGGAGCAGAAGGAAATGACAAGCGGTTTTCATCAAGGTATTTTCTGCAAGCACTGAAATTATCGGTAACTGATAGTTTGATGGCAAGGTAATTCGTAACGACTAACAAGTAACAAGTGTAACAAGGGTGCAACAAGGTGGCCCAATCCTTTTCATAGCAAAGGGCAAGCCTGGACGAACTCTTATATAAAGCAAAGCGCTCCCGAGGACACATGGGAATTATCGTCAAGTTAGTTTTCATCATGCTCATATGATTCACGTTCACTACTTTGATATTTTGATATGTGGGTGGACCGGTGCTTGGGTGCTTTCCTTACTTGGACAAGCCTCCCACTTATGATTAACCCCTCTCACAAGCATCCGCAACTACGAAAGAAGAATTAAGATAAATCTAACCATAGCATGAAACATGTGGATCCAAATTAGCCCCTTACAAAGCAACGCATAAACTAGGGTTTAAGCTTCTATCACTCTAGCAACCCATCATCTACTTATTACTTCCCAATTCCTTCCCCTAGGCCCAAATCATAGTGAAGTATCATGTAGTTGAATTTCACATAACACCACTAGAGGAAAGATAACATACATCTCATCAAAATATCGAACGAATACCAAATTCACATGATTATTTATAACAAGACTTCTCCCATGTCCTCTGGAACGAAAGTAACTACTCACAAAGCATGTTCATGTTCAAGATCAGAGGGGTAATAAATATGATTAAGGATCTGAACATATGATCTTCCACCAAATAAACCAACTAGCATCAACTACAAAGAGTAATCAACACTACTAGCAACCCACAGGTACCAATATGAGGTTTTGAGGCAAAGATTGAATGCAAGAGATGAACTAGGGTTTGAGAGGATATGGTTTTGGTGAAGATTGGTCCTCCCACGATGAGAGGGTCGTTGGTATGATGATGGCTTCGATATGCCCCTCCCGGAGGGAAGTTTCCCCGGCAGAATCGCTCCGCCGGAGCCCTAGATTGCTTCTGCCCAGGTTCCGCCTCGAGACGGCGGCGCTTCGTCCCGAAAGCCTTCTTATGATTTTTTTAGGTTAAAAACCTTCATATAGCAGAAGATGGACACCAGGGACTGGCCAGGGGGCCCACAAACTCAGGGACATGCCCTAGGGGGGTAGGGCGCGCCCCCCAGGCTTGTGGCCACCTGGTGGGTCCCCTTCTGGTCTTTCTTCGCCCAATATTTTTTATAGATTCCAAAACAATTCTCCGTAAAGTTTCAGGACATTTGGAGTTGTGCAGAATAGGTATCTCAGATTTGCTCCTTTCCGGTCCAGAATTCCAACTGCCAGCATTCTCCCTCTTCATGTAAATCTTGTAAAATAAGAGAGAAAAGGCATAAGAATTGTATCCTAAAGTGTAATAACAGCCCATAATGCAATAAATATCAACATAAAAGCATGATGCAAAATGGACGTATCAACTCCCCCAAGCTTAGACCTTGCTTGTCCTCAAGCGAAAGCTAAAATCGATAATCATGACCACATGTTTAGAGATAGAGGCTTCGATAAAATAAAATACAGATATGAGGGCATCATGATCATCTTTAGAACAACAATATATTGTCATATAAGTTCTAATGCCAGAGTGATAATTCATTCACAAGATAAAGTATGAACCAAAAACTTCATTGAAAACTTGCAAACTATGATCTCAGTCATTGATGCGATTGCAATTTGTCATAATGTCAGAAAGAGTCAATGTAAGAGCATTTATTTAGCAAGTTCACATACTCAACCATCATTTAATCTTTCATAATTGCTAACACTCATGCGATACTTATGATTTCAAAGCTTCAATCAGACACATAGAAAGATAGGGGCTCATAATTTCACCTCCCAACCATTTACCTCAAGGGTAATGTCAACAATAATAACTTATGATCACTTACATCCAAGTGGATATGTATGTCTGGATCTTTCTCCAACATATAGTGCTTGCCAAAAGAGAAAAGTAAAAGGAAGGGTGAAGATCACCATGACTCTTGCATAAAGTTAGGTATTAAAATAAAAGATAGGCCCTTCGCAGAGGGAAGCATAGGTTGTCATGCGCTTTTTATTTGGATGCACGAAATCTTAATGCAAAGGAACGTCACTTTATATTGTTGCTTGTGATAGAGAACTTTATTATGCAGTCCGTCGCTTTTATTTCTTCCCCAACATAAGTTCGTACAAGGCTTATTTTCCTCACACTAATAGATCATACATATCTAGAGAGCATTTTTTATTGCTTTGCACGGATGACAACTTACTTGAAGGATCTTACTTAATCCATAGGTAGATATAGTGGACTCTCATGACATGAAACTGGGTTAACGGTTTTTGGATGCACAAGTAGTATCTCTACTTGGTGCGGCATTTTTGGCTAGCATGGGGTAGAAAGCAAGCTCAACATGTTGGAGGATCCATGACATTATAACTTCTATTCGGACGTAAGGAAACATAGCCCATTACGTTGTCTTCCTTGTCTAACATCAACTTATTAGCATTAATATTTTAATGAGTGCTCACAATCATAAAGGATGTCCAAGATAGTGTATTTATATGTGAGACCTCTCTTTCTTTATTACTCCTCATTAATTGCAACAATGAGTCAATGACCAATACTATGTTTGTCACCCTTCAATAAATTTCATGCAGTATACTTCTTATATGTGAAGTCATCACTCTCCATAAGATTATTACATAATCTTTTATTTTCTTTATTCTTTTTCATCTCTAAGATCAAAACAAGAAAGCAAAGCCCTCAACTCAAAACTAATCTTTATTATATAACTCTCGTACTCGATTACATAGATAGATCATGAAGCAAAAACTTAAAGACTAGATCATACTAAAACTTTTATTCTACTAGATGACGATTTAACCAAAAGGATCGAACTAAGATAAACGATAAAGATAAAAATGTGATGGTGATATGATACCGGGGCACCTCCCCCAAGCTTGGCACCAGCCAAGGGGAGTGCCCATACCCGTGTTGGAAATATGCCCTATAGGTAATAATAAAGTGGTTATTATTATATTTCCTTGTTCATGATAATCGTTTATTATCCATGCTATAATTGTATTGAATGGAAACTCAAATACATGTGTGGACACATAGACAACAACATGTCCCTAGTAAGCCTCTACCGGACTAGCTCGTTGATCAAAGATGGCTATAGTTTCCTAGCCATAGACATGAGTTGCCATTTGATAACGGGATCACATCATTGGGAGAATGATGTGATGGACAAGACCCAAACTATAAACGTAGCACATGATCGTATCAAGTTTATTGCTATCATTTTCTGCATGTCAAGTATATGTTCCTATGACCATGAGATCATGCAACTCACTGACACCGGAGGAGTACCTTGTGTGTACCAAACATCGCAACGTAATTGGGTGACTATAAAGGTGCTCTACAGGTATCTCCGAGGGTGTCTGTTGAGTTGGCATGGATCAAGACTAGGATTTGTCACTCCGTATGACGGAGAGGTATATCAGGGCCCATTCGGTAATGCAGCATCACAATGAGCTTGCAAGCAATGTGACTAATGGGTTAGCCACGGGATCTTGTATTACGGAACGAGTAAAGAGACTTGCCGGTAACGAGATTGAACTAGGTATGGTGATACCGACGATCGAATCTCAGGCAAGTAACATACCGATAGACAAAGGGAACTACATACGGGATTAGCTGAATCCTTGACATTGAGGTTCGACCGATAAAGATCTTCGTAGAATATGTAGGAACCAATATGGGCATCCAGGTCCTGCTATTGGTTATTGACCGTAGAGGTGTCTCGATCATGTCTGCATAGTTCTCGAACCCGCAGGGTCTACACACTTAACGTTTGGTGACGATATAAGTATAGTTGAGTTGTTTCGGTGGTAACTGAAGGTTGTTTGGAGTCCCGGATGAGATCCCGGACATGACGAGGAGCTCCGGAATGGTCCGGAGGTGAAGATTGATATATAGGACGAAGGGTATAAAAGTCCAGAAGTGTTCCAGGGGCACCGGGTTATGGCCAGGATGACAGAAAGGGGTTTCGGAGGCCCCCGACAAGTGTTGGAGGGGCTCATGGGCCAAGGGGAGGGGGCACACCAGCCCACTAAGGGGCTGTACGCACCCTCTCACCCAATCCCACGTAGCTATAGGAGGTGGGGGCGCCCCCTAGGGCTGCCGCCCCCTTTGCCTTGGGGGCCAAGCCTTCTAGGGGGGAGGCGCCCAAACCCATCTAGGGTTTCCCCCTTGTGGCCGCCCCCCCCCCCTAGGGGAACCCTAGGGCGCCCCTCCCTCCACCCTTCCCCCTATATATAGAGGAGGGGAGAGAGGGCAACCGGACCCATCTATGCCATGGCGCTGCCCTCCCTCTCCCTCGTAGCCCTCTTCCTCTCTGTAGTTCTTAGCGAAGCTCTGCTGAGATTCCACCACCACCGCCGCCACCATACCGTTGTGCTGCCGGAGGACTCGAGCTACTACTTCACCATCGCTCACTGGATCGAGAAGGTGAAGGCGTCATCAAGCCGTACGTGTGTTGAACGCGGAGGTGCCGTCCATTCGGCACTTGGATCGGGAGTTCGCGGGACGGATCATGATTGGATCGCGAAGACGTTCGACTACATCAACCATGTTTCTTAACGCTTCCGCTTAGAGATCTACAAGGGTATGTAGATGCAATCTCTCCTCTCATAGATGTTCATCTCCTAGATTGATCTTGGTGAGCGTAGGAAATTTTTTGTTTCCACATGCAACGTTCCCCAACAACCCGTGTACTAAAGTCTCCTTCTTCGGGGGCGGTGATGATGAAGTTGATGATGTAGCGGAAAGCTTCTCCAGCTTACGTTTGACGATAAAATTTTGCTCCCTCAAATCATCGTTTTCTTGCTCAAGCTTCAATATCTTTTTACATAGTGCCTCTTTGCTTTCCTGCAGAAAAAGGGATGGGATAAATTCGATCTTAGATTTGTTTGCTTTATTCGGAAGACTCGACTTCTTGAACTCCACATGCATATACCCTGGTTGATGTAGGGGGGCATCGTCGTCATCTGAGCTCGCATCTTTTGCCTCCTCCGGATCGGAATCTTGCTCCTCATTCGTGGACCATAGGTAGGGATAAATGTCCCCAAAGATCCTTGGATCTGCAATATAGTGGGAAACATAGCTCTCTCCATCTGAATCTTGCGACGACATACTTTCAAATCTGTCAGAGAAATAGCTCGAAACAAGAACAGAGGATATTATCATGATACGTTGGTCAAAACCTCCAGGAGATTATATAATGAATTTTTACCGTGCAAAACAAGAAATCTAGGAGAAAATGGAGTCTGGATGGCACACGAGCTCACCACAAGCTCGGGAGGCGCGCCCAGGGGGGTACGGCGCGCCCCCAGGCTTGTCGCCTGCTCGTGCGCTTTCCGGACTACTTATTATTTTCCTAATTTTTTAAATATTCCAAAACGGTGTAAAATTTCTTTTGTGGAACTTTTGGAGTCGGTTTACTTACCGTATCACATACCTATTCTTTTTAAGGGTTCTGGAGCATTCTGGAAGGTTTCATTTATGTACTCCTCCGGTGTTATGGAATGAATAATGTTAGTCTCAACATTTATAGGCGTACCTGAGATATAATGCTTGATTCTTTGCCCAGTCACCACCTTTGGATTAGTTCCTTCGGCGTTGTTGATCTTGATAGCACTGGAACGATAAACTTCTTCGATAATGTAAGACCCTTCCCATTTGGAGAGAAGTTTTCTTGCAAAAAATCTTAGACGAGAATTGTATAGCAAGACTTGGTCACCTATATTAAATTCCCGCTTTTGTATTCTTTTGTCGTGCCATCTTTTAACCTTTTCTTTAAACAATTTAGCGCTTTTGTAGGCCTGGGTTCTCCATTCATCAAGTGAACTAATGTCAAATAACCTCTTTTCACCGGCAAGTTTAAAATCGTAGTTGAGTTCTTTAATTGCCCAATAAGCTTTATGTTCTAATTCAAGAGGTAGGTGACATGCTTTTCCATAAACCATTTTATATGGATACATACCCATAGGATCTTTATAAGAAGTTCTATAAGCCCAAAGTGCATCATCAAGTTTCTTAGACCAATTCTTTCGAGACCTATTGACAGTCTTTTGCAAAATTAATTTTATTTCTCTATTACTTAGTTCTACTTGCCCACTAGACTGAGGATGATAAGGAGATGCAATTATATGGATAACATCATATTTAGCAAGAAGTTTAGGGAAAGCACCATGAATGAAGTTTGAACCCCCGTCTGTCATTAAATATCTAGGGACTCCAAACCTTGGGAAAATAACTTCTTTAAGTATTTTAATAGAAGTATTGTGATTAGCACTACTAGTTGGAATAGCTTCTACCCACTTAGTAACGTAATCAACAACAACTAAAATGTGAGTATATCCATTGGAGGAAGGAAAGGGTCCCATATAATCAAATCCCCAAACATCGAATGGTTCAATAACAAGTGAATATTTCATAGGCATTTCCTGACGTCTACTAATATTACCAATTCTTTGACATTCATCACAAGATAGAACAAACTTACATGCATCTTTGAAAAGAGCAGGCCAATAAAAACTGGATTGTAGTACCTTGTGGGCAGTTTTGTCTCCCGCATGGTGCCGCCGTAAGCCTCGAAGTGGCACTTCCGTAGGATTTGTTCCTGTTCATGCTCAGGTATACAACGTCTAATAATACCATCTACTCCTTTATAAAGATGTGGGTCATCCCAAAAGTAATGTCTTAAATCAAAGAAAAACTTTTTCTTCTGTTGGTATGTCAAACTAGGTGGTATAAATTTAGCAACAATATAATTTGCATAGTCTGCATACCAAGGAGTACTACGAGAAGCATTTATGACAGCTAGTTGTTCATCGGGAAAGCTATCATCAATATGTAGTGGGTCATCAAGAATATTTTCTAACGTAGGCAAGTTATCAGCTACTGGGTTCTCAGCTCCCTTCCTATCAATGATATGTAAATCAAATTCTTGTAGTAAAAGAACCCACCTAATGAGTCTAGGTTTAGCATCTTTCTTTTCCATAAGGTACTTAATAGCAGCATAATCGGTGTGAACAATTACTTTGGAATCAACTATGTAAGACCTGAACTTATCACAAGCAAACACTACTGCTAAAAATTCCTTTTCAGTGGTAGCATAATTTCTTTGAGCACTGTCCAGAGTTTTACTAGCATAATGGATGACATTTAATTTCTTATCAACTCTTTGTCCTAGAACAACACCAACAGCATAATCACTAGCACCACACATAATTTCAAAGGGTAGGTTCCAATCAGGTGGTTGGACAATAGGTGCAGAGATTAAGGCTTTCTTAAGTATTTCAAATGCTTCTACATAATCATCATCAAAAACGAATGGAACATCTTTTTGCAAGAGATTAGTAAGAGGCCTAGAAATTTTAGAGAAGTCTTTAATAAATCTCCTATAGAAATCAGCATGATCAAGGAAACTTCTTATACCTTTGATATCTTTAAGACAAGGCATTTTCTCAATTGCATCAACTTTAGCTTTACCAACTTCAATGCCTCTTTCAGAGATTTTATGCCCCAAGACAATACCTTCATTCACCATAAAGTGGCACTTCTCCCAATTCAAGACAAGATTAGTTTCTTCACATCTCTGCAAAACTCAATCAAGGTTGCTTAAGCAATCATCAAAAGAAGTTCCGCAAACAGAAAAATCATCCATGAAAACCTCAACAATCTTTCCACAAAAGTCAAAGAATATAGCAGTCATACATCTTTTAAAGGTAGCAGGTGCGTTACATAAACAAAAGGCACATGTCTATAAGCAAAAGTACCAAAAGGGCATGTAAAAGTAGTTTTTTCTTGATCCTCTTGTGACACAGGTATTTGGGAAAAACCAGAGTATCCATATAAAAAAGAAATGCGTATGTTTTGATAATCTTTCTAGCATTTTATCAATGAATGGTAGAGGATAATGATCTTTCCTAGTAGCTTTGTTTAGTTTTCTAAAATCAATTACCATCCTATAACCAGCTACAATTCTTTGTGGGATAAGTTCATTTTTATCATTAGGGACTACAGTAATACCTCCCTTCTTAGGGACACAATGAACAGGACTTACCCATCTACTATCAGCTATAGGATAGATTATACCTGCTTGCAGAAGTTTTAATATTTCATTCTTACCACTTCCTTCATCTTAGGATTTAATCATCGTTGGTGATCAACGACTGGCTTAGCATCAGGCTCCATATTAATTTTGTGCTAACATAGAGTGGGACTAATGCCCTTAAGATCATCAAGAGTATATCCAATAGCAGCACGGTGCTTCTTCAGAGTTTTCAATAATCTCTTTTCTTCCTGCTCTGAAAGGTTAGCACTAATAATAACATGATATATTTTCTTTTCATCAAGATAAGCATATTTCAATGTATCGGGCAATTGCTTTAGCTCGAACACGGGATCACTTTTGGGTGGTAGAGGATATCCGAGAGTCTCAACAAGAAAATTGTGTTTCAAAATAGGCATTTGTTTAAAGAATATCTCATCTATTTCGTTTCTTTCATTCATATGCATGCCATTTTCGTGGTCTAGCAAATATTGTTCTAATGGATCAGTAGGAGGCATGGCAATAGAATCAAGACCAATAATTTCATCCTTACTAGGTAATTCTTTATCACGAGGTTGTCTATGGAATTTGGAGAAATTAAACTCATGAGACACATCACCAAAATTTACACTAACAGTTTCTTTAGTGCAATCTATCTTAGCATTAACCGTATTCAGGAAAGGTCTACCAAATATAATGGGACAAAAATCATCTTGTGGGGAACCAAGAACTAGAAAATCAATAGGGTATTTTATTTTCCCACACAAGACTTCAACATCTCTAACAATCCCAAGTGGTGTGATAGTATCTCTATTAGCGAGCTTAATAGTAACATCAATATCTTCTATCTCAGCAGGTGCAATATCATTCATAATTTCTTGATATAAAGTAAACGGGATAACACTCACACTAGCACCCTAATCACATAAGCCATGGTAGCAATGATCTCCTATTTTAACAGAGACAACATGCATACCCACAACAGGTCTATTTTTATCTTTTCATCGTGTTTAGCAATTCTAGTAGCTTCATCACAGAAGTAAATAACATGCCCATCAATATTATCAACCAAGAGATCTTTAACCATAGCAACATTAGGTTCAACTTTAATTTGTTCGGAGGGTGTAGGTGTTCTTATATAACTCATGTTAACCATAGTTGAAACCTTAGCATGTTCTTTTATCCTAACAGGAAAAGGGGGTTTCTCAATATAAGCAGTAGGAATAACTGGATCAACATTATAAGTAACAATTTCTTCTTTAGCTCTAGTTGGTTCTTCTACTTCTACTTCGATAGGTGGATGATATTTAAACCACTTCTCCTTAGGGAGATCAACATGAGTAGCAAAAGATTCACAGAAAGAAGCTACTATCTCAGAGTCAAGTCCATACTTAGTGCTAAAATTATGAAAAGCATCGGTATCCATAAAAGTTTTAACACAATCAAACTCAAGCTTTACACCTGACTCTTTACCTTCGTTGAGCTCCCAATCTTCAGAGTTGCATTTAATTCTTTCCAAAAGATCCCATCTGAATTCAATAGTCTTCTTCATAAAAGAACCAGTACAAGAAGTATCGAGCACGGATTGATCATTACGAGAAAGTCGAGCATAAAAATTCTGTATAATAATTTCTCTTGAGAGCTCATGATTGGGGCATGAATACAACATTGATTTAAGCCTCCCCCAAGTTTGAGCGATACTTTCTCCTTCACGAGGCCAAAAATTATATATATAATTCCGATCACGATGAACCAGATGCATAGGATAAAACTTCTCATGAAATTCCAATTTCAATCGGTTCCAGTCCCAAGCTCCAATATCATCACATAGCCTATACCATGTAAATGCTTTTCCCTTGAAGATAAAGGGAAAACCTTCTTCTTAACTTCATCTCCGGGTAAACCTGCAAGCTTAAATAATCCACAAACTTCATCCACAAAGATTAGGTGCATATCAGGATGTAATGTTCCATCCCTGCATAAGGATTAGCTAGCAGTTTCTCTATCATACCAGAAGGAATTTCATAATAAATATTTAAGTAGGTGCAGTAGGTTGAGGGACAACTCTTTGTGCTTCCGGTCAAGGTGAAGATACCTCGAACAAGCCCCTCAAAGGATTATTTTCCATAGTGACAAGTGACAGTAATTTTCAGCACGTAATATAAAATTTTCCTTACCAAATTCCACTCACCAAAGGCTCTTCACTCCCCGACAACGGTGCTAGACAAGAGTCTTGATGACCCACAAGTATAGGGGATCAATCATAGTCCTTTCGATAAGTAAGAGTGTCGAACCCAACGAGGAGCAGAAGGAAATGACAAGCGGTTTTCAGCAAGGTATTTTCTGCAAGCACTGAAATTATCGGTAATAGATAGTTTGGTGGTAAGGTAATTCGTAACGAGTAACAAGTGTAACAAGGGTGCAGCAAGGTGGAACAATCCTTTTTATAGCAAAGGACAATCCTGGACGAACTCTTATATAAAGCAAAGCGCTCCCGAGGACACATGGGAATTATCATCAAGTTAGTTTTCATATGCTCATATGATTCGCGTTCGCTACTTTGATAGTTTGATATGTGTGTGGACCGATGCTTGGGTGCTGTCCTTACTTGGACAAGCCTCCCACTTATGATTAACCCCTCTCGCAAGCATCCACAACTACGAAAGAAGAATGAAGATAAATCTAACCATAGCATGAAACATGTGGATCCAAATCAGCCCCTTACGAAAGCAACACATAAACTAGGGTTTAAACTTCTGTCACTCTGATACGTCTTCAACGTATCTATAATTATCTGTTTTGGATGTTTTATATGCATTAATACGCTATTTTATATTATTTTTGGGACTAACTTATTAACCCAGAGCCCAGTGCCAGTTTCTGTTTTTTCCTTGTTTTTGAGTTTTACAGAAAAGGAATATCAAACGGAGTCCAAACGGAATAAAACTTTACGATGATTTTTCCTGGACCAGAAGACACATGTAGGACTTGGAGAGGAAGCCAGAAAAGTCCCGAGGGCTCCACAAGCCCTCAGGGCGCGCCCTAGGAGGGGCGCCCCCTGGCTTGTGGGTCCCACGATCTTTGGCCTATAAATTCAGAAATATTCCCAAATGACCAGAAGCGTCCACCAAAATACTTTTCCGCCGCCGTAACCTTCTGTACCCATGAGATCCCATCTTGGGGCCTTTTCCGGCACCCTGCCGGAGGGGGATTCGATCGCGGAGCGCTTCTACATCAACTCTATTGCCCTTCCGATGAAGCGTGAGTAGTTTACCACAGACCTACGGGTCCATAGCTAGTAGCTAGATGGCTTCTTCTCTCTCTTTGATTCTCAATACCATGTTCTCCTCGTTGTTCTTGGAGATCTATCCGATGCAATATTCTTTTGCGGTGTGTTTGTCGAGATTCGATGAATTGTGGATTTATGATCAGATTATCTATGAATATTATTTGAATCTTCTCTGAATTCTTATATGCATGATTTGATATCTTTGTATTTCTCTTCAAATTATCGGTTTGGTTTGGCCAACTAGATTGGTTCTTCTTGCAATGGGAGAGGTGCTTAGTTTTGGGTTCAATCTTGCGGTGTCCTCACCCAGTGACAAAGTAGGGGTAGCGAGGCACGTATTTGTATTGTTGCCATCAAGGGTAAAAAGATGGGGTTTTCATCATATTGCTTGAGTTTATCCCTCTACATCATGTCATCTTACTTAAGGCGTTACTCCATTCTTTATGAACTTAATACTCTAGATGCATGCTGGATAGCGGTCGATGCGTGGATTAATAGTAGTAGATGCAGAATCGTTTCGGTCTACTTGACACGGACGTGATGCCTATATGCATAATCATTGCCTTGGATATCGTCATAACTTTGTGCTTTTCTATCAATTGCTCGACAGTAATTTGTTCACCCACCGTATTATTTGTCTCCGGGTCTATTTTCCATCATATATTTTCAGATCTATAAACCCAAAAAACCCAAAAATACCTTGCTGCAATTTATTTACTTTTATTTTGTTTTATGTTTTAGTAATCTTTTATATCTATCTCTATCAGATCTCACCTTTGCAAGTGACCGTGAAGGGATTGACAACCCCTTTATCGCGTTGGGTGCAAGTGTTTGATTGTTTGTGCAGGTGCATAGATTGGAGACTTGCTTGTATCTCCTACTGGATTTGATAGCTTGGTTCTTAACTGAGGGAAATACTTATCTCTACTTTGCTGCATCACCCTTTCCTCTTCAAGGGAAAAACCAACGCAAGCTCAAGAAGTAGCAGAAAGAATTTCTGGCGCCGTTGCCGGGGTGATCTACATCAAGCCTACCAAGTACCCACCATAAACTCTCATCTCTTGCATTACATTATTTGCCATTTGCCTCTCGTTTTCCTCTCCCCCACCTCTAAAATGTTTTCAGAAAAACACAAAAATATTTGCCTTTTTATTAGCCCTTCTTTCGTTCGTCGTTTTGATTGCCTTTATGTCTTACTTGGTTTGTTTGCTCGTTCGCTTGGTATAATTGTGTATTTATTGAAAATCATAAAACAAAAAGTTTATGGATCCTCATCCACTTGCTAATCTTTTTAAGAGAACCAATTATGATGAACCAATTGCTAGTGAGTTGTGTGCACTAGATTATCTTTATAAAGTTTTGCTTGAAATTCGTGAATCTGAAAATTGTGATGAAGTGTTAAAAGAAGAAATTTATGAAGTGATTCACGATAGCTCCTTGAATGAAAAGCATGATTACAACGTTACTATAAATCCTATTAATGTAAATTGTGCTAATAATATGCAAAACCCCAAGCTTGGGGATGCTAGTTTTGCTATGTCCACTACTTGTTGCAATGATCATGATTGGGGTGATAATGCTTCTTATGATCTTGAAAATTTATTTAAGCCTCATGATAATAATGTTTGCAATAATATTGAAAGTGGGTTTGGAAGAGTGTCAACTCTAGGTAATAATGATCCCACTACTTTGGAGTATGATCAATCTTATGAAATTTTTGATAAAAGTGGGCTTGGAGAAGTAATGACTTTATTCTATGTTAATCCCACTATTTTGGAAGAGTGTCAACTTTGCATGCATGTGGATCATGAAGAGAATAATTTATGTGATAGCTATATTGTTGAATTTGAATATGATCCCACATGCAATTATTATGAGAGAGGAAAATATGGTTGAAGAAATTTTCATGTTACTAAATTACCTCTCGTTATGTTGAGATTGCCATTGTTTCTTTCTTCTTCCTTGCATATGCTAGTTTTTGCTTGTCTTGATAATTTGTTTGCTTATAAAATGCATATGCATAGGAAGTATGTTAGACTTAAACTTGTTTTTCACATGCTACATGATGCTCTCTTCGTGTTTCAATTGCTATCTTTCATGTGAGCATCATTAAAAATTACCAACGCCTAGCTAAAAGGCTTTAAAGAAAAGCGCTTGTTGGGAGACAACCCAATATTTTTACTTTCTGTTTTTATGAGTTCACATATTATTACCTCTGTAGTAATTGTGTTTTGGTGTTTTAATTAGTGTTTGAGCCAAGTAAGACCTTTGGGATGGCTTATGGTGATAGTTGATTTGATCTTGCTGAAAAACAGAAACTTTTGCGTCATGTTGTAGAATTTTAGTAATTTACATAAGTGACAAAAAACCCTGATTTTTTTACAAAATATTTATATACGGATTACCTCTGTTTTCCAGGTTTTTCAGAATTTTTGGAGTTACATAAGTATTAGAACAATTCAGATCTTCGCAGACTGTTCTGTTTTTGACAGATTCTGTTTTCTATGTGTTGTTTGCTTATTTTGATGAATCTATGGGTAGTATCGGGGGGTATGAACCATGGAGAAGTTGGAATACATTAGATATTACACCAATATAAATAAATAATGAGTTCACAACATTACCAAAAAGTGGTGATTTATTTTCTTATACTAACGGATCTCATGAGTTTTCTGTTGTGAAGTTTTGAAGTTTAGGATTAAGATTTGATGGACTATGGAATAAGGAGTGGCAAGAGCCTAAGCTTGGGGATGCCCAAGGCACCCCAAGGTAATATTAAAAGACAACCAAGCATCTAAGCTTGGGGATGCCCCGGATGGCATCCCCTCTTTCGTCTTCATCTATCGGTAAATTTACTTGAGGCTATATTTTTATTCACCACATGATATGTGTTTTGCTTGGAGTGTCTTGTATGATATGAGTCTTTGCTTTTTAGTTTGACACAATCATCCTTGCTGTACACACCTTTTGAGAGGGACACACATGAATCATGAATTTATTAGAATACTCTATATGCTTCACTTATATCTTTTGAGCTAGGTAATTTTGCTCTAGTGCTTCACTTATATCTTTTTAGAGCACGGCGGTGGCTTTATTTTATAGAAATTGTTGAACTCTATTGCTTCACTTATATTATTTTGAGAGTCTGTCTAAACAGCATGGTAATTTGCATAGGTTATGAATTTAGCCCTAATATGATGGGCATCCAAGAGGGATATAATAAAAACTTTCATATAAAGAGCATTGAATACTATGAGAAGTTTGATTCCTTATGATTGTTTTGAGATATAAGGATGGTGATATTAGAGTCATGCTAGTGAGTAATTGTGGATTGGTAGAAATACTTGTGTTAAAGTTTGTGATTCCCGTAGCATGCACGTATGGTGAACCGTTATGTGATGAAGTCGGAGCATGATTTATTTATTGATTGTCTTCCTTATGAGTGGCGGTCGGGGACGAGCGATGGTCTTTTCCTACCAATCTATCCCCCTAGGAGCATGCGTGTAGTACTTTGTATTGATAGCTAATAGACTTTTGCAATAAGTATGTGAGTTCTTTATGACTAATGTTGAGTCCATGGATTATACGCACTCTCACCCTTCCACCATTGCTAGCCTCTCTAGTACCGCGCAACTTTCGCCGGTGCACTACACCCACCATATACCCTTCCTCAAAACAGCCACCATACCTACCTATTATGGCATTTCCATAGCCATTCCGAGATATTGCCATGCAACTTCCACTGTTCCATTTTATTATGACATGCTCCATCATTGTCATATTGCTTTGCATGATCGTAAGATAGCTAGCATGATGTTTTCATGGCTTGTCCATTTTTTGATGTCATTGCTATGCTAGATCATTGCACATCCCGGTAAACCGCCAGAGGCATTCATATAGAGTCATATTTTTGTTCTAAGTATCGAGTTGTAATTCTTGAGTTGTAAGTAAATAAAAGTGTGATGATCTTCATTATTAGAGCATTGTCCCATGTGAGGAAAGGATGATGGAAGCTATGATTCCCTCACAAGTTGGGATGAGTCTCTGGACTTTACAAAAATAAAAGAGGCCAAAGAAGCCCACAAAAAAATAAAAGAGGCCAAAGAATCCCAAATAAAAAAAATGAGAGAAAAGAGAGAAGGGGCAATGCTACTATCCTTTTACCACACTTGTGCTTCAAAGTAGCACCATGATCTTCATGATAGAGAGTCTCCTATGTTGTCACTTTCATTTACTAGTGGGAATTTTTCATTATAGAACTTGGCTTGTATATTCCAATGAAGGGCTTCCTCAAAATTGCCCTAGGTCTTCGTGAGCAAGCGAGTTGGATGCACACCCACTTAGTTTCTTTTGAGCTTTCATACACTTATAGCTCTAGTGCATCCGTTGCATGGCAATCCCTACTCACTCACATTGATATCTATTGATGGGCATCTCCATAGCCCGTTGATACGCCTAGTTGATGTGAGACTATCTCCTTCTTTTTGTCTTCTCCACAACCACCATATTCTATTCCACCTATAGTGCTATATCCATGGCTCACGCTCATGTATTGTGTGAAAGTTGAAAAGGTTTGAGAACATCAAAAAGTATGAAACAATTGCTTGGCTTGTCATCGGGGTTGTGCATGATTTAATACTTTGTGTGATGAAGATGGAGCATAGCCAGACTATATGATTTCGTAGGGATAACTTTCTTTGGCCATGTTATTTTGAGAAGACATGATTGCTTTATTAGTATGCTTGAAGTATTATTGTTTTTATGTCAATATTAAACTTTTGTTTTGAATCTAATGGATCTGAATATTCATGCCACAATAAAGAAAATTACATGGATAAATATGTTAGGTAGCATTCCACATAAAAAATTCTGTTTTTATCATTTACCTACTCGAGGACGAGCAGGAATTAAGCTTGGGGATGCTTGATATGTCTCCAACGTATCTATAATTTTTTATTGTTCCATGCTATTATATTATTTTTTTGGATGTTTTATATGCATTAATATGCCATTTTATATTATTTAAGGGACTAACTTATTAACCCAGAGCCCAGTGCCAGTTTCTGTTTTTTCCTTGTTTTTGAGTTTTACAGAAAAGGAATATCAAACGGAGTCCGGGTCTCGCCTTTATATACACAAGTCGAGGCCCGAGGCTTAAAAGAGTCCGAGTCGGATCATACAACATGACCGGCCCGGTTTCTAAGTCGCCTTGCCTTACCAGGCAAGCCACTATATGGCGGTTCACACGTCCGGGTCTTGGGCCACCACCAGGCCCGCCTCTATGAGCCGCCGTCTTTACGCTTCATCTTCTTGGGCCTAACTGGGCCTTCTTCATTGAGTCGCCAACGATGTAACCCGGCCCCTCCTGGGCGGGTCACGCCTCGGGGTTATATCCCCAACATTAGGCCCCAGATTGATTTGAACTTGTTCATGCCAATCTTCACTGCTTCAAGTTGGCGATTCTTCCTTTCCAAGTTTAATATTGAACAAATCATATAACCCGCCATGACGTCATGCAAAATAAATACAGAGAAAATCCATGACATCACAACGGATCTTTTCACATTAATTGGTCATCCGAGAATCGAGGCGCTTCCAGTGTTTAGATAATCATGACATCTCCTTGATTCCCGCACCTGCCATTTCACTGTTCCACCTTTTTCCTTATAAATAGGCCCGAGGGGGTTTCCTTTTTACTTTTACCCCCTTTCGCTTCCACTTCTTCTTCCTCCTCGCGACCTTCGCCGCCAGAGCTCTGCCACTCCGGCCGACCTTCACCGGCGACTCCAACAAGGGCCGCTGCATCAACCTGAACGAAGTAGAAAAACACGGCGCACTCCCGCTCTCCATCAACTCCGTCAGGTATTATCCCATCTTCTTCTCAGATCCACATTATAATGCCCTAGTTCGTCGATTTCATCATTGTTCCGTCAAGTTCCTCCAAGTTCATCCAATGTTACTTAGAAAACATAGTTCAATCCGTACTCCAGGAGAATCAGTAGCGGTATCCGCTTTAGCTATTTCAATCTCAGGTAGATCCCTTTCCCTTTACAGTCAACATATAGTTCCTCTATTCTTCCGCGGCCATATGTTTTAGGTCTAAATTTCTTCTTTTTTCTGAACTGCGGTAGATCTGCAATTGTAGCCGCAATTTGTGAAATCTGTTTTATCCACAGTTAGTGAAAATTTCAATAGCCTTGCAATCTTTAGACAAATTATCCACCATCCCTTGCCCAGGTGACTTATAGCGGCAACCTTGCATTCCGCTAATACTTATCTGATTTTAATCATAAACTGATAACCCATCGGCCTCTTTCCGGCTTATCCATGTAGCTTATAACCTTTTCCATGACCCGCCAAGATGGTTGTCCCTTATAATCAGGACTTGTAACCCGCCATTATATAGCTGACTCATTTGGGCGGTTTATTTTTACTCATCATTGTGACAGACTTTGCACCTTATCACCAGTCGTTGATCATGGAGCAGTTTAACATCATAATATCAACCCGTCAACTCTTTATTCTTAGGCAACCATTGTCAGAAATGACTAAATCCACCACCTCTTGCGATTGGGTTGTTTCCACTGTCACTGAGCAATCTCACAATGAATATGTTGAGATGGGCATTTTACCAGCAAAAAACATCATTCACTGGCGAGTTCCAGGGGCTGAAACTAAACCTCAACCTAAAGAGGGTGAAGTTGTAGTCTTTGCAGATCACCTCCTCCGTGGTTTCTCACCACCCGGGTCAAAATTCTTTCGGGATGTTCTGAACTTCTACAAGCTACACCCCCAAGATATCGACCCCAACTCTGTTTCCAATATATGCAACTTTCAAGTCTTCTGTGAGGTGTACCTTCAAGAAGAGCCCAACGTTGATTTATTCAAAGAGTACTATTACCTGAACTGCCAGACCGAAATGACAGACGGGCCTAACCTTGAACTCGGCGGGATTTCTATCCAGAGGAGGAGAGACGCCGTTTTCCCTGCAGCTTCACTACCCAGTCACCCCAAGGACTGGAACCAGACTTGGTTCTACTGCCAAGATACCTCTCCTGCTGATGAAAACCCTCTGCTGGGTTTCCGCTCCTTCCGGCTTAGCCCTAGGCATGAACTTCCTGACCGGATCACTACTGCAGAATGGGCCAAGTACGCGCCTACTTTTTCAAAAATACGGGCCTTATTAGCCAACGGCTTAACTAGAGTTGACCTGGTCCGCTGCTGGGTCGCCTGGAGGATTTTGCCTTTGAGCCGCCGCACCGGCTTAATGTACCAATATACATGTGATGTAAAGGACCCACAGCGGTATAGCCAAGTACAACTTGAAGATCAGCAAATCAATGAAATGACCAAGACATTACTCGGGGAGACCTTAGAAAGCTGCAGTAAAACGGGACTGAACCCCTTCTGCGCTCTTAATCCAGCTCCCGACGTAAGTGTTTTAAGCCGTTCTTTAACTCATTTATCATTCTCTCATAAACTGCACATCTTCTCATTGTCCTTTATGTTCTCAGGCTGGCTCTTCCTTCTGGAACAAGAAACTGCAAGACAAGCTGGCCAAAAAGGCCAAAGTAAAAA
This sequence comes from Thinopyrum elongatum, assembly GCA_011799875.1. Lineage (NCBI taxonomy): Eukaryota > Viridiplantae > Streptophyta > Magnoliopsida > Poales > Poaceae > Thinopyrum > Thinopyrum elongatum. Next base: position 410,851,353 of record CM022298.1, on the reverse strand, counting down.
CTCGGGCTCCAAAAAAGACCAAAGGGAAGAAACAGGACATTGAAGACTTATTTGCCCTTGACAATGAGTCGGAGGTAGAAATCGATTCTCTTGGCTTTCTTTTTTATGCAACTTATTGACCCTGACTCCTCTTAGGACGATGCGGAGACCAGCCATGCAGACGCAGCAGAGGTAACCATAATCTCCTCCGACTCAGAATCTTTGCCAAGACAGAAAACTCGGCGGGTCTCCTGAAAAGTAAGATTTTTCCATCCTCTTGCTTATCTGGACCCCAATTTTCTTTTGAAAAAGCAGTAGCACGAGTCAAAGCATACAACCCGGAGCAGCGGTGGTGGAGACCTTGTAGCCAGCTTACCCAACACGCCTGCCCCTCGCAAGCGCCGAAATGAGGTGCCACATAATCCATCCCTCTCCTTTCCAAAGGCGGGTCTCATTCGTCAACCGCTTAACTCTTCTGATTCAAACTATCAGGGAACACCTCATTCATCATCTGGCGAGTCTACTGGGACTCAGATGCATGTCTTCAAAGTTGCCCCTAGGTAAGCTTTTATACTTGTTTCATACATAACTTGCAATAATATATTTACGAATTCATGTTCTCTTGTTGCAGCGGTGTGGCCAAAGCAGGCAAGAAACAGAAGGTGGGCAGTTCTTCCAAGGATCCCCAAACTATTGAGCCGGAGAAACAAACACAAGCAGCAACTGAGGCATCAGAAAATCCTGACAGTCTTATCAATGACCCGCCACCACAAGTTGATATCACAGTCTCAGAACCGCTGCACACTGAGGTTGACCCAGCAATTATGCATAACCCGCCAAGTCCTAAACCGCCCAGCCCTGCCAAGACTACTGAAGAGGTCCCTTCTGACAAGATCACCGATGATGTCATCATCACTGGTACAGGCTATACCGAGCCCAGAAATCCTACAATCTTGGCGAAGCACAGCGCCAAAGAAGAGCCATTAGCTGCCGACAAGGGTAAATTGAAGTTGGATCTGGAGAGCTATGCTGGCTTCAGCGCAAGTGATATCCACGCAGGCTATCTAACCCGCCTCCACACTAGCCGTGATCTGGAAGCCGGCTTAGTGAACCTTATGAAGGAACGCTATGAGGTATGTTGCTAACCTCTTTCCATATGTATTCATATAGCCGCCAAGTCTAGAGGATAGGAAAAAATTGAGTATGTTGTAGACTTAAGAATAGTCTTCAAACTGTAGCCTCTCAGGGCCAACTTATCCTTTAAAATCCAAGTATGTAGCCCCCAAGGGCCGGCTTTAACTGATAAGTTGAGCCGGGACTGATAGTCACTTAAGAAATCCAAACACGTAGCCCCCAAGGGCCAGCTTAAACTGACAAGTTGAGCCGCTGTGTCTCAATCAAAAAAGTAAATTGACCCACATTAGCCCCCAAGTGCCGAGTAGAGTACTTGTAGTGTGCTTGGGATTTTAACAGAATATCATCACCAATAGTTCAACCTTGCTTTTTAACCATTACTTTATCATTGTATTTCTGGCCGAATTGAGCATGAAGGAATCGCAAGTGGGTGATTTGAGGAAGAATATAAAGTTGCAGCAGGCAGAAACTTCCAAGGCCAAGCTAGATCTAAAAACTTCGTTGGAGGAAGTCGAGAAGCTTAAAGGAAGTTTTGATACGGAGAGATGTTGGGGAACGTAGTATTTCAAAAAAATTCCTACGATCACGCAAGATCTATCTAGGAGAAGCATAGCAACGAGCGGGGAGAGTGTGTCCACGTACCCTCGTAGAGCGAAAGCGGAAGCGTTTAGTAACACGGTTGATGTAGTCGAACGTCTTCCCGATCCAACCGATCAAGTGCCGAACGCACGGCACCTCCGCGATCTGCACACGTTCAGCTCGGTGACGTCCCTCGAACTCTAGATCCAGCTGAGGCCGAGGGAGAGTTTCGTCAGCACGACGACGTGGTGACGGTGATGATGAAGTTACCAACGCAGGGCTTCGCCTAAGCACTACGACAATATGACCGAGGTGGAAATCTGTGGAGGGGGGCACCGCACACGGCTAAAACAATCAACTTGTGTCTTTGGGGTGCCCCCTCCCCCGTATATAAAGGAGTGGAGGAGGAGGAGGCCGGCCAAGAGGAGGCGCGCCCAAGGGGGGGGAGTCCTACTCCAAGTAGGATTCGCCCTCCCCCTTTCCTACTTCCACAAGGAGAAGGGGGGAAGGAGGAGGAGGAGAGAAGGAAAGGGGGGGCGGCCCCCTTAGCCCTAGTCCAATTCGGTTTGGCTAGGGGGGGCGCGCGCCACACCTTGGCCTGCCTCCTCTCTTCCACCACTAGGCCCATGAAGGCCCAATAACCCCCCGGGGGGTTCTGGTAACCCCCCGGTACTCTGGAAAATACCCGATACACCTCGGAACTATTCTGCTGTCCGAATATAGTCTTCCAATATATCAATCTTCATGTCTCGACCATTTCAAGACTCTTCGTCATGTCCGTGATCTCATCCGAGACTCCGAACTACCTTCGGTACATCAAAACACATAAACTCATAATACCAATCGTCATCGAACGTTAAGCGTGCGGACCCTACGGGTTCGAGAACTATGTAGACATGATCGAGACTCATCTCCGGTCAATAACCAATAGCGGAACCTGGATGCTCATATTGGCTCCTACATATTCTACGAAGATCTTTATCGGTCAAACCGCATAACAACATACGTTGTTCCCTTTGTCATCGGTATGTTACTTGCCCGAGATTCGATCGTCGGTATCCTCATACCTAGTTCAATCTCGTTACTGGCAAGTCTCTTTACTCGTTCCGTAGTGCATCATCCCATAACTAACTCATTAGTCACATTGCTTGCAAGGCTTCATATGATGTGCATTACCGAGAGGGCCCAGAGATACCTCTCCGATACTCGGAGTGACAAATCCTAATCTCGATCTATGCCAACCCAACAAACACCTTCGGAGACACCTGTAGAGCATCTTTATAATCATCCAGTTACGTCGTGATGTTTGATAGCACACAAGGTGTTCGTCCGGTATTCGGGAGTTGCATAATCTCATAGTCAGAGGAACATGTATAAGTCATGAAGAAAGCTATAGCAATAAACTTAACAATCATTATGCTAAGCTAACGGATGGGTCTTGTCCATCACATCATTCTCCTAATGATGTGATCCCATTCATCAAATGACAACACATGTCTATGGTTAGGAAACTTAACCATCTTTGATTAACGAGCTAGTCTAGTAGAGGCTTACTAGGGACTCGGTGTTTTGTCTATGTATTCACACATGTATTAAGTTTCTGGTTAATACAATTCTAGCATGAATAATAAACATTTATCATGATATAAGGAAATATAAATAACAACTTTATTATTGCCTCTAGGGCATATTTCCTTCAGTCTCCCACTTGCACTAGAGTCAATAATCTAGTTCACATCGCCATGTGATTTAACACCAATAGTTCACATCTTTATGTGATTAACACCCATAGTTCACATCGCCATGTGACCAACACCCAAAGGGTTTACTAGAGTCAATAATCTAGTTCACATCGCTATGTGATTAGCACCCAAAGAGTACTAAGGTGTGATCATGTTTTGCTTGTGAGAGAGGTTTGGTCAACGGGTCTGCCATATTCAGGTCCGTATGTATTTTGCAAATTTCTATGTCTACAATGCTCTGCACGGAGATACTTTAGCTAATTGCTCCCACTTTCAATATGCATCCAGATTGAGACTCAGAGTCATCCGGATCAGTGTCAAAGCTTGCATTGACGTAACCCTTTATGACGAACTCTTTGTCACCTCCATAACCGAGAAACATTTCCTTAGTCCTCTTAGGTAACTAAGGATAATTTTGACCGCTGTCCAGTGATCTACTCCTAGATCACTATTGGTACCTCCCTGCCAGACTTATGGCAAGGTACACAATAGGTTTGGTACACAACATGGCATACTTTATAGAACCTATGACTCAGGCATAGGGAATGACTTTCATTCTCTCTCTATCTTCTGCCGTGGTCATGCTTTGAGTCTTACTCAACTTCACACCTTGCAACACAGGCAAGAACCCTTTCTTTGACAGATCCATTTTGAACTTCTTCAAAATCTTGTCAAGGTATGCGCTTTGTGAAAGTCCTATTAAGCGTCTCGATCTATCCCTATGGATCTTGATGCTCAATACTTAAGCAGCTTCACTGAGGTCTTTTTATTGAAAAATTCTTATTCAAGTATCCTTTTATGCTATCCAGAAATTCTATATCATTTCCAATCAGCAATATGTCATCCATATATAATATCAAAAATGCTACAGAGCTCCCACTCACTTTCTTGTAAATACAGGCTTCACCGTAAGTCTGTATAAAACCATATGCTTTGATCACTTCATCAAAGCGTATATTCTAACTCCGAGATGCTTGCACCAGTCCATAGATGGATCGCTGGAGCTTGCACATTTTGTTAGCACCTTTAGGATTGACAAAACCTTCTGGTTGCATCATATACAACTTCTTCTTTAAAAATTCCATTAAGGAATGTAGTTTTTGACATCCATTTGCCAGATTTCATAAAATGTGGCAATTGCTAACATGATTCGGACAGACTTAAGCATCGCTACGAGTGAGAAAATCTCATTGTAGTCAACACCTTGAACTTGTCGAAAACCTTTTGTGACAAGTCGAGCTTTGTAGATAGTAACACTACCACCAGCGTCCGTCTTCCTTTTGAAGATCCATTTATTCTCTATGGCTTGCCGATCATCGGGCAAGTTAACCAAAGTCCACACTTTGTTCTCATACATGGATCCCATCTCAGATTTCATGGCCTCAAGCCATTTTGCGGAATCTGGGCTCATCATCGCTTCCTCATAGTTCGTAGGTTCGTCATGGTCTAGTAACATGACTTCCAGAACAGGATTACCGTACCACACTGGTGCGGAACGTACTCTGGTTGACCTACGAGGTTCGGTAGTTACTTGATCCGAAGTTTCATGATCATCATCATTAACTTCCTCACTAATTGGTGTAGGCATCACTGGAACTGATTTATGTGATGAACTACTTTCCAATTAGGGAGAAGGTACAATTACCTCATCAAGTTTTACTTTCCTCCCACTCACTTCTTTCGAGAGAAACTCCTTCTCTAGAAAGAATCCATTTTTAGCAACAAATATCTTGCCTTCGGATCTGTGATAGAGGGTGTACCCAACAGTTTCCTTTGGGTATCCTATGAAGACGCATTTCTCCGATTTGGGTTCGAGCTTATCAGGTTGAAACTTTTTCACATAAGCATTGCAACCCCAAACTTTAAGAAACGACAGCTTAGGTTTCTTGCCAAACCACAGTTCATATGGTGTCGTCTCAACGGATTTAGATGGTGCCCTATTTAACGTGAATGCAGCTATCTCTAATGCATAACCCCAAAACGATAGTGGTAAATCAGTAAGAGACATCATAGATCGCACCATATCTAATAAAGTACGGTTATGACGTTTGGACACACCATTACATTGTGGTGTTCCAGGTGGCGTGAATTGTGAAACTATTCCACATTGTTTCAAATGAAGACCAAACTCATAACTCAAATATTCACCTCCACGATCAGATCGTGGAAATTTTATTTTCTTGTTACGATGATTTTCCACTTCACTCTGAATTTCTTTTGAACTTTTCAAATGTTTCATACTTATGTTTCATCAAGTAGATATACCCATATCTGCTCAAATCATCTGTGAAGGTCAGAAAATAACGATACCCGCCGTGAGCCTCAACACTCATCGGACCGCATACATCGATATGTATTATTTCCAATAAGTCATTAGCTCGCTCCATTGTCCCGGAGAACGGGGTCTTAGTCATCTTGCCCATGAGGCATGGTTCGCAAGCATCAAATGATTCATAATCAAGTGATTCCAAAAGTCCATCCGAATGGAGTTTCTTCATGCGCTTTACACCAATATGACCTAAACGGCAGTGCCACAAAATATGTTGCATTATCATTATCAACTTTGCATCTTTTGGCATCAATGTTATGAATATGTGTATCACTACGATCGAGATTCAATAAACCATTTATATTGAGTGTATGACCATTGAAGGTTTTATTCATTTAAACAGAACAACAATTATTTTCTGACTTAAATGAATAACCGTATCGCAATAAACATGATCCAATCATATTCATGCTCAACGCAAATACCAAATAACATTTATTTAGGTCCAACACTAATCCCGAAGGTAGAGGGAGTGTGCGATGGTGATCTTATCAACCTTGGAATCACTTCCAACACACATCGTCACCTCGTCATTAACTAGTCTCTGTTCATTTTGCAACTCCTGTTTCGAGTTACTAATGTTAGCAAATGAACCAGTATCAAATACCCAGGGGCTACTATGAACACTAGTAAAATACACATCAATAACATCTATATCAAATATACCTTTGTTCACTTTGCCATCCTTCTTATCCGCCAAATACTTGGGGTAGTTCCGCTTCAAGTGAGCAGTCCCTTTGCAGTAGAAGCACTCAGTTTCAGGCTTAGGTCCAGACTTGGGCTTCTTCCCGAGAGTAGCAACTTGCTTGCTATTCTTATTGAAATTCCCCTTCTTCCCTTTGCCCTTTTTCTTGAAACTAGTGGTCTTGTTAACCATCAACACTTGATGATCTTTCTTGATTTCTACCTTCGTTAATTTCAGCATCACGAAGAGCTCGGGAATCGTTTTTGTCATCCCTTGCATATTATAGTTCATCACGAAGTTCTAGTAACTTGGTGATAGTGACCAGAGAATTCTGTCAATTACTATCTTATCCGGAAGATTAACTCCCACTTGATTCAAGCAACTGTAGTACTCAGACATTCTGAGCACATGCTCACTGGTTGAGCTATTCTCCTCCATCTTGTAGGCGAAGTACTTGTCAGAGGTCTCATACCTCTCGACACGGGCATGAGTCTGAAATACTGATTTCAGCTCTTGGAACATCTCATATGCTCCATGTCGTTCAAAACGTTTTTGAAGTCCCGGTTCTAAGCCGTAAAGCATGGTGCACTAAACTATCAAGTATTCATCATACCGAGCTTGTCAAACGTTCATAACGTCTGCATCTGCTCCTGCAATAGTTCTGTCACCTAGCGGTGCATCAAGGACATAATTCTTCTGTGCAGCAATGAGGATAATCCTCAGATCACGGAACCAGTCCGCATCATTGCTACTATCATCTTTCAACTTAGTTTTCTCCAGGAACATATCAAAAATAAAACAGGGGAGCTATACGCGAGCTATTGATCTACAACATAATTTGCAAATACTACCAGGACTAAGTTCATGATAAATTAAAGTTCAATTAATCATATTACTTAAGAACTCCCACTTAGATAGACATCCCTCTAGTCATCTAAACGATCACGTGATCCATATCAACTAAACCATGTCCGATCATCACGTGAGATGGAGTAGTTTTCAATGGTGAACATCTCTATGTTGACCATATCTACTATATGATTCATGTTCGACCTTTCGGTCTCAGTGTTCCGAGGCCATATCTGCATATGCTAGGCTCGTCAAGTTTAACCCGAGTATTCCGCATGTGCAAAACTGTCTTGCACTCGTTGTATGTGAACGTAGAGCCTATCACACCCGATCATCACGTGGTGTCTCAGCACGAAGAACTTTCGCAACGGTGCATACTCAGGGAGAACACTTATACCTTGAAATTTCAGTGAGGGATCATCTTATAATGCTACCGCCGTACTAAGCAAAATAAGATGTATAAAAGATAAACATCACATGCAATCAAAATAAGTGATATGATATGGCCATCATCATCTTGTGCCTTTGATCTCCATCTCCAAAGCACCGTCATGATCACCATCGTCACCGGCGCGACACCTTGATCTCCATCGTAGCATCATTGTCGTCTCGCCAACTATTGCTTCTACGACTATCGCTACCGCTTAGTGATAAAGTAAAAACAATTACATGGCGATTGCATTGCATACAATAAAGCGACAACCATATGGCTCCTGCCAGTTGCCGATAACTCTGTTACAAAACATGATCATCTCATACAATAAAATATAGCATCATGTCTTGACCATATCACATCACAACATGCCCTGCAAAAACAAGTTAGACGTCCTCTACTTTGTTGTTGCAAGTTTTACGTGGCTGCTACGGGCTGAGCAAGAACTGTTCTTACCTACGCATCAAAACCACAATGATTTTTCATCAAGTGTGCTGTTTTAACCTTCAACAAGGACCGGGCGTAGTCACACTTGATTCAACTAAAGTTGGAGAAACTGACACCCACTAGCCACCTGTGTGCGAAGCACGTCGGTAGAACTAGTCTCGCGTAAGCGTACGCATAATGTCGGTCTGAGCCGCTTCATCCAACAATACCGCCGAATCAAAGTATGACATGCTGGTAAGCAGTATGACTATTATCGCCGACAACTCTTTGTGTTCTACTCGTGCATATAACATCTACGCATAGACCTGGCTCGGATGCCACTGTTGGGGAACGTAGTATTTCAAAAAAAATCCTACGATCACGCAAGATCTATCTAGGAGAAGCATAGCAACGAGCGGGGAGAGTGTGTCCACGTACCCTCGTAGACCGAAAGCGGAAGCGTTTAGTAACGCGGTTGATGTAGTCGAACGTCTTCACGATCCAATCGATCAAGTACCGAATGCACGGCACCTCCGCGATCTGCACACGTTCATCTCGGTGACGTCCCTCGAACTCTAGATCCAGCTGAGGCCGAGGGAGAGTTTCGTTAGCACGACGGCGTGGTGACGGTGATGATGAAGTTACCGACGCAGGGCTTCGCCTAAGCACTACGACAATATGACCGAGGTGAAAATCTGTGGAGGGGGGCACCGCACACGGCTAAAACAATCAACTTGTGTCGTTGGGGTACCCCCTCCCCCGTATATAAAGGAGTGGAGGAGTAGGAGGCCGGCCAAGAGGAGGCGCGCCCAAGGGGGGGGAGTCCTACTCCAAGTAGGATTCGCCCCCCCCCCCCTTCCTACTTCCACAAGGAGAAGGGGGAAGGAGGAGGAGGAGAGAAGGAAAGGGGGGCCGGCCCCCTTAGCCCTAGTCCAGTTCGGTTTGGCTAGGGGGGGCGCACGCCACACCTTGGCCTGCCTCCTCTCTTCCACCACTAGGCCCATGAAGGCCCAATAACCCCCCGGTACTCCGGAAAATACCCGATACACCTCGGAACTATTCCGGTGTCCGAATATAGTCTTCCAATATATCAATCTTCATGTCTCGACCATTTCGAGACTCCTCGTCATGTCAGTGATCTCATCCGGGACTCCGAACTACCTTCGGTACATCAAAACACATAAACTCATAATACCAATCGTCATCGAACGTTAAGCGTGCGGACCCTACGGGTTCGAGAACTATGTAGACATGATCGAGACTCATCTCCGGTCAATAACCAATAGCGGAACCTGGATGCTCATATTGGCTCCTACATATTCTACGAAGATCTTTATCGGTCAAACCGCATAACAACATACGTTGTTCCCTTTGTCATCGGTATGTTACTTGCCCGAGATTCGATCGTCGGTATCCTCATACCTAGTTCAATCTCGTTACTGGCAAGTCTCTTTACTCGTTCCGTAGTGCATCATCCCGTAACTAACTCATTAGTCACATTGCTTGCAAGGCTTCATATGATGTGCATTACCGAGAGGGCCCAGAGATACCTCTCCGATACTCGGAGTGACAAATCCTAATCTCGATCTATGCCAACCCAACAAACACCTTCGGAGACACCTGTAGAGCATCTTTATAATCATCCAGTTACGTCATGATGTTTAATAGCACACAAGGTGTTCGTCCGGTATTCGGGAGTTGCATAATCTCATAGTCAGAGGAACATGTATAAGTCATGAAGAAAGCTATAGCAATAAACTTAACGATCATTATGCTAAGCTAACGGATGGGTCTTATCCATCACATCATTCTCCTAATGATGTGATCCCATTCATCAAATGACAACACATGTCTATGGTTAGGAAACTTAACCATCTTTGATTAACGAGCTAGTCTAGTAGAGGCTTACTAGGGACTCGGTGTTTTGTCTATGTATTCACACATGTATTAAGTTTCTGGTTAATACAATTCTAGCATGAATAATAAACATTTATCATGATATAAGGAAATATAAATAACAACTTTATTATTGCCTCTAGGGCATATTTCCTTCAAGAGAGCCACCTGGAAATCTGACAAGACTGCACTTTTGAAGAGAACTGAAGAGGCGGAAGCACAACTTAAGCCGGTTGCTGATGAGCTTGCCGGCTTAAGACAACATATCACCCGTATGACAGCCGCCATCTTTGGTAAGACTCATATGCACTTCAATGCATGTGCGAATATTATGTTAAACTGCCTGGCGGCTCTCAATTCATGCTGTTTTAACTCACTTGGCAACTTATAAACAGGCCCCAGAAGCGCTAGCTTTGGCAAAAATATGCTGATGAAGCTCAAGGCAGTATATTCATTGACTGAGCAGCTATACGCTAGAACTTTGCGAAGCCTTGTGGCCTTATCAGGTGGGAAAAGACCTCCAAAGCAGATCAAGACCGTGCTGGATCAACTCTCAACAGCGCCGGCTCAAGTTATGGAATATAAACTATCAGCCGCCCGAGCCGGAGCCATTTGTTCACTAGGCCGAGCCAAGGCGTGGCAGTCAGAACTTGACCCGGTGGAAATAGCCACCGGTTGCCCAGAATTCAAGGATGACGGGTCTGCCTTCGAGGAACAAGACTTCAACAATTGCGTCAGAGAGATGTGACCCGTCTCTTGCAAGCTAATTGAAGATCTGGATTTAGACCACTACACACCGGCTTACGACGAGAAGAACCAGAAGATTAAGCCGCCAGTTCATGATGTTGTCAACCTTATTCCTCCCCGGCGTAAGCATATCTTCGCCCCTGACGTTAATCATTCTGTTATACTCGATGATGAAGCCACTTTCGAAGCTTTATCCGGCATCGACTGGACAACGGCTGATCTTCAGATGATCGACGAAGAAGAACCGGCGCAGGATGATCCACAATCATCAAGGCAACAAGAAGAAAGTTGATCATAGAGATGATGATCTAGGCGGCTCTCAGGCCGGGGTAACGGAGCGCAGCTCCAAAAACATTTGAAGTTGAAAACTTTTGCTGGCTCAAAGCAATGCCTTGTAATAGGATAGTTGAAAACAATGATCTGCCATGTCATGCCTTCGTGCATGTTAATCTGTGACTTTTGAGCCGCCAATTTAATCTTTATGACCTGCCTGATGTACTCACTTATATAGGCCATACCAGTACTCGTATTTCCATTGAAAGTTTTGCATGTCCTGCTCAAAGTTTAAACAACATATGCCCTGGCGACTTAACGTCAAAAGCCAGGGCGGGCAACAACCCAAATATAATATAGTCTTATGCAATTATGGAAAAGACTAGAATTAAGGCCATTCAAGCCAAAACATACTGGCGACTTTAAAGTCGAAAGCCAGGGCGGGTTACCAAACCTGGAATATTCATAAAACAATTGAAAACATACCTGTAGATTTGGGTCATACTGCCGGCTTACACCTCAATATCCAGTGCGGGTAACAACCCAAACACTTGCAATATCATGACCTCAATTGTTCAAACCAAAGCATACTGGCAACTTTAAAGTCCATAGCCAGGGCGGGTTACCAAACCCAAAATACTCAAACATGAGTCACACAATCGGAGCTTCATGACCCGGATTGTAAAAAATACACTTAGCATAAAAAATCTTTAGGAGTCACAAATCCAAAAGGCTCAAAAAATCTCAAATAATTGCCTGGCCGGCTTACCAAAGCACGACCAAACAAATTGGCTCGCAAGGCCATGTGCTTTCAAAGGCCGCACAACCTTTGAGTTAATCCTAGCTCACTGTAAGCCGGCTCTCTCGTGACACAAGCCGCCGTTTTAACCTTAACAAGTTCAGGGTCTTGAAAAAGATTGACTGTTAAGAGTTCAGTGGGTCACCTGGCGGAGTAGCAAGTTGCAAACAGGCAGGATAACTCAGGATTTGGTGTCCACGCCTGGTCAAGAGGGTATGAAAGCTAAACCCGTTGTGTTGGAAGCCCCCAAGTGACCTTATGACCAAATAATAAAGACTCAGATACACAGAAATGAAACAACAGAGGCCCTGAATTATCAGGGATGCTGGCTTTATTATATTGAATATAAAATATATATACACTGACAAATGTATGTACAAAGACAAGAGTCGGTGGCTCAGGTGTAATAAGGCCGAAGATGAGCAATATTCCAGGGCTGACGGGTCTCCTCCTCCGACTTGTGTGAATCCTTGTGCTCTCGTATATCAATGAGGTAATAAGACCCGTTATTTAAGTTTTTTCTGACCATAAAGAGTCCTTCCCAAGGTGGGGATAACTTGTGCAAATCTATTTGATCTTGGATGAGCCGCAGTACCAAGTCGCCTTCTTGAAACGCCCGGGTCTTGACTCTGCGGCTATGATAGCGACGCATGTCTTGTTGATATATCGCCGAATGAGCCACCGCAAGGTCACGCTCCTCATCCAAAGCATCGAGTGCATTTTGACGTGCTATTTCATTATCATCTTCAACATAAGCTGCCACACGAGGCTAGTCATGACGGATATCACTTGGAAGAACTGCCTCTACACCATAAACCATGAAGAAAGGCGTATAGCCTGTTGACCTGTTGGGGGTGGTATTGATACTCCAGAGTAATGAAGGTAACTCCTCAACCCAACAACCCAGCGTTCTCTTCAAAGGGACCATGAGCCGGGGTTTTATGCCTCTCAAGATTTCTTGGTTAGCCCTCTCAGCTTGACCATTGGACTGTGGATGAGCCACGGAAGAAACATCAAGACGAATATGCTCTCGTTGACAGAACTCCTTCATAGCACCCTTAGATAGATTAGTGCCATTGTCAGTGATGATACTATGAGGGTAACCAAAACGGAAGATCAGTTTTTTGACAAACTGGACTGCAGTCACTGCATCACACTTGCTGACCGACTCTGCTTCAAACCACTTGGTAAATTTATCAACCGCCACCAAGAGGTGGGTTTTCTTGTCTTTAGACCTCTTGAAAGGTCCAACCATATCAAGCCCCCAGACTACAAACGGCCAAGTAATTGGAATCATCCTCAACTCTTGAGCCGGCACATGAGCCCGTTGAGAAAATTTCTGACATCCATCACACTTACTGACGATATCCTCTGCATCATCAGCGTGAGCCGTTAACCAATAAAACCCATGACGAAAAGCTTTAGCCACTAAGGACTTAGAGCCGGCATGATGACCACAATCGCCTTCATGGATTTCTCTTAAAACCTCACGGCCCTCCTCAGGAGAAACACAACGTTGAAACACGCCTATCACACTGCATCGGTGTAACTCGCCATTAACAATAGTCATGGACTTGGATCTCCTGATGATTTGCCTTGCCAAAGTTTCATCCTCAGGTAACTTGCCCTGGGTCATATAGGCCAAGTAGGGAAGTGTCCAATCAGGAATAGCATGGAGAGCCACCACCAATTGTGCCTCCGGGTCAGGAATAGCAAGGTCCTCTTCTGATGGTAACTTGACTGAAGGATTATGCAATACATCAAGAAATACATTAGGAGGTACCAGCTTACGTTGAGATCTAAGCCGGCTTAAGGCATCAGCCGCCTCATTTTTCCGTCGATCAAGATATTCCACTTGATAACCCTTGAAGTGACCAGCAATGTTATCAACCGCTCGACGATAAGCCACCATGAACGGGTCTTTGGAATCCCATGTACCTGAAACTTGCCGAGCCACTAGGTCTGAGTCGCCAAAACACCTGACCCGGCTCAAATTCATCTCTTTGGCCATTCGAAGGACGTGGAGTAAGGCCTCATATTCAGCTGCATTGTTAGTACAAGGAAACATTAGCCTCAAAACATAGCAAAACTTGTCACCTCGTCGGGAGGTCAATATAACCCCAGCCCCCGAGCCTTCTAGCTGCCTGGACCCATCAAAGTGAATTGTCCAATATGTGTTATCAGGCTTCTCCTCAGGCGTCTGCAACTCTGTCCAGTCATTGATGAAACCCACCAGAGCCTGAGATTTGATAGCTGACCTTGGCACATACTTCAGACCATGAGGCCCGAGCTCTATTGCCCACTTAGCAACCCGGCCTGTGGCCTCTCTATTTTGAATAATGTCTCCTAAGGGAGCAGAGCTGACCACAGTGATAGGATGACCAAGAAAATAATGCTTCAACTTACGACTCGCCATGAACACCCCATACACCAGTTTCTGCCAATGTGGGTATCGTTGCTTGGATTCAATCAACACCTCACTGACATAATAAGCCGGCCGCTGGACTGGGTATTCCTTACCCGCCTCTTTGCGCTCCACAACAATCGCCACACTGACAACCTTACTATTAGCTGCCACATACAGGAGCAAAGGTTCTTTCTCAATAGGAGCCGCAAGGACAGGCAGCTCATCTAACTGCTTTTTGAGTTCCTCAAACACCTTATCAGCAGCGTCACCCCAGACAAAATGATCTGTTTTCTTCATCATCTGGTATAGGGGAATAGCCTTCTCTCCCAGGCGGCTTATAAACCGGCTCAAAGCTGCAATATGACCCGCCAGGCGCTGGACATCATTGACACACGCCGGCTTAGCCAATGAAGTAATAGCCTTAATCTTCTCCGGGTTAGCTTCAATACCTCTCTCTGAGACCAGAAAACCTAAGAGCTTGCCTGCAGGTACACCAAAAACACAATTGGCCGGGTTAAGCATCATCTTATAGACTCGGAGGTTGTCAAAAGTCTCCCTTAGATCATCCAAGAGCGTCTCCCTTTTCCTGGATTTAACCACAATATCATCCACAAAGGCATGCACATTACGCCCAATTTGATTGTGAAAGCAATTCTGAACACAGCGTTGATAAGTCGCCTGGGCACTTTTGAGCCCAAAAGGCATAGAGACATAGCAGAAAGCTCCAAAAGGCATGATGAAAGCCATCTTCTCTTGGTCTTTAACTGCCATTTTGATCTGATGATAACCAGAATAAGCATCAAGGAAACATAAGCTCCCACACCCCGATGTAGCATCAATGATCTGGTCAATGCGAGGGAGAGCAAATGGATCAGCTGGACAAGCCTTGTTAAGATCAGTGTAATCAACACACATACGCCAGGTGCCATTTTTCTTAAGTACCAACACCGGGTTAGCCAACCACTCAGGGTGAAAGACTTCAATGATGAACCCAACTGCAAAGAGCCGGGCCACCTCTTCTCCAATACCCTTACGCCGCTCCTCATTGAAACGACGAAGGAACTGTTTGACCGGCTTAAATTTAGATCAACATTAAGAGTGTGCTCAGCGAATTCTCTCGGTACACCCAACATGTCAGAAGGTTTCCATGCAAAGATATCCTGATTCTCACGGATGAACTCGATGAGCGCTCTTTCCTATTTAGGATCCATGTTAGCCCCTATTGTGAACTGCTGAGATGAGTCACCAGGGACAAAGTCAACCTGCTTAGTATCATCAGCCAACTTAAACTTCAACAAAGGGTCTTGCTCTGTGGTGGGCTTCTTCAAAGGGGTCATGTCAGCTGGGTCAACATTATCCTTATAAAATTTTAGCTCCTCAGTAGCACAGGCTGATTCAACATAGGCAGCATCGCCTTCTTCACATTACAAAGCAATCTTTTGATTACCATGGACCGTAATAGTTCCCTTACGTCCTGGCATTTTAAGCTGCAAATAAACATAACAAGGTCGTGCCATAAATTTGGCGTAAGCCGGCCGTCCGAACAAGGCATGATAAGGACTCTTGATCTTAACCACTTCAAACCATAACGTCTCTGCTCTGTAGTCATAGTCATCGCCAAAAGCCACTTCCAAGGCAATCTTACCAACTGGATACGCCGACTTACCAGGTACTACACCATGAAAAACTGTAGAAGATGGCTTCAGCTCCTTATTAGTTAAATTCATCCGACGAAAGGTATCATAATAAAGGATATTGATGCTGCTGCCACCATCCATGAGAACTTTAGTGAATTTATAAGCCCCAACCTGAGGGGCTACCACCAATGCTAGTTGACCCGGATTGTCAACCCGGGGCAGGTGATCCTCTCGACTCCATGTGATTGGTTGCTCTGACCACCGTAAGTATTGAGGCACCGCCGGCTCAATCGCACAGACTGCGCGTTTATGAACCTTCTGATCTCGTTTACAGAGACTTGTGGTAAAAACATGGTACTGGCCACTGTTAAGCTACTTTGGATTACTCTGGTACCCTGACTGATGCTGCTGGTTACCCTGACCAGACTGTTGGCTATAACCACCCTGATTGCCCTGTCCTTGGTACCCAGAATTTGAGCCGCCACCACCAAAGCCGGGCCCTGTGAGCCAGATCCTGACCCGCCAGGCGAGCCATTATTGTTGCCACGATTCTGATTGAAGTTGAAATTCCTGTACTCTTTCATGATGAAACAGTCTTTCCAAGCATGAGCTGCCAGTTTATTGGGCAGACTGTGTTTCGGGCAAGGTTCATTCATCATCGCCTCAATATTAAATTTTGTCCCTCCAAAGGCCTGCTTACCACGGCGCTGGTTTTTATATCCAGTGTTGGTGTTAGCTACAAGATCTGACCCACCATCGGGGTGTCTGCGCTTACCACCGTTACGCTGATTGTGACCATTATGCCCTGTCACGTTCTTCTGATGACCCTTACCATTACCACTCTTCTTTCCCTTGTTGGACTTTTCATCGTCAGATCCAGGATCTTTGGTAGTATCAGAGTCGGCATACTTAATGAGAGCCGCCATGAGCTCTCCCATGTCCTTACAGTGACGCTTGAGCCGCCCAAGCTTTTGCTTAAGGGGTGTAAAGTGACAATTCTTCTCCAAGACCAGAACAGCTGAACCCGCTGCAATGCTATCTGACGAATGAATAATAGCTGAGACCCGGCGGACCCAATGGTGGGCCAACTCATCCTCGCGCTGCACACAGTTATCCAGATCAATAATCGTCAAAGGCTGCTTACATGTTCCCTTGAAGTTCTGAATGAAGCGCACCTTCAACTCAGCCCATGAATTGATGGAATTGGTGGGTAAGCCTTTCAACCAGGTTCGAGCTGGTCCATCCAACATCATGGTGAAATACTTGGCACATACAGCATCATTAACGTCTAGCATATCCATCGCCAGCTCATAGCTCTCAATCCAAGCCTTAGGTGGGATATTAGCTATATAATTAGGCACCTTACGAGGGCCCTTAAAATCCTTGGGCAAATGTTCATTGCATAGAGCCGGCACCAGACATGGCACACCAACTGTCCTAGATGTCATCCCCACTTCAAGTGAGGCCGAAGTGTTCACCAGGGGCTGCTGATAAGCGCCCAACCGAGCCGCCAATTCCGCCTCACGACGGGCTCTAGCCTGATCCACAAGGTCCTGAGCATTATTATCATCACAGGGCCGGTTACGACGCCGCTCACTGCTGGAAACCGCCGGCGACTCAATGCGCCGGCTATAGCTTCGACTTGGCCAGGGAGTTGAATGAACACGCTCACGACTGTATGAATAAGCCGCCTGCTGTGCTATAGCCGTCTGAAGAAGCTCCACCACGTTCCGGGTCTCTATCGCCGCTAGAGACTCGCCTTCGATCGGGATAGCCGCCAGTCGTGTAGCCGCAGCTATCATGTTATCCACCGGATTAGAATAATGGCCAGAGGGCGTTGGAACCCGTTGAGGTGGGGTCCAATCCCTATGAGGCGGGTCTGGGACATGAGGCTGGGCCGCCGCTCCAGTCCCTGGTGCCTCAGCAGCCCGGATTACGACGGGCGGGTTACTCGTTCCTGCCCCGGGTGTATTAAAAAGATTTTGTCCCTCAAACTGTGAAGGTAGGCGGCTCTGGTGTCTCCTTCGAAGGACAACATTGGACGCGTTCTGATCCAGACTCAGATGAAAATCTTCTGCTCTTATCCGCTTTGACTCGGCATCCATCGCAGCTCGCTCCGTTGCCATCCTGGCGTTCTCTGCATTCAGATCCTCCTGGGCCTTAGCCACCTCATCTCGCACCTTTGCAACTTCCGCATTATGATGTGCTTGATTCGCCGAAGTCACCTCCGTAGCCAACAGAGTCGTCAAAGTGCCCAAGAGCTCAGACAAGAATTGAGCCGGCGGCCGAGCTGAACCGCTCGCTCCAGCCGTCGCAGCAGCAGTTGAACCGGATGTCATAGCAGCAGCTGTTGATGAGTTCAGAACTGGCTACGTACCTGCCATAAAAATAGCAGCCCTGCTAGGCAGCTCATAAGGGTCCGGAATACTGTCACCATTGGAATAGCCCCCAAGCCCGCCATCCTGAAGCTGATAGATTGACTCGGTTTCTCCGGTCGAGGACTCATCACCTGAATAGATGGCCGTCTCACCAGCCGATGCAGAACCTTCCTCAAGATCCGCCCCATGAACAAAGCCAACAAAGACGTGCTTCCGGCCGGGTTGAAGCCTGGCGGGTCGCGCACACTGAGCCATCTCGATGATGTCGGTGCAGGTGTCCGGCTCAGCCTCTGACTCGCTGATCTTGTCGATGAAGACGTGAATTCCGCCAAAGGGGACCCGGTATCCATACTCGATTGAGTCGGCCTCGGGGCCCCAGCCAGCATCGTCGATGTAGATCTTGCCGCAGCGACTCTTAGTCATCCGACCCACGGTGTATCCTTCGATCCCTGAGAAGTTGCCCTTCAAGAACTCGAAACCACCATGCTCTGGCCCCATGGTGGGCGCCAACTGTCATTGTTTTAACCCGGCAGATGCCCTTGTGAAAGGACTTAGGTGTGGAGCCATCGCAACATAGGTTAGCTCGAAGGGGTTGGACGGGACAAAGGACACAAGGGTTTACCCAGGTACGGCCCCTCACAACGAGGTAAAAGCCTACGTTCTGCTTCTAGTTGTATTGCTTGAGTTTCGATTACAAGGGTGCGATCACGCTTGACCTAGCTATTGATCAGTCGTTTCTTGAGTTAACCCGCCGCCGGGTCTCGCCTTTATATACACAGGTCGAGGCCCGAGGCTTACAAGAGTCCGAGCCGGATCATACAACGTGACCGACCCGGTTTCTAAGTCGCCTTGCCTTACCAGGCAAGCCACCACGTCCGGGTCTTGGGCCACCACCAGGCCCGCCTCTATGAGCACCCGTCTTTACGCTTCATCTTCTTGGGCCTAACTGGGCCTTCTTCATTGAGTCGCCAACGGTGTAACCCGGCCCCTCCTGGGCGGGTCACACCTCGGGGTTATATCCCCAACAGGTAGTGAGGCACGTATTTGTATTGTTTCCATCAAGGGTAAAAAGATGGGGTTTTCATCATATTGCTTGAGTTTATCCCTCTACATCATGTCATCTTACTTAAGGCGTTACTCCGTTCTTTATGAACTTAATACTCTAGATGCATGCTGGATAGCGGTCGATGTGTGGAGTAATAGTAGTAGATGCAGAATCATTTCAGTCTACTTGACACGGACGTGATGCCTATATGCATAATCATTGCCTTGGATATCGTCATAACTTTACGCTTTTCTATCAATTGCTCGACAGTAATTTGTTCACCCACCGTATTATTTGCCTTCAAGAGAGAAGCCTCTAGTGAAACCTATGGCCCCCGGGTCTATTTTCCATCATATATTTTTAGATCTATAAACCAAAAATACCCAAAAATACCTTGCTGCAATTTATTTACTTTTATTTTGTTTTACGTTTAAGTAATCTTTTATATCTATCTCTATCAGATCTCACCTTTGCAAGTGACCGTGAGGGAATTGACAACCCCTTTATCGCGCTGGGTGCAAGTGTTTGATTGTTTGTGCAGGTGCATAGATTGGAGACTTGCTTGTATCTCCTACTGGATTTGATACCTTGGTTCTTAACTGAGGGAAATACTTATCTCTACTTTGCTGCATCACCCTTTCCTCTTCAAGGGAAAAACCAACGCAAGCTCAAGAAGTAGCACACTCTAGCAACCCATCATCTACTTAATACTTCCCAGTGCCTTCCCCTAGGCCCAAATCATGGTGAATTGTCATGTAGTCGACGTTCACATAACACCATTAGAGGAAAGACAACATACGTCCCATCAAAATATCGAACGAATACCAAATTCACGTGATTACTTATAACAAGACTTCTCCCATGTCCTCAGGAACGAAAGTAACTACTCACAAAGCATGTTCATGTTCAAGATCAGAGGGGTATTGAATATGATTAAGGATCTGAACATATGATCTTCCACCAAATAAACCAACTAGCATCAACTACAAAGAGTAATCAACACTACTAGAACCCACAGGTACCAATCTGAGGTTTTGAGGCAAAGATTGAATACAAGAGATGAACTAGGGTTTGAGAGGAGATGGTTCTGGTGAAGATGTTGATGAAGATTGGTCCTCCCATGATGAGAGGATCGTTGGTGATGACGATGGCTTTGATATGCCTCTCCCGGAGGGAAGTTCCCCGGCAGAATCGCTCCGCTGGAGCCCTAGATTGTTTCTACCTAGGTTCCGCCTCGAGACGGCGGTGCTTCATCCCGAAAACCTTCTTATGATTTTTTCTAGGTCAAAACCCTTCATATAGCAGAAGATGGACACCAGGGGCTGGCCAGGGGGCCCACAAGCTCAGGGGACGTGCCCTGGAGGGTGGGTAGGGCGCGCCCCCCCAGGCTTGTGGCCACCTGGTGGGTCCCCTTCTGGTCTTTCTTCACCCAATATTTTTTATATATTACAAAACAATTCTCCATAAAGTTTCAGGACATTTGGAGTTGTGCAGAATAGGTATCTCAGATTTGCTCCTTTCCGGTCCCGAATTCTAGCTGCCGGCATTCTCCCTCTTCATGTAATTCTTGTAAAATAAGAGAGAAAAGACATAAGAATTGTATCCTAACGTGTAATAACAGCCCATAATGCAATAAATATCAACATAAAAGCATGATGCAAAATGGACGTATCAGCCCAACATACTTTATTATTTCCTTTGCTTCACTTAAACTTGTTATATGGACGTGGTGGTTGAATTATAAATGGGGCTAAAGCATGCTTCAAGACGGGCCGAGCATATGAAGGGAGCAATCAAGCCTCATACCAGCTCCTAGTTCACTCAAAAGGGTGCGTGGGAGCGAACACTTTACGATTTGCTCGCGGGATCTAACGTACTTGAGGGTGTTTGCTGGAAACGCTGAAATTATGACGTTAGATTGTTATCATTTAGGTTTATTAGTGATGTTGATTTCAAATACGTACAAGTGCAAAAGGCGGGAAAGATTGGAAGGGTGCCTTCTCGGGATGCAACCGATGCGATGGTTGTAGAGTGGGAAACTGCCTGCAGCAAGACAAGCAGAGATTATCATATTAATTAAACGAAAATGTTTCCTTCTGATTGACCAGGTGCGTCTAGCGTCGGTCGCACACGGGCCACGCAATGGAGGGAAACCAGACAACCATGCTCGCACACGACTCTTATCTCCTTCGCGACCTCTCCCAACCACTCGTCCTATCTGTAGGGTAATACTGCAGAAAACAAAAAAAATCCATCATACGCAGCAGCCCAGGACCATTAAGATGCATACAAGGATTGATCTGATTGTTACCAACTCGTAGCACAACAGAAGAAGAGTTGGCGAAGATTATTGGTGTAGATTCCCGCAAGTAGGATTTACAACCTCCCAATCGCGAGAATTTTCTCCCTCGAACAAAAGATCAAAAATACAATCTCTTTAGAGGGTTGCACACATACGATGTCGCCTATCCAGTAGCACTTTGCCGTACAGAACTAATCACTACCGGAGACTAGGCAGCCTTGCGGAAGAATGAAACTATTTCGTGGAGAGCGAGGGAGAGAATAGGTGGATCATTGCATGCCGTAATGAGAGAGCTCAAGTATGAAACTTGTGTGTGTTTGGTGGTTGCCCTCCTCCTCTATTAATAGGAGGAGAAGGGGAGGGGGAGGCATGAAGGGGGCAGCCACCAAGGGGGGCCTCCCCCAGCTCCATCAAAGGGGGAGGTTGCCCCAAGGGCCCCCACCCTTAGGTGCCCCACATGAAGGGGGCTGCCTCCCAAGGCCCTCCATCCCAACATGCTCCACATATGGGGGTTGTCCCCAAACACTTTCCACCAAAAGAGGGGGCTGCCCCCAAAGGGGGTGCCCTTCTAACACAATCCAACAAAAAGGGAAATGATGTCCCCCACATGGGAGCAACCCCTCGGGGTTGTTCGGAAAATTCTGGAAGGCCCCGAAATATTTCTGGAACCCTCCAAAAAATTCCGGACGCATTCCGAAACTTTTACGGCTTGATCGTTTTCCCCAATACTTTTCTGGTTACTCTGAAACACTTTCGGTTTCTCCGAAACATTTTCCGTGTCTTCGAAACTTTTCCGATGACTTTCTCTCGGACTCCTAACCTGATACTCAGGAGATAGATGACCCTTAAGTGTGTGACCCTGTACATGACCGGAACTCTTTTCGATCAATGATCAATAGAGGAACCGTGGACATCCCTATTGATCCCTATACCCACACGAATGGATATACGAGTGAACCTTTAGTTACCATTTTCTATTTCTATTGCTTCGCGATATGTTACAAAAATCCGAGGTGAGATTTATCGGCATCTCCGTGAATCAACAACTTGGTCACTATGCCAATTTTCTCGTTCTCGTGTTTCGGTATCCCCGTGATCAAATCACGCTGTGTCTTGACAGAGGATAATGGATACCGTCACACCGAGAGGGTCCTAAGAATATCTCTCCATCGTCGGAAGCAAATCCCAATCTTAAACTATCAAGTCCCTTGTCATACTTTTTCATGAATCGTAAGCTGCCGTAATTGCCACTGTGTTACAGATTACGTTTGACAAACCCCAAAGTTCATGATGCACATATGAAGGAACTTGATACTCTCATGGTCTAAGAAATTATGCAGACGTTAACTTTCTATGTGTTATAAGCCATTAACTTGTGACGAATGGATCTTATAGCATAACAACAATTTGGGTCGGCTCAACACAAATGTTCTCCTAACATCATGTCCTCAAAGTTTCCGGCATTGACATGCCCACGATTAGGAAAACAAAACCATCATGCAACACTTGACTACTTGAGCTAGTCTTAGAGGCGACACTAGGAATCTATTTTACCGTTTATTGTTCCACACATGTACATGAGTTTCCCTCCAAGCCTTGTGGTTATTGCAGACTCGAGAACCATTGTAGTTATACCACAAAATATAAATGTTATTATGAACATGGAATAATAACAGTTATTATTGCCTCTAGGCATATTTCCAACAGTGTCTTCTTCCCCAATCCCTCTTAAACGCTATGCCCTCCACGCACCTATCTCCTGCTTCTCACTCCCATCCCCATGGATGAGCTCCTTCTGCCCCCTCTCTTACGAACCGTGAGCCCTCCTCATAACTGCTACAAGGGCCAATGCTGGCAACCAAGAGACGCCATGGATGAGCTCCCGAGGTGTTGACACCATTGTTGCAACCAAGAGACGCGCCGTGCGCAAGGGCCAGTGCTGGCAAGGCTAGCACTGCACGGACGCACCTTAGGAGAATGCCCTCGTCGAACCACCGACGGGGGGGGGGGGGGGGGCGGTGTGGACAATGCTACAACCGGCTACAATGGAAGCTACAAACGACACTGATGAAAGCTATGGCCCTCAATAGAGGAATCTGCGACCGGCCACTAAGCAAATGATACGTCTGCAACATATCTATAATTTTTTATTGTTTCATGCTATTATATTATCAATTTTGGATACTTTATATGACTTTTTGTGCTATTTTATATCATTTTTGGGACTAACCTATTACCCAGTGCTTAGTGTCAGTTGCTGTTTTCTGCTTGTTTTTTGTTTTCCAGAAAATCAGTACCAAAGGGAGACCAAACGCTACGAAACTTTTTGACAATTTTTTCTAGACAAGAGAGATCCTAGAAGCTTCGGGAGGAGACCAGACGACGATCGTGGAGACGGCAAGGCAATAGGGCACGCCATGTTACCTTGTGGGCCCCACGAGGCTCCGCGTGACCTAATTCCACCTCTATAAATTCTCAAATATTGGGAAACCAATAGAGAGCCACCTGAAACCCTTTTTCGTCCGCCGCAAGCTTCTATTCTTCCGTCATCCCATCTGGAGGCCTTTTCCGGTACTCTGTCGGAGGGGGAATCGATCACGGAGGGCTTCTATATTATCCTTGCTGCCTTCTGATGATGCGTGACTAGTTCACCACAGACCTACGGGTCCATAGCTAGTAGCTAGATGGCTTCTTCTCTCTCTTTGATTTTCAATACAATGTTCTCCTCGATGTTCTTGGAGTTCTATCCGATGTAATCTTCTTTTGCGGTGTGTTTGTTGGGATCCGATGAATTGTGGGTTTATGATCTGAATATTCATGAGAAGTAATTGAGTCTTTTCCGAACTTTATTATGCATGATTGTTATAGATTTGTATTTCTCTCCGATCTATCCATTTGGTTTGGCCAACTAGATTGATTTATCTTCAGTGGGAGAGGTGCTTTGTGATAGGTTCAATCTTGCGGTGCTCTATATCCCAGTGACAGAAAAAAAAGGCTGAAGGCTTCGCTATCGCTCATGGCTTGTATTGTAGTCGTAGTCTTGTAGTCGGCCCTCCATGCCTCTTTAGTCTTTCTAATCCTGAGGCCTTTTTCCTAGGTTTCCCTATTAAGTCAGCACCGGATCAAGATTGGAGACCCACCACAAGCAGAGAACAAAAAGCCTAAGAGTGGTGACCAACCATCTACAAAAGGAGTAACGAATAATGGGGCATCTGCCTAACCCTATCAAACCTCTCTGCAACTACTTCTCTCTGTTCTCAGCAGCCCGAAGGATTTTTCGAGTCTCAAAGTCCTATTAGAACTCCCGCGCTTGCGATTGGACAAAAACGCTCGACTGTGGCACAATTAGTTCAAATTCTTTCAGAAGCGAATGCTTTGGAATATTCCATTCTTGTAGCAGCCACCGCTTCGGATCCTACTCCTCTGCAATTTCTGGCCCCATATTCAGGGTGTGCCATGGGGGAATATTTCCGCGATAATGGAATGCACGCATTAATTATATATGATGATCTAATCAGGAGCCACAAATCAAGTAGCTGATGCTTTGAGTCGACGTGTTAGTACTCCATTTCTTTGAAAGCTGAATTGCCAGGTATAGCCCTACGCTGCTCTTTACCATGCTGTATATAAACCACTCGTTTCACTCACAACCTTCACCACTGATCGGAGATCAAGTTAGTGGTCAGTAGTGTTTGCTACAGATGATAATGACTCGTCAGGTTCGAACTGACATTATTTATATACTAAGACCTATATTCCATGAAGGAGTCGCGAAACTTCTGTTAGGTTCTTATCTGAGATTCCGTCTATACGGAGCTCGTTCTAAGGGCGAGCTTGAATACAACTCACAAAACAACTCCTCCAGGGGCCTTCAGGCACTCAAACAGATAGTGAGACAGACACCATCTATAGAACTTGAATGACAATACACCCATATATTCTAGCTAACAATCAGAAACTGTATCCAAATGGAGGTTTCAATGCACATCCTCCATGTCCCATCCTTCTTCTTCATTAACAGCACAGGTGAAGCAAAGGGGCTAGTAGAGGATTGTATCAGTGAATTCTTCAGCAATTCCTCAATTCTCAATCTCAGCCTTTTGCAGATGTGAGTATCCGTGTGACACACTTAATCGGAATTGAATTTTCTCGCCTTTCGACTACCAGTAGGCCAGTCCACGGGGGTAGGTGGGGGGAAGAAGAGTGGGAACGAGGGCTTCTTTCACTTGTTTGTTTTCCTACAACGGTATCTCCGAACTCAACGGCTCCCACGATTCGGAGCGATAGCGAATTCATACGAGGACTACGAAGCGAATAATTGCATTCCTTCCAGGAGGTCGAGCGCACGCTTTCCTCGGTTTCGAATCAAGGGACAAAGAGGACAAGACACGTATTTGTATTGCTTGCCATTAAGGGTAAAATGACGGGGTTTATTCATATTGATTGGGTTTACTTTGTCTACATCGTGTCATCTTGCTTAAAGTGTTACTCCGTTTTTCATGAATTTAATACCATAGATGCATGCTGGATAGCGGTCGGTTGATGGAGTAATAGTAGTAGATGCAGGTAGGAGTCGGTCTACTTGTCTCGGACGTGATGCCTGTATACATGATCATTGCCTTGGATATCGTCATAACTGTGCGCTTTTGTATCAATTGCCCAACAGTAATTTGTTCACCCACCGTATGCTATGTGCTTGAGAGAAAAGCCTCTAGTGAAAACTATGGCCCTCGGGTCTACTTTAATCATATTACAAAAACCAAAAAAATTTGCTGTAATTTATTTTATTTTATTTTGTTTTGCAATTTGTCCATCTACCTATACAAGATTCGATCCTTGCAAGTAATGAGTTCAAGGGGATTGACAACCCTCTTGCCCGCGTTGGGTGCAAGTATTTGCTTTTGTGTGTCCAGGTGTTGTTCACGAGGCTTTGCATGATTCTCCTATTGGTTCGATAAACCTTGGTTCTCACTGAGGGAAATACTTATCTCTACTGTACTGCATCTCCCTTCTCTTCGGGGAAAATCCCAATGCATCTCACAAGTAGCAGCAACCGTCGAAAGCTGCGATCAGCGATAGAGCAAGATGCAACTGGTGATGGCAAAAGCTTCAACTGGAGGCGACGAAAGCTACAGCCTGCCATGGCACAATCAGCCGACGGTGAAGCTGTGACCACATGCTGGACCTAGCCGATGGTGGAGCTGCGACCATGTGTTGGAACCGAACACATCAGAGTTGTGACCTGCAGTGACTGCATGCTGGAACCGTGTACAAAGGAGATGCAACCGGCCGACGACGGGGCTATGACCGCGGTGACCGTGTGCTGGAACCGTGCACACCCGAGCTGCACCCGACGATGGGGTCATCGGTGAATGTTACAACCGTGTATCATGTGAGCTACGACTAGCGCTTGGCGATGCTACTACCGTGCACACGGGAGCTGCAACTGGCGATGCCGTCGTTGACAAATGTTGCAATCGTGTACCGCAAAAGCTACAACCACGTGTGCCAGAGCTACAACCGTTTTGGAAATGACACAACCGTGTCGCCAGAGCTGCAACCACCAAAGCCCGCACCAGTGAGGCTGCAAGCACGAACACTGGGAGTTGCAACTGGCGGCGTTGTATGCTGGGACTGGCGACAGTGTGTGATTCAACGGCAAGAGGACCACAACCTACTGCAAGCGGGTGTTCAGGAGCGGGGAGGTCGTTTGTGGTGAGTCATGGTAGCGTGGATGAGGTGCTGCAAGGTATGGCGATGCCTAACAGGGATGCCGGGGGACCGAGCTACAATTGGCAACGGGCGTGCTCTCAGTTTTTTGCTGCAACCAGCCACTGCTACGAGCATCAAGCCAACCAACGACACGAGGAGGCGAGATGCCGGGGACAACGACCTCACGCGGGGGGTGGGGGGAGGAGGTTGCCCGGGATGCGACGCGGATGACAATGCAAGAACGGCAGAAGGAGGTTCATGGAGGTGTTACATGGGCATGCGAGACGGAGGGGGAAGAGAGTGTTGACCAATCGTTACAGGGATCCGACTGTTTCAAGCGATCTGAGAGCATCTATAGCCGGACGCCCCAAACCCGCCTCAAACGCCCGGACGACGTCCCGGTCACCGACGGGTCACAAAAATTTGACCCAGACGGGCGCCTCAAACGCTCGGGCTAACCGGAACCCCTCATATCCATCCCAAATATGGGGCGGATATGGGGGCGCCAGGGCGCGTCCGCCACATCGAACCCAGCCCATGCTGGCCCACCCGATCCCATATATATTCCTCCCCATCCGCTCGCCGGACCAAACCTTAGCCACTTCACTCCACTCCCCTCCGTTACTCAAGCTCCCGCCCGAACTTCTCCGGCATGGCGGGCAGCGGATCCGAGTCCTTCACCTCTAGATCCGTCGACCCAGAGCTCATCCCACGCGGCCCCGAGGAGGAGATGGTCATCCGGCTTGCGTTGCGCCGCTCCCGGGAGGAGGCCCGTGCGAGGCAGCGCTCGGACTCCTTTCGTCGGGAATCCATTGTGTCCGCCCAAATGACGCATGGATCTGGCGCTAGGTGTGCCGTCGCTGCTTCACCGGAGGCGGTGCGGTCCGTCTGGCGTCCGAACACGGTCGCAGACGCGCAACCCCTCCGTTGGCGCGCCGATGCCATGGACGCACCATGGGCGTCGTCGGACGCAAACATGGCGCGGTGTGCGTGCCGTGCGAGGCAGCGGGCACGGGAGGCGGCAGCAGCCCTCGCGGCGGTGGACGTCGGCGAGGCGGAGTCGCATTCTCCGGCGCCCCGTATGGTGCACCAGTCCGGGCACCGCAACCGCGTCGTGGTGGATGTCGCCGGCTCGTCCCAGAACGGATCTATCATCGATCTGACGTCCACCGGCACCTTTCGGGTTCCGGCCTCCGACGAGGAAGAGTATGGCTTCGGAGACGGCGGCACCTTGAGTCCCGTGAGTCGACTCGTGTCCCATACTCTACTCTACCTTACCGGCGACCGGACCAACACTCCGGGGAGCGCAGCCGGCCGCCTGACATAGGCATGGCGAAACCGGGCGAGCTTCGCTTGGATTAGGTTTCACATTGCATTTAAGAATATAGATTTGAGGTTTCTAATTTGAGATGTCCGGTTATAGAATCAAATATTCAAGACGTGACCGATCAATATCCCAGACGCGTGCGCTTGAGGGGTCGTATTTGTTAAGTCCGGTTGTAGATGCTCTGACCTAAATGACCGGCGGCATGTTGCGCCGTTCGGCCGACGCCCGGCCTTAATTAAACATACGTTAATCGAAGACTAATGATACCTACCAACCAGATTGTTTCGTCGGATCTGACGTGGAGACCGGGCCGGCTGCGGCGCTGGGGTTTTGGCGCGCGCATCAGCCAGCACGCCCGACAGTAGTTGGGCCGCTTGACACTTTTGACAGAGACAGGGTTGCATACTTGCACTCCGATTAGCATTTTCTTTCTTTTGGTAGCGGTATCCACTGACTCGGGCATCTGCCCGGTGAGGCTACAAATACGTCAGTGGCCATGCGGAAGCGCAAGAGGAAGGCGTACGAAAACCGTTATCTTCTCGTCTTGTCGCTCTATCCAGTAGCTAGGCCGCCGGGGATGAGATTGGATAACAAAAGGCCGGCTCTAGCTTTGCAGCGCTCCACGTCACCCGAATACGAACTCCCAACCAACGAACCACTAGTTGTAGTGTACGTAGGCTGTACGCACGTCGTCTCCTCTTGGACGTTCTCTCTGGCGAGATCGAGGAGATCTTAGCAGCCGATCCTTTTCCTCGGAGGAACGTGCTCGTGCTGCAGGGCGCATCAGGGCCGACCACGACATGGAAGCTAGCCACTAGGCACGGCACACCGTGGCGCCTACCTGTGGCCGGAAAGCGACACGACGGTGCCGAGTGAGTCCACGTCGCCGCCACATGGATAGAATTGCCAGGCGAAGCTCGGGCAGCTAGCTAGCTAGGCCGCGGCCGGCGAGCCGCGCCGCGCCGCGCCTGCTGGATCCCGTTATCCGTGACACGATCACGAGGCTAGCTGCAAAAAAAAAAAGAAAGATCTACGGTGGATTGGATAAGCGCGCACCGGAGTGGAGAGAATAATGAAATGGTTTCCGGTGGATTGGATTCGTGTATCCCACGAGTTGCTCATGTGATGCTCCTTCCTTTCGGTGCTATCTGCTTTGCCGGTTTGGCCCCGGGAAGCGACTGCTGCTTTTCTTTCTGCTGGTGCGGCCCCCGTCACTGGGTTGTTCCGGTGACCAGTCGACTCCAGCTTTGCACTCCGACTAAAGTAACCTGACGTCTGCATGTGGCTGCTTAACCACCCGTGTCGAGATACTCGGGAGTCTGGACACGCACGCTAAGAACGAATGGCGCATATGCTTGGTCGGAATCTGTGGCCGTTCACACGCCCAACTGTTTTTGCCCTTTCGGATTCTCTCTCGTTGCTTGCTTTGGTCCAACGAAACTGCAGCTTGGCCTGGCTCGGTGTTCATCCATCTGGAGCACCGATGCAGGGATTCGCCGGTGTATCGCTGCACTACTCAAATTCAAACAACTCAGCAGCAGTGAGCTGAATCTTTGCGTTAGTGGTACAGCTTCCTTGGCTGTCGCTGATAAATATCTTCCCTTCTCTGAAGCAGTCCTCCACTTCATCAAAAACAACGAATGGATCTTTTTCACTGGCGTATTTTCTACTGGTTTTTCCAGCAAGCCTAAGCTAGTATTAGGCCCATGTTTCTCGCTAAGTGACACGAGATGTGGTCGTCGATACAGACATTCGGTGTAAAAGCTCTAGCGATCGAGAATGTCACACCTGGCAGTGTAAAAGGGACAGTTAGTTACCTTTGCAGGTATCCAACGTGGACGCTTTTAGCTTCGAGAACACGCCTACGTGTAGGTGCTAGAGAAAGCGTCCCTTGATTTAGGACTCCGGCAGTTTCCTCATCAACCAATGGCGCCAGCAAAATCAACTTTCTAGCCTACAGTGTGCAAACAGTGTTCACACACGTGGACGGACGGTCCCGGAAACTTGGTTTTTACATCAGCGTGTTGACATCGACTGGGCATCAATGTTACTTCGTGCTTGATCGTACACTTAATTAACCGTTGCTGTTTAGGAGCGAAATTCTAATTAATTGCTAGCTGACATGGCGCGGCAGCTGACTAACTGTACTTTAGGGTTTTTATCGTGCAGGATCAGCAGGCACGCCCGACAGTAGTTGAGCCACTCAACAGGGACGCTAGAAGCCCAGCACTGTCAGCCTAAATGGAGAAATGGTACGGCCGACTGTTCTTCCAAAGCAACCAAATATTAGTTGAGACGTCGCCTCTCCACGGTGTGCATGAATACGTGCCCGTTCATGCGGGGAGAAAGTGTCCATTATTTTAAGTGATCATTGAGGCCAACTAGTACTGTGAAAGTTACAGTAAGCTATGAAAATTAAGAATGCTTCTAAATATGCATAATGTCTATTACTCCCTTCGTCTCATAATATAAGATCATTTTGCAAGCTAAAACAGTCTTATATTATGAAACAGAGGAAGCATTTTAGAAGTACGTACATTGTGTTGTCTGAAGTAGCTATATAGTATTAGATTAACCGACAGTAGTAGCTCACGTGAAAATAACTAGGAATAGGTTGCAAATGTTTCCTAGCGGGCTTTCTGTCAAGAGATAGTTTCCTCACAATTATTTGTCAGCCAATTATATCTTATTCATGCTAGCATCATTCTCGAAAGCAAAAATATAGTATCAGCATATTGTAAAAAATCAGTACATAATAGGAAGTAAAATCGCCATGAACAAACAAAATTGTGTGGAAAATCTTTTCAGGAAAAGTTAGAGGCCACAACGTTGTTGATCTTCAATATCCCAGGCGAACCGTAGCCGTCGCCGCCTACGTTCCATCTCCTCTTGCCCATCACCTCTACCGAAGGAAGCCGACAGGCTAAGCCAGCCAGGCTGATGGCGGCAACCTCCTCGTCTCCTTGTTGCGTGGAGCCCTTTGGCTGAGGAGCGGTGCTTCTTCATAACTTAATAGGAAACTGTTGGACCTTGAAGTACAAGGATTTGTAGTATGCAGTAGGTTTTCCCTCAATTGAGAACCAAGATATCAATATGTGGAGTCTCACTAGCAGTCGATGATCAATACCTGCACACAACCAATGATTGCGGCAAACCTAAGAGTGGTCCAATCTTCACATCTTGGAGGTGTATTTGGGGGAAATCTCTAGAACACAAAGAGGAAACACACAAGAACAAGATTCATACCACAAGTTTACTCAAATCACAACCAAGGTAAGATACACCTCAAGATCCATAAACAACAAAGGTGAAGGTAAGTAGGTAGGGTTCTCCAAATCTCAAGGAGAGATAGGGTCTTGAGAGATAACTCTTCCCCAATCCAATGAATATGAAGGTCTTGATAATCCACAAGGCAATCTTCTCCTAGAGGAGGTCTTGATCCTCTAAGAGGAGATAAAGAGGAGCAAAGCTCTCACAAGATCTAGTTTAATGCTTTGCTAACCCTAGAAAGTGCAAGAGGTAGAAAATATATAGTGGCTGGAGGTAGGGCATAAGTCGTGGGTAGAAGGTGACGATACGTAGAACCGACAGTACCCTTGGTGGGGTGGCGAACGCAACCGAAAGTATGAAAAGGGAGTTCTCACAAGGGGGTTACCCTGGTTCAGGTCCTCTAGGAGAGGTAATACCCTACGTCCTGATTCTATCTGTATTCATGGTGGAGCACCTCGTGAGAGGGGTTACAATGGAGATGATGTATAAGCTACCGAGAGTTATGGACTACGGAAGTAGATGTGAATGACTACCCCTAGGCCCGCCTTATATAGACAGGGGGGGGTCATCTGATCCCATGCCACCGCCATCTT
Organism: Thinopyrum elongatum; assembly: GCA_011799875.1. Taxonomy (NCBI): domain Eukaryota; kingdom Viridiplantae; phylum Streptophyta; class Magnoliopsida; order Poales; family Poaceae; genus Thinopyrum; species Thinopyrum elongatum. The sequence goes on along the minus strand of CM022298.1, from coordinate 410,818,811 downwards.
GGCTTGCAGGCCAAGATGGTCCCCGGGTTCCATTCGGGCCTCTGGGCTCCCTCCAGTCGCCGGGGTTCGTTCAGGCCGCATGGGAACCGTGGTAGGCCTACTGCTGGGCTTCCCCTCTAGAAGCCATCCCCAGTATATTGTACCGTCAGTATCCACCGAGCATGTCTCGAGTTGGATTATCTTGGTCTTCGGGAATGAGAACCCATGTGGTCTCCTTTAGCCTCGATCGTTTATCACGGCCTGCCCTGGTGAGTCTGGCTTTAGAAGGGTTTTGGGATTGTCAAGTATGGGGCTTCCAGGACGTCATTCTTGTGACTTCAGAGCCACCGGTGGAGGTTCTAAGGATTCGGGCCTCCCATCGCACTTTGGGCCTTGCCGAGGCTATGGGTTCGAGGTCACGAGGTTCGCCTATCCTTGACGTCTTTGAAGTGCCACCACCATGAATACAGGGTTCCAACTTGTCGTGACCTCGTGGATTCGAACTCCATTCGCTTAGCTTCCTCTTTTATGTTTCAAATAGTCGTCTTAGCTTCTGGGTTGCAGTCGGTCTCTGCGCGAATTGGTGCGACGGGTCATCTAGTGTCTATAATTCATGCAACAAAGGATCCAAAAGAAATCATATATAGATATAATAATAGAGTGACAATTCATCACACCACAATAAAACACATCAAGAATTACATTAGTTAGATCACAATCATGTACGGAAGCTCATTTGGTCTTTGTATTGAGAATCAAGGGAGAGAGGATGTCATCTAGATACTATATGGACCCATGGTCCAAGGAGGACTACTCACACATGGACATGATGACAGCGAGATCCATGAACATAACTTCGACCATGATTTACCCATACGACAGAGTAACAAAAAATGATTCCAGATAGGATCACCTCAGAACGCATGGTGGCGGCGGCAGAAAAAATTCTTGATAATTGTTTTTGGGTTTTTCAGAGAAATATAAAGGCATGGAACCGAGAGACAATTGAAAGGTAGTCGAGGGTCTCCATGTGGCCCCACCTTGCTGCCTAGGCCTTGGACACATGGGCCCACCATGTGGAGCCATAGTTGCTCTTCTTTGGCCTCCTCTCGCGCTCCTGGCTTTGTACTGATGTGAAACTTTCCGAAAGATTTTTTTTTGTATTTTTTAGTCCCCGAAAAGGTATTTTTATGCAAAGTCCAAACAATGCATAAAACAACAAGTGGCACTAGGCACTACATTAATAGATTAGTCCAATATATCAATAAAAATTTGTATATCAATAAAAATTTGTGCCAAAGTGTTGCAATAATGAGTAGCATGAACATAGTAAAAATTTATAGATATATTTGAGACATATAAGTTTTACATGGCAGTGGCGAACTAAGCTCCCCTGGGTGAAAACAGACGACGACGACGACTTTCATGCAATGTTACCTTCATGGAGGCGTCGGTATTTGGGATTGTCTCGTGGTCATGGTATTGCATATGGTGGTGGTAGTTGATGTTGTGCTGCAGCAGGTTGTTCGTCTCACCTTGATCCATAAATCATTGAAGAAACATCGGTGGGGAACCTCCCCACGTAGTATAGGCTTGCATCCATTACCACCAGTCCAAAGAATTGGGCAACCAGATCATGCCGCGAACAACATGGATAATATGTCGAAGTTGCCGCACCGAATTGCTCTCCTTGATAGACACACCGGCTGGCTTTCGTGAATAGGTTTTATGATCATGTTAGTAGGACTTTTCTTTTTGTGAAGAAAGGTCCAGACATATTATAAATATTCACCAAAAGTACAAAGCATGCCTAACATAATAAAAAATACATCAAGGTCATTGGACCACTGAAGGACCACTACTGCCGCCAGAAAGAGCCGTCAATGTGCCATAGTTGTCGCTCCCTTTACCGAAGCCAGCCTTGCCTTTTTGATGACAACCGAGAAGTCTTCATGCGCGTGCCCCTAAGAATCAGGACCCTCAAGCCGTAGTCGTCTCCATTGAACTGATCTGAAGCGTCTGACACCATATTTCACCGTCGCAAAACGTGGAGCTAGAAACCTTAACCTCACTGCCTCTAGGAGCGCATGGAATCTACTCCGCAGATAGAAGGAGAATCCATGACCCGACGGTTGGAGCCGGAAGGTACTTAGATTTGCTGCCGTGACAGCAGAGAAAAAAAGGAAGAAACTAGCGCAACAACCTCTTCCATTAGGAGCGATATCTTGTTAGCAGGAGTGTAGCTGGCCCTAATCTATATGAGAAATAACTATGTCTCATCTAACTTCTGCACTGTTCGATTTTACGTGAAGATTAGTGGTGTAAGAGTTTTTCTTAACAAAGTACAATCGCGGATGCTCACATACACGCACATACACTCACCCCTATTGTTGACGTATAAATGTATTGCCTAGTCTCTTCCATCAGATCGGTCTTTTGGTTGCATTGACTAAAGCATGCACTTCTACACCTATGAACACACACATGCACACTCACCTCTATGAGCACCTCTGAAACTTTGTTATTTCTCATCTAGACGAGCAATAGCAAATCCATATATATTGATCATCAATATTTGTTTTGCACATTGTTTTCACTCGCAATTATTTTTTTGTCTTTTGTCTTGGACAGCTTTTCAAGTCACCAACCAACAATACAGCGAGTACAAAATCTTGTTCTGATTCTCTCCAGCATTGTCTTTTCGAGCATTGTTAATTATACAGCTACGCAGACAATTTACATGCTGCGTCAACTCGTCGATCGTTAGGCTACATCATCCTAAACCTGTTGCTGCCGTGTCAGCACATTCGTAAGAAAGCTCCGTAGGTCTTCAGTAGGTGTACGTGTTCATCAGCTAACACCCTTTCATCATTTGGATAGGAGTAGTGGCATATGTTGCCTAGATGACGGATTCAGACATATTATTTGTAACATTTTGTAAGGTCCTCGAGAATAATCAATAAAGTGGCCGCATGCATCTCCCAGATGCAGAGGCCGGGTGTCATCCTCCTTTTCTAAAAAAAAAAGATGTACGTGTTCATATTTCCTCCTAGCTATCGAGCTAGTGGATCAAATGGCTTGCAAAATATGCCCAAAAGTGCACACCATGCAACCACGCGAGGAGTTCTTGGAGGAGAGTTGTGCAGCTCATGGAGGCCGGGGGAGTCGCTGCTTCCCGGCCACTAGCCCCCCTCTTCTGTTCGTCGGAGGAGACGGATATACCCTGGATCGACTAGCTTTTACACACCGTCGCGCTTTACCAGTCGACGCGGAAAAGGACACGGCGATGCCACGTCGCTGGGCAGATATACGCCACGCGCGTCTTCCACGGCGCTAACGAAACGGTACAGTAGCCGACCCTACGGCTAACCTGGACCTGGACTGGATAGGCCTACTGCATCCACCACGGTGCTACCAGTTTAGAGCATCTCCAGCCGCGTCCTCAACAGGCCCTCAGAACGATTTTTTCCCCGTCGACGTAAAAAATATCCCCAGTCGCGCCCCAAGATGCCGAAATCCACCGGCTCGGCCCGTTTTTGGTCCCGGCGATCACTGGCCGAACCCAGCGCACTGGGGGGGACGCTTGGGGGCTCCGGCGGAAGGAAAAACCGCGTTGGGGCCACACTGTCGGGCGAAAAGCCATCTTCTACGTCCAGATTCGCCCCCCCCCCCCCCCCGCACACCCTACCGCCACCTTGCCAATACCGGCGCCGCCCCCCCCCTCCCCGCACACCGCTAGATAGGCCATCCCCCGCCGGAAAAGAGAAACGGTTTCGCCGCGGCAATCTCTCCACCACCTTCCTGGGCGAGTTTTCCGGCGCTCCGGCCGCGCAGGGCGGGATACCGGCGGCTGTGCGCCCACCACGCCCGCAAGGTGTTCGGCGATTTGTCTGCTCGGCGATGGACTCGGACGACGAGGAGGCGCTCGCGGCGCTGCTGGAGGAGGAAGCCAATGACGACGTCCAGGACGAAGAGCATCTCATGGTCCTCGACTTCTCGCCGCCCTGGCCGGCCTGCTCGCGAGCAATGCAAAGCCGCGACGAGGTGGCTCGGCGCCGGGGCGGCTGAAAGCAAAGAACCGGCATCGACTGAAAGGCTATTGCATGCTCTACTCCGACTACTTCGCCGACGCTCCACTGCACGGCGACAAAGTATTTCGGCGCCGTTATGAGATGAGCCGAAAGCTTTTCCTCAGGATTGTGAATTCCATCCGGGAGTTCGACAGCTACTTCAAGTGCAAGAAGGATTGCACTGGCACACTTGGATTCACCTCAATCCAGAAGTGCACGACAGCTATGAGGATGCTTGCATACGGAGCTCCCGGTGATTCACTCGACGACTATGGGCGCATGGCCGAGTCCACTTGTGACGCCCCCGACTCAATCGTGCACTAATTATACACGCAAACTTGCACGATCAAGCACAGGGACTCACGGGAGGATATCACAACACAACTCTAACACAATTTAAACGGAGATCCACAATATTACAGACCAGGGATCACGAAGATCCGAATACATAAGTCAGTCATACAAATATTATCTAAGTACAGACATAGTTAGACAAGTTTTGCCTTAAGAAGGCTAGCACAAACAACGACTCTAGATTGAAAGGCGAAGGCCTCCTGCCTGGGAGCCTCCGATCCTACTCCTGGTCGGCTGGCTCGGTCCAGTAGTACGTGCCGTCCGGACCCTCCTGGTAGTAAGCTCCTGTGGTGGCATCTGGCTCCTGGGCTCCATCGGCTGTTGTATCATCAAGGTGGAATATGGGGAAAAAGAAGTAACAAAGCAACCATGAGTACTCATCCGAAGTACTCAGCAAGCAAGGATCTACACTACATATACAAAATTATCAAAGGAGATAGGCTGTATATATGGACTAGGCAGCAGATATGCCAGAATAGAGAGAAGGCCTAGTCCTATCGAAGACTAGCATCTTCAAACATCTTCACGAAACCACCATCTTGCAGCAATAGAAGAGAGTAGAATAGCATTTTATTAAGCAAGCATGTTGAAGCAAGCCTAGAGATCCTTCCTCGACTCCCAGCGAGAAAGCGATCCCGAAGCTTCAATTAAGTAACAAGTATCCAGTTCAAGTAGTAGATCGGGATATACAAACTGAGCGTCCTTTACCGTAGGACCGGCTATCGATAGATTATTCTTCCTTGCAGGGGTGCACTACTGTTACCCAACACGCTCGCTCAACTCTGGCCGGACACACTTGCTGGGTAATGCCCGGCCTCGGTAGATCAACACGAAGCAACGCCCTACCTAGGCTCAGCAGAGAGGTCAGCACGTCGGACTAACCTATGCACCCAGAGGTCTTGGGCCATCGCCCTGGGCACCCTGCGCGTTGCGAGACTGGCCGGGGTGCAGGCGCGACACTGAACTCGTCAGTGAAGTATCCAGCCCAATCCCGACAATCAGCCCGCACGGTGAACTGTGACGTCTGAGGAGCTTTCGGGAGAAACGTACGACGTAGAGGGCCCCATAAACCATAATCCCGCGTGGTGGTAGTGCGTATAGGGCACGTCGACCCACTCAGATCAAATACCCAAATCCAATAGGCTCATTTAATAACACGCGGAGACAATCAGAGTTTCTGAAGCTCCGCCACAATATCACACTCGAGTGCCCTTCCGGCACACCCGACAACATCGATCCCCTGCGGGTACCCATCAGGGTCGACCCGTCTGTAACAAAGGTCAAAGTAACCATGTGGTCATAACATCAAGGGGGAAACCCGAGGAATCACCCTCGGCGGATTCCACTCGACGAAATTATCAGGGTGAACGTATGAGGTATCACCCTCGAGGTTCACACTGAGGGGTTGCACGACAGAGTCGTATCGGAAGTGGAGAAGGAGGAATCACCCTCGGTGACCACGACCGAACAGCTACACTGTAGAGTGTTCATCAGGAGTGCGTTATGAGGTATCACCCTCGGCACTCAATAGTAACTAAGCAGAGTCGTACAACTAAGGGGGTGAGGTGATGTGTCGGTCTCTGGTCGACAATCACATTGATCGAGTCGTCGATGATCAAGCAGGGGCAACAAGGGTAAGGTGGTGGGGGTCACTGATGGTCCACTACCAATCTATACTAAACAGTTTAACATAGGCAGGTAAGGTAACAATAAACAGGTTACAAAAACAGGCTATGCATCAGAATAGGAGCAAACATTAAACAGTAGCAAAATCTAATGCAAGTAGGAGAAATGGAATGGGCGATATCTGGATGCTCAAGGGTGGGGCTTGCCTGGTTGCTCTGGCAAGAGAGAGGGATCGTCAACGGGCTACTCGTCTGGAGCGTAGTCGTACCCGGCTGCAACGTCGTCGGTCTCGGCGTCTATCGAGAGAGAAGGAGGGGGAGAGAAACAATAAATTCATGGCAATAATGCAAACAATATGTATGACATGCCAAAACGATATGCCGGGGTGTTCTACTGCCTAACTAAACGAGTTAGTTAATTTAGGAATTTATTCGAATTTATTTAATTAAAGTTGGGCACTATTCATTTATCGAAATCGGTCTAAAAGTTCCATGTTCATCTAGCTAGGGGCATCTGACAGGAATACAGAGGGCGTATTCGGGTTCGTATCGAAATTTTGAGCAACTTTCATATATAAATTATTTTCATCGGAGTTACGGTTTATTTTATATGATTTTCTAAAGATTTAATTAATTTTCTGAATTTATTTATTTATTTAATCCAACATTATCCAAAACAGTGTCTGATGACATCAGCATGACATCACCATGACGTCAGCATGTCAAACCCGGCTGACCAGGGTCAAACCTGACAGGTGGGTCCAGTGGGACCCACATGTCATTGACATAGCTAATTAAACAGGGTTAATTTAATTTAACTAAACTAATTAGCAGGTGGGGCCCAACAGTCCGTGGCTAATTAGTGATTTAATTAACTAATTATCTAATTATTGTTTTTATTTTAATTCGTTTATTGGGCGGGACCCACATATCAGTGAGATAGGGGCGCCCAGTCAGCAGTTGACCTGGTCAACAGGTCAACTGGGGCCCAGGGGTCAGTGGCACGGGGCGGGGCCCACCCAGGCCAGGTCAGCGTCGACCGGCGATGCGCCGGAGTTGGCTCCGGCGAGCCAAAACGCGGCGGCGCGCGTCGGGCTGGGTTCGGATTTCGTCCACAGGGCGTCTCCGGGGGGGGTGGCTGGGCTCTTTCGAACGGCAAGACGACGGCGGTTCGAGCGGTGGTGGTGGCAGGGCCGGAAGTGCACCGTAGCAACGACGGCGAGCGGCGAGGCGGTCGCCGGAGTTCGGCCGTTGTCGGGATCGGAGCTGGGGTGCGCTTGCGAGGAAACTGAGCAGCTAGTCGAGGCCTGCGTGGTGCGACGAACGCAACGGTGGCGCGCACGGGACCCTATGGTCGGCGTGGACACGCCGGCGACAAGGCCAGGCGGCGGCGGGTTCAAGCTTCGTCGGAGCAGTGGCTACGGGCGGCTAGAGGGGGCAGGGGAGGGCGCGTCACGCGCAGGAGCTCACCGGGGAGGCGTGGGGACTGGGCAGTGGGCTCGGGGTGGACCGGTGGCGTAGATCGACGGCGAGGTCGTGCGGTGGCCGAGACGGAGGCAAGGTCGAATGCGGCGTCGGCGTTGCTTCCCGGTCCCAATCCGGTGTCGAGGAAGAAGAGGGGGACCACGCCGGAGCTCCTGGACTTGACGGGGCGTCGAACGGGTGCCGGTGGCCACAGCTAGGCCGGAGCCATGGCGGCGACAGCGTTCGACAGCGACGAGGGAGCGAGGGGGAGGGCGAATGGAGCGGCTAGGGTTCGTCAAGGGGGTGCGGGGGTTGCTCTTATCCTGCCACGATGGGCGCGGGGTCGCGCGGTGTCGAGCAGAGGCGAGGGGGGGCCAGGCGCGGCGGGCGCGCGCGCGGCGACAGCGAGGGTGGGGGGTGAGTAGTAGGAAGGAGACGAGCGGGGTGGGCTGGGCCGGCGCTGTAGCCAGCAGGCCTAAGTGCACAGTAGCGCTTTAGGCCGTTTTCTATTTTCCTTTTTCTGTTTTCTTTTCTTTTCTTTTCTGTTTTGCTAATTGTTTGGGCCCTAAATGAATTTTGTAAAAAGTGTGACCTAGTCCATAAATCACAGTGCATTGTATCCTAACACCAAAAACTAGTTTGGGCAAAACATAATTTCATATTTAATTTAGATCAAATAAAAGGCTATTAAATATTGTTTTCAACCACTGTTAGAGGATGTTTGAGTTACTTAATTAATTTATTAAATGTTGGTTACAATTTTAGAATAGTCTCTGGAATATTTGTTATTTATTGAACATTTTAGTTTCTGTGTTTGAACAACTTTTATTTTCCACTTTAATTTAATTTGAATTTGAGTTAGGAGTTGAAATGCATTATGATGCAAATGATGATTTGGCACTGTTAATCATGCTGACTTGTCATTATCAAAAGTGATTACTGTGGCTAATGACATGGGGTGTTACAATTCTCCTCATCTATCAAGAATTCTCGTCCCGAGAATTAAGAGGAAGACTGAAAGAAAGCGGGGTATTCTTCACGAAGACGATCCTCGCGTTCCCAAGTGGCTTCATCTTCAGAATGATTCGACCACTGAACCTTGAGGAATTTGATTGACTTCTGGCGAGTTCGACGCTCAGCTTGATCAAGAATACAGATGGAATAATCTGGATAAGACAGATCTTCCCGCAATTCAAGCATTTCATGATCCACAGCTCAAATGGGATCCTTGATGCAGCGACGGAGTTGGGATACATGAAAGACATCATGCACTTGAGAAAGATTTGGCGGCAATTGCAATTGATATGCCACTTCTCCTCGACGGGCAAGAATACGGAACGGGCCAATGTAGCGAGGAGCTAACTTGCCTTTCATTCCGAACCGATGAGTGCCTTTCAACGGAGTGACGCAGAGGTAAGCTTGCTCGCCAGGTTGATAGACCATTTCCTGGTGCTTTCGGTCATAGTTTCTCTTCTGACGAGACTGAGTAGTTTTCAGATGTTCACGGATAATGCGGACTTGTTCTTCAGCTTGTTGGATAATGTCCGGTCCGACAAGTGAGCGTTCCCCAGTTTGTGACCAATTCAGAGGGGTTCGACACTTACGTCCGTAAAGAACTTCAAACGGTGCCATCTTCAGACTAGCTTGATAGCTATTGTTGTAAGAGAATTCAGCATACGGCAGAGATTCCTCCCATTTCTTACCGAAGGAGATGACGCAAGCTCGAAGCATATCTTCGAGCACTTGATTAACTCGTTCGACTTGACCCTGTGACTGAGGGTGAAAAGCGGTGCTGAAAGACAGATGAGTTCCCATAGCTTCTTGGAAACTATTCCAGAATCTTGAGGTAAAGAGGCTGCCACGATCCGAACTGATCTCCAACGGAACACCGTGGAGTGACACAATTCGGAAAACATACAAGTCTGCTAACTGGCTAGCAGTGATTGTCTCCTTAACTGGCAGAAAGTGAGCAACCTTGGAGAATCGGTCAATGACGACAAAAATAGCATCATGACCCTTCTGAGATCTGGGAAAACCAGTAATGAAATCCATTTGGACCTTGTCCCATTTCCATTCAGGAATTTCAAGGGGTTGCAGAGTTCCAGCAGGCCTTTGATGTTCTGCTTTAATGCGGCGGCAAACGTCACACTCAGAAACATAACGAGCAATGTCGTGCTTCATATTAGGCCACCAGTATCTCTAACAAATGTCACGGTACATCTTTGTGCTACCAGGATGAATTGACAGAGGAGTGTCATGAGCTTCTTTCATAACGTGTTCCCTCTCATCCTTGAACTTGGGTACGAAGAGACGGTGTTGGAAAAATAGGATCCCATCCTTATCAAGATGGAATTCTGAAGGCTTTCCTTTTTCGAGGTATCGCTTAATCCTTTCAACTTCAGAGTCATACTTTTGTATAATCTTAATGCTGTGCTCTAAATCTGGTTCGACAACCAGGGTATTGAGATAACCCTGTGGAACAATATGGAGGTTCAACTTGCGAAGCTCTTCATAAAGCATAGGTTGTGCTTCCTGAACCATAAGATTGTTGCAATAAGCCTTACGACTCAAAGCATCGGCCATTACATTAGCCTTGCCAGGGGTGTATGAGATATTCATATCATAATCGGCAATTGTTTCGAGCCATCTTTGTTGACGAAGGTTCAGATCGGGTTGAGTATATAGATACTTCAAACTCTTATGATCCGTGTATATCTCGCAATGATTACCGAGAAGCTAATGTCGCCATAGCTTCAGAGCATAAATAACCGCAGAAAGTTCGAGATCGTGCACTGGGTAATTTTCTTCGTGAGGACGCAATTGTCGAGAGGCATAAGCAATCACTTTGCGCTCTTGCATTAGGACACAGCCTAATCCTTGACGAGATGCATCACAGTATATCACGAAATCCTTTTGGGAATCCAGGGGTGCTAGCACTGGGGCAGATGTTAACTTATCTTTTAGTGTCTGAAAGCTTTCTTGACATTTTTTTGTCCACTCAAATTTAACACCTTTGTGGAGCAGATCAGTAAGTGGCTTTGCAATCTTGGAAAAATTCTCAACGAATCGACGACAATAACTAGCGAGTCCGAGAAAACTCCTGACTTGCTTGACATTCTTTGGGGGAGTCCAGTCAAGAATAGCCTGAACTCGTTCCGGGTTAACAGCAATTCCATTCTTGGAAATCACATGACCAAGATAGGTCACTTCAGATAACCAGAACTCACACTTGGAGAATTTAGCATACAACTGATGTTCTCGTAGCTTCTCCAATACAAGCCGAAGAAGTTCAGCATGTTCTTCTTCAATCTTGGAATATATAAGGATATCATCCAAATAAACCACGACGAATTTGTTGAGGTAATCCATGAAGATATAGTTCATTAACCGGGAGAAGGTTGCTGGAGCATTTGTTAAGCCAAATAACATGACAGTGTACTCATAAGAGCCATATCGAGTAACAAAGGCGATCTTTGGAATATCCTCTTCGCGAACACAGATCTGATGATAACCCAACCTCAAGTCGAGTTTCGAGAAGACAGCGGAGCCAGCAAGCTGATCATAAAGATCATTGATCCGGGGCAGTGGGTATTTATTCTGGATTGTGGCTTGGTTAATGGGCCGATAATCCTGAACCAATCGGTTAGTTCCATCCTTCTTCTTAACAAAGAGTGAAGGTGCTCCCCAAGCAGAGGAACTGGGGCGGATGAAACCTCTCTTAAGTGACTTGTCGATTTCTTCCTTAAGCTCAAGGAGTTCATGCGGCGGCATCTTATAAGGACGCTTCGCAATAGGGGTAGTGCCAGGCTTCAAGTCAATGACAAACTCGACAGCCCTAACTGGGGGTATTCCTGGAAGTTCTTCCGGAAAGACGTCCGGAAAATCTCGAACGACAGGAACGTTCTTGATTCCTTCCAGAGGAGAGGCGTTCAAAGCATTCAGGGCATATATCTGAGCTTCGGCGTTCCGAGTAATTCGGGCGGTGTAGTTCACTATCTCATCCGAGGGATGAAGAAGTTGGAAGACTTTAGTGGCATAATTGATCGAAGCTATATGAGCTTTCAACCAACCCATTCCAAGGATGAGGTCTATGGTGGAAGATTTCAAGACGGTGGGTGAGGCAAGGAATTCCAACCCTTTAATTTCGACGATAACGTCAGGTGCTATCACGTCAGCATGACAATGAGAAGTATAATACAACTCGGAGAGAAAGGTTAAACAAAACAATGGAAAGGAAAATGATTATCAGACTAATCAGATCAATGGTAAGGAATTAAGCACAAATATCCAGCTCTCCAGGTAGACGAGATTTACGAGATCCTAAGTGTTGGCGTTAGTAAAATTTATTTAACCCGAAAAGAAGAGAGATCAGAGTCCCAGAGTATAGACGAGGAATAAAAGATCCTAATACCACCCAGTTGGCGACGTGGGCCCGTAAGCCACACATCCAAGTTAGTAAATTAGTTTTTCGGTTTCTAGACTCAACTTCAGCCAAGGAATTGGAAGGGGGCTTTCTATAGGCAGTCGGCTCTGATACCTACTTGTGACGCCCCCGACTCAATCGTGCACTAATCATACACGCAAACATGCATGATCAAGCACAGGGACTCACGGGAAGATATCACAACACAACTCTAACACAATTTAAACGGAGATCCACAATATTACAGACCAGGGATCACGAAGATCCGAATACATAAGTCAGTCATACAAATATTATCTGAGTGCAGACATAGTTAGACAAGTTTTGCCTTAAGAAGGCTAGCACAAACAACGACTCTAGATCGAAAGGCGAAGGCCTCCTGCCTGGGAGCCTCCGATCCTACTCCTGGTCGGCTGGCTCGGTCCAGTAGTACGTGCCGTCCGGACCCTCTTGGTAGTAAGCTCCTGCGGTGGCATCTGGCTCCTGGGCTCCATTGTCTGTTGTATCATCAAGGTGGAATATGGGGAAAAAGAAGTAACAAAGCAACCGTGAGTACTCATCCGAAGTACCCAGCAAGCAAGGATGTACACTACATATGCAACATTATCAAAGGAGATAGGCAGTATATGTGGACTGGGCTGCAGATATGCCAGAATAGAGAGAAGGCCTAGTCCTATCGAAGACTAGCATCTTCAAACATCTTCACAAAACCACCATCTTGCAGCAATAGAAGAGAGTAGAATAGCATTTTATTAAGCAAGCATGTTGAAGCAAGCCTAGAGATCCTTCCTCGACTACCAGCGAGAAAGCGATCCCGAAGCTTCAATTAAGTAACAAGTATCAAGTTCAAGTAGTAGATCGGGATATACAAACTGAGCATCCTTTACCGTAGGACCGGCTATCGATAGATTATTCTTCCCTACAGGGGTGCACTACTGTTACCCAACACGCTCGATCAACTCTGGCCGGACACACTTGCTGGGTAATGCCCGGCCTCGGTAGATCAACACGAAGCAACGCCCTACCTAGGCTCAGCAGAGAGGTCAGCACGCCGGACTAACCTATGCACCCAGAGGTCTTAGGCCATTGCCCTGGGCACCCTGCGTGTTGCGAGACTGGCCGGGGTGCAGGCGTGACACTGAACTCATCAGTGAAGTATCCAGCCCAATCCCGACAATCAGCCCGCACGGTGAATCGTGACGTCTGAGGAGCTTTCGGGAGAAACATACGATGTAGAGGGCCCCATAAACCATAATCCCGTGTGGTGGTAGTGCGTATAGGGCACGTCGACCCTCTCAGATCAAATGCCCAAATCCAATAGGCTCATTTAATAACACGCGGAGACAATCAGAGTTTCTGAAGCTTCGCCACAATATCACACTCGAGTGCCCTTCCGGCACACCCGACAACATAGATCCCCTGCGGGTACCCATCAGGGGCAACCCGCCTGTAACAAAGGTCAAAGTAACCGTGTGGTCATAACATCAAGGGGGAAACCCGAGGAATCACCCTCGGCAGATTCCACTCGACGAAATCATCATGGTGAACGTATGAGGTATCACCCTCTAGGTTCACACTGAGGGGTTGCACGACAGAGTCATATCAGAAGTGGAGAAGGAGGAATCACCCTCGGTGACCACGACCGAACAGCTACACTGCACAGTGTTCATCAGGAGTGCGTTACGAGGTATCACCCTCGGCACTCGATAGTTACTAAGCAGAGTCGTACAACTAAGGGGGTGAGGTGATGTGTCGGTCTCTGGTCGACGATCACATTGATCGAGTCGTCGATGATCAAGCAGGGGCAACAAGGGTAAGGTGGTGGGGGTCACTGATGGTCCACTACCAACCTATACTAAACAGTTTAACATAGGCAGGTAAGGTAACAATAAACAGGTTACAAAAACAGGCTATGCATCAGAATAGGAGCAAACATTAAATAGTAGCAAAATCTAATGCAAGTAGGAGAAATGGAATGGGCGATATCTGGATGCTCAAGGGGGGGCTTGCCTGGTTGCTCTGGCAAGAGAGAGGGATCGTCAACGGGCTGCTCGTCTGGAGCGTAGTCGTACCCGGCTGCAACGTCGTCGGTCTCGGCGTCTATCGAGAGAGAAGGAGGGGGAGAGAAACAATAAATTCACAGCAATAATGCAAACAATATGTATGACATGCCTAAATGATATGCCGGGGTGTTCTACTGCCTAACTAAATGAGTTAGTTAATTTAGGAATTTATCCGGATTTATTTAATTAAAGTTGGGCACTATTCATTTATCGAAATAGGTCTAAAAGTTCCATGTTCATCTAGCTAGGGGCATCTGACAGGAATATGGAGGGCGTATTCGGGTTCGTATCGAAATTCTGAGCAACTTTCATATATAAATTATTTTCATCGGAGTTACGGTTTATTTTATATGATTTTCTAAAGATTTAATTAATTTTCTGAATTTATTTATTTATTTAATCCAACATTGTCCAAAACAGTGTCTGATGACATCAGCATGACATCACCATGACATCAGCAGGTCAAACCCGGCTGACCAGGGTTAAACCTGACAGGTGGGTCTAGTGGGACCCACATGTCATTGATAGAGCTAATTAAACATGGTTAATTTAATTTAACTAAACTAATTAGCATGTGGGGCCCAACAGTCAGTGGCTAATTAGTGATTTAATTAACTAATTATCTAATTATTGTTTTTATTTTAATTCATTTATTGGGCGGGACCCACATGTCAGTGAGACAGGGGCGCCCAGTCAGCAGTTGACCTCGTCAACAGGTCAACTGGGCCCCAGGGGTCAGTGGCACAGGGTGGGGCCCACCCAGGCCAGGTCAGCGTCGACCGCGACGCGCCGGAGTTGGCTCCGGCGAGCCAAAACGCGGTGGCGCGCGTCGGGCTGGGCTCGGATTTCGTCCACAGGGCGTCTCCGGGGGCGTGGCTGGGCTCTTTCGAACGGCAAGACGACGACGGTTCGAGCGGTGGTGGTGGCAGGGCCGGAAGTGCACCGTAGCAACGATGGCGAGCGGCGAGGCGGTCGCCGGAGTTCGGCCGTTGTCGGGATCGGAGCTGGGGTGCGCTTGCGGGGAAACTGAGCAGCTAGTCGAGGCCTACGCGGTGCGACGAACGCAACGGTGACGCGCACGGGACCCTATGGTCGCCGTAGCCACGCCGGCGACGAGGCCAGGCGGCGGCGGGTTCGGGCTTCGTCGGAGCAATGGCTACGGGCGGCTAGAGGGGGCAGGGGAAGGCGCGTCACGCGCAGGAGCTCACCGGGGAGGCGTGGGGACTGGGTAGTGGGCTCGTGGTGGACCGATGGCGTAGATCGACGGCGAGGTCGTGCGGTGGCCGAGACGGAGGCGAGGTCGAATGCGGCGTCGGCGTTGCTTCCCGGTCCCAATCCGGTGTCGAGGAAGAAGAGGGGGACCACACCGGAGCTCCTGGACTTGACGGGGCGTCGAACGGGTGTCGGTGGCCACGGCTAGGCCGGAGCCATGGCGGCGACAGCGTTCGACTGCGACGGGGGAGCGAGGGGGAGGGCGAATGGAGCGGCTAGGGTTCGTCAAAGGGGTGCGGGGGTTGCTCTTATCCTGCCTCGGCGGGCACGGGGTCGCGCGGTGTCGAGCAGAGGCGAGGGGGGGCCAGGCGCGGCGTGCGCGCGTGCGGCGACAGCGAGGGTGGGGGTGAGCAGTAGGAAGGAGACGAGCGGGGTGGGCTGGGCCGGCGCTGTAGCCAGCAGGCCTAAGTGCACAGTAGCACTTTAGGCCGTTTTCTATTTTCCTTTTTCTGTTTTCTTTTCTTTTCTATTTTGCTAATTGTTTGGGCCCTAAATGAATTTTGTAAAAAGTGTGACCTAGTCCATAAATCACAGTGCATTGTATCCTAACACCAAAAACTAGTTTGGGCAAAACATAATTTCATATTTAATTTAGATCAAATAAAAGGCTATTAAATATTGTTTTCAACCACTGTGAGAGGATGTTTGAGTTACTTAATTAATTTATTAAATGTTGGTTACAATTTTAGAATAGTCTCTGGAATATTTGTTATTTATTGAACATTTTAGTTTCTGTGTTTGAACAACTTTTATTTTCCACTTTAATTTAATTTGAATTTGAGTTAGGAGTTGAAATGCATTATGATGCAATTGATGATTTGGCACTGTTAATCATGCTGACTTGTCATTATCAAAAGTGATTACTTTGGCTAATGACATGGGGTGTTACACCACGACCATTGATTGTTTCTACAAGTTCTGCAGGGCAGTGGTGGCAGTGTTTGGACCGCAATACTTGCGATCACCCAATGCTGAAGAAACTGCTCGGATCTTAGCACAGAATGCAGCAAGAGGATCTCCTGGGATGCTTGGAAGCATCGACTGCATGCATTGGAAATGAAAAAACTGTCCATTTGCTTGGCAGGGGATGTACAAAGGCGCCAAAGGCGGTTGCAGTGTGGTACTTGAGGCAGTGACCACACAGGACCTCTGGATTTGGCACTCCTTCTTTGGTATGCCAGGAACTCACAATGACATCAACGTACTGCAGTGCTCCCCTGTCTTTGCCAAGATTGTTGAAGGTCATTCTACTCCGGTGAATTTCGAGGTCAATGGGCGGCACTACAACAAGGGATACTACCTAGCAGATGTCATCTATCCGAGATGGTCCACATTTGTGAAGACTATCTCAAACCCTGTGCCAGAAGGCAAGAACTCCCACTTTGCGAAGGTTCAGGAGGCTTGCAGGAAGGATGTCGAGCGGGCATTTGGTGTGCTCCAATCTCGATTTGCTGTTGTCCGGTACCCTGCTCAGACCTGGTCGAAAGATCAAATGTTGGAGATCATGACTTGCTGTGTCATTTTGCACAACATGATCATTGAGAGCGAGCAGGAAGAGCTGGTGTTTGACACTGAACCATATTACAGGCATGGTCCTCTTGCCCAAGTTGATCACTAGCTATCGACAACCTGGACTGCCTTCCTCAATATGCGTCAGGAGATCCGAGACCCACAGGTGCATCAACAACTGCAGCAGGATCTGGTAGAGCACCTATGAAGGCTCAAGGACAACGCCTAACTCGACGTGTGATGAAATATGAATTTTTATTTGTTAAACTATATAATTTGTATTGAACTATTTCATTTCTATAACCGATCGTCCCCACGCCGATTTTAGCGCAGGTTCACCTCCAGACGGCTGGAGATGCTCTTAGTCAGCATGCTCACATCGCGTTGTTGCCGCCGGCGATGCGTCGTCGCGAGCTACACACATGCATACGTGTGGTGTACGTGTCCCCCTTGGCGCCGTGCTCTCGTTATCCGCCGCCACAAGCAGGAATTCTACTCTAGTAGTAGTAGTACCACGAGAAGTTCAAAAAAAAAAAGTAGTAGTACCACGAGCTGAGCCACGACGAT
Organism: Thinopyrum elongatum; assembly: GCA_011799875.1. Classification (NCBI taxonomy): domain Eukaryota; kingdom Viridiplantae; phylum Streptophyta; class Magnoliopsida; order Poales; family Poaceae; genus Thinopyrum; species Thinopyrum elongatum. Next base: position 410,801,485 of record CM022298.1, on the reverse strand, counting down.
GATGGCATCTCGTGATCCCTTGTTCATGCGAATAGGTTTTGGGTCCGTAGATTCCTGAGAGCGACGGCTCTAGAGGATAAGCACGGAGTACCAAGGGTCACGGTGCGGAGAAAAATCAAATCGTTTGATCCGCTACTGGATGGATTCGTCCACATCCCGTATGGCATGAGGTCTTTTGCTGTGCTCACGGCATCTTCAACGTGAACTCTTAAATTCGAGTTTTATCGTCCACCGCAGCCCCGCCTTGATTCGTTGAGGTTCGGCTTTCCGTTTTCCCGCTAACCCGAAGCCAATTGAGGAAACTTTGCGGGAGTCCGGAGCGGCGTAGGACTCCGACAACTTGGCCCATTCAAACCCATCTTTTGGTCCACTTTTCTTCTACTCCGCGTTGCTCCTCTTTGCTATCATTCGCACCCTTCATATCCGCCGCCGTCATTCTACCTCCCTGGCAGCTGCCCAATCATCCTCGGACATCCGCAACCCCCCCCCCCCCCCCCTACACGCCTGCCTGCCTTGGAGTACATCGTCGTCCACCCAGGATCCCTTTGTAGCCGTACCCCCGGGCCCTGCGAACGCCATCCATGGCAGACACCACGCCCGGCAGGCACGATGGTGGGGTATTCGGTAATTAACGATGAGTTTTTGTGAGATGCGTGGTTAGCCGTATCTGCAGACTTTGTAGGCATGAGCGAGGGCTCGACCGTTTGGCAAAATGTGCATGCTTCGTTTCACGAGCAAAAAAAAAGCTTCACACCCTATGACATGCATATCATCCATGAACACAATGCGAAGTCTCTAGCACATCGGTGGTACACCATCTCCAACTTCACCATGAAGTTTTGCAATGTGATTGCACGAGTGGAGACAATATGGCCATCGGGATCGTCAATCATGGAGATCATAAATTTTGCTTCTTGTTGCTCTACATTTTGGTCAATTCATGGATTCATTCAATGATGCAAATTGATAATCAACATGTTTGTATAGCCTGGACACGCTGCCATGTTGTATAGCCTGGAACGGTAAAATCTGATTCCTAGTCTTGCCTCTAGGACTAGCTCAAGTGTTGTGTGATGATCATGTTTTTTTGATCATGGGTATTTGGTCAAGTGTAACAAGGATACCAAACAACATTGAGAGTATGATGTTAGAAGAACGATCATATTGAATTGACCCAACTTGTTTGTTCTATTTTGAGATGTAATTGTTACAAGTCTATTGATATAACACAAAGAGTTAACGTATGCTTTATGTGACGACCCCAGCTTAATCGTGCATTAACCATACACGTAAATGCACACGATCAAGCCTAAGAACTCACTTGAAGATATCACAACACAACTCTAAAACATAAATAAATTCATACAAGCTTTATATTACAAGCCAGGGCCTCGAGGGCTAGAATACATAGCTCGATGGCATACAAGTATCAGCGGAAGCATCAGATATCTGGTTACAGATATATTACAGAAATAGAGATAAGCCCTTAGAAAGGCGGGGCAAAATAAAACTCTACGATCGAAAGGCGTAGGCCTCCTGCCTAGGATCCTCCGAATCCTACTCCTGGTCGTCTTTTGGCTCCTCGTAGTAGTACTCGCCTGGAGGGTAGTAGTAGTAACCGTAGTCGTCGACGGGGGCTGCTATCTCAGGGGCTCCGTCATCTGGTGGCGTCAATTGGATATGGGGAGAAAAAAAGAAAATAAAGCAAACGTGAGTACTCATCCGAAGTACTCAGCAAGCAAGGATCTACACTACATATGCAACATTTTCAAAGGGGGTTGTATATGTGGATTGGGCTACAGAAATGCCAGAATAGAGGGAGAAAGCCTAGTCCTATCGAAGACTAGCATCTTCAGCAACTTCATCGGTCTTGCAGCATTAGAAGAGTGCAGATTAACATAATGTAAAGTAGTAGTAATGTATCAACCTCGCCCAGAGATTCTTCCTCGACTCCCTGCGAGAAAGCAATCCCAGAGCCATACTATCCAGTTCATCTCAAGTTCTAGTTGTACCGATCGGGATACAACTCCGAGTGTCCGTTACCGTAGGACAGGCTATCGATAGATGTTTTCTTCCCTGCAGGGGTGCACCAACTTACCCATCACGCTCGATTAACTCCGGCCGGACACACTTTTCTGGGTCATGCCCGGCCTCGGCCAAATGATGCGCCGCAACCCGACCAAATAATTAACAGAGAGGTCAGCACGCTGGACTAAACCTATGCCCCCAGGGGTCTTGGGCCTTCGCCCCGGGAACTCCTGCGCGTTACGTTCACGGCCGAGAGCAGACCTAGCAACCCCTTAATACAAGCGTAGTTGCGTAACCAGTCCAACTCGGCGCGCGCCGCTCAGTCGCTAACATCCATTAAGCTCCGGCTGAAGTATACGACGCATAACGCCCATACTATGCCCACGTGATGGTTAGTGCTATCAGGCCAGAGGCCCCTCGGATCAATATCCAAACCGTTAGTGGATTAGGAGCACGCGGTAACGAGCAGAGACTCACGAAAGATGTGACCCCGTCGCCCCGTCTCGAGGACTTGTGGCAAGGGCTAAGAATGCCTGGCCACGCCTCGTGTTCAACTCTCGGGCACCCTCCAGGTCCACCCGAGTCCACATCACTCCCAATTAAGCTCGCGCGGGTACCCCTCAGGGCCGACCCGTCTTTAGTATCATGGTTCAGTGTTCAGTCATAGTAACCAAAGTATCTGTGTGTCTAACACCAAGGGGAATCCTGAGGAATCACCCTCGATGGAATTCCCTCTGATGTTACCATCAAGGTGAACGGAGGAGGAATCACCCTCGAGGTCCACACTTGAAGTGTTGCACGATGACGTCGTTATCGGGGGTGGTGTAGGAGGAATCACCCTCGCTTACCACGACCGATTAACTAACCTACAAGGTTATCATCAGAAGTGCTGACGAGGTATCACCCTCGGCACTCGATAGTAACTCAGTAGTGTCGGCAACTAAGGGGGAAGTGACGTGCGTGTCGGGGCCTGGTCTTCAATCCCGTTGCACGGGTCTTCTGATCATCCAGCGGGGCAGTCGGGATAAGTGGGGTCTCTGATGGTCTCTACCCAACCTATTCTAAGCAGTTTAGGATAACAGGTAAGTATCAACAGCAGGGTACAAGTAAACAGGCTATGCAGCAGATATAGGATAACAGTAGTAGTAGTAACTTCTAATGCAAGCATAAGAGAGAAGAGAGTGGGCGATATCGGAATGCTCAAAAATGGGGGTTCTTGCATGTCTGCTCGACGGCAAGAGTCTGATCGTCAGGAGTGAAATCGACCTCCGGAGCTGCGTCAGTCTCGGGAGCTACGTCGACGTCAGGGTCTATCGAGAGAGAAGAGGGGGAAGAAACAAATAAATGCACAGCAAACAATGCAATACAGACATGCTATGCTAAGATGCAGTGCAGGATTGCCTAAAGATGCATCTAGGTCATTTTAGTTATTTCAGAAACAACGTGGGATTTATTAACCGGTATGTGTGCACTATTCATCTACCGGAATCGGGCTCAAAGTTACGAGTTCTCCTACGTAGGAGGTTCCGACATGGAAATAGACTACACGATCAGATTCGTCTCGTCGTTCTGAGCAACTTTCATGTTTTAAGTTTTTCGATCTTAGCTACGGTTTAAAAGTTATTAATTTTCAAAGATTTAATCATTTTCTGGAATTATTTTTATTTACAGAAAATGATATATGACATCAGCATGATGTCACTATGACGTCAGCAGTCAACAGCGTCTGACCAGAGTCAAACCTGACATGTGGGTCCAGTGGGACCCACATGTCAGTCTCTGTTAGTTTAACAGAGAGTTAAACTAACCTAACTAAGCTAATTAGGGGTGTGGGCCCAGTCTGTCAGTGAGTGTTTAGGCTAAATTAATTATTTTATTTACTAAAACATTTATTAGACTAATTAACAGGAGAGGGCCCACCTGTCAGTGACTGTGGGCGCCACGCCAGCTCGTTGACCTGGTCAACTGGCCAACTGGGTCCGTGGGACCCAGTTGCCAGTGGCACAGGGTGGCCCACCGGTCAGTCCACGTAGGAGGCCGGCGCCGGAAACGATCCGACGAGCTCCTCGCGGCAGCTAGTTCGCCGGAGGGGCTCGGGATTCGGCTATGGTGAGCCAAATCATGCGCGGTCACTTGCGTTCGTGAGCTAACGTTCGCGCACGTCGAGTGGTGCTAACGCTTTCGCCGGAGGTGACCTAAATCGACGGCGGCGTCAACTGCGGCGGACGCCGGAGTTCAACCGCTTCGCGAAACTGCAACGTAGGTCACGGCAGGACTAGCGGTTGATCGCATTGGGACCGCATGGATGCGCTGAGCACGCGGCCGAGCCCAGACGAGCTCGACGGCGACTACATGAACGGCGACGAGTGAGGCGACGGAGCTCAGCTCGGGCGCGACAACGGCAGTGACTAGAGCTCGCTTCCGAGCTCGAAGGAAAAAGAGGGAGGAGGTGGGGCTTACGTAGGAGCGCAAGGAGGCTCGGCGAGAGGATTAGTAGCAGCAGGGGGGTCGAGGACGCCGGTGATCGCCGGCGATCCAGAAATGGGGAACCGGCTCGATTCGCGTGAGGGAAGCGCTCCGGCTCCGGCTGCAAGCACCCGTGGACGTGGCGGATGCTGGCGAAGCTTGTGGGCAAGGCCAACGGCCACGAGGCCGCCGGTGGCTGTGGCGGAGCAGAGGTGCGGTGACGGTGGCGCTCGGACGGTGGGAAGAAAGGGGAGGAACGAGCGAGGAGAGAGGGGGAAAGGGCGGAGGAGGACCAGGGGGAGGCATGGCCTCATCCTTATCTCCTCCGCTACCCTGTAGCGTCGGTGGAGCGTTGGCGTGTCGACACCTCGTCGGCGCGCGGTCGCTCGACCATGGACACGGCGACACGCAGGAGGGAGTGGAGGGAATGGGCCAGATGGGCCGTGGTCGGGGCACTGTGCACTTAGGCCCAGTGCACAATGCCTCGCTTTATTTTTCTATTTCTATTTTCTAGTTTCTTTTATTTCCTTTTTGTTTTGTAATTGATAGGCCACTTTTGCATTTTTGTAAAATATGAGAGTTGTCCCCAATATTACAATGCAATATTCCCTTCCACCAAAAATTGTTTTGGGCAAATTTGGATTTCTTTTGGATTTGATATTATTATAAATGATTTAAATAATACTGTTTTGGTGCTGTTTCATGTGGTTTGAGTCATTTAACTAACTTCATCATCATTGTTTATATTTTTATGAGTGCTTCTGGAATATTTACTATTTAAGGAACATTTTCCCAATAGTGTTTGAGCAAATTTATTTTGCACTTTTGAATTTGAGGTGATTTCCATAATAGAGTTTGAATTGTTTTGGTTAACCACTATGACTAGGCACTGCAAATGATATGACTTGGCATTATTAGCAATTGATCATAGTGGCTAATACACAGGGGTGTTACAAGTTCTCCTCCTCTAAAAGAAATTCTCGTCCCAAGAATTTAGGAGGTAGAAGGAAAAAGGTCGGGATATTCTTCCCGAAGATGATCCTCGCGTTCCCAAGTGGCTTCATCTTCAGTATGATTCGACCACTGCACTTTCAGGAACTTGGTAGTCTTCTGACGAGTTCGACGTTCAGCTTCATCGAGAATGCGGATGGGATGCTCCTTATAAGAAAGATCATCTTGCAACTGGAGCATCTAGTGATCCACTGCGCGGTGTGGAGATTCCTTGAAGCATTTACGAAGTTGCGACACGTGGAAGACATCATGGATATGAGAGAATTGTGGTGGCAACTCCAATTTATATGCCACCTGTCCACGTCTAGCCACGATGCGGAAAGGACCAATATAGCGAGGAGCTAGCTTGCCCTTGATTTCGAAACGACGAGTGCCCTTCATAGGAGTGACACGAAGATAAGCTTGATCACCTGGTTGATAAGTCAGACCCCATCGCTTGCGATCATAGTTGCTCTTCTGGCGGTCCTGAGCGGCCTTGAAATTTTCGCAGACAATTCTGACTTGTTCTTCGGCATGTTGAATAATGTCCGGTCCCACGAGAGGTCGTTCCCCAGTTTCTGACCAATTCAGAGGGGTTCGACACTTACGTCCATAAAGTACTTCGAAGGGGGCCATTTTCAAGCTGGCTTGATAGCTATTGTTATAAGAGAATTCGACATACGGGAGAGATTCCTCCCATTTCTTACTGAATGATATAACACAAGCGCGAAGCATATCTTCAAGCACTTGATTTACTCGCTCGACTTGACCTTGGGATTGAGGATGATAAGCTGAACTCCATGTAATGTGAGTTCCCATAGCTTCTTGGAAACTTTCCCAGAACTTGGACGTGAAAAGACCGCCACGGTCCGAACTAATCTCCTTCGGAATACCGTGGAGTGAAACAATTCTGGAGATATACAGCTCTGCTAACTGGCTAGCAGTGATAGTCTCTTTGACAGGCAGATAATGTGCAACTTTGGAAAGTTGGTCGACGGCGACAAGAATAGCATCGTGACCTTTGTGAGACTTGGGAATACCAGTAATGAAATCCATCTGCACTTTATCCCACTTCCACAAAGGAATAGGGAGTGGTTGAAGAATTCCAGCAGGCTTCTGATGTTCTGCTTTCACGCGACGACATACGTCACATTCAGCGACATATCGAGCAATGTCCTGCTTCATTCTAGACCACCAGTACCTTTGTCGGAGATCCCGATACATCTTGGTGCTACCCGAATGGATAGACAGAGGTGTATCATGAGCCTCCTTCATGACCTTGTCTGTCATAGGCTCGAATCGAGGTACCACGATGCGGTCTCTGAAATACAAGGTTCCGTCTTCTGCAATCGAGAAATCCCTGTACTTCTCAAGATGAAGCTCTTTCTTCATCAGATTGATTTCAGCATCTTTGGCTTGCGCTTCTTTAACAACTTTCTCAAGGTCTGGTTGTACCACAAGGTTATTAAGAGAACCCTGCGGAATGATACAGATGTTCAACTTGCGCAATTCTTCATATAGCTGGGGTTGAGCTTGCTTAACCATGAGGTTATTGCAATAGGACTTGCGGCTCAAGGCATCAGCCATCACATTAGCCTTGCCAGGAGTATAATAAATACCACAGTCATAGTCCATAATTGTTTCCAACCATCGCTGTTGATGAAGATTAAGATCCGGTTGGGTGAACAAGTACTTCAGACTCTGATGATCGGTATAAATCTCACACCGATTTCCCAGAAGGTAATGCCGCCATAACTTTAATGCATAGATCACTGCAGCAAGTTCAAGATCATGCACTGGATAATTTTCTTCATGAGGACGCAATTGACGCGAAGCATATGCAATTACTCTTCGTTCTTGCATTAGGACACAGCCTAATCCTTGACGAGAGGCGTCACAATATATCACAAAGTCCTTGCGTGAATCGGGAGGAGCAAGCACTGGAGCGGAAGTAAGCTTGTCCTTGAGGGTCTAGAAACTCTCTTGACATTTGTCTGTCCACTCAAACTTAACGCCTTTGTGAAGCAGATTAGTCAGGGGCTTGGCAATCTTGGAAAAAAATTCGATGAATCGAAGGCAATAACTTGCTAGACCGAGAAAACTTCGGACTTGCTTGGCATTCTTCAGAGGAGTCCAGTCAAGAATAGCCTGAACACGCTCCGGGTTAACGGCGATACCGTCCTTGGAAATCACATGTCCAAGGTAGGTCACTTCAGAGAGCCAGAATTCGCATTTGGAGTACTTGGCATACAACTTGTGTTCTCGAAGTCTCTCCAGAACAAGACGAAGATGTTCGGCATGTTCTTCTTTATTCTTCGAATATACTAGAATATCATCCAGGTATACCACGATGAACTTGTCGAGGTAATCCATGAATATATAGTTCATCAGGCAGGAGAACGTAGCTGGAGCATTCGTTAGGCCAAATGACATGACGGTGTACTCGTAGGAACCATAACGAGTGACGAATGCAGTCTTGGGAATGTCCTCTTCACGGACACGGATCTGGTGATAACCCAACCTCAAGTCGAGTTTAGAGAACACCGATGATCCAGCAAGTTGATCATATAAGTCATTGATCCAGGGAAGTGGATATTTATTCTGAATGGTTGCCTAGTTGATAGGACGGTAATCTTGAACCAACCTATTCGTACCATCTTTCTTCTTGACAAAGAGAGACGGTGCTCCCCAGGCAGAGGAACTAGGACGGATGAAGCCCTTCTTAAGTGATTTATTGATTTCTTCCTTAAGCTTAATAAGGTGATGCGGTGGCATCTTGTAAGGACGCTTCGCAATAGGAGTAGTGCCAGGCTTCAAGTCAATAACAAACTCGACAGCTCTAGCAGGGGGTATTCCTGGAAGTTCTTCTGGGAAAACATCCTGGAATTCGTAGACAACTGGAATGTTCTCGATCCCCTCAAGCGGAGAAGCGTTCAACGCATTGAAGGCATAAATCTGAGCCTCGGCGTTCTGAGTGAGGCGAGCATGATAATTCACTATTTGATCTGATGGGTGCAGGAGGTGTACAACCTTAGTGGCACAATTGATTGAGGCATAGTGAGCTTTCAACCAATCCATTCCCAAGATAAGATCAATCTTGGAAGATTTCATGATAATGGGAAATGCCTGAAACTTTAACCCTTCAACTTCAATAGTGACTTCGGGGCTGAACAGGGAGGTTTGACATTGACCCGCGGGAGTGTTTACCATTAAGGATGGGTGTAGTGTTTCGCATTTAACGTCATGCAAGAGTGCAAAATGTTCTGACATGAATGAATGCGATGCTCCTGAATCAAATAAAACAGATGCAGGTACTGAATTAACAAGAAGTGTACCCATCACGGTTTCAGGTTGATCTTGAGCTTCAGCCATGTTGACATGATAGTTCTGTCCATGACCATAAGAAGGTCTGGCATTGTTGTTACGCTGCTGAGGAATTCCACGACCATTACCACGGCTAGCAGAAGGAAGAGCTAGCTGATTCTGATTCTGAGTACAATCTCTGGCACGGTGACCTGGCTGGCCACACTTGAAGCAGAGTCCACTGTCAGGATGTGGTGCGGGAGCTCGAGGTGGTAGAGCTCGCAGAGGTTGCCTCGGTGGTGGAGGAGGCAGACGAGGTGTGGCATATGCAGGCATGTACACTGGAGCTGCTGGACGGTACATGCTCTGTGGAATCCATATGCGGTGCTTCTGGGAAGATGAGCCCGCTTCACGAGTGCGTCTGGTAGCTTCCTTGTGCTTCTTCAGACCAGTCTTGACCATGATGGCCTTGTTCACCAAGGTGGCAAAGTCAGGAAAGTCTTGGATAAGCAGGGCTAGTTGAATGTCATGGTGTAGTCCTTCACGGAACTTCTCCTGTCTACGAGCATCAGTGGGGATGTCTTCTTCAGCATAGCGAGACAAGTCAAGGAACTCTCGCTGATAGACTTCTATAGTCTTGTTACCTTGAACAAGGTTGCGGAACTCAGCCTTCTTGCGTGCTATAACTGCTTGAGTAATATAGCGGGCGCGAAAAGCAATCTTGAATTCCTCCCATGTGACAACAGTTCCAGGAGGTAGGGTATGTCGATGAGTGGCCCACCATTGCGCTGTGGGACCCTTCAGGAAGTATGTCGCAAAGGTGACATAGCTGACAGGGAGAACTTCAACTGACTCCATCTCATAGAAGATGCCACACAGCCAATCATCAGCATCCAGCGGATTAACAGTGTTGCGGAATATCGATGGGTTGAGTCGGACAAACTCTGGCAGCGTAATTGAAAGTGGCTGCTGGTTGACATTGGGACGGGGAAACTGATTCATAATCCTAGTCATAAACTGCCGATTGAGCTCGAATTGTTGCATCATAGCTGCCATATAGTCAGGCGGTGGCGGCGGTGGTGGATTGTTATCTGCCATCCTGCTAAATCAACAGGGGTAGTTTAGCAGAAGCCAATGCGAGTGTTTAGCGACATGCATGATGTAACACGATGGAATTTAAGTAGTACAATAGATGCTTAACAGTAGTCATTAAGTCATACAGATCCATACAGAGTCGGTTACAAACGGGCAGCACAACGGCGCAAATTCAAAAGCTAGACATACTAGGCGGCGCGCAGGCATGCGGTAAGGAAGTACACAACGAGACATAGCAAAGGCCACATCAACATCGAAGAAAACCACGGAAATGGGGTAGTTGCAAGTGCGGATGACGGACGTTCGTCGCAGAAGGATCATGTGCTCCATGTGCACTCTGATGCAGAACCCAGTCTCGAGCTGAAAGAAGAGGCCCACGTGCAGGCGTGTGACCTCCCACAGCAGGCCAATCGATCCCTGGTGGCATCTCGGTCCTGCGCGGGTAAAGAATATGGTCCGGATGTATCCCTGCTCGAACAGCTGGTAACAACTGCGTCATAGCCTCGTAGAGTCGTACTCAAGTGGCAAACAACTCGACGGCTAGAGCGCGAACAGTGCGATCCAGAGCCTGAGTACACTGAATCAGAACTCGCTGATAGTAGCGACGAGGCTCATACGGGGCACAGATAGCCGTGTAGTATCCAGTAGCATCTCCAGCAGGGGCATACGGAATGTATCGATACTCAGAAGCATCCAAGCTAGCTTTGTGCTCTCCACGGAGACGTGCGACAGTCGAGTAGGCGGCATCATGGACTGCCATCTCAATCGTCACGCTGATACCGTGAAAAAGGTACAGCTCATTGTCCGAGTCATCCTGATGATCATAGATGCGAACATCAACATAGTACTGCTCCTAGTTGGACTCGCGGTAAACCTCGTAGACCATGTACTCAGGGTACCAGCGGTAACCCAGTCTGGTCAAGAGAGCGATCAGGACAGCTGGAAACCCAGGGGCATCACGAGCCCAAGTGCGAAGCACAAGCTGCGTCGTGGGACGTGGCGGGAACAGACGATCCATCTGAAACAAAGGAGTTCAGGGTTGTCATATGACGATGAGAAATATAACATATCTCGGAAGGAAAGGTTAAACAAAACAATGTAAAGGAAAATGATTATCAGACTAATCAGATCAATGATAGGGAAATCGCACAGAAATCCAGCTCTCCAGGTGGTCGGAATTTACGAGATCCTAAGTGTCGGTGTTAGTAAATTTATTAAACCCGAATAGATGAGAGATCAGAGTCCCAGAGTAAAGATTGAGGAGTAAAAGATCCTAATACCACCCAATTGGCGACGTGGGCCCGTAAGCCACACAACCAAGTTAGTAAAACAGTTTTCGGCTTCTAGACTCAACTTCGGCCAAGGAATTGGAAAGGGGGATTCCTAGAGGCAGTCAGCTCTGATACCAACCTGTGACGACCCCAGCTTAATCGTGCACTAACCATACACACAAATGCACACGATCAAGCCTAAGGACTCACTTGAAGATATCACAACACAACTCTAAAACATAAATAAATTCATACAAGCTTTATATTACAAGCCAGAGCCTCGAGGGCTCGAATACATAGCTCGATGGCATACAAGTGTCAGCGGAAGCATCAGATATCTGGGTATAGATATATTACAGAAATAGAGATAAGCCCTTAGAAAGGCGGGGCAAAATAAAACTCTACGATCGAAAGGCGTAGGCCTCCTGCCTAGGATCCTCCGAATCCTACTCCTGGTCGTCTGTCGGCTCCTCGTAGTAGTACTCGCCTGGAGGGTAGTAGTAGTAACCGTAGTCGTCGACGGGGGCTGCTATCTCAGGGGCTCCGTCATCTGGTGGTGTCAATTGGATATGGGGAGAAAAAAAGAAAATAAAGCAAACGTGAGTACTCATCCGAAGTACTCAGCAAGCAAGGATCTACACTACATATGCAACATTTTCAAAGGGGGTTGTATATGTGGACTGGGCTGCAGAAATGCAAGAATAGAGGGGGAAAACCTAGTCATATCGAAGACTAGCATCTTCAGCAACTTCATCGGTCTTGCAGCATTAGAAGAGTGCAGATTAACATAATGTAAAGTAGTAGTAATGTATCAACCTCGCCCAGAGATTCTTCCTCGACTCCCTGCGAGAAAGCAATCCCAGAGCCATACTATCCAGTTCATCTCAAGTTCTAGTTGTACCGATCGGGATACAACTCCGAGTGTCCGTTACCGTAGCACAGGCTATCGATAGATGTTTTCTTCCCTGCAGGGGTGCACCAACTTACCCACCATGCTCGATTTACTCCGGCCGGACACACTTTTCTGGGTCATGCCCTTCCTCGGCCAAACGATGCGCCGCAACCCGACCAAATACTTAACAGAGAGGATAGCACGCCGGACTAAACCTATGCCCCCAGGGGTCTTGGGCCTTCGCCCCGGGAACTCCTGCGCGTTACGTTCACGACCGAGGGCAGACCTAGCAACCCCTTAATACAAGCGCAGTTGCGTAACCAGTCCAACTCGGCGCGCGCCGCTCAGTCGCTAACATCCATTAAGCTCCGGCTGAAGTATACAACGCAGAACTCCCATACTATGCCCACGTGATGGTTAGTGCTATCAGGCCAGAGGCCCTCAGATCAAATATCCAAACCGTTAGTGGATTAGGAGCGCGCGGTAACGAGCAGAGACTCACGAAAGATGTGACCCCGTCGCCCCATCTCGAGGACTTCGGCAAGGGCTAAGAATGCCCGGCCACGCCTCGTGTTCAACTCTCGGGCACCCTCCAGGTCCACCCAAGTCCACATCACTCGCAATTAAGCTCGCACGGGTACCCCTCAGGGCCGACCCGTCTTTAGTATCATGGTTCAGTGTTCAGTCATAGTAACCAAAGTATCTGTGTGTCTAACACCAAGGGGAATCCTGAGGAATCACCCTCGATGGAATTCCCTCTGATGTTACCGTCAAGGTGAACGGAGGAGGAATCACCCTCGAGGTCCACACTTGAAGTGTTGCATGACGACGTCGTTATCGGGGGTGGTGTAGGAGGAATCACCCTCACTTACCACGATCGATTAACTAACCTACAAGGTTATCATCAGAAGTGCTGACGAGGTATCACCCTCGGCACTCGATAGTAACCCAGTAGTGTCGGCAACTAAGGGGGAAGTGACATGCGTGCCGGGTCCTGGTCTTCAATCCCGTTGCACAGGTCTTCTGATCATCCAGCGGGGCAGTCGGGATAAGTGGGGTCTCTGATGGTCTCTACCCAACCTATTCTAAGTAGTTTAGGATAACAGGTAAGTATCAACAGCAGGGTACAAGTAAACAGGCTATGCAGCAGATATAGGATAACAGTAGCAGCAGTAACTTCTAATGCAAGCATAAGAGAGAAGAGAGTGGGCGATATCGGAATGCTCAAAAAGGGGGGTGCTTGCCTGTCTGCTTGACGGCAAGAGTCTGATCGTCAGGAGCGAAATCGACCTCCGGAGCTGCGCCAGTCTCGGGAGCTACGTCGACGTCAGGGTCTATCGAGAGAGAAGAGGGGGAAGAAACAAATAAATGCACAGCAAACGATACAATACAGGCATGCTATGCTAAGATGCAGTGCACGGTTACCTCAAGATGCATCTAGGTAATTTTAGTTATTTTAGAAACAACGTGGTATTTATTAACCGGTATGTGTGCACTATTCATCTATCGGAATCAGGCTCAAAGTTACGAGTTCTCCTACGTAGGAGGTTCCGACATGGAAAAAGATGACACGATCAGATTCGTCTCGTCGTTCTGAGCAACTTTCATGTTTTAAGTTTTTCGATCTTAGCTACGGTTTAAAAGTTATTAATTTTCAAAGATTTAATCATTTTCTGGAATTATTTTTATTTACAGAAAATGATATATGACGTCAGCATGATGTCACTGTGATGTCAGCAGTCAACAGCGTCTGACCAGAGTCAAACCTGACATGTGGGTCCAGTGGGACCCACATGTCAGTCTCTGTTAGTTTAACAGAGAGTTAAACTAACCTAACTAAGCTAATTAGGGGTGTGGGCCCAATCTGTCAGTGAGTGTTTAGGCTAAATTAATTATTTTATTTACTAAAACATTTGTTAGACTAATTAACAGGAGAGGGCCCACCTGTCGGTGACTGTGGGCGCCATGCCAGCTCGTTGACCTGGTCAACTGGCCAACTGGGTCCGTGGGACCCAGTTGCCAGTGGCACAGGGTGGCCCACCGGTCAGTCCACGTAGGACGCCGGCGCCGGAAACGCTCCGGCGAGCTCCTCGCGGTGGCTAGTTCGCCGGAGGGGCTCGGGATTCGGCTATGGTGAGCCAAATCATGCGCGGTCACTTGCGTTCGTGAGCTAATGTTCGCGCGCGTCGAGTGGTGCTAACGCTTTCGCCGGAGGTGACCTAAATCGACGGCGGCGTCAACTGCGGCGGACGCCGGAGTTCGGCCGCTTCGCGAAACTGCGACGTAGGTCACGGCAGGACTAGCGGTTGATCGCATTGGGACCGCATGGATGCGCTGAGCACGCGGCCGAGCCCAGACGTGCTCGACGGCGACTACATGAACGGCGACGAGTGCGACGACGGAGCTCAGCTCGGGCGCGACAGCGGCAGTGACTAGAGCTCGCTTCCGGGCTTGAAGGAAAAAGATGGAGGAGGTGGGGCTTACGTAGGAGCGCAAGGAGGCTCGGCGAGAGGATTAGTAGCAGCAGGGGGGTCGAGGACGCCGGTGATCGCTGGCAATCCAGAAATGGGGAACCGGCTCGATTCGCGTGAGGGAAGCGCTCCGGCTCCGCCTGCAAGCACCCGTGGACGTGGCGGACGCTGGTGAAGCTTGTGGGCAAGGTCAGCGGCCACGAGGCTGCCGGTGGCCGTGGCGGAGCAGAGGTGCGGCGACGGTGGCGCTCGGACGGTTGGAAGAAAGGGGAGGAACGAGCGAGGGGAGAGGGGGAAAGGGCGGAGGAGGACCAGGGAGGAGGCATGGGCTCGTCCTTATCTCCTCCGATGCCCTGTAGCGTCGGCGGAGCGTCGGCGTGTCGACGCCTCGCCGGCGCGCGGGCGCTCGGCCATGGACATGGCGACACGCAAGAGGGAGTGGAGGGAATGGGCCAGATGGGCCGTGGTCGGGGCACTGTGCACTTAGGCCCAGTGCATAGTGCCTCGTTATATTTTTCTGTTTCTGTTTTCTATTTTCTTTTATTTCCTTTCTGTTTTGTAATTGATAGGCCACTTTTGCATTTTTGTAAAATATGAGAGTTGTCCCGAATATTACAATGCAATATTCCCTTCCACCAAAAATTGTTTTGGGCAAATTTGGATTTCTTTTGGATTTGATATTATTATAAATAATTTAAATAATGTTGTTTTGGTGCTGTTTCATGTGGTCTGAGTCATTTAACTAACTACATCATCATTGTTTATATTTTTATGAGTGCTTCTGGAATATTTGCTATTTAAGGAATATTTTCCCAACAGTGTTTGAGCAAATTTATTTTGCACTTTTGAATTTGAGGTGATTTCCAGAATAGAGTTTGAATTGTTTTGGTTAACCACTATGACTA
Organism: Thinopyrum elongatum; assembly: GCA_011799875.1. Lineage (NCBI taxonomy): Eukaryota > Viridiplantae > Streptophyta > Magnoliopsida > Poales > Poaceae > Thinopyrum > Thinopyrum elongatum. Next base: position 410,786,064 of record CM022298.1, on the reverse strand, counting down.
GGCACTGCAAATGATATGACTTGGCATTATTAGCAATTGATCACAGTGGCTAATACACAGGGGTGTTACACTTTAGTTCCTTAGACCATGCGAGTATTATAGTCACTTCATACTGGACGATGGACTTTGGGGTTGCTCAAACATCATCTGTAACATGGTGATCATAACGACAACTTTCGGGTTCATCGAAAAGTATGACAATGGGCTAGATAACTCAAGAGTGGGATTTGCTCCTTCTACGATGGAGAGATATTATTAGGGCCCTCTCGATGTGACGGCATCCATCATCGGCTGGCCAGACACAGGTGACCAGGTCACAGGGATGCTAGGAAATGTCAACGAGAAAGAAGAACAAAACCGGTAATGAGGAGACCAGTATAGTGAGCATGAGAATGACTCAGAGAATACCGATATATCTCACCTCGGGTTTTGTAAAGTATCGTGAAGCAAAGGGAATAGCATAAGATAATCAAAGGTTCACTCAAATATCATTCGTGTATTCATAGGGCTCAGTATGGATGTCCCCGGTTTCGTTGTTGATCATTGAACAAAAGGGAGTTTTTTTCATGTCTATGTTTTACGGAACCTACAGGGTCACACGCTTAAGAGAATCACGATATGTTGAGTGTATGTGGAGTGAGATTTATGAGAAAATATTCCAGTAATGGTTTCGGGAACATAAGAAATAGTTTCGAGAGAAACCGGAAGCGCTTCGGGGTTACCGGAAGTGTTTCGGGGAATACCAAAAAATGATATATAGGCGGAAATTGTTTCTGGAGACCTAATATAAATATAAGAGGTCTTTAATATTGATTGAGAGACTCCTACTATTTATGTAGGGGTTGTAGGCTAATAGAATTAGCTAAAGGCCTAATAGGGGGGAGTTAATGGGTCATATGTGCCCAATAAGGGTGTGGCGCCACCTTAACTTATTAGACAAGCTTGGGGGCGAATCCAAGTTGGAGGAGGACTCCTTGATACGTTCATTTTGCATCTTGTTTTCCTACTGTTATTTATTATGTTTTGGATCATTATTTCACTTTATGATGCAATTCTAATGTCTTTTCTCTCGTATTTTGCAAGTTTCACATGAAGAGGGAGATTGCCGACAGCTGGAATTCTAGACCGAAAAAGGCTATAGCAGAGATAGTTATTCTGCACAACTCCAAATGACCTAAAAATTTATGAATAATTGTTTTGGATTATATAAAAAAATATTGGCGGAAGAAATACCAGGAGGGGGGCCACCAAGGAGCGACAAGCTCAGGGGGTGCGCCCTGTGAGCTTGTGGGCCCCCTGGGAGGCCTCGAGTGCCCATCTTCTGCTATATGAAGCCATTTTCCCTAGAAAAAAATAAGAAGAAGACTTTCGGGAGGAAGCGTCGCTCTCTCAAGGCAGAACCTGGGCAGGAGCACTTTTGCTCTCCGGCGGAGCGATTCTGTCGGGGAAACTTCGCTCCGGGAGGGGGAAATCGAAGCCATTGACATCACCATCAATTGTCTCATCGTGCGAGGACCAATCTTCATCAACATCTTCACCAGCACCATATCATATCAAACCGTTGTTCATCTCTTGTATTCAATCTTTGTCCCAAAATCTCAGATTAGTACCTGTGGGGTTGCTAGTAGTGTTGATTACATCTTGTAGTTGATGCTAGTTGGTTTATTTGGTGGAAGATTAAATGTTCAGATCCTCAAGCATATTCAATACACCTCTGATCTTGAACATGTATATGATTTGTGAGTAGTTACTTTTGTTCTTGAGGACATGGGAGAAGTCTTATTATAAGTAATCATGTGATGTCGGTATTCGTTCAATATTTTGATGATATGTATGTTGTTGCTTCCTTTAGTGTTGTCATGTGAACGTCAACTACATGACACTTCACCATACTTGGGCCTAAGGGAAGGCATTGTGGAGTAATAATTAGATGATGGGTTACTAGAGTGACAGAAACTTAAACCATAGTTTATGCGTTATTCCGTAAGGGGCTGATTTGGATCCATATGTTTCATGCCATGGTTAGATTTATCTTAATTCTTCTTTCATAGTTGCGGATGCTTGCGAGAGGGTGATGTCTACTACACAACTTGTTCTTGTAGACTCGTGTTGGGCCTCCAAGCGTAGAGTTTTGTAGGACAGTAGCAAATTTCCCTCAAGTGGATGACCTAAGGTTTATCAATCCGTGGGAGGCGTAGGATGAAGATGGTCTCTCTCAAACAACCCTGCAACCAAATAACAAAGAGTCTCTTGTGTCCCCAACACACCAAATACAATGGTAAATTGTATAGGTTCACTAGTTCAGTGAAGAGATGGTGATACAAGTATAATAATGATAGTAGATATTGATATTTGTAATAGGAACAATAAAATACAGCAAGGTAGCAAGTAACAAAAGTGAGCACAAATGGTATTGCAATGCTTAGAAACAAGGCCTAGGGTCCGTACTTTCGCTAGTGCAATCTCTCAACAATGCTAATATAATTGGATCATATAACCATCCCTGAATGTGCGATGAAGAATCACTCCAAAGTTCTTATCTAGCGGAGAACATAAGAATAAATTGTTTGTGGGGTACGAAACCACCTCAAAGTTATCCTTTCCGATCGATCTATAGAGCTATCCCTATAATTGTCACAAACAGCCCAAGAGTTCGTACTAAAATAACACCATATGATACACATCAACCAACTCTAATGTCACCTAGATACTCCAATGTCACCACGAGCATCCGTGAGTTGATTATAAGATATGCACCAAACAATTTCAGATTCATAATACTCAATCCAACACAAAGAACATCAAAGAGTGCCCCAAGATTTCTACCGGAGAAACAAGGACGAAAACGTGCATCAACCCCTATGCATAGATTACCCCAATATCACCTCGGGAATCCGCGAGTTGAGTGCCAAAACATATATCAAGTGAATCAATATGATACCCCATTGTCGCCACGGGTATTCATAGCAAGACATACATCAAGTGCTCTCAAATCCATAAAAGTATTCAATCCGATAATAACGAAATCTCAAAGGGAAAACTCAATTCATCACAACAAGATAGAGAGGGAGAAACACCATATGATCCAATTATATTCACAAAGCTCGCGATATATCAAGATCGTGCCAAATCAAGAACATGAGAAAGAGAGAGAGATCAAACACATAGCTACTAGTACAAACCCTCAGCCTCGAGGGTTCACTACTCCCTCCTCATCATGGTGACCGCCGGGATGATGAAGATGGCCTCGGGTGATGACTTCCCCCACCGGCAGGATGCTGGAACAAGGTCTAGATTGGTTTTTCGTGGCTAAAGAGGCTTCCGGTGGAGGAACTTCTGATCTAGGTTAACTTTCGGAGGTTTCTGAATATATAGGATTTTTTTGCGTCGGTTTCACGCGAAGATGGGCCTCAGGGGGGCCACTACCCACCAGGGCACGCCCAGGGGGGTGGCACGCCCTAGTGCCTTGTGGGCAGCAGGGCCCCCCCACCAGTGGTTCTTTGCTCCGGTATTTTTCTTTTCTTCCAAAAAAATCATCAAAAAGATTCGTCCAATTCCGAGAACTTTCATTTCTGCACAAAAAACAACACCACGGTAGTTCTGCTAAAAACAACGTCAGTCCGGGTTAGTTCCATGCAAATCATACCAAAACCATATAGAATTGTTGTAAACATGGCATGAATACTTCATAAATTATAGATACGTTGGAGACATATCAGCATCCCCAAGCTTAATTCCTACTCTTCCTCGAGTAGGTAAATGATAAAAGAAATAATTTATGAAGTGTGAATGCTAGCATAGTGCATAAGTTTGATCAATGATAATTTCAATCACTTATCCTAGCATCATAACAGCAACTCTTTCTTATAAAACTCATCATGATAAAGTAGCAATCAATTCACATGTTATGGTTCAAACATTGCCTTCTCTTGAAACTTAACAACATATGTTCTTAGTCACCAAACAATTGCAATTCAACTTATTCAACAAAGTCTAAGTAAGAGCTACACATACTCAATCATCATATAGTCTTCTATGATTGCTAGTACTCAAAGCATATTTTTATAACAAATGGCATCCATCGAACACAGAGAAAGATAGGGGCTTAATGTTTCGCCTCCCAACTCAGTCATCATAGAGATAATTGTCAACAATAATAAATCATGATCAAATATATTTGACTGGCCATATGTGCCTAGATCTTTCCCCACCACATGATGCTTGACAACTAGAGAATAATTGAGGTTGAAATGAGAATGCATACTATTGACTCTTGCATAAAAATAAATACTGAAAAGTAAAAGATAGGCCCTTCGCAGAGGAAGCAGAGGCTGCCATGCGCTTTTTATTTTTGGATGCACAATCTCTTAATACAAAGGAACGTCACATTATATTGTCCCTTATGATAGCAACATTTATTATGCAGTCCGTCGCTTTTATTACTTTGCCATCACAAGTTTGTACAATGCTTATTTTCCCTTACAATAAAAGATCAAACATATTTAGGAGCAATTTTTATTGCATTATGCATCGATGACAACTTACTTGAGGGATCTTATTCAATCCATAGGTAGCTATGGTGGACACTCATGGCTAGAAACTGGGTTTAAGGGTTTTTGGATGCACAAGTAGTATCTCTACTTAGTACGAATTTTTGGCTAGCAAAAGATCCTAAGCAAACACCACATGTTGGAGGATCCATAACAATATAACTTCTATGCAAATATACACAACCATAACTCTTTACGTTGTCTTCCTTGTCCAATTTCAACTAGTTTGCTCAAGTTTGAAAATAATTAATGGGTATTCACAATCATAGAAGATGTCCAAGATAATATATTTGCATGTGAAAGTTCTCTTCCTTATACTAATCATTCATGAATTGCTTGTATGACCAATATTGTGATTGTCAAGCTTCAAAAGATTTCACTTTCTAAATCCGATGTGAAGTTACTACTAGGTATGATACAAGCATATGAAGCACAAATAATTTCAACTTTATGATATTCAATTGATTCAAAAATTTACTCTTAGGATATAAGTGAAGCACGAGAGTAAATGACAAACTACTCCAAAAAGATATAAGTGAAGATCAATCGAGTAGTTAAGTAAATGGGTAGCCATTTAAGGACTCTCTCTCTCTCATTTAAAAACTTTCAGATCTAAGTATTTTCTTAAAACAGCAAGAAAAACAAAATAAAATGACATTCCAAGAATAGCACACATCATGTGAAGAAGCAAAAACTTAGGCTCAACCGAGGCTAACAAATAATTGTTGATGAAGAAAGGTGGGATGCCTACCGGGGCATCCCCAAGCTTAGATGCTTGAGACTTCTTGAAATATTGACTTGGGATGCCTTGGGCATCCCAAATCTTGAGCCTTTGTGTCTCCTTAATTCCTTTTACATCACGGTTTCCCTAAATCTCAAAAACTTCATCCACAAAAAACTCAACAAGAACTCATGAGATACGTTAGTATAAATCAATGCAGCACCTTATCGCTATCTACTGTAAAAAATCACTAAAATTATAATTTAACATTTCACACTAAATGCCTCTACATATTTAATACTCCTATCCTCAAATAGAATCATTAAACAAGCAAACATATGCAAACAATGCAATCATAACAGCAATCTGTCTAAACAGGACAGTCTGTAAAGGATGAAGAAGGATCCATACTTATTTAACTCAAAAAATTCTGAATTTTACCAAACTGTAGAAAATTTACCATATCTTATTTTGCAAAAAAATTCAACATTTTATCACATTCTGACTTTTCTTGAGGATTCACGCAATAGCGTGTAACTTTCTGTTTTGAAACAGCAACTCAAATACTTGCAAACTAAGCATGGTGAAGGATACTCATGAACTTTTATTGAAATAAAATATATCAAACATTATTCTAAATAACAGCAAGAAAATCCAAATAAAATAAAATGATGCTCCAAGCAAAACACATATCATGTGACAAATAAAAATATAGCCCCAAGTAAGGTTACCGGTAATGTTGGAGACGAAAGAGGGGATGCCTTCCGGGGCATCCCCAAGCTTAGTTGCTTGGATATTCCTTGAATATTACCTTGGGAGTACCTTGGTCATCCCCAAGCTTAGGGTTTTGTCACTCCTTATTCTCCTCATATTGATATCTCACCCAAAATTTCAAAACTTCAATCACACAAAACTTAACGGAACTTCGTGAGATGCGTTAGTATAATAAAGCAAATCATTCATTTTGGTACTGTCAAAGACAAGATTCATAATTGTTCTATCACATTGCCTATTGTACCTTACCATTTCCATAATTTATATCACTTAATATAAGCTATGGAAATACTAAAATAAGCAAACTATGCATTGAAAACAGAATCTGTCAAAACAGAACAGTCTATAAAGATCTGAATAACTACTATACTTCTGTAACTTAAAAAATTCTGAAAAATTAGGACAACGTAGGAAATTTGTGTATCAATCGTCTGCAAAAGATTCAGAATTTTTTCCATGATCCAGTAAAAGATAGGAATTTCTGTACTAGACGCAAAAGTTTCTGTTTTTGCACAGAATCAAGTCAACTATCATCCACACTATCCAAAAGGCTTTACTTGATACTTTATTAAAACAAAAGCTATAAAGCATGATTACTACAGTAGAATAATCATGTGAACACACAAAAACTGTAGGTAAAAGTGTTGGGTTGTCTCCCAACAAGCACTTTTCTTTAATGCATTTTAAGCTATGCATGATGATTTCAATGATGCTCACATAGAAGTAAAGAATTGAAACATAACGGGAGCATCATGAAGCATATGACTAGCATATTTAAGCCTTACCCACTTCCTATTCATAGGGATTTTATGAGCAAACAATTTATGGGAACAATAATCAACTAGCATAGGAAGGCAAAACAAGCAAGACTTCAAGATTTTCAACACATAGAGAGGAAACTTGATATTATTGCAATATGTAAAAGCATATGTTCCCCTCTCATAATAGTTTTCAGTAGCATCATGAATGAATTCAACAATATAACTATCACATAAAGCATTCTTTTCATGATCCACATGCATAGAATTTTTATTACTCCCCACATAAGCAAATTTATTCTCATTCATAGTGGTGGGAGCAAACTCAACAAAATAAATATCATGAGATACTTGGTTGACATAACCAAATTGAACATTAAAATGATGATGACAAGTTTCATGGTTATCATTACTCTTTATAGCATAAATGTCATCACCATAATAATCATAAATAGGAACTTTGTTTTCATAATCAATTGAAACCTCTTCCAAAATAGTGGATTCATCACTAAATAAAGCCATGAACTCACCAAATCCACTTCTATCATTATAATAAGATTCAACACCCTCCAAAATAGTGGGATCATTATTACCTAGAGTTGACACTCTTCCAAACCCACTTTCATCATTGTAATCATCATAAATAGGAGGCATGCATTCATCATAACAAATTTGCACATCAAAATTTGGGGGACTAAAAATATCATCTTCATCAAATATAGCATCCCCAAGCTTATGGCTTTGCATATCATTAACATCATGGATATTCAAAGAATTCATTCTAATAACATTGATATCATTCAAAGTTTTTATGCCAAACATTTTATTGAATTCTTCTTCTATCAATTGAGCACAATTTTCCTTTCCATCATTTTCAAGAAAGACATGATAAAGACGAATAATATGAGGCAACCTCAATTCCATTTTTTTGTAGTATTCTTTTATAAACCAAACTAGTGATAAAACAAGAAACTTAAAGATTCAATTGCAAGATCTAAAGATATACCTTCAAGCACTCACCTCCCTGGCAACGACGCCAGAAAATATCTTGATGTCTACTACACAACTTGTTCTTATAGACTCGTGTTGGGCCTCCGAGCGCAGAGTTTTGCAGGACAGTAGCAAATTTCCTCAAGTGGATGACCTAAGGTTTATCAATCTGTGGGAGGCATAGGATGAAGATGGTCTCTCTCAAACAACCCTGCAACCAAATAACAAAGAGTCTCTTGTGTCCCCAACACACCAAATACAATGGTAAATTGTATATGTGCACTAGTTCGGCGAAGAGATGGTGATACAAGTGTAGTAATGATAGTAGATATTGATATTTGTAATAGGAACAATAAAAAACATCAAGGTAGCAAGTAACAAAAGTGAGCACAAACGGTATTGCAATGCTTAGAAACAAGGCCTAGGGTCCGTACTTTCGCTAGTGCAATCTCCCAACAGTGCTAATATAATTGGATCATATAACCATCCCTCAACGTGCGATGAAGAATCACTCCAAAGTGCTTATCTAGCGGAGAACATAAGACGGAATTGTTTGTAGGGTACGAAACCACCTCAAAGTTATCCTTTCCGATCGATCTATAGAGCTATCCCTATAAGTGTCACAAACAGCCCAAGAGTTCATACTAAAATAACACCATATGATACACATCAACCACCTCTAATGTCACCTAGATACTCCAATGTCACCACGAGCATCCATGAGTTGATTATATGATATGCATCAAACAATTTCAGATTCATAATACTCAATCCAACACAAAGAACCTCAAAGAGTGCCCCAAGATTTCGACCGGAGAAACAAGGACGAAAACGTGCATCAACCCCTACGCATAGACCACCGCAAAGTCACCTCGGGAATCTGTGAGTTGAGTGCCAAAACATATATCAAGTGAATCAATATGATACCCCATTGTCTCCATGGGTATTCATAGCAAGACATACATCAAGTGCTCTCAAATCCATAAAAGTATTCAATCTGATAATAACAAAATCTCAAAGGGAAAACTCAATTCATCACAACAAGATAGAGAGGGAGAAACACCATATGATCCAACTATATTAACAAAGCGCGCGATACATCAAGATCGTGCCAAATCAAGAACACGAGAGAGAGAGAGAGAGATCAAACACATAGCTACTAGTACAAACCCTTAGCCCCGAGGGTGGACTACTCCCTCCTCATCATGGTGGCCGCCGGGATGATGAAGATGGCCTCCGATGATGATTTCCCCCTCTGGCAGGGTACCGAAACAGGGTCTAGATTGGTTTTTCGTGGCTACAGAGGCTTGCGGCAGCGGAACTTCTGATCTAGGTTAACTTTCGGAGGTTTCTGAATATATAGGATTTTTTGGCGTCGGTTTCACGCGAAGATGGGCCTCAGGGGGCCCACTACCCACCAGGGCGCGCCAGGGGGTGGCGCGCCCTGGTGCCTTGTGGGCAGTAGGGGGCCCCCTCCAGCGGTTCTTTGCTCCGGTATTTTTCTTTTCTTCCAAAAAATCGTCAAAAAGTTTCGTCCAATTCCGATAACTTTTATTTCTGCACAAAAAACAACACCACGGTAGTTCTGCTGAAAACAGCGTCAGTCCGGGTTATAGTTCCAAGCAAATCATACCAAAACCATATAGAATTGTTGTAAACATGGCATGAATACTTCATAAATTATAGATACATTGGAGACATATCAGAGGGGGTAATCGTAAGTGGGTTGCTTGTTCAAGTAAGAACAATGCCCAAGCACCGGTCCACCCACATATCAAATTATCAAAGTAGCGAACGCAAATCAAACAAACATGATGAAAGTGACTAGACAAAAATTCCGATGTGTCCTCGAGAACGCTTTGCTTATTAACGTTTCGGCTTGTCCTTTGTTATAAAAATGATTGGGCCACCTTGCTGCACCTTTGTTACAATTGCTACTTGTTACTTGTTATGAATTATCTTGCTACAAAACTATTTATCACTGTTACTTTCAGCACTTGCAGAGAATACCTTGCTCAAAACCTCTTATCATTTCCTTCTGCTCCTTGTTGGGTTCGACACTCTTACTTATAGAAAGGACTACGATTGATCCCCTATACTTGTGGGTCATCACTCCTCCTCCCCGGTGTCACGCTAAGGGGAGGCAATAAACCTCCTAGGTCAGCCAAGCCCCCTCACTCCACCTATATATCTTAGAGAGGGGGCATCCCTAGAGACATCAAAGTGCCTTTGTTCCGGCCGCCTCTCCTCTCTAGTTCGTCTAGTTCTTTTGATCTAGATTGAATATCTCTAGTCCTCATAATAGAGAAGCCATTTGCGGTTCTATTTCTCCCTCCAACAATTCTTCGCCGACGATTAGCTCTGGACGGCGAAGCGCCACTGGATCGTGAAGCATGTACGCCTGCAATCTGTGAATAGGTCGTGCTTTCGGTCTTCGACTTAAGGGATCATTCATGAATGGTTTGAGGGACTTCATCAACGATCTAGACCAACTCTTCTTCCGCTGCAACTCGAAGTTGGTAACAATCCAATCTAAACCTCTTATGCATCTTCATAGTGTTCCTGGGATCATGATCGTAGGCCGATTTTTTTTGTTTTCTACTTCGTTTCCCAACAAAGGATGCAACTACTGTGCAACACGAGGGCCAAGGCCAGTAGAAACCATCGCCATAATCTCCTCGCTCACTCTCACTTTATAATATAGTAATAATCTGTACTGGTAGTGGTAGTACTGCTGGCTGGTTGGGTTGGGTTGGTTCTGACGAGGAGAGTGGCAGCTAGCATGGAGGCAGATTTGGAAGTGGGCGAAAATGTCAAAATCTAGCCATACTAGATCCATGCAGTCATGGGAGTTGGAGCTGCTGAATCATGGCAGTGATCACTCGCACGCTCAGCTTCTCTGGTTTCCTTTGTCAACAAAGCACAACATAGCAAGCACGCCACGCCTGCTCTGCTCTTCTGGGTCCTTCCTTTCCCATGGCAGCATGGAAAGGAGGCCACTAAATATGTTTGTAAACATATTCTTGTGTACAAAAAATGAATTCTCATCTTGTTATATGGTAGAAAAAATGATTCATTTCTGTAAGTACTAGTTATTCTTGTCTTGTTCCCTCTGTAGTTAGCAATGGCAACATCACTTACTAACGTTTCGTCCTGAAGAAATAGCCATGTTACTGATTGCATGATAGGAGACTGTTTGAATGTTGCCATAGGATTCGTTTGATTCATCTTGGTGTCATAGCCTGATCATGGTTTTCATGGTTTGATGACACTGCTGAATATAAACTAGTTCTATTAGAGACGACAATGACTGCAAGCACATGGTTTGATGACACAACAGAATGTAAACTGGTTCTTTGACATGTATGACAGGGTTTCTAGAGATTTGTAGATTCCTATCCTCCACGACGTAGGTTATTTGGCAAGCTGGCCTTTTCCCCGGTACTTTTCTCCACCATATTGGTTGTTAAACCTATGAAATAGTACTCCCGGAGTTTAAGATAGCATGTACTCCCGGAGTTTATGATAGCATGTACTTTTGCTTTCTGTTAAACATTTGGATGGTGATATCTTTGATCGGTTGTTTGAGATGGTTCTGGTTGCATACTATGGATGAACTTATTTATCTGTAAAAGTTGGTTCTTGTTGTTCTGTACACTTGTTGTTTTGTAAGTCTCTTGTTTCTACATAAGCAGTATTTTTGGGTAGTCAAACTATTATTACATCTTGCATTGTTTAGAAAATATATGCATTTTGCACCTAATATGTGAAATATTAGGGTCAATTTCTACTGTTGTTTCTTGATGTCTTGTCATTTTCATCAAGTGTCATATTTATTATTGCTCACTTTGCATATCTGATACGTCTCCAACGTATCTATAATTTTTAATTGTTTCATGCTATTATATTAGGGATTTCTATTTCCATGCCCCTCCTTCCTTAGTTGTGCTCAGTTTTCCCCAGCCCATCTAACTTTGCTCACTTTTGCCCTCCTCCACTCGTCCTCACCTCACAAAAGGCCAAATAGTGCCTTGCCATCCAGTCAAAGCCTTTGAGGGCTGACATGTAAGGCCGCATACATTCGCGTGGGACTGAAGGTCGCATGCATTCGCGTGGGACCGACATGTAAGGCCGCATGCATTCGCGTGGGACCGGCATGTAAGGCCGCATGCATTTGGCTGGGCACGGCGGTTGCATGCATTCGCGTTGGCATGCAAAACTGAATCAGCGTCGCCTGATGTAAGCGTCTGCTCACGTTTTCACACACCGAAAGTCGCGCCGCCACTCTGACTAATGGCAGTTTAACGTCGCAACCCACCCCTTCCCGTGCCATATATGCAGCCCCCCGCTACATTTTGCCGCTCGCCTCCACAACCTTATCTGCCACCGGCGCCACTGCAACACAAACCTTACTCTCTTCTCCCTCCTCCCCTTCCGCTTCCATGGTGTGGCCGTGCAACATCACTCTCCGTGAAGCCGAGCTTCTCGCAATCTGTAACATCCCGGCGCTGCCGGACACACGCCTGCCGGTGGGATGGATTCTGAGTGCGGGGGGTCTTCTTGTGGCGCTTGTCCACCCATTGGTACAGTTGCCTTTGCGCGCGCCGTCCGTAGGTTTCGGGCACGTCTTACGCCGGAGGAGAGGGCATATCCAGGCTTCTAGCCTAACGCCCCTTTCTGACCGCAAATCCTCGACCAGGACTGTGGCGCTCGGATCCAGCAGTTAGACGACCCCAACCCGATGCCGCGCTTTAACATCGCCGGGTGATGTTCCTTCTGGAATGGTTTGAGCTTCGACGAGGTCATTGCCGCGTGCCGCTCGTAGGTTGCCGAAGAAGATTAGTTTCAGATTTGGGAGGTGGGCCGCGCCGCAGTTGTCATTTTATTTGAATAAAATATGTATGAATTTGTATTATATATGTGCGCAAATCATTTGGAATGATTGTATTTCTATTTGTTTTGCATGCACTTGGAATAACTCGTGATTTATGTGCGGAAATCATTTGGAATGATTGTATTTCTAGTTGTCTGCACACACTTGGAATAACTCATGAATTATGAAAAAAGTTATAGAAAAAAGGAAAAAGGCTCAAAAGTTAAAAACCTTATGCAAGGAGGCCTTTTATGTGCAATGGCTTGTGGGAAAAACCATAAACTGACAATACCGCAAATAAAAAGTTAATTTTTTATTTTTCTAGTGCCATACATGACTTTTTTTGTGAAGCAAGTGCCATAAATAATATTGTAAATAGTGCCATTACAATTTTCACATGACGTATACCACATGGTATTCCAACTGCAAATTTTCATGAATTTTTTAGTGATATTTCCATTTTCATCAATTTATTGAATTTCGAGCGATTTATATCAAGTAATGCAAATATGAACTGCAAGTGTGCTCTAGTTTGGTCCAATAAATTCTGAAAAATCATTTCCACCTTCCACATTAGGAATCTAGGTAACACCCACAAAGAAAACTCTAATTCCCAACCATTTTATATGATTAGCCATCCATGCAATTTTGACATTAATCTATGAAAAAATATAGAAAAAAGAAAAAGGCTCAAAAATGGAAATCCTTCTGCATGGGACCCTCTTATGTGCAAGGCCTTGTGGGAAAAATGATAAACTAACAATACCACAAAGAAAAAGTTAATTTTTCGTTTTTTAGTGCCATACATGACTTGTTTTGTGAAGCAAGTGCCATGAATAATATTGTTAATAGTGCCCTCACAATTTTCACATGAAGTATACCACATGGTATTCCAACTGCCAGTTTTTCATGAATTTCTGAGTGATATTGACATTTTCCATTGATTTATTGAATTTTGGGCGATTTATATCAAGTAATGCAAATTTCAACTGCAAGTGTGCTCTAGTTTGGTCCAATAAATTCCAAAAAATCATTTTCACCTTCCACATTAGGAATGTAGGCAGTACCCACAAAGAAAACTCTAATTCCCAACCCAATTACATGATTAGTCATCCATGCAATTTTGACATTAATCTGCGAAAAATATAGAAAAAAGAAAAAAGACTCAAAAATTGAAATCCTTTTGCATGGGCCCTCTTATGTGCAAGGGCTTTTGCAAAAAATGATAAACTGACAATACCACAAATAAAAAAGTTAATTTTTCATTTTTCTAGTGCCATACATGACTTTTTTGTGTGAAGCAAGTGCCATGAATAATATTGTAAATAGTGCCCTCAAAATTTTCACGTGAAGTATACCACATGTGGTTGCGGCTTCCAATTTTTCATGAGTTTCTGAGTGATATTGTTGTTTTTCATTGATTTATTGAATTTCCAGCGATTTACATCAAGTAATGCAAATTTGAACTACAAATATGGTGGTTGTGGAGAAGACAAAAAGAAGGAGATAGTCTCACATCAACTAGGCGTATCAACGGGCTATGGAGATGCCCATCAATAGATATCAATGTGAGTGAGTAGGGATTGCCATGCAACGGATGCACTAGAGCTATAAGTTTATGAAAGCTCAAAAAGAAACTAAGTGGGGGTGCATCCAACTCGCTTGCTCACGAAGACCTAGGGCAATTTGAGGAAGCCCATCATTGGAATATACAAGCCAAGTTCTATAATGAAAAATTCCCACTATTATATGAAAGTGACAACATAGGAGACTCTCTATCATGAAGATCATGGTGCAACTTTGAAGCACAAGTGTGGTAAAAGGATAGTAACATTGCCCCTTCTCTCTTTTCTCTCTTTTTTTTTGGTTGGGCCTTATCTCATTTTTTTGGCCTCTTTTTTTTATTTTTATTACTTTTCGTCCGGAGTCTCATCCCGACTTGTGGGGGAATCATAGTCTCCATCATCCTTTCCTCACATGGGACAATGCTCTAATAATGAAGATCATCACACTTTTATTTACTTACAACTCAAGAATTACAACTTGATACTTAGAACAAAATATGACTATATGAATGCCTCCGGCGGTGTACCGGGATGTGCAATGAATCAAGAGTGACATGTATGAAAGAATTATGAACGGTGGCTTTGCCACAAATACGATGTCAACTACATGATCATGCAAAGCAATATGACAATGATGAAGCATGTCATAATAAACGGAACGGTGGAAAGTTGCATGGCAATATATCTCGGAATGGCTATGGAAATTCCATAATAGGTAGGTATGGTGGCTGTTTTGAGGAAGGTATATGGTGGGTGTATGGTACCGGCGAAAGTTGCGCGGCACTAGAGAGGCTAGCAATGGTGGAAGGGTGAGAGTGCGTATAATCCATGGACTCAACATTAGTCATAAAGAACTCACATACTTATTGCAAAAATCTATTAGTTATCGAAACGAAGTACTACGAGCATGCTCCTAGGGGGATAGATTGGTAGGAAAATACCATCGCTCGTCCCTGACCGCCATCATAAGGAAGACAATCAATAAATAAATCATGCTCCGACTTCATCACATAACGGTTCACCATACGTGCATGCTATGGGAAACACAAACTTTAACACAAGTATTTCTACAATCCACAATTACTCACTAGCATGACTCTAATATCACCATCTTTATATCTCAAAACAATCATAAGGAATCAAACTTCTCATAGTATTCAATGCACTTTATATGAAAGTTTTTATTATATCCCTCTTGGATGCTTATCATATTAGGACTAAATTCATAAGCTAAGCAAATTACCATGCTGTTTAAATACTCTCAAAATAATATAAGTGAAGCATGAGAGTTCATCAATTCCTTCAAAATAAAACCACCACCGTGCTCTAAAAAGATATAAGTGAAGCACTAGAGCAACTGACAAACTACTCCAAAAAGGTATAAGTGAAGATCAATGAGTGGTCAAATAATTATGTTGCTATGTGAAGACTCCATCTCATAAAAGAATTTCAGATCTTAAGTACTTTATTCAAACAGCAAGCAAAACAAAATAAAATGACATTCTAAAAATAGCACACATCGTGTGAAGAAGCAAAAAACTTAGGCTCAACCGATACTAACCGATAATTGTTGATGAAGAAAGGTGGGATGCCAACCGGGGCATCCCCAAGCTTAGATGCTTGAGACTTCTTGAAATATTAACTAGGGATTCCTTGGGCATCCCCAAGCTTGAGCTCTTGTGTCTCCTTAATTCCTCTCATATCGCGGTTTCCCTAATTCTTAAAAACTTCATCCACACAAAACTCAACAAGAACTCGTGAGATAAGTTAGTATAAATCAAATGCAAAACCTTATCATTATCTACTGTAGCAAATCACTAACATTATAATTTAACATTGCATACTAAATGCCTCTGCATATTTAATATTCATATCCTCAAATAGAATCATTAAACAAGCAAACATACGCAAACAATGCAATCATAACAGCAATCTATCTAAACAGGACAGTCTGTAAATAGTGCAATTGTACGCATACTTACCTAACTCCAAAAACTCTGAAAATTTACCACACTGTAGAAAATTTGTTGTTACTCATTGTGTAAAAATTTCAAGATTTTATCTTGTTATTACTTTCCATAAGAATTCATACAACAATAGAAAACTTTCTATTTTCAAAACAGCAACATATAGACTTGCAAAATAAGCATGGTAAAGGCTAAAATTGACACTTTTATTGAAATAAAAGATGAAAAACATTAATCTAAATAACATCAAGCAAATACTAATAAAATAAAATGACGCTCCAAGGAAAACACATATCATGTGACGAATAAAAATATAGCTCCAAGTGAGGTTACCGATAATGTTGAAGACGAAAGAGGGGATGCCTTCCGGGGCATCCCCCAGCTTAGTTGCTTGGATCTTCCTTGAATATTACCTTGGGGTGCCTTGGGCATCCCCAATATTAGTGTCTTGCCACTCCTTATTCTCCTCATATTGATATCTCACCCAAAACTTGAAAACATCAATCACACAAAACTTAACGGAACTTCGTGAGATGGGTTAGTATGATAAAACAAATCATTCACTTTGGTACTGTCAAGACAAGATTCAAAAATTTTATCACCTGATACCTACTGTACCCTATCATTTCTACAATTTATATTGAGCAATATGAGCCATAGAAAGTAGGAAACAAGCAAACTATGCATCGAAAACAGAATCTGTCAAAAACAGAACAGTCTGTAAAGATCTGAATTAATCTCATACTTATTTTACTAACAAAATTCTGAAAAATTAGAAAAATGTATAAAATTTGTATATAAATCTACTGTAAAAAATTCATAGTTTTTCCGCGTTCCAGTAAAAGATAGGAATTTCTGTACTGGACGCAAAAGTTTCTGTTTTTGCACAGAATCAAATCAACTATCAACCACACTATCACAAAGGCTTTACTTGGCACTTTATTGAAACAAAGGCTATAAAACATGATTACTACAGTAGCTTAATCATGTTAACACACAAAAACAGTAGGTATAAATATTGGGTTGTCTCCCAACAAGCGCTTTTCTTTAATGCCTTTTTAGCTAGGCATGATGATTTCAATGATGCTCACATAAAAGTAAATAATTAAAACACAAAGAGAACATATGACTAGCACATTTAAGTCTAACCCACTTCCTATGCATAGGGATTTTGTGAGAAAACAACTTATGGGAACAAGAATCAACTAGCATAGGAAAGCAAAACAAGCAAAACTTCAAGATTTTTAACACATAGAGAGGAAACTTGATATTATTGCAATATGTAAAAGTATATGTTCCTCTCTCATAATAATTTTCAGTAGCACCATGAATGAATTCAACAATATAACTATCACATAAAGCATTCTTTTCATGATCCACAAGCATAGAAACTTTACTACTCTCCACATAAGCAAATTTCTTCTCATTCATAATAGTGGGAGCAAACTCAACAAAATAACTATCATGTGAGGCATAATCCAATTGAAAATTAAAATCATGATGACAAGTTTCATGGTTATCATTATTATTTATAGCATACATGTCATCACAATAATCATCATAGATAGCAACTTTGTTCTCATAATCAATTGGAACCTCTTCCAAAATAGTGGATTCATCACTAAATAAAGTCATGACCTCTCCAAATCCACTTTTATCAGTATTATGAAAAGATTCAACACCCTCCAAAATAGTGGGATCATTAACTACAGTTGACACTCTTCCAAACCCACTTTCATCAATATAATCATCATAAATAGGCGGCATGCTATCATCATAATAAATTTGCTCATCAAAACTTGGGGGACAAAAAATATCATCTTCATCAAATATAGCATCCCCAAGTTTATGGCTTTGCATATCATTAGCATCATGGATATTCAAAGAATTCATACCAACAACATTGCAATCATGCTCATCATTCAGAGATTTAGTGCCAAACATTTTATTGACTTCTTCTTCTAACACTTGAGCACAATTTTCCTTTCCATCATTTTCACGAAAGACATTATAAAGATGAAGCATATGAGGCAACCTCAATTCTATTTTTTTGTAGTTTTCTTTTATAGACTAAACTAGTGATAAAACAAGAAACTAAAAGATTCAATTGCAAGATCTAAAGATATACCTTCAAGCACTCACCTCCCTGGCAACGGCGCCAGAAAAGAGCTTGATGTCTACTACGCAACCTTCTTCTTGTAGACTCGTGTTGGGCCTCCAAGCGTAGAGTTTTGTAGGACAGTAGCAAATTTCCCTCAAGTGGATGACCTAAGGTTTATCAATCCATGGGAGGCGTAGGATGAAGATGGTCTCTCTCAAACAACTCTGCAACCAAATAACAAAGAGTCTCTTGTGTCCCCAACACACCCAATACAATGGTAAATTGTATAGGTGCACTAGTTCGGCGAAGAGATGGTGATACAAGTGTAATATGGATAGTAGATATAGGTTTTTGTAATCTGAAAATATAAAAACAGCAAGGTAACTAGTAACAAAAGTGAGCAAAAATGGTATTGCAATGCTTAGAAACAAGGCCTAGAGTTCATACTTTCACTAGTGCAAGTTCTCTCAACAATGATAACATAATTAGATCACATAACAATCCCTCAACGTGCAACAAAGAATCACTCCAAAATTTCTATCGGAGAACGTAGGACGAAAACGTGCATCAACCCCTATGCATAGATTACCCCAATGTCACCTCCGGAATCCGTGAGTTGAGTGCCAAAACATACATCAAGTGCATCAATAGAACATCCCATTCTCACCATAGATATCCCATCGCAAGACATACATCAAGTGTTCTCAAATCCAATACTCAATCCAACATAACGGAACCTCAAAGAGCAAGACTCAATTCATCACAACAAGAGATAGAGAGGGAAGAAACACCATATGATCCAACTATAATAACAAAGCTCGCGGTACATCAAGATCGTGCCAAATCAGGAACACGAGAGAGAGAGATCAAACACATAGCTACTGGTACATACCCTCAGCCCCGAGGGTGAACTACTCCCTCCTCGTCATGGAGACCGTCAGGATGATGAAGATGGCCACCGGTGATGGTTTCCCCCTCCGGCAGGGTGCCGGAACAGGCTCCCGATTGGTTTTTCATGGCTACAAAGGCTTGCGGCAGCGGAACTCCGGATCTAGGTTTATTTCTGGGGGTTTCTGTATTTATAGGAATTTTTGGCGTCGAGAACAAGTCAGGGGGGTCCACGAGGAGCCCACAAGACCGGAGGGCACGCCCAGGGGGATAGGCCGCGCCCTCCACACTTGTGGAGGCCTCGTGGCTCTTCTGACCCAACTCTTTTGCTTCGGGGGCTTCTTCTGGTCCATAAAAAATCACCGTAAATTTTTAGCTCATTTGGACTCCGTTTGATATTCCTTTTCTGTAAAACTCAAAAACAAGGAAAAAACAGAAACTGGCACTGGGCTCTAAGTTAATAGGTTAGTCCCAAAAATCATATAAAATAGCATATAAATGCATATAAAACATCCAAAACATATAATATAATAGCATGGAACAATAAAAAATTATAGATACGTTGGAGACGTATCAAGCATCTTCATGGCACAGTAGATGATAACATGACCATTTTTGGAACTAACAAGGGTGTTACAATAGTGATCAATAGTTCACAAAAAGATTGAAGATTTGGTTAATAAAAAGTTAATTTTTCATTTTTCTAGTGCCATACATGACTTTTTTGTGAAGCAAGTGCCATGAATAATATTGTACATAGTGCCCTCACAATTTTCACCTGAAGTATACCACATGTGATTGCAGCTGCCAATTTTTCATGAATTTCCGAGTGATATTGCCGTTTTCATTGATTTATTGAATTTCCGGCGATTTACATCAAGTAATTCAATTTTGAACTACAAGTGTGCTCTAGTTTGGTCCAATAAATTCTGAAAAATCATTTTCACCTTCCACATTAGAAATGTAGGCAGTACCCACAAAGAAAACTCTAATTCCGAACCATTTTATATGATTAGTCATCCATGCAATTTTGACAACACATTGAAATAAATTATAGAAAATGAAAAAATGCTCAAAAATTCAATCCTTTTGCATGGTGGCCTCACATCCACAATATTGAAATAATCAGCCATAAACAAACAAACTTCAGTACATAAGGTAGCACACACATCTCGAATCAACAAACTAAAAGTAGATAAGGTAGCATACATATCTCGGATGAATATAACAAACTTTAGTAGATAGTGATAAACAAACTAAAAGTACATCACAACTCCAATTACAGAACTACGGGCTTCCACTCATCCTCCAGCTTTGCTTTGTCATGATAAGCCCTAAAACGTCATCGTCTTCGCTCATACGCTTTATGAGGTACGAATACCTATCCCCCTGTGCATATTCATCCTTGTGCTGCTCCTCTTCAGCGGCTGGAGCAGGCTTTGACAACCAATTCTTGTCCTCCTCCTCAACTACCATTTGCTCGTCTCCAGACGCAGGCCTTTCGATGATCCTCATAAACTCCTCCACATCATCGGGCATAATTATCTGTAGAGACATACCAGGGAGGAGGTTGCATGTATCTCACCCCCGGAATAGCTGCGAGCTCTCGCTTGACCTTTAAATCCGGTGGGTCGCGGCGAGAACTGTACAAGTACCAGCGAGCTCACTCATGAGGATTCGGCGACTCCATGGCCTCACGCAACGCCCAGATGAAGACCCCCATACAAGTGACCACATTGACTGGATCTCGAATCATCCGCTGGATCTCATCTGGCGTCGCATCTCTCAACAATTGCAATGCATGCTCCGCCAGAGCTTGCGTGCTAGGAAACCAAGAGGAGATCTCCTTGCACTTCTCCAGCAAGACAGCATCACCAGCGCAGAACACCTCCATAGCCGTCGTCATCGCTGCTGGTGGCCGCTGGATTGGGGGGTGGGGATGGGGGAGGTGGAGGTGGGTTGTGGGTTGTGTAACATCCCCAGGTTACCTCACCCTAGTTAAGCTACTCAACTTCGCATGTCATCATGATCAATCTAAATAAATTGCAACTAGGAAATAATTCCACTTCAAATTCAAATTGCAAACTCAAGTCCAATAAATATTTTTTCAAACAGTAAAACTAAAATGTTCGTAGTATTGCAAATAATCCCAGAACAATTATAAAAATAAGATCAATAATTACTGATCAAGTTATGTGACTATAACATCCAAGATCAGTGCCCAAAACAATCCCTTTTAATTCCTTTTCTTTAATGCAAATTTCAAACTAATTCAAAAGAGCCTCAAACTTTTTGTGACAGTGCTCAACATTACCTAATATTTGTTTTGACCACTTGCCTATTTCTACAAAAGTCAAATAATAGCTAAAGGAAATGTAAAGCAGTAGCTAAGCCTAATACAGAAAATAGAAAATGGAAAAGGCCATGGGGGCACTGCGCCAAGTGCACAGTGCGGCCCAGCCCACCTCCACCGTGTCCCTCCTCTCTCTCCTCGCGCGTGTCAGCGCGGCCGTGGACGCGTCGGCGAGCGCTGGTGAAACGTCGACACCGCGACGCTACAGGGCAGGGCAAGGGGATAAGCTCGTCCCCGAGCCGTCCCCCCTGATCGCTCCCTCCATTCCCCTCTCTCCCTCGTGCGCACTCGCTCGCTTTCCCCTCTTCTCTGTCCACGTGGCCGAGCGCCGCCGTCGCTGCAGCTCACCGCAGACGTGCCCACTGACGTTCCCGCACCGCCTCTCCGAGTCCGCGAGCTTCGCCTCGCTCGTCTCCGTCGCCTAGCATCTTCCAATCGAGCCGGGAGCCCCACATCGACCGGATCGACGCCGCCTTCCCCGTTCGGTCCCCGCCGTCTTCCTCGTCTCCGGTATCGCCTCGGCAGCTCCTAAACTCTCGACGGCCTTTCTTGTGCCGCTAGGTGAGCCACTCCTCCTCTCCCCGCACTCCCTTACCCACTTGCGCCTCCGTAGCCGCCGCGCCCGCCATGCCCGAACCCAGCTCCGCCGCCGTGCTCGCCGCCGTCGATGTAGTCGACGTCGTGGCCGTCCGAGCCTGTAGATATGCTCAGCGCTTCCGCGCGAGCCCAACGCCGCATCTGGCGCGCCTTGCCGTGCTCCGCAGCGTCGTATCCTTCCGCGCCCGAACTCCGGTGACCGCCGTGGTCGATGCCGCCGCCGTTTTTGCCCATCTCCGTCCAAGCCGATACCACCCCTGGACACGGCTCTCTGCGCTCGTCCGAACGCCGCCTCGCGCATGCCAAACGGGGGCCTGTGCGTGAATTCCGGCCGTCTCCTAACGCGCGTCGCCGCGCTCTGCCTCGCCGGAGCAGCTCCGACGACGACGTCCGACGTGGCTGACCTGGGGCCATCCCCAGGGTCACTGCCAGCGGGCCCCACAGGCCTAGTTGACTGGGTTGACCCAGTCAACTGTGCTGACTGGGCGGCCCAGCCACTGACAAGCGGGCCCCACCGCAAAATTAAGTTAATTAAAATGTTTTTATAAGTAAAACTAATTAGCTTAGTTATACAGACACTGACATGTGGGGCCTAGCTGTTAATTAACTTTGATTATTTAAAATAAACCTCTGTTAGCCCCACTGTCAATGACAGCTGGGACCCACTGGTCAGTTTGACCAGTCAAACGGGTCAGCTAACCGCGGACGTCGTGCTGATGCAATGCTGACCTCATAATTAATTTTTGTTAATAAAATAATTTTAGAAAATAGTTTAAACTTTGAAAATTCATAATAAATAAACCGTAGCTCAGATCGAAAAACTTTGTACATGAAAGTTGCTCAGAACGACGAGACGAATCTGATCGTGTTGTCTGTTTCTATGTCGGAACCCCCTACGTAGGAGAACCCGTAACTTTTAGCCCGATTCTGGTATATGAATAGTGCACATACACCGGATAATAAATCCAACTTAAATCCTAAAATAACTATAATGACTTAGACAAATCTTTAGGCAACGCTGCACTGCATCCTAGGCATGGCATGCCTTGTATTGCATTGTTTGCTGTGTATTTATATGTTTCTTCCCCCTCTTCTCTCTCAGTAGACTCTGACGTCGACGTAGCTCCCGAGACCGACGCAGCTCCGGAGGTCGACTACACTCCTGACGATCAGACCCTTGCCACCGAGCTTCCAGGCAAGCACCCCCCCTTTTGAGCATACCGATATCGCCTATTCTTCTCTCTCTTATGCTTGCATTAGAAGTTGCTGATGTTACTGTTATCCCATATCTGCTGCATAGCCTGTTTATTGTAACCTGCTATTGTTACCTACCTGCTTATCCTAAACTGTTTAGTATAGGTTGGGTAGAGACCCATCAGAGACCCCACTTATCCCGACTGCCCCGCTGGATTAACAGAAGACCCGATCAACGGGATCGAAGACCAGGCCCCGGCACCGCACATCACTTCCCCCTTAGTTGCTCGACACTACTGGGTTACTATCGAGAACCGAGGGTGATACCTCGTCAGCACTTCTGATGTTAACCTTGTAGGTTAGTTATTCGGTCGTGGTCAGCAAGGGTGATTCCTCCTACACCACCCCTGATAACGACATCGTTGTGCAACTCCTCAAGTGTGGACCTCGAGGGTGATTCCTCCTTCGTTCACCTTGACGATAACATCAGGTGGAATTCCATCGAGGGTGATTCCTCAGGGTTCCCCTTGGTGTTAGACACACGGTTATTATGGTTACTAAGACTTTGCACTGAACTATGTTACTAAAGACGGGTCGGCCCTGAGGGGTACCCGCGCGAGCTTAATTGCAAGAGATGTGTAGTCGGGTGGACCTGGAGGGTGCCCGATAGATGAATACGAGGCATGGCTGGGCATTCTTAGCCCTTGCCGCAAGTCCTCGAGATGGGGCGACGGGGTCACATCTTTCATGAGTCTCTGCTCGTTACCGCACTACCAACACACTAACAGTTTGGATATTTGATCCGAGAGGCCTCTGGCCTGATAGCACTAACCATCACGTGGGCATAGTATGGGCGTTCTGCGTCATATACTTCAGCCGGAGCTTAATAGATGTCAGCAATTGAGCGGCGCGCGCTGGGTTGGACTGGTAACGCCCTACACTTGTATAAGGGGGGCTAGGTCTGCTCACCGGCCGCGTTCGCAACATGCAGGAGCGTCCGGGGCGATGGCCCAAGACCCCTGGATGCCTAGGTTTAGTCCGGCATGCTAACCTCTCTGTTAAGTATTCGGTCGGGTTGCGGCGTATCGTTTGGCCAAGGCCGGGCATGACCCAGTAAAGTGTGTCCGGCCGAAGTTAAGCGAGCGTGGTGGGTAAGTTGGTGCACCCCTGCAGGGAAGAACTAATCTATCGATAGCCTGTCCTACGGTAACGGACACTCGGAGTTGTATCCCGATCGGTACAACTAGAACTAGACACTTGATATGATAACTGGATAGTATGGCTCTGGGATTGCTTTCTCGCAGGGAGTCGAGGAAGGATCTATGGGCGAGGTTGTTAACACTACTACTACTTTACATTATGTTACTCTGCACTCTTCTAATGCTGCAAGACCGCTGAAGATGATGAAGATGCTAGTCTTAGATAGGACTAGGCTTTCCTCTCTATTCTGGCATTTCTGTAGCCCAGTCCACATATACAGCCTTTCTTTGAAAATGTTGCATATGTAGTGTAGATCCTTGCTTGCTGAGTACTTCGGATGAGTACTCACGTTTGCTTTGCTTTCTTTTTCTCCCCATATCCAATTGTCGCAACCAGATGACGGAGTCCCTAAGCCAGCTGCCCCCGCCGACGGCTACTACTACTACTATCCTCCCAGCGAGTACTACTACGAGGAGCCGTCCGACGACCAGGAGTAGGTTTGGAGGGTCCTAGGTAGGAGGCCTACGCCTTTCGATCGTAGTGTTTTAGTTTGCCCCGCCTTTCTAAAGGCCTATCTGTAACTCTGTTATATCTGTACCCAGATATCTGATGCTTCTGCTGACACTTGTATGCCATCGAGCTATTTATTCGAGCCCTCGAGGCCCTGGCTTGTAATATAAAGCTTGCATGACTTTATTTATGTTTTAGAGTTGTGTTGGATATCTTCAAGTGAGTCCTTAGGCTTGATCATGTGCATTTGCGTGTATGATTAGTGCACGATTAAGCCGGGGTCATCACAGGTTGCTCGGGCCATGGGGGATGCAAAATGAGAGAGAGATATTTTGTCCCCAATTTTTCTAGAGAAACACATCAGCACCGGCCGTCCACCAACCGGTCCCACATGTGAGTATCTCAGGTTGTCCCCATGCGTCAGCACCAACCGGTCCCACATGTCATCATCTCAGGTCGGTCCCACATGTCAGCACTGGCTAGGTAATAGTCAATAGCTTTGACAGGACAGCCCGACACCGTTTGGCCTTTTGTGAGGCGCGGGTGAGTGGAGGAGGGCAAAAGTGAGCACACTTAGATGGGCGGGGGGAAAACTAAGCAGAACGAAGGAAGGAGGGGCATGGAAATAGAAATCCCATAATATTATCAATCTTGGATGCTTTATATGCATTTATGTGCTATTTTATATCATTTTTTGGTACTAACCTATTAACCTAGTGCCCAGTGCCAGTTCCTATTTTTTGCTTTTTTTTGGCTTTTCAGAAAATCAGTACCAAATGAGTCCAAACACGATGAAACTTTAGGGTGATTTTTTCTGGACCAGAAGGGACCCTAGAAGGTTCGGGAGGAGGCCAGAAGCCTTACGAGAGAGTCACGAGCTCACCAGGCGCGCCCCCTAAGCTCGTGACTCCCACACAACTCCGTTTGACCTAATTCCACCTCTATAAATTCTCAAATATTCCCAAACCAACAGAGAGCCACCCGAAACACTTTTCCCGCTGCCGCAAGCTTCTGTTCTTCCGTGATCCCATCTGGAGGCCTTTTCCGGTACTCAGAGGGGAAATCGATCATGGAGGGCTTCTACATCATCCTTGCTGCCTTTCGGTGATGCATGAGTAGTTCAACCAGACCTACGGGTCCATAGCTAGTAGCTAGATGACTTCTTCTCTCTCTTTGATCTTACCATGTTCTCCTCGATCTTCTTGGAGTTCTATCTGATGTAGTCTTCTTTTGCAGTGTGTTTGTTGGGATCTGATGACTTGTGTGTTTATGATCAGTTTATTCATTGAAAGTAATTGAGTCTTTTTTGAACTTTATTATGCGTGATTGTTATAGCTTTGTATTTCTCTCCGATCTATCCGTTTGGTTTGGCCAACTAGATTGATTTATCTTCAGTGGGAGAGGTGCTCTATGATGGGTTCAATCTTGCGGTGCTCTATATCCAAGTGACAGAAGGGGACAATACACGTATTTGTATTGTTGCCATTAAGGGTAAGACAACGTGGTTTATTCATATTGATTGGGTTTACTTTGTCTACATCATGTCATCTTGCTTCATGTGTTACTCCCATTTTCATGAACTTAATACCATAGATGCATGCTCGATAGTGGTCGATTGGTGGAGTAATAGTAGTAGATGCAGGCAGGAGTCGGTCTACTTGTCTCGGACATGATGCCTACATACATGATCATTACTGTGAATATGTCATAACTATGCGGTTTTCTATCAATTGCCCAACAATAATTTCTTCACCCACCGTATGCTATGTGTTCAGGAGAGAAGCCTCTAGTGAAAACTATGGCCCTCGAGTCTACTTTTATCATATTATAAAATCCAAAATACCTTTGCTACAATTTTATTTCTTTTATTTTCTTTTGCAATTTATCTATCTTCCTATACAATATTTGATACTTGCAAGTAACGAGTTCAAGGGGATTGACAACCCTCTTGCGCGTGTTGCGTGCAAGTATTTGCTTTTGAGTGTGCATGTGCTGTTCACGAGGCTTTGCATGATTCTCCTACTGGTTTGATAAACCTTGGTTCTCACGGAGGGGAATACTTATCTCTACTGTACTGCATCTCCCCTCTTCTTCGGGGAAAATCCCAACACATCTCACAAGTAGCAATATGTTATGTATCTCTTGTCAGAGACCTACTACTTGGAACCTTGTAGGAGTAGACAACCTCCTGTCCTCATGAGACCCGGTTGTAACACCAAAATTTGGTATATTATGATGCCATGCATCTCTATTTATTCATTTGTATATGTTCTAATTTTTATTCACTAGTGATACTAGCTGCATCATATTCTTCTTGTAGTTTGTTTTTTTGTTATGAGAACTTCATCCATGTTGTACATGCTCTTCTAATCTTATTTTTGTTAGTATCATACTCCATCCGTCCCAAAATAAGTGTCTCAAGCTTAGTACAACTTAGTACTAAAGTTAGTACAAAGTTTAGACAGTTATTTTGCGACGGAGGGAGTACTTGTTAGCCCTTTTAGTTCTATTGTGCCATTATTGCTTTGTTAGTATCATACTTGTTAGCCCTTTTAGTCTTGTTGTTTCTTAATTGCTTAGAGTTGAAATGAATTCAAAGCCTTGAGAGAATTAAAAAGAGTAGGGAAGAGGATGAAGATGACATTACTGGTACAGCGAGGTGCTATACAAACGGGTTTTAACCCCTTTCGGCGACAGAATTCTGAACCGTCGCCAAGTGAGTGTGTGCGATACAGGGGTCCTTCCCACACGACCCAGAAACCGTCGGGGATAGGCCCTCCGGTTACACACGCTGGGCAAAATGAGATCATGTGCGACGGGCGAGCGATCAAATACAATTATACATGCCTAATCGGTTCCGGTCATAAGTACATCCCACACAGTCAGTCCCACACAAACGTTTCCATTTGTTATGTACATTCCACACAGTAAATCCAAGGAATACGTTTCCGTTCTTATGTACATCCCACACAATCAATCCAAGAAGTATGTTTATGTTCGTATGTACATCCCACATAGTCAATCGAGGGAAAACATTTCCGTTCGTATATACATCCCACACAGTTTTATGTATCGCCTCATGCGTGATAGGTGTCACTATCACACACGCTCTGCCTCGGTTAACCGTTTGCTTTAATTCAACTACATCACACAGGATTTGATGAAGAAAATTATATGGCATTGGGCTATCCATCACAACTGCTTTTACTGCTAGAACCGTTTGCAAAGTTCCATGACCCATTTAGCAGGCTTATTAGTTTACAATTAGTAATTCCAGTATTACGCAAATTCACATTTCATATCGAACAGCTGTTTGCCAATTTCATATCAGGCACATAAATATATTTTAACATCACAGTACGTAGCTACCTGAAAACAGCACAATACAACATATAGCTAGTTCACATTCATAAGAACAATATTAGAACAATACGTTCCTTTCCCTAATAGAGATCATCCAGGCTCGTCTTATCCACCTCTGCTTTCAGTTCAGTAAGAACCTATTTTGCACTGACCAACTGGGAAAGTGCCTCCTCCTTCACCAACACCATCTTAGCAAAGTCTAATTTAAAAAATCTGAGCTCATTCTCCATCTTCCTCTTTTTTTCCCGCATCTTGAAATATTCTTCAACGTTGACAATACTTTCTCTAAGCCTACCTCTATTCTCTTCCTCATACATGCTCCAGAGCTTTGCTAGGCACATCTTCAAAGACTGTGGCCACTCTTGATCAACCCACTCCAGGTAAGAACACTTCCATTCATCCTATAATATTTAAAACTAGATCAGTAACAATTGTAGGGGAAATGGGTTTCTAGCAACACAGAAAATAACGAAATGCATATTTTGAAAATTGAAGAAACAGGTTAATTATGACATATCTTCTTAAAAAGATCAATGTGCAAATGAATTAATTGCTACCGAGACAACAACCAAATTCTGAAACATCAGAAGCTATAATTAACTACAACAACGCTACAAGTTCTTAGTCATGTACTATAAATAACAAATTGAACATTTTATGAGGAAGCTAAATATAACTGCAACAACATAGCGACAGTGTTTGGATGACATCAAATTGATACTAAAAGGTGTGTACATGCACAAATTTAGTAACATAGAACTAATAACACTAAGGCCGTCCACTATGTATGCCAAAACCGGTGTCAATACAACTGTCGCTACATTTGGCACCGGTGCTCTACACTGGCGAGCTGATGCAGCAAAAAAATATCAGGGAACTGGTCTCCGGAGCACCTAGTTGCTCAGATGCCCGGTTCCTTCATGCCATAAAGATTTAGTATTTTACTACTTGGCTGCTCGGATGTGTGGACCAAAGTTGGCTGCACAAACTGCTGAAGCGGTGCCAAATAATTTTCTAATGGCACCGCTGATGAGATGGCAACATTTTTAGATACTAGGTACAAACTGTGACACTGTCTTAACATCCAGAATAACATAGCACAGTGAAACTTGATACGTCTCTGTCGTATCTACTTTTCCTAACGCTTTTGCTCTTGTTTTGGACTCTAATTTGCATGATTTGAATGAAACTAACCCGGACTGACGTTGTTTTCAGCAGAACTACCATGGTGTTGTTTTTGTGCAGAAATAAAAGTTCTCGGAATGGAACGAAACTTTTTGGAGATTTATTTTATAATAAAAGAAAAATAATGGAGCCAAGAACCACCTGAGGGGGGCCCTAGGTGAGCATAACCCACCAGGGCGCGCCCCCCTCCAGGCGCGCCCAGGTGGGTTGTGCCCACCTGGTGGCCCCGCAGACACTGATTCCGATGCTGTAAAATCCTATTTTTGGAGAAAAAAATTAGGGAGAAAGTTTCATCGCGTTTCACGATACGGAGTCGCCGCCACCTCCTGTTCTTCATCGGGAGGCCAGATCAGGAGCCCATTTGGGGCTCCGGAGAGGCGGATCTTCGGTCTTCGTCATCACCAACCCTTCTCCATCGCCAATTCCATGATGCTCCCCACCGGGAGTGGGTAATTCCTTCGTAGGCTCGCTGGTCGGTGAGGAGTTGGATGAGATTCATCATGTAATCGAGTTAGTTTTGTTAGGGCTTGATCCCTAGTATCCACTATGTTCTGAGATTGATGTTGTTATGACTTTGCCATGCTTAATGCTTGTCACTTTGGGCCTGAGTGCCATGATTTCAGATCTGAACCGTTTATGTTTTCACCATTATATCTATGTTCTAGATCTGATCTTGCAAGTCATATTCACCTATTACGTGTTATGATCCATAAACCCCGGGGTGACAACAATCGGGATACTTTCCGGTGATGACCATAGTTTGAGGAGTTCATGTATTCACCATGTGTTAATGCTTTGTTCCGGTTCTCTATTAAAAGGAGGCCTTAATATCCCTTAGTTTCCTTATGGACCCCGCTACCACGGGAGGGTAGGACAAAAGATGTCATGCAAGTTCTTTCCATAAGCACGTATGACTATTTACGGAATACATGCCTACATTATATTTATGAACTGGAGCTAGTTTTGTATCGCCCTAGGTTATGACTATTATATGATGAATATCATCCAACGAATTCACCGATCCAATGCCTACGAATTTTCCATATATTGTTCTTGCTAAGTTACTACTGCTGCTGCTACTGTTACACCTGCTATCAAAATTATCATACTACCATGTGGTTGAATTGACAACTCAGCTGCTAATACTTACAAATATTCTTTGGCTCCCCTTGTGTCGAATCTATAAATTTTGGTTGAATACTCTACCGTCGAAAACTGTTGCGATCCCCTATACTTGTGGGTTATCAAGACCTTTTTCTGGCGCCGTTGCCGGGGAGCATAGCTATATTTATTGAGTCACTTGGGATTATTATCTATTTATCACGATGAAGAATCTGAAGGATACAAAAACCAAGATCGTTCCCTCTAGGACGAGGGGAGGTAAGGAACTGCCATCACACTCTGCACTTGATTCACCTTCTGTTTTGAGTAGATTTGCAACACCACCACATGCTATTAATCCTGATATGTCGCAAGTTATTGATGATGCTACTTCAGCCATGAATCCTACTCATGATGATTCTAGTACCTTGCTTGTTGATAATATGCCACTAGGTGAATTTCTTGATGAACAAATTGCTAGAGCTAAAGATATTGAGAATGCTGAAACCGATGAAATTATTGAAACTGATGAAGTACTTGAAACTGAAATCTTGAAACACCTATTAGGCCTAGCTCTCCTAGATATGAATTGCCTAAGATACCTGAAGGTTATGTTATGGATGAGGAGACAAATAGAGATTTTCTTGCTTGCAATGATAGAGATGATCTTAAGAAATTACTATGCAAACTGAAAGAGAAATCTTTGAATGCTAGAATGAAATGTGATCCTAAGTTTGCTACTTCACCCATCTTTGTTGATGACAAGGATTATGAATTCTCTATCGACCCAGAGTTAATTACTTTGGTTGAATCTGATCCTTTCCATGGCTATGAAACTAAAACTGTTGTGGCACACCTTACTAAATTGAATGATATAGCCACACTATTTGCTCATGATGAGAAGATTCGCTACTACTATATTCTCAAATTATTTCCGTTCTCAATAAAGGGTGATGCTAAGATACGGTACAACACTCTTGCTCCTGGTTGTGTGCATAGTCCCTAGGATATGATTTATTACTTCTCGGAAAAATATTTTCCTGCTCATAAGAAACAAGCTGCCTTACAGGAAATATTTAATTTTGTGCAAATTGAAGAAGAGAGTCTCCCACAAGCTTGGGGGAGGCTTCTCCAATTGCTTAATGCTTTGCCTGATCATCCTCTTAAGAAAAATGAAATACTTGATATCTTCTATAATGGACTAACCGATGCTTCTAGGGACTTCCTAGATAGTTGTGCTTATTGTGTTTTCAGGGAACGAACTGTTGAACAAGCAGAGGAATTATTGAATAATATATTGAAAAATTATGATGATTGGACTCTTCCTGAACCACCACCTAAGCCCACTCCGGAGAAGAGGGGTATGTTATATCTCAGTCCTGAAGATATGCAAGAGGCAAAGAAAAGTATGAAGGAAAAAGGTATTAAAGCAGAGGATGTTAAAAATTTACATCCTATTGAAGAAATACATGGACTTGACACACCACCACCAAAGGTGGTAGAGGTAAATTCTTTAATGAAATTTGATGAAAGTGATATTCCTTACAATAAATATCCTAGTCAATGCCTTTATTAGTTTGACAACTACATTAGAAAACAAGATCACTTCAATGAAAATGTTATGAAATAATTGAAATACATCTCCAATATGATTGCTCGTTTGAGTGACTTGTTATTTAGAATCTCTAATGATGTAAGAGGAGTAGGAAAACATGCCTCTATGGTTCAAACCCAGCTAGAACAAGTTGCTAAATCTCAAAGAGAATTACTTTATGAAATGAATAATAATATGAATGATCATGCAGTTAGAGTAATGACTAGAGGATGTAGAATGACTCAGGAACCTCTTTATCCTGAGGGACACCCTAAAAGAATTGAACAGGACTCTCAAAGAATTAACACTGATGCACCTAATCCTTCTAAAAAGAGGAAGAAAAAGAAAAATGATAGGACTTTGCATACCTCTAGTGAACCTGAAGTACAAAAACCTCCTGATGATAATAATGATGTTTCTATTTCTGATGTTGAAACTCAATCTGGTAGTGAACATTCACCTAGTGATAATGAAAAAGATAATGATGATGTTCATGAAGACATTCAACCAGACAATGATAAGCAACCAGATAATGATGTTGAAATAGAACCAGCTGTTGATCTTGATAACCCACAACCTAAAAATAATAGGTATGATAAAAGAGACTTTGTTGCTAGAAAACATGGAAGAGAAAGAGAACCATGGGTTCAAAAACCCATGCCCTTTCCACCTAAATCAACTAAGAAAAAGGATGATGAAGAATTTGAACGCTTTGCTAAAATGCTTAGGCCAGTCTTTTTGCGCACTCGCTTGACTTATATTTTAAAGATGGCCCCTTATGCTAAATATATGAAAGACATCATCACTAATAAGAGAAAAATACCTGAAGCTGAAATCTCCACCATGCTCGCTAATTATTCTTTTAAGGATGGAGTACCTAAAAAACTTGGAGACCCAGGAATACCAACTATACCTTGCTCCATCAAAAGAAATTATGTCAAAACTGCTTTGTGTGCTCTAGGAGCTGGTGTTAGTGTTATGCCTTTCTCCTTATATAAAAGACTTGATTTGAATAAACTCACACCTACTGAAATATCTTTGCAAATGGCTGACAAATCAACTGCCATACCGATCGGTATTTGTGAGGATGTGCCCATTGTTGTTGCAAATCTTACTATGTTAACTGACTTTGTTATACTTGAGATGCCCGAGGACGACAACATGTCGATTATCCTTGGTAGACCCTTTTTGAATACTGTAGGGGTTGTTCTTGATTGCAATAAAAGCAAGGTGACTTTTCATAACAATGGTAATGAACATACGGTGCACTTTCCGAAGAAACAATTCCAAGTGAATGGTATTAATGTTATTAAAAAATCTCCGACAATCACTATTGGAAGTTTTCAACTACCTCTACCTACTGCCAAAAAGAAATATGAAATGCTTATTGTTGGGGACATACATATCCCTGTTGAGGTAACTTACATTTAACGAAAGTTCTTTGGTTTCATGCTAATCGAAGGTGGTTGTTAATAAGACTTGATCAACCTTATTAATGGATCATTTTTGGGAGGTATGAAGTTGATGAATTTAGTAAGCATAATGTTCTGCTCCCAACTTTTATTTTCTATTTTCTTAGTTAAATAAAATAAAATGCCATGTTTCATCTGTTTTCTGAATTTCCCCATGCAATAAAAATGACCCAAAAATAAAAGTTCTCAGAATGCCCTGAAAATTTAATACGATTTTTTTTTCTGAATATTTCTGAATTTTTAGTACAAATAACATCAGAGGGGGGTGCACCAGGTGGGCACAACCCACCTGGGCGCGCCAGCGGCCCTAGGCGTGCCCTGGTGGGTTGTGGTCCCCACGTGGGCCCCCTCACTTATCTCTTTAGCCCATGTCATCTCCTACCTCCAGAAAAAATCATCATTGCTCTCTCTCTCTCGTGTTCTTGCTCTTAAACCCGCAGATTTTGATCTCTTTGCTCGAAGCTTCATTTCCGAAACTGTTTTGGGGGATTGCTACTTGGTATGTGACTCCTCCATTACTCCAATTAGTTTTTGCTTTAGTGGATTATAGTTTGAATAATTAGCTACTCTTGGTGCTGCTGTAGATGAGCTTGCATGTTGAATTCTTAGAGTTCTAAGTAGTTTGAATGCTTAATATAGCCTCTATGGACCCTTATGAGTAGTTGCTATCAATCTTGTGAAGTTTTGTTGACAAAAAATTTGTGGACTAAAATTTTCAGAATTGTGTTCATAGGAATAAGATGAGTTTCTTTAGGAAGTTTGCCTCCAAGAAAAGCGCTAAGGGAGTCATTGGGGAATCATCGGACAATGACCTCCATACTCGGAGAAGGGCGGAGGTGCGGCCGTGCGAATGGCCGCATAACCCTTCATGGATGGAGCTGGGATCCGTCAAGAGTTCGCACAATTTGCTGCTAATGCTGGGCTTACCGACTTCATCGCAGCTGAGTGTGAACAATACCATCTCCTTAGAAATTCCTTTGTGCAAAATTTTCATTTTCTGAGTAGGAATAACCCCCCTGAGGTGCAGTTTAATTTTATATGCTAAAACCCGTCAGATGCCACTCACTGATTTTTGCGATGTATGCTTGATCCCTTCTGACGGGAAAATAAGAGAGCCTAGGCTTGCAGAGTTTGAGGACTTTTATCGCACTTTGTCAGTGGGAGATGAGAGAGGTGTGTCGAGTGTCACTGCTACTAGTTTGCAATTTCCTTCTATGCATTATTTTGCTCTATTCATCGCTAAGTGTTTAATTGTTAGAGAAAAGGTTGGTGCACTCAGTGCTCCCGACTTTGCCATCTTACACCGTGCATTTTATGGCGATAACACCTTTAGCCTCGGGGCTATTATTGCACGTCGTCTGCACCTTAATAGAACCAAGGGCAAAATTCATGGCGGTATTTATGCTACTCATTTAGCGAGTCACTTTAACGTTCAGATTCGCCAACATGATTATCGGTTACCCAAGGTTTATTTAGATCACCAGGCGATGATGGATCACCAGTTTACTGATATTGATTATTCTATTAATAATATTCCTTACAAACTGGTTTTCAGTGTGGATTCTCGTGATATTATTCCGTTGCCTGCACCTGCTTTGTTTGATTCTATTACCAGGGGCAGATACAGGATCATGCCTGAGGACATTATTGCCTACTGGAACGCCCAGGCAGAGGCAGAGGAGGAGCCTCAGGAGTGGGACGCTCAGGTGCCCACTCCACAACACTTCGAGATGGGACCGGATGGCTACTACGAGTGGTGATTACCAAGCTAGGCCAAAAGCCTAAGCTTGGGGGAGTACATGTCTCCACCGACATTACATTCATGTTCACACATTTCATTCAGTTGTCGGTGTTCACACTTTTTCATTGTATTACCCCTGTTAGATTTATTTTCTCGCTTTCTTCTTGTGTGTTTGAAAAACTTTGAGAAAATCCCCAAAAAAAGTGTTTCTTGCTTCTTTTCGGTTTTTCTTTGTAGTTTAGTTAGTTGTAGTATTAAAAAGAAAACCCAAAAAGATCTCCTTGTTCTTCTTTTGCTTGTTGGGAGCTTTCCCGTGTAAATAGTTTTTCTCGTTTTTGTTTTTGTTTAATTTGCTTTCGTCAAGAGAAACTAAAAACTCCAAAAATATTTCAGTGTGTTTCTCTGAAATCCTCTTCTTTTTATTGAGTCATACCAAGGAGAAGACCACGATGAAAATGTTGAGTGGCTCTCATATGCATTGATATTGATCTAACAAAGAGCCCAAATTACCTTGTCTTCTCCTTTTGAATAAAATGTTTGCAGATTCCAGCTTAGTCCACGGCACTCTTGCACTATTATTATTTTAATATCATTCGGTCGTGCAAGTAGAAGGCAATAATGACGATATTTGATGAACTGGCTGTGGCAGAGAGAAACGGGTATGAACTCAACTTGTTCTGTTTTTGTAAATATGTTTAACCTAGTATCCATGATTCAGGATATTATGATCAAACATGTTTGCAATGACAATTAGAGATTATAGTTTCTCATGTCGTGCTTAAGTAGCTAGGAGTGGATAATGATTTATCTTGGATGTCAACATGCATTAAAATGATTGTGATGTAGTATGACGATATGGTATCCTCCTCTGAATGTTTCAAGTGGCTTGACTTGGCACATGTTCATGCATGTAGTTGAATCAAAACCAACATAGCCTACTCATGCTAGTATTCAATGTTAATTATGCAAAACGCATGTTCTTGACCATTTTCGCTCTCTAGCTGGCCACTTCTCAACCTATTTGCTAGCATTCACCTATACTAAGTGGGAATACTGCTTGTGCATCAAAATCCTAAAAACCAAGTTATTCCAGATGAGTCCACCATATCTACCTATATGCGGTATTACCTTGCCATTCCAAGTAAATTTGCATGTGCCACCTCCAAAAACTTCAAATAAACTTCTATTTTTGTGTGTCTGGATTGTTCATAGAGCGACAGGGGGCAGTCGGTATCTTCCATGCTAAGCAGGTTATTCTCATGATGAGTGTTTATTCACTCGTCCTTGCACGAGAGGGGCGGTAATAGGGATTCCCAGTCCCGAAATAAAAAATTGCAAATAATTAAACAAAACTCCCCCAAGACTGATGTTGGTATGGACGGCACCCATGGATTCGGCTAGCCATGGAGTGTGTTTGTTGGTGGAGGGGAGTAAACCTTTACTTTTATCGCTTGGGAACCACCACTAATGTGTTTAGCATGGAAGATATTGATAACTTTTGGTCGTGAAGTAAACAAGAAGGGTGCATTTCCCAAAATTACATTTATCTCTGTTTTAAAAACTTTGAGCTCTGGCACCGCTGCAAATCCATGCTTCCCTCTGCGAAGGGACTATCTATTTACTTTTATGTTGAGTCATCACCTTCTCAAATAAGCGCCAGATCTGAGAGCCCTATTGTCATCCTCATGCATTGTGCATAGTTAATGTTGGATGCATCATGACTGGATCTTTTCTAGCATGAATTACAATGTTTAGTCGCTGCTTGAACTTTGGAGGAGCTCTGCATTTATGTTTTGCAGTCTTAGAAAGGGCTAGCGAGATACCACTGTCGTCATATTATATCACTGTTGTTTTGACAAAGTGTTGTCATTTGAGATATCTTATTATTGCTCGCTAGTTGCTTATGCCATTGATATGAGTTAATATAATTTTTAAGAGTTATCGTTGACATGGTTAGTCATGATCTTTGCTGAAAACCTGGGTGCTACTTAAGCTTATTTATGTAAACAAGAACAAAAGAGTTCGTAAATAGTTTTTCTTTTTCACTTTCAGTTTGTCAACTGAATTGCTTAAGGACAAGCAAGGGTTTAAGCTTGGGGGAGTTGATACGTCTCCATCATATCTACTTTTCCTAATGCTTTTGCTCTTGTTTTGGACACTAATTTGCATGATTTTAATAAACTAACCCGGACTGACGCTGTTTTCAGCAGAACTACCATGGTGTTGTTTTTGTGCAGAAATAAAAGTTCTCGGAATGGAACGAAACTTTTTGGAGATTTATTTTACAATAAAAGAAAAATACTGGAGCCAAGAATCACCGGAGGGGGGGCCCTGGGTGAGCCCAACCCACCAAGGTGCGCCCCCCTCCAGGCGCGCCCAGGTGGGTTGTGCCCACCTGGTGGCCCCGCAGACCCTGATTCCGACGCTATAAAATCCTATTTTTGGAGAAAAAATCGGGGAGAAAGTTTCACCGTGTTTCATGATACGGAGCCGCCACCACCTCCTGTTCTTCATCGGGAGGCCAGATCTGGAGCCCGTTTGGGGCCAGAGAGGGGGATCTTTGGTCTTCGTCATCACCAACCCTTCTCCATCGCCACTTCCATGATGATCCCCACCGGGAGTGAGTAATTCCTTCGTAGGCTCGCTGGTCGGTGAGGAGTTGGATGAGATTCATCATGTAATCGAGTTAGTTTTGTTAGGGTTTGATCCCTAGTATCCACTATGTTCTGAGATTGATGTTGTTACGACTTTGCCATGCTTAATGCTTGTCACTTTGGGCCCGAGTGCCATGATTTCAGATCTGAACTGTTTATGTTTTCACCATTATATCTATGTTCTAGATCCGATCTTGCAAGTCATATTCAGCTATTACGTGTTATGATCCGTAAACCCCGGGGTGACAATAATCGGGATACTTTCCGGTGATGATCGTAGTTTGAGGAGTTCATGTATTCACTATGTGTTAATGCTTTGTTCCGGTTCTCCATTAAAAGGAGGCCTTAATATCCCTTAGTTTCCTTATGGACCCCGCTGCCACGGGAGGGTAGGACAAAAGATGTCATGCAAGTTCTTTCCATAAGCACGTATGACTATTTACGGAATACATGCCTACATTATATTTATGAACTGGAGCTAGTTTTATATCACCCTAGGTTATGCTTGTTATATGATGAATATCATCCAATGAATTCATCGATCTAATGCGTAAGAATTTTCCATATATTGTTCTTGCTAAGTTACTACTGTTGCTGCTACTGTTACATTTGCTCTAAAAATTATCATACTACTGTGCTACTGGTCACTTTGCTGCAGATATTTAATCTCCAGGTGTGGTTGAATTGACAACTCAGCTGCTAATACTTACAAATATTCTTTGCCTCCCCTTGTGTCGAATCTATAATTTTGGGTTGAATACTCTACCCTCCAAAACTGTTGCGATCCCCTATACTTGTGGGTTATTAACAATGTCTGAATCACATCTAGCAAATGATTTGTAAGAACAAAAGTGGGGCTAACCTTCTCTGCACATGCCTGAAACTTCCTCCCACTGTCCACAGATTCAAACGCAATTAACTTCACTCATGGAGATTGATGGTGACAACGAGCAGGCAGATCTTCAGCCACCCCGCTCCATCAGTTGCAACTGATGGTCCTAGGGAGCTGCAAGAGGAAGAAATGACTCAAATCTACTGCCGGGTTAAAATCCTTCATTCCAAGTCATAACCCGAGAGAAAGAAGAGAGGCATACCCGGGTGGTGAAAGAGTCGTCGGAGGAGGAGGAACCGCTGGAGAGGTCATTGAAGAAGACCATGGCGACCCCGGCGGTAGGATGCAAGCCGTTGAGAGCGAGGAAGCGGCTATTGCTTCGGAAGGAAGGAAGGAGGAAACATGGGAAATGTGACTTGTGGTCGAGGAGAAAAGGGGGTGGGGAAGGGGGTAGATATTTCGGCGGTAGGCCAAAAATTTCGAAATGTGGAGGGAAACTTTGCGCGCGGTGCCGCCGGACACCATTCACTTTGAACGATTGTGTGCATCGCAAATGATTCGTCTGCTTTACGCGCATGGGATGAGTTTGATAATTCAAATTTTGGTGGCAATTTCCCTGGGTACTGTCCTTATCCATGTCATTGCATAATTTAACATCGCTCGCTAATTTGGGCGCACAAAAGAGCGTACAGCACACAGACCACACTTACTGAATTGAGCAATTTTAGTAATTAAACAGAGCCAGTTGACCTAAACATTGCTCTAACAAAAGACCATCATTAAAAACAAAGCCTAAGTACGCATAATTTTAACAAAGCCGCCGCCGCGCCGGCCTATGCATCATTGGTGTTTGATGAGACGTTGATGACTTGTCCTGGCGACATGCCGCCGTTGGTGGACTCTGCGCCCCCTGCTGAAGTCGACCGCGTCCTCGTCCTCATCCTCGGCGCCGCCCTCAAGGTTGTAGTACTTGTAGTAGTGGCTGCGCCAGAGCTCGTGTTCGTACTCCACCGCCGATTCCTCGATGGACAGACTCTTCTCTACCTCGACCTCGGCCACGCGCAACTCCTCCTGGTGCTCCTCGATCTTAGCCACCTCCTGCATCTCCAGCTCCAGCTTGGCGATCTCATGAGGAAGAAGGTGCTCCGTGGCCACCGCCGCCTTTTTGGACGTGGGTTGCATGCTGGATTCCGAGGTGGCCTGGAATATCTTGGCGTGTGCGTCCTCGATCTTGGCATTGATGGCCTCGACCTGGGCCAGGGCGACATCGGCGGCACGGACGGCAGCTCTAGCGCTTTCGGCTTTGCAGCCGCCGTCGCAGCAGCTGCTACAGCCATCTCGGCTGCTGCAGCTACCCTGTCGGCTGCCGCACATGCCCTCCTGGTGGATGCGGCTGTGCTCAATGCGGATGCGACAGCACTCTCGGCGTACGTGGCCACGCTCTCGGCGCAGGCGGCGGCGCTCGGGGAGGACGCGACCATCGTACGGGCCCTCACGAAGCGTTACCACAGCGTCATCTTTGCAAGAAGGGGTTGTGGGAATGGGGATCGGGATTCATGGATTCGGGGGTTGCCGACACTGGATTAGACTAAGCCGGCGAAGCTTAAGGAGGAAGACTTAAATAGACCCATCAATTTTCATCGCAAATGGTTCCTACAAAAAAAACTGTGTGTGATGTTGTTGATATTTTTTATTAGCTGTGAAAGATGAATTTGGAGTAAAGTGGCAAAGGATGGTATTTTAAATGTACGAGAAAATTTGTAGTACTAATACAATTGTCATGTCAAAATTTGGAAAAATTCAGGGGTCATTTGACCTTTTAAGATATTTATGTGATTTTCTAGCCATTTAATGACCGTAATTCAAATTTGAACTACATGTACGTGCAACAGCTAACCATAACGGTTTGAAAAGTCATATTTGTGTACTTGTGTGCGAGTTAATTCCATGTGCAGTAAATTGGAAGGAATTTTCAAACATATTGGTCTCACGGCTATGACACAGAGCATGCAGTGCCATGGCATTTAAATTCCAAAAAATTGAAAAATGATTAGAAACACATGAAACCTTGCTTGACGTAATGGCGTGGCAACAAGATGGTGTGGTAAAGAAATTGGCCTGTTTGACGAAAGTTTGGACACACACCCCTCACAAACCGGAGCAACTCACTAGAAGGCTCGTGGTTCCGAGAGGGAACAATGCATGTTTGATGACGAACGGGCGATAGCTTCCTCTTACGGCCTTCAAAAAAATTCTACAGTTAACATGCACTAATACAACTGTCATGTGAAAATTTGGAAAATTCCAAGGGTCATTTGACCTTTTTAAGACATTTAAGTGGTTTTCTAGCCATTTAATGGCAGTAATTCAAATATGAACTACATCTACATGCAACAGCTAACCATAACGGTTTGAAAAATCATATTTGTGTACTTTTGTGCGAGTTAATTCCATGTGCAGTAAATTGGAAGGAATTTTCAAACAGATTGGTGTCACGGCCTGGACACGTGCATGGAGTGCCATGGCATTTAAATTCCAAAAAATTAAAAAAAGATCAGAAACACATGAAACCTTGCTTGATGTAATGTCATGCCACCAAAATGATGTGGTAAAAAGTTTGGCATGTTTGACGAAAGTTTGGACAGACACCCCTCATAAATCGGAGCAACTCACTAGAAGGCTCGTGGTTCCGAGAGGGAACAATGCATGTTTGATGACAAACGGGCGATAGCTTCCTCTTACGGCCTTCAAAAAAATTCTACAGTTAATGTGCACTAATACAACTGTCATTTGAAAGTTTGGAAAATTCCAGGGGTCATTTGACCTTTTAAAGACATTTAAGTGATTTTCTAGCCATTTAATGACCGTAATTCAAATTTGAACTACATCTACATGCAACAGCTAAGCATAACGGTTTGAAAATCATATTTGTGTACTTGTGTGCGAGTTAATTCCATGTGCAGTAAATTGGAAGGAATTTTCAAACATATTGGTGTCACGGCATCGACACATGCATGGAGTGCCATGGCATTTAAATTCCAAAAAATTTAAAAAAAGATCAGAAACACATGAAGCCTTGCTTGATGTAATGTCATGCCACCAAGATGATGTGGTAAAAATTTTGGCATGTTTGACGAAGGTTTGGACACTCACCCCTCACAAACCGGAGCAACTCACTAGAAGACTCGTGGTTCCGAGAGGGAACAATGTATGTTTGATGACGAACGGGCGATAGCTTCCTCTTATGGCCTTCAAATTTTTTCTACATTTAACATGCACTAAAACAACTATCATGTGAAAATTTGGAAAATTCCAGTGGTCATTTGACCTTTTAAAGACATTTAAGTGATTTTCTAGCCATTTAATGACCGTAATTCAAATTTGAACTACATCTACATGCAACGGCTAACCATAACGGTTTGAAAAATCATATTTGTGTACTTGTGTGCGAGTTAATTCCATGTGCAGTAAATTGGAAGGAATTTTCAAACATATTGATGGCACGGCCTTGACACATGCATGGAGTGCCATGGCATTTAAATTCCAAAAAAATAAAAAAAAAGTTCAGAAACACATGAAGCCTTGCTTGATGTAATGTCAAACCACCAAGATGATGTCGTAAAAAATTTGGCATGTTTGACGAAAGTTTGGAAACACACCCCTCACAAACCGGAGTAACTCACTAGAAGGCTCGTGGTTCTCAGAGGGAACAATGCATGTTTGATGACGAACGGGCGATAGCTTCCTCTTATGGCCTTCAAATTTTTTCTACAGTTAACGTGCACTAATACAACTGTCATGTGAAAATTTGGAAAATTCCAAGGGTCATTTGACCTTTTAAAGACATTTAAGTGATTTTCTAGCCATTTAATGACCGTAATTCAAATTTGAACTACATCTACATGCAACGGCTAACCAGAACTGTTTGAAAAATCATATTTGTATACTTGTGTGCGAGTTAATTCCATGTGCAGTAAATTGGAAAGAATTTTCAAACATATTGGTGTCACGGCCTCGACACATGCATGGAGTGTCATGCATTTAAATTCCAAAAAATTATCAGAAACACATGAAACCTTGCTTGACGTAATGTCATGCCACCAGATGATGTGGTAAAAAAATTGGCCTGTTTGATGAAAGTTTGGACACACACCCCTCACAAACCGGAACAACTCACTAGAAGGCTCGTGGTTCCGAGAGGGAACAATGTATGTTTGATGACGAATCGACGATAGCTTCCTCTTATGGCCTTCAAATTTTTTCAATAGTTAACATGCACTAATACAACTGTCATGTGAAAATTTGGAAAATTTCAGGGGTCATTTGACCTTTTTAAGACATTTAAGTGATTTTCTAGCCATTTAATGACCGTAATCCAAATTTGAACTACATCTACATGCAACGGCTAACCATAGCGGTTTGAAAAATCATATTTGTGTACTTGTGTGCCAGTTAATTCCATATGTAGTAAATTGGAACAAATTTTCAAACATATTGGTGTCACTGCTTGGACACATGTATGGAGTGCCATGGCATTTAAATTCCAAAAAATTAAAAAATGATCAGACGATGTAAATCTCTTGTGTTCAAAAAATGAATCATAAAGATCTGGCAAGATAACCGGGCCCCACACGATTGGCACTCTATTTCGCGCCTCGAGGTTTGGAAGTTGAGTGGCGTGGGTTATTAATCAGACGCGGTTCTGTATTGGAAACCGTCAGCTATTAAGTTCACATCACGGCTTTTGCTGCGGGAATCGTGTGTAATTCAAGCTACAGTACTCGTAAATTCCGGCGATCGGCGTGTGTACTGTTCCCGTCGATCTAGATTCCGGCCGCCAATAAATACTACCTTGCTGATGTCATCCCACCTGCATTCTCATCTACATCCTCCCCTCGCTCGCCCTCTCTCTCTCTCTCTAAAATCTCTGCCATGGCACCGCCGATCTGCCCACGCGTCGACGAGGAGGCCCCGCCCCCGAGGACGCTCAGTCGAAGAGCAGTGACGAGGAGGACCCCTACGCGCCGCCAGACGAGGTTGCGCTGGACCCCCAACTTTGGAGTGGTTTTGGGGCCAGTAAAATCTTTGTCTGTGGAAGTCGCTGCCGCCGGCTGAGAAAGCCAGGCAAGTGGCATTCAAGAAGGAGATGGCATAGGAGGAAGCCAGGTACCAGGCGGCCTGTGA
This sequence comes from Thinopyrum elongatum, assembly GCA_011799875.1. NCBI lineage: Eukaryota > Viridiplantae > Streptophyta > Magnoliopsida > Poales > Poaceae > Thinopyrum > Thinopyrum elongatum. The sequence goes on along the minus strand of CM022298.1, from coordinate 410,741,897 downwards.
AGCCCGTGATGCCGCCTGGAAATAGGAGGTGGTGGAGCTTTGGGGGCGGGCGCGTCGTCGTGCGGAGGAGGTGTATGAAGACGGGTACTTCGCGAGGAAGGTCAAAGGCGCTAGGCGCGTCATCGCTGCATGGAGGTGGGCCGATAAGCTCCAGCGTGCCACCGACGAGGAGCTCCAGTGGGCGCCCAATGAAATGGCAAGATTGTTCGCGCTCGTCCGCCAACAAGAGGCAGATCGATACGTCAAGCGCTGCGAGGCGGAGTAGGCGGAGTACTGCCTCCGCGCTGGGAAGACGCCGCGCACCAGGGAGCTGCTAGCGAGGGGCTGCCGGAATACTGCCCCCAGGAGGCATTATTAGTTTTAGTATTGTTCGTTTTCAATTTTATGCATTGTACCTAGTAGTTAAGTATCATCAAGTATATGTGATGATATTATTTATATATTCTGTGATGAACTAATGAACAATTAATATATATTATGAATTCCATTTTCTATCTGTTTTCGTATACTAATTTGTATCTAGCTGTTATCATCCACATATACAGAATGGAAACCATATATGCACACATTGAAACAGAACATATATGAACGAAAAACAGAGTGCACACATTGAAATAGAGCAATAAACAGAGCAATATTATGATTGCTGTGAATACATAGCGATCCACGTCGAAACGACCCAACAAAATAAAACGCGTCCATGAGACCATGACCAGCAGCCCTTGCCTACGGTAGCTCTTGGCTCTGCCTGAACTCGTGCAGGTATTCGTCCAAGCGGTCGACACGCTCGCGGTACATCTGGAGCACGATCTCGAGCTCCAAGTTGGCTATTTCATCGGAGATCACTAGCTCGAGGATGCGATGGCCATTTTCCTCTACTGCGCCCAGGCGGACACCTGGGCCAAGGAGGCGATCGAGCCTAGCGACCAGCGCGTTGGCATCGAGCGGGCCGCAGACAAGGCGAACGGCACGACCCATGCGAACGGCGCGGCGGGCGTCCGGTGCAAGTACGGCGCGACCGGCCTCTGGTGCAAGTACTACGCAGATGGCCTCTGCCCACTCCTGGCGAGGAATGGGGGTACTGACGGGATGTGTACCCAGCTGCGACGCCCTGTCGACAGCAGGCAAGCGCCGACGGATCCACTCTTGCTGTGCAGCGCTCCGCGCCTCTCGCTCTGCGGCACTCCAACGGTCTCGCTGTGTGGCGAGCCGCAGCCTATCGGCGCGGACGCGCCTAGCTTGCTCAGTGTGCACAATTGATCATCTTGTGCGGCGAGCTGCAGCCTCTCGACGCTGACATGCCTATCTTGATCCGCGGCGCTGAAGCGCCATGCGCCAAGGGTCTGCTCAACCCTGGCGATGACGCGCATCATGGCGTCGTCCATCGCGTTGCCGGGGAGCGTCGTGGCGCCTTCTCATTTTCCTCGTCGAGGAGGTTGATGGCAGAGGCGGTGCTTTGGTGGGTTGGCATGCTTGGAAAAGGTGGATGCACTACAGGCTGCGCTTGTTGCCTCCGTGCGTCGCGCGCCGCCTAGGTTTATGCACAATGTCGCTGGGTGGTGGCGGGAAACCGGTGAGGAAATGGCGGGAAATGGTGGGGTGTTCATAAAACACCATCAATTAATGGAAACTTAGCATAGAAGGAATATAGAGCTAGCACGACGCGTGCGAGCACATTGCTCACCCAAGGCTATGATCCATATACTTGTGTGCCCAACAGAGCACACTATTCACAGTAAAAAATACTGTTCCGTTTATCCTAGTATAGCAGTGGCAGCAAGCGTCACAAGAAGTAGATGATGATCAGATAATTGTTTATCCTAGTTAATTATGAATGTAATAGTTTACTTTGGTGTGTGGAAATTTCATGTGTGTACTAGCCACCTATGTAATTGGATGTTTGCCACGTATCACACACATCTTGTTTACACGAAATGTTTCTGTTCTCTTGGCTCAGCACAAACAGTTTATCGGAATGAACTGTATGCCCTCCATTGCACACACCTTAATCTGGCTGAACCGTTTCTGTTGCGTTGCCTAATCGAAAACAGTTCATCCGAGTGAACTGTATGTCGTATATCGCACACACCTTGATCTGGCTGACCGTGTCTTTTGTGTTGCCTAATCACAAACAGTTCATCCGAGTGAACTGTATGCCGTATATCGCACACACCTTCATCTGGCTGCCCGTTTCTGTTGTTCCGCCTCATCATAAATAGTTTATCCGAGTGAACTGTGTGCCGTATATCACACACACCTTCATCTGGCTGCCCGTTTCTGGTTTTCTGCCTCATCGTAAACAGTTCATTGAACTGAATCGTATGCCCTGCATCGCACACACAACTAAAATCTGAACCGTGTTTAATGTATCCACCATCACAAACATTTGGCATCTTTTTGACGGTTTTTTACATCACCGTTTGTGATTAATGCATCGCACATAGTTTCGTTGAAGGGTCTTTGATTGTAGTGTCGCGTTAGCAGCATCCTACAGTACTGCATGATCTTCTTTAATTGGCCAACATTGTACAAGATCCTTATTAGAATCGACAAAATTTAGCTACATAGCCCCGTCCTATATGGCAAGAGGCGTGTTAATGAAAACCTTTAAGGTCATGTTAAGAATTGCTTGGTAGCTTTTAGGATGGAGCACATATCTTTAGAGCACTGGCATCATATCTTAGATAGGGAAATTTTATGAAGGACACGACAATAAAGGTGGAGGAGAAGTTAAGCTTTTTCCTTTATGTGTTGTCTCACAACGCGTCTTTTGAAGATCTACAACTAGAATACCAACATAGTGGGCGGACCTTCCATGAATACATCAAGTCTTTCTTCGACATCGTCCCCACTCTATCTTCTTGATTTATGAAGCATCAAAGCATCAATGAACCTCATCCAAAGATTGCTGGAGATCCAAGATTCTTCCCATACTTTGAGATTTTCACCTTTACATTTTCACACTTCTTCTCTGGTCTATACCTTTACATTTTTCATATTAACTTGCAATCAATCTATTCACAGAACTGCATATGCGTCATCGATGGAAATCATGTTCCTATGACTGTATCACCTGACAAAGCCAACCCTTTCCTGAATAGGAAGGGAACTCTTAGCCCGAATGTCATGCTCGCATGTGACTTTGACCTAAAATTCACATTCATCTCATGTGGTTGGGAGGGGTAGACTACAGAGGCTAGAGTGCTCCAGTCTGCCATGAACCGTGGCTTTAAAGTACCTGAAGGAAGTTCTACTTAGTTGATGGTGGTAATACAAATACCACATCTTTCCTTGCACTGTATATCAGGGTGTCTGGTATCACCTCAAGGACTTTGGGCATGGGCGGCATCGACCAAAGAACTATAAGGAGCTATTCAATATTTGACATACCATTCTACGCAACCATGTGGAAAGGACCCTAGCAGTTCTTAAGAAGCGTTTCCCATTTCTTTGTGTTGGTACATTCCATCAAATAGAAAACCAAGTTAAGATCCCAGTAGTAGCGGCAGTCTTTCATATACCATCAAGATGTATAATGGCGATGAAAATTGGCTTGATAATCAACCCAATAACACACCTCCCACTGATTTTGTTGACCTTTCGAATGATGATGATGACCAACATGGTAACCACCAAGAGACTAACATTGCAGCCGATAACTTGACGGACGAGATTGCTAGGAGGATGTGGGATGATTTCCAACGTGATTAGCTAGTAACTTGTAGTAATGACTTTTTTGTTATGTTATTCATGTTGTTATGAACTCTTTTGTTATGTTCATCATTGATGGTGTCTTGGACTAGGGGGTACTCATCACGTCGTCTCCCAACCAGGTGAATCAGGCCGAGGACCCCATGGAGGTTCACTCATGGGCCACTTTGGGCAGCCCATGACGTATATAAGGAAGACTCCATAAGACATGGCACACAAGACAAGGATTCTTTTAAATCCTAGGCCTCCGGTGCATTCTATAAACTGAGGCCAAGCTAGTCAATAGATCATCTTAGAATCATACACCACAATCTCGTGGAAAATATCTGTACTCTGTACTACACCCCGTATCAATACAATCAAAAGCAGGACGTAGGGTATTATCTCTTGAAGAGAGAGCCCGAACCTAGGTAAAATCATATGTCCATGTTACCATCATTCCAAGAAGCCTAGCTTAGAACCCCTACCTCGGCCCATGCAGGTACTGCTAGGTATCTCCACAGTGCGATGGGATCTTCAACCGACGCCAGATCAGGTGACATTTTTTCAGTTAGATCTGTTTCACGTGAACTATCTTATTTTTGCAAAATTATGGTTGCTGCTTCGTGCAACCATGTTCACAGTCAGATTGAGATCAAGAAAATTCCAGCGGCGATGGTCGTGTGCGCCGCCTGGTTGTACGTCAGATCCGAGGTCTGCTACGGACTAGCAGCAGACACAACTTGTGAGGACGTGCTGTACCTACGCGTCATGAAAGATCCTGGCTGGTGGCGTTCCAGCCAAGCACGCGCGTGTAGCAGCAAACTAGATTCGCTGCATAGGTCAAGTCAAGATGGGAAAACATAGTCTGACCGGTGGCGTTCCAGCCGAGGACACTACATAGCTAGTTCTAATTCATTCGGAGCAGTGCATGCGGGCTGAATTCCGATCGCTAGCAGCATACATGAAGATCCCTTCTTTTTTCTTTTCTTGGTTATTTAATTAAGGCAGTCTATGCCATTGATTTTGGCTAATCTCCTCTCTTCCATGCACTTTTCTCGCGTGCTAGTGCTAGTCTATGGCTAGCTCGACCTATCTCCATGTAATAGAAGCAAGCCCATGAACACCCACATGTTTTTCCTTGGAGTGCTACAACAAATAAACCAGGTGCTATTAATCCTGGTAATTTTCGCTAGCATGAGTTTATTTTTCCCGAGGAATTATTGCTTTGGTTTGTGCTATCCTGTCTACACAGGTCTGTCAAATGGTGGCGGCATTAACGTCGGTCGCGTGATGGTCCAGCCAGTTTCCTGTCCGTAGTTCGGTGGCGACTGTATCCATGACTTAGAATACCGTGTGAATTTGAACTTCATCACAACATCATTGTTCCACGCCGACCGACCTCCGCGCCAGGCCACATTTCTTTGATAAATTACTTTGCATAAATTAATTATGCAATTTTTATTTTATTTTATTTTTGGCTTGCACTATTTTACGTGTGCAGGTAATGGACTTCGGCTGCGTCACGCAGTCACCTTGGCATTCCGACGTCGTCATCATGCCTCCGTCGACCAAATTGTGTCATCGCTTTGGCATGCTTCCAAGTGTCGGCATCCCCACGCCGTCACTTCGTCAAGCTAACGTCCAATATGTCGACCTGCTCCATCTCCTCGGCTGAACCGTGGGCTTCACACTGGCACATCGGCAGTGTTGTGCTGTCACTTCATCAAGCCGAGCTCTTCGCTTGGCCACCTCGGGACCGGCTTGGGGGCTGGGACCTCGCCCCATCTGCGTCAGCGACGCCGAGCACATTAACCAGCTAAGTTGCTTTAATGCTCAAAATTCTCAATTTTTTAATTTTTGTTTGGTTCAACCAAGTATTATGTTTTTGTTAAACAAAAACTTGTTTGTTAAAAGTTTGATTTGTTAAAAACCCTAAATTTTTTTTAAAAACTTCTTTTTCCCATGTTAACTGGGGCATGAGCCATTTTATAATAAATGTTTTCTTCTAAGTCATTGCAAACTCTTTTTGTACTACTCCTTTTTCGACTCGAATGTGTGGTCAATAGCTAGATGGTCTGGTTTCTCTCTCAAGTTGCTCGAGTCTAGTTCGATAAACTGACCCGGGAAGCACTCCGGCTTCGAGAAGGGAGGTTGAAGCCGAAGGCTGACCCACTTGAAGTCTAGAGATCGGATGTGTCATGTTAAAGCACGACGGAAGCACAAATTAATTTCAAAAACCAATTTTGGATTGGCACCAAAAAACTTGATTTAATTTAGACGTAAAGTTTTTATGTAAGTTTTTTGGTTTTCCGAGCATAACTCTCGCTATGCAACGCCAGGCGCCTTTAAAGCATTAGCAATATTAATGGGGGGTTGCGACTAGAGCCGAACCCACCAAAAGCCAAAGTACTCCATGGAGTCCTTGGCAAAACGTTCTCGGATATTGCTTTATATGCATCGATTTCAAATTATGTCTTTGGTCAATAGTTGGGTTGCCCAGCTCATGTGCTTACTCCTTATGTTCCCGATTATTTGGCTAATGGTAAAGGGAGAACCACTACGATTGTACTTCCACTTTTACTAGTCAAGTACCTCAGTGGAGAAAGCCGAAAACTGGCTGTCACAATGAGCGTAAACTGGTCAACAATCCGATGATTGTGTCAAACTATAGATCGATAGATGTTACCCCATATTAAACGATGGGACTTTCATAGAATTGGCCGAAGTGTTAATGGCTCGACCTCGGCTGACCCCGAACACTGACCGAGGGCTAGTAACTGGCCTCCCAACTTTAAGCTCCTACGACCAAGTGAAAGTTATAAAGCCTACATATCTGATTGCCTCATGTCCGCTAACACAACCGCCTCCAGGCACTGAGATGTCGGCTAAGGGTTGTCCTGTTACTGCGAAAACACCATGCGTAGCATCAACAAAGGGGTGGAAGCCAACGATGGGCCACTTTCAAATAATAAACGATCGCAACGTAGTTAAAATAAACATATAGCATAAAGCTGCAAAGTACAGCTTAAAAGCTGACTATCACAACATATCCTCAGCGTTTGTATTCAATATACGAGCGCCGCCCTCCGTAATCATCATTATAAAGCCATAAATATGCATCAATTTGACATGAGATTTTGGCCAAACTGGTTGCCTGGCGCCTGTGCTTACCCCTTACGTTCTCGATTGTTCGACTAGGGGGTAGAGGGAGCACCTCTGTGATTGTTACTAACGGGTCACTCGGGTTCGTACATCAGATGGGTGAAGCCGAAAGCTAGTTGTCTTAAGAATATAATTGGTTGGCAATGAAGGAAGCGAAAATTTAGGTTCATTAAAACCACAGAGTTCGGGAACTTTCCCCAAATTAAATCCTCAATATTTTCCTCCCACTTTGATCGGAGGTGAGGTTTTATGATCATGGTCAACATGACATCCTGGGAAAAGGAACTTATAAAGGAACTATTTTTCCCGGAAGATGTTTCTTACGTTAAATAGTAATATAGCATATCTCTCCACGTACCTTTGTGTATAGGACCATATGGCCGAATTGCCTTATTTGATGTAAATCTTTGCCCTGATAAAGGCTTTATAAAGTAGGACAAACACTCCTCGGCTACTGGCCTAGGAGGTTGAAGCTGATGGTCTGTCAACAAAGTTTTGTACAATGCGGATCCGAGTGTTAATGATGTAAAGTACTTGGATACATAGAATCATTACACATAAATTGTGATTAAAGTCAATTTACTCCAGCCCATCTATTAAAGACTCAAGGGCACAGTCTCGGTGAGACAACCAATTAGCTGACATAATGCACTCATATTTCCTATTGGCTTTGATTTCCTTTCCATCAAGCTCAGCTTTCACTAGCTCCCACTCATTTAAGGGATCTTTATTCCCTTGCTAAGAAGTCTGTGTTAAACAAAACAAAATTTTGTGTCAAGCGGATATCGATCCTTAATTCGGCCACCCATGCCCAAATTAAGGCTCGGGGGCTACTGGGCTTCACGCTTCTCAATTAAAAGCCATTAAAGGGGCACATCGATCCCCTGATCTGGTGTTGCCACCCGACCAGTGGCTCGGGGGGCTATTGCATTGACAATTTAATTCAGAATTAAAGGTGCAAAACAGTTTCCGAAGAGATTACGATCCTCAGGTTGGTCGGGCGCACCCAACCTGAGTCTCGGAAGCTATTGCGCATCGTGTTTTCGTTATTAAAGTATGCTATCGAGCATGGACTTGATCCTCAGGCCGATTTCACGAATGGACCTGAGTCTTAGGGTCTACTGGGATCATCGGTTTTTTTTATCCTTTAGGTTCATCCCGGATTTTAGGCTGATGCGCACCTTGAGGGCTACTGGCTATATATCTCGGTAGTAAATAAATTGCGCTGATCAAAAATAAATTCCGCAAAAAATAGCCTAAGACCGAGGTGGTGCACCACCTCAGAAGCAGTCCGACATAGAGCTCAGCTGCGAGTGGCTGGATCCATAGAGAACTATTCAGCGTTAAGCTCGGCTAACCTCCTTCAAAAGAATTCAAGGCCGAGATAATCTATGACACCTCGAATGCAGACCGGCGTTGGAGCTCGGCTACAAAAAGATACCTCCGATGCAAGAGGACACCACCGCACGGGAAAAACATCGAACCCGAGGTGTGGCATAAAAATTACAAGGCATTGGTAAAGGCTAAAAACTTAAAAGGGTCGCTCGGATACCCGACGTGTGAACTCCTCGGATACACAATGTGTGAACTCTTCGGATTCACCTTGGCGATCCTCAAGATCGAAGATGGGAAGATTTGTTGAACCATCTTTGAAGACCAACGACCGAAGATATAGAACAATTTGGAAGAATCGAGAAGCGTCCCCAGTTTGAAGACCGGTTCAAGCGGCTACTGATGGTGTCCTAGACTAGGGGGTACTCATAACATCGTCTCCCGGCCAGGTGGATCAGGCAGAGGACCCCATGGTGGTTCACTCATGGGCCACTTCGGGCAGCCCATGACGCATACAGGGAAGACTCCACAAGGCTTGGCACACAAGACGAGGACTCTTCTAAATCCGAGGCCTCCGATGCATTATATAAACTGAGGCCAGCCTAGTCAATAGATCATCTTAGAATCATAGACAACAATCTCGTGGTAGATACTTGTACTCTGTACTACACCCGATATCAATACAATCAAAAGCAGGACGTAGGGTATGATCTCTTCAAGAGAGAGCCCGAACCTGGGTAAAATCCCGTGTCCATGTTACCATCGTTCCAAGACACCTAGCTTAGGGCCCCTACCTCGAGATATGCCGAATTTAGCACCAACAATCATGTAATAGTGAACTCTTTGTTATGTTTATCATCTTTGTTATGATTTTTTCTGTGATGTAAGATTCTTTGTAATGTTCATCATCTTTGTAATGAATATTTGTAATAATGAGTTATTTGTTATTTTGCATGGTCGTCATGTAAGATATGTATGCTAAAGGTTCTCCTAAATTCAACATGATGCAAAGGAAAGGTTTGCAAAAAAAACCTTTGCCAAAGTCAATGAAAAGGGTTGCTTCACCAAAAGGTATTTTCCATGTTACATGCATCTCAACTTGTATTTCCTGAAACATATCTTTTTCATCAGCACTTCTCTAATACTTGTGTTTCTGTAGTTGACAAGCCAAGGTCCCAATGGAACCAAGGATTTGGGAAGTCTTTGGTGGATTTGCTTCATGAGCATGATGATCCCTGATCTAGAGGTGACAATGGTTGGGGAAGTGAAACATGGAACCAGATGGTCAAGCTATTCAATGCTAGGAATGGAGTGAACTTTACAAAGGGTCAGTTTCAGGAGAAGGAGAAAGAAATGAAAAGGGACTACATGGCACTAAAGGAGGCTCGAATACAAACGGCATTAGTTGGGATGATCTCAGATCCACCATAATTGCTCATGCAAACCTTTGGAAAAAATGATCACGGTAAGTTATTTTACCAACATTGGAACTACAGCTCCATGCTTGAAGTTAGTATTATTCTGGTATCAATTATTTCATTCATGTTCATAGTCATGGAAAAGAATGGAAAATCCAGGAGAGGATCTTCCCCCCTATATGAGATATGAGAGGCTAGGAGACTTATGCGATGGTAAGCTTAATTTGAACAGAAAGAGATCCCCACTATGTTTTCATAAATATTTTTTCTCAAGCATGTTTTTTCTTTCTGAATTTAATGCTTAATAAAAAGACTAAACCGCATGCTTTGTGTAGGCCATACAGCTGAGGGTACTTACAATTTCATATCTTCTGAACCATCACAACAAGCTGGGCCATCACAAGTACCAGATATTACACAAGTGGAAGTTGACGCTGAAGAAGAGGAGGTAGAACAGGTAGATACTGATGATTTGCAAATCCTAGAGGAAGGCGATGTTGCTGCTGCTAGAGTTAGTGAAAAGGGGGTTGCCGACGCTGATCCTAGAGGAAGTGATGAACATGTTGGTGAAAAGAGGGTTCCTGCTGCTGGTGCTGCTGCAAAAACAAAGCCTCAGAAGGAGGCAAAGAAGCCAAAGAAGACTGGAGATGCGATGGTGGAAGTGATGCAGCCGTACGTGAATATAAAGAAGAAACAAGTGGAGGATGAAGTCACCCTCCTGACAAAAGAGAGTGCTGGATCAGCAAATGGGCGTGAACTCTCCATCAGGAAGTGCATTTCTCAAGTGCACAAGATGGAAGGCATCGCACGCCATGAGAGAGCCAAAGCATAGAAGGTGTTCAAAAATGTTGAGAACCATGAAAGCTTCATCACTTTCACTGCCGAGGATGAAGCGAGTGCAGTCAACGGGCTTCGGAGCGAAATGGATGAGTTTCCTACCTAGAAAAGGTAAACTTTCTTGGAACTTGAGTAGATAATCATACCAACTCCAGTCTATATTTTGATCTGGTTCATAATGTTCTTTCTTGCTTGGTCTGGTTTTAGATCTTGGTCGGTCGCCATTTCTTCATACGAACTCGGAATTTGATGTTCTTGGACTCGTTGGATTTGTATGAACGATGCCGATCCATTTCTGGTTTTAGATCTTGATTTGGAGCACTTTAAAAAAATGACTTTTTCCACCTTCAAAATGGCCAAGTCTGGGTCCTAGGTGTCCACCGTTTGAACTCCTTTCATCGTGCTAAGTACTTGGGAAGTCCATCTCACCTACAAGACACACAGACACAAAGAAAACTAACAAAGAATAAAGATTATGCAATGCTCATGGTGAGAAGGATAAAAACTAGAAATCATGCACATGGACATGTTATTGGCTCAATGGAACATGATATAACTTGATATACGGAGATAATGGGAAACAAATGAGCTCTGAAGATGCGTAAAATTTGGAGCCATCACCACTCCACGCACCCGCTAGGGTTTCGCTAGAAGCCGAGAGTGTGACGCCCCCGGCCTAATCATGCACTAATCATACACGCAAATGCACACGATCAAGCCTAAGGACTCATGGGAAGATATCACAACACAACTCTACAACATAAATAAAGTCATACAAGCTTTATATTACAAGCCAGGGGCCTCGAGGGCTCGAATACATAAGCTTGCGTACAAGCGTCAGCGGAAGCATACGATGCCGAACGCTGGCTAGCGGCGGCGCTTGATGGTTCGACGACTACGGGGCACGAGGAGGAGAAGGGAGAGGCCAGGAGGAAGCGGGAGCTCACATCGAGCTCGATGACGTGCACGGGGAGGCCGGGGAGCTCGCGGTGGGGCAGATTGAGGAGGTCAACGGCGGTGGCCGTGATTCAGAGGAGACGGCGATGGCGGCGATGCGGGGCGGCTCCGGTCGAGTGGATCCCCGTAGACGACGTAGCCCTCGACGGCGGTCCCACTGGACATGCCCGCGCGGCATGGGGAGGCCTCGGTGCACGGCAACGACGAGGCAGCGGCAACAATAGCGTTTGGTGGCGACGGAAACGAGAGAGGGAGAGGTGAGTGAGGGAAGTAGGGTTCCAGGGGAGATAGGGGCAGCACGGGGCGGCCTTATCCACCAGGGCGAGCTCCTGTAGAGCTGCTGTCGAACGCAGGAGAGGGGGGGCCGGGGCGGCGAGCGCGGGCGAGGCGACAGCGTGCGAGGGGTGAGCAGGAGAAGGAAGACAAGTGGGGGAGGGGGGGAAACGGGCTGGGCCGGCGCCTGTAGTAACTAGAGCCCACGGGCACAGTAGCTAGGGCCCTCTTTCCTTTTCTCGTTTTCTATTTTTCTATATTCTTTTTCTGTTTTGTTAAATGTTTAGGCACCCAAATGACTTTTGTAAAAATGGTGACCTGGTCCACAAATCACAGGGCATTGTATACCACTGCAATAAAATGGCTTGGTGCCCATATCTTTTTATTTGAATTTTATTTAATTGAAAATGGATTAAATAGTGTTGTTTTGCTACTGTTAGAGTCTCTTAATTAATTTATTATTTGTTGGTTACAATTTTAGAATGGTCTCTGGAATATTTTCCATTTAATGAACAATTTAGTTTTTATGTTGGACAACTTTTATTTTCCACTTTCATTTAAATTTGGATTTTGAGTTAGGAGTTGAAATGCAATATGATGCGAATGATATTTAGGCACTGATAATCATGATGACATGGCATAATCAAAATGGGATTACTGTGGCTAACCACTGGGGGTGTTACACAGAGCTGCACTGATAAGCACCCCTCCCATCGGTGACACCACGCAATCGCCCCTCGCATGAGGAGTACTCCCAATGGTCTTATCCAGCAAACTCTTTTCTCCTCTCTTAATTAATGGACGAGGCAAAGCTTATGCCTTCATTCCGAAAAGACAGTTAGTTAAGAGTCCTATCACTACAAAAAAATACACTTCTGTGATGATACGTGTTTGTCATAGTAGATCACATTTTCTGTCATGCTTGTACATCCATGACGATTTTATGACAGAATCAAGATAGTCATACATGTGCTGTCGTAGAAGTGTTCCATGACAATACCAAAATTATCATCACGGAAGTGTTCACTTCCATGACCATAAATGACGCGTCATGGAAGTGCTTTCGTCAAGGGTAACCGACACATGGCATCCACCGTAACGGGTTGCCGTTTATCTATCGGGTCCGGTTTTGGATCCGATAACCCGTTAACAGCAATGACTAGTGGCCGCAACAACCATGGGTCCGTATGTGGCCCATGGTTGTTGCGGCCACTAGCAAACCAAGAAAAAAGAAGACTAGGGAAATAAATAAGCCTGAAACTAACGCTAGGCTATTAAGGCGATTGCACTGATTATATCCACTGGGCATCAAAGTTCGCCACCAGTGCAAATATAGGGAACACCCTACACTATACAAAAATGGCTTGCTGTTTTCTTCAGCCGGTCGCTGCACGTTAAGAACAAATTTTGTATCGCAACAAAATAAATTACAACCATAAAACAAAAGGAAGGTTGGCATAAAAGTTAACAGTCCAGCAGATAAATGCACCACCAGAAGTTCAGAAGCTCAGTTCATTTGACCTGACCGTTACGTTTTCATGCTGTACTATCCGATGGAGCACCATAACCTTCGCCTTCATTTCTCCTAGGCTCCTGAACAACATAGCAAATGTCTGATAGTCTGGTTTCAAAACCATGCATATCTTGACGACATCGAGCAATGGCTGTCCTTGTTTCACAAAGGGTCTCTGTTAGGGAATGGACTTGTGTCTGGAGCGCAGATATAACATTGTTTTGAGCTTGCATATCTTGATCATGGGGCAGTTTGGATGAGATTGCCTTAACAACCAACCCAGTATTACGCAGGAACGTGCTTTTGGCACTGTTAGTGGACAGGTACTGACCCACTGCAGCAAGAGGTGACATTGCGGTTATAGTTGCCTCGTCACCTTCAGAAGGTGGCGGTTCCACCATTTGTTCCCTAGCTTGCTGAAAAGTTGAGTTTTTACATTAGTAGTACCAGAACAGAAGATATTAAGGAGGCAGCAAAACCAAACAAAATAGCTTTGGTCTATATACAGAACTTATTCTGGTGAACCCGTGTAAAATATTAGTTGTATTTTACTGCAAAGTACATAATAAAACCAGGTTCCAAACATATGACCATGTACCATGGCTAATGTATTGTCTATTTCTTCACATTGTATTGACAACTAAGGATAAAGAGACAAAGTTTATAATACAGTAAGAATAGTATGACATCATTCATATCACAAAACAACTGAGAACAGACAAACAAGCAATTGTAATGTTGTGTAGACAAGTCCAGCACGGAACTAGATTACAGATCAAGATCAAAGGAACATCACTCCTCCCTTTTAAACTTTGTAAGGTGCAATGATACGCTAAGACAATTGTGTATAAAATTGAAAAGAGTAATAGACATTGGCTGCAAACCGTGCAGTTCAATGCACAAGTCAGAGTAAGTAGTAGTTAAAAGGCATGAGGATTAAGGACTTACAACAGCGGCTTTGACTGGTGTAGTCATGCCCTTCGTCTTGCTGGTGTGACAGTCCTTGAAGATTTCCACAGCATTTGGTTCAGGTACTTTTTGGTCCTTGTGGGCTTTCCTCTGCATTTGGAACAAGTCAATATAGATCTGATAATATGGCACAGCGAAAAGAGTGAAACAGCAGCTAATTACAAGAGCCTCGCAGTGTGCAATATAGCTACGAGATCCTGTCGTCTGTTGGAATTTCACGTTCGTATGGTTGGCCTTGTTCTTTGAATAGTTAACCTGCAAGAAGATAGATTTCTGAGGCACATGCGTAAATAGGAGTTCAACATGTGATCTGATCACATATATATAACATACTTGATACTTTGGATCAGACCAATGTTTAACGAGGCCTCTCCAGTCTTCATCCGATATATTTTCCACTGGAGATGTTTGGGCAAGTTCACTGTTAGCCTTGCCTTCAAAGTGAGTTTTCCTCAAGTTATACCGATACTGTCGTAGAGCAGACTTGAAAACATGGGTGCATGCTTGTCTGGTTGCATCATCTTGGCTATCCAACTTGAACCTCATCTGTTGAAAATTATGGGAGTCTCATTACCAGCAACCTAGAAAGTATGGGACAGACCAAGACGATATTACTAATTTCCATACATAACCATACTTACAGATAAATGGTCGAGGAAGGTGTTGAACTGGGTTTCGTCTTTGTCATTCCTGTACTGAATCCATGTTGGGAGGATACATGCATGACACCTAACGGCAACCGCTGCGTCTGATACTAACTTGGCTGACTCTGTAGCATCACATGGCCTTTTTAAACCTGCCTCAAAACGGATCTCCATTCTTCCTCCTCTAGATTTAGTTAACCTATCGAGCATTATCCCTGATGTATGTTTCCTCTTGCGCCTAGGTGCTAGTCCAACAACGAACATAGGAAGTGTTAGTGTACATCAAACTGTGAGACTACATATAAAGAAGCATGCAACTGTAACTTGACTCCAGCAACTACCTTCTTGCTTTTGAAGCTCATAAGGTTCATCTGATCTTGCCAACTCATCTTGTGTCAAGAGTGCTTCGAAAGTAGTGTCAGGTGGCAAGGGAGCTTGGGAACGTGCTGCTAGCTGAGTTGACAAACGAGTAACTCGTGCAGCTGGTGGTACTGTGGAAGGTGTTGCAACAACTAGGGCTGTCACTGCTTGTTTGGTGGCAACTATTAGTTTCTGTTTGGATTGTTTTGTAGCTGGTGTAGCACGGGATACCGTGTTTGTACAATTTTCCTGTAGACTTTGACCTTCTATTGCACCATCAGTACCAGCAGAATCAGCATAATTCTTCCGCTTCCGTTTCCGTCCGTCCTGAGTACTAACACCATCCCTTGCCATTCTGTGTTCCTTCCTCTTTCTCTGTACCATGTCAAGTCAAGCCGACAAGACAAAGGAATAAAAATTTAGTTCTTCAGAACAAATTGATGCGTGATACAGGCGAACTGAACTTTGATGTTAGACAACCACATGATAGGAGGA
This sequence comes from Thinopyrum elongatum, assembly GCA_011799875.1. Lineage (NCBI taxonomy): Eukaryota > Viridiplantae > Streptophyta > Magnoliopsida > Poales > Poaceae > Thinopyrum > Thinopyrum elongatum. The sequence continues at coordinate 410,726,244 of CM022298.1, read as the reverse complement.
TGTAATATGTACGAAAAACAGGACGACATGAGATAATCAGAACTATGATGTGTAAACTAAGCAAAAGGCATTTCAATAAATTAGAAGCAATGCAATGGAAGGTAGACACCATATGAAAGATGCTACAAATATCACTCTGCCAAGTTAACAGTGTCTCATCATAACTGGCATTTAAACAAATGTGAAGCAGTACAAGAAATAAATCATATGCAAGATGCAAACAACATCACACTACCAAGTTAAAGGTCTCTCGTCATTAGTGCCATTGCATATTCACAGCTATGATGTGTAAACTAAGCAGAAGTAATTTAATCAAATTACAAGCAATACAAGCCAGACACCGTATGCAACATGCAAGACAATATCACACTGCCAAGCTAGAGACAGCATTGCATATTCACAGCTATGATGTGTAAGCTAAGCAGAAGGCATTTCAACAAATTAGAAGCAATGAAAGCTAGACACCATATGAAAGATGCAACGAATATCACTCTACCAAGTTAAAACTGTCTCGTCATAAGTGCCATTTCAAAAAATTAGAAGTAGTACAAGCTAGAAAAGAATGCGAGATGTAACCTATATCACACTCGCAAGTTAAACGTGTCTTATGATAAGTGATTGTTGCATGTTACACAACAGTAGTACTTTGATGTAAGAACATGGTGTGATAGACAGATATTGTATGTTCCAGAAACAGGAACTCGTGTCTTATTCACAAGTATAATGTGTAAAGTAAGCAGATGGAATTCAACAAAATTAGAAGCAATACAAGCTAGACATCATACATAACATGCAACCACATATAACAGTGCCAAGTTAGAGGGCGCACCTGTGATGGTGGACTACGGGAGACGTGCTCATCATCAACACAGCTACGTTGAGTGTCTATGCATGTGTTGTCTTGCAAATCTTCTTGGGGGGGGGGGTGGCAGAGTAGAATCTGTAGAGGCCCTCCGTTTCAGTTGTTTGGAAGGAGCATCTTTATCCACTGCCTTGCTAATTTCCTTCCGCTTTATTGATTTTGCATTGTCAAGTAAAACCGACAAGAAAAAGCAATAAAATTCACTCTTCAGAACTCATTCATGCATGATACCGACAATCACTACTTTGATGTAAGGCAAACACATGATACGAGGATGGAATATGTACGAAAAATAGGACGGCATGGCATATTCACAATTATTTGTGTAAACTAAGCAGAAGCCATTTCAACAAATTAGAAGCAATGCAAGCTAGACACCACATGAAAGATGTAACCAATATGACTGCCAAGTTAAAAGCGTCCCATCATAAATGGCGTTTCAACAAATTAGAAGCAGTGCATACTATAAATCATATGAAAGATGCAATCAATATCACTCTGCATATACTAAAGGTGTCTTGTCATAATTGATTGATGCGGGATACAAAAAAACAGTAGTTTTATGTAAGGACATGCTTAATAGACAGATGTATTATGTACCAAAAACAGGAAGGCATGTCACATTAATAGGTATAATGTATAAACTAAGCAGAATAGCACATGCAATTTAACCAGATTGGAAGAATTACAATCTAGACACTATATGCAACATGCAACCACATATCACGCTGCCAAGTTAGAGCAAGCACCTGCGATGGTGGTGTAGGGGAAATGCGGTCATCAACTACAGAGCTATGTTGACTATCTTCATCTAGCATTGTTGTTTCTTGAGAATCATGTGGGGAGGCTGACACTGCATTCTTTAAAAGAGGATCTTTTCCTACAGCAGTCCATTGGCCTGACTGTCTCATCATAAGTGATTGATGAGGGATACACAAGAACATTAGTTTGATGTAAGAACATGGTTAATAGACAGATGTAGTAGTATGTACCAAAAACAAGAAGGCATGTCATATTCAAAGGTATAATGTGTAAGCTAAGCAGATGCAATTTAACCAAATTGGAAGTAATACAAGCTAGAGATCCGGCTGGAGTGGTGAGCAGGATCATCGAGGACCTGAGAGCCTGGTGGGAGGCGGGCTGCTTCGCCACCACCATGGCTATTTAGTTGGCTTGCAGGTGATGCCTGTCTGTGCTGGGCTTGTCACTGGCTCGGCCAGTGCTCTGACTAGCTATTTGGCTTCTGGTGCTCCCGAGATGGTGGTTCATGTAAAAAATATCTTTCCTTATCTTAATAAAGACTGGCTTCGGTCTTTCAAATACAAGCTAGACACCATATGCAACATGCAACCACATATGACACCGCGAAGTTAAAGCAAACACCTGGGATGGTGGTTCATGGCGAGCGAGATCATCAACTCCAGAGCTACGTTTACCGTCTCCATCTGTTGAACATGCAACCTTTAAAGTGCCGAGACGTGTCTTGCCTGCCAACGAAGAAAGCAGGAGCAACTTCTCTCTTTTATTTCATGCTTCTGTCAACAGTTTGGCAGAGTCTGAAATACCCATGCATAAAAAAACAATAGTGAGAGTATGGGTGAAGTGTGTGCAGAACTAGTGCACTGTAAAAGTAGCAGATAGCAACTGGCTGAAAAATAAATGACAGGAGACATATGATAGCTCTACAACATTGCATGGCAAACAAAATTAGATTCTACTTTGTATGATTTTGTAATATATGAGCACAGGATGGCTGGGAAATGCAGGTACTCCTCCAGCACACCACCACATGTGGTCCTATCAAAATAACAGTCGACTAAAAATTAATAGGTCAGTTGATTTTTTTATGAACTATCCGATCTACAAGGAACGGGCAGATGGCCTTCGTCTACCTCCCGCCAGTCACTGTTGACGATCTTTCTCGAACCGCCAGCGACCATCGGCCTAGACCCCTGCCTCCGCCGCCCCGCCCTCCCCTCGACCTCACACCACCGCCGTGCTTGGCAGCGCCCCCTGGCCATCCCTTTAAGCCAGGCCGACCTCCAGATCGGGCGCCAGCAGCTCCTAGGCCCCACACACCCCTAAGATAAACGCCGAGGCGCTGCTTCCCCGGCGTAATAGGCGGACTAGCGCCTGTTATGCCGGGGAATGCTTCCTTTAATTGAGAATCAACTGACCAGGAATTGAAATCCAGGGGGGCGACGAACCTCTAGCTAAGGTGAAATAGTCTATGAGGAGAAACCTTGTGCATCGCGAGTTACTAGGAACATCTAGTATCAGGAAGAAGGTGTAGGAAGAAGCGTTCAACTAGTGTCTTCTGTGGGGTGAATACCGTGTAAGCAGACACGTAAGATTTGCACGAATAAGGGAAGAGGAGTACCAGATCCAGTTGCCATTGTTGTGTCCTCCTGATATCACGGCGATGTTCTTCTTTTTACAGGGGGAACCGATGTTTTGGAGGAGGGTGGAGCCTTGGACGAACCCATGGCCAAATTGTTGATTGTGTTGCGGTGGCTGTCTGTCGGCGGAGGGGAAACAGATCCGAGGCAGCGAAGGACGGCGTAGCGGGAACAGCTCCGGTGCGGTGGACGGTGGCGATGTTGGAGCGGCAGCATTGAGGCTCAGGACGGCGTGGTTGAACTGGCTTGGGTACAGCGCACGTCGGCGTCCTGGAGGCAGCTCGGCCTCGGCTTGAACTACTAGCCGTGGAGGGCATTGCGGTTGCGGTTGTGGTGGATGACGACATCGGGGTATCGGCTCCGGCGTGATGGAGGAGGGCGGCGGTTGATGGGTGGGATGGGGTGGTGTACGGAGGACGCCGGGGTTTCACGGCTGGTGGAGAGGTAGTTTTGGCGCCCACGGAGTACGAATGGGGGAATACGACAGTGGGCGTGGGGGGGGGGTGGGGAAGCTAAGGGGGGAGCTATGGGGGAACCATGTTTCGGTCTGGGACGTGCTTGTTTTTGTTTTTTTAACAGATGGGACGCGCTTGTTTGAAATTTGGGGAAAGTACAAACTTTGCCCCCCTCTTAAATTTCAGACCTACTGTGGGTCGGGGGTAGGACGGTAATCCCAGGTGTCCCAAATAGTGGGCGGGAGCGATTTCGGCTGAGCGAATGTGTGTTTAGGCGGCCACGGTGTATGAATATTTTTCGGAGGCGGTTGAGTGGCGTCTAGATGAAGTTACAAACCTATCTCGGTTTAGACCTATAGACGTCGGGCCGGTAGGCTTCACGGGTCGGAGTTAGAAAAGTAATTTCCTTCTACCAAACATTGGTCTCACGTGGTTTCGGGCGAGTAGAGGCTCTTTTGGCGCTTCGTTCGAAATTTTGAAACCGAAGCATTCATGTTTAGAGTACTCTTGAACTTTCAGGATTGACCTAAATAGACAACGTTAAATTTGACCTTGTATGTGTGAAAACCTCATTAAATTATGCACTTCTTTTTGAAATTTTGACACTTAAAAATCCTATAACTACGATTATTTTGGAATGGAGGTTGAATCTATTTTGTACACGACTATATATGCTATTATGTACAAAAGCAGAGAAAAGATTGGTGCCCCCATAATTTAGGTATGATTTACAAATGCCATGATCTCGAATTCCAATAATTGAATGGACTTCATGTTGAATTCGAATTTTTTAAACCACCTTAAGTTGAATTCAAATGTATGCTAGTTCATAGCTAGCTATTTATAATGTTCATTGTGTAACTTTTGTATGTATAATGTGCTTTACACACACAACATGAACTATACTCACGTTTATATTCGAATTGCTAAAGCGATGCATTGTCTGGAGTTCAAAATACTGACTCTGTGGATCAATTATGTCGAATAATAACATAGACATGCTCAAATTCGATAGAATATAGATGTCTGATGGATCAATGACAGTTCCTTACGCGAATTGCAAATATCATGATCCCATCCTAATATTTGGATACAATTTATATTTTTAATCAATGTGTACATCAGTCTTTTACATGTAGTTTCACTCTCCATAGGCCCCTCCTCACACACGCGCTGACTTTCTCTCTCACACATACGCGCACACGATGTATATCCATCGGTGGTCTCTCACACATGCTCACACACTCTCTCCCGAGGTGTCTTTCTCGCAGACATGCTCTCGATATCACCCTCCCTCCCTCCCGCAACCATTTACAACTGTTTTCACTAATCTTTATCACAAGCACTCTTCCTCTCACACGCATACACACGCATAATCCCCATCGACCCTTTCTATATACATAGACCCGCCTACGTGTCTCCCGCACACACATTATCTTTAGGCCTGTCTCGCACACATTGTCTCCACCTCTCTTCCTAATTGACGAGTATGATTCTAGCAGAGCATTCTATAGGATGCCCCTTAAAGTTAGGTTGGATGAATGGTAATATTAGAGATAAGGGGTTACCTTAGTCCGAGGACCTAGGGTTACAAATCCTAGCCGGCTTTGTCAGTGGACACAGAGTCCTTCATGACTCTGGTATCTTTGTCTTGTACGACTAGTCCTCCATGGATCTCCCTGAATGCGTCACAGGCCGACCAATGTGGCGCAGTACGGAACCGACCCAAGGGCCTCACCTCGGCCCACCGGACCTCACGCGGCGACACACCCTCTGCCCCTAGGTCTCGTTATCTTCTCACACCCACACATACCAACACAGACACCACACAAAATATTTTCTCCTCGTGCCTCTATCCCCTCCCCCCTTGCATATACACACTCAAGGGCATCTCTCACCGTGACATCCTATTCATCTCTCTGTCTAGACCTCTCTCATTTCTCGTGCTATCTCTCCCACGTCGCCCCCCCGCCGGCCCCTCTATCCATGCCTCTCTCGAATACGTAATACATACACATACCCTCTCTAGGCCCTGCCAAATACGTCAACTACACATTCACACATGTTACATCACGTGCCCCATTGATCTAAAAAGCCCTCTCTTCATGTTTATTTCGCATACAACATTCCTTTTGAATAAAACTACACAAAGTGTGGCCAAAAAATTATTTTAGAATTTCTACATATATACAACATTACAAAGTTATATGGAGGAGTATGAACGTTAATTTGCATTGCATGGTGCACCCAATGATATTTATTCCGCACTGTGAATTTTTATATTTTTATACTATATATAAAGTTAGTCATAATAAAGAGAAACAAAGAGCATCTCTCTCTCCATCGCATACACCCCCTCTATGCCCCTTTCACGTACGCACACAAACTATCTCCAGGTCCTCTAAAAGTACGCCCCCAGCACATTCACACATGTTTCATCATTCTCTCGTGATATATACAGTGACGATCATTGTATTTGAAGCGAAAGCATGATACGTACATTGGACTTCAGAATCCACTCATTACAGTCACCATTTATGTTTTGTGGTTATTATACAGTCACGGGCTCACCGTACAGCTCTGTATTTGCTCAAGACACGACTAGTTGACCAGTTAAATGCTCCACATGGCACCTCTAGTGTTGCATCACATTATCTCACTACCATTGGGCCCACCTGTCGGCGTGTATAAGAATGAAAACAAACGATAAAAAAATATTGTACGGTGGATCGAAGTCATGACCGCGGGCACAACAGACAAGGTGGCCTTGTATTGGTATGTTGAGCCGTCTGTTTTAATACACAGGAGCTGGTGTGGTGATTATACACACACGCACGCATGCACACGAACTGCATGCACGCAACACTCACACGTACACACGAACTGCATGCACGCAACACTCACACGTACACACGCAGCCACGCACGCACGCAACACTCACACGTACACACGCAACCACGCACGCACGCAACACTCACAGGCACACACGCACGCATGCATGCACACACCACACGACCAACACACACGCTCACGCTCAAGTGCTCAACCTACACGTGCATGCGCACACATCAGGCCCTGACAGACACATACACAACCAGGTGGTTCCCGCGCACGGGTTGGAGTCTTGTCGCGCCTGCGTAAATTTGTGTTTATCTTACCTTTTTCCTATGCGAACTGACAGGTGAGACCCACAAGGAGCATGATCAATTTAACCAGTTAACATAGTGCCACGCAGACTATTTGGCCGGTCAACAGAGTGCAATCTGATGCTGAACGGTGAGCAAGTGGCCGTATAATCACCGCAAAATATATATAGTGACCGTAATGAGCGTATTCTGAAGTCCGGTGACCGTATTACGCTTTTCGCTTGAAATACACTGACCGCCAGTGTATTTATCTCTTCTCTCGCTCTCTCTGTGGAGCCGAGTAGGCCAACGTGCCAGTGCCTAAATTGGCGCACGCCACCCCATTATTGTTGTGCTGGTTTCGTAAGAGCGAACAAGCATTCACGTCTACCGTACAAACTATAGATATGAGTTACAAATGCTATGAAGATGAATACAAATATTTGAATCCACTTTATGCCCAATTTCTCTCTATAGGCCCTCCAAAAGTACATCTCTACACCTTCTCGCATGTTACATCTAACAACTATGCAATAAAACACTACTACTACACTCTAACACAATAAATCATATGTGTTTTTAGTTTTACTAGATCTCATATTGTTACTTAACTATTCAGTTTGCATACATTAAAATTGCCTTTGAAATGTATGGCTAGTATCATCTACCGCGCGGGAAAAATCCCGCCCTTGCCTGTTTAATCGGGTTTGTATCGATGGATCATGCGAAACAGCAAAACTATAGTGGTACAACAGTACAAGTAACAGTTCACTAGGCCGCCGTGTCGTGTACTCCTCCGTCATAAGAGTGGAGCGCTCGCTTTCATAAATGTTCTAGTCCCTTTCGCCGACATGTGGGACATCAAGCAACCGGGTCCACGTACCATACCGAAATAACAGTGCAGAGCAGCGGGGGTGAAGCACCCCAGTCATGGCGCCAGCGTAGTAATGAGTAATGAGGCGTCAAATCACAAAGCTGCACCTTTCCCGCAGTTAAGTTGGAGGGACGAAGTAATGCTAAAAAAAAGAAGTTGGAGGGACGAAGCAACCATCATTTCACTCGTTGCTGAATCCGCTTCTCCCTCATCTTCTTCAAGTTAACCACGTGTTGCTTCTGTCGTTGTTCTGCCTCATGTGGGACGCGGATCGGCTTGCTAAAGCACTAACACGTGGGACCACATGTTAGCAAACCGCCAGGCCAACGTCCTCTAAAAATAAGAAACCTCCCCTGCCTTCCGCGCGGTAAAATCACCTCCTTTTACTAATCTTGATACTATAATTTTTTAGATCAATATAATCGAGATTTGTATAGATAGCACACAGGAGCAAAACCAAGTGGTACGGTTAAGGGCATCCACAATGTGTAGCCGAATGTGAAAATAGCTTTTGGCATCGATGGGAACCATTGTGAAGGGTGCTGCCAAAGCCAAAAAGATGGAACCGAAGCTCCCTAATTGATTGATTGAAGGAATAGAAAAATGCAACCTGTCTCCTCTTTCTCCCGTGCTTGGATGCATGTACAGTATAGAGCACAGAGTCTACTCCCCTGTCCCTTCTATCACAAATCACAAAGCAGTGAGGCGTCAAATCACAAAGCACGGACGAAGCAACCATCATTTCACTCTTCGCTGACTCCACTTCTCCATCGTCTTCTTTGAGAAACCACCTTACCGCACTAAGCTGGACGGACGACGCTATTGTGTAGTACTAGTACATTTACGCCTCCTTTGGTTCAATGGACTTCCTGGATGCAAAGAAGACGGTTGTCTCGGCTTGCAGGCGGCACTTGCAAACGACTTACCGTGGTCTCCCTCAATGGTGTGCTCCGTCGAACGCACTTCTTCAAAGCCACAACGTTCGAGATATCGTCGACGTCACCGCAATGGGGAAGGAAGTCAAATAGTTACTACCTCCATTTTTTTGTATACAAGGCCAGTATCAAAATTACAATTTGCAGAAGGCCACTAACACTAATCGAGGCAAAATGGATGGGGTTTGCCTCGTACTAGCAACCAAGGACACTAATATACCCTTGCATGCATGCGGAAGTGAGAAGGTTGGTTTGCATGGCGCTGCATTAATCAAGCAATGAGGAGTGAGATGGTTAGCTCTTTGGGCGTTGGAGAAAAAAATGCGCATTAATTGGCATGTCAAACGAGGATTTATATCGATCAATCCCGCGAAGGAAAACCCCGCCTTTCTTTTTTAACACAAGTAGTACGTACGTACTTGTATCCTGTTTGGGTCTAGGTCTTCATTGCCATACTTCGCCACACATTTTTGCCAAGCTTGCCTAAAGTTTTTCAAAATGAAAAGGAGGTACACTTGCACACGGCTGTCGCGGTCGCACCGCACCCTCTCACAGTCGCTCCTGCACACCGCAAACCCAACCAAGGGAACGCACCCTCACTGACACGTGCTACCGCATGTGATCAAACCAAACTCAGCCATCCTACCGCTGACACATAGTTTTCGTTCATACAGTATGTTTATCCAACCGCATGTTGGGGAAGATCTGTGTGGCCCGTGCGGTGGTCTGTTGGGGAAGAAGAAGAGGTGAGGAAGAAAAAGGGTTAGGAGACGTAGGATATTCATCCAACCGCCTGAAATGGTCGACTGACCCAAATGATGAAAGTCAGGCGACTTGCATAAATATATGTTTTTACACAGCAAAAGATCCCTAAAAACAACAACATAAAGAAAAAACAATCACTGCTCGCGGAATGAGACGGCCTCGTCGTCTTTGGCTGCCGGCGCGAACCAGCCGTAGCTGCCGACGTGTATCTCCGCACTGTGGTTGTCCTCGGACTCCAGCTACTCGTTCACGCGGAGCGTGCGGGCGCTCTGCACGGACACGAGCACCGCCCGGTTCACGTCCATGACGTTCGGTTCCGCCTGCAGGAGGGCCTCGATGGCAGTGGCATCCGCACGGTCCGCATCGAGTTGAGCCTCCGCCGCCCGGTTCAAGTCCAGGATGTCCGGCTCCACCTGCAGGAGGGCCTCGATGGCAGCGGCATCCGCGCGCTCTGTGTCGAGTTAAGCTTCCGCCGCCTGGTTCAAGTCCAGGACGTCCGGTTCCGCCTGCAGGAGGGCCTCGATGGCAGCGGCATCCACGCGCTCCGTGTCAAGTTGAGCCTCCACCGCCCGGTTCACATCCACGACATCCGGTTTCGCCTGCAGGAGGGCCTCGATGGCAGTGGCATCCGCGCGCTCCGCGTCGAGTTGAGCCTCCACCTCCCGGTCCTCCTTTAGGATCGCCAGGTTGAACCGCTGGTCCGCCTGCACCATGGGGGCCCCGGACGCCGGCACGAAGTTGGCGTCCATCATCTCATATGCATCGGGGGCCTTCTGCGCCGCGACCTCCGCCATGAACATTGGATCGGCTTCCTCCTCCTCGGAGCTTGGCTCCAGAGAACTCGAGGATTGGCCCGCCGCAAAGCAAGCTTGGGAATGGAGGTCTGTGGCGTCGACCACCGCCGCGATTTCTGCGCGGCACTCCGACATCAGCATCTTGTAGTACGTGATCTTGTGGGGCACCATGGCTTTCCGGCGAACTAGGGGACGGCTGATGCGGGCTAGGGGATCGAAAGGTGGTGGAATGGGCTGGAGAGGAGGTGTGGTTTTGGGGTAGTGGTGACCGGCCGGCAAGTAGCTGGCGTAGGCCGAGCAGCGAAGGTTCTGGTGTGAATAGTGGTTCCAGTGACGACCGGTCAATCGGTTTTGACTATGCGGAGTTTGCAAAGCCGGATGGCTGGAGCCTGGAGAGTTGTGGGTGGGATGGGACCAAAGTTTCGGAGTTTCATGTGGCAGATGTCCGGACCTCCCCACCGTTCCTGTCGACGACGAGGCGGTGACTTCGTAAATCTCAAGATGACTAGCAAGATGCCCGTGCATTGCACGGAGCATCAGGATGCATTTTATTACAAAACACATGTTGTGATTGACCCATGAAGGAGTAATCCCATGTGTAAAAACTAATGATATCTCGAGAATTTCATCGAAAAAAATGGTATCTTGAGAATTTCATCGAAAAATGATATCTCGAGAAAGATGAGAGATAAGGTGAGGAGGAGTGGGGTGCGGTGGTGATTGGTGGTCGGACTTAGCGGAGGCAAGGGGATGGACGACGCCGGCAGCGGCCACCATGCCAGATTGTTCCAGAGGCTTCCTTTTTTAATTACTCAACAATGAAGTTGTGGGAGATAAGGATGAATGAGAGAGGTGCGGGTATCCTTTCGCAAAATTGCCATAGTTTGCTTTCTATCCGTCAGATGTAGATCAGACAGTCTATATTGCAAGATGGCAGGCACACCATCATCACCGAGAGTAGAGATAAGAGTAGAGATATAGTATTATAGATATGACATCTCAGTCTCTCGAAGGTGCTCATAGGGGTAGGGTGTGCGTGTGTGCGTTCATAGGGGTGAGTGTATGCGCGCATGTATGAGCGCTTGCGTCTATACTGTGTTAAAAAAAGGAGTACTCGAAGTATGCAAGTTCATAACGAACGGACGGTGTACATCACTCTTGTCGCGTTCGTGTTGCACCCCGGCACGGTGGACCCTGCACGTCGCTCACCGAATGGAACGTGCTTCGTCTGGCATTTTCGCTCACTTGTGGGACCGCAGTTGAGAGCAAACCGACGTCCGTCCGTCACCCCCCCCTCCCCCCGCCCGCATCGTTTACGGATACTACTAGACTAGAAGAGAGAGAGGTCGGCCGAGTGTTAATGAGGCCATACTAACGCTCGAATTTGGCCGGGAAAACAACATGTGGGGCACACCTGTCGGGATGACATGGCACAGACTAGTCCAATGGAGGAGCTGGCCCACGACCTCCTCGCCGCCGGCAACCATTCATGTGGGTCATGGGGGCCAGCAATGTGGCGCAGCTCCCGCACCGCGTCTCGGCACGGCGACCACAGTGAGCGACACGCTCATCGCCGCTGGACACGCTCGGCTTCAGGTTGCCGAGGGTGGCGCTGCCGCTGTGGCACGACCAGCAGATCAACGCCCGACTCATTGAGGATGCACGGGGCGCCGAAGTGCGTGCGCGCGACGCATCCGCGGAGTGTTCTAGTGCGGCCAACTGCATCCCCAGGACCTGAGACCATGCCGGGTCATCTTTCAATGACATGTGGGATCGCATGTGAGCAAAGGGCATGTCAAACATTGCCACGCCCGCAGCTGACTACCCTGGCACACAAAAAACTCTTGTCCCTCGCGCCGTCATGTGCGTGCATTCCCAGCTGGCGCCAGCTGCCCGCATTCATGCCGTCCGTCAGTATGCCGTCATTAAGCAGGCTCGCTGCCCGAGGAACCAACTCAGGCGACTTATTGACGCACCCGGACGCTTGGCCTCACCGGAATGCGCTACTTAAAGTGGCAATGCCCAGCTAAACTCCACACCATAGCGCATCCTCCACCTGGCACCACATCCACCATGACCATGAGCGGGAACGCTCTGCGGGAGAGCTTGTCTTCGGGGATGAAGCTCGAGGTTGCCGCCCTCGCTCAACTCGCCGCTCGCCACGCAATACCGGCGTAGCCAGACACGGACGTGACCACACAAGCGGGGGCCACGCTAGCGGCCGATGACGGGAACACCGCCAGCCATGCGTCCTACTTGCCGCCGTCCAACGTTTAGTGGCGCAAGTGGCAGGTGAAGCGACGGACCGTCCACGTCCATCATCATCGACCTCACGTCCACCGGCACCGCCGAGGTCGGGGACTCCTCCGAGGATGAGTAGGGCATGGGAGGCGGCAGAGCAAGGTGTGCCAACTGGCCAGTCCGTCTCCCGTATTCTACTCTTCCTCGCCGGAGACCACACCTTCACTTCACGGGTCTTGAACCCCGCCGCCGTTCATGGAGACGGCAGATGGAGGACGTCATCGCTGATGCGGAAGTACAAAGGAAAGTGGACGTCGGTCGCCACCGTAGAATAGGTTTAGGGTCGGGTTTCTTTTCTTTTTCTGTCCAATAAAATTTCGAAATGTAATGAAAATCGGCCATGTTTGCATGAATCTCGTCCGGTGTATATGAACTTTCACAATAATAGTAAGATATATTGTATGAAAATATATTGAATGATGATTCATTTTTGTGTGTATAAACTTGGTCTAAGTTTAGAAGGTTTGACCCGAGACAAAGCTAACATGCGAAGTAAATAAATACATAGGTAGTATACATACACAATTTATCTTAGGCACTCCAATAGTACGTCCACTACACATTCACGCATCTCACATCTTTCTCTCGCTCTGTCTGTCAAACCAACTAAGCCTTGTCCTAATAAAAAATAAAGTCCTAAAAGAACCAACTAAGCCAACCTCCCAGCATATCGCGTGGGAAAAGACCTGGCCGCGCCGTTTTAGTCGGGATTACCGGATTACTAGTAGTAGTATCGATGGATCGCGCGAAGCACCAAGTTTAAAAAGAAAAAGGTGGTACACTCACAGCACGCCTGTCGCAGTCGCATTGCACCCCTCACACGGTCGGTCCTGCACACGGCTCACGCAAACGGAACGCGCTTCGGCTTGCCTCTTCACTGACACGTGGGACCGCATTTGGAGAAACCGACCATGCGTTAAACTCCCCCGCCCACCGCGCAAAAATTCCACCCAAATCCCAAATTCAACTGCCCTTCGGCCAACTAGCCAATAATATTCCCCAAACCCCCTCCCCCCCGGCCCCCTTCACTCCATTTGGTCCGCCAAAGCCGCCCTCCCCGCCGCGCCGATACGTCGGCGTCGTGGTTCATCAAGGGGACGCACGGCGATCCTCTCGCTCCCACAGTACGCTCTCGTAGATTGCCGTCCTCCAGCCGCGCCGCCACCGCTGGCGACGTTCTTGTGGAGACGCTCGGCGGTCAGCTTCTCCCACGGTACGCGCATTCTAGACTGAGGCCCCGTGCATGTTGGAGTAGCGCTGAATGTTAGCTGATAGACGCTGTTAATCTCACTATTTGCCGAAATAGTTTACAGCCAATATGCTCTGCTTAAGAAGCTTCCTTGCCCTGTTCTGCACTCAATCTGCTTTGCTAAGATGGCATGGCACACCCGATTAGTTGCTAAAATATCCTGCCATATATTTATTGTGAAGTAGATTGCCATGGTCTAGTAGCCAATCTGTTAGGTGAAATAGCTTGACACCATTTTATACTCGATCTTTGTTGCTCAGATGGCCTTCGATGGCTGTGTGCTCGGCCTCATTGACTGCTGAAATAGCCTGCCATAATTTAGCACTCAAATCTCTTTGCTGAATTAGCTTTACATATATTTCGTTACTTAGATGTGCTTGTCCAAATATCTTGCCATATCTTTAGACATCGACCTAGGAATTTTTTTCTGGACTTTATAAAAAAGCATATATGTTTTTCCTGTAATATCTAGTAGAAGAACTAATTTGTATGTCTAACAGATGGACAGGGCTTGGATAACTTCTGCTCGAAGATTCTCCACTGCATATGTCGAGGGGGTTGAAAACTTCTTGAACTTTATCAGAGCTGAGTACGGTGGTCCGAAATCAGATGTGCTCTTCCCGTGTAGCAGTTTTATGAATTCAGTTACAAGACCCCAACCAACTGTGCAAAATCATCTACACTTGTATGGGATGTCGGTCACATATACTAGGTGGGTTCATCATGGTGAACCTGTGAACGTCAATGTTACTGACTATGTGGAAGCAGCAGATCACCATCTTGATCTGCCTGATGCTCAGGTGGAAGAGGAGGAGGAGGAGGTGGTGGCAGCGGAGCCAGCAAGTTTGACCAACATTGAAACAATGCTATGAAATGCTCCCGCATTTTGTGAACTTTCACCTGCAGAAGAAAAATGGCAGGCCCGCATGTTGGAACAATGCAACGTGGCAGTCACCCCAGGAAATAAGCTGTCAGTATTCTCAGCTATGGTCACCTTTCTTCAGGTGAAGACATCTGAGCGGATGACCAACAAATCATTCGATGCGATGTTGGCTACTTTCCGCAAATCTTTCCCAGATGCGTCTGAGCTGCCACACACCTACAGTAAAATGAAGAATTTCCTTCGTGCAGTTGGAATTGGATATGATATGATCCATGTTTGTAAGAATAATTGTGTTCTGTTTCGGAAGGATTATGCCAACTTAAGTGAATGCCCAAAATGCAAATCATCAAGATGGAAAGATGGCGATGCTGTGAAGAGGATTCCTCATAATGTTCTGAGACATTTTCCAATTATACTAAGATTGCAGAGGTTATTTCATGATGCTGAAACAAGAGAGGATGTACTGTGGCATTCTAGGAACTAGGAGTACAGAGGTCAGAATGTAATGAGCCATCCATCTCATGGTAGTGACTTGGAAAGCTTCAATCAGAAACACAAAAAGTTTGCTGCTGACCTGAGAAACATTAGATTTGGCTTAGTTACAGATGGATTTAACCCATTTGGCCACCAGAGCGCCACATATAGCATGTGGCTAGTGCTTGTTATCCCTTACAACATGCCACCAAATGTCTGCACCAAAGAATCAAACTACATGATGGCCTTGCTCATCCTAGGTCCAAAAAGTCCTGGAAAGGATTTTGATTTATTCATGGAGCCTCTTGTGGAGGAACTTCAACAGCTATGGAGGGGTGTTCTCACTCAAGACCTATATAGCAGCCCACTAGCTAATTTCTTTCTGCATGCTGTTATAATTTGGTGCATCCATGATTATCCGGCTTTGGGCACTATGTCAGGGCCAACGACACATGGTTACAATGCATGTGTTTGTTGTGACAAGAATTCGCTGTCATACGCAATACTTAGCAAGATCTATTACATTGGACACCGCTGTTTCCTTGCCAAGGACAAGCCGTGTCCTACAAAATACCGAAGACATGTGTTCAATGCAAAGCATGAAAACCGTGATGCGCCAAAGAGGCTCACCGGCGATGAGTTGCAAGTGGAATTAGAGAAGGTCAGGCATATTACACCAGGAAACCATCCTGATAATGGTAGCGGGAAAAGGAAGCGTGGCAGGGCAGAAGAGAGATTATTGTTTACCCGCAGGTCCACTTTGTGGGACTTGGAGTATTGGAAAGATTTGGATCTGCGGCATAATCTTGATGTGATGCACATCGAGAAAAATATATGTGACAGCATTATCGGCACACTTCTTAATATTGAAGGCAAGACGAAAGATACCTTAAAATCTAGGATTGATTTGACACACCTGGGTATCAGAAGGGATTTCCAGGTGGACGATGATGGTGCATCACGGGATATGGCACCAGCTGTGTACGTCTTGGACAAGGTAAAAAGAAAATAATTCTGCAAGGCCCTGTCACGTGTGAGATTCCCACATGGATTTGCTTCCAACCCTGAAAGAAGAGTCAGTGCAGATGGAAACAAGGTACAAGGGTTGAAAACTCATGACTGCCACGTACTACTTCAAAGGGTTTTACCTGTTATCCTTAGAGGATTGGGCCGCCCTAACTTATACAGAGCAGTTGCAGAGTTGGGACAATTCTTCAGGGAACTCTGCAGTAGAAATATCAGGATAGATGCTTTGGAGCATCTTAGAGACAAGATACCAACTATCCTATGCGACCTTGAGAAGATATATCCTCCAGTCTTCTTTGATGTGATGGTGCATTTGGCTGTTCATCTACCTGATGAGGCACTACTTAGAGGTCCAGTACAGTATGGCTAGATGTACCCTATTGAAAGGCGGCTAGGCACTTTCAAGGGCTATGTTAGGAACAGAGCTAGACCTGAGGGTTCCATTGCAGAGGCCTACATTGCTATAGAAGCGTTGACATTCTGCTCAAAATACATTGAAACAGCTGATCAGCTTAGCAAAGAGGTGGGTGAAGACAATCCCGAGCTCAATGTTTTTGATTGTTCTGTTCGAGTTACAGGGAAGAGTCGACAAGATGACAAACCTAAAGATTTGGACAAAATGGTTTGGTATGTGTTGAATAACTATCCTGAGATTCTACCTTATATCGAGTAAGTGCTAAGTATTGCAGCTTATACATCGTAATCTACTAAACTTGCAGCACATTCTTATATATTTAGATGTTTGACGCGATCACTATGTTGTGCAGAATCTACAAAAAGGAGTTACTCTCGCAAAATCCAAGAAACATTGACAAACTGGTTATGGCAGGATTTGCGAAATGGT
The DNA here is from genome assembly GCA_011799875.1 of Thinopyrum elongatum. Lineage (NCBI taxonomy): Eukaryota > Viridiplantae > Streptophyta > Magnoliopsida > Poales > Poaceae > Thinopyrum > Thinopyrum elongatum. Next base: position 410,709,258 of record CM022298.1, on the reverse strand, counting down.
TCAAGAGCCATGTAAGCTTTTGAATTGCACCGTCAGTTTTTTAATATATTGAGTACATAAGATGATCAGCTTGTCCATTTTCTAACCATAGGTTAAGAAGACGCGGGAGGATGGGCAGGCAGTTGATGATGCCCTTTACGCACTAGCAATGGGTCCTGATACTCGGGTAAGACATTATGAATCTTGCGTTGTTGGAGATGTGTGCTACAACACCCTTGCACGCGATGAAGGCAGGAAGACACAAAATAGTGCCATCATGAGCACGGATACGTACGGCAAAGAGACAACTGAAATGTATGCTAACAGAACAGACATTGTTCAGTTGCAGTATATCTCTAGTTTCGAGGTTCATCGGTGTGTGGTTCTGTTGTGCTGTCCTTGGTATAACCTGTTTTCTAGGATCGCAAAACCCAGAGCTGATGATTATTTCAAATCCATCAATGTCAAGGCGGCGTACCAGACCGACGAGCCTTTTATTTTGGCAAATCAAGCAACACAGATATTTTTCTTGGAAGACACATATGCATGTAGCGATGACTGGAGAGTATTACAAAGGTTTGAGCAGAGGAATTCATTTAATGAAGTTGCATAACAAGATGATGCTTACACTGCTCCCGATGTAGAAGATTCCACAAATGTTCCTAATATCTTTGAGAACCATCATGTCAATGACGCTGGCGAAAAGATTGCTGTCGGGCTGTGTACATACGAGAGTTGATCAATAAGACGCCAACGTTCGAGGACATTGAGGATGAAGAAGAAGATGCCACTGGGGGGGATTATGATTCAGACTGGTACACATGGCGAAGATGTTGACGCTGCTGCTGCGGATGATGATTAGATTGCTTTTGTCATATTTGTTTGTGAGAAGATGACTTTTTATCTACTATGTGAAATTGTGTTTGCTATGACAACTGAAACCTAATGAATTTGTTGTTTAGTATTTTGCTGTGAGAACATCACTTATTATGTATGTCGATTTGTGTTTATTGATTGTATGACGACTAAGACATGATGACATTGTTGTTTAGTTGTACTCATATTTGGTTGTGAAACTTGTATTTGATGACATAGTTTGCTGTTGGACTGCATTTTGCTCGACGTCTTTGAAGGGAACAAGGCTGACCCGACAGGGCCTCCGCTAATTTATTTATTTATTAGCAAAAGGGCCTCTGCTATTTATTTATTTATGAGCAAAAGGGGATACCCCCTGATTTCCATTAATAGAAATCATTAAATGTTCACAACACTACGCCCAGCCTGCTAAACAGGTTTCATTCATTACTAGTTTCAGCAAAGTGCTCATGTCATAGCCACTGAATACATCACGAGTGCTACATACACTGCAAATAAAGAGACAGTCATCCTACAGAGCACAACGATCTTGCCCATTATCTTCACAAGCTCTTTCATCTCCTCATTACTGTCAAGGTCGTTCAGCAGCTGTTGCTTGGCCATGCTCAGATGAACTACATCTTTAACCTTCTGCTCTGCATCTTCCTCTTCTGCCGTTCCTTCAGTTACTTGTCCAACACCCCAACCTGCTGGTATTGGGATTCCTCGGCTAACCAAATAATCAGCGTAGTTCCATTCCCCCACATCAGCAACTTCCCAGAAAAACAAATCACATGAATCTTCCCTTTTCTGCATGAATCAAATTGGAAGATCATCAACGAAACTATTTAAAAAATCAGCAAATGAAAGCAGGCGAAAAACACTTAAACATATTATTACCCCATGATTCGGGCATTTGTAGAAGACTCGGCCAGGGTTGAGGATTGTAGTTGAGACGCAACGGATGACTCTGCGTGATTTGCAGCAGTGGCACCACACCAACGGCAGCGGGTTGCGATGTGCAACCGGCTGCGGTGAGTGTGCCGGCGGGGGTGTGATGAGACCCACAGGGGATGGTACAGGTGGTGACTTGGCGCATATCTGGTTGTTGCCTGCTGAAGAGCAGGTGGACGAGCCGCCAGCGGACATGGTTGCTGCGGCCGGAGCTTCTGATGCTAGGCAGAGTAACTAGAGAAGAGGAGAAGTGAACGTTGGATATGTCAGTTTCATTACTTGCAGAGTAGCATAGAACTATATATAGTCATAGTCTAGGTTTGGATTCGAGCCAGCTACAGGAGCACGTCTCTCTTTTTTCTAAAACTCTGCAACGTCTCTTTACTGGCACACTAGCTTGTTCTGTACGCCTTCTCAAGTCTTTGATTTTCGGGAATGTTATGTGGTGAACGTTCCCTGGGAGGAGGACGGCAAACGAACGCATTTTCCTGGCAGTTTTAGTTGCGACGCAAGATCAAATGGTGGCAGTTTCGGGAATGTTATCTGGTGAACGAGCCCAGTTTTTCTATTCTTCCTATAAAAAAGTATGCAATGTGGTGTCGGCTTAGTCAACAAACGATTATGCCAACCTTGACCGTTGGATTGACATTCAACGTCTATCGTCTTTCTTCAGTCTCTTCTTCCTCCAGCCGCCAAAGCCAAACCAGCGCCGGCGGGACCGCCTACTCCCGTCTCCCATGGTTGGCTGTGCTGCCGCGCACGCATCGTGGCCACATCACACCCTAAAACTCTGCGCATCTTCCCTGGCTCCTGTTCGTTCCCGTTTGAGGCCTCACCATCATCCTCCGCCTTGGTTCACTCGCCGCGGCGCCGCCCTCTGGTGTTGTCAACATGGTCAACAACCAAGAGGAATAAGGAGATAACTATACATGGTGAGGATGACAGTAGGGACCCACCAGGATCATGGCAGCAGGCAAGCAAGTGCCTCCTTTATTACAAGAAAAAAATGGTTCCTCCTAATGGTTTCCTGACATCTGGGTCGCACGCCACTGTCAACGTAGTCAATAAGCGAGATAACTGCATAAGGAGCGGCTGACACCCGGGACCCAGCAGCTCGCGCAGTATTATTTTTTTGTTTTCGGGACGGAGCAGGGTATCAACGGTGGCCCGTCTAGCCCAGACTTTTATTTCATATATGTTTACCACATGACCAGCCCAGTTTTGTTTTTTCTTTCTGAAAATGGCTAGCCCAACTATTTTGTTTTTTTTGCAGAATAACCAACGGAGGCCTACTTGCTTTTCTACGCTCTACTGGGCCTGAAATCTTTCAAGACGATGAGGGATGCATTCGGCTTGCCCAGAAAATGGGCTATAAGTAATAAGAAATGGGCTGTAAAATGAAAAATACAACAAACAGGCAATTAGTTCCAAATTACTTTTTTCTTTCCGATTTTGATATTTTAAATTTCATTGTTTTTGTGCTGGTAAAATTTCATTGGATTTTACATTAAGGTATGTTTATTTTTTAAATTAATTTGAATCTGCCTAGAAATTTCGGGTTGTATGCTATTTGGGACAGATTTGGAGGCTGACTTGTGGGTCTACAAGGTTGACGTGTACGAAAGGCTTTGTCAACTTAGTCCACAAACAATTCTAGCAGCAGTGACCATTGGATTGTTAATCCAACGGCGTGCTGCTTCTTCAACCTCTGGTCTTCTTGCTCCAGCCGCCCAAACCAGCGCCGGCCGTACTGCCTGCTCATGCCTCCCGTGGCTGGCTGTGCTGCCGCGCAGGCCTAACCGCCCCACACCACTCCCATCGCTGGCCTGGCCATCCCTGTACTCACCCAGACCTCCTGTTATTCTCCGGCGATGGCAGATGAACCAGTAAACCCTCGTACTCCCCTCCGTGAGGGAAACAACTGCCGAGTCTTCTCTGGCTCCGGGTCGTTCCCTTCCTAGGCCTCGCCGTCATCCACCGCCCTGGTGCTCTCGACACGGCGTGGTCAAACGTGGAGAGGATGAAAGCTGGGTCCACGACCGCACGCAAGGAAGTGCCTCCTTATTACATGCAAAATAATGATTCCTCCACCTGATAGCAGGGACCCACCGGAAGCGCCTCTGTATTTCGCGAAAAAAAGTTCCTCCCGCTGACAGCTCGGACCCACCAGCTATATCTTCGCACGCAAGGAAGTGCCTCCTTATTACGCACAAAAAAATGAATAACCCCGCTGCTAGGTGGGACCCACCATATTTGGAGGCTGACTTGTGGGCCTACTAAGTTGACGCGGACGTAGGGTTTTGTCAACTTAGTCAATATAAACGATTCTAGCTGCGGTGACTGTATGATGTCCATCCAACGGCCGTCATGCTTCTTCAACCTCTGGTCTTCTTGCTCCAGCCGCCCAAACCATCGGGGGCCGTGCCGCCTGCTCCTGCCTCCCATGGCCGGTTGTGCTGCCGCGCAGGCCCCACCGCCCCCTCCTACTCCAACCGCTGGCCAGGCCATCCCTCTACTCACCCACAACCCCTGTTATTCTGCGGCGACGGCAGCCTCACACCGCAGCCGAACCAGTCAACCCTCGTACTCCCCTCCGCGTGGGCATGCACTACCGCGTCTTCCCCTGCTCCGCGTCGTCCCCTTCCTAGGCCTCGCCGTCGTCCACCGCCTTGGTGCTCTCGGTGCGGCGTGGTCAACATGGTCAAGGAACGACTTCCATCGAAAGAGGACTGTACGTGGAGAGGCTGACAGCTGGGTCCACAGCCGCAGCAAGTAAGTGCCTCCTTCTTACGCGTAAAATAATTATTCCTCCACCTGACAGTGGGGGCCCACCGGAAGGGCCTCTGTCTTTTGCGAAAAAACGTTTCCCCCTGACAGCTGGGACCCACCAGTTATATCTTCGCACGCAAGGAAGTGCATCCTTATCCTCCCTGACAGCTGGGACCCACCCGATCGAACCGTACGTAGGGTTGTCTGTCTGGTCGCGAACGTGTACGTACATACTAGTCGATCGGTCTCTCTGCAACGATGAACCGTGGCCGAGCAAGCAGCGGCACGTGTAGTAGTAGAGCCCCCAACATAGTAGTTCAGGCAGTCCAGTCAAAACAGTATACACGTACGTATAGCCAGATGCCAAAAATACGGCCACGTACGTACATATGGGCGGGGTCTCGAACATCTACTCGCGCATACGTACGGCTAGGGCTCGTGTACATGGAGAGGCAACGAACGGTAGCAACGGCGTCCTGTTCATCGACAGCCAACCGGCTGGGTCGGAACGGAGAAACAGTGTCCTGTTCATCAGGAGGCAACAGACTGGGTCGGAATGCGTCTTGTTCAACGGGAGCCAACTGGCTTGGATGGAACCGCCGGAACGGGGTCTTGCGTACCACAAAACGGAGGAAAACGGCCTTCTGTTTGACTGCGTACGGTCGAAATGGGGTCCTGTTCATCGGGAAGGGTCTGGCGTACCGCAGAATGGAGGAAACGACCTTCTGTTTGAGTGCCTACGGTCGAAACGGGGTGCTGTTGATCGGGAGGGGTGTGGCGTACCGCAAACCGTAGGAAACAGACTTTTGTTGGAGCGCCTATGGTCGAAACGGGGTCATGTTCATCCACTGTCTGCTGCCTCGCTACAGCCTCCACGGGCTACTGTTCATCCACCGTCGACCTCCTCCAGCCTCCACCAGATACTGTTCATCCACGGGCTACTGTTCATCCAGCCTCCACCGGCTACTATTCATAGAGCCTCCACGGGGTCCTATTCATCCACCCCCAACCGGCCGGGGTGCGGCGGCCTCCTCGGAGTCCTGTTCATCCAGCGGTAATGGCCTACTACCACGGGGTCCTGTTCATCCAACCCCCGCCGGGAATTGTTCATCCACAGCCAACCAACCGGCTCGACTCACCACGTCTCGACTCGTTCTACGTACCGCGCGCATGGTAGCAATGGTCACTGTTCATCGAGAGGCAACCAACACTGGCTGGCTACGTCTCGCACGGGGGCTCGATCGGCTTCAGTAAGCAGCAGCAGTGATCGATCGCTTGGTTCAGTTAGCAGCAGCAGCGAAGGAATCGCTCGGGTTCAGTCAGCAGCGAATGAATCACTCGGGTTCAGTTAACAGCCAAGGGATCGATCGCTCAGGTTCAGTAATGTAGCTAGCAGTGCGATCGCTCGGGTTCAGTTAGAGCCCAACGCCTCGCACACACACGCGTACGTGTACGAGAGAAACGCACAAACCTCCTTGCATCGCTCGGCCCCGACCACCCACCGTAACCGGGAACTCCCCGAAATTTTCCTCGCCCTCGCTTATACCACGATTTTTTCCATCATGGACGGCCCAAAGAATGTCATGCAGGTGCATCCCCGGCCCGCCCAGGATGAAAAGCCCATTTTCTGTCATGATTTTTTGTCATAGAAGTAGGAGCCCACCACATCTATGATGATACGTGCTTTTGTCACAATTATCGTCATAGAAGTGTCATGAGCATGACAAGAAAAAAATTCGTTTGGCCCAAAATGTCACGGATGTGTCTTTTTTTGTAGTGTATATGTTATATTCCATATTGTAGAATCAAAATCTTTTTGGTTTATAGGTTGGGGTAAGTACGTTGATGATACGTGCCGGTGAATTAGCTCTAGCGCAAACCACATATAAGAGCAAGTTGGTTCTAGTTAATTACTAGTAGTGCCATAAGGGCATCTAAAACCGCCCGCATATGTCTGGACCGCGCGGTCCGAACATGTTATGCCATCCAAGGCGTTCATGTATCGGTCCGCTCGGCGGTCCGAACGCATTTTTCACGCAAACAGGAGACAAACTAGGGGGCTTTGCGGGTGTTCGGACCGCTGCCTCTCCCGTGTCTGGCAACCATGGCCCACCCAATGACCCCGGCCACCTCTCCCGTGCTTTCCTTCCGATGCACGCACCGCTTCCGCGCCGCATCAGTTTTGGCCCAGAGCACACAACGGCCGACATTGATGCCGCACGATGGGACCAGACTAGAGAGCGGCGCTGACCGACGCGACCTCTCGGGAGTCGTCGCTTCAATGCAGACGCAGCTTCTAGAGGAACCAACTCTGGCCGCCGTGCCGCATTGAAGCTGCCGACCATCCTTTCGTATGGCCAGGCCGAGGCTTTATAAGTCGTGCTCCGACACCATCCACATCACACTCACCACATCGCTCAGCATGTCCTACTCCTCCCCTCCCCTCTTCCTCCACAACTATGGCGATGTGCAAGTCATGGGCCTCGGCATCGACAGACAGCGGCTCCGGGACAAGCTTTGTAGGATCATGGCAACACCACCCTCGAACTCCAGGGTCATTATCCTACTCAACTGTCGGCTCCTCGACGAAGGCGGGGAAAGTCATCTCCTCCGGCGACGAGGACTGATACGTCTCCAACGTATCTATAATTTTTGATTGTCCCATGCTATTATATTATCAATCTTGGATGTTTTATATTTATTTACAAGCAACTTTATATCATTTTTTGGGACTAACCTATTAACTTAGTGCCTAGTGCCAGTTGCTGTTTTTTGCTTGTTTTTTACTTTGCAGAATATCATAACCAAACGAAGTCTAAATGCCACAAAATTTTTGGAGATTTTTTTCTAGCGATAAGAGACCCTGGAAGCTTCTGGAGGCCACGAGAAGATGGAGCAGTGATCCACTAGGCACCAGGGCGTGCCAGCCCTGGTGGGTAGTGGGCCCATGATCCTCCGTTTGAACTACCTCCGCCTCTATAAATACTCTAAAATCCCAAAACCCTCAGGGGAGTCCACGAAATACTTTTTTCGCCGCCACAAGTTCCAGAACCACGAGATCCCATCTAGAGGCCTTTTCCGGCACTCTGCCGGAGGGGGTAACGATCGCAGAGGGGTTCTTCATCATCCTTACTGCCCCTTCGATGATGCGTGAGTAGTTTACCATAGACCTACGGGTCCATAGTTAGTAGCTAGATGGCTTTTTCTCTCTTTTTGATCTTCAATACAATGTTCTCCTCTGTGTTCTTGGAGATCTATTTGATGTAATTCTTTTTGCGGTGTGTTTGTTGGGATCCGATGAATTGTGAGTTTATGATCAGATCTATCTATGAATATTATTTGATTTTTCTCTGAACACTTTTATGCATGCTTGTTATAGCCTCGTATTTCTTCTCCAATTTATTGGTTTGGTTTGGCCAACTAGATTGATTTATCTTGCCATGGGAAGGGGTGCTTTGTGATGGGTTCGATCTTGCGGTGCTCAATCTCAGTGACAGAAAGAGACATGACACGCATGTATCGTTGCTATTAAGGGTAACAAGATGGGATTTATTTCATGCATGAGTTTATCTTGTCTACATCATGTCATCTTGCTTAAAGCATTACTCTGTTCTTTCATGAACTTAATACACTAGATGCATGCTGGATAGCGGTCGATGTGTTGTGTAATAGTAGTAGATGGAGGCAGGAGTTGGTCTACTAATCTTGGACGTGATGCCTATATACATGATCATTGCCTTGGGTATCGTCATAATTATTTGCTTTTCTATCAATTGGCCAACAGTAATTTGTTTACCCACCGTATGCTATTTTCTCGAGAGAAGCCTCTAGTGAAAACTATGGCCCCGAGGTCTATTTTCTATCATATATTAAAACCAAAAATACCTTGATGCAATTTTCATTTATTTATTTTATTTTGTATTTTTGTTAGATCTATTTATCAAAACCTATACAATTTAATCTTTCTCTTAACTATTGAGGGATTGACAACCCCTCTACGCGTTGGGTTGCAAGTATTTGTTGTTTGTGTGCAGGTGTTGTTTACATAGTGTTGCTTGGTTATCCTACTGGATTGATAACCTTGGTTTCATAACTGAGGGAAATACTTATCTCTACTATACTGCATCATCCCCTCCTCTTCGGTGAAATCCCAACGCAGCTCACAAGTAGCAGGAAGAATTTCTGGCGCCATTGCTGGGGAGAATTTCTGGCGCCGTTGCCGAGGAGACAACATCAACATCTATCAAGTACCTACGCATAAACTTTCATCTCCTTGCAATTACTTTATTTGCCATTTGCCTCTCATTTTCATCTCCCCCACTTCTAAAAAGTTCTACAAAAATAAAAAAACATTTTTCGTTTGCCTTTTTCTTGTTCGATCTTTTGTTTGCTTGTGATCTTGTTTGTGTAGTCATGATGTTTCAAGAAAATTATCATGGTATTTCCTATCCTAGTATCTTTGTAGAGATCGAGAAAAATACTAAGGCTTACATCACCGCTCTTTTTGAGCATAACAAATTTTTTACCGAAGAACTTAAGGAACACTGTATTTTACTTAACGCTATCATGAAACAACATGATCATGTCAGTGAAGAAGTTGCTAATCTTCAATCTCAGTTTGTTCATACTAAAAATTTGCTAGGAAAAATCTCTGATGCACAGGCTACGCTAGTAAACCAAATGGCAGCTAAGCCAGAATCTTTGGAACGTAGTAATGATGAAGAGGTTAAAATGATTGATGTTTCTTCTATTGATTCCTTGTTTAGTAATGTTAAAATTGATGATAAGGGGACTGAAGAAGAGTCAACTTTAGTTAGAAGGTGTCCCCATGATTCGGAGGGTGAAAATCTTGATGAATTTTTTTGCTAAAAGAGGGTTTGGCGAGGTAAAAACTTTAACTAGTGATGTGCCCACTATCTTGGATTACAAAGAATTTAATTATGATAGTTGTTCTTTGATTGAGTGCATTTCCTTATTGCAATCCATGCTAAATTCACCCAATGCATATGAATGAAATAAAGCTTTTACTAAACATATTGTAGAAGCGATGATGAAAGCTTTAGAAGAAAAGTTAGAATTAGAGATTTCAATTCCTACAAAATTATATGATGAATGGGAACCCACCATTAAAGTCAAGATTGAAAATTATGAATGCAATGCTTTACGTGATTTGGGTGCTAGTGTTTCCACAATTCCAAAATCTCTATGTGATGTGCTAGGTTTCACCAATATGGAGGAGTGTTCTCTTAATTTGGACTTGGCGGATTCTACTATTAAAAGGCCTTTCGGTAGATTAATGATGTTCTTATTCTTGCCAATAGGAACTATGTGCCCATTGATTTTATTGTACCTGATATTTATTGCAATCCGTCTTGCCCCATAATACTTGGTAGACCATTTTTACAAACTATAGGTGTCATTATTAACATGAAAGAAGGGAATATTAAATTTCAGTTTCCATTAAACAAGGGTATGGAACACTTCCCTAGAACTAGAATTAAGCCACCATATGAGTCAATCATGAGGGCAAACTATGGAACTAAAACCAAAGGTGACAACACTTGAAACTATGCATTATGCCTAGATAGGGGCATAAAACAATAGCGCTAGTTGGGAGGTAACCCAATAGTTATCTTTCAATTTTTTGTTTTCCTTTCTGTTTTTCAACAAATACATAATTATGCTTCTGATATGATTTTGTTTTAGTGTTTTAATTAGTGTTTGTGCCAAGTAAAGCCTTTAGGATGGTTTGGGTGATAGTTGACTTGATTCTGTTGGTAAACAGAAGGTTTTGCGTCCAGTGGCAGAATTATCAAAAAAAAAATGGAACGTCAAAAAATTCTGAATTTTTCTACATGATTGATATACAAATTTCCTACGTCATCCTAATGTTTTAGAATTTTTGGAGTCACAAAAGTATGAGATTCAGGTTTCTACAGACTGTTTTGTTTTTTACAGTTTCTGTTTTCGTTGCATTGTGTGCTTATTTTGATGAATCTATGGATTGTATCGGGTGTATAAGCCATGGTAAAGTTAGAATACAGTAGGTATGATGCAATAAAAAATATGAATGTGTTTGCAATAGTACTTAAAGTAGTGATTTGTTTTCTTATACTAACGGATCTCACGAAGGTTTTGTTAAGTTATGTGTGATTGAAGTTTTCAAGTTTTGGGTGAGATCATGATGGATGAAGGAATAAGAAGTGGCAAGAGCCTAAGATTGGGGATGCCCAAGGTACCCCAAGGTAATATTCAAGGACTCCCAAGCAACTAAGTTTGGGGATGTCCAGGAAGGCATCCCCTCTTTCTTCTAACGACCATCGGTAATTTTACTTTGAGCTATATTTTTATTCGTCAGACATCATGAGTTTTGCTTGGAGCGTCTTGTATTATATTAGTCTTTGCTTGTTTTGCTTTTTAGTTTGTCACAATCATCCTTGCTGAACACACTTGTTTGAGAGAGCCACACGCATATCATGATTTGCTAGAATACTCTATGTGCTTCACTTAAATCTTTTGAACTAGGCAGTTGCTCTAGTACTTCACTTATATCTTTTTTGAGCACGGCGGTGGTTATATTTTAAATAAATATGCTCTTATGCTTCACTTATATTATTTTGAGAGTTGAATTCTTTTAAGGAAATATGCTCTCATGCTTTACTTATATTATTTTGAGATTCAAATTTTTTTGAAAAAATATTTATGCTCTCCTGCTTCACTTAGATCTTTTTTGAAAGTTAAGAATAGTAATGGTAATTTACACGAGATATGAATTTGGTCCCAAAGTGATAGATATCAAAGGGAGATATAATAAAAAAATTCATGAAGATCATTGGATATTATAAACTTGATTCCTTGCAATAGTTTTGCAACATGGAGATAGTGATATGTGAGTCATGTTGGTGAGTAATTATGCTTTAGTAAAAATATTAGTGTTAAATATGTCCTGCTTGTGGGGCATTGTTCAGTGTTAATTATGTTCAATGCGCGTTTATGACCGTTTTCATTTTTTGGTCGGTCGCTTCTCAATCTATTTGCTAGCCTTCATTTGTACTAAGCGGGAATACTGCTTGTGCATCCAACTCCTTAAACCAAAGTTGTGCCAAATGATTCCACCATACCTACCTACATGCGGTATTTCCATGTCGTTCCAAGTAAGTTTGTATGTGCCAACTCTAATTTTCAAAATGAATTTCTCTTTTGTGTGCCCGTACCACTCATGAAGCGGCAGGGGGTGGCCAATATTTTCTATGCTAGGTATTTTATTCTCAAGATGAGTGTTTATTCAATTGTCATTACACGAGAGTGTGGCAGGTAATAGGATGCCCAGTCCCGAAATGGAAAAAATATAGGTTGTCCTTGGAAATTGTTGGTATGGAAGGCACCCGTGGATATGGCTAGCCATGGATTATGTGAGAATGGTGGAAAGGAAATAAACTTTACTTTTTGTTTGGGAACAACCTATGATTTATCTAGCATGGAATATATTGGGAATTCTCGATCGTTTTCGCTGACAGGAAAAGCATGCCTCTCAAAACAATTTTATCTCTCAATTTAATCTATGAGCTCTAGCACCTCTACAAATCTCTGCTTCCCTTTGCGAAGGGCCTATCTATCTAGTTTTATGCAATTTTAATTTTTATGTTGAGTCTCCATCTTCTCTTATAAAGCACCAACTAGGGAACACGTTTGTCATACTTGTGTATTGGATGTAATTAATATTTGTGTGTCTTTTATGAATGGATCAATGATTGAGCATAATGGGCTAGAGATAATTTTCTTTAGTGTTGATATTTTGGAAGACATAGTTGCTTGTTAATATGCTTGAGTATTGATGTTTCCATGTCAAATTATAGACTATTGCCTTGAATCATTCAAAGTCCAAATGTCCATGCTACAAACAAAAGAATATATGATGAATATGATAGGTACCATTCCACATCAAAAAAATTGTTTTTATCATTTACCTACTCGAGGACGAGCAGGAATTAAGCTTGGGGATGCTTGATACGTCTCCAACATATCTATAATTTTTTATTGTCCCATGCTATTATATTATCAATCTTGGATGTTTCATATATATTTACTAGCAACATTATATCATTTTTTGGGACTAACCTATTAACTTAGCGCCCAGTGCCAGTTGCTGTTTTTTGCTAGTTTTTTACTTTGCATAATATCAGAACCAAATGAAGTCCAAATGCCATGAAACTTTTTGGACATTTTTTCTGGCGATAAGAGAGCCTGGAAGCTTCTGGAGGCCACGAGAAGATGGAGCAGCGGCTCCCTAGGCACCCAGGTGCGCCAGGGGCCTCTGGCGCACCCTGGTGGGTAGTGGGGCCCATGAGCCTCCGTTTGACCTACCTCCGCCTCTATAAATACTCTAAAATCCCTAAACCCTTAGGGGAGTCCACGAAATACTTTTCCACCGCCGCAAGTTCTAGAACCACGAGATCCCATCTAGAGGCCTTTTCCGGCACTTTGTCGGAGGGGGTAACGATCACAGAGGGGTTCTTCATCATCCTTGCTGCCCCTCCGATGATGCGTGAGTAGTTTACCATGGACCTATGGGTCCATAGTTAGTAGCTCGATGGCTTCTTCTCTCTTTTTGATCTTCAATACAATGTTCTCCTCTGTGTTCTTGGAGATCTATTTGATGTAATTCTTTTTGTGGTGTGTTTGTTGGGATCCGATGAATTGTGAGTTTATGATCAGATCTATCCATGAATATTATTTGAGTTTTCTCTGAACTCTTTTATGCAGGATTGTTATAGCCTCGTATTTCTTCTCTGATTTATTGGTTTGGTTTGGCCAACTAGATTGATTTATCATGCCATGGGAAGGGGTGCTTTGTGATGGGTTCGATCTTGCGGTGCTCAATCTCGGTGAGAGAAAGAGACATGACACACATGTATCGTGCTATTAAGGGTGAAAAGATGGGATTTATTTCATACGTGAGTTTATCTTGTCTACATCATGTCATCATGCTTAAAGCATTACTCTGTTCTTTCATCAACTTAATACAGTAGATGCATGGTGGATAGTGGTCGATGTGTGGAGTAATAGTAGCAGATGCAGGTAGTAGTCGGTCTAGTAATCTTGGACGTGATGCATGTATACATGATCATTGCCTTGGATACCGTCATAATTATTTTCTTTTCTATCAATTGCCCAACAGTAATTTGTTTACCCACTGTATGCTATTTTCTCGAGAGAAGACTCTAGTGAAAACTATGGCCCCCGGGTCTATTTTCTATCATATATTAAAACCAAAAATACCTTGCTGCAATTTTCTTTTATTTATTTTATTTTTTATTTTTGTTAGATCTATTTATCAAAACCTATCCCATTCAATCTTTCTCTTAACCATTGAGGGATTGACAATGTAACGACCAAACCTCGAAGGATTTGTGTCTCTGTGCTTACCGTGCTAGTCCCTGGATCGAACTCGCTAGCACACATAGTATAGATGAATACCAGAATAGCACGTGCATCATTTATTACAATGTATGATCCAAAATGTATAAAATAAAACAATCTGCATAGCACTTGGCAAGCTTTATTCAATCAAACAGCGAAAAAGTAGCAGAAAATAACGATGAGTCCCATCATAGCCCACTGGCGATGCTGAGTGCAGACTCGTGACCCTAACGGTACCTTACTCTTCGTATGAATATCCTGCAACATGAGACGTTGCAGCCATATAGGTAAATACTTTGAATGTATTGGCAAGTTACACAGGAGTAATAATAAAGTAGACCTACATGTATATGCATAGTACAACAAAAGGAAGGCTTGGGGTTTATTTTGCAGAAAGCTGATTTTGTCCTCATAACTACCTAATAGTCAAATTTTTATTTAGTTCTTTCATTACTACAACTATATACACAAGGTTGAGTTGGCAAAATATACTCCAACCTACCCTTTATTAAGTTGCCCACAAATATTATTAAGTGTCACATCTGTCAAGATCATCCAACAACTGTAATGGCATAGTGGCTCAAAAATTGCCCATAACCGGGGGCGCGGCTAATCATGATTAGTTTTAATACTCTGCAGAGTTTAGTACGCTTTACCCACTGGACCCAATCCGAATATTGAGACGAAGTCTTTCAGAAGAGGTTCCCTTAACCACCTGACGGCCACATCCCACCTACATATGCTACATCTGTCGACACTGTCTAGGCAAGGGTTCCAACAACTGATAAACTAAGCCAGAGCCCATATAGCCAGTGGCCGCACATGGAAGCTACTAGTCACTAAGTCTGCCTGATCTTTTTGAACCTGGGCGGCATTCCACTTAGGGTGCACTCTCATGGGCGCATGGCCTTAGAAAAGGCGCAAGACCCCATGATGCCTTCCCTCAACAGCAAACAATACCACTTCCGCCCAGAGGTGAATTAAATCCTTAATTACTACTCAATTTAGTTATATATATAATCCTCACATAAACTCAATGTATACACGAACCAACCCCGTCTACTAGCATAGCAAAGCTACAACTACCACGATCTGCATTAACGGGAGCTAGCTCAACAGTATAGCAAAATAATATAGTATTCCTATACATGCATAAATTCATTGTGTGATATATACTACATGCATAGAAAATAGCAGGTAAAGGATGATCAACATGTAACTTGCCTTGGTTCTGATTCAAAAAGTCACACTCCTGACAATAGCTCGCGTCGCACTCCGGACAATCTACACGTTTCACATAGTCAACAAATCAATCACCGAAGTTCGAATAAAGCCAAAATAAAACCAACAGCAAGAAACCATTTTAAAAATCAAATAACAGAAGCATAAAAGCATGTACAAATCACCTAAATTGCACTGCGATCACAACGCAAAAAGAATCACTCGATTCCGACAAACGGTTTAAAAGTTATGGCCTCCGGAAGGTTTGATTCAAATTCGAATGAATTCAAATTTGAAAAGTGAAAATATGTGAGATTTTGGTACTGTGATAAAGTGCTGGTTTTTGTGAGTGCATAGGAAAAAGAATCACCTAATTTGGGCATACAGGTTATAAGATATAGCAACAGGAATATCTAAAAAGGGGTACAAGTCGATCTCGAACAAGAAGGAAGGATATGCTAGGGTTTGGCGCCGCCATGGGCGATCTCCCGACCTCAGCCTAATCTAATCGGTGTCAACGCCGCGTCTACATGATTATGTCATCCTCCGAGTCTCGGAGGGAGTCTAAGTTGTCTAAGACTGGTTTCGTGAGGCAGGAGGACTCCTGCATGGACGTACGCAACAAGGGAAACGGAGGCGGAGCTGTCCTTAAAAGCAGATCCGGGCGTCGGGGGCAGGTGAACCAGATCGCCGCCTTCGACAATCCGCTTTTCGATCGGGCTGCTTCCGTTGAGTGCCCAACGTTGCATCGATCGATGGCGTCCGCGGGCGATGGGGGCGATAAAGGGGGGATCGATGAGATCCCTACCCGCCCGAAGTCGACCGGCGGCGGCGCGGTCGTGCAAGTGCACGCTCGACGGAATCAGCTTCTGGTGGTACCTGAGGAGATCGACAATTCCAGCAACTGGGACGAGAGGGATAGATCTGGTTTGGATGGACCGGCGGTCAGGGTGGACGGAGAAGTAGACCTGGATGATGACGTGATAGTGGATGAGGAACCGGAGGTGGAGGCGAGGGCGGCGCCGCCGCGCTGGAGGCTGCTGGGACGCTACGTCAACCCAGGGCGACCGAACGTGGAGGACATGACTGAACACTTTAGCGAGGTATGGAAGATACGATCAGGTCTGAATACTGCAAGAATCAAGAACAATTGGTACTCGGTGACCTTTTTCTCTGAGGGGGACTACAACTTTGTTGCCCGCGGTGGCCCATGGATTTACAAGGGGAACGCGCTCCTGGTTGGACAGTTCAAGGGCGTGGAACAGCCCTCTGAAGCTGAGCTCAATGAGGTCCCGGTCTGGGTTCGGATCTACAATGTCGCATGGGATAAGCAAACGGTGGACTATGGTAAATTTCTTGGGGGACTGCTAGGCAAGGTTTTGGAAGTTGATGCTGAGGTTGACGCTAGCAGGGTCCGCGAGTTTCTGCGCGTTCGGGTTGAGCTGCCTTTAAGCCGTCGGCTACAGACAAAAATCACCATCGGGCGTGAGCCTACAAAGCAAATTGTGTATCCGCTGAGATATGAAAGAGTGCCCCACTATTGTTTTTGGTGTGGTTTCATCGGTCATGATGATAATCAGTGTGAGAAGAAGAGGCTGGGGGTTCCCTCCAGAGCATATGATGAAGGCCTGAGATGCTCGCCGTATAGGAAGTACGAGAATAAGTCAGCCTTTGTTGCACCGGGAGCGCATCCGGTTGCGCGCCGCGGTCTCAACTTTGGAAGCAATGCAACATCCGAGGTGCTCGGAAGGCCCAGAGACAATCGACGTAATAGGCGCAATCATCCACAACCTGCTGCGAGGGACATACCAGATCGTGTAGATGCGAGAGATGGATTTGAAGATGAGGAGCGAGCTGGCACCCCGGAGGTTGATGCTGACCTATCTTCAAGAGTATTGGCAATGCGCATGAATTTATCACAGCAAGCACCTGAGACAAGCAACAGAAGAGTAGCACGTGCTACGTCTGAACCCCCTGGTTTTGTGTTCCTTGGAGGAAAGGTGGAGGCACCCATACCGTTGGCAGTCAGATCACCGGCATCCACGGCAAGCTTTAGCAACACTTTGGGAAGTAGGGAGATGATCCCGGCGCTGCATAATCTGAGCGCCACCTCGGGCTTCTCCTCGTCAGACTCTGATCAGCATATGCAAGAGCAGGATTCAGTATTTGGGAAAAGGTTCTCTCGGAATACAAGGAACATGTGGAGTGGAGACGTGCAGGAAGGGGCACTTGTCCCGCACAGTAAAGAGATGGAAGGCAACACCAATAAGAAGGGGAAGAAGGACTGCACTGAGGAGGAGCAGATGGAGGAGGATGGGACGGAATTCGTGAACAGCTTGGCGGGCATGGAGGCAACCGGTATTGGGGCCACCGGTAAACTGACGGGGCAGGCGGTGCCGCCCCGTCAGGAGCAATGAATTGGATAAGCTGGAACTGTCGGGGGGCGGGGAACTCCATGACAGTTCGCGATCTCGCGTCGCTTGTTAGGACGCATTCCTCGAGTCTCGTTTTTCTTTGTGAAACTAGGCAAAATAAAGAGAAGATGTACCATTTAAGAAATAGGCTAGGTCTTGCTGGTTTTGAAGCAGTCAATTGTAATGGTCGTAGTGGTGGTCTAGCTCTCTTTTGGCATGAGTCTATGTACGTAGACGTTCAGGAAGCAAATGAAAGAATGATCGATGTGTACCTGCGTGTCTCGCCTGATGCACCACTTTGGAGGGCGACTTTCGTGTACGGCGAACCACGTGTAGAGAATCGGCATCTAATGTGGAACAAAATCAGAAGCTTGCACGCACAGAATACACTGCCGTGGATCCTTATTGGTGATTTCAACGAAGCCATGTGGGACTTTGAGCACCAGTCAGAGACACCTCGAACACCCGGACAGATGTTAAATTTTCGTGATACTTTGGAGTCTTGTGCGCTTACTGGTCTTGGTTTTTCAGGTCATCCCTTTACATACGATAACAGAAGAAGTGGACGTGCAAATGTCCAGGTCCGACTTGATAGAGCTGTTGCCTCGAATGAATGGAGGGACATGTTCGGCCGCGCATCTGTGACACACCTAGTCTCACCAGCATCGGACCACTGTCCTCTCCTTCTCAGGTGCGATCTGGATGAGGAGCATAAACCAAAAAGCAGTCGGAGATATGAGCTAATGTGGGAAAGATCTCCGGCGTTGGAAGCCATAATTGCCAACTCCTGGACAAGCAAAGGTACGAAACGGAACCTAGGTGATGTTCGGGAGGCCCTCGCATCAGTAATGAATGACTTGCATGTTTGGAGTAATAAAACATTCGGCAATGTTACGAGAGAACTGGAGAAATCATGGTCACGGCTGGAGGAGCTCACTCATATGAACGCCGACCGGCGGGAGATAAGAGCAGAAATGGATAAAATGAATGAATTACTTTATAGAGAGGAGATGTTATGGCTTCAGAGATCGAGAATTCAGTGGCTAAAGGAGGGCGACCGGAATACTCAAATGTTTCATCGTAAGGCAGTGTGGAGAGCTAGGAAAAATAGAATAAAAAGTCTAACAGATGAGCAGGGTGTGGTGCACACCGAACAACATATGATGCTACAACTCGGTAATACTTATTTCCAGAATTTATTCTCAGCTAACCCTCTGCTTGATCCTGGAGATGTGTTACAGCTCTTTCAACCCAAGGTATCCAGCGCAATGAACGACGAATTATGCAGAGAGTTCACGGACGAGGAGATTTCCAATGCTATGTTCCAAATAGGGCCGTTGAAAGCGCCCGGACCCGATGGTTTTCCAGCAAGATTCTTTCATCGACATTGGGCGGTGTTCAAGAGCGAGATTACTACTGCTGTCAAGTTGTTTTTTGATACAGGGGTGATGCCTGAAGGAGTGAAAAACACCACCATTGTACTAATCCCAAAGGTTGACACCCCAACTCGGCTCACAGATTTCAGACCGATTAGCCTCTGTAATGTGATTTATAAGGTCATTGCCAAGTGCCTAGTGAATAGGCTATGACCTATGCTGGATGAGCTCGTATCCCCGGTGCAGAGCACCTTTGTACCAGGGAGGCTAATCACCGACAACGCTTTAATTGCCTTTGAGTGTTTTCATGCAATAAAACAGGAAAAGGATCCAGAGCGGAGTTTTTGTGCGTACAAGTTGGACTTATCGAAGGCATATGACAGAGTGGACTGGGTGTTATTGGAGCGAATGATGCAACAGTTGGGTTTCTCTCATCGGTGGGTGTCGTGGATAATGGAGTGTGTCACCTCGGTGAGATATAATGTGAAAATCAATGGAGCCCTCTCGGATTCGTTCACGCCGTCCTGTGGGTTACGACAGGGAGACCCCCTCTCACCTTTCCTATTCCTTTTTGTCGCTGATGGTTTGGATGCTTTACTGAAACAGGAGATTGAAGCTACCCGTATCTCGCCGCTGCGTGTTTGCCCTCAAGCCCCGGGCATCTCCCACCTCTTATTCACGGACAACACACTTTTGTTCTTCCGAGCTAATGCATTGGAGGCTACTCAAGTGAGGGCCGTTCTTGGGAGGTATGCAGCAGCGACCGGCCAGATTGTAAACCCGAACAAGTGTTCCATTATGTTTGGGCCAAGCTGTTCGGAGGTGAACAAAAAGGAGGTGATGCACACTTTGGAGGTTGTCAATGCGAGCTTTGAAGAGAAGTACCTTGGTTTTCCTACTCCAAATGGCAGGTTATCTAAAGGGAAATTGAAGAGCGTTCAGCAGCAGCTTACCAAGAGAATAATCCAATGGGGGGAGCTCATGTCTCAGGCAGGAAGAGAAGTCCTTATCAAGGCCGTAGCAAAAGCCCTTCCGACGTTCCTGATGAGCATTTTCAAGTTCCCAAGAAGCACATGCGATGACCTTGCACGCATGATCCGTAGCTACTGGTGGGGCGCATACAGAGGGAAGAGGAAAATGCACTGGAAGGCTTGGGATCACTTGCTGCGGCCAAAAGCTGCTAGTGGGATGGGTTTCAAGGATTTTAGGATGTTCAATCAAGCCTTGTTGGCAAGGCAAGCTTGGAGATTGCTGGTCAACCCTGAGAGTCTCTGCGCAAGAGTCTTGAAAGCACGTTACTATCCCAATGGATGGCTAGAGGACACGGTTTTCTCCACAAATGCTTCACAAACTTGGCAGTCCATTGTCCATGGGTTGGAGCTTTTGAAACAAGGCCTAATTTGGCGTATTGGTAATGGCAGATCGGTCTGCATTTGGAGGGACCCTTGGATCCCTCACCCCACTGGTCACCCTCCAATATCACAACAAGGTAGATGTAGACTGCGAAGGGTCAGCGAATTACTTGATGAAACGGGTGCATGGCGGTCAGACTTACTGCAGCAGTACTTTTTGCCTATTGACGTCCATCATATCATGAAGATGAAGGCCTCTCCACGGCTAGGCGATGACTTTATTGCATGGGGGGCTGAACGTACCGGTATCTTCACCGTACATAGTGCGTACCGGCTGGCGCTCGAGGACAAGTTGCGTCCCTCTTCAGTTGCGGCGAGCAGGGCACCGGACGGGCGACGTGCCGTCTGGGCATTTTTATGGAGGTGCCCTGCTCCTCCAAAGGTGCGTGTTTTTGGTTGGCATGTGGCTACGAATGCTCTCCCAACTTGGGCAAATAAATTTGCACGCCAGATGGAGCTTACTGACATGTGCCCTCTCTGTGGTCTCGAGCGCGAGGACACGTTTCACGTGTTTTGTAGGTGCCCAAGAGCTGTTGACCTGTCGCAAGCCATGGCGCAAGTTTGGCGGATACCTGATGTTAAATCAATCCGCAATACAGGACCGGAGTGGTTCCTGAATCTCATCGCGGAGTGTGACGAGGGTGACCGCCTCAGAGTCCTCATGCTTATGTGGAGGTGCTGGCACGTGCGTAACGAGATCCAACATGAGAAGACACCGCCGCCCATGGAGGTGTCCCGACGGTTCCTTCAAAGCTATGTCACCTCACTATTGGGGATCCAACAATACCCGGCCGGGGACTGGGACAAGGGAAAGATGGTCATCCAACTAGAGGGAGCGGAGCAGCCAATATCGCATGTGGACGTTGGCTGGAAGTCTCAGCGCAAGTGGAGCCCACCTCCGGAAGGTTGGGCGAAGCTCAACGTGGATGGGTCATTCTCACACGAGGATGGAAGTGCCGGTGCCGGCATGCTCTTGCGCGGGCACGACGGCGCCATCATTTTCTCTGCATGCCGTTCGCTTCGGTCATGCCCGGACCCATTGCACGCTGAGTTGGCCGGGTGCACGGTGGGACTCGGCCTAGCTTTGCAGTGGACGGAGTTGCCGATTATCCTGGAGTGTGACAGTATGCAGGCCGTGCAGATGATCAAGGCAAAAGGACCGGATCGTTCCCAGCACGCGATGGTGGTCTCAGAAGTAAAGAGTCTTATGGGTACAAGGGAGTGTTGTGTTACTCACATCTCTAGAGAGCAAAATAATGTTAGTCATGTGTTATCAAACTTCGGTTGAACGGAGAACCGTATTGTGGTCTGGCTCCGCTCTGGACCTGCTAATGTCCCTAGTCTGTGTAGGGATGAATTCGTGTGCTCTTGAGTAATACAATCCTTTTACCCCCGCAAAAAAAAAGATATAGCTAATGGAAGTTTTAGGTGCAAAACTGAAAAAGGACAAAAACCAACAGAAATCTCCTGGCTGTTAACTATGTGGCACTGTAGATACCGCCATGTGGCACCACGCGATTGGCTCATGTGGTGCTGTGCGAGCGTGTGCTCACCAGAGAGCAGAGGACGGCGGCGGCTGTCTCGGGCGTCGGCGGCGGCGCATCTCCGGCGGGTCTCCGGCGGAGGCGAAGTGACGGGCGGGTGCGGTGACGAGTGGCGGAGACGATGGTGGTGCTCAACGGCGGCGGGGCGTACTCTGTGGGCGGCAGCGGCGACGGGAACGGCGGGTATGCTCCGGTGGCTCTCTGCCCACAAAAACATGTCAGGGGGTGAAGCGATGAGCGGAGGGTCGAGGGAAGTGAACGGTGTGGCCAGAAGAGTCCTTATGGCGGCGGAAACGACCGGCGAAGATGGCGGCGGGTTGAGCTCCTCGGCGAGATCCAATTGCCCCAACCAGGGCGTGCGGCAACGGGAACGATCGGGACAGGGGATGCGGGGCTTCCCTGGGGTCTTCTGCTTGCGCACGGCAGCTCGGGTGCGCTCGAGGTGGACCAGGAGCGCGAGCTCGGGTCGGGCTCGGCCTCGGCATGCGTGTGTGCATGCGGTGTTGTCCGGCTCGGGTTAGGACGAACAGGGGCGCGGGCGGGTCCCGCTGTCAGTGGCTCAAAGCGGCGAGGGGGATGCGGCAGCGCGTTAGTGGGCTGCGGGCAAGGGGAGCTGGCTGGGCCGGCCTGTTGCGCACTGGGCGGCTGCGGGGGTTGATGGGCCGCGGCTGGCTGGCTTTTTTTAACAAAAACTACAGAACAAATAACTAAAATAAAAGCACCAGAATAAAATCTAGGAAAAAATACCTTGACACACAGTAAAAATAACCCTACTAATATACACTACAGGAACACTAGTTCTACATCTAATGCAATTTTGAAAAGTAGTTTTCATGCAATAGGCCACACAAACAGCAACAAAACATTGAAATAAAATATTTTGGAGATTAAGAAAAATACCAGAACATATCAGATGAACTGGAAATAATATTCTGGACATTATGAACATTTTTTAAATAGGGGAGAAGTCATGTTATCTCCACTCCAATAAATTGCCTTTAGTTGCATAATGATTCGAATATTTCAGAAAAGCAAATAATGCAATAAAAAATATTAGATGCATATGAATGATCTATTAACATCCAAATTTAGAAAAGTTGGGATGTTACAGACAACCCCTCTACGCGTTGGGTTGCAAGTATTTGTTGTTTGTGTGCAAGTGTTATTTACATAGTGTTGCTTGGTTCTCCTACTGGATTGATAACCTTGGTTTCATAACTAAGGGAAATACTTATCTCTACTATACTGCATCATCCCCTCCTCTTCGGGGAAATCCCAACGCAGCTCACAAGTAGCAAGGACCAGCCGCTGCAGCATTCAGCGCTGGTGACGCAGGGTGCGGTGTACGCCCCCACAAATGAGGAGTACGAGCAGTAGATGGAGTTGATGCTTCATAGCTCCGTCCTCCACCTGTATTGCCCGGGGGTAGCACCAGGGACGCTCCTCCCCGTGAAGCCGGAGGCCGCATCTCCTCTGCGTAACCACAACATCCAAATCGGATGTTGCGTGAAGGTGGAGCCCCTCTCGCCATCACCCTTGCGCGTCAAGGAGTGAAATTGTCGGTAACAGATAGTTTGGTAGCAAGATAATTTGTAACAAGTGACAAGTAGCAAGAGTGACAATAAGTGCAGCAAGGTAGCCCAATCCTTTTTGTTGCAAAGGACATGCCAGAACAATCTCTTATAATAAGTAAAACATTCTCGAGGACCCACGGGAATTTCATCTAGTCACTTTCATCATGTTTGTTTGATTCGCATATATGTGGGTGGACTGGTGCTTGGGTGCTGTTCTTACTTGAACAAACCTCCCACTTATGATTAACCCCTCTCGCAAGCATCTGCAACTATGAAAGAAGAAGATAAAATCTAACCATAGCATTAAACATATGGATCCAAATCAGCCCCTTGCGGAATAGCGCACAAACTATGGTTTAAGCCTCTATCACTCTAGCAACCCATCTTCTAATAACTACTCGACAATGCATTCCCTTAGGCCCAAAGATGGTGAAGTGTCATGTAGTCGACGTTCACATAACACCACTAAGGGAATCTCACCATACATATCATCAAAATATCGAACGAATGCCAAATTCATATGATTACTAGTGACAATACTTCTCCCATGTCCTCAAGAATAAAAGCAACTACTCACAAATCATATTCATGCTCAAGATCAGAGGGGTATTAAATAGCATAATGGATATGAACATATAATCTTCCACCAAATAAACCAACTAGCATCAACTACAAGATGTAATCAACACTACTAGTCACCCACAGGTACCAACCTGAGGTTTTGATACAAAGATTGAACACAAGAGATGAACTAGGGTTTGAGATAAGATGGTGCTGGTGAAGATGTTGATGAAGATTGATCCTCCCATGATGAGAGGGTTGTTGGTGATGACGATGGCTTCGATTTCCCCGTCCCGAAGGGAAGTATCCCTGGTGAAATCGCTCCGCCGAAGAGCAAAAGTGCTCCTGCCCAAGTTCCACCTCTTCTTATTTTTTTTCTAGGGCAAATGGGCTTATATAATAGAACATGGGCACCGGAGGCTAGCCAGAGGCCCCACTACCCACTAGGGCACGCCAGGGTGGTAGGCGCGCCGTGGTGCCTAGTGGGCACCTGGGTGGCCCCCTCTGGTACTTCTTTTCTCCAATAATTTTTATATATTCCAAAATATATCTCCGTGAAATTTCAGCTCATTTGGAAATGTGCAGAATAGGTATCTCTAACGTAGCTTTTTCTGGTCCAGAATTCCAGCTGGTGGCAATCTCCTTCTTGATGTAAACCTTGCATATTAAGAGAGAAAAGGCATTAGAATTGCTGCACAAAGTGTTATAGTGATTAAAAACACTCTAAATAACAGTAGGAAAACATGATGCAAAATGGACGTATCAACTCCCCCAAGCTTAGACCTCGCTTGCCCTCAAGCGAAAGCCGATATCGATAATCATGTCCACATGTTTAGAGAGAGAGAGGTGTCGATAAAAACAAAATACGGACATAGTAACATCATGAACAATATTATAACAACAATATTTATCATCATAAAACTTCTGATGGGCAAGTAACAATTCATCACAATATCGAAGTATAAGGAATAAACTTTCTTGAAAACTAACAAACTATGTTCTCAGTCAACAATGCAATTGCAATTCATTATCTTTTCAGGAAGGGTCTCATGTCGGAGCTTTTGTTTAGCAAGTCCACATACTCAACCATCATTTAGTCTTCTATGATTGCTAACACTCACACCATACATATGGAGCAAAAAGTTTTAGCCAGACACATAGAAAGATAGGGGCTTGTAACTTTGCCTCCCAACCTATTCACCTCAAGGGTGATGTCAACAATAATAACTCATGATCACTCATATCCAACTAGATATATGTGCCTAGATCTTTCCCCGCCACATGATGCTTGCAAAAGAGAAAAATAAAAAGGAATAGAGGAGAACACTATTGCCTCATGGATGAAAAGTAAATGCATAAATGTAAAGGATAGGCCCTTCGCAGAGGGAAGCAGAGGTTGTCATGCGCTTTTTATTTTTGGATGCGCAAGCTCTTAATGCAAAGGAACGTCACATTATATTGCCCCTTATGATAGCAACCTTTATTATGCAGTCCGTTGCTTTTATTTCTTTGCCATCACAAGTTCATACAATGCTTATTTTCCCTTACACTAAAAGATCATACGTATTCAGAAGCAATTTTTATTGCCTTATGCACCGATGACAACTTACTTGAAGGAACTTATTCAATCCATAGGTAGGTATAGTGGACTCTTGCAACATGAAACTGGGTTTAGGGTTTTTGGATGCACAAGTAGTATCTCTACTTGGTGCGGATTTTTGGGCTAGCAGAGATATTGGGCAAGCACCACATGTAGAGGATATATGACAATATAACTTCTATGTGAATATGAACAAACATAAGTCATTACGTTGTCTCCCTTGTCCAACGTCAACGGTTTGGCATAAAATACTTAATGGGGGCTCACAATCATAAAAGATGTCCAAGATAGTATATTTGCATGTGAATCTTCTCTTCCCTTATTAATTTTTCATGAATTGCATCATTGACCAATGCTATGTTTGTCAACTTTCAATAAATTTTACCACTTATAATCTTCCTTATGTAATGTCATTACTTTCCATAAGATTAGCATATGATTATTTTCATTATTTTGATTGAAACATAAAAGTAAAGAAGCAAAAACTCAAACTAATCTTTATTATATAACTCTCACTCGATTACATAGATAGATAGATCACGAAACTAGCACTCGGAAATAGATCATACTAAATTTTATTCCACTAAATCACAAAATAGCTAAGGATCGAACTAAAAATAAGTAAAGATAATAAAAGTGATGGTGATACGATACCGGGGCACCTCCCCCAATCTTGGCACAAGCCAAGGGGAGTGCCCATACCTGTGTACTCAAGTTTCCTTCTTTGGTGATGGTAGTGATGATGAAGTAGTAGTAGTCTTTTTCTCCAGCCTACATTTGAGGATGAAATTTTCCTCCCTCATATCATTGACTTGTTGCTCAAGCTTCAATACCCTTTTACATAATGCCTCCTTGCTTTCCTGTAGAAAATGGGACGGAATAAATTGGGGCTCAGATCCATTTACTTTGTTTGGAAGACCCGACTTCTTGAATTCCACATGCATATCCCCAAGTTGAGGTAGAGGGACTTCATCTTCTTCTGAGCTGGCATCCTTCGTTCCCTTCAGACCATCATCTACTTCTTCCTTCGTGGACCAACCGTAAGGATCCATATCTCCATAGATCCTTGGGTTTGCGATATAGTGGGAAACATAGCTCTCTCCATCTGACTATTGGGACGACATGCTTTCAGATCTATCAGGAAAACAGAACAAAACAAGAACATAGGATATTTCTGCGATACGGTGGTCAAAACGTCCGGGAGTATATATAAAGAATTTTTATCTTGCGAAACAAGTATTCCAGAAGAAAATGGAGTCGAGAAGGCTCACGAGGGGCCCACTACCTACCAGGGCGCGCAAGTGGGGTAGGTGCGCCCTGGTGCCTAGTGGGCACCTGGGTGGCCTCCTCCGGTGTTTCTTAATTTTATATTTTTTCTAATATCCCAAAACTGACAGAAAATATTTTTATGGAATTTTTCGAGCCAGTTTACTTACTGTATCATGTACACTGGTACATCGAGCTTCTATACAAATGGTTTTTAACCCCTTTTCGCGACGGCATTTTGAACCATCGCCTAGTGAGTATGGACGATAGGGGGGGTCCTTCCCACACGACCTAGAAACCATCAAGGATAGGCCCTCCGGCCACACACGCTTGGCAAAATGAGATCGTGTGCGATGAGCGAGCGATCAAATACAATTGTACAGACCCAATCGGTTCCGGTCGTAAGTACATCCCACACAGTCAATCCCAGACAAACGTTTTCGTTCGTATGTACATTCCACACAGTCAATCAAAGGAATACGTTTCCCTTCGTATGTACATCCCACACAGTTAATCCAAGAAGTACGTTTTCGTTCGCATATACATCCCACACAGTTAATCCAGGGAAAACATTTCCGTTCATACGTACATCACACACAATTTTCCCCATTAAATTGTTTGTGATAGCGTTGCCATTGCAGACGATATTAACAATTTTATCGTTTGCGTTATTGAATGCATCACACATGGTGCGTAGAAGAAACTGTGTGGCATAGGCTGTCCATCACACACACTTTTTATGTGGTAAACGTTTGCGCAAGGTGGCCTAACACAAACAGTTTTCAAGAGGAAGTCGTGTGTGATTGTTCATTGATCCAACATGTTTTATTCCTAGAAACTGTGTGCGTTGTCTGAGGTCATCGCCCGCGGTGTTTTCTCAATAACCGTTTGCAATAGAAAAACCCAATTAGCAGGCTAATTGGCCAATTATTAATAATCGATTTATTAATCTAATTGACATTTCATATTAAGCACACAATATATTTCATTTTCGTATTAAGGAAGAAGGATTTCATAATTGAAATGCATCAGAGTACAACAGCATATAGCTTTAGCACTCAGCTACCCCATTACACAACTGCACCAACACCAAGTTTCACATGCAACATCTATACCCTTTCGAAATTAGCATCATAGACGATACATAGACAGATGAATCTCATCTGGAAAACTGTTGAAGCGGAAGGCGAATATTGAGCCTTCATTGATGTTGAAGGTCTTTGCAACTTTAGGCCAGTGCCTGTGGATGATTGACCATCCATCCTTCATCCTCTTCAGGAAGACTTCAATATTGAACCGTGGGTGTTGTATGAATACCTTCCTCGCCTCCTGACCATACAGGTGGTTTGAGAGGTAATCATCAGTGAACTGCTTTGGAAAGGCCTGAAAACAAGGATATGCATAAATATCTTCTCTAGATTTGAAATGGCGCAAAGGAGTAAAAAAGACAAGGTAAAATATAGTACCATCCTGTAGTGAACTGATCTCTTCTTTATTGTGCAGACAAAGATCTTGGTGTTTTTTGTCGCTAATTTCTTTATCCTAACAATCTTGTTGAGTTTCTTGACTTGACTGATATTCATGGACAACTCATTTCACCATATGCAAAAAGGGTCGAACAGTGGGTCAAAACCTCTGACAGCAGGACCTACATGTGCAAGACCAAATTGTTAAAAACCTAAATATTAGAATGGTTCCTGCAATTGCACAGTAATGTGCTATTAGACAAAGGACCATGCATGTGCAAACCTCGATTGTAAACCTCAGTGCTTCCCATTGCTGCCCTGCAACACATATAAGGTAGTTAGTGATTAGGTTAAGTGAGGGTTGGCATGCTATCAGTAAAATATGTTGATGAAAAATAAACACATTGCAGATTCATCAAATTAATTCGAGCCACATGGAAAACCCATTTATCCAAACCAAGCATGATTAAGAACTAGAAAATATAGCAATTGTATATGTTTCTCATGTATTAAGTGCAGCCAAATTCGATTTATTCCTCACACGCATAACAATACAAAATTCTACCCACAACAATTGGACATCGCATTGCAGAATTAAACCAAGCAGTTAACTAAACACCACAACAAATGAACCAAACATTAACTGAGCACCACATTGCACAATATAACATACTCCTAATAGAAGCTTAGACAGTTAACCAAACCAAGCATGCTTAACAATATAGCAATTGTATTTGTTTCTCATGTATTTAGTACAACCAAATTCAATTTATTTCTCACATGGTATACAATAACAAAATGCACCCACAATAATTGAACAACGCATTGCAGAATTGAACCAAACAGTTAACTAAACACCACAACAAATGAACCAAACATTAACTAAGCACCACATTGCACAATATATAATATACTAGAAGATCAGACAGTTAACCAAACCAAGCATGCTTGACAACTTGGAAATATAGCAATTGTATTTGTTTCTCATGTATTTTGTATAGATAAATTCAATTTATTCCTCACATGGAAGACAATACAAAATTGCACCCTGAATAATTGAACATCACATTGCAGAATTGAACCAAACAGTTAGCTGAACACGACAACTAATTAACCAAATAGTTAATAAGTGAGCACCACATTGCATGACATATAGAACATATACACTAGAGCAACAGATTGCATGGTAAAAGTAGATAGGACAATTCACTAGAATTTGTTAAGGAAAGGCAGGAGCAGCACATGCAATGGGTAAACAGAGCATGCTTAACCGGCGTAGCTAGCTAACTGGACATAGGTCCTTATAGTGAGCTAATAAGACAAGCTACTCCTCATCGTAGGAGATATCGATGATGATTAGCTCCTTGGACATGGAAGAGGGCGAGGCCTCCACATCGTGGGTGCCCTCCTCGTAGTGGTGAGTTACCTGAGCCGCTCCAGGCACCAACCTGCTGGCTCTCGAGTTGAGGTAAGCACGGGCACACTGAGAAAACACCTCGTAGTCTTCGTCGAAGGCACCGACGGTGGCCTCAAGAAAATGCCACAAACTAACATTTAAAGAAGCCAACCGCGTCGCGGCATCGGCGCGCGAGGCGTCGACGGTGGCCTCGACGGCGAGGTGCTCCTCCAAGATCTGGGGGTCGGCATGAATGGCAGCCATCGCGACCTCATCCGCGCGTGCGGCCGCGATTTGCTCCTCCGCTGCCAAATGCTCCTTGAGCTCCTGGCTATACTGCGTGCACCATGGCTTAGGGTAGTGCTTATTTGGGGAGGTGTCGGTGATTTGGGTGGAAGGTGTCACGCCAGCGGTCGGGGAATGTGGGATGTGGACGGAGGAGGAGGATGGGGGTCGGGTGTGGATTACCTGCCTGGATCGACGAGGCCGAGCAGCGTGAAGGAGGGTCGCCGGCGAGGAGGCGGCACTGCAAGCAAGGAGTGAAGGTTTGAACTTGGAAAGGAAGGCGGAAACAGGGGAAATGTGGCTTTTGGTAAGGGGGAGGGGCGGGGAGGTAGATATTTCCACGGAAGCCGGAAATTTTGGATCGGTTCAGCGAAAAAACTGGCGTGCAAAGTGTCATCAGACACGGTCCCTTATTCAGCATTGTGTACGATATGTGAACTTCATAAATGATTCATATAGCTTACCCCGTGTGTGATGAGTTTGAACGTGCAAATTTTGGTCCGAATATGCATGCCTGGTTACAGTGGTCATCCACGTCATTGCATAATTTGGGTACACAAAGGAGCCTACAACACACCCACACTTCTTAATCGAGCAAGTTCAGCAATTAAACAGAGCTAGCTGACCTAAACATTACCATAACTAATTAAATACCGGCGCTCTAAATTAAACAAAGAGAACTACTCCGGCTGGCGCTCGTCGATCTCCGCCGCCTCCTCCATGTCCAGTTCGCGCCCAACGATCTCCTGGGGAAGGGGCTCCATGGCATCAATCGCACCATACTCGGCAAGCATCTCGCCATCCGTGTCCGCCATCTCTTTGGAAAAGGCCACCACTAGTTGGGTGTGGGCGGCCGTGATCTAGGCTTGGATGGGCTCCGTCATGGCAAGGTATGCCTAGAAGGAACGAACGGCTGCTCGAATGCTCTAGGCGATTGCGAACTCTTCGGCTGTGGGTTGCCGACCATTATCGGAGAAGCTTCGTTCGATTTGTGCGGTGACCGCCACGAGCTAGGCGTGGGCGGCCCGACATGGTCGTGGGTGGCCTCCATTAGGGCTAAGGCCCCCGCTGTGGACCGGACAGCTGTTGTGCCGCTCTCGCCAGTTGCTATCCCTGACGCAGATGTTGCTCCGCCACCTGAGCAGCAACAGCGGCCGTTCGGGCTGCCATGGCCGCCCGGTCACAGATTGCGGCCGCGCTCACGTAGCTTGTTACCACGCGCATGGCGGCTGCGGCCGCGCTCTCACCGGAGTGGGCCGCCGAAGTGGCCCTCACGACGCGGGTCCACGTCCTTGCCCTTGCCGCCGAGCAACCAGGCAAGCCCCCCCCCTTTTGATCATCCCGATATCGCCCATTCTATTTCTCATGCTTGCATTAGAATTGCTGCTGCTGCTGCTTTACCTATTCTGATGCATAGCCTGTTCATTATAACCTGCTGTTGATAATTACCTGCATATCCTAAACTGTTTAGTCTAGGCTGGATGGAGACCTATCAGTGACCCCACTTATCCCGACTGCCGCGCTGGATCGTCAGAAGACCCGATCAACGGGATTGAAGACCAGGACCCGACACCGCACATCACCCCCTTTAGTTGTAACGACACTGCAGCGTTACTATCGAGTGCCGAGGGTGAAACCTCTTGTAGCACTTCTGATGTTAACTCTGTAGAGTAGCTATTCGGTCGTGGTCATCGAGGGTGATTCCTCCTTCACCACTTCCGGTAACGACGCTGTCGTGCAACACATCAAGTGTGAACCCATCGAGGGTGAATCCTCCGAGTTCACCTTGACAGACACATCGAGTAGGAATCCAACGAGGGTGATACCTCGGATTCCCCTGATGTTATGGACACACGGATACTTGGACTTTACACTATTCCTTGGATAGGCGGGTCGGCCCTGAGGGGTACCCGCGTGCGCCTGAGAGGCGAATGTTGTGAAGACGGGTGCCTGTGTGGTGCCCGAGTGGTGAATACGAGGCGCGGCCGGGCATTCTTAACCCTTGCAGCAAGTCCTCGAGACGGGGCGACGGGTTCACATCTTTCGTGAGTCTCTGCTCGTTACCGCAAGCCCCTAGTCCTAACGATTTGGATATTTGATCCGAGCAGGCCTCTGGCCTGATAGTATGGGCGTTCTGCATCGTATGCATCAGCCGAAAGCTCTGTCAGACGTCCAGTTCAGTAGTGCGGCATGGAGTGATTGGCGCCATTTCGGTGGTGCTTGGATCTGGGCCATGTGCGCAACGACCCGGAGGGCGAGGGGCGATGGCCAAGACCCCCTTGCGCTTAGGATGTAGACCGGCGGGGACCTCTCTGCTGAGCTGTAGGTAGGGTTGCGATGTGTCGTTTGGCCGAGGCCGGGCATGACCCAGGAAAGTGTGTCCGGCCGGAGTTAATCGAGCGTGTTGGGTAAGTTGGTGCACCCCTGCAGGGAAGAAAACTACTATCGATAGCCTGTCCTACGGTAACGGACACTCGGAGTTGTATCCTGATTGATACAATTTAGAACTGGATACTTGGATACTATGGCTCTGGGATTGCTTCTCGCAGGGAGTCGAGAAGGGATCTCCGGACGAGGTTGATGACTGTATGGCTCTGGGATTGCTTTCTCGCAGGGAGTCGAGAAAGGATCTCTGGGTGAGGTTGAGACCTAATGATACTGCTACATTATATTGTACTGTTCTACTCCCTTCTAATGCTGCAAGACCGCTGAAGATGCTAGTCTTCGATAGGACTAGGCCTTCTCTCTATTCTGGCATTTCTGCAGCCCAGTCCACATATACAGCCTCCCCTTGAAAATGTTGCATATGTAGTGTAGATCCTTGCTTGCTGAGTACTTCTGAGTACTCACGGTTGCTTTGTTTTCCTTTTCTCCCCATATCAGTTTGTCGTGACCAAGATGACGGAGCCCCTGAGACAGCTGCCCTGCCGACGATCGCTACTACTACTACCCAGAGGATGGATACTACTACGAGTTGACTGACGACCAGGAGTAGGATCGGAGGGTCCCAGGCAGGAGGCCTACGCCTTTCGATCATAGTGTTTTATTTTGCCCCGCCTTTCTGAAGGCCTTCCTGTTTCTATTTCATATCTGTACTCAGATATTTGATGCTTCCGCTGACGCTTGTTCGCAAGCTTATGTATTCGAGCCCTCGAGGCCCCTGGCTTGTAATATAAAGCTTGTATGACTTTATTTATGTTTTAGAGTTGTGTTGTGATATCTTCCCGTGAGTCCTTAGGCTTGATCGTGTGCATTTGCGTGTATGATTAGTGCACGATTAGGCCGGGGGCGTCACATGCGCTGCCGCCGCGGTGGAGCCTCCCAGCTGGAGCTGTCCTCTAATGATGGCGGAGTGGCTGAGCAACGACGACAGACCGGTGCCATTGGCGATTGTGGGAGAAGCAGACGAGATAAGCTACAGGGAGGGAGGGGAAAATGCGACGCAGGACTCGCCGGCCGTGAGGGTTTATATAGCAGGCCAGTAAGCATTGGGATTTTGGGGATTTTGCTGAGTCGGGCGGGAAGCTTGCGCGGCTATGCGCGGGAACCTGCGCGGTTGCGCGGGAACGGGCTCACCGATGATTCATTGGCGCCACTTCGAGCCACAGTTTGGCCAAAAGAACGCCCCCGCTCGCTACTCAAGCTTGCGTTCGAAGCCGTCTGCGGCAGCGAGGGTGGCAAGACGTGCGAGAGGAGGACGAAAGGACACGTACACATACGATTAATAAAAAAACATTTGCAATTTAATTACCTACTACCCCCGTCCGGGTTTATAAGTTGTCTTTATATTTTTGTGCCAAATTTTACTAATAAAATACGAATGCATGTCGCCAAAGATTATATCGTTGGATTCGTATTTGAACATAGTTTCCAATTATATAATTTTTATAACATGCATTAACATTTTGTTAGTTAAATTTAAGGTCAAAATATGGCACAGAATATAAAGGGGACTAATAGACCAAGACAGAGGTAGTAGCACACGGCCAATCTCTACGCAGCGTCGCAACTGCCGGCCGGCTTATAGACGACCATTCCCTGCGTGTTCAACTGCTCTATGTGTGTGGTTGCTCGCGGTTGAGGTGGCCGCGGCGCGCTCTGCTCGTGTCCCTCCATGCGTGCTATCAGTGTTTGGGGCCGGCGCATGATCACGTACGTTCGTGCTACCATTATGCATGTGGTGGCGCCGGGCGCGGCGCCACGATGCAGTTACCCGCTGCAAAAACTGCCATGCGGACGTGCCGAGAATCCAGGCCGCGCAGCACCCATTTATTCCCTTGGTCATTTACCTTCATCTCTCGCGCCACATGACACAATAAGCACACCCACGACGACACATACAGAGAGGACATCCAGCGGTTCCAATGGCGCTCCCAGTGGCTCCAATGGCACTCCCAGCGGCCGACGACGACAACGGGGGGCAGTTCACCATGCATCATGTAGTGGACACCCACGTGAGGGGGAAGGACCTCTCGGTGGTGTACACGAACGACCTGGTCTCGGTGGAGGGCTCCATCCAAACTATGGAGCAGTTGCTTGCTGAGGACAAGTACCAAGTGGTCGGCTTCGACCTCGAGTTCACCAGCGGTCGTGTCGGGCAAGATCAGAAGGTGGCCGTCGCCCAGTTGTGCATGCGACATGACGTCCTCGTCTACCACTACCACCTAGACACAAGGCCTTGTGAGCGTTTCTCCAGGTTTATCAACAGCTCTGACTACAGTTTCGCTACGGTGGACACCACCAACGATCTAAAAGCACTCAAGGTTTCGGGCTTGACCTGCCAGAATCTAGTCAACATCCGTGATCATTACAAGGTCTGGGGCAGCATCAACAACAAACAGAACTCCCTGGTTGACCTCGCCTCAACCATCATCGACCCCTACTACATGAAGATGAAGGATGAGAGTAAGAAGGACAAGAACGCCTGGCACAATGCCTGGCATCAGAGGCTGGATGAAGAACACATCAAGTACGCGGCCAAGGACACGTATACAAGCTACGAGATATACATGCGGATCGTTGACATGAGGAAGTGTCTTTATCCTGCCCCAGACGAGGGATCGAGCCACAGAGTAGTGGCGGGAGCGTCACAAGAAGTAGATGACTAGACGATCGTTTCTCCTAGTTTAGAATGCATGCAATTGTTTATTGAGGTGTGTACGAATGATCTGTATAGTCACCTATGTGATTGGATGTTTATTTTAGTTATATATATGTTGTTCTTCTGTAGACAGAGCAAATCACACGGCTTATTAGCACCAATCGTCTGTGTTATTATTGGTCTTCGCACACATTTCTGATTACGGACCTGTTTGTCGCGTATCACACACATCTTGTTCAGTTGAACTGTTTTTGTTGTCTTGGCTCATCGCAAACAGTTCATCCAAGTGAATTGTATGCCCTCCATCGCACACATCTTGATCTGGCTGACAGTTTCTATTGTGTTGCCTAATCACACACAGTTCATCCTAGTGAACTGTATGTCATATATCGCACACACACTCTCATCTGGCTGATCGTTTCGTTTGTTCTGGATCACCACAAACAGTTTGTATGGATTAACCGTATGCCACACATCGCACACACATCTCTGATTTAAATCGTGTTTGAGGTGTGCGCAATCGCAAACAGTTCGTCTCATTTTGACGGTTTTCTTACACCACCGTTTGCGATTAATGCATCGCACACAGTTTCGTCGAAGGGCCTCTGATTGGACTGTCGCGTTTGGACCATCCTGCAGTAGTGGTACCTCTTCCTTTTCAGGGTTCTCGAGTGTTCTGGAAGGTCTTTTTTATGTATTCATCCGGTGTCATAGTTTGAATAATTTTAGTTTCAACATTAATAGGCGTACCTGAGATATAATGCTTAATTCTTTGGCCATTGACCACCTTCGAATTTGTGCCTTCGGCATTATTAATCTTAATGGCTCCAAAACGATAGACTTCCTCAATGATGTATGCTCCTTCCCATTTGGAGAGAAGTTTTTCTGCAAAAAAT
Organism: Thinopyrum elongatum; assembly: GCA_011799875.1. Classification (NCBI taxonomy): domain Eukaryota; kingdom Viridiplantae; phylum Streptophyta; class Magnoliopsida; order Poales; family Poaceae; genus Thinopyrum; species Thinopyrum elongatum. The sequence goes on along the minus strand of CM022298.1, from coordinate 410,673,169 downwards.
CTAAAACAAAATTGTACAATAGAACATACTCACCTACTTTGAATTCCCGCTTTTTGATTCTTTTGTCATGCCATCTTTTAATTTTTTTTCTTTAAACAATTTGGCATTTTCATAAGCTTGGGTTCTCCATTCATCCAACGAGAAAATATCAAATAATCTCTTTTCTCCGGCAAGTTTAAAATCATAATTGAGTTCTTTCATTGCCCAATATGCTTTATGTTCTAACTCAAGAGGTAAATAACATGCTTTTCCATAACCCATTTTGTATGGAGACATACCCATAGAATTTTTATAAGCAGTTTTATAGGCCCATAATGCATCATATAATCTCTTAGACCAATTCTTTCGAGACCTATTGACAGTCTTTTGCAAAATTAACTTTATTTCTCTATTGCTCAGTTCAACTTGGCCACTAGACTGACGATGATAAGGTGATGCAATTCTATGATTCACATCATATTTAACAAGCACTTTACGGAATGCACCACGAATAAAGTGTGAACCACCATCAGTCATTAAATATCTAGGGACTCCAAACCTCGGGAAAATAACTTCTTTAAGCATTTTAATAGAAGTGTTGTGATCAGCACTACTAGTTGGAATAGCTTCTACCCACTTAGTGACATAATCAACAACAACTAAAATATGTGTATACCCATTACAGGAAGGAAAATGTCCCATATAATCAAAGTCCCAAACATCAAATGGTTCAATGACAAGTGAATAATTCATAGGCATTTCTTGATGTCTACCAATATTACCAATTCTTTGACGTTCATCACAAGATAAGACAAACTTACGAGCCTCCTTAAAAAGAGTAGGCCAATAAAAACCAGATTGTAATACCTTGTGTGCAGTTCTGTCTCCCTGTAGCGACCCAGTCCCAATGGATTGAAGTTTCTGTGCTTAAGTGTCATCCCTGGATCGGTATGCTGACACACACAGTACTCGAGAAATTATAACAGAGTTCAATCACACTCTTTATTACATCGAGGTCCTCAAAAAGATTATTTATTACATAAATATGGCTGAAGGCCATCTAAATAAAATAACCGCGGAAGCTTCGAAGATAAATGAGTCCATCCAACTCCACGGCAAAACTGAGTGCAGAACAACGACCTATCGCACCTTAATCCTCGTCGGAAAACTCTACAACATGAGATGTTGCAGCCGTGTAGGTCAGCACATGGAATATGCTGGCAATGTCACACTATAGAATAATGATGAAAAATACTATCTCTATATGAAAATTTGGCTGGTGGAGGCTCTAAGTGTAATTTTGCGTAAAGCTAATTTTTCCCTACAACAAAGGAATAAATTTTTATTTACTACCAAGTTTAAGCCATTATTGAGAAGGTTCCTCCAACTCAATCCCAAAATCCCAAATTATTAATAACCCAATATATAATTAAATAAAGTGATGAGATCAACCAATAATCCACTTCTAGATACTCAAAGTTATCCATAACCGGGGACACGGCTAATCATGATTAGTTTGTACACTCTGCAGAGGTTTGTGCACTTTTCCCCACAAGACTCGACCACCTCCATGATCGGAAGATCGAGACATCGTCTTTCTGAATGTGTTCCCCTTAACCCTGGATAGGCCGGTACACCTACTTTCCCCTACATCTGCTAGCCTACCCTGAAAAGGCTCACACAAACTTACTCAACTATGCCAGAGCCCATAATGGCTTGTGGCTGCACACGGAAGTGTCTAGGCATGAACTATTGTATGATCCCTTTGAGCCTGGGTGGCATTCCGTAGGGTGATCACACGGGTCCTCCGGGATCCCCTAGGGCAAGCACTGGATTCTCCAGGTGCCCCGACCATTCCACCCAGATGTGTGTCAATGTTGCCACCTTAAGTTAACCCAAAATTATTTATATCTCTCTCATCTTTCATGAATCACACATACTAATCCCCGTCTACAAGCATGGCTACACAATATATGAGCATAACGAATATTCCTGATGACCCACAAGTATAGGGGATCAATCGTAGTCCTTTCAATAAGTAAGAGTGTCAAACCCAACGAGGAGCAGAAGGAAATGACATGTGGTTTCAGTAAGGTATTTTCTGCAAGTACTGAAATAGTCGGTAACAAGTAGTTTGATAGCAATATAATTTGTAACGAGCAAGTAACGGTAATGGTAAATAAAGTGCAGCAAGGTAGCCCAATCCTTTTGTGGCAAAGGACATGCCAAAACAGTCTCTTATGATAAGCAAAGCGTTCTTGAGGGTACACGTGAATTTCACCATGTCAATTTGATCATGTTGGTTTGATTCGTGTTCGCTACTTTGATAATTTGATATGTGGGTGGACCGGTGCTTAGGTGCTGTTCTTACTTGAACAAACCTCCTACTTATGATTAACACCCTCACAAGCATCTCCAACTACGAGTTAAGATAAAATCTACCCATAGCATTAAACTTTTGGATTCAAATCGGTCCCTTACGAAGTAGCACATAAACTAGGGCTTAAGCTTATGTCACTCTAGCAACCCATCATCTAATAACTACTCCACAATGCATTCTCTTAGGCCCAAATATGATGAAGTGTCATTTAATCGACGTTCACATGAAACCACTAAGAGAATCACAACATACATTTAAACCAATAATGAGGCCGGGAGACTCGGCTCCAGGAGGCTCGCTCGATTTCGTTGCATTCTGGCCATCGGATGCTGGTCAAACAGGTCGTTGGCGTGCTCCTTCTCGTTGGATTCATCGCTGCGGTGTCGCGTCTCGTTTTGACCGGCCGGTGAAATCGCAGGGGTGAATGATGTGTGGGCTCATGGCTTGTAGCGATAGGCTGGGTCAAATGTTTCTTGGTGTTTGCACGGCCTCTCCTCCCCCTCATGGCTTGTAAACGTTTCTTGGTGTTTGCGCGGCCTCTCCTCACCCACCACATGCGCGCGCCGCGCGCTGCGCCTTTCTGGCACGCCTGGCTGTTCGTTGCTGTGGGCAGTTGGGCCGCTGTAGGTGGCCTGCCTCCTCTCTGGTCCCATCTGTCAATTTCCTGATGTTGCTTCTTTTGTGTGCGCGTGGCGTCGGTGTCTGAAGAGAGGCCCGTGGCTGACTTCTATGTCGTGCGTTGTGGCCGACCCCCACTCCATGCCGCGTCTCGTCCAGCGTTGTACCAGCGCCTTTTTCTGTGGGTCGTTCTTTACCATGGTTCTCTCATTGGCCATCTGATCAGCGGTCCCTGTTTCCTTCTGGGCCCGCGCATCAGTGTCGATTGCTGCTGTGTTGCCCGTCTCACCCAGACACGGGCTCGTTTGGAGAGAAAGGTTGGGCTGACCGATGCATCATGCGCGCAGGCGCAGGGGCCCTGGCTGAGTCCATCTCGTCTGACCGATGCATCGTGCGCGTGAGGGCCCGGGCTTACTAGATTTGTCACCCTTTAATTTCTTTCGTAGGTGACTGCCACTGGATCCGGCACAATTGTTGACCCACCGCGCAGCGAAGCGACTCGTCGCTCAGTCCGTAACAAATTGGGCTCCGGGTAAAAGAAGCCCTAGAGCCAAGCGGTAAAACGAGACCCTCCTGCTCCTCCTCCTCCCTCACCCGGCGGCGGCTTCCTACCTCTGCCTGCGCCTCGCCTCTTCCTCCTTCTGACAGCGGCAGCGGTGAGCATGAGAGCAGCGGAAGCGGCTGGACGCCATAAGCTGGCCGAGGTGGTCTACGGCGAGGAACGGTCGCGCTCGACGCCGTCCTCCAACCCGTACTTCCCAACCCGATACATACCCAAGGATTTCGGTGGTAGCTCGAAGGAAGGACCAAGGCCTGGGACGACGCGTCTTGTCCTCGTCTCCCTCTAACATCTCCCTGCCGACTGCTGCTTATTAGGGAGGGAGGGAGGGAAAAAGATAGATGGCGGCGGCTGGAGCTGGCTGAGTTATTTGGGGAGCTGCGCAGGCGTCGAGCGACGGCGAGCGCATCCGACGCCAACACACCGAGGTGAGATTCACTCGTTCTTTCTCTCCCCATGCGGCCTCCTCCCTTCGCCCCGATTCATGGGCGCGTTCAGACACCTTTCCTTCTTCGACTTCTCCCCTCTTTTTCATAAAAGCAAAAAGAAGCAGGAGCAAAACGAAAGTGAGCACCATAGAAAGGATGATTAGAAATTATTGCAATCATTATTGCCAATATGTCACATTATGGGTTCTTGTTGATCTTTGTTGGTTAAAATATGCGTTGCTGTGACCTTGAGAACATTTTTTATTTTATTACTGCATTTTGTACTGTTATTTGGTACTGATATTAAATATTTATTTATGAACCAGAGTCCTCATCTTCCTATCTGTGTCCCTCAATTTTCTGTTGGCCAAAACAAAAGATGTAATCTATTGTTGAAAGACCAACTTGTCTGCGAAATACTTTGCAAACTGTGGCACGCTGAGGTACATCCTTGTATTTTCTGGTTTATTTTTCCGATGCCAGAAGTGCAGGAGCACTGTCAGTTGCTCACTGATGTATATAATAATCATCGGCTGTTGTTTTTATTCAGCAAAAGAAGTTCTGTGTGAGTTAGAGATTATAGGCAACAAGGGCGTGGTCCTATTAAACGGAAGGGCTGTAATTATTTGTCCACGTGATATTGAAGTTACATTTCAGAATTTTGCCTACTACTTTAGGTGATGCTTTGACTTATTGTTCCTTTCATTTGCTTTGGCGTCTAATCCTGTTTATTAGCTTCTTCATATACTGTATATCTAAAACTTTGCACACATTTTATTAGTCCAAGTGAAAGCATCTGTAACTGCATGTTGATATATTTTGTCAACCCGTGTAACATTGCCTTTAAATATGATTATGATTTTCATTATGTGCAACTCTAGCGAGATTGAGTACCAGGTTGTTTTGTTACGTGCCTAGATGAGGTCATTATGGTGGTACTGAAAAGTGATGCTCTAATGTTCATATGTGTTATGGAGTTGGTTCTTTTGAAGTTAAAGTAGTTGTGTGTTATGCTCTCCTCAGGTTTTAAGCCTAGGTGAGGGCATCATATCTGCTAATGTATGTTGTTTTCGATCTGCCTGCTTCTGATTTTTTTACCTCTTCTAGGTTGTTTTGCTTATTGTGGTTGCCCTCTATTCCACAGGATCTATCAGCTGCTAGGATTTAGGGTCTAGGAACTGACGGGTTGTTGTTTCTGTTGCTGATTAGAGCTTTAGTTAAGGTGCTTTCGTTTTTAGTTTAGTCGGCATTCTGTTGTTGCCCTTGTGATAAATTGTTAGTTAGACTTGTGCTTAACTAGCGATTCTTATAGAGATGTACTTTCACTAAGAAGAAAAGGCTATATTTTTTACTAACAAAGATGTCGATATTGCTGCTTTCTGCCCATAGTTTCACTGTCATCTTATATAGTTTATTTATAGGAGATGAATACATGAATATAGCCCTCCTATTTTAGAGTATGAATCAGAATCTAAATTAGCAATTGTAAAAATGATCAATAACTTCTATTTCGTCATATATGCAGTGTCCCCAGTTTTATTGTTTTCCTTTTTGGTTCTATAGGATTGAGATCTATACTTTGCCTTACGCTGAATTTGATGTTATTCATGCATCTGATGTCACTTAGATTTTAGGAATTTTAGGATCGATGGCAAGTTTCCCATGTCGGATGTTTCCTTACTTTCTCAAATCTTTGTGATAATATAGGTGATTCTGTTTCTACCTCAGGACTTGCCTTTCTCTGTTTCAGTTTCAAAACGATATTATTTGAGGTTAGATGACCCTTAATCACTTCATTTCATGTGGACAGAGAACTAATGGTATTGTTCCAAGAAGAGAAGCAAGTGCATCATTATGTAGTTGTAGGTATCAATTTTTTCTCATTCCGATGATTCCGAAGCAATTAAATTGATATGATTACTTCATTCCCCAATTTCTCTGTCAAAGCTTACTTTGTCCATAGTCATACCTAAATGAGTTACTCTATTTCCTATAGCTCTATTATTACTATTTCCATTGGAACGTGTCTCTCAGTTCTCCTTTATAATATCATGATCAGAGGCACGAATGAAAATGTGCTTGAATCATGGTGTTGGACTGTTGGTCTTAAGAAAAATATGTGAATGGAATAAGAACTGCATACAGTTTCTTGCGGTATAAATGACAGCTGCCTCATGTTTGTATGAAACGAGAGTTGCCTACTTCTCATGAATTAATTTATCATCATATTAGTAGTTCTCTTCAATTAATGGAACAAATAAATTGGAAACGCATGTAAGAATAATGAATGACATTGCTTCAAAATTTTACAAGGTAGTACAAAGTATATATGTAGAAATATAGCAACTTTATATAATGTAATCCTAATTTACATAACTTTCTCTTCAAGTTCTATCTGAAGTTACGAAGAACGCCATGTTCGTTCAGATATGCATGCCTTTGCATACAGGTTTATATTATTGATTCAGGTTTAGTTTTTAGATGAAAATTGTAATCCTGTGTGTAGATTGGACAGATTATTTCTCACTTTGAGCGTTTTGTTCATCGGAAAGTTTTTTCCAGTGCCCCAAGAACTTGGCTCTGATTTTCTTCCAAAAATCAATTGAAATTTCTACGATTCATGCAAGTTACGTACTTGGCAAAGAAAAATGTTCTCTGCATAGTGTGCATACATGTACACTATCTGGATAGTGGATACATGTACTTATCATAAATTCTTTTACTCATCTGAGGCAAGTATTCTCATTTATTTATCATGCACCTGCAAATTAGCCTGATAGTCTATCAAACTACCATTCAGATGTGGGCTAGGTTTTTCTGTTATCCAAATAAAAATTATATTGCCTTTATTTTCACATAAAGATGTTGATGTTGAGAAGTATATTACTTTGATTGTTGAGTCGGTCTATGTGTAACTTCACGTTCTTTGGTTTGTGTGGATACATTTGTAAAGAAGTGACATGGCTTAGTAACCATATTAAATTTTGTCTTTGTATATGGAATAAAGGTGGGAGAGCAAATGTGTTGTTGAAGTCCGACGAGAGTAAATAGCAGGTTGACTCTTTGTAGTGCTTGTTCAAATGTATGTCAGGTTTTTTGTAATCCAAAAAAAAAACACATTATCCTGTCTTTGTTTTTACATCGAGGTGTAAATGTTGAGAAGTATATTATTCTGATTGATAATAGTTTGAGGAGCACTACAAAGGATCGCTGCCAAGAATTTGAAGGAAATGCCTTGTCAATCTGACCCATCACATAGCTTTGGGTTCTATCATTTGTGTGGCACATACATTTGTAAAGAAGTGAGCTGTATTTGCAACTCTAAATTTTCTCTCATGTAACTCTGAAAGGCATGTATATTATGTTCTTGCTAAATTGATCCTATCTTTGCCTTATCCATGTGTTAACTGTTTAAGATTTGGTTGCAGTGGCCTATAAAGAATTTGTTGGATTGCTAAATTGATCCTATCTTTTCATCATCCATGCGTTAACTCTTTAAGATTTGTATGTGTGGCATGTCATGCACTTATAGGATAATCAAGTGACCTTTTTATTAACTTATTTGGAATACGACTTTCCTGATTTTGTGCTTTCTTTGAACCCTTAGATTTCATGGTTGCCATCAATACCAAGCTTTGTAATCTTTTAGAGGAGTGCAAATTCCATAATATGATATGAAACATGATATTTTGTGAAGGCCTTTGCATTTTAGCTATGGTGGTGACCTTTGTAGTCATATGCATTAGTTGAAAATCGTATGGTTTCTCTCTTCTCTCCTGCTTAGGAAGTTTTCTCTTTGGTTTTCCCTGAGTTTTCCTAGGTATTGTTTCTAATTTTACCTACAAAGACAAACCTTTTCAAATCACATCAGGGTTCATTATTAAAAAGGCTCTTAGTATGGTCAAGTTGTCATGCATTTATTTTCAAATAACTTGTGGTTTGAATTGGGACCTTCCGCTATTTGGCGCAACAGGTAATGTTATTGTACATTTTATTGTAGACAGCAAGCCTCCATTTTTATGGTAGACAACCGGCCTCCATTCTTTTTAAGGGGTGTTAAATTTGTTACCACATGCGCTCGCCCACAACTAAACTAACTCATACGTGTGTCTTTTTTCAAAGCCTACTTCGACTCAACGGGTCTCTGCACCATTTGGCGCAACGGGTCAACTATTCTCTATAAATTCATTTGCAAACTTATTTCAAATATTCATATCGATTCAATAACAAGGTTATTATACCAAGGTTATTCATATCGATTCAATAACAAGGTTATTATACCAAGACCATCGATGTGCATTCGTAAGTTAAGCAAAATAGTTCTATTTACTTCTTCGTTTGAATCGGGCTTTTGCGCCATTTGATGCAATTTGTTCTTCTCTCAAACCTATGTGCTTACTCAAACCTAAAGTTTATAAAAAATATCAGTATTTTAAATGTGGTCATGGTTTTAAATGGGACTAAATAGCATATGACTCTTGGATAGAAATATTTTCAATGTTGTCTCTCAAACCTATATGCTTGCTGAACTGGCTATCAAAGCAGCCATCGACAAACATGCCTACTTTGAAATATAGACGAGTCTAAATAGCACATGACTGATGGATAGAAATAACTTTTTTTCAAACACAAGACTACTTCATAATTTCTATACAGAGGGGCTAAAGCTATGCTTATACATGCTCAAACCTAAAGTTCCTTGCTACACAAAATATTTTGAAAGAACTCATGATTTTAAAGGTACATATATTTATAAAGAAAAGCCTATGCAATTTTTCTTTACATAAAGGGGTCTAAATACTTACCATATGTGCTTGATCTAAAAAATGCAAATATTTTCAACGCTAACATGGTTTTAAATGGGTCTCTGCGCGATTTGGCGCTGGTTTGTACATGTTACAAAAATACACTTTTATTTCAAACTCGAATTTCACAACGTGATAAACATATTTTCAATATGCCATGGTTTAAAATGGGCTTTCTACTACCATTATTGAATATGTCCTTGCAAAATAAAACTATTTTCATCGATAACATGCCTTTAGCGGGTCTCTGCGCCATTTGGCGCAATGGGTCAACTAGTATCATCAAAATATCGAACACATATCTAGTTCACATGATTACTTGCAACATGACTTCTCCCATGACCTCAAGAACAAAAGTAACTACTCACAAATGATAATCATGTTCATGATCAGAGGGGTATTAAATAGCATAATGGATCTGAACATATAATCTTCCATCAAATAAACCATATAGTAATCAACTACAAGATGTAATCAACCCTACTAGTCACCCACAGGTACCAATCTGAGGTTCCGGTACGAAGATTGAACACAAGATATGAACTAGGGTTTGAGAGGAGATGGTGTTGTTGAAGATGTTGATGGAGATTTCCCTCCCAAAGACGAGAGAATTGTTGGTGATGACGATGGCTTCGATTTCCCCCTCTGAGAGGGAAGTTCCCCCGGCGGAATCGCTCCGCCAGAGGGCAAAAGTGCTCCTGCCCAAGTTCCGCCTCGAGACGGCGGTGCTTCGTCCCGAAAGTCCCCTCCTGATTTTTTCTAGGTCAAAATGACCTATATACCAGAAGATGGGCACCGGAGGTGGACCGGGCTGAGCACAACCCACCAGGGCGCGCCTGGGGGGCCTGGCGCGCCCTGGTGTCTTGTGCTCACCAGGTGGCCCCCCTCCCGTAGTTATTTGATCCAGTATTTTTTATTTATTCCAAAATAATTCTCCATAAATTTTCAGCTCATTTGGAGATGTGCAGAATAGGTAACTCTGACATAGCTTTTTCAGGCCCAGAATTCCAGCTGCCGACATTCTCCATCTTTGTGTAAACCTTGCATATTATGAGAGAAAAGGCATTAGAATTACTCCATAAAGCATTATTATGCATAAAAACATTATAAATAACAGTAGGAAAAACATGATGCAAAATGGACGTATCAACTCCCCCAAGCTTAGACCTCGCTTGTCCTCAAGCGAAAAACCGAAATCGAAAAACATGCCCACATGCTTAGAGAGAGAGGTGTCCATAAAAACAAAATACGGACATAGAAGCATCATTTTTATTATTATAACAGCAAAGAATTTTAACATAAAACTTTATCACACAACTTTTATCATATAACTTCTCATGAACAAGTAACAATTCATCACAACTATCGGTGCAACAAACCCCAGGTATGTTGCCCAGACTATACACAGGCTCAAGAACGAGATTGCAGCATACAGGACAAGGCCAAGCGGAAGAGATCAGCTCTTTGAGGAATCAAAGGGCGGATCAAGAAGACTAAGACCAACCCAAGGAGTAAAATACCACAATGGAAAAACCTCCCCTACCGGGCAAGCGAGCCTGGCGGGGACGAGGTTGCCCCAAAGACAAGTCTCAAGATTACCCCTGCAGGCTTGCCAGGGACGCTGAGGGCGGATTACCCCGCCAAGGCTCCACCGCTCCACCTCAAAGTAACACAAGTCACCAATCGGTGAGGTGTCGAGCCCCCAAGATGCTAAGTGGCCGTTATTTGGCACGTGGCAGCCATCTCCAGAGGAAATCACCTCCAAACGACACTCGTCCAGCGACGTGTCACGCAGGCAGGCGAGAAAGTGGCAAAACAGCACGGCAAGGCTTGTCGGGCTAGACTACGATGTGACACTAAGCGGCGCATTTAATGCGCTCTGTCCAGTCTGCAGAGTTAGGTATGATGGCACTATTTTCTATCTAATCAGTACACAATGACTGATTTGCCATTGTGGTGACCCATTGATCTATAAAAGGAGGGCATGGCAACCTTGGAAGGGATTCGGACCCCTGTACACTCATACGCGCGTAGCTGCTCTCGCCCCGAGGCGACCTTGCCGAGCTAGAGCGCTGCGCCTCCACCATGGTCCTCCCATCAATCCACCAAAGCAGGAGTAGGGTTTTACGGCTCACGGCGGCCCGAACCTGGGTAAAAACTGCCCGTGTGATCGCTGCCGCGCTGCCCCGCGCCCTCCGCTTTTTGTGCAATGCGTCCCTTCCCCCTGCCGAACCACAAGGGGCCGATGGCCCCATAGGTGGCCGTGTTTTCCCATGACATCTTTGGTGCACCAGGTATTGGGAAGCGCTTGCGTGAATCCGAGAGCGTACGCAGCGCGTCATCTTCATCATCCATGGCGCCCAAGAAGAAAACCGGTGCCGCAGCTCACCCGTCCACCTCGAAGGCCCCTCCATGCACGGCTGCCTACGCCGTGGGGGCTACGGGGGTGCACGGGGACGTGGGCGCTGCGGGGGACGTGACCAGCGCAGGCGGCGTCGTCACCACCTCCCCCGTGGTTGAAACGGGAGCAGGAGGCACCGGAGAAGGACAACGCCAACAACATCTCGACGGCCACGTTCTGCAAGGTGCGGGAGGAGAGATCATTCCATCCGTGCCTCTCCACCCCGCCGAAGGACGCGGCCACAGCAGTGATGCTCGCCCTGGGGCGAACCGCAATCCTCTGACCGCCCCCGCTGCGGGTGTGGCCGCAGGGCATGCATCACCCCCAGGACGGGCTGTCCAAGCTGATGCGCGTAACGGAGCCGCCGATCCCCAAGCACATCCACCTCGCCTCCACGCCGCCCTGGTGACTGGCTCACGGTGACAGGAGCATGGCGCTGCTACTACTGGCACCATCAGAAAGCCAGGCGACGCTACGGTCTATGTCGTCATCCATGTCGAGCACTGCTTCGGAGGCCATGGCGCGGGCCCAACTCCTGTTGAGGTTTCCGCCGGTGGCTGATCAGATGGATGAGTGGAGAGCCACCATTCAGAGCTTGATTGGTTTCGCCGAGGCGGGAGGGTCGCGGCGAGCAGGCCCGTCACAGCCGGAGCAATCCCCTCCGCGGCAGCTAGCGCGGGGGCCACAGCCGGAGCAACGCAACCAAGAACCCGACGATGTATCGATGGCCTCGTCAGATCCTCGAGCACGACGAGAACAACGGAAAGTCCTGGAAGACAAGCGGGGGGAAGACGCACGCGTCACCATCGAACGACGCCGCGAAACCCAACGCCGGTCTGATAGGCGCAACGGCTCCGACGTCGACGAGCCTACGCCCGATGAGGGTGGGTGCCTACCTTTCGGGGTCGGGTGCCCCGCCTTCACTCGTGAGCTGCGGCAAGTCCGTTGGCCATCTGCCCGCACGTTTAAGCCAAAAATACCAGAGAAGTACGATGGAAGACTGAACCCGGTAGAGTTCTTGGGCATCTACACCATCGCTGTTCAAGCTGTCGGGGGAAGGGATGGGAAGGCAACCGCCGGATACGTTCTAAAATGAACGTTCGTTTGCCCAAGACTGTGAATGAGCTATACACTCTAGTGGATAAGTGTGCCCGAGTAGAAGAGGGGAGACGACTCCCAGGTGAAGAAGATGGCGTCGACATCGACTCAGAAGACGACGACAACGCCACCAGCCGGAAGAACAAGAGCAAGAAGCGCAACAAGAAGCGCCATGATAAAGTGGTGATGACCGTTGAAGGGTCGAGTGCACCTGGTACCAGCAAGAAGGCCAAGACCGAGGTCCCCGGCAAGGAAGCTGTCGCGTGTGCTGACTGCCAGGAAGCCGCGACTGCCGGGAAAGCTGGAAAGAGTGATGGGCCGTACTGCAAGATCCATCGGACCAAGGGCCACGATCTCCAGGAGTGTCATCAGGTTGAGCAGCTCGTCAAGAAACAGAGGGCTGAGTACGAGAAGGGAGATAAGGAGAAAAACCAAGATGGAGATGGCGGCAAGGGCCGAGGTGGCAGAACAGGTCGCCCCGGCAAGGCTCCTCAGTATCAAGGGAAACCCGCCAAGGGCCGTGAGAAGAAGGATTGCGAGGACGGAAGTGATGAAGGAGATGAAGAGGAAACCAGCGAGCAGGAATTCCAGAAAGCCACTGACGCCCTATGCATTGACGGGGGTGCATCTCTGCACTCCTCTAACCGCCAACTTAAAAGGTGGGCACGTGAGGTCAATGTCGTGGAGCCAACGGCAGATTCTCGGAAGCCACTCAAGTGGTCCCGCACGCCCATCGTCTTTGATGAGGAGGATTGCCCCGCCGTTAACCAACAACGGCAGATTCTCGGAAGCCGCTCAAGGTCACAAAGATGTTGGTTAATGGCGGGGCCGGGTTGAATCTGATTTCTCCAAAGGTCATCAACAAACTCCATGTAACACCCCCAGTGGTTAACTACAGTAATCACCCTTTTGATTATGCCATGTCATCATGATCAACAGTGCTTAATCATCATTAGTATCATATCTCTTTTCAAATTCAAATTCAAATGGAAATTCAAACTGAAAGTGGAAAATAAAAGTTGCTCAAATCAGAAACTAAATTGTTCATTAAATAGCAAGTAAATCAGAGACAATTCTAAAATTGAAATCAACATTATTGGAATTGGGTAAGTGACTCAAACATACCCAAACAGTGGCTGAAAACAATATTTAATAACCTATTAATTAATATAAAATAAATATGAAATGATAAATACCCCAAACTAATTTTTGGTGATAGGGTATATTGCACTGTAATTTATGGACCAGTTTATATATTTTATAAAATTCATTTGGATGCCTGACTATTTGCAAAACAGAGAAAAGAGAAAAGAAAAGAAGAAAACAAAATAAAAACAGAACCCCCCCCACTGGACCGTGGCCCAGCTGGACCACCAGGCCGGCCCACCCCGCTCTCCCCTTATCCCCCCCGAACCCTAGCCACCCGATCCCCACTCTCTCCCTCGCTCCTCTTCCCCTTCCCCCTCTCTCTCGCTGGTTTTGGATCGGGGAGGAGCCCGATCCCACGCCCCCGACGCCAGTGCCCCTCCCCAGCACCACCATCGCCCCGCCCCATCACCGGATCGACAAGCGCCGCCCCCTCGGCCTCCTCCTCGCAGCTCCTCCCTCCGGCCCCGATCTGGAGCGCTGGGCGCCCGCTCGCCCTCGTCGCCGTCGCATCCCCGACCCCGTCGCCGTCGCCTCCCCGACCCCGTCGCCGTATCGCCTCATCACCTCGACCCCGAGCCACGCCGCCCGCTTCCCTCCATCGCCGGTGAGGCCCACGGCCTCCTCTTCCCTCCTCTCTGTCGCCTGCTGCTGCGCGCGCACGCGCTGCGCCCGCCGCGCCCCGCATCGCCATCCCGCCCGCCGCGCCGTGCTCCCCGCGCCCTAGTCGACCCCGCCGCGCGCCCGCCCCTGCGTGGCCGCGCCCCGTCGCGGCTCCCGCACGCCCGCGCGCGCCTGCCGCTCGCCCCGCTCGCGCACACCTCCGGACAGCGCCGGCCGCGCTGGCTGCTGCTGCGCCCATCGCCAGTCCACGCGCCCGCTCGGCCTCGCGCGCTCCGCTCCCCGCTCGCGCCTCGCAGCTCGCAGCCGCGCTCCCGCCTCGGCCCCTGCCGCGCCTCGCTGGCTCGCCGTTCGGGCGACGCCGCGCCCGTCGGGCGCCCACGCCCGGTACGCGCGCGCCCGCACCCGTCTGGCCTCCCGGGCCACTGACTGCTGGGCCTCACCCTCCCTGTGTCTATGACAGGTGGGCCCAGCCAGAACGTTTTAAAAATAAAAATAAAAGAAAATAAAAATAAAAATAATAAATAAATAATTAATTAATTAATTAGGTTAATTAACTCTGATTAGCTTAATCTAATTAAGTAGTTTGTCTAACTAAACAGTAATTAACTAACTAAACCCTAATTAGACTAAACTGACACTGGCAGGTGGGACCCACGTGTCAGGTTGACCGCTGATGTCAGCATGATGTCATGCTAACATCATCAATCACTGTTTCGGATAATGTTTAATTTAAAATAATTAAATAAATTCTAGAATTTAATAAAAACTTTAGAAAATCATATTAAATAAACCGTAACTCCGATGAAAATAATTTATACATGAAACTTGCTCAGAATTTCGATATGAACTCGAATACATCCTCCGTATTCCTGTTAGACGCCCGTAGCTATATGAACGTGGAACTTTTAGACCGATATCAGTAAATGAATAGAGCACAACCTTAACTAAATAAATCCGAATAAATTCCTAAAATAACTAATTGACTTAGACATGTCTTCAGGCAACCCTGCACTGCACGTTAGCGTAGCGTGCTCCGTGTTGCTTATGTTGGTTGTGTATTTATACTGTTTCCTCCCCCTCTTCTCTCTCGTTAGACCCCGACGCAGTTCCCGGTACCGCCGCAGCTCCGGAGACCGAAGACACCATTGACGACCTTGCCCTTGCCGCCGAGCAACCAGGCAAGCCCCCCTTTTGATCATCCCGATATCGCCCATTCTAATTTCTCATGCTTGCATTAGAATTGCTGCTGCTACTGCTTTACCTATTCTGATGCATAGCCTGTTTACTGTAACCTGCTGTTGATAATTACCTGCATATCCTAAACTGCTTAGTATAGGCTGGGTAGAGACCTATCAGTGACCCCACTTGTCCCGACTGCCCCGCTGGATTATCCGAAGACCCGATCAACGGGATTGAAGACCAGGCCCCGACACCGCACATCACCCCCCTTAGTTGTAACGACACTGCAGCGTTACTATCGAGTGCCGAGGGTGAAACCTCTTGTAGCACTTCTGATGTTAACTCTGTAGAGTAGCTATTTGGTCGTGGTCATCAAGGGTGATTCCTCCTTCACCACTTCCGGTAACGACGCTGTCGTGCAACACATCAAGTGTGAACCCATCGAGGGTGATTCCTCCGAGTTCACCTTGACGGATAGATCGAGTGGGAATTCAACGAGGGTGATACCTCGGATTCCTCTGATGTTATGGACACACGGATACTTGGACTTTACACTGTTACTTGGATAGGCGGGTTGACCCTGAGGGGTACCCGCGTGCGCCTAAGTGGCGAGTGTTGTGAAGACGGGTTGCCTGTATGGTGCCCGAGTGATGAATACGAGGCGTGGCCGGGCATTCTTAACCCTTGCAGCAAGTCCTCGAGACGGGGCGACGGGGTTACATCTTTCGTGAGTCTCTGCTCGTTACCGCAAGCCCTAGTCCACTAATGATTTGAATATTTGATCCGAGCAGGCCTCTGGCCTGATAGCACTAACCATCACGTGGGCATAGTATGGGCGTTCTGCATCGTAGCATCAGCCGAAAGCTCTGTCAGACGTCTAGTTCAGCCTTGCGGCCGGGACGGACCGGCACCCTCCTGGTGCCTGGCTTCACCCTGCTCGCAATGACCCGGAGTGCACAGGGCGATGGCCCAAGACCCCTGAGCGCTTAGGATGTAGACCGGCGGGGACCTCTCTGCTGAGCTGTAGGTAGGGTTGCGATGTATCGTTTGGCCGAGGCCGGGCATGACCCAGGAAAGTGTGTCCGGCCGGAGTTAATCGAGCGTGTTGGGTAAGTTGGTGCACCCCTGCAGGGAAGAACACATCTATCGATAGCCGGTCCTACGGTAAAGGACACTCGGAGTTGTATCCCGATTGATACAGCTAGAACTTGAGACGAGACCTGGATATGAGGCTCTAGGATTGCTTCTCGCAGGGAGTCGAGAAGGGATCTCAGGACGAGGTTGATGACTGTATGGCTCTGGGATTGCTTTCTCGCAGGGAGTCGAGAAAGGATCTCTGGGTGAGGTTGAGACTTAATGATACTGCTACATTATATTGTACTGTTCTACTCTCTTCCATTGCTGCAAGAACGCTGAAGATGCTAGTCTTCGATAGGACTAGGCCTCCTCTCTATTCTGGCATTTCTGCAGCCCAGTCCACATATACAGCCTCCCTTTGAAAATGTTGCATATGTAGTGTAGATCCTTGCTTGCTGAGTACTTCTGAGTACTCATGGTTGCTTTGTTTTCCTTTTCTCCCCATATCAGTTTGACGTGACCAAGATGACGGAGCCCCTGAGACAGATGCCCCGTCGACCGACTACTACTACTACCCAGAGGATGGATACTACTACGAGTTGACTGACGACCAGGAGTAGGATCGGAGGGTCCCAGGCAGGAGGCCTGCGCCTTTCGATCATAGTGTTTTATTTTGCCCCGCCTTTCTAAAGGCCTTTCTGTTTCTCTTTTAATATCTGTACCCAGATATCTGATGCTTCCGCTAACGCTTGTACGCAAGCTTATGTATTCGAGCCCTCGAGGCCCTTGGCTTGTAATATAAAGCTTGTATGACTTTATTTATGTTTTAGAGTTGTGTTGTGATATCTTCCCGTGAGTCCTTAGGCTTGATCGTGTGCATTTGCGTGTATGATTAGTGCACGATTGAGCCGGGGGCGTCACACTCCAGATAGCAGATGAAGAGCTCAAGGTTACTGGTACGTTCCAAGGGATCAACCCCGGCAGGAGTCATCCTAAGGGGAAGATCACATTGCCGGTAACATTCCGGGGGGGGGGGGGGTTTGAACTACCGGACTGTGAAGATCATGTTTGATGTGGTTGACCTCCCCCTGCCGTACAACGGAATCCTTGGTCGTCCTGCCCTGGCCAAATTCATGGCGGCATCCCACTATGCCTACAACACTTTGAAGATGCTAGGACCAATGGGCGTTATTTCTATCCCATTAGACAAGAACGACGCAATCATATGCGTGGACAGGATGTACCGGGAGGCAGTTGCTGCAGAAGCTGCGGAAGCCGCTGCTCCCGCCAAGGAAAGCAAGAAAAAGAAGAAAGGAAGCAAGGATGCCAGCGAGGAATCCGGGAAGCATGCCTCTCCGGAGTGCGCTGCGCCTGTTGATGACTTGCCGGAGAGTTCCAATTGCAAGAGATCCAAGGCTGCCGCACCGTCTGTGAAAAAGGTCTCGGCAGGGCTGGCTGGCGCTGGTGGTACATTTACCATCAGTGCCGCCCTCGATGACAAATAGGAAAGCGCGCTCGTTGCCTTCCTGCGGGCGAATGTCGATGTGTTTGCTTGGCAACCATCTAACATCCCCGGTGTTCCCAGGGAGGTAATTGAGCACCACCTTACTGTCTGCCCACATGCCCGGCCCGTCAAGCAGAAGGTCCAGAAGCAAGCTTTGGAGTAGCAGCAGTTTATTGCCGAGGAGATCAAGAAACTTGAGGCAGCTAGATTGGTCAGAGGAGTATTGCATCCAACGTGGTTAGCAAACCCAGTGGTGGTGCGCAAGGCAAATGGGAAATGGAGGCTTTGCATAGATTTCACTGATCTTAACAAAGCATGCCCGAAGGACCCATTCCCCTTGCCGCGCATCGACCAGATTGTGGATTCCACCTCCGGATGCGACTTGCTCTACTTCCTGGATGCCTACTCTGGATAGCATCAGATCTTCATGTCCAAGGAGGACGAAGAAAAAACGGCGTTCATAACTGCATGTGGCACGTACTGTTTTGTACGGATGCCCTTCGGGTTGAAGAGCGCTGGATCCACTTTTGCAAGAGCAGTACAGATTGGCTTTGAGTCCTAGTTGCACAGAAATGTTGAAGCCTACATGGATGATATTGTGGTCAAAACCAAGGACAGAACGACTCTCATTCAGGATTTGGAAGAGACCTTTGCAAATCTGCGCAGGCTCAATTTGAAGCTGAACCTAGAGAAGTGTGTGTTTGGCGTTCCTTCCGGCAAGCTACTTGGCTTTTTTGTGTCCCACAGGGGGATAGAGACCAACCCCGACAAGATCAAGGCTATCAAGCAGATTCAAGCACCAAAGACAGTCAAGGACATGAGGCGTTTGACTGGATGTGTTGCCGCGCTGAGCAGGTTCATTTCCAAGTCCGTTGAACGCTCCTTGCCATTTTTCAAAATCTTGAAAAAGGCAGGGCCCGTGACGTGGACCCCCGAGGCAGATGCTGCGCTACAAGATTTGAAGACCTACCTTTCCTCTGTTCCCACCTTAGTCGCTCCTAAACCACAGGAGCCGTTGCTGCTATACTTAGCAGCGACCAATCAAATGGTTAGCGCAGCACTGGTGGCACAGCGGGAGGAAGATGAAGCAACAACCGCCGCCACCGTCCCCTCTGGAGAGGAAAGTGAACCTGTCCCAACAAGATCAGATGCAGTTCAAGACAAAGAAGAGCAAGGCAGCGGAGACAGTGCCAAGATCACGGCAAGGAAGAAGGTGGTGCAGCGCCCAGTGTACTTCGTCAGCTCCCTACTACAGGGGGCTAGGTCGAGGTACTATGGCATGAAAAAGTTGATTTTTGGCCTCATCATGGCCTGAAAGAAACTGCGTCACTACTTCCAAGCCCATGAGATCACGGTTGTCACCCTCTTCCCCTTGCAATGCATACTCCGAAACCCCGAGGCTACTGGCTGGATCGTGGAATGGGCTTTGGAGTTATCCATCTTTGGTTTGAGGTTTGAAAGCACGTCAACTATTCAGAGCAGAGCACTGGCAGAGTTCATTGTGGAGTGGACACCAACCCCTGATGAGGAAGTACTGGAAACAGTTATCCCCGGCAAGGAAGCGCCCCAAGAATGGATTATGTATTTTGATGGCGCCTTCTCCCTACAGGGTGCAGGAGCTGACGTGCTTCTCGTTGCTCCCACTGGGGAGCACCTTAAGTACGTCATTCAAATGCATTTCCCCTGGGAGGAGGCTACCAACAATACTGCAGAGTATGAAGGGCTCCTTGCCGGGCTTAGGATTGCGACAGAGTTGGGAATCAAGAAGCTGATCATCCGTGGAGACTCACAACTGGTGGTGAGACAAATCAACAAGGACTACCAAAGCCCATTGATGGAGGCATACGTCGAGGAAGTGAGAAAGTTGGAGGAGCGCTTTTGACGAATTGCAAACAGAGGAGATACCACGTGCGGAAAACAGCATTGCTGATCATCTGTCAAAGTGCGTTGCGCAAAAACTCCCTGTGGAACCAGGGACTTTTGTTCGGCAACAATGGCTAGCAAAAGGAGGAAATTAAACTCCGGCAAGCCTTCTGCCGGGGGCCGCTCCCGGTAGAGCTTCCCGAAGCCCCCGGCAGAAGGCTTGGCGGGAACAACTCCCCTTCGATCAGTGAGCTGCACCCTCCCGCCGAATTACCAATCTTTGCGGTCGAGGCGTGCGCTCCTGACGATGAGGAGGTGCCGCTAGTCCTTGTTGCCAAGCCCCGGGCTCCAACTTGGGCAAGACACATTGTTCGTTTCCTCCAAACATGAGAACTTCCCGAAGAACAAGAAGAAGCTGAAAGAGTAGCCTGGAGGGCCAGTATGTATCAGTTCGTTGACGACACGCTATACAGAAGAAGGCCCAACGGTGTGAAATTGAAGTGCATTTGCCGGGAAGAAGGAAAGGAGCTGCTGGCAGAAATACACAAGGGTATGTGTGGCTCCCACACCGGATCAAGGGCCTTGGTTGGGAAAGCTTTCCGGCAAGGTTTCTACTGGCCCACTGCCCTCCAAGATGCAATTGAGCTAGTCACCAAGTGTGAAGCCTGCCAGTTCCACTCCAAGAATATCCATCAGCCTGCTCAAGCTCTCCAAACAATCCCTTTGTCATGGCCATTTTCGGTCTGGGGGCTCGACATCCTGGGTCCCTTCCCCCGTGCTATCGGGGGCTTTGAATTCTTGTTCATCGCAATTGACAAGTTTACAAAGTGGCCGGAGGTGGAGCCCGTGAGAAAGGTGACAGCGCAGTCAGCTATCAAGTTCTTGAAAGGATTGGTGTGCCGCTTCGGGGTACCTACCCGAATCATCACCGACTGTCGGGGACGAATCCGCGATCACCTATGGGACCCAGGGAAGGACCCCTTTACGTTCGGCAGGGAGAGACGGTCGCACGAAGAGCAAATCTAGCGAAGAACACGACAGCGCACGAGAGAGATTTACCCAGGTTCGGGCCGCACGGATGCGTAAAACCCTACTCCTGCTTTTTGGTGTATTATCTGGACGATTGTTCTAGCTCCAGGAGCGCTACAGTACAGAGTAGCTGCGTACCATACTGGAGTTCTCCATCTCCCAGTTCCTAACCCCCCTCCATGTTGCCTATGTGCCTCCTTTTATACGCACAAAGGGGTCACCAACAGGTGGCAAACAGTAAAGGTAGAGGTGGAAAGTTGCTACAGTAAGGCCATTATTACTAGGATGACATGTCCTACCTACCACTGACGGCAGGGGACAAGGGCATTAAATGCCCATGCCTTAGCTGTCCAGATACATGTACCCGGACGTCTTGGACGTGGGAAAAGCCTATCCCACCTGCTCCTGCACCGCTAGCTACAGAGTACCGCCGTCTACACAGTGCCCTGCCACACACGCTTGGAAGGACCCAGAGCGCCACGCTGGCAGAGGCACCGGAGCAGCACAGTAGCACAGTGGTACAGTAACGCTTGCCGCGGCAAGACCTTGCCGCACCTGACAGCTTGCCGCGCAAGGTAACTTGCCGGGGCAAGTACCTTGCCGCAGCTGCTATCTTGCCGCAACCAATACCTTGCCGCAGCCAATTACTTGCCGGGGCAAGTACTCTGCTACAGCAAACCTCAGGCTGGGCCTCAACTGTCCCTCCCGGCAAGCTCCTCTTGCCGGGGCCTTGACTCTTGCTTTGTATACTTTGTTCTTGAATGGCTTAATAACCTTGAGCTTCTCTCTGGCTGTCCTCCCGTAAGCCTGGCCGCGGGATGCTGCTACTGCCCATGCACAAGTATGGGGTACTAGGGTACCCCTATTCTAGTACACCGACAGGAGCCCCCGGGCCTGGGCCACACACGGTGCTGGGCGTTGTTGGGCCAGGCCCAAACAGTGCACGGGCACGCGTGGCTGGGATAAGCCGAAACGTCTCTACGCTGTTTAATTGCACGCTCTCCCACGCGTCGCGCATTGAATGCGGAGCGTGGGAAGCGTGCGCAGTTATCTCGAATGACGAAGGGGCGGATGGTTCCGCATCTTTCCCCATAAAAGGAGGGACCTGCAGAAGCACTCACACACCCCTCTCACCATTCTCGATCTCCAAATCTCCGCCTTCTTCTTCCTCCGCTCCAAAACAAAGCGGTTTCCCAATCCTCCGCCACCGCGCGCGTCCGCATCTCCCTCGGACCTCAGCTCCGCCTTCGCCATGCCTCCCAAAGGAGAAAAGGGGAAGACGGGGAAGTCCTCTAGGACGGAGACCCAGGCGCAGTTGAAGAGGCAGAAGTACGCGCTCTTCGCTCCGACGCTCACGGGGGCGGATCTGAAGGCCAAGTTCCAAGGCATGTGGGCCGTGAGGACCAAGGCGCATCCGGCCACCCGCGTTCGCCCAGCCACCGACGAGAGCGAAGTGAGCAAGTACCCCTTCTTCGCCTGCTACTTTTGGTGCGGGCTCTGCCCACCGTACTCGGATTTCTTCAGCGACGTCATGTACACCTTCAATCTCCGTCTGCTGGATCTCACACCGAATGCCGTATCCACCATGGCAATATTCGCGCATCTGTGCGAGAACTTCGTCGGCGTCGTACCCAACACCGCGCTGTTCAGGCATTACTTCACTCCCCGTGCTGAAAAGGGGGAGCCTCTCACTGTTGGCGTCTCGTTCGTTTCAAGATTGGGCGCCAAGGAGCATTATCTGAAGGGGGATCTCCGCCCAAGATGGGGAGAAATCCGATCTGAATGGTGTTGGATCATTGACGACGAGCCGCCACCATACTGTGAGCTTCGCAAGACCCCAGCAGCGCGTGGCACGGACTGGAGCGATCTGGATCCCCAGGACAAGAAGCTGGAGATTGCCGCTACCAGGATCATACGGCTCAGGGAGGCCGGGCTCACCATAGGGATGGTTGGCGCAGACTTCCTCCGCCGCCGCATTGCTCCTCTGCAGCAGAGAGGAAGGCCGGCCTCTGATTGGAAGAACCCAACCGATATCATGCGGCTGCGCCCTGGACTGATCAACAACTTCACAGTTCTGCAGCACGACTTCTTCATGCGAGAACTGTTCAAGCAAGAGACAGATCCAGAGAAGCGCGACAAGGCGTTCACGCTGCCGAAGCACATCGTGCCCCTTTGCAACAACTCCGCATTGAGTGCAATCATCGCTATGATGCCGCTTTGCAATGTGCACAACGTTGAAGCAACTTGGGACGTGCCGCTCGAAGAAGACGTGCGGCGATTCTTTGACTCCACGGTCGAAAAGCAGGTCCGGGTGGAGGAGTGGCTCGTCCGCAACACCACTGAGCAAGAAATAGAATTCATTGCTCGAAGAGTGGAGGAGGACAGGCTCGCCAGGGAAGCTGGCGATTTTGGTTATACTTTGGCGGAGCTCGACGAGGCACAAAAGGAGAGCCTTGCCGAGCAGGGGATGCTTGCCGGGAAGGGCGAGCCCGCCACACCCGGCAAGGATGTCGGGCCAAGCCAGCCTGCCGACGAGTCAGGCAGCTCGGAGGATGAGGGCTCCTCTTCCGAGGAGGGCATCGAAAGCCCACCGCAGTCAGAGTCCCCAGCCCCTTTGAGGAGGAAACGCCTTCGCAGGCTTGGCAAAGTGGCTGAGCGGCAAGAAGTTCAACAACCGCCGGAGCGCCGTTCGACGCGCTCGACCGCGGCAAGGGCTGGTGCCGCGGGAGCGTCTCACGCGGCCCCGGCAACTAGAGCAGGGTCAGCAAAGACCGCTGCTACTACCCCCGCCAAGCAGCCAAGGAGCCCAGCTCCCCCTCCTCCCCCTCCTCACACGGAGGCGGACTTTGATTTTTCCGCTCTCAGCGAAGAGGACGACGAGGAAGAGTAAGTTCCCTTGCCATGACCCTCAATCTTTGTAAGATTTTGTTTCTGTCCTCACTTGTCGCGCTCCGGCCTTGCTTCCGCAGGGAGGAAACCTTGGCGGAGAGGATAAGGAAGAGAGCTAAGGTCTCGACGAGCAAGACCGTGGTGGTCGTCGAAGATGAGCCCACGGCAGCCACCGGGGGAGCGTCTGAGACCATCCCGACCAGCTCGGAGCCCAGCCCTCGTCGCAGCCCCCAGCGCAGCCCCCAGCATAAGTATTTCAACTACCTTTCGCTGGCGGTCGCTGAGGAACAAGCATTTGTCACTGACATCTTTGGGCGTGTAGGAGAGGAGCAGCAAGTGGAGCCATCTGAAGGTGCTCCAGAAGTACCACCCCCCTCGACCACACCGCCAAGGAGAAGATCTCCGGTAAGGGCTCCCACTAGCGAGCCGAGCCACGAAGAGGAGCCGGCAAGCGCCGAAGCGCCAAGCACCAGCGCTGGCGACCCCACCCCAATGACAAACGTTGACGGGGGAGGGGAGCCCACCGCTCCTGAGCTCAACACGGGTAAACCCACTTGCCGCAAAACTCTTTCTGCTTTCTTTCTTTTGTCTTCTTGAATTTCTTCCTGAAGCTCTTTTTGCTTTACTTCTCGGGTTGGCAGAGCCCTCCTCGGTTGAGCCAATGAACATTGACTCTTCTGCCGAGGAGAACACCGCAAGGGCCGTCGACGACGAGGCCGCCAAGGCCGCCGCTGCCAAGGCCGACAAGCTGGCAGCCGACAAGCTTGCCGACGAAGAAGCTGCCAGGGCTGCCGAAGAGGCCGGCAAGGCCGCCGAGGATAATACCGCCAAGGCGCCCACCGATGAAGCCGCCAAGGCTGCTGAAGCTGAGGCCGCCCAGAAGGCTGCTGAGGAGGCCGGCGAGGGAGCCGGTGGTCGTACTGACGGCCCTGAGGCCACAGGAGCGCCAGGCGCTACTCCGACCACGGGTCCCTCAACCACTGAAGAGGCGGCACCGCCCAACTCGCCTCCGCCAAGCAAATACATCCGGGTCGGCGAGAACGTCTACGTCAGCCTCCCCTGGACGGTGGGCTCCAGAGCGCCAACCGAGGAGGATGTTGTGGACGAGGAGATCCTTTCCGCTGCCGGGCTCCAGCTTGTGGATGCGCCAGGCGCCAGCAGCAGCAGCACGTCTGAAGAGGAGCAACTGCTCCAAAAGCTGCTGAATCTTCATCGCGCCCGACGGGAGAAGCTAGCTTCTAGGGAGGCGCTCATCGAGAAGGCCGAAGCTGACATGTTGAGGCGCACGGAGATCTTGGCGGACGTCCGCGCGCGATCTCTTAATGCGTTAGAGGTCAAGCGGGCACAGCTGGCCGAAGAACGGCAGGCCCTCCTCCTGATGAAGCAAGACATTGAACAAAAACAGGAGGAGACCGCCAAGGAGTTGTCTGCTCAGGCCTGTGATCTGAACCAGCGGAAAGTGGACCTTGATGCCCACGAAGAGGAACTTGCCGAGCGCAAGAAGAAACTTGCCGAAACCCTCCAGCAGAAAGACGAGGAGGTGGCAAGACTTGTCGCAGAGCGGACCCAGGGGCAGGCACAAAAACATCAGAAGGAAATCGAAGCCTTGGCCCAAGAGTACTCCAGCAAGTTGGTGGAGGCCACCAATGCTGTCGCTGCTGCAGAAGTAAACAGGAAGGAAACGGAGGGGAAAGTGGCAAGACTAGAGGCCGCCCTCAAGGCAAACGGTGACAAGCTCTCAACGCTTGAAAGTGAGAGGGCAAAGGTGACCCACACCTTGGCGGAGATGCAAGTTACCATAGCCAAGAAGAACAATCTGCTTGCCGCCGCCAACGACTCCAGAGCAGACCTAAAGCTGAAGCTGACCACGCTGAAGGAGACGCTCGACACCACCAGAAAGCGCGAAGGGCTTCTAATGACAGAGCTCCAGAAGGAAAAGGGTCTGCTTCAAGACGCTATTGCGACCCACAAGAAGTTCAGGGATAACGTGGGGATCTTCACAGACAGGCTTGCCAGCGCCGCCGAGGACATCGACAAGGAGCTGACTGCCCTGAAGGTGCCGGACTTTGGGTACTCCACCGACAAGAACACGCAAACTAGCGTCAAGCTAGCCGAGTTCTTCGACGGAGTAGTAGAAGCACTCCAACAGCTCCAAGTCAATCACAAGGCTCAACTGGCCGACGAGTCACGCAGGCTTTGCCGGGGAGTTCTCCGGAGGTTGTTGGTGAAGATAGCATACAGAAACCCGGGCGTCGACTTCAGCAACATCTTCAAAAGCTTGCCGAAGGGATACGACCCCGCGCCACTAGAGGCCCTTGTCGCGCCCATCGTGGAGAGGGTGGACCATATCCAGAGAGTCGAAGGCGAGCACCGCAATTAGAGAGCCCATTCTCCTCCCTCCTTGCCGCCGCTAGACATGTTAAAGAACAATCTGTTTAAGCCGCGGCAACTTATCTTGTAATATAACTTGCAATATTTTGGAGTTAATGCATGTCATCTCCCTTGAGCAATTTCTTTCTTTGTGTGTACTTGCCCTACGCTTATAGGGAACTTGCCGGTGCGCGCACCATTGCCGCGAGCGCTGGGTGCGGGACTTCAGCAGCCTGCTGGCGGTGCCGCTGCCGGCAAGCAACCTTGTCGTGCTCAGTGCAGCCACTTAGGTTGTTGAGCGGACTCGAAACAAGGTAAGGGCGCGACCGATTACGCTTAGGTTCCGTCGCGCACAGGTTTTCCATACAAAGAGTAGTATCGTTCAAGGAAAATAACCTTGAAAATAAAAAAGAATTTGATTGTTCAAACTTTGGCACTTAGCTTTGTCGCTGATCTCTCCGCGGCAAGGTCTTGTCACTGCTTGCCGCTGCCTTCTTCCCGGCAAGGCAAAGTTTCTTTGAACGACGCCTGGTCCATATCATTATCCCATCCCCCCCGGCAAACTTGTGCACGAGGGAAGCTTCTGTCTCTTTGAGAAAAAGAAAGAAGAGAAAATAAAGATATAGGAGCTTGGCGGCTCGTTAATGCTTACCGGGGAGGCTGTACTGCACAGTATGTCAGATAATCATGCAAAATAAAAGTAAACATGAAATCGTCAAAAACTGCGAAATACAAAAGCTTTATTTATGCACAGGGTCTGCGCCTGGCTTTGTACAAAGGATTACATGCAACAGCGGCAAGACTTGTACAAAAGGTGGTTGCCGGGGAAGGGCCCGGCAACCGCGCCTTATGGAAAAAACTTACGAAGATGCTCAATGTTCCAGGAATTGATCACTGGAATGCCATCCTCGGTCTCCAGGCGGACAGCGCCGGGCCTGGTGACTCGTTTCACCCGATAAGGGCCTTCCCACTTCGGCGTCAACTTGTTTGAATTCTTGGCCGACTGAACGCGCCGAAGAACAAGGTCTCCTTCCTCGAGACTTCTGGCATTAACTTTGCGGCTATGGTAGCGACGCAAAGCTTGCTGGTAGCGAGCAGCTCTCACAGCAGCCTGAAGACGATCCTCCTCGAGGAGCACAGCGTCATCTTGCCGCAGTTGCTCTTGCTCAAGCTCATCGTAAGCGAGCACTCGAGGTGACCCGTATACGAGTTCCGTGGGGAGAACTGCCTCTGCTCCATAAACTAGAGCAAAAGGCGTCTGGCCAGTAGCTCGATTTGGCGTCGTCCTGATCGACCAAAGAACCACTGGCAGCTCCTCGATCCAGTTCTTGCCGCACTTGCGCAGCCTGTCGAAAGTTCTCATCTTGAGCCCACGCAGCACTTCAGCATTTGCCCTTTCAGCTTGACCGTTGCTTCGCGGGTGAGCAACAGAAGCGAAACAGACCTTGGCGCCAAGGTCTTCGACATACTGCATGAAGGCGTGGCTCGTGAACTGGGTACCGTTGTCGGTGATGATCCTGTTAGGAACACCAAAGCGACAAACAATTCCCTTGAAGAACTTGATGGCTGATTGTGCTGTCACCTTCCTCACTGCTTCCACTTCCGGCCACTTCGTAAACTTGTCGATGGCCACATACAAGTACTCGAAGCCCCCGGTGGCACGGGGAAAGGGGCCGAGGATGTCGAGCCCCCAGACCGAAAATGGCCAGGAGAGAGGGATTGTCTGGAGAGCTTGAGCTGGCTGATGAATCTGCTTGGAATGAAACCGGCACGCTTCACACTTGGTTACTAGTGCAGTTGCATCCTGGAGGGCGGTGGGCCAAAAGAAACCTTGCCGGAAAGCCTTTCCAGCAAGGGCTCTTGACCCTATGTGGTGACCACATATGCCTCCATGAATCTCCGCCAACAGCTCCTGTCCTTCTTCCCGGGGAATACACTTCAATTTCACACCGTTTGGTCTTTTTCTGCACAGCATGTCATCGACAAATTGATACATATTGGACCGTCGGGCTACTTTCTCCGCTTCTTCCTGCTCTTCGGGAAGTTCTCCTGTCTGAAGGAAACGGACGATCTGCTGCGCCCACGCTGGAGCCTGTGGCTCGACAACAAGGACTAAAGGCATTTCTTCTGCCGCGGGAACATTAGGCCCTACGGCAAGAGCTTGTCGCTCTACCAGAGCTGGCCGTTCCCCGACGAGCTTGGCGGGAACAGCCGCTTCAACGACGAGAGCCTGGGGCCCTGCTGGAGCGTGCTGTCCTTCAACATGCTCGTCGGGAGCAGTTGCTTCAACGACGGAAGCCCAAGGCCTCGTCGGAGCATCTTGCTCCTCAGCGCTTCGATCAGGAGCGCCTGCTTCAACGACAAGGACCCGAAGTCTTGTCGGAGCAAGTTGCCCCTTTGCCTCTTGCCTAGGAGCACCCGCTTCAACGACAAGAGCGTGAGGCCTTGTCGGAGCAAGTTGCCCCTTTGCATCTTTGGCGCTGGCTTTGGCAGCCTTCTTGCTGGCGGCTTCAGGGAGCTCTGCCGGGAAGTAGTCGCCAGAAGCCAACTTCCTCTTCCTGCCTTGCCCTACTGATGGCGTCACTGATGGCTGAGTTAGTTGGAGCACAAAAGTGCCTGGTTCCACAGGCAATTTGAGTGCGGCGCGCTTTGACAAACCATCGGCAATGTCATTCTCAGCACGTGGGACGTGCTCCATTTGTAGGCCGTCAAAGCGTTCCTCCAACTTCCTCACCTCATCTACATAAGCTTCCATTAATGGGCATTGGTAGTTCTTGTTCACTTGCCTGACGACAAGCTGCGAATCTCCCCTGACAATAAGCTTCTTGATCCCAAGGTCTGCCGCGATCCTGAGACCGGCAAGCAACCCCTCATATTCTGCAGTATTGTTCGTCGCCTGTTCCTTGGGAAAGTGCATTTGGACCACGTACTTGAGGTGCTCTCCAGTGGGTGCGACAAGCAGTACGCCAGCACCGGCGCCTTGCAGCGAAAAGGCACCATCAAAGTACATAAGCCACTCTTTGCTTGTCTCCTTGCCGGGGAGAGTCGTCTCTGGGATTTCTTCGTCTGGCGTTGGTGTCCATTCTGCGACAAACTCTGCCAAAACTCGGCTCTGTATGGTTGATGTACTCTCAAACTTGAGACCAAAGCTCGACAACTCCAACGCCCACTCGACAATCCTGCCTGTCGCTTCTGGATTTTGCAAAATCCTTTTCAGCGGGAAGCGAGTGACGACGGTAACTTCATGTGCTTGAAAGTAATGGCGCAGCTTTCTCGAGGCCATGAGAAGGCCGAAAAGCAGCTTCTGCACACCAGAATACCTTGACCTAGCTCCGTGCAGAAGAGAGCTCACAAAGTAGACCGGGCGCTGCACCATTTTCTTCTTTTGTATCACTTTGCCTGACTGCGCAGACGAATCCTTGTCGGCAGCAAAACTTGTCAGGGGAGCCCCCAGCTCGTCGTTGGACATGCTTGCCGCAGTTACTGCCTCCTCATCCACCTCTCTCTCCGCTACTAGCGCAGCACTAACCACTTGATTGGTTGCCGCTAGATACAGCAACAACTTCTCTTGTGGTTTAGGTGCGACAAGTATTGGAGGAGAGGAGAGGTATCTCTTCAAGTCTTGCAGCGCTGCCTTCGCCTCCGGAGTCCATTTCAATGGACCTGCCTTTTTTAAGATTTTGAAAAATGGCAGGGCGCGCTCAGCTGACTTGGAGATAAACCTACTGAGAGCAGCAACACAGCCGGCAAGTCGTCGTACATCCTTGACGCGCTTCGGTGCTTCAATTTGCTCAATGGCTTTGATCTTGTCAGGATTGGCTTCAATTCCACGTTGAGACACAAAGAACCCGAGAAGCTTGCCGGAGGGAACTCCAAACACGCACTTCTTGGGGTTGAGCTTCAGGTTGATCTTGCGCAGATTTACAAAAGTTTCTTCTAGATCTTGAACCAAAGTAGCCCTGTCCTTGCTTTTGACCACTATATCATCCATATAGGCTTCCACATTTCTGTGCAGCTGAGGCTCAAAAGCAATCTGGACGGCTCTTGCAAATGTTGAACCAGCATTTTTCAAACCAAATGGCATACGTACGAAACAGTATGTGCCACAGGGTGTGATAAATGCGGTCTTTTCCTCATCTTCCTCAGCCATGAAGATTTGATGATACCCTGAATATGCGTCAAGAAATGAAAGCAAATCACATCCTGCCGTGGAGTCAACAATCTGGTCTATGCGGGGCAAAGGAAATGGGTCTTTGGGACAAGCTTTATTGACATCAGTGAAATCAATACAAAGCCTCCATTTTCCATTCGCTTTGCGCACGACAACAGGATTGGCCAACCACGTAGGGTGGAGCACTCCTCTGACGAGGCCTGCTGCTTCCAACTTCTTGATTTCTTCCGCAATAAACTCTTGCCGCTCCACAACTTGCTTTCTGGCTTTCTGCTTGACGGGCCTCGCGTGGGGACAAACGGCAAGGTGGTGCTCAATTACTTTCCTGGGAACACCGGGGATGTCGGACGGTTGCCATGCAAACACGTCGACATTCGCCCGGAGGAAAGCAACGAGCGCGCTTTCCTATTTGTTGTCAAGTGTGGCACTGATGGTGAAGGAACCACCAGTGCCGTCCTCCTTGGCGGGCACCTTCTTTGTCGCCGGCGGAGCGGCTTTGTTCTTCTTGCACTTGCCGGTGGAGCTCTCTGGTGCGTCCTCGACGGCAGCGCAGCACTTCGAAGAGGTGCGCTTGCCGGAGTGGGCACAGGAGCTCTTGCCGGACTTCCTCTTGTTCTCCCCCCCGGGAGCTTCAGCGGCAAGTGCCTTGGTGGCAGTTGCGGCAGCTGCTTCCCGGTAGATCTTGTCGGCGCAAATAAGTGCATCCTTCTTATCGCAGGGAACTGTGATAACACTTACTGGGCCTGGCATCTTCAACACGTTGTAGGCATAATGAGAGGCTGCCATGAACTTGGCGAGCGCTGGACGGCCAAGTATCCCATTATAAGGCAATGGAATATCGGCAACGTCAAAGGTGACCTTCTCAGTCCGGTAGTTCAGCTCGCCGCCAAATGTCACTGGCAGCGTGATCTTCCCTTTCGGCTTGCTCCTTCCTGGATTGACTCCTTGGAAAGTACCAGTTTCCTCAAGCTCGCCGTCAGGGATTTGAAGTTTCCGGAGCACAGCGGGCGAAATCAGATTCAAGCCGGCCCCACCGTCAACTAACATCTTCGTGACCTTGAGGTTGCGGATCGTTGGTGAAACCAACATCGGCAAGCACCCGACCGCCGTTGTGCGGTCAGGGTGGTCCTCAATGTCAAAGACGATAGGCGTGTCAGACCACTTCAGAAGCTTTCTGGCGTCAACAGATGGTTCCGCCGCATTGATCTCTCGCGCCCACTGTTTAAGTTGGCGGTGAGAAGAATGCAACGAAGCACCACCGTCAACACACAAGACTTCTGCGGCTTTCTGAAATTCGTGCTCACTGGATTCTTCATCATCTAGATCATCATCATCATCATCTTTGTCGCGGCCACGAGGAGGCCTGTCTCTCTGCTGCTGCTTGGCCTTGCCGCGACGCCCTCCTCGGGCAGTGCGCTTCTTGCCGGACCCGCCAGCACCTTCTGGGGCCTTCTCCTTGTCGCGCCTCTCATACTCAGCTTTCTGCTGTTCGACAAGCTGCTCGACTCGTCGGCAGTTCTGGAGATCGTGTCCCTTGGTGCGGTGGATCTTGCAATATTGCTTGTCGGAGCCGTCCTGCTTGTCGGCAGCCGCCAAGGCCTGACAGTTGGCGCACGCGGCAATCCCCTTGCCGGAGCCCTCGACTTTGGCCTTGTCGGCGCTGCCGTTGCCGCTGGACTGTTCGACGGCAAGCACAGCTTTGCCCTTTTTCTTCCTGTTGTTCCGCCGCCGGCCCTTCTTTGCCGGGGCGGTACCTTCGCTGTCAGAGCTCCCCCCTGCGCCAACACCTTCACCGGGAAGTTTCCTTCCCTCTTCAGCACGCGCACACTTGTCGGCGAGAGCATATAGCTGGCCAATGTCTCTGACCTTGGTCATCGCCATTTCCTCCCGCATCTTGCGGTTACGCACGTTCTGATGGAACGCGCTTATAACCGCAGCGGGGTGAACATCTGGGATGTTGTACTGTACGCGGCTGAACCTTTGAATGTATTTGCGCAGGGGCTCTCCTTCCTTCTGGGGGATGAGATGAAGATCACTCTCCTGGCCATGAGGTTGATGACCGCCAGTAAAGGCACCAACAAACTGATGGCACAAGTCCGCCCATGAAGAAATGGAGTTCTCCGGCAAGTGCATGAGCCATGAGACGACGTTGCGCTTTAACACGAGCGGGAAGTAGTTAGCAAGAATCTTGTCGTCTCGTCCCCCGACAGCTTGCACCGCAATGGTGTAAATGCTGAGGAACTCTGATGGGTGTGTCTTGCCATCATACTTCTCCGGCACGTCAGGCTTGAAAGCCTTGCGGTTGGGCCACTGGACCTGCTGCAGCTCACGGGTGAACGCTGGACAACTTACCGCGTACGGCAAGTCGCCAGGATCCCTGGCGCATGCATGTCAACAGCGGGCCCTGCGCGTCTGTCGGACTGACGATGCGCTTCTCTCCTTCGCTCGATAGTGGTACGAGCGTCTTCTCCTCTGCGTTCCTGAAGAACGAGGCGCTGGTCACGACGAGCTCGCGGGTCAGACGACGCCGTGGAATCATCGCCACGGGCGTCGTTTCGACGTGTCGGCGACCGAGGCCGTCTGGGCGGGGAGTGTACGGTTGTTGCCCCCTCGCCGTTCTTGTTGGTGACAGCATTGTCACCAGTTCTCTTGTCGGCCGCGCGCACCGGGTCGGCATCAGCGAAGCTGAGAAGGCTCTGAATGGTTGCCCTCCACTCGTCAAGCTTATCTGCTGGTGGAGGGAAGTTCAGGAGCAGCTGCGCACGCGCCAACGCTTCTGCTGGTGAGGGAGGTATCGAGTGGCGTGAGGACTGTGGGATGCTCTTACTCCTAACAGTGTTAGAAGGAGCATCTCCACGCCCAGGCGACCGTACCTCGACCCCGCCAATGTGTTGTTGTGTATGGTGACCCCGCGCATCTCGAGATCGATGCGCAAGTTCATTATCCAGGGAGCGCCTGGCACCTGGGGCGTCAGGACGCTGCCTGTCACGGGCTTCTTGCGAAGGCCGCGGCGTCTGAACCGGCGCAGGCGTTCCAGAACGCGCAACACCGTTTCTGGAGCTTGCAGGGCCAGCAGCAGCGAACAGCGCTGCGTTCCCAGACCCAGCAGCGCCAAGATTGGCGTTGCTGGCCCGGTTTTGGACAGGTGGAGGTAATAGGAGCTCTCGCTCTCCAGTCCCCCCAGCAGCCGCAATCACGTCGGCACCCTCCTGCATGGGAGCAGGCGGGTTGGACGTAGACGCACCGATGGCCGAAGTCTTCTTTTTTGGAGCCATAAGGCGGAGGATGGCCCAAAAACGAACGCGCAAATCGCTAGATTAGGTTCACACAACCTCCTTTCCCCTATCTGGCGCGCCAAAGATGTCGGGGACGAATCCGCGATCACCTATGGGACCCAGGGAAGGACCCCTTTACGTTCGGCAGGGAGAGACGGTCGCACGAAGAGCAAATCTAGCGAAGAACACGACAGCGCACGAGAGAGATTTACCCAGGTTCGGGCCGCACGGATGCGTAAAACCCTACTCCTGCTTTTTGGTGTATTATCTGGATGATTGTTCTAGCTCCAGGAGCGCTACAGTACAGAGTAGCTGCGTACCATACTGGAGTTCTCCATCTCCCAGTTCCTAACCCCCCTCCACGTTGCCTATGGGCCTCCTTTTATACGCACAAAGGGGTCACCAACAGGTGGCAAACAGTAAAGGTAGAGGTGGAAAGTTGCTATAGTAAGGCCATTATTACTAGGATGACATGTCCTACCTACCACTGACGGCAGGGGACAAGGGCATTAAATGCCCATGCCTTAGCTGTCCAGATACATGTATCCGGACGTCTTGGACGTGGGAAAAGCCTATCCCACCTGCTCCTGCACCGCTAGCTACAGAGTACCGCCGTCTACACAGTGCCCTGCCACACACGCTTGGAAGGACCCAGAGCGCCACGCTGGCAGAGGCACCGGAGCAGCACAGTAGCACAGTGGTACAGTAACGCTTGCCGCGGCAAGACCTTGCCGCACCTGACAGCTTGCCGCAACCAATAGCTTGCCGCGCAAGGTAACTTGCCGGGGAAGTACCTTGCCGCAGCTGCTATCTTGCCGCAACCAATACCTTGCCGCAGCCAATTACTTGCCGGGGCAAGTACTCTGCTACAGCAAACCTCAGGCTGGGCCTCAACTGTCCCTCCCGGCAAGCTCCTCTTGCCGGGGCCTTGACTCTTGCTTTGTATACTTTGTTCTTGAATGGCTTAATAACCTTGAGCTTCTCTCTGGCTGTCCTCCCGTAAGCCTGGCCGCGGGATGCTGGTACTGCCCGTGCACAAGTATGGGGTACTAGGGTACCCCTATTCTAGTACACCGACAGGAGCCCCCGGGCCTGGGCCACACACGGTGCTGGGCGTTGTTGGGCCAGGCCCAAACAGTGCACGGGCACGCGTGGCTGGGATAAGCCGAAACGTCTCTATGCTGTTTAATTGCACGCTCTCCCACGCATCGCGCATTGAATGCAGAGCGTGGGAAGCGTGCGCAGTTATCTCGAATGACGAAGGGGCGGATGGTTCCGTATCTTTCCCCATAAAAGGAGGGACCTGCAGAAGCACTCACACACCCCTCTCACCATTCTCGATCTCCAAATCTCCGCCTTCTTCTTCCTCCGCTCCAAAACAAAGCGGTTTCCCAATCCTCCGCCACCGCGCGCGTCCGCATCTCCCTTGTACAAGCTTTGCCGAAGTTGCATGTAACCCTTGTACAAAGTCAAGCACAGACCCTGAGCAACAGAGAAATGAACAAAGCGCTGGGGGGCCCCCAAAACTTGCATGCATGCATAAGCCTATCATGTGCATAACATGATCATATAGAAGAGGGCGCATGTGGCATTGTTTTCATCTGCATTAAGTTGCAGGATTCTTGCCGTGGACTTGGTCCCAAAGAAAAGGAATGAAGACGAGCCCACGTGACGATCCCCGGCAGGCCAAATAGATAAGTTCCTTCTTATCCATATTTGTTCTGTAATTAGCAGACTTGTGCATATGAAAACCCCGCCACCTTCGAAACATAGGTGCTCCTACCCATTGACTTGAACGCTGCTTCGGTCAGGGTGGTCGCAGTGGCCATTGACGGAAAGGGCTCGCCGGGGGGCTAGTCCCTTTTTTATGGTTATGCCCGGCAGGCCTAGCCCCGCGGCAACAAACTAAGGGTACCGGCAGGATAGCTTGCCGGACAAACTTGTTTACTTAAATGTATAGAGGCATTTCACCTCTGCATGGAGATAGTACATGCACAAGTGCCTGGCGAAGTTTGTCTTTTTCATTAATATGCTGATAAGCAAGTACAGATCTTACATAACACAAACATGGATAAAGAAGTTTACATTATTTAGACTAAAGTTTGGCCGATGCCTACGCATTTTAAACTAAAAAAAGATAAGTGCCCCGTTATGCCTTTGCTCCGTCCCTCTCCTCCTCGAAATCGCAGGGGAAGATGAATAAGACGGGGGGAAGGCCTGGCTGGGATTCGGCGCCTTCCCAGGATCAGGAGGGCGCCGTTCCCAGGCTGGGAGGAAGAAATCGGAGGGTAGATGCGGATGGTGGCACTGCCGAGGCCCAGCCAGTGATGATGGTGCTGCCGGCAATCACACCACGTCGGAGCGGTCATCCTTGATTTTGACGCGTTGTGGGTTGCCGCCTCCCTCCTCGTCGCTATCATTTGAAGAGGCAGGCCTACCGTCGCACGAGCCCCTGTCACAGTGACCGGGGCAGGCGCCAAACGCCCTGGGAGATCCCACAGTGAGCATGGTCGTCTCCATCGACCCGAAGCTAGAAAGATGCCGTCCCCTGAAGAAGCATGCACGGGCACAAGGAACCCGCCCGTACGCAAGATAAGCAGCACCCAAAAAGAGGAGATCTGCCATAACCAATGGTGAATCACTTCCACGGTCTCCCTTCAACATCACGAGCGAAGGGAGGATAGGCCACGTTCGACTACCACGCTTTGTGCCTATTATGGACTTCGGCGTGGTGTCGCCCACGTGCCCCCTTACTAAGTTTGGGACCACGGACGGCCCGGTGGCGAGCACGCTGGGGTCGCTACCCCTGGCGCTGCCGCCGCGCCGCCAGCACGCCCACCTAAGGTCTTCTTCACCCACACTGAGCATCGGGCCGCCACTCCAAGCTGGACGCTTTGTGCAGGGACGGCGAGGGGACCCTATCTTGACAAAGGCGCAGCCGCGCCCTTCTTCCCCTCCCCTCGCCATGACGAAGACACGATGCCAGAAGGTAGGGGATGGGGAGAAGGGGTGCGTGGATGAGCACTTCCGCTCCCCCTCACCCCCTCTATTATAGGCGGGCTGGGGCTGGGGGCTGATCCCCCGGTGGGTAACCGCCGCCCCTCTCCACCAACCCAGGAAGACCGGGCCTCTGCCATGACGCTCTCTCCCGCACCACGCGCCTCTGTTACCTACCCCACTCAATGCATGCGGCATACGTGGCCAAGGATAAGGGCGTGGTGGGAAGAGTGAATTGGCAGTTACTCACCCGTGCGTTAAAGCCATTCACGGACCATTACAAGGATGGCCCCACTACAATTGGTGTTACACGACGCGCGGGCAAACCGGAAACTGACTCAAGCTCAGATTAATGAAGAAGCAAAGAAGATCTCAAGGGGTGAGCTACTACAGCCTCCCCGCCTGTGTACTGGATAGGGCCTACCCCGACGACGCTCGGCAGCACGTTCAGGCCAGGCCCGGGGGCTCCTATCAGTGCAACAAACCCCAGGTTTGTTGCTCAGACTATACACAGGCTCAAGAATGAGATTGTAGCATATAGGACAAGGCCAAGCAGAAGAGATCAGCTCTTTGAGGAATCAAAGGGCGGATCAAGAAGACCAAGACCAACCCAAGGAGTAAAATACCACAATGGAAAAACCTCCCCTACCGGGCAGGCGAGCCTGGCGGGGACGAGGTTGCCCCAAAGACAAGTCTGAAAGCCTGCCGGGGACGCTGAGGGCGGATTGCCCCGCCAAGGCTCCACCGCTCCACTTCACAGCAACGCAAGTCACCAATCGGTGCGGTGTTGAGCCCCCAAGATGCTAAGTGGCCGTTATTTGGCACGTGGCAGCCATCTCCAGAGGAAATCACCTCCAAACGACACTCGTCTAGCGACGTGTCACGCAGGCAGGCGAGAAAGTGGCAAAACAGCATGACAAGGCTTGCCGGGCTAGACTACGATGTGACACTAAGCGACGCATTTAATGCACTCTGTCTAGTCTGCAGAGTTAGGTATGATGGCACTGTTTGCTATCTAATCAATACACAATGACTGATTTGCCATTGTGGTAACCCCTTGATCTATAAAAGGAGGGCCATGGCAACCTTAGAAAGGATTCAGACCCCTGTACACTCATACGCGCGTAGCTGCTCTCGCCCCGAGACGACCTTGCTGGGCTAGAGCGCTGCGCCTCCACCACGGTCCTCTCATCAATCCAACAAAGCAGGAGTAGGGTTTTACGCCTCATGGCGGCCCGAACCTGGGTAAAAACTGCCCGTTTGATCGCTGCCGCGCTGCCCTGCGCCCTCCGCTCTTTGTGCAATGCGTCCCTTCCCCCTGCCGAACCACAAGGGGCCGATGGCCCCATAGGTGGCCGTGTTTTCCCACGACAACAACATTGAAGTATAAAGCATAAACTCTATTGAAAACCAACAAACTATGTTCTCAGTCAACTTTGCAACTACAATTCATCATATTTTCAGGAAGGGTCATGTATCGGAGCCTTTTGGCAAGTCCACATACTCAACCATCATTTAACCTTCTATGATTGCTAACACTCACAGCATACCCATGAACAAAAAGTTTCAACCGGACACAAAGAAAGATAGGGGCTTATAGTTTCGCCTCCCAACGTATTAACCTCAGGGGTGATGTCAACAATAATAACTCATGCTCACTCATATCCAACTGGATATATGTGCCTAGATCTTTCCTCAGCACATGATGCTTGCAAAAAGAGAAAAATAAAAAGGAATAGGGAGGAATACTTTGACTCTTGCATAAAAGTAAATACATAAAAGTAAAAGATAGGCCCTTCGTAGAGGGGAGCAGAGGTTGCCATGCGCTTTTTGTTTGTATGCCAAATCCCTTAATGCAAAAGAACATCACGTTGTATTGCCCCTTATGATATCAACCTTTATTATGCAGTCTGTCGCTTTTATTATTTTGCCATCACAAGTTTGTTCAACGTTCAATTTTCTCTTACACTAAATGATCCAACACATTTAGAAGCAATTTTTATTGCCTTATTGTACCGATGACAACTTACTTGAAGGATCTTACTCAATCCATAGGTAGGTATGGTGGACTCTCAAAATAAGGTTTTGGGTTTAAGGGTTTTTGGATGCACAAGTAGTATCTCTACTTAGTGCGGAGTTTTTGGCTAGCAAAGATATTGAGCAAGAACCACATGTTGAAGGATCTATGACAATATAACTTCTATGTGAATATGAACAAACATAAATCATTACGTTGTCTTCCTTGTCCAACGTCAACAATTTTGACACATAATATTTAATGGGGGCTCACAATCATAAAAGATGTCCAAGATAGTGTATTTGCATGTGAATCTTCCCTTCCCTTATTAATTCTTTCATGAATTGCACCATTGACTAATGCTATGTTTGTCAATCTCCAATAAATTTTACCACTTATACTTTTTCTTATGTGATGTCATTACTTACCATAAGATTAGCATATGATCTTTTTCATTTATTTTCCTTTCTTTTTATTGAAACAAAAGAGTAAAGAAACAAAACTCAAACTACTCTTTATTATATATCTCGCACAAGATTACATAGATAGATAGATCACAAAGCAAGCACTCGAAAAGAAAGGATCAAACTAAACTTTTATTCAACTAAATCATAGGATAACTAAAGCCCGAACTAAAATAGATAAAGGCAAAGATAGTGGTGGTGATACGATACCGGGGCACCTCCCCCAAGCTTGGCACAAGCCAAGGGGAGTGCCCATACCATGAACTCAAGTCTCCTTTGTTGGGGAAGATGATGATGGTGGTGGTGATGAGGTAGTAGCGAGCTTATCCTCCGGCTTCCATGGCAGCGGTTCACCATCATAAGAAGAAGCGCGAGTCTCACGAGTCCTGCAATTGGCAGCCAAACTCATACCTTTAAATCTCGCCTCATATTCAAAGACTAGGTTTTGGAGATCATAGATTTGGCTTTACAGAAAATTGATTTGCTCGTTGATGGTGAAGACGATGTCCTTCATGGACCGGCCATCCACCTTATGATCACGGGTGAATTCTGTAATCATAAGGTGATTAGCACTGAGCCCACCTTCCACCATCCCCTTGCACTTGAAGACCTCCTACTCCATGGCTTCGAGCCTAGCCTCCACGGTTCCCGTCCTCTTGGTCCCCTGGATGTCCCGGATGTGGAGCACCCCCTCACGCATCTCAATGGCTTGAGGGTGTTGCATCACCTCCCGCAAATACGGGTTGATGACATTCTCGAAGAACTTGTCCTTGGAGGAGCTCGAAGCGGCCATGGCGATCTAGATCTGTCAGAAAACAGCAAGAAAGAAGAACAGAAGATTTTTCCGCGATACGGTGGTCATTACGTTCGGGGGGTATATAAAGATTTTTATCTTGGGAAACAAGCAAACAAGAGGAAAACAGAGTCGGGAAGGTTCCCGAGGTGGGCACAACCCACCTGGGCGCACCAGCCAAGGCATGCGTGCCCTGGTGTCTTGTGCCCTCCTCGGTTGCCTTCCTGGTTGTTTCTTATTTTCCTAATTTTTGTAATATTCCAAAACTGACAAAAAATATTTTTGTGGATTTTTGGAGTCCATTTACTTACCGTATCACGTACCTTCTCCTTTTCAGGATTCTGGAGTGTTCCGGAAGGATTCTTTTATGTGTTCCTCTGGTGTCATGGTTTGAATAATATTGCTTTCAACATTAATAGGCGTACCTGAGATATAGTGTTTAATTCTTTGCCCATTGACCACCTTCGGGTTAGTACCTTCGGCATTATTAATCTTAATGGCTCCAGAGCGATAAACCTCCTCGATAATATATGACCCTTCACATTTAGAGAGAAGTTTTCATGCAAAGAACCTAAAATGAGAGTTGTACAAAAGAACATATTCTCCAACTTTGAATTCCCTCTTTTGGATTCTTTTGTCATGCCATCTTTTAACTTTTTCTTTAAATAATTTGGCATTTTCATAAGCTTGGGTTCTCCATTCATCTAGTGAGCTAATATCAAATAACCTCTTTTCACCAGCAAGTTTGAAATCATAGTTGAGTTCTTTAATTGCACAATAAGCTTTATGTTCTAACTCTAGAGGCAAATGACAAGCTTTTCCATAAACCATTTTATAGGGAGACATACACATAGGGTTTTTATATGCTGTTCTGTAGGCCCAAAGTGCATCATCTAATTTCTTAGACCAATTCTTTCGTGACCTATGAATAATATTAGTGTTATTTCTCTATTGCTAAGTTCAACTTGACCACTAGATTGAGGATGATAGGGTGATGCAATTCTATGGTTGACATCATATTTAGCAAGCATTTTTTGGAAAGCACCATGAATGAAGTGTGAACCACCATCAGTCATTAAATATCTAGGGACTCCAAACCTTGGGAAAATAACTTCTTTAAGCATTTTAATGGAAGTGTTATGATCGGCACTACTAGTTGGAATAGCTTCTACCCACTTAGTAATATAATCAACAGCAACCCAAATATGTGTTTACCCATTAGAGGAAGGAAATGGTCCCATATAATCAAAAGCCCAAACATCAAATGGTTCAACAGCAAGTGAATAATTCATAGGCATTTCTTGACGCTTACCTATATTACCAATTCTTTGACATTCATCACAAGATAAAACAAACTTACAGGCATCCTTGAAGAGAGTAGGCCAATAAAAACCAGATTGCAATACCTTGTAAGCAGTTCTATCTCCCGCATGATGCCCTCCATAAGCTTCAGAGTGACATTTCTGTAGGATTTGTTCATGTTCATGCTCAGGTACACAACATCTAATAATACCATATACTCCTTCTTTATAAAGATGTGGGTAATCCCAAAAGTAATGTCTTAAATCATAGAAGAATTTTTTCTTTTGTTCGTAAGTGAAACTAGGTGGTATGTATTTAGCAATGATATGATTAGCATAGTCAGCATACCAAGGAGTATTATGAGAGGCATTTATTGCAGCTAGTTGTTCATTAGGAAAGTTATCATCAATATGTAGTGGGTCATCAAGAATATTCTCTAACCTAGACAAGTTATCAGCTACGGGGTTCTCAGCTCCTTTTCTATCAGTAATATGTAAATCAAATTCCTGTAGCAGAAGAACCCACCTAGTGAGTCTAGGTTTAGCATCTTTCTTTTCCATAAGATATTTAAGAGCAGCATGATCAGTGTGAACAATTACTTTGGAATCAACAATATAAGATCTGAATTTGTCACAAGCAAACACAACTGCTGAAAATTCTTTCTCAGTAATAGCATAATTTCTTTGGGCACTGTCTAGAGTTTTGCTAGCATAATGAATAACATTCAATTTCTTATCAACTCTTTGTCCTAGAACAGCACCAACAGCATAATCACTAGCATCACACATAATTTCAACAAGCAAGTTCCAACCAGGTGGTTGAACGATAGGTGCAGAAGTTAAGGCTTTCTTAAGTGTGTCAAAGGCTTCTACATAATCATCATCAAAAACAAATGGAACATCCTTTTGTAAAAGATGTGTAAGAGGCCTAGAAATTTTAGCGAAGTCTTTAATAAACCTCCTATAGAAACCAACATGACCAAGGAAACTACGAATACCTTTAATATCTTTAGGACATGGCATTTTCTCAATTGCATCAACTTTAGCTTTATCCACCTCAATACCTCGTTCAGAAATTTTATGCCCCAAGACAATACCTTCATTAACCATAAAGTGGCACTTCTCCCAATTCAAGACAAGATTAGTTTGCTCACATCTCTGCAAAACTTGATCAAGGTTGCTTAAGCAATCATCAAAAGAAGTTCCATAAATAGAAAAATCATCCATGAAAACCTCAACAATCTTTTCACAAAAATCAGAGAATATAGCAGTCATACATCTTTGAAAGGTAGCAGGTGCATTGCATAAACCAAAAGGCATACGTCTATAAGCATAGGTTCCAAATGGGCAAGTAAAGGTGGTTTTCTCTTGATCAGGTTGTGAAATAGGTATTTGAGAAAAACCAGAATTTCCATCCAGAAAACAAAAGTGTGTGTGCTTAGATAATCTTTCCAACATTTGATCAATAAAAGGCAAAGGATAATGATCTTTTCTAGTTGCTTTATTTAATTTTCTAAAATCAATTACCATTCTATAGCCAATAACAATTCTTTGTGAAATAAGTTCATTTTTATCATTAGGAACAACAGTAATACCTCCCTTCTTAGGAACACAATGAACGGGACTTACCCATATACTATCAGCAATGGGATAGATTATACCTGCTTACAGAAGCTTTAATATTTCAGTTCTTACCACTTCTTTCATCTTAGGATTCAAACGTCATTGATGATCAACAACGGGTTTAGAATCGGGTTCCATATTAATCTTGTGTTGACAGAAAGTGGGGCTAATGCCCTTAAGATCATCAAGAGTATATCCAATGGCAGCACGGTGCTTCTTCAAAATTTTCAATAATCTTTCTTCTTCATATTCTGAAAGGTTAGCACTAATAATAACATGATATATCTTTTTCTCATCGAGATAAGCATATTTTAAAGTGTCAGGCAATTGTTTTAATTCAAACACAGGATCACCTTTAGGTGGAGGAGGACCTCCTAGAGTTTCAATAGGCAAATTGTGTTTGAGCAGAGGTCGTTGTTCAAAGAAAATTTTATCTATTTCATTTCTTTCATGCTTATGCATATCATTTTCATGGTCTAGCAAATATTGTTCTAGTGGATCAGTAGGAGGCACGACAATAGAAGCAAGACCAATTATTTCATCCTTACTAGGTAATTCTTTCTCATGAGGTTGTCTACTAAACTTGGAGAAATTAAACTCATGAGACTCATCACCAAAGCTAACACCGACAGTTTGTTTTTCACAATCTATTTTAGCATTAACGGTGTTCAAGAAAGGTCTACCAAAGATAATGGGACAAAATCGTCTTGTGGGAACCAAGAACTAGAAAATCAGTAGGGTATTTTATTTTCCCACACAAGACTTCAACATCTCTAACAATCCCAAGTGGTGTGATGGTTTCTCTATTAGCAAGATTAATAGTAACATCTATGTCTTCTATTTCAACGGGTGCTATGTCATCCATAATTTCTTGATATAAGGTAAAAGGTATAGCACTCACGCTAGCTCCTAAATCTCATAAACCATGATAACAATGATCTCCTATTTTAACTGAGACAACAGGCATGACAACAACAGGTCTATGTTTATCTTTTTCATCGGGTTTAGCAATTCCAGCAGCTTCATCATAGAAGTAAATAACATGCCCATCAATATTTTCTACCAGGAGATCTTTAACCATAGCAACACTAGGTCCTACTTTAATTTGCTCAGCAGGTTTAGGTGCTTTAATATTACTTTTGCGAACCACAGTTGAAACCTTAGCATGTTCCTTTATCCTAAGAGGGAAAGGTGGTTTTTCAATATAAGCAGTAGGCACAACTGGATCAACATTATAAATAATAATTTCATCTTTAACTATGACCGGTTCTTTAATTTCTTCTTTAATAGGGGGTTGATATTTAAACCACTTATCCTTAGGGAGATCAACATGAGTAGCAAATGATTCACAAAAGGAGGCTACTATCTCAGAGTCAAGTCCATATTTAGTGCTAAACTTGTGAAAAGCATCGGTATTCATAAAAGATTTAACACAATCAAACTCAAGCTTAATACCTGACTCTTTACCTTCGTCGAGTTCCCAATCTTCAGAGTTGCATTTAATTCTTTCTAAAAGATCCCACCTGAATTCAATAGTCTTGTTCATAAAAGAGCCAGTACAAGAAGTATCGAGCATGGATCAATCATCACGAGAAAGCGGAGCATAAAAATTCTGAATAATAATTTCTCTAGGGAGCTCATGATTGGGGCATGAATATAACATTGAATTAAGCCTCCCCCAAGCTAGAGCGATACTTTCTCCTTCACGATGCCAAAAATTATATATATAATTCCGATCACGATGAACTAGATGCATAGGATAAAATTTTTGGTGAAATTCCAATTTCAATCGATTCCAGTTCTAAGATCCAATATCATCGCATAGCCTATACCATGTCAATGCTTTTCCCTTCAAAGATAAAGCGAAACCCTTCTTCTTAGCTTCATCTCCGGATAAACCTGCAAGCTTAAATAATCCACAAATTTCA
Organism: Thinopyrum elongatum; assembly: GCA_011799875.1. Taxonomy (NCBI): domain Eukaryota; kingdom Viridiplantae; phylum Streptophyta; class Magnoliopsida; order Poales; family Poaceae; genus Thinopyrum; species Thinopyrum elongatum. The sequence goes on along the minus strand of CM022298.1, from coordinate 410,628,651 downwards.
TCCACATATATCAAGTGCATATCAGGATGTCCATTTCCATCTCCTGCATAAGGATTAGCTAGCAGTTGTTCGATCATACCCGAAGGAATTTCATAACCAATATTTTCAGTAGGTGCAGTAGGTTGAGGGGCAACTAATTGTGCTTCCGGTCGAGGTGAAGATACCCCAAACAAACCCCTCAAAGGATGGTTCTCCATAGTAACAAGTGACAATAAATTTCAGCATGTAGTAATAATTTTTCCTTACCAATTTCCACTTACCAAGAGCGCCTCACTCCCCAGCAACGGCGCTAGACAAGATTCTCGATGACCCACAAGTATAGGGGATCAATCATAGTCCTTCAGATAAGTAAGAGTGTCGAACCCAACGAGGAGCAGAAGGAAATGCCAAGTGGTTTTCAGCAAGGTATTTTCTGCAAGCACTGAAATAGTATGTAACGAGTAGTTTGATAGCAAGATAATTTGTAACGAGCAAGTAATGGTAACGGTAAATAAAGTGCATCATGGTAGCCCAATCCTTTTGTGGCAAAGGATGGGCCAAAACGGTCTCTTATGATAAGCAAAGCGTTCTTGAGGGTACACGGGAATTTCACCAAGTCACTTTGATCATGTTGGTTTGATTCGTGTTCGCTACTTTGATAATTTGATATGTGGGTGGACTGATGCTTAGGTGTTGTTCTTACTTGAACAAACCTCCTACTTATGATTAACCCCCTCGCAAGCATCCGCAACTACGAGAAAAGTATTAAGATAAAATCTAACCATAGCATTAAACTTTTGGATCCAAATCGGTCCCTTAAGAAGTAGCGCATAAACTATATTTTAAGCTTTTGTCACTCTAACAACCCATCATCTAATAACTACTCCACAATGCATTCCCTTAGGACCAAATATGGTGAAGTGCCATGTAGTCGATGTTCACATGACACCACTAAGGGAATCACAACATACATATCATCAAAATATCGAACACATATCAAGTTCACATGATTACTTGCAACATGACTTCTCCCGTGACCTCAAGAAAAAAAGTAACTACTCACAAATGATAATCATGTTCATGATCAGAGGGGTATTAAATAGCATAATGGATCTGAACATATAATCTTCCACCAAATAAACCATATAGTAATCAACTACAAGATGTAATCAACACTACTAGTCACCCACAAGTACCAATCTGAGGTTCTGGTACAAAGATTGAACACAAGAGATGAACTAGGGTTTGAGAGGACATGGTGCTGTTGAAGATGTTGATGGAGATTGCCCTCCCAAAGATGAGAGGGTTGTTGGTGATGACGGTGGCTTCGATTTCTCCCTCCGAGAGGGAAGTTCCCCTGGCGGAATCGCTCCGCCGGAGGGCAAAAGTGCTCCTGCCCAAGTTCCGCCTCGAGACGGTGGCACTTCATCCCGAAAGCCCCCTCCTAATTTTTTTCTAGGTCAAAATGACCTATATACCAGAAGATGGGCACCGGAGGTGGGCCGGGCTGAGCATAACCCACCAGGGCGCGCCTGGGGGGCCTGGCAAGCCTTGGTGTCTTGTGCTCACCAGGTGGCCCCCCTCAGGTAGTTATTTGCTTCAGTATTTTTTTATTCCAAAATAATTCTCCGTAAATTTTCAGCTCACTTGGAGATGTGCAGAATAGGTAACTCTGACGTAGCTTTTTCAGCCCCAGAATTCCAGCTGCCGACATTCTCCTTCTTTGTGTAAACTTTGTATATTATGAGAGAAAAGGCATTAGAATTACTCCATAAAGCATTGTTATGCATAAAAACATTATAAATAACAGTAGGAAAAACATGATGCAAAATGGACGTATCAATTCCCGGGGTGATCCAAAGGTCATAGGTTCCTACCTCATGAACTACATAGCAATCCCACAATTCCCAATCCTACTCATGCAAATTTGTAGGGGTGAACTAATGCATAGTAAAAAAAACTGGGTATAGCAAAATATGATCAAAGTGTAACTTGCCTTGCTGACATGCATTAAACTCTAGGGATTCGTAGTAGCAAGCTTCGCACTTCAGATGATCTAACAAAGCAAACATTGACACACATAAGCAATCAAGCAAAGAATCAAAAAGAAAATGAAGAAAAGACTTCAGAAAACTCCAAAAACAACCAAACAAAGTTGCTGTACAGAACGTAATTTTAATAGTAGAAAAAATATATGATTTTGCTTTTTAACAGAATGTACAAGTCAGAAGCTTCGATTTGCAAAAAGAATCACTCAAAACGGAGTTATGAAACTCAAGTTATGTCCTAATGTAGTTTGAATTCAGATCTGTTTGAATTCGAAATTTAAAACTTTCAAAAATATTTTTAGTTTGGTTCTCTGGATAGATGTGATTTTTATGAAACCGTAGGAAAAAGAATCAATTAAATTGGATCTATAGATTTAAAGATATGATAAAACAAAATCAGGACAGATTTGAAAATAAAAGAAAAACTAGAAAAAACTTAGGTCTCGGCCAACCGTGGCAGAGGTGCCACATGGCACGCTGCGAGAGGTTGCGGCTGGCTGCTGCGGGCGGATGACCTATCCGTAGCGATTTCGGCGGCTGCGACGGCTAGGCGATAAAAACCGATGCGGCTCGGTTTAGTTAAACCGGACAAAATCGGAGTACCGGTTCGAAATAAAAAATAACGAAACTAATCTAATCCGAACCGTAGAAGTGAGATCGGATGGACGGGGTCGCGTGGTGGCTTACCGCGGCGGCGGAAGGTGTCGGCGGTGAGGAAGATGGCGGCGGCGACTTCGGGCTCGAACGGGGCGGCGTCTTTGGGGCTCGTCTGCTTCGAGCGAAGACACGAGAAGATGCGGCGCGACGAGGGGAAGCCGATGGTGGTGGTGGTGGCGGTCGAGGGCGGCGGTGAAGCGCGGGGCAAGTGCGGCCGATCTCCGGCGATGGCGGAACTCCGGCGAGATCGCGCAGATGATTGGAAGGGGCTCGGGTGAAATTGTTTGAGGGAAAAAGGAGGCCCGAGGCGTGAGTATTTATATGGGAGCTTTCGTGGGAGAGGGGACAAACGGGAACAGAGTCCTGAGCGGACTCGGTGGCGGCCGGCGAAACATGCACGCGCGGGACTCCGATGCCGTGGGGAAGACGAAGCTGACAAGTGGGACCCACCTGTCGGCGGCTGGGCGAGCGAGCGAGCGAGGGACGGAGCGGGCGAGCGAGGCTATGGCGATTCGGGCGCGAGCGCAGGCCGCATCGCTGGCTGGGCCGTGGCCTCGCCTGGCTTGCTAGCTGGGCCGGCTGGCGCGCCTGGCCTGGCTGGCTTTTTTTATATATAAATGTTTTTCCTTTTTTACAAAAGCATTATGGCATAAAATTATAATAAAATAAATTCTAAAAATCTCAAAAAAATTAACATAATTATATGGTCTTATATATGACATTGTGAACTTTTATGTGGCCTAAAATGCAAATTTTAAAAATAAACCTTTTTGCTAGGCTAATAAAAAGTTGCATCAAAATAATTTGCAACTAAATCCCAATAAATATATTTTGATTTCAAATTCAATTTCCAATATTTCCCCTCTGTTTTTGAAGAAGTCCTTTTATCTTCTCTCTTTATTTTATTTTTTTGAAATAATGAAATGAATTTTGGTGAAACCAAATTTGATCAAAATTCCCAACTTTGAAATTTTCAAAAATGGATTTTTGGGAAACTTCCAACTCTCTCTTTTGGTCCTTGAGTTGCTCAAAGTTCCTTGGATCTGATTCAAATGAAAATCAATGGTGCAAAATGCATAAATCATGAGTGCATATGAATGATCTATTTATAAACATCCAAATTGAAAATTGGGATGTTACAAACCTACCCCCCTTAAGATGAATCTCACGCTCGAGATTCGGGTTGGCTAGCAAAATGGTGTGGGTGGTCCTTTCGGAGGTCTTCTTCTCGTTCCCAGGTGGCTTCCTTCTCAAAGTGGTGACTCCACTGAACCTTGCAGAACTTCATGACCTTGCTGCGGGTAACTCGGTTGGCAAACTCGAGAATCTTGACGGGTTTCTCCTCATAAGTCAGGTCACTCTCCAACTGAATCGCTTCCAGAGGCACTGTATCTCTCAGAGGAATATCGGCCATCTCCGCATGGCACTTCTTCAACTGGGAAACGTGAAACACCTCATGAACTCCTGACAAACCTTCGGGTAATTCCAACTTGTAGGCAACTTCACCCATGCGTTCCAAGACCCTGTATGGCCCCACAAACTGGGGTGCTAACTTTCCTTTGACTCCAAATCGTTTAACTTCTTGAAGTGGTGTGATGGCCCACAAGTATAGGGGATCTATCGTAGTCCTTTCGAGAAGTAAGAGTGTCGAACCCAACGAGGAGCAGAAGGAAATGACAAGCGGTTTTCAGCAAGGTATTCTCTGCAAGCACTGAAATTATCGGTAACAGATATTTTTGTGATAAGATAATTCGTAACGGGTAACAAGTAACAAGTGTAACAAAGGTGCAGCAAGGTGGCCCAATCCTTTTTGTAGCAAAGGACAAGCCTGGACGAACTCTTATATAGAGAAAAGCGCTCCCGAGGACACATGGGAATTATTGTCAAGTTAGTTTTCATCATGCTCATATGATTCGCGTTCGTTACTTTGATAATTTGATATGTGGGTGGACCGGTGCTTGGGTGCTGTCCTTACTTGGACAAGCCTCCCACTTATGATTAACCCCTCTCGCAAGCATCCGCAACTACGAAAGAAGAATTAAGATAAATCTAACCATAGCATGAAACATGTGGATCCAAATCAGCCCCTTACGAAGCAACGCATAAACTAGGGTTTAAGCTTCTGTCACTCTAGCAACCCATCATCTACTTATTACTTCCCAATGCCTTCCCCTAGGCCCAAACAATGGTGAAGTGTCATGTAGTCGACGTTCACATAACACCACTAGAGGAAAGACAACATACATCTCATCAAAATATCGAACGAATACCAAATTCACATGATTACTTATAACAAGACTTCTCCCATGTCCTCAGGAACAAACGTAACTACTCACAAAGCATATTCATGTTCATAATCAGAGGAGTAATAAATATCATTAAGGATCTAAACATATGATCTTCCACCGAATAAACCAACTAGCATCAACTAGAAGGAGTAATCAACACTACTAGCAACCTACAGGTACCAAACTGAGGTTTTGAGGCAAAGATCGGATACAAGAGATGAATTAGGGTTTGAGAGGAGATGGTGCTGGTGAAGATGTTGATGGAGATTGACCCTCTCTCGATGAGAGGATCGTTGGTGATGACGATGACGATGATTTCCCCCTCCGGGAGGGAAGTTTCCCCGGCAGAACAGCTCCGCCGGAGCCCTAGATTGGTTCTGCCCAAGTTCCGCCTCGAGACGGCGGCGCTTCGTCCCGAAAGCTCTCTTCCGATTTTTTCTAGGTCAAAACACATCATATAGCATAAGATGGGCACCGAAGGCCTGCCAGGGGGCCCACAAGCCACAGGGGCGCGCCTAGGGGGGTAGGGCGTGCCCCCAGGCTTGTGACCTCCTGGTGGGTCCCCTCTGGTATTTTCTTCACCCAATATTTTTTATATATTCCAAAATAATTCTCCGTAAATTTTCAGGACTTTTGGAGTTGTGCAGAATAGGTCTCTCAGATTTGCTCCTTTTCCAGTCCAGAATTCCAGCTGCCGGCATTCTCCCTCTTCATGTAAACCTTGTAAAATAAGAGAGAAAAGGCATAAGTATTGTACCAAAATAGGTAATAACAACCCATAATGCAATAAATATCAATATAAAGCATGGTGCAAAATGGACGTATCAACTCCCCCAAACTTAGACCTCGCTTGTCCTCAAGCGAAAGCCGAAATCGATAATCATGTCCACATGTTTAGAGATAGAGGTGATAGAGGTGTCGATAAAATAAAATACGGACATGAAGGCATCATGATCATCTTTAGAACAACAACATATATTGTCATATAATTTCCTATGCTAGAGTAACAATTCGTTCACAAGGTAAAGTATGAATCAGAAACTTTATTGAAAACTAACAAACTATGATCTTAGTCATTGAAGCAATTGCAATTTATTATAATATCGGAAAGAGTCAATATAAGAGCTTTTCAGCAAGTTCACATACTCAACTATCATTTAGTCTTTCATAATTGCTAACACTCATGCAATACTTATGAGTTCAAAGCCTCTGTCGGACACAGAGAAAGATAGGGGCTTATAGTTTCGCCTCCCAACCTTTTACCTCAAGGGTAATGTCAACAATAATACTTTATGATAACCTACATCCGAGTGGATATATATATCTAGATCTTTCCCGACATATAGTGCTTGCCAAGAAGAAAAAGTGTAAAAAGGAAAGGTGAAGATCACCATGACTCTTGTATAAAGGTAGAAGGTAAAATTAAAAGATAGGCCTTCGTAGAGGGAAGCAGAGGTTGTCATGCGCTTTTATGGTTGGATGCACAAAATCTTAATGCAAAAGAATGTCACTTTATATTGCCGCTTGTGATAAAGAACTTTATTATGCAGTCCGTCGCTTTTATTTCTTCCATATCACAAGTTCGTATAAAGCTTATTTTCTTCATGCTAATAGATCATACATATTTAGAGAGCAATTTTTATTGCTTGCACCGATGACAACTTACTTGAAGGATCTTACTCAATCCATAGGTAGGTATGGTGGACTCTTATGGCAAAACTAGGTTAAGGGATGTTTGGATGCACAAGTAGTATCTCTACTAGGTGCAAAGGATTTGGCTAGCATAAGAGGAAAAAGCAAGCTCAACATGTTGGAAGATCCATGAAAATATAACTTCTATTCGGATATAGGAAAACATAACCCATTATGTTGTCTTCCTTGTCCAACCTCAACCTTTTAGCATGTCATATTTTAATGAGTGCTCACAATAACAAAAGATGTCCAAGATAGTATATTTATATGTGAGACCTCTCTTTCTTTATTACTTCCTATTAATTGCAACAATGACCAAAACTATGTTTGCCAACTCTCAACAACTTTTATTCATCATACTTTTTATGTGTGAAGTCATTACTCTCCATAAGATCATTGTATGATCTTTTTATTTCTTTATTCTTTTTCTTTTTCTCAAGATCATAGCAAGAAAGCAAAGCCCTCAACTCAAAACTAATCTTTATTATATAACTCTCGGACTCGATTACATAAAGGAAACACAGAGCAAAACTCAAGGCTAGATCATACTAAAAACTTTATTCTACTAAACCGAGATATAACCAAAAGGATCGAACTAAGAAAAACGATAAATGTAAAGGTGTGATGGTGATATGATACCGGGGCACCTCCCCCAATCTTGGCACAAGCCAAGGGGAGTGCCCATACCCATGTATTTAGATCTCTTTCTTTAGAGGTGGTGATGACGGGGTTGTTGCATTCTTCTTCTCCAGCTTGCGTCCGAGGCTAAAATTTTCTTCCCTCAGATCCTCATTCTCAAGCTTGAGTTTCATTATCTTCTTGCATAGTGCCGCCTTGCTGTCCTGCAAAAAACGTGGTGGGATAGATTGGACCTTAGGGAGGCTGGACTTCTTGAATTCCACATGCATATCGCCAGGTTGAGGTAGTTGATCTTCTTCTTCATCAAAACTATCATTCCTTGTCCTCTCCATGTCGAAGACTTCCTCCTCCTCTGTAGTCCAGCCATAATGCTCCACCTCCCCATAAACCTTTGGGTTGGCAATGAAATCAGTGACATAGCTCTCTCCCTTCGAATCTTGAGACGACATATTTTCAGATCTGCCAAGAAAACAGCACGAAACAAGAACAGAGGAATTTGTCGTGGTACGGTGGTCAAAACCTTTGGGAGATTATATAATGAATTTTTACCGACCAAGAGGAGTATTCCACAAGAAAACGGAGTCCGGAGGGCACACGAGGTGGCCACAAGCCACAGGGGCGCGCCCCCCAGGCTTGTCGCCTCCTCGTGCACTCTTTAGACTACTTTTAATTTTCCTAATTTTTTAAATATTCCAAAACGGAGAAAATTTCCCATTGGAATTTTTTTGGAGTCGGTTTACTTACCGTACCACATACCTATTCCTTTTCGGAGTCTGAAACGTTCTGGAAAGTCTCCCTTATGTACTCCTCCGGTGTTATGGTATTAATAATATTTGTCTCAACATTTATGGGAGTACCTGAGATATAATGTTTGATTCTCTGCCCGTTTACCACCTTTGGGTTATTGCCTTCGGCGTTGTTAATCTTGATGGCACCGGAACGATAAACTTCCTCGACAATGTAAGGCCCTCCCCATTTAGAGAGAAGTTTCCCTGCAAAAAATCTTAAAAGAGAATTGTATAGCAAGACAAGGTCACCTACATCAAATTCACGCTTTTGTATCCTTTTGTCATGCCACCTTTTAACTTTTTCTTTAAACAACTTAGCATTCTCATAGGCCCGGGTTCTCCATTCATCAAGTGAGCTAATGTCAAATAACCTCTTCTCACTGGCAAGTTTGAAATCATAGTTGTGCTCTTTAATTGCCCAATAAGCTTTATGTTCTAGTTCAAGAGGTAAGTGACATGCTTTTCCATAAACCATTTTATATGGAGACATACCCATAGGGTTTTTATAAGCAGTTCTATAGGCCCATAATGCATCATCAAGTTTCTTAGACCAATTCTTTCTTGATCTATTAACGGTCTTTTGCAGGATCAATTTAATTTCTCTATTGCTCAAATCTACTTGACCACTAGACTAAGGATGGTAAGGAGATGCAATTCTATGGTTGACATCATATTTAGCAAGAAATTTACAGAAAGCACCATGATTAAAGTGTGAACCACCATCGATCATCAAATATCTAGGGACTCCAAACCTCGGAAAAATAACTTCTTTAAGCATCTTAATAGAAGTGTTATGATCAGCACTACTTGTTGGAATAGCTTCTACCCACTTAGTAACGTAATCAACAATAACTAAAATATGTGTATACCCGTTAGAGGAAGGAAAAGGTCCCATATAGTCAAAGCCCCAAACATCAAATGGTTCAATAACAAGTGAATAATTCATAGGCATTTCCTGACGTCTGCTAATATTACCAATTCTCTGGCATTCATCACAAGACAAGACATACTTACGAGCATCTTTGAAGAGAGTAGGCCAATAAAAACCGGATTGTAATACCTTGTGTGCAGTTCTATCTCCAGCATGGTGTCCTCCGTAGGCCTCGGAGTGACACTTACGTAGGATCTGTTCCTATTCATACTCAGGTACACAATGTCTAATAACACCATCTACTCCTTCTTTATAAAGGTGTGGGTCATCCCAAAAGTAATGTCTTAAATCATAGAAAAACTTTTTCTTTTGCTGGTATGTGAAGCTAGGTGGTATAAATTTAGCAACAATGTAATTAGCATAATCAGCATACTAGTGAGCATTACGAGAAGCATTTGTGACATCTAATTGTTCATCAGGAAAGCTATCATCAATAGGTAGTGGGTCATCAAGAACATTCTCTAACCTAGACAACTTATCTGCTACAGGGTTCTCAACACCCTTTCTATCAATAATATGGAAATCAAATTCTTGTAGCAGGAGAACCCATCTAATAAGTCTAGGCTTAGCATCTTTCTTTTCCATAAGATATTTAATAGCAGCATGGTCAGTGTGAACAGTAACTTTGGAATCAACAATATAGGATCTAAACTTATCACAAGCAAAGACAACTGCTAAAAATTATTTTTCAGTAGTTGCTTAATTTCTTTGAGCACTGTCTAGAGTTTTACTAGCATAATGGATAACATTCAACTTCTTATCAACTCTTTGTCCTAGAACATCACCAACAGTATAATCACTAGCATCACACATAATTTCAAAGGGTAGGTTCCAATCAGGTGGTTGAACGATAGGTGCAGAAATCAAGGTTTTCTTAAGTTTTAGAGAAGTAAAAGTAACATCTTTTTGCAAGAGATTAATGAGAGGCCTAGAAATTTTAGAGAAGTCTTAAATAAACCTCCTATAGAAACAAGCATGACCAAGGAAACTTCTTATACCTTTGATATCTTTAGGACACGGCATTTTTTCAATAGCATCAACTTTAGCTTTATCAACTTCAATACCTCTTTCGGAGATTTTATGTCCCAAGACAATACCTTCATTAACCATAAAGTGGCACTTCTCCCAATTCAAGACAAGATTAGTTTCTTCACATCTCTGCAAAACTCGATCAAGGTTGCTTAAGAAATTATCAAAAGAAGTTCCGTAAACGAAGAAATCATCCATGAAAACCTCAACAATCTTTTCACAAAAGTCAGAGAATATAACAGTCATACATCTTTGAAAGGTAGCAGGTGCATTACATAAACCAAAAGGCATAGGTCTATAAGCAAAGGTACCGAAAGGGCAAGTAAAAGTAGTATTTTCTTGATCCTCTTTTGACACAGGTATTTGAGAAAAACCAGAATAACCATCTAGAAAGCAGAAGTGTATATGTTTTGATAGTCTTTCTAGCATTTGATCAATAAAGGGTAGAGGATAATGATCTTTCCTAGTAGCTTTATTCAACTTTCTAAAATCAATAACCATTCTATAACCTGTAACAATTCTTTGTGGAATCAATTCATTCTTATCATTAGGAACAACAGTAATACCTCCCTTCTTAGGGACACAATGAACAGGACTTACCCATCTACTATCAGCAATAGGATAGATTATACATGCTTCCAGAAGCTTTCGTATTTCATTTCTTACCACTTCCTTCATCTTGGGATTTAACCGTCGTTGGTGATCAACAACTGGTTTAGCATCAGGTTCCATATTAATTTTGTGCTAACATAGAGTGGGACTAATGCCCTTAAGATCATCAAGAGTATATCCAATAGCAGCACGGTGCTTCCTCAGAGTTTTCAATAATTTCTTTTCTTCAGGCTCTGAAAGGTTAGCACTAATAATAACAGGATATATCTTCTTTTCATCAAGATAGGCATATTTCAGAGTATCAGGTAATTGTTTAAGCTCAAACACGGGATCACCCTTGGGTAGAGGAGGATCCCCAAGAATCTCAACAGGCAAGTTGTATTTCAAAACAGGCATTTGGTTAAAAAATATTTCATCTAATTCCTTCCTTTCATTCATAAACATTTCATTTTCATGGTCCAGCAGATATTGTTCTAAAGGATCAGTAGGAGGCACATCAATAGAAGCAAGACCAATTATTTCATCTTTACTAGGCAATTCTTTTTCATGGGGTTGTCTACGAAATTTGGAGAAATTAAACTCATGAGACACATCCCCAAAACTTACAGTAACAGTTTCTTTCTCACAATCTATCTTAGCATTAACAGTGTTCAAGAAAGGTCTACCAAATATAATGGGACAAAAATCATCTTGTGGGGAACCACGAACAAGAAAATCAGTAGGGTATTTTACTTTCCCACACAAGACTTCAACATCTCTAACAGTCCCAATTGATGATATAGTATATCTATTAGCAAGCTTGATGGTAACATCAATATCTTCTATTTCAGCAGGTGCAATATCATTCATAATTTCTTGATATAAAGTAGAGGGAATTGCACTCACACTAGCACCCACATCACATAAGCCATGATAACAATGATCTCCTATTTTAACAGAAACAACAGGCATGCCAACAAAATGTCTATGTTTATCTTTATCATCGGGTCTAGCAATTCTAGCAGCCTCATCACAGAAATAAATAACATGCCCATCAATATTATCCACCAAGAGATCTTTAACCATAGCAATACTAGGTTCAACTTTAATTTGTTCAGGGAGTGTAGGTGTTCTAGTATAACTCTTTCGAACCACAGCTGAAGCTTTAGCATGTTCCTTTATTCTAATAGGGAAAGGTGGTTTCTCAATATAAGCAGTAGGAACAATAGGATCAATATTATAAGTAATGGTTTCTTCTTCAACTTTAATAGGTTCTACTACTTTCACTTCAATGGGAGGATGATATTTAAACTACTTCTCCTTAGGGAGATCAACATGAGTAGCAAATGATTCACAGAAGGAAGCTACTATCTCAGAGTCAAGTCCATATTTAGTGCTAAATTCACGAAAAGCATCGGTATCCATAAAAGATTTAACACAGTCAAACTTAAGTTTTATTGAAAGTGTGTAATATCGACTAGAGGGGGGGGGGGTGAATAGACGATTTTTATGAATTCGTCGCTGAGGAAATACTACTTGAGGAATTTCCTAAGCAACGAACTACAAGCAGCGGAATAAGTACTCAGGTACATGGATAACAAAGCAGTAGCATAGTCATCATGATGAAATGAAACAAAACAGAGCACAGGTAGCGTGTAAACAGGATAAGCAGGCTGAAGACAAAGTGACTGAAGAAATAGGAATGAGGAAATTGAGAAAGTCTTCAGTCAAAGTCTTCAAACAGTAATGATCAAGTACACAACAAGTATGCGAGGAAATGAAAGGGTTGAGGAAATAGAACCAGTAGCTTGGTGAAGACAGTGATTTGGTAGACCAGTTCCAACTGCTGTGACAGTTGTACGTCTGGTTGGAGCGGCTAGGTATTTAAACCTGAGGACACACAGTCCTCACCGTATTCTCCTTGAGCTAAGGTCACACAGACCTCGCCCAATCACTCATGGTAAGTCTTCATAGGTGACTTCCAAACCTTCACAGACTTGGTCACTCGGCAATCCACAATTCCTCTTGGATACTCTAGACCATGACGCCTAACCGTCTGGAGGATGCACAGTCCTCAAAGGTAACAAGCGTCGGTTCCACTCAAGAACAATTTCTTCAGTGATGCTCAATCACTTTGGGTTTTAGGTGTTGGGTTTGGGTTTTTCCACACTTGATGATTTTCGCTCAAAGTCCTCGGAGGATGGGATGCTCTAAATGACAAGTGTCAGTTTCTCTTGGAGCAGCCAACTAGCTAGTGGTTGTAGGGGGCGGCTATTTATAGCCTAGGGAGCAGCCCGACATGATAAGACATAAATGCCCTTCAATGATATGACCATTAGGTGGATAGGATATTTTGGACAGCTGGCGCATTGCACAGCAACGGTCAGAAATTTGAGCTCTCAAATTCCTCAGGGCTATCATGATCCTCACTTGTAGGCAATCCGCACTGGCGAATTCCCAACTCCTTAGTCAGAACAAATTCCTCAGAGAACAGAAGAACTTCGACTCTGTCACTGAAGAACTTGACTGAACTGTATGAGATTTCCAATGGCTTCACTTGAAAGGATTGGTAGCTGTAGGATTTGAGTTGAGCATCACTTGGAAACTTTTCCTTAGTTTTACCTCGACCCCCTCTAACAGTACAATGTTTCCTATGACTCAAGAAAGGGAAAAGAAAACTATGAAAACAAAAGTCTTCACGCTTCATAATCCTCGCATCAATATCAAGTCTTCAAGGTCACACCAATTTCTTCATTTTCAAAGTCTTCAAGAAAACCAAAGTCTTCAACTGAAGACATTCATTTTTAGGGGTCAACTTTCTTCGTAAATATCAAACTCCTCATTGACTTATAGAACCTATGTACACTCACAAACACATTAGTCCCTTAACCTATAAGTCTTCAATACACCAAAATCACTAAGGGGCACTAGATGCACTTACAATCTCCCCCTTTTTGGTGATTGATGACAAATAGGTTAAATTTTCAACGGGGATAAAACATATGAAGTGTAAATACTGATATTGAGGAATTTATTGCAAGATATAGAGGAACTCCCCCTGAAGATGTGCATATTGAGGATTTTGCTTTGGATTGCAAATGCACATTGTAGAGTAATATCATGGAGATCTCCCCCTATATCTTGTAATTCATACACGCATTTAACATATGATATGAAGAATTTGAAATGCATGATGAAATATGGTGTCTGACAAAATTCAGCATGCGTGCATTAAGGTACTTGAGGAAATAAGCATGCAGAAAGCAGTTCAAAAGTATCAGACCACCATAGGACATAAGTTTACAACTCATCAGATCAAACACCTCAGAAGAGCAAGAGTTGTAACTTAACAGAAAAAAATAGCCCATATATAAGACCCGCTTGAAGACTAACTCAAATTTCTCCCCCTTTGTCATCGAATGACCAAAAGGGACGAAAAATGAGGACTAACGCCCCTGAAGAATATCATCATGATGTCGATGGAGGAGCGCCAGTGTTGTTGGGGTCGTCCGTTGAGGTAGGGCCTACCGCAGTGTCGTTCAAATCTTCAGCTTCATCCGTCTCGCGTGATGAAGAATATGAACTGGCAACAAGCTGAGGAACTTTGACCTTCTTGAATTTCTTTGAAGGTGGCTGAGACCAGTCAAAGTCCTGTTGGAAGCCCATCTCCTTGAGATCTTCAGCACTATAAAGATTCGACAGAATAGCCCAAGTGCGGTCAAAGACTTCATGCAAGTAGTAGTGATTCTTCTTCAAAGTGTTTTGAGTGACTGTCATGTTCTGAAGAATTGCACCAAACTGATGCTTGACCCACTTGTGATTTCGATCAACTTTTTGATGAAGACTGAGGAGAAGTTCACGATCAGTCATCACACGTGGAGCTGTTGCTTGAGGATTTTGCTTTGAAGCTTTGGCGGTAGAATCTTGTGTTGCAGAGTCATCATTGGTAGAATAGGATGCAGCTTTGCGAAACTGTCCATCCAATGGATGAGCGTCTTCATCTATAATAGCAGCCTTGCCCTTCTCATCAGCTGAGGAAATAGTCCGCTTGAGGACTTCAATAGGTGGCAAATAGCTGAGATGATTCTGAAAGTCAGCCTGATAATGAATTGAAGACCTTGATCTGATGAATTTCATGATCCAGGGAGCGTAAGGCTTCAACTCAAAAGGTGACAGAGCAACATTGGCCAAAGTCCTCATGAAGAAATCATGGTAGTTAATGGGAATGCCATGTATCATGTTGAACAGCAGATTCTTCATGATGCCAACAACCTCTTCTTCATCAGAGTTGTGGCCCTTGATTGGACTGAGGGTTTTGGTCAATATGCGATATATCATCCTTGGCACATAGAGCAATTCCTTCACAAGGAAGGTGGTCCTTGGAGCTTGGCCAACCTTCAAAGGCTTCATCAGCACTTGCATCAAATGATTTGAGAGTTCAGGTTCCTCATAGATGAGCCTAGCACCTTCAGTGGGAGGACTGACTGGGACGGCGTGAAGCAATTCAGAGGCCGGTGCTTTGTAATGTGTATTTTCGGTCATCCAGTCTAGCACCCATGAATTCACATCTTCAACATTTCCAGTGATATGCAATGTGGCATAGAATTGAAGAATGAGTTCTTCATTCTAGTCGCAGATGTCAGTGCAGAAGTTAAGCAGCCCAGCGTCATGAAGAACACTGAGGACTGGATGGAAGCAAGGAAGCGACTCCATATCCACATGAGGAATTTGCTCGTGGTCAAATACCTTGTTCTTACCAAACAGGAGGGAAGAGTAATAGTTCATTTGACTTGCTATCCAGAAGCGCTTGCATCGCAGTCTTACAGAGTCATAGGGATTGTAATCCGTGAAGAAATGATGCTCAGCAAAGAAATCATCAGCGTTGAATTTCTGCTTCTTGGTATGAGGATTTTATGGCTTGGGCTGAAGATTAACAGTTGAAGTCTTCACAGCCACTTGGCGCACAACCTCTGGAGCCACAGACTGAGGAATTTCCATATCAATTTCATCAGCAACAGTCTTGGTCTCCATTTCTTCAGCATTAGTAGCTGGAACTTCTTCTGGAATAGAATGAAGTGAAGATTGATGTCCTTCAGAGCCCGTATGAATTTCTTCAGTCTGCACAGGGGACTGAGGAATTTGTTGCAGAGGAGTGGTCACTGGAGAATTTGGATGATGTCTTTCCCAATAATCATCATTGAGAACTGGTGTAGTAGACCCAATGTCCACATCCTCATCTTCTTCATCAATTTCTTCAATGCCTGCCTCTTCAGCTGTGAACTGAGGCACGGGCGATGATACCAGTGGGGTTGAAGGGATATCTTTCACTTCAATTTCTTCATCCAACTGCTCTGAAGTAGCAGCAGAAGGATTCGCTTCATCACTGTCATCTAGAATGACATATTCCTCACCAAAGGGAACAATTTCCTTTGATGGCATGCTTGAGATAGGAACAACATCAATGGGGTTGGTGTACGAGCTTTGCAAAGTCTTCACTTTCTTGGGAGCTGAAGACTCTGCAGTTTCTGATGCTTTCCTTTTCTTCACAGCTGCCTTTTCTGCAGCTTTGGTCTTCTTCGCTTCTGATGCAGAAGGAAGGTGGATATCTTTCATCTGTGATGACTTTGCAGGAGGAGCAGATGAAAGTGGTGCAGTTTCTTCAGGCACAACTGATGCAGTTGCCCTGGCTTGATCAGATTCTTTAGGCGCAACATTGGTGGTTGCCCTGGCATTTTCTTCAGGAACTAGAATTTCTTCAGCAGCCCTGGTACTTTCAGTTTCTTCAACTAACTGATTTTCATTAGCTGTGCTAGCATTCTCTTCAGTAGGCTGAGCAGATGCATCAGCCTGAGGAGTTTGTTGTTGCGATGGAGCTGCAACAATCGGGTTGAACCCCTTGGCCATTCTGACAAATCTGACTTTGGCACCTAGCCAATCTGCACGATATGCATCAAATTCATCGCTGAGAGCTTTGATCTCCTTTTGCAGATTCACAAGTTCGTCAGGAGTCATCTTCACAGCATTCTTCTTCAGAAAGCGCTCCTTCTTGTATTGAGCTTTCTTGACTTGCCTGGCCTTCTCAAATTTCCATTTTTCTTTGGCGATGAAGGCCGTCAACATGTGGCTCTGGCCAGGAGTGAGGTTCAATTCAGGCAAAGGAGTATTTGGATCCTTGTGCCATAGATCGATGAAATCAAGGATCCTTTTAGGATCCAACATGAGTGGCACAGCACTGCCTTTGGCTCTAGCGACCTTTTCTTGCCTGTCTTTGATGATCTCAGCAAGTTCTTCATCATCGTCATCAGACAGAACTTGGAAGGCAACATGCTTCTTGTGAGGACTTGGCCTTGGGCCTTGTCCAGCAGTGGCCTTTTTCTTCAGCAAGATTGGACTAGTTGAAGACTGTGGCGGAGCTGAGGAACTTGCAGATGCTCCTGAGGCAATAGAGATTCCTGTAGTCCGTTGGCATGTGCCAAGATGCACAGGTGCTGAGGACTTTGCAGCTGAAGTTGAAGACTTTGTGGCAGCTGAGGGAATTGGAGCTGCCCTTGATGTGGTTGCCTAAGGAATTGGCAGTGAGGGCTTTGCAATTGGCCGTGAGGGCATAGCAGTTGAGGAACTCGGCTTCACAGCAGATTTCTTCAGCAAAGCCTTCTTGGGCTTGCTAGCAGAAGCCTCAGCAACAGCAGCAACAGAGTCTTCATTGAATTTCTTCACTGCTTCCTTTGCTACGTTAGCCAATTTGGCTTGGTGCTTAGCCCATTCCTTGGGAAATTCCTCACCACGCCTGATACTTGAGGGATCAGCTTCTTGGCCTGGAGCCAATGGAGGTCTTGGACATGAAGTGTTAACGGCGAATTTCTTCATGTACTTGGGAGTAACATAACGATATTCCCTCCATTCCTTAGCCCATCTTCTCTCAATTCTTTGTATGCGCACTTTGAGCTGAGTCTTGGTCTCTTTGCCATGAGTTGCTTCATCAGGAGTACATTATTCATCATAGATGTCTTCAGGAATTTCAAAAGCTGTATTTGTTTCAGGCCTCTTTCCTCCCTTCTGAGGTCTTTTACCATCAGCCATTTTCTTCACTTGAGGATTTTGAACAATTGATGTTTCTGAGGAAGTGTGCAACTTATCTTCGAGGAATGCTGCAAATGAGTTAAGTTGATGAGAACCTAGTGATTCAGCAGCAGACATTTTGTACCTGTGAACAGAGTATAGGTGCGAAGAATTTGGAGAGGTCATATGCGTTCTCAGAAATTTTTCAAAAGAAATCAAGTTTGAGGAATTCGACCAGGGGAGTCTTGAGGAATTTCACTAAGCGTTCTTGACTTAGGTTCTAGAGTTGTATAGATTAGAAAATCCACACAATTGAGGAATCTTGAAGAAAAACATAGCTTAGAGAAACAAATCAAGATACAGAAGCATTGGGGAGTTTATGGAATGGGAAGTTGAAGAATAAACACCTTTTGAAGATTTTGTGAAATCATCAGAATCAAAGTAGGGCAGTAAAATCAGATTTTAATTACCCTGGATGAAGAACACGACGAACTGGAAGTGGAAGTGGAGAAGTTCGTCCGTTCAGATCTCCCACGCCCTAACTTGGCGGTGAGAGACAGCTACAGCGGCGGCGGAGTGAAGAATTCCGCGGCCGGTGCGAGTACGACGGCAACGAGGTCGAGGCAGTGAAGCTCTTCCTCATCGGCGACGATGGAGAGTAGCGGCGGCGCTAGGCCAGAGAGCTTGAGCGAGTTGGTGGTCGAGCGGAGTAAATGAGGACAGAGGAAGGGAGGGGGTATTTATAGCCACGGTGAAAAACTGCCCGTCCGAAATTTTTGGACGAACATGCCCCTGACCCTTGCTCTTCTAACGACATGTGTCACCCACATACAGAGAGATGGAGATCGTGGTAGATCGTGGGTGAGTAATTTAATCCTATCGCGTGATGCGGAACGGTTTGAGCGACAAAAGCCGAAAATTCAGATATGAAAATTTTAACGTTTCGTTCGCAAATTCTTTAGCTGTCAAGGACACAGTGAAGACTTTGAACGGGTTTCAAATAGAACGCACATGAAGAATTTGTGAACAGACTGGGTTGAGTTTAGCATAGAGGGGGAACGGGTCCGATCACATTCACTTAGAAGAAAATCAACTTGAAGAATTAGCAATAAGTGAATGCTGTTGAGGACATGAAAAACTCAATTATATATATATAGTCAATGAAGAACATCAGTCGAATTTTTTTGAAGACTTTGCAAGTTGAAGAATTTGAAAGTTGAAGAATTTGAAAATTGAAGAATTTGCAAAATGAAGAAAAACTCAATTTTGAAGATTTTCAACTTTTGTGGTGGCGTGACCCACCGTATAAGAATGATGATTTCAGACACCGCGTACAATTGTCGTAGGGCTCTGAGAATCAAATTCTTCGTTAATTTCTTCACACTTAGAGGGTTAGTCTTCATTGATTGAAGAAAAACATTCTTCGTGTGTTGCACATCTAAGTCATCAATTTTGCATAAGTGTTAGGATGTGTGTCCTTTTCAAAGAACATTCGAAGATTTTAAGATATTTAGCTCACACCGCAACTTGCTAAATCTCTTCTCATCCAAGGGCTTGGTGAAGATATCCGCTAGCTGTTCTTCAGTCTTCACGTGATCAATAGAGATGTCGCCCTTCAACACATGATCTCGAAGAAAATGATGACGAATCTGGATGTACTTTGTCTTTGAGTACTGAACTGGGTTATGAGCAACCTTGATGGCACTCTCGTTGTCACAATAGAGTGGCACATTCTTCACATTGATGCCATAGTCCTTGAGGGTTTGCTTCATCCACAACAATTGAGCACAGCAAGAACCAGCAACAATGTACTCAGCTTCAGAAGTAGAGAGTGATACGCAGTTCTGCTTCTTCGAGGACCAACATACTAAAGATCATCTGAGGAAATGGCATGTGCCTGATGTTGACTTGCGATCCACACGATCACCAGCATAGTCAGAGTCAGAATATCCAATGAGATCAAAAGCCAAGCCCTTGGGATACCATAATCCAAGTGTTGGAGTGTGAGCTAGATATCGAAGAATATGTTTCATAGCCTTATGGTGTGATTCCTTCGGTGTAGCTTGAAAACGGGCACACATGCAAACACTAAGCATAATATCTGGCCTAGATGCACATAGATATAGTAAAGAGCCAATCATGGAGCGGTATACCTTTTGATCGAAGTCTATACCATTTCCATCGGTGCATAGATGGCCATTTGAGGGCATAGGGATTTTGACGCCTTTGCAATCTTGCATACCGAATTTCCTCAGAATATCCTTGAGGTATTTCTCTTGAGAAATGAAGATGCCATTACGTTGTTGATGAATTTGAAGGCCTAAGAAGAATTTCAATTCTCCCATCATGGACATTTGATATTCCTCACTCATCATATAAGCAAATTCGTCACTATAATGTTGGTTAGTACAGCCAAAAATAATATCATCAACATATATTTGGCACACGAATAATTCATCATCATATGTTTTAGTGAAAAGAGTTGGGTCGAGTGAACCGGGTTTGAAGCCTTTCTTCATGAGGAATTCCTTCAGAGTATCATACCACGCCCGAGGGGCCTGCTTGAGGCCATAGAGGGCCTTATTGAGTCTGAAGACTTGATCAGGATGCTTAGGATCTTCAAAACCTGGGGGTTGAGCAACATATACTTCTTCCTCAAGCTTACCATTGAGGAATGCACTTTTCACATCCATTTGATATAAGATGATATTATGATGGTTAGCTTAGGCAAGCAATATGCGAATAGCCTCAAGTCTAGCAACAGGTGCAAAAGTTTCATCGAAATCAATTCCTTCAACCTGTGTGTAGCCTTGAGCTACAAGACAAGCCTTATTCCTCACCACTAGGCCATTTTCATCTTGTTTGTTGCGGTAGATCCATTTGGTGCCGATGATATTGTGCTTGCGTGGGTCTGGTCGCCTGACAAGCTCCCACACCTTGTTCAGCTCGAATTGGTGTAATTCCTCTTGCATCGCTTGAATCCATTCAGGCTGCAGAAATTCCTCATCTACTTTGGTGGGCTCTGTGATAGAGACGAAAGAAAAATGCCCACAAAAGTTAGACAAATGTGAAGCTTTTGAGTGAGTGAGAGGACCTGGTGCGTTGATGTCGTTGATGATTCTCTCAATCTGCACTTCATTTGCAACGTGAGGATGAGCAGGTTGACGACTTTGACTTGGCTCAGCATTTTCTTCAGAGCCATTTTCTTCAGATGCACCAGCATGATTTTCTTCATGATCTGGAATGACTTCTTCAGCAGATTCTTCAGTTGGTATGACATCCTCAGTAGCCTTTAGCTTGATGGATTCCTCAAGAGACATTTCATCTAGCACAGGAGGTAGGTGCTCTCTTTGTGAGCCATTAGTTTCATCGAACCGCACATCTACAGTTTCAACAACCTTGTGGTGATAGGTGTTGAAGACTCTGTAGGTGTGCGAGTCCTTTCCGTAACCAAGCATAAAACCTTCATGTGCTTTCGATTTAAATTTGGAATTGTGATGAGGATCTCTAATCTAGCATTTTGCACCGAAGACTTTGAAATAACTCACATTGGGTTTCTTGTCAGTGAGGAGTTCATATGAGGTCTTCTTGAAGAATTTGTGAAGATATACCCTGTTGATAATGTGGCATGCAGTATCAATTGCCTCAGGCCAGAAGCGACGAGGTGTCTTGTATTCGTCAAGCATGGTGCGAGCCATCTCAACAAGAGTCCTGTTCTTGTGCTCCATAACGCCATTCTGCTGAGGAGTGTATGGGGCAGATAACTCATGAGTAATACCAAGTTCATCAAGATAGTCATCAAGACCAGTATTCTAGAACTCGGTCCCATTGTCACTCCGAATATGCTTGATCTTCACACCGAAATTTGTCGAAGCCCTTGAGGAAAATCGTCTGAAGACTTCCTGCACTTCAGTTTTGTAAGTAATGACATGCACCCATGTGTAACGAGAATAATCATCAACAATAACAAAGCCATATAGAGATGCTGCATTTGTTAGTGTGGCATAATGAGTAGGGCCAAAGAGATCCATATGAAGCAATTCAAAAGGACGAGAGGTAGTCATGATAGTCTTCGAGGGGTGCTTGGCTCTGGTCATCTTTCCAGCCTCACAAGCCCCACAAAGATGATCTTTGAGGAATTTGACACCCTCAATGCCAATGACGTGCTTTTTCTTCACAAGCGTGTGTAAGTTTCTCATGCCAGCATGACCCAGTCGTTGATGCCATAGCCAACCTTCTGAAGCTTTTGCAAGTAGACAAGTGGCAGGCTGTGGTCCTGCAGAGAAATCAACAATATACAAGTCTCCTCTCCTAAAGCCTTCGAAGACTTTGGAATTGTCAGATTCCATGAGCACTAAGCAACGATATTTGCCAAAGACAACAACCATATCAAGATCACAAAGCATGGGGACAAACATGAGGTTGAATCCGAGGGACTCGACAAACATGACTTTGTCCATGTGTCGATCCTTTGAGATTGCAACCCTACCTAGACCCAATACCTTGCTTTTGCTTTGTCTGCGTAGGTGATATGCTTCAAATGTGATGGAGATAAAGGAGTGTTCATCAGTAAGCTCTTGTCACCGGTCATGTGATTAGTACATCCACTGTCGAGGACCCACTCAGTAGCTTTGGGTAAATCATCCTGCAGATGAATTAGTGCATCTTACGAACACATATCTTCAGAGTGAAGAATATGACATCAATTTCATCAGACATAAATTCATCAATTAATGCAACATATGTATATATAGCAGTATGAGGACGTGAGAAATGAATGAATCATTTCTTCATGATTAGCTTGCGTCCTTTCAAGCATTTCAGGTCTCCAGAAAATTCTTCAGACGATTTAGTTCGTCTGGAGACCTGACCCTGCATAAGAGGTTAGTTCTTTTTCTTCACCACCCACATCTGGAGGGGTGGCAAAGAGTTCATCATTCTGCGAGCTCCATAAGAGAAAGGTGGCATTGAAGCCAAAGTGCTTCATTTCATAGGAGAGGGATTAGTATAGGCATATGAGTAAGCAGAGAAATTCTTCGAGGACTTATGAACATAATGATTTGAAGAATAATGCACATAATCAGAACTCTTAGATTTTCCCTGCGAAACAGAAGCGTTAGCATGATGATGATCATATGAGGACTTAGATCCACATGAGGAATTTGATCCATAAGAGGACTTGGATCCATATGAAGACTTCGGTCCATATGAAGAATTTGATCTGGGGTTCCTATTCTTCACAGGTGGTGTCATGAGGACATTCACCTGAAGACTTTCAAGGCACCTTTTGGGAACCCAGATTTTCTTCATAGGGGGACCATTCCTGCAGTTAGTTCCAACATATCTAGCAAATACTTCACCATTATGATTTTTGAACAGTTTATAGTTGGAGTCAAATGACTCATCAGATGAATATGAGGATTCACAAGTAAAGCCAGATAAAGTGGATCGATCTACGGGAGGTCCCTTCGCAGCAACCCATGAGGTTTTGGGATACTGCTCAGGTTTCCAGTAGGTTCCATCAGCATTGAGTTTCCTCTCAAAGGCAATACCCTCTTTCCTAGGGTTCCTATTCAAGATCTGCTTTTTGAGCACATCACAAAGATTCTGATGCCCTTTGAGGCTTTTGTACATGCCTGTCACATACAATTCCTTCAACCCTGCATTTTCGTCAGTGATACTAGTGGTATCCTCAGATGAGGAATTTGTGACCACAGAGATAGTTGAAGAATTTGCAGCAATAGAAGCATTCGAACTTTCAGGTGAAGAATTAGCAGTTTGACGTTCAATGCATTTCAAGCATGGTGTAATAAATTCTTCCTGAGCTGAACTGATCTGTTGAGCAAGCAATGAATCATTTTCCTTCTGAAGATCTTCATGACTCACCCTTAGCTTCTCAAGATCTTGCTTTCTTTGAAGAAATTCATAAGAAAGCTTCTCATGATCGGCTAAGAGAGTTTCATGACAACTTTGAAGGTTGTCAAACTTAGACTGTAGTTGCTGAAGATTACCAGTCAGTGTTTGAGTTCGATCCATTTCCTCACCTAACAGGTCATCGCTTTTGTCTAGCATATTTTGAACCCTTTCCAAAGCCTTTTGTTGTTTAACAACAATATTAGCAAGTTTGGAATAGCTGGGTTTGAGGTTATCATCAGATTCATCCTCACTTGATTCAGAGGAGGGATATTTGAATACCTTGGCACCTTTTGCCATGAAGCAATAGGTGGGAGCATAGTCATCGTTGCCATCATCAGCAGTGTTGGGGAAGCCATTTTCCTCAGTATTGAAGATGAACTTGCTGACGTAAGCAGTAGCGAGGGCTAGGCTCGCCACACCAGAGTCTGACTCCTCAGATGCCTCCTCTTCCTCATGTTCCTCAGATTCAGCTTCAGAGTCCATTTCCTTGCCAATGAATGCCCGAGCCTTCTTGGAACTGCTCTTCTTGTGAGATGAAGACTTTGAAGATTTTGATGATGAGGACTTTGAAGATTTCTTCTTCTTCTTTGAGTCATCTGAACTATCATCCTTGTATTTCTTCTTCTTTGATTCCTTTGCCCACTGAGGACAATCAGTTATGTAGTGACCAGGTTTCTTGCATTTGTGGCAAGTCCTCTTCTTGTAATCACGGGATGAGGAATCTGATCTTGTGTCATCACCTTTTGAAGATTTTACAAAGCGACCACGCCTTGAGAACTTCTGGAATTTCTTCACGAGCATTGCTAGCTCCTGGCTTAGTTCTTCAGGGTCACCAAGGCTGCTATCAGAATCTTCTCCTTCAGATGAGGAAACTGCCTTGGCCTTCAGTGCGCGTGATCTTCCATAGCTTGGCCCGTAGAGATCTCTCTTTTCAGCTTGTTGGAATTCATGAGTGTTCAGCCTCTCAAGAATATCAGCAGGATCTAGTGACTTGTAGTCTCCACGTTCTTGAATCATCAGTGCTAGTATATCGAATGAAGAATCGGGTGACCTCAGCAATTTCTTCACCACCTCATGGTCGGTGATGTCAGTGGCACCCAGTGCTTGAAGCTCGTTTGAAATGTCAGTGAGGCGATCAAAGGTTTGCTGGACATTCTCATTGTCGAGTCTTTTGAAGCGGTTGAAGAGATTGCGAAGAACGTCAACTCGAGAATCACGTTGAGTTGAGATTCCTTCGTTGACCTTGGTCAGCCTGTCCCAGATAAGCTTTGCAGACTCCAAAGCACTCACTCTGCCGTACTGTCCTTTGCTCAGATGACCACATATGATATTCTTCGCTTGAGAGTCGAGTTGCTTGAATCTCTTCACATCAGCAGCGTTCACGGAAGGAGTGACAGAGGGAACGCCATTTTCCACAATGTACCAGAGATCGTTGTCAATTGCCTCAAGATGCATGCGCATCTTATTCTTCCAGTAGGGGTAGTCCGTCCCATCAAAGGTAGGACACCCAGCCGAGACCTTGATCATGCCTGCAGTCGACATAACTAAAACTCCAGGTGGTTAAACCAAAATCACACAGAACAAGGGAGTACCTTGCTCTGATACCAATTGAAAGTGCGTTATATCGACTAGAGGGGGGTGAATAGGCAATTTTTATGAATTCGTCGCTGAGGAAATACTACTTGAGGAATTTCCTAAGCAACGAACTACAAGCAGCGGAATAAGTACTCAGGTATATGGATAACAAAGCAGTAGCATAGTCATCATGATGAAATGAAACAAAACAAAGCACAGGTAGCGTGTAAACAGGATAAGCAGGCTGAAGACAAAGTGACTGAAGAAATAGGAATGAGGAAATTGAGAAAGTCTTCAGTCAAAGTCTTCAAACAGTAACGATCAAGTACACAACAAGTATGCGAGGAAATGAAAGGGTTGAGGAAATAGAACCAGTAGCTTGGTGAAGACAGTGATTTGGTAGACCAGTTCCAACTGCTGTGTCAGTTGTACGTCTGGTTGGAGCGGCTAGGTATTTAAACCTGAGGACACACAGTCCCGGACACACAGTCCTCACCGTATTCTCCTTGAGCTAAGGTCACACAGACCTCGACCAATCACTCGTGGTAAGTCTTCACAGGTGACTTCCAAACCTTCACAGACTTGGTCACTCGGCAATCCACAATTCCTCTTGGATGCTCTAGACCATGACGCCTAACCGTCTGGAGGATGCACAGTCCTCAAAGGTAACAAGCCTTGGTTCCACACAGGAACAATTTCTTCAGTGATGCTCAATCACTTTGGGTTTTAGGTGTTGGGTTTGGGTTTTTCCTCACTTGATGATTTTCGCTCAAAGTCCTTGGAGGATGGGATGCTATAAATGGCAAGTGTCAGTTTCTCTCGGAGCAGCCAACCAGCTAGTGGTTGTAGGGGGCGGCTATTTATAGCCTAGGGAGCAGCCCGACATGATAAGACATAAATGCCCTTCAATGATATGACCGTTAGGTGGATAGGATATTTTGGACAGCTGGCGCATAGCATAGCAACGGTCGGAAATTTGAGCTCTCAAATTCCTCAGGGCTATCATGATCCTCACTTGTAGGCAATCCACACTAGCGAATTCCTAACTCCTCAGTCAGAACAAATTCCTCAGAGAACAGAAGAACTTCGTCTCTGTCACTGAAGAACTTGACTGAACTGTATGAGATTTCCAATGGCTTCACTCGAAAGGATTGGTAGCTGTAGGATTTGAGTTGAGCATCACTTGGAAACTTTTCCTTAGTTTTACCTCGACCCCCTTTAACAGTACGGTGTTTCCTATGACTCAAGAAAGGGAAAAGAAAACTATGAAAACAAAAGTCTTCACGCTTCATAATCCTCGCATCAATATCAAGTCTTCAAGGTCACACCAATTTCCTCATTTTCAAAGTCTTCAAGAAATACAAAGTCTTCAACTGAAGACATTCATTTTTAGGGGTCGACTTTCTTCATAAATATCAAACTCCTCATTGACTTATAGAAACTATGTACACTCACAAACACATTAGTCCCTTAACCTATAAGTCTTCAATACACCAAAATCACTAAGGGGCACTAGATGCACTTACATTTATACCTGACTCCTTACCTTCATCGAGTTCCCAGTCTTTAGAGTTGCATTTAATTCTTTCCAATAAATCCCATTTGAATTCAATAGTCTTCTTCATAAAAGAACCAATACAAGAAGTATCGAGCATGGATTGATCATTACGAGAAAGCCGAGCATAAAAATTCTGAATAATAATTTCTCTTGAGAGCTCATGATTGGGGCATGAATATAACATTGACTTAAGCCTCCCCCAAGCTTGAGCGATACTTTCTCCTTCATGAGGCCAAAAATTATAAATATAATTCCTATCACGATGAACTAGATGCATAGGATAAAACTTCTGATGAAATTCCAATTTCAATCGGTTGTAATTCCAAGATCCAATATCATCGCATAGCCTATACCATGTCAATGCCTTCTCCTTCAAAGATAAAGGGAAGACCTTCTTCTTGACTTCAACCTCGGGCAAACTTGCAAGCTTAAATAATCCACAAACTTCATCTACATAGATTAGATGCATATCAGGATGTAATGTTCCATCTCCTACATAAGGATTAGCTAGCAGTTTCTCTATCATACCCGAAGGAATTTCATAATAAATATTTTCAGTAGGTTCAGTAGGTTGAGGGGAAACTCTTTGCTCTTCCGGTCGGGGTGAAGATACCCCGAACAAACCCCTCAAAGGATTATTTTCCATAGCAACAAATGACAGTAAATTTCAGCACACTATATAAATGTTTCCTTACCAAATTCCACTTACCAAAGGCACTTCTCTCCCCGGCAATGGCGCCAGAAAACAGTCTTGATGACCCAAAAGTATAGGGGATCTATTGTTAGTCCTTTCGATAAGTAAGAGTGTCGAACCCAACGAGGAGCAGAAGGAAATGACAAGCGGATTTCAGCAAGGTATTCTCTGCAAGCACTGAAATTATCAGTAACAGATAGTTTTGTGATAAGATAATTCGTAACGGGTAACAAGTAACAAGTGTAACAAAGGTGCAGCAAGGTGGCCCAATCCTTTTTGTAGCAAAGGACAAGCTTGGACAAACTCTTATATAGAGCAAAGCGCTCCCGAGGACACATGGGAATTATTGTCAAGTTAGTTTTCATCATGCTCATATGATTCGCGTTCGTCACTTTGATAATTTGATATGTGGATTGACCGGTGCTTGGGTGCTGTCCTTACTTGGACAAGCCTCCCACTTATGATTAACCCCTCTCGCAAGCATCCGCAACTACGAAAGAAGAATTAAGATAAATCTAACCATAGCATGAAACATGTGGATCCAAATCAGCCCCTTACGAAGCAACGCATAAACTAGGGTTTAAGCTTCTGTCACTCTAGCAACCCATCATCTACTTATTACTTCTCAATGCCTTCCCCTAGGCCCAAACAATGGTGAAGTGTCATGTAGTCGATGTTCACATAACACCACTAGAGAAAAGACAACATACATCTCATCAAAATATCGAACGAATACCAAATTCACATGATTACTTATAACAAAACTTCTCCCATGTCCTCAGGAACAAATGTAACTACTCACAAAGCATATTCATGTTCATAATCAGAGGAGTAATAAATATCATTAAGGATCTGAACATATGATCTTCCACTGAATAAACCAACTAGCATCAACTACAAGGAGTAATCAACACTACTAGCAACCTACAGGTACCAATCTGAGGTTTTCAGGCAAAGATCGGATACAAGAGATGAACTAGGGTTTGAGAGGAGATGGTGCAAGTGAAGATGTTGATGGAGATTGACCCCCTCTCGATGAGAGGATCATTGGTGATGACGATGACAATGATTTCCCCCTCCGGGAGGGAAGTTTCCCCGGCAGAACAGCTCCGCCGGAGCCCTAGATTGGTTCTGCCCAAGTTTCGCCTTGAGATGGCGGCACTTCGTCCTGAAAGCTCTCTTCTGATTTTTTCAAGGTCAAAACACATCATATAGCAGAAGATGGGCACCGGAGGCCTGCCAGGGGGCCCACAAGCCACAGGGGAGCGCCCAGGGGGTAGGGCACGCCCCCAGGCTTGTGACCTCCTGGTGGGTCCTCTCTGGTATTTTCTTCGCCCAATATATTTTTATATATTCCAAAATAATTCTCTGTAAATTTTTAGGACTTTTGGAGTTGTGCAGAATAGGTCTCTCAGATTTGCTCCTTTTCCAGTCCAGAATTCCAGCTGCCGGCATTCTCCCTCTTCATGTAAACCTTGTAAAATAAGAGAGAAAAGGCATAAGTATTGTACCAAAATAGGTAATAACAGCCCATAATGCAATAAATATCAATATAAAAGCATGGTGCAAAATGGACGTATCATGGCGACACACGAAGATATGCTGTGTCTCTGACTTCATAGGTTACCTCCTAGCGTTTAGTATCAGCATAACTCTTCTGCCTGGACTGGGCTATCTTGAGTCTATCACGGATCAACTTAACCTTCTCCTCTGAATCTCTGATTAAGTCTGGTCCGAACAATTTACGGTGTCCGACTTCGTCCCACATCAATGGTGTCCTACACCTCCTTCCGTACAAGGCTTCGAAAGGGGCCATCTTCAAACTAGCTTGATAGCTTTTTTTATATGAGAACTCTGTGTAAGGCAAATTATCATCCCAACTTGATCCATAATCTAGCGCACAAGCTCTCAACATGTCCTCCAGAATCTGATTGACCCTTTCAGTCTGCCCATCTGTCTGCGGATGAAAGGCTGTACTGAACTCTAGCCTGGTACCCAAAGTTTCGTGTAATTGATTCCAAAACTTTGAGGTAAACTGTGTTCCTCTATCTGATACGATGGTCCTCGGAACTCCATGCAGACATACGATCCTGGTCATGTATATTTTGGCCAACTTAGCACTCGTATACGTGGTTTTCACGGGGATGAAATGAGCTACCTTTGTCAAGCGATCAACTACAACCCAGATGGAATCATAACCTGAACGAGTCCTGAGTAATCCTGTGATGAAGTCAATGCCAAGCTTATCCCATTTCCAATCAGGTATCAGCAAAGGCTGGAGTAATCCTGCTAGTTTTTGATGCTCTGCTTTAACTCTCTGACATACGTCGCATACTGCTACATACTTGGCAATATCCTTCTTCATACCTGTCCACCAAAAGTTTTCCATCAAGTCCAAATACATCCTGGTGTTTCCTGGGTGTATCAAGTAAGGTGAATCATGAGCCTCCTGAAGAATTAACTTCCTGATCTCTGGGTCATTGGGCACATAAATACGCTGCTCAAACCATAAAGTTCCGTGTTCATCCTCACGAAATCCTTCTGCATTTCCTTGGTTCATTCTATTCTTTATCTCCGCAATTCCTTTGTCCAACTTCTGGGCTTCTCGGATCCTTCCCAACAAAGTGGACTGAATTTCCAGTGCTGCAATAAAACCTCTTGGAACTATCTCCAATTGAAGATCTCTGAGATCATCGGCTAACTCCTCGGGTAATCCTCCGGTTATGAGAGTATTAACATAACTCTTGCAGCTCAAAGCATCTGCTACGACATTGACCTTTCCTGGGTGATAATGCAGTATCATGTCATAATCCTTTATGAACTCCAACCATCTCCTCTGCCCGAGGTTCAACTC
This sequence comes from Thinopyrum elongatum, assembly GCA_011799875.1. Taxonomy (NCBI): domain Eukaryota; kingdom Viridiplantae; phylum Streptophyta; class Magnoliopsida; order Poales; family Poaceae; genus Thinopyrum; species Thinopyrum elongatum. Next base: position 410,598,353 of record CM022298.1, on the reverse strand, counting down.
ATTCTGCGTGAAGATGTACTTCAAACTCTTTTTATCCGTGTAAACATCACAACGATTTCCAATAATAAAATGCCTCCATGTAACACCCCGGTAGTTAGGCTACATTAATCCCACGTTAATGATGCCACATCACCACAGTTACTGTTGTTAATCTCGCGTTAGTTCGAAACCGATTCAAATCCAAATTTGAATTTAAGTCAAACGATAAAGATTTTCAAATATTAAAACTAAAATGTTCGGGTTGTGCCAGATATTGCATAAATAATTATGGTGGAGAATCCACATTTTTACAAAGTATTTAATTGCACTAAGATAAATAAAACAGTAACAAAAACAAATAATTAAATGCCTTTTTCTATTAATAAAATATTAAGCTAATTTATTTTATTGCCCGAAACTATTGGGGCAGTGGCATAATTATTAAAACTGAAATAGGAACTAGTTGCATATCTTATAAATCAAAATTTAAAAGGAAAATAAAAACAAAAAACAGAAAAAAAGAAAAAGAAAAAGAAAAGCCCCCTCCCCCTGGGCCAAACGGCCCAGCCGATCGGCTAACAGACCGCCAGGCCGGCCCAAACCGCGCACTATACTAACCCCCCCCCCCCCCACAGTAACCCTAGCTCGCTACACCCCACTCCCCCCCACCGATCCACCTCTCCCTCTCGCTCTCTCGATCTGGATCAGGAGATCCCCCTCGCCTCCGCTCGACGCCCCTCATCTCTTCCCTGGCGGCGCCGACGCCGTTCGACCCCGCCGGACCACTTCGACCTCCTCCCCGACGGCCGACCCCGAGCCTTGCCGCCCCTCTTCCCACGACGTCGGTGAGGCCCGGCCTCTGCCTTCCTTCCCCGCGAACCACTCCTGCTCCCGCGCCGCCGTGCGCGCCTCTCCGTCCTCGTCGTCCCGCACGTGCCCGGCAGCGACCGCAGCCCCGACCACCATGACCCCGTGTTCGCGCTGCAGCGCGCGCCCACGCCCGCGTCCCCTCATGTGCAGCTGGAGGTTTGTAACACCCCGGTAGTTAGGCTACAGTAATCCCACGTTAATGATGCCACGTCACCACAGTTACTGTTGTTAATCTCAGGTTAGTTCGAAACAGATTCAAATCCAAATTTGAATTTAAGTCAAACGATAAAGGTTTTCAAATATTAAAACTAAAATGTTCGGGTTGTGCCAGATATTGCATAAATAATTATGGTGGAGAATCCACATTTTTACAAAGTATTTAATTGCACTGAGATCAAGTGAAAAGTGTTGTTTGGATTCTGTACTTCTAGCAACCCTATAGCTTTGGAGTTAATGGTCGACAGTTCATTCTTAGACTATTGGTTAACGAATCACCATTCTAACATTGATCGTGCTACCTAAGCCCATATTTCGGGTGCACCTTTCAACCAATGTTTAATTGTGTATGATTTACTCGAGTAGACATCATTGTATCATTTGACCTGACAAATGTTATCTCTTTGTTCACATAATTGTGGAAATACACCTTTTTGGAAATCTCGATGAATTGTTGCTAAGTTCATCAGCCACCTCATCATCCTCTCCTTGGTTTAATGATGAACTCATGTTTCAAAACTCGCTTCCATAGTTCATTTCCCGAGAATCTTACAATGTCATCTCGTCAATTTGTGTTGCATCTTTTCTTCTCAGGCATCCGGAGACTGCGGTATCCTGACACCAACCAGATCTGAATCTCGGTCAGATATGATGGTTGGAAAATATTTCCAAGAGTTATAACACTGGCCTTTATATGAACCGGTAAGGTGACGTCATGCCTAGCACACCTGGCCACAGGACCTATTGTTATAGTTTCCTTTTTAGAAAGATTAGCCATTCATTCAAGCGGAAATTGTAAGACTTATTCTATAAAGAAGTTCCCGATGGATCCTTTGTATTCCGAAAGTTTGACCTTTACTTGATGACCATGTCAATGCTATCTCGAAGCATGTCTGTGGTACTCCGATCTTCAATAAGAACATTTGAAGCACAAGGCTAAATTTTCTTTATCAATTATCCTAACATCGTTGTATGGGTAATGTCATGAAATTTCTTCCCCCTTACCTAAAGGGTTTTCTACTTTCTATCCTGTCATGGATATCATGCTCTGCTTGTCCTTGGGAAGGATATACCCCTGGAATATGTGTTTAAACACATTTTCCTTTCCATTGTTCTGTTTAATCTGATAATCACAATTTCCTTTCCATTGTTTTGTTTAACCTTTCTCGTGGTCAATATGATCTAAGCAGTAATAATTCGCTACTTACGTAAACACCCTGGTGTACAACCTTGTCAGTAAGACCATGTTACTATTGTTGTTGACATTTTAGTAACCATCGATGGACGAGAAATTTACCTATTTGGTCCACCTCGTTCAACGAGCAGGCAAATGGTTCTCTTCGTCCCTCGCCCTTGGTACCGACGTTGTTGCGGACATAACTACTGGTTATTCTCTGACATGCCTTACTATCATGACCGTGCAAGACGTCACCGCCATTCCTACTTTTAACCCACATGGTGGGCCCATAACCCACAGGTCCCAGGATCGAAACCTGGCTCTGATACCAACTTGTGACACCCCCGACTCAATCGTGCACTAATCATACACACAAACATGCACGATCAAGCACGGGGACTCACGGGAAGATATCACAACACAACTCTAAAACATAAATAAAGTCATACAAGCTTTATATTACAAGCCAGGGGCCTCAAGGGCTGGAATACATAAGCTTGCGTACAAGCGTCAGCGGAAGCATCAGATATCTGAGTACAGATATAAAAGATAAAACAAATAAGCCTTAGAAAGGCAGGGCAAAACAAAAGCTACGATCGAAAAGGCGCAGGCCTCCAGCCTGGGGCCTCCGATCCTACTCCTGGTCAGCTGGCTCGATCCAGTAGTACGTGCCATGTGGACCCTCCTGGTAGTAAGCTCCTGCGGTGGCATCTGGCTCCTGGGCTCCAACGTCTGAGGTAACATCAAAAAGAGGGTATAGGGGAAAAAGAGGTAGCAAAGCAACCGTGAGTACTCATCCGAATTACTCAGCAAGCAAGGATCTACACTACATATGCAACATTATCAAAGGAAGGCTGTATATGTGGACTGGGCTACAGAAATGCCAGAATAGAGAGAAGACCTAGTCCTATCGAAGACTAGCATCTTCACGAAGCCACCATCTTGCAGCTGTGACGCCCCCAGCTTAATCGTGCACTAATCATACACGCAAATGCACACGATCAAGCCTAAGGACTCACTTGAAGATATCACAACGCAACTCTAGACACAAATTAAAATAATACAAGCTTTATGTTACAAGCCAGGGGCCTCGAGGGCTCGAATTCATAAGATCGCTTACAAGCGTCAGTGGAAGCATCAGATATCTGAGTACAGATACAAAAGATAAAACAAATAGGCCTTTAAAAGGCGAGGCAAAAGAAAAACACTACGATCGAAAAGGCGCAGGCCTCCTGCCTGGGAGCCTCCGAACCTACTCCTGGTCGTCAACCAACTCGTAGCATTAGCCGTCTTCGGGGTAGTAGAAGTGATCGTCGACAGGGGCAGCTGGCTTCTGGGCTCCTTCACCTGGTCGCATCAATCGGGTATGGGGAAAAAAGAGGAAGCAAAGCAACCGTGAGTACTCATCCGAAGTACTCAGCAAGCAAGGATCTACACTACATATGCAACATTTTCAAAGAAAGGCTGTATATGTGGACTGGGCTGCAGAAATGCCAGAATAGAGAGAAGGCCTAGTCCTATCAAAGACTAGCATCTTCAGCGGTCTTGCAGCATTCGAAGAGTGTAGATTAGTACACTATAAAGTAATAGTAGTAATAAGTATCAACCTCGCCCAGAGATCCTTTCTCGACTCCCTGCGAGAAGGCAATCCCAGAGCCCTAATATCCATATCTCATCTCAAGTATCCAGTTATAGTTGTATCGATCGGAATACAACTCCGAGCGTCCGTTACCGAGGATCCGGCTATGCATAGATTAGTTCTTCCCTGCAGGGGTGCACCAACTTACCCACCACGCTCGCTTAACTCTGACCGGACACACTTTTCTGGGTCATGCCCGGCCTCGGCCAAACGACACACCGCAGCTCTACCTAAAGCTCAGCAGAGAGGTCCCCGTCGGTCTATATCCTAAGCGCTCAGGGGTCTTGGGCCGTCGCCCTGTGCACTCCGGGTCATTGCGAGCAGGGTGGATACGAGCGTCAACGGCACGATCCAACCCGGCCGCCATGCTGAACTGGACGTCTGACAGAGCTTTCGCCTGATGTATACGATGCAGTGTGCCCATAACTATTCCCGCGTGATGGTTAGTGCTATCGGGCCAGAGGCCCACTCAGATCACATATCCAAATCATTAGTGTATTGGTAGTGCGGTAACGAGCAGAGACTCATGATCGATGTGACCCCGTCGCCCCGTCTCGAGGACTTGCGGCAAGGGCTAAGAATGCCCAGCCATGCCTCATATTTAACTCTCGGGTACCTTCCAAGTCAACCCGTCTCCACATCACTCGCGGGTACCCCTCAGGGTCGACCAGCCTTTCCAAGTAATAGTTGTAAAGTCCAAGTATTCGTGTGTCCATAACATCAGGGAATCCGAGGTATCACCGTCGTTGGATTCCTACTCGATGTATCCGTCAAGGTGAACTTAGGAGGAATCACCCTCGAGGTTCACACTTGAGGTGTTGCACGACAGCGTCGTTATCGGAAGTGGTGAAGGAGGAATCACCCTCGATGACCACGGCCAAACAGCTACTCTACATAGTTAACATCAGAAGTGCTATATGAGGTATCACCCTCGGCACTCGATAGTAACGCTGCAGTGTCGTACAACTAAGGGGGTGATGTGCGGTGCTGGGGCCTGGTCGTCGATTCTTCTGATGATCCAGCGAGGCAACTGGGACAAGTGGGGACACTGGTGGGTCTCTATCCAGCCTATACTAAACAGTTTAGGATAATCAGGTGGGTATCAACAGCATGTTACAATAAATAGGCTACGCATCAGAATAGGATAACTCAAAGCAGTAGGAAATTCTAATGCAAGCAAGAGGGAGAAAGAATAGGTGATATAGGCATGTTCAAAGGGGGGGTGCTTGCCTGGTTGCTCGGCGGCAAAGGCAAGGTCGTCAGAGGTGTAGTTGATCTTCGGAGCTGCGTCGGTCTCGGGAACTCCGTCTATAGCGGGGTCTACCGAGAGAGAAGAGGGGAAACAATAAATATAAAGCAAACAAAGCATCACAATGAATGCCTTAGCAATACGTCGTCCTAGGGGTGACATATCGCCGTGCTACATGTTGCAGACAGAAAGGGAATTTAACGGGAATGTTTTCCCGGTTCCGGATGTCTGTCAGACAGATGAACCGGAGGGGAAAGTTCCATGTTCATCATGCTAGGGGCATGTGACAGATGAACGGATTGCATAATCGGATTCGTTGGATTTTTCTGAGCAACTTTCATATATAAATTATTTTCATCCTAGTTACGGATTGTTTTATATGAATTTTCAAAGTTTTAAACAATTTTGGAATTTGTTTAATTCAAGAATAAAACAGCAAAGACTTTTGTTACCTAGTGTTGCTCTAACCTATGTGTATGACAATGGGACCCAGGGGGCTGGTCAACCATTTCACTTTGACTGGTCAAAAGGTGAGGTATGGCCCACATGTCATTTCCACTATACCTAACCACTAATTAGTCTGACTAGTAGGAGTACTAATTATAGCTAACTATAGGGGCGGTCAAACTCTCTCACACACAACGCACGCACACTATGCACATGACCAAGCTTGGACGGGGCAAGCTCTCTGGCAGTCTGATGGGTTTCTTCAGTACCATATAAGCCAGTTGAGTTTCGTCAGTTATTTCTTCAGCAAACAACTTTGCAGCTACGAGCCACAGAGCGACCAGCAAACAGCAGCGGCAGCAGCTAAGGAACAGCAGCGCCGGCGGTGGCTATGCAGCGGCAGCAGTAGCAAGAAGCAGCAGTAACAAGAAGGCAACAACAGTAGAGCTTCAGTGGCAACAGCGGCAAAGCAGCAGGCAGCGGCCGCGAGCAGCAGCAGTTGCCGGTGCTCACGGTCAAGGGCAGCTGTGGGGGCGCGGCCAGGGAACAGCAGTGCAACAGCAGGAGCAGCAGTGAGAAGGCAGTACGCGTACGCGTACGCGGGAGCTCGGACGAGTTCGGGGACGGCAGCTACGGCAACTAATCGAGGTGGGAATTAAGAAGGGGGATTTGGGGGAGGAGCTCACAACGAGCTCGGTGGCGAGGTCGGGGAGGCCGGGGATGGCTCAGAGCAGCGGCAATGGTGATGCGAGATGCGACTGCCGAGACAGACGAAGACGATGCAGGCGTCATGGAGGGGGCGTCCCTGCTTGAGCTGGTTCCCAGAACGGACGAATCCTGCCGCGGCGGACCTCCTGGACGTGCTCCCGCACACCGGAGAGGTCGGCGGCCGCGTCAACGATGGCGCGGCAGCGTTCACCGCATGGGCTCACAAGCTTGAATCGAGCCAGAGAGGAGGGGGGGTGCGATGGGGATCGAGGGGGCACCGAGCGAGATGGGGATTAGGGTTTTGATCTAGTGCGCCCCGGGGTTGATCTTATCCTCCCACGGGCCGTGGGATGGCCGACACGGCGACCATGGTGGGCGGATGGGCGCCACGCCCTGGTCTCTGCCTTTCCCCTGCTAGGTAGGAGAAAAGGCCAGCCAGGTGGGCTGGGCCTGGTACAGTGTAAGTACTGGGCTGAAGTGAACAGGGGGTTTCTCCTTTTCCTTTTTTTTTCTTTTTTTTATCCTTTTCTGTTTTCCAATTTACCTACTATTTTCTAAATAGTTTAGTGATCAAATGAATTTTGATAATTATGAAACTTTGCACAAGAATGCCACGCAATAGTACAGGGTTGCACAAAAAGTTTTGAAGGCATTTGCAATTATTTGAATTTTGATTTGAATTTAAATGTGTTAGATAGTTGCTGCCCGGTCAGTTTTAAATACTTTAGGGGCATTTTAACAACTCAAATAATGTTAGTTTCTACATGAAAATTATATCGTGATTATTTTCCACCATACAAACATTTTTGTTTGATAGTTTGAAGAAATAAAATTTGACTTGCATTTTGAATTTGAATTTGACTTGGATCTTTATCAAGGGTAATTTGACTTAGTCAATTATGATGACATGGCACCATTAGGGGGAGAATACTGTAGCATGACACTGGGGGTGTTACAAATCTCCTCCACTACAAGAAATCTCGTCCCGAGATTTAAGAGGTGGAGCAAGGGGAAAAGTTTTGGTTTGGAAATTCTAACGGATCTTCTCACTCCTGTTTGCTCGTCTCGAAGAAGTTGATCCCTTTCGTTGATGTCATCATTTCTCTGCATCGATGTATCATGATGATGTTGTCATTCTTCCTTCCGGATCTTCACCGTACTTATGAAGGGACAAGGGTTAACTTTGGAAGAACGGGCCTCTACAAGGTTGCTTATCTGGTAGATAACATCAGGGAAGGTGACGGAAAGTAACTCTCGAATAGAAACTTAAGAAAATATTGAGAGCAAAGTAAGAAGGTACCATGAGAAGTTTCGAACGGGCAGGCAATTGTTTGATGCCTAAATAGAAGGTGAAAGGGGTTCAGAGCAATGAAATAAATATTGCGTTTGATACCAAAGTAGATCATCTCTAGGAAGGTGGCTCATTAATTACATACGAAGCCAGTGCGAGGAATAACTTTGGCAACAAGGTTGTATAGGAGAGTCAGGTTTCGATCCTGGGGAACTGTGGTTTATCGGCCCACCATGTGGGTTAAAAGTAAAAAGAGTGGTGACATCTTGCATGGTCACGATAGTAAGGCATGTCAGAGCATAGCATGTCAGTTATGTTGGCAATAGCGTCGGTACCAAGGGCAAGGGACGAAGAGAACCATTTTCCTGCTCGTAAGAATGAGGCGGACCAATAGGCAAAGTTCTCGTCCATCGGGGTTACCGGAATGTCATCAACAATATTAACAGGATCTCACTGACAAGGTTGTACACCGGGGTGTTTTATAAGCAGGGAATTATTTCTGCTTATATCATACCAATCACAAGAAAGGTTAATTAGATGAATGGAAGGAAAATGTGATTATCAGATTAAACAGACCAATGAAAAGGAAATGTGATTATACACACTTTGTTTCAGACATCGAACGATTGTCTATTTACTTGAAACTTCTTACTGTACCTTCTTGCTTGGCTTTCGATGTGTTTCGTTTGACCAACTCGAGAGATACCCATGTGTTCATTCATGGGATAACCCCCGATGATTACCCCTTATATCCTTCTATCGTTGCCGAGTTGCCCTTTTCCTATTCGTATGTACGATGGAGTTCCCGAAGAAAGGATGCCGACTTCATCATGAGGACCTGAAAAAGAGGAATGAAGACATCAACGTAGTGGGTCGACCTCTTCGAGAATGATGGCCTTGTCTACCAACTCCCGGTAGTTGTTGAAGGTTGCCACCATCAGCTACATTCCCAGATCATCATTCAGTCCCTCAAGAAACTTCTCCTGCTTTGCGGCATCTGTGGCCACATCATCCGGGGCATAGCGAGCTAACTGGCTAAACTCATCCACGTACTGCCCCACAGTACGACTCCCCTGGCGTAAGTTGCGGAACTCATGCTTCTTAAGACTCATGGCTCCAGCTGAGACATGTGCGGTGCGGAAGGCCTGCTGAAACTGATCCCATGTGACCGTGGCAATGAGATAGGTGGCGGTGTAATTCTCCCAACAAGAGGCTGCGGGTCCATCAAGCTGATGTGTGGCAAAGTGCACCTTCTCCGCATCCGTGCATCCAGTAGTTACTAGCTCCCTTGGTCCGCACCCGCCAGCTTCGCCCCGCCAGGCCGTCTGCTCCGGCCCCTGGTCACCGCCCCTCCACCCCGAGCCTCCCCCCGCGTGGCTCCCGCGCGCCCGCTCCACCCCAGCGTCCCGGCTCCCGCGCGTCTGCCGGCTCGCTGCGCCACGCTGGCCGCCTCCCGCTCGCAAGCCGGCTCCTGCGCGCGCCCCTCTGCTTGCGCGCCCGCCCACCCGCGCCGGCCTCTGCCGCGTCTGCACGCTTCGCCTCCCGCTACCGCGTCCCTACCCGCTGCTGCTCTCCACCAACCGCATCGCGTCGCTCACGCTACCCTCCTTGTCGCGTCGGGCCGCCTCCGCCCGCTGGCCGGGCTCCACTCCGCGCGTTCTAACCGCCTGCCAGCTCCGCTCACCACGCCTGGTCGCGCCTGCTCCGGCCTCCTGCCACACGCCTCGCAGCCGACACTCACGCCTGCATCCCAGCCGCTGCTGCGCCCCCGCCCGCGCGCTACCTCCGCCCAGCTCCCTCGCGTGCCTCGCCGACTCCGACCTCGCCCGCAGGCTACGCCCCGCTCTGGCCGCTCCGCCGGCTCCGTCTTCGCTCCGCTCTGGCCGGCTCCGCTCGGCGCCTCGCTCCGTCGACTGCCGTTCCGCTCCGCGCCCGTGCCAGCTGCGCCACGCCTCTCCCTCGCCCTGCTCGGGCGAACGAGCGAGCGGCTGCCCCCGGCCCGGCTTCTCCGCCTCCCGCGACGGCTTCGGGTGGTCGCCTCGTGCACGGCCGCGTCCCGCCTACGCACGCCTGCCCCGGGCCGGCTCCCCGTCACCGCCCAGCCGCCTCCCGCTCGCATGCCGGCTTCTGCACCGCATCCACTCAACCTGGCCACGCTCCCGTCCACCTGGCGCCCGCAGGCCCTGGCCGGCCCCTGCCCCGCGCGCCCGCCGGCTTGCCGCCCTGCGCTGGCCGGCTCCCGCGCGGGCCGCGTCCCGCCAACGCCCCTCGCAGTCGGCTGCCCAAGTGGCCAAGATCCAGAGAAGGAAAAAAGAAAGTGCTCGGGCAAAAAAAAGTGAGAGCCGGCTGCCCAAGCCGGCTGAGAAAAAAAAGAGTTGCTGTCGGCTGCAAAAATGTGTATCCACCAGCCTGCATCGCCGCTCGACCAGCTAGCACGCCTGCCCGCGTCACCACTCAGCCGGCTCGCCCGCCTGCTTCGACACTAGGCCGGCTGGGAAAATGACCCGGCTGCACGTCCGCCTCGACGCCTGGCCGGTCGAGCCCGACCGGCTGGGGCGTCTCTCGGCCACCTGGAGGCTTGGCCGCCAGCCAGCGGCTACCTCTGCCCCGCCTGCAGCAAAAATCAAAGTGAGCCCCTCACCCTCATATTTTTGCACCATGCACCATAACCGGATAACTCTGAGTGACCCTCGGGGTTTATCTCTGCATTTATTCCAGTTGCATTACTGCTCACCCCGGCGCCAGCTAGTCTTGGCCCGGGGGCTGGCCGCTCGGCCCAATACGTTTGCTCCCGTAGACGGCTTAGTAGCGCATACGGTACCGAAGGCCCACCTCTTAGCCACAGACCGCCACGCGGCTGTCCGGCAAGCAAGAGGAAAGCTGGAGATCACCCCACGCGAAAAACTTCTGGGAGAAAACGGCTTGGGCAACCCGGCCATTTCATTTATGAGTATCTGCTTGGTCGAATTTGCTCCTATAGTCCGAGTAATGTACACTCTTGTCTTTTGCATGATCATTTCCATGGGGAACCCCCCCTACACGCCCGGAGGCTCGGAGGCTACATCTAGTGGGTGCGCCGGCGCGCCCCACTGGGAACGCGCGCGCTGGTTGCAGGCCCGACGTTGACTGCAACCGGCATCCTCGACGCCACCGTCTGCTTCATCAACAGCAAGACCCTCCGCCCAACTTTTCCAAGTTGCCCGGAGGCTCGGAGGCTACACCCAGTGGGTGCGCTCGCGTGCCCCCACTCAGCCGGCAGACTCCGCGTCCGCGCCCGGCAGGGCCCCGCTCCCTCCAGCCGGCGGACTCCATGTCCGCGCCCGGCACCCTCGACATCGCCGTAGGCTTCATCGTCAACAGCAAGACCCTCCACTCAATTTTTCCAAGTTGCCCGGAGGCTCGGAGGCTACACCCAGTGGGTGCGCTCGCGCGCCCCCACTTAGCCGGCGGACTCCGCGTCCGCGCCCGGCAAGGCCCCGCGCCCATCAGCCGGCGGACTCCGCGTCTGCGCCCGGCAGGGCCCCGCTCCCATCAGCCGTCGGACTCCGCGTCCGCGCCCGGCAGGGCCCGGCGCCCACCAGCCGGCGGACTCCGTGTCCGCGCCCGGCACCCTTGACGTCGTCATCATCAACAACCGCAAAGACCCTTCGCCCAACTTTTCCAAGTTGCTCGGAGGCTACACCCAGTGGGTGCGCTTGCGCGCCCCCACTTGGTACACGCCGCGCCTGTTGCGCGCCCACCGCCTGATGTAACCGACATCCTCGACGCCATCGTCTGCATCAACAAACAACGAAAACCCTCCGCCCAACTTTCCCAAGTTGCCCGGAGGCTCGGAGGCTACACCCAGTGGGTGCGCTTGCGCGCCCCCACTAGAAGCAAGGCATGCCGGCTGCGGTCCGCAGCCAACTATCATCGACATCTTCTGCTTCATTAACACCTGCAAGAACCCTCCGCCCGACTTTCCAAGTCGCCCGGTGGCTCGGAGGCTACTGTCGGGGGGATGACCCCTGGGTATGCTCAAGACGGCAAAACGACGCTTCAAAACATTGCCAGGGGAGTGCCCCCTGGCTGGCTGAACCTGGCTGGCTGAGCCTGGACGGCTGAACCTGGCTGGCTGAAGCCATCCGGGTTGAGCCCATCTGGGTTGAGCCATCCGGGTTGAGCCGACCGGTGGAGCCATCCGGGTTGAGCCATCCGGATAGAGCCATTCGGGTAGAGCCATCCGGGTAGAGCCCGTCCGGGTTGAGCCCGTCCGGCTGGAATCTAGCCAAGTCAACTAAGACGTCCCATCGACCCGACATCGACAAGACGGCATACCGCAGCCACTGTTGCTGATAAAGCATACACTGTTCACTCGTCATGCGCGACATCATGTATAGTGCTACTTGTCCCTGGGCACTAGTGTATAAAGTGACCCAGGGGAGCACTTCCTTGGAGAAGAAGCCACTCCCTTGGCCAAGAAGCCACAGACTTGCCAAGTGGGCAAGCCACACTATAAAGCACACATCCATCCATCCAAGCCAGGGGGGCTCATGCCACTCACGCACACATTTGTGCTCACTCTCACGGGCATACATGCCCAAGCACTCACTTGGCCACAAGCGACAAAGGCTCCGACGCCACACACTCACGTACAAGTAGATGAGCTCATAGCTCTCTTCTGCCTTATCTGATACAGCTCTAGGAGCGACTCTGTACTGCAATATACTCCACATATAAACCACACTCGGCAGGACTAGGGGTATTATCTCTCCGGAGAGTCCTGAACCTGGGTACGTCTTGCGTCTCCCGCTCGCTCGTACCGACCTCGCCTCTGGAGCCCACTGGTTGCCTCTTGCCTATCCCTCTCTTTAGCCACCCCGTGGTATCTGCCATGCGCCCAACACGACAGGTTCCTAATCAGAAATCTCATCTCCTTGCAATTTACATTATTTGCCATTTGCCTCTCGTTTTCATCTCCCCCACTTCCTTCAAAAATTTGTCGTTTTATTCGCCCTCTTTTTTCGTTCGCTTTTTCTCGTCAGATCTGATTTTGTTTGCAATCTTGTTTGCGTAGTCACGATGACTCAAGAAAACACCATGTTGCGTGATTTTTCCAATACCAATAATAGTGATTTTATTAGCACTCTGATTGCTCCTCCCACCACTAGTGCGGAACCTTGTGATATTAATGCCGCTTTGTTGAATCTTGTTATGAAAGATCAGTTTTCTGCTACTCCTAATGAGGATGCCGCGTCCCATCTAAACACATTCGTAGAATTATGTGATATGCAAAAGAACAAAGATGTGGACAATGATATTGTGAAGTTTAAATTATTTCCTTTCACTTTGAGGGATCGTGCAAAAATTTGGTTTTCTTCTTTGCCTCGGAATAGTACAATTCTTGGGATAAGTGCAAAGATGCTTTTATTACTAAGTATTTTCCGCCCGCGAAAATTATTTCCGTTAGAACTCAAATCATGAATTTTAAGCAACTTGAGCATGAACATGTTGCACAATCTTGGGAAAGAATGAAGTTGATGCTAAGAAATTGTCCTACTCATGGTTTAAATCTTTGGATGATCATACAAAAAATTTATGCGGGATTGAACTTTGTTTCTAGAAATCTTTTAGATTCCGCCGCGGGTGGTAATTTTATGGAAATTACTTTGGGTGAAGCTACTAAATTGCTTGATAATATTATGGCAAATTATTCACAATGGCATACTGAAAGAGCACCTACTAGTAAAAAAGTTAATTCGGTTGAAGAAATTAGTACTTTGAGTGAAAAAGTTGATGCTCTTATGAAATTGGTTGCTAATAAAAGTGCCCCTATTGATCTTAATGATGTGCCTTTGTCTACTTTAATTGATCAAAATAGTGATCCCGTAGACGTGAATTTTGTCTCGCGAAACAATTTTAATAACAATGCTTATAGAGGTAATTTTAATCCTAGGCCTTTTCCTGGAAATTCATCTAATAATTATGGTAATTCCTATGGTAATTCTTCTTACAATAATAATAGGAACACCTCTGATCTTTAGAATAATATTAAAGAATTTATCAATGCTCAAAAGGTTTTCAATACTACGATAGAAGAAAAGTTGAATAAGATTGATGATATGTCTAGAAGCATTGATAGAATTTCTCACGATGTAGAAAATCTCAAGTTGAAAATTTTTGTACCCAAGGTTGATGAATCAATTAAAGCTTTATATGTTTCTATGGATGAAAGTAAGAAAAGAACCTCTATTCTTAGAGCTAAAAGAAAATTTTTAGAAACAGCGTTTTCTAGTGATTGCTTTCATAAAAACGATGAAGATCTTAAAGTGATTAGTTTTCTTCTATTGATTCATTGTTTAGTAAAATTAAAATTGATGATAAAGGGACCGAAGAAGAATCAACTTTAGTTAGAAGGCGTCCCGATAATTCGCAGGGTGAAAATCTTGATGAAATTTTTTGATAAAAGTGGGTTTGGCGAGGTCAAAACTTTAACTAGTGATGTGCCCACTCTTTTGGATTACAAAGACTTTAATTATGATAATTGCTCTTTGATTGATTGTATTTCTTTATTGCAATCTATGATAAATTCACCACATGCTTATGAACAAAATAAAGCTTTTACTAAACATATTGTAGATGCCATGATGAAAGCTTTGGAAGAAAAATTGGAGTTAGAGATTTCAATTCCTAGAAAATTGCATGATGAATGGGAACCTACTATCAAAGTCAAGATTAAGAATTATGAGTGTTTTTCTTTATGTGACTTGGGTGCTAGTGTTTCCACAATTCTGAAATCTCTATGTGATGTGCTTGGTCTTACCGATATTGAAGAATATTCTCTTAATTTGCACTTGGCGGATTCTACTATTAAAAAGCCTTTGGGAAGAATTAATGATGTTCTTATTCTTGCAAATAGGAATTATGTGCCCATAGATTTTATTGTTATTGATATTGATTGCAATCCGTCTTGTCCAATTATACTTGGTAGACCGTTTTTACGTACTATTGGTGCCGTGATTAATATGAAAGAAGGCAATATTAAATTTCAATTTCCACTATGAAAGGGTATGGAACACTTCCATAGAACAAGAATTAAGCCACCATATGAATCAATCATGAGGGCATCCTATGGATCTAAAACTAAAGATGACAGTACTTGAACCTATGCATTATGCCTAGCTCGGGCATAAAACGATAACGCTTTTTGGGAGGCAACCCAATGAATAAAATTTATTTATTTTTTGCCTTTTTCTTTCTTTTATTGAGTGTTTGCATAATTATGCCTCTATTATGATTGTGTTTTTTATGTTTTAATTAGTGTTTGTGCCAAGTAAAGCCTTTGGGATAGTTTTGGTGATAGTTGATTTGATCCTGTTGAAAAACAGAAACTTTTACGTCCAGTAACAGAATTGTTTAAATTCACAGAAACAATGAAATACTCTGCATTTTTTACACAATACAGAATTTTTGGAGTTATATAAGTATGAGAACAATTCGCATCTTTACAGACTGTTCTTTTTTTGACAGATTCTGTTTTCTTTGCATTATGTGCTTATTTGGCTGAATCTATAGATTGTATCGGGGGGTATTAGCCATGGTAAAGTTAGAATATAGTAGATATGATGCAATAACAAAATTTGAATGGGTTTTCTACAGTACTTAAAGTGAAGATTGGTTTTCTTATACTAACGGATCTCACGAAGGTTTTGTTAAGTTTTGTGTGATTGAAGTTTTCAAGTTTTGGGTGAGATCACGATGGATGAAGGAATAAGGAGTGAAAAGAGCCTAAGCTTGGGGATGCCCCATGGCACCCCAAGTTAATATTCAAGAAGAACCAAGCAACTAAGCCTGGGGATGCCCGGAAGGCATCCCCTCTTTCTTCTAACGACCATCGGTATTTTACTTGGAGCTATATTTTTATTTGTCACATATCATGAGTTTTGCTTGGAGCATCTTGTATTATATGAGTCTTTGCTTGTTTTGCTTTTTAGTTTGTCACAAGTATCCTTGCTGGACACACCTATTTGAGAGAGCCAAAATTATGGTATGATTTGTTAGAATTGCTCTAAATACTTCACTTAAATTTTTTGAGCTATGGAATTGCTCTAGTGCTTCACTTATATCTTTTTGAGCATGGCGTGCTTTGATATTTTTGAAGAAATACTCTCATGCTTCACTTAGATTTATTTGAGAGTTAGTAAATTTTTGAAGAAATTCTCTCATGCTTCAATTATATTATTTTGAGAGACAAAAATTAAATGCTCATGTTCTTCACTTAGATTTGTTTGAGCTTGTCAAAAGCAATGGCAATATATGAAACTAGTCCCAAAGTGATAGATATTCAAGAGGGATATAATAAAAACTTTCATGAAGATCATTGGACAAAATAAACTTGATTCTTTGTAATAATTTTGAGATATGATGATAGTGATATGTGAGTCAAGTTGGTGAGTAATTATGCTTTAGTATAACATTGGTGTTAAGGTTTGTGATTCCCTATGCAAGCAGGAAAGTCAGTAGTTATGCAATGAAATTACATCCTACTTGTGGTGCATTATTCGGTGTTAGTTATGCTTAATGCTCGCTTATGTGATTTTTCGTTTCTTGGTTGGTTGCTTCTCAATCTTTTTGCTAGCCTCCACTTGTACTAAGTAGAAATACTACTTGTGCATCCAACATCTTTAAACCCAGTTTTGCCACATGAGTCCACCATACCTACCTATATGCGGTATTTTCATGCCGTTCTAAGCAAATTTGTATGTGCCATCTCTAATTTTCAAAATGAATTTCCTTTTTATGTGCCCGTACCGCAAATGAAGCTGTAGGGGGTGGCCAATATTTTCCATGCTAGATGTGTTATTCTCAAGATGAGTGTTTATTCACTTGTCATTGCACGAGAGTACGGCGGTAATAGGGATGCCCAGTCCTGAAATGAAAAAGAAATTTACTTTATGTTGTCAAATGATAAATTCCTTGGAAAGTGTTGGTATGGATGGTACCCGTGGATACGGCTAGCCATGGAATGTGAAAGAATGGTGGAAAAAGGAATAAACTTTATTTTCTGTTTGGGAACCGCCTATGATATATTTAGCATGGAAAGTGTTGGGAATTACTCGGTCGTTTTCGTTGACGGGAAAAGTATGCCTCTCAAAAAAATTTATCTCTCAATTTAAGCTTTGAGCTCTGGCACCTCTACAAATCCCTACTTCCCTCTGCGAAGGGCCTATCTATTTACTTTATGCAATTTTTATTTTTATTTGAGTCTCCATCTTCTCTTATAAAGCACCAACTAAGGGGCACTATGATCATACTTGAGCATTGGATGTAGCTAATATGCGAGTGTGTTTCATGAATGGATCAATGATTGAGCATGATGGGATAGGAATAACTTTCTTTAGTGTTGATATTTTGAAAGACATGGTTGCTTGTGGATATGCTTGAGTATTGAAATCTTCATGTAAAAACTAGACTATTACTTTGAACCATATAAAAGTCCAAATGTCCATGCTACAAAAGAAAACAATATGTGATGAACATGTTAGGCAGCATTCCACATCAAAAATTCTGTTTTTATCATTTACCTACTCGAGGACTAGTAGGAATTAAGCTTGGGGATGTTGATACGTCTCCAAGGTATCTATAATTTTTGCTTGTTCCATGCTGTTATATTATCATTCTTGGATGTTTTACAATCATTTTATAGCAACTTTATATCATTTTTTGGGACTAACCTATTGACATAGTACCGAGTGCCAGTTGCTGTTTTTTGCTTGTTTTTTACTTCGCAGAATATCAGTACCAAACGGAGTCCAAACACAGCGAAATTTTTTGGAGAATTTTTTTGGACCAGAAGACACAAGATGGGCCAAAGAAGTACCAAAGGGGAGGCCCGAGGTGGGCACAACCTACCAGGGCGCGCCCTGGGGGGTTGTGCCCCCCTCGGTGGCTTCCCGCACCGCCTCTTTGCCCTATAAATACCCAAATATTCCAGAAAACCTAGGGGATCGACGAAAAACAATTCCAGCCGTCCCAAGTTCCAGAACCACGAGATCCAATCTAGACACCATCACGGAGGGGTTCATCATCATCATTGGTGCCTCTCCGATGATGCGTGAGTAGTTCGTCATAGACCTACGGGTCCGTATGCAGTAGCTAGATGGCTTCCTCTCTCTCTTTTGATTCTCAATACAATGGTCTCTTGGAGATTTATTTGATGTAATTCTTTTTTGCGGTGTGTTTGTTTGGATCCGATGATCAGATCTATATCGATGAATATTATTTGAGTCTCCTTTTGATCTCTTATATGCATGATTATTTATAGCCTCATATTTCTACATTGAATCTTTGGTTTAGTTAGGCCAACTAGATCAATTTTTCTTGCCATGGGAAGAGGTGCTTTGTGATGGGTTCGATCGTGCGGTGTTCTTTCCCAGTGACAGAAGGGGCAGCAAGACACGCATGTATCGTTGCTATTAAGGATAACAAGATGGGGGCTATTCCTACATGAATAGATCTTGTCTACATCATGTCATCATTCTTATTGCATTACTCCGTTTCTCCATGAACTTAATACACTAGATGCATGCTGGATAGCGGTCGATGTGTGGAGTAATAGTAGTAGATGCAGGCAGGAGTCGGTCTACTAAACTTGGTAGTGATGCCTATATATTGATCATTGCCTTGGATATCATCATAATTATTTGATCTTCTATCAATTGCCCAACAGTAATTTGTTTACCCACCGTGTGCTATTTTCTTGAGAGAACCACTAGTAAAATCTACGGCCCCCGGGTCTATTCTTTATCATATTTGCTTTGATATTTATTTTTATTCGCTTTTGTTTTCAGATCTATTATTTCAAAAACCCAAAAATACCTTGCTGCACTTTTTTGTTACTTATTTTATTTCGCATTTTATCGAGATCTATTTATCCAATCTACACAATTTTTGTCCCGTCAACTTGACAATTTCTGGCGCCATTACCCGTAGAGGGATTGACAACCCCTCATAAGCGTCGGGTTGCAAGTATTTGTTCTTTGTGTGTAGGTACCGTTTACATAGTGTTGCTTGGTTCTCCTACTGGATTGATACCTTGGTTTCATAACTAAGAGAAATACCTACCGTAGTTGTGCCACATCATCCCTTCCTCTTTGGGGAAATACCGACGTAGTTCAAGCGACATCAACAAGCATGGCTAAGCAATATATGAGCATAACGAATATTCCCGGGGTGATCCAAAGGTCATAGGTTCCTACCTCATGAACTACATAGCAATCCCACAATTCCCAATCCTACTCATGCAAATTTGTAGGGGTGAACTAATGCATAGTAAAAAAATGGGTATAGTAAAATATGATCAAAGTGTTACTTGCCTTGTTGATGTGCGTTAAACTCTAGGGATTCGTAGTAGCAAGCTTCGCACTCCGGATGATCTAACGAAGCAAACATTGACACACATAAGCAATCAAGCAAAGAATCAAAAAGAAAACAAAGAAAAGACTTCGGAAAACTCCAAAAACAACCAAACAAAGTTGTTGTACAGAACTTAATTTTAACAATAGCAAAAATATATGATTTTGGTTTTAACAAAAAGTACATGTCACAAGCTTCGATTTGTAAAAAGAATCACTCAAAACGGAGTTACGAAAATCAAGTTATTGCCTAACAAAGTTTCAATACAGATCTGTTTGAATTCGAAATATAAAACTTTCAAAAATATTTTTAGTTTGGTTCTCTGGATAGATTGGATTTTTATGAAACCGTAGGAAAAAGAATCAATTAAATTGGATCTATAGATTTAAAGATATGATAAAAACAAAATCAGGACAGATTTGAAAATAAAAGAAAAACTGAAAAAAACTTAGGTCTCGGCCAACCATGGCAGAGGTGCCACGTGGCACGCTGCGAGAGGCTATGGCTGACTGCTGCGGGCGGATGACCATTCCCTAGTGAGTTCGGCGGCTGTGAGGGCTAGGCGAGAAAAACTGAGGCGGCTCGGTTTAGTAAAACCGGACAAAATTGGAGTACCGGTTCAAAATAAAAAAAATTAAACTAATCTAATCCGAACCGTAGAAGTGAGATCGGACGGACGGGGTCGCGTGGTGGCTTACCGCGGCGGCGGACGGCATCGGCGGTGAGGAAGATGGCGGCGGCGACTTCGGGCTCGAACGGGGCGGCGTCTTCGGGGCTAGTCTGCTTCGGGCAAAGACACGAGAAGATGCGGCGTGACGAGGGGAAGCCGATGATGGTGCTGGCAGCGGTCGAGGGCGGTGGTGAAGCATGGGGCAAGTGCGGCGGATCTCGAGCGGTGGCGGAACTCCGGCGAGATCGCGCGGATGATTGGAAGGGGCTCGAGTGAAATTGTTTGAGGGAAAAAGGAGGCCCGGGGCGTGAGTATTTATATGGGAGCTTTCGTGGGAGAGGGGACAAACGGGAACAGAGTCCCGAGCGAACTCGGCGGCAGCCGGCGAAACATGCACGCACGGGACTCCGATGCCGTGGGGAAGACGAAGCTGACAGGTGGGACCCACCTTTCGGCGGCTGGGCGAGCGAGTGAACGAGGGACGGACCGGGCGAGCGAGGCGATAGCGATTCGGGCGCGGGCGCGGGTGCAGGCCGCATCGCTGGCTAGGCCATGGCCTCGCCTGGCTTGCTAGCTGGGCCGGCTGGCACGCCTGGCCTGGCTGTTTTTTTTTATATATAAACGTTTTTTCCTTTTTTTACAACAGCATTAAGGCATAAAAATACAATAAAATAAATTCTAAAAATCCCAGAAAAATTCACATAATTATATGGTCTTATATAAGACCTTGTGAACTTTTATCTGGCCTAAAATGCAAAATTTAAAAATAAACCTTTTTGCTATGCTAATAAAAGTTGCATCAAAATAAGATGCAACTAAATCCCAGTGAATACATTTTGATTTCAAATTCAATTTCCAATATTTCCCCTCTGTTTTTGAAGAAGTCCTTTTATCTTCTCTTTTTATTTTATTTTTTTGAAATAATGGAAATGAACTTTGGTGAAACCAAATTTGATCCAAATTCCCAACTTTGAAATTTTCAAAAATGGATTTGTGGGAAACTTCCAACTCTCTCTTTTGGTCCTTGAGTTGCTCAAAGTTCCTTGGATCTGATTCAAATGAAAATCAATGGGGCAAAATGCATAAATCATGGATGCATATGAATGATCTATTTATAAACATCCAAATTGAAAATTGGGATGTTACACTTCCGCATGGTGTCCTCCGTAAGCCTCGGAGTGACACTTCCGTAGGATTTCTTCCTATTCATGCTCAGGTATACAACGCCTAATAATACCATCTACTCCTTCTTTATAAAGGTGTGGGTCATCCCAAAAGTAATGCCTTAAATCATAGAAGAACTTTTTCTTTTGTTGGTATGTGAAACTAGGTGGTATAAATTTAGCAACAATGTAATTAGCATAGTCTGCATACCAAGGAGTATTACAAGAAGTATTTATGACAGCTAGTTGTTCATCAGGGAAACTATCATCAATAGGTAGTGGGTCATCAAGACTAACCTAGACAAGTTATCAGCTATTAGATTCTCAGCTCCCTTCCTATCAGTGATATGCAAGTCGAACTCTTGTAGCAAAAGAACCCGCCTAATGAGTCTAGGTTTAGCATCTTTCTTTTCCATAAGGTATTTAATAGCAGCATGATCGGTGTGTTAGAATCGACTATGTAAGATCTGAATTTATCACAAGCAAACACAACTGCTAGAAATTCTTTCTCAGTAGTAGCATAATTCCTTTGAGCACTGTCTGGAGTTTTGCTAGCATAATGGATAACATTTAATTTCTTATCAACTCTTTGTCCTAAAACATCACCAACAGCATAATCACTAGCATCACACATAATTTCAAAAGGCAAGTTCCAATCAGGTGGTTGAACAATAGGTGCAGAGATCATAGCTTTCGTAAGTGTTTCAAAGTCTTCTACACGATCATCATAAAAAACAAATGGAACATCTTTTTGCAAGAGATTAGTGAGAGGCCTAGAAATTTTAGAGAAGTCTTTAATAAACCTCCTATAGAAACTTGCATGACCAAGGAAACTTCTTATACCTTTGATTTCTTTAGGACTTGGCCTTTTCTCAATTGCATCAACTTTAGCTTTGTCTACTTAAATACCTCGTTCAGAAATTTTATGCCACAAGACAATACCTTCATTTACCATAAAGTAAAACTTCTCCCAATTCAAGACAAGATTAGTTTGTTCACATCTCTGCAAAACTCGATCAAGGTTGCTTAAGCAATCATGAAAAGAAGTTCCGTAAACGGAAAAATCATCCATGAAAACCTCAACAATCTTTTCACAAAAGTCAGAGAATATAGTAGTCATACATCTTTGAAAGGTAGAAGGTGCATTGCATAAACGAAAATGCATATGTCTATTAGCATAAGTTCCAAAAGGGCAAGTAAAAGTGGTTTTCTCTTGATCAGATTGTGATACATGTATTTGAGAGAAACCAGAATATCCATCAAGGAAGCAAAAGTGTGTGTGCTTGATAGCCTTTCTAACATTTGATCAATGAAAGGCAAGGGGTAATGATCTTTTCTGGTAGCTTTGTTTAATTTTCTATAATCAATTACCATCCTATAACCAGTTACAATTCTTTGTGAAATAAGCTCATTTTATCATTAGGAACAACAGTGATGCCTCCATTCTTAGGAACACAATGAACGTGACTTACCCATCTACTATCAGTTATAGGATAAATCATACCTGCTTCCAAAAGCTTTAATATATCTGTTCTTACCACTTCCTTCATCTTAGGATTTAATCGTCGTTGATGATCAACAACTGGTTTAGCATTAGGTTCCATATTAATCTTGTGCTGACATAGAGTGGGACTAATGCCCTTAAGATCATCCAGAGTATATCCAATAGCAGCACGGTGCTTCCTCAGAGTTTTAAGTAATCCCCTTTCTTCATACTCTGAAAGGTTAGCACTAATAATAACAGGATATATCTTCTTTTCATCAAGATAAGCATATTTCAGTGTGTCAGGCAATTGTTTTAATTCAAACACAGGCTCACCTTTAGGTGGAGGAGGACCTCCTAGAGTTTCAACAGGCAAATTGTGTTTAAGAATAGGTGGTTGATCAAAGAACATCTTACATATATCATTTCTTTCATGCAAGTGCATATCATTCTCATGATCCAACAAATATTGTTCTAACGGATTAGTAGGAGGTACGACGATAGAAGCAAGACCAAATATTTCATCCTTACTAGGAAATTCTTTATCATGAGGGAGTATACGAAACTTAGAGAAATTAAACTCATGAGACACATAACCAAAGTTAACACTAACAGTTTCTTTAGCGCAATCAATCTTAGCATTAAAAGTGTTCAAGTAAGGTCTACCAAATATTATGGGACAAAAATCATCTTGTGGAGAACCAAGAACTAGAAAATCAGTAGGGTATTTAATTTTCCAACACAAGACTTCAACATCTCTAACAATCCCAAGTGGTGAAATAGTATCTCTATTAGCAAGCTTAATAGTAACATCAATATCTTCTATTTCAGCAGCTGCAACATCATTCATAATTTCTTGATATAAGGTAAACGGGATAGCACTAACACTAGCACCCAAATCACATAAGCCATGATAACAATGATCTTCTATTTTAACAGAGACAACAGGCATGCCAACAACAGACTTATTCTTATCTTTAGCATCGGGTTTAGCAATTCTCATGGCTTCATCACAGAAATAAATAACATGCCCATCAATATTATCGGCCAAGAGATCTTTAACCATAGCAACATTAGATTCAACTTTAATTTCTTCAGAGGGTCTAGGTGCTCTAATATTACTTTTGTTAACCACGGTTGAAACATTAGCATGTTCCTTTATCCTAACAGGGAAAGGTGGTGTTTCAATGTAAGCAGTAGGCACAACTGGGTCAACATTATAAATGATAGTTTCATCTTTAACTATAACTGGCTCCTCAATCTTTTCCTTAAGAGGGGGATGATATTTAAACCATTTCTCCTTGGGGAGATCAACATGAGTAGCAAATGATTCACAAAAGGAGGATACAATCTCAGTGTCAAGTCCTTATTTAGTGCTAAACTTGTGAAAAGCATCGGTATCCATAAAAAAATTAACACAATCGAACTTAAGTGTCATACCTGACTCATTACCTTTGTCGAATTCCCAATCTTCAGAGTTGCATTTAATTCTTAACAGAACATTCCATCTGAATTCAATATCTTTCTTCATAAAAGATCCAGTCGAAGAAGAATCGAGCATGGATTGATTATCATGAGAAAGCTGAGCATAAAAATTCTGTAGGATAATTTATTTTGGGAGATCATGATTGGGGAATGTATACATCATATACTTAAGCCTCCCCCAAGCTTGAGGGATACTTTCTCCTTTACAAGGCCAAAAATTATATATATAATTCGGATCATGATGAACTAGATGAATAGGATAATTTTTTTGGAGAAATTCCAATTCCAAACCCAAGCTCCAATATCATCACATAGCCTATACCATGTCAATGCCTTTCCCTTCAAATATAAAGGGAAGACCTTCTTGTTAACTTCATCTCCGGGTAAACCTGCAAGCTTAAATAATCCACAAACTTCATCCACATAGATTAGGTATATATCACGATGTAGTGTTGCATCTCCTGCATAAGGATTAGCTAGCAGTTTCTCTATCATACCTGAAGGAATCTCATAATAAATATTTTCAGTAGGTGCAATAGGTTGAGGAGCAACTCTTTGTGCTTCCGATCAAGGTGAAGATACCCCGAACAAGCCCCTCAAAGGATGGTTTTCCATAGTAACAAGTAACAGTAAATTTCAGCACGTAATATAAATTTTTCCTTACCCAATTCCACTCACCAAAAGCGCTTCACTCCCCGGAAATGGCGCCAAAAAAAGAACCTTGATGACCCACAAGTATAGGGGATCAATCATAGTCCTTTCGATAAGTAAGAGTGTCAAACCCAACGAGGAGCAGAAGGAAATGACAAGCGGTTTTCTGCAAGGTATTTTCTGCAAGCACTGAAATTATGGGTAACAGATAGTTTGGTACCAAGATAATTTGTAGAAAGTGACAAGTAGCAAGAGTAACAATAAGTGCACCAAGGTAGCCCAATTCTTTTTGTTGCAAAGGACAGGCCGGAACAATCTCTTATAATAAGTAAAACATTCTCGAGGACACAAGGGAATTTCATCTAGTCACTTTCATCATGTTTGTTTGATCCGCGTTCGCTACTTTGATAATTTGATATGTGGGTGGACCGGTGCTTGGGTGTTGTTCTTACTTGAACAAACCTCCCACTTATGATTAACCCCTCTCGCAAGCATCCACAACTACGAAAGAAGAATTAAGATAAAATCTAACCATAGCATTAAACATATGGATCCAAATCAGCCCCTTACGGAACAACGCATAAACTAGGGTTTAAGCTTCTGTCACTCTAACAACCCATCATATAATAACTACTCCACAATGCATTCCCTTAGGCCCAAAGATGGTGAAGTTTCATGTAGTCGACGTTCACATAACACCACTAAGGGAATCAACAACATACATATGATCAAAATATCGAACGGATACCAAATTCACATGATTACTTATGACAAGACTTCTCCCATGTCCTCAAGAACAAAATCAACTACTCACAAAACATATTCATGCTCCGTCCTGAGAGTCATCCTCTCCTTTTTCTAGGGGAAGTGGGCTTATATACCAGAAGATGGGCACCGGAGGCTGGCCAGGGGCCCCACTACCCACCAGGGCACGCCAGGGGGTTAGGCGTGCCCTGGTGCCTAGTGGGCACCTGGGTGGCCCCCCCTGGAACTTATTTTCTCCAATAATTTTTATATATTCCAATATAAATCTCTGTGAAATTTCAGCTCATTTGGAGGTGTGCAGAGTAGCTGTCTCTGACGTAGCTTTTTCATGTCCAGAATTCCAGCTCCCAGCAATCTCCCTCTTCATGTAAACTTGCATATTAAGAGAGAAAAGGCATTAGAATGGCTTCACAAAGTGTTATAGTGATTAAAAACACTCTAAATAACAGTAGGAAAACATGATGCAAAATGGACGTATCAGCCTGCCGCGTAGGTGTGAACAGTGCACCTAGCCTGACAACTTTACCAAAGCGGCACCACCCACGACTGGGCGGTCAGTTACTGCTCACCCGAATCGCAGCCCGAGGCACTCTTCTCATTGGCTCATCCCATCAAAATGGAGATCATGCCCGTTTTCCAAGGGATATCATTAAGATTTTGTTTCTCCCTATATGCATAACAACATCTTTTACGGGTAGTGGCGATTTCAACGGTGCGGCAGGAGGGGCTCTTGGCCTTTTATCAGCCTATATAAGAGCAAAGAGATGGCGACGGGAAAAGCACGCTCTCATTCCTCCCTTCCTGGTGCCTCTCGAGCTCCAGCATCAAGATCCAATCCCGACCCCATTTTGTGTAGCGCATCCCAATCTCCATCCCCAGCAATGGCAGACGCCAAGCTCAAGGGGCACTGGGCTGGTTCCTCCGTCATGGAGGCACCATCTTGGAGTTGCGCAGTGCGGGGTACATCCCCACTGAGGTCAACACCCGAGTGCCAGACCCAAACCAGCGGGGACCCGATCCTAATCCTGGGGAGAGGGTCGTCTTTTACCCCCACCTTGTTAGAGGCCTGGGGTTTCTGCTGCACCCCTTCGTGCGCAGGATCATGTTCTTCTATAGGCTAGATTTCCACAACCTAGCTCCAAATTCTATCCTCCACCACGCCTCCTTCATTATGGTCTGTGAGGTCTTCCTCCGCATCAAGCCGCATTTCGGATTACGGTTGAAGATCTTCGGCATCAAGCCAAAATCCAGCGACTCCGAGCTCCCAGAATGCGGAGGGGTGATGATCAACAAGAACTAGAAGATGGATTGGTTCAAAGGCACCTTCATCGAGATCATCAAGGAGTCTCAATGCGAGTGGTTTTACATCACCGAGCCGCTCATTGCTGGCCAGGTCGAGGTCCCGACGTTTTCGGCTGGTCCTCCGAAGAAGCTCGTGTCATGGAAGTAGAAGGGCATGGACTGGGTGAACCCCTGGGAGGTGAAGGCGCTATCCCCGAAGATCAGGTGGTGGACTGACCAGAAGAACCTCCAGCTGGTAGACGTGGTAAACATCATGCTCCACCGCCGCGTCCTTCTGCTCCAATCTCGGGCCACCCCTATGTGGGCATACAAGCCCGAGGATGCGGTGCCCATCCACCACTTCTTCCGCTCCACCTTGGCCAGAATGTGGACGCTGTTATTCAGGCCATCTGTGAATGATTTCCCTCCTGAAGGGAGGTACCTCAGCTTCGAGGCCAGCCATGATGCCCCCCAGGTAATTTTCAATATACAACCTTATATTCCGTGTTTCTTTGAATCTTAGAGACTTCGACTAATCGATTGATCTCATACTTACAGAAGTGGATCTCCAAGGTGCAACAAATGTTGTGCCCAGCTCCAGTGCCCAAGGGGGAGAGGACCCCCTGCTCATGGCCCTCTTAGTCGAGGAGACGCACGTGGTGATCCCTAAGGGGTCAAAGCCTCCAAGGGGCAGGGTGGGCCTACGGGCACAGGCGACCTTGGTTACCCGATCCGAGGAGACCCACGCCTCCTCCACTCATGAGGACAACATGGAGGAGGACACGGGGGAAGGAAACCCTTCCCTCAAGGGGAAGAGGGCGGCATCCAAGGACGCCGAGGCAGAAGGGCGGCCGAAGGGCCAGAAGAGGCCGTGCAAGGCCTTTGCCGAGCCTGCCGGCAAGCCTGCTCCATCGGAGAAGGCTAACTTCTCCGATGAGTCAGATGATGACCTCCTCGAGCTGGGGAGGGAGAAGCCGGCACCCCGGAGGTATGTCATCATAACCATATTTGGTCTTCAAAAAGTCTGTTCATCAAGATAGGACTTATACGGGTTATTTTCTCTAGTCTGCAGAAGGTACACCTCGGCGGCGACACCTCATGAGGGCTACCGACGGCCAGCGGGACGCCCCAGCCCACCACTTCCCCTCTAGCTCTCGAGGGACTGGGGGAAGCAACATCCAGTCCCCCCCCAGTTAACACCATGGGGGCCGAGGTACCGGTCGTCATGGACGAGGTTGAAACCTCGGCCAAAAAGGGCCAAGGGGACGAGGTCCCCGAGGTCGCCAAGGAAGGGATGGGCCAAACATCAGCCCAGCTGTCGGATTTAGGGCTCCGCAGACCCAAGGAGGTTCGAACTCTGGGGCATGTGTGAAGATCCCAACCAGCTCTAGCCTCAAACTCACCACCCCACGGCCTAGCCTCGTCGAGTTCGTGCGAGCGGGGAAGAAGATGAACACAGAGATTTTCCCAGGTTCGGTCCACCTTGCGGTGTAAAATCCTACTCCTGCTTTTGGTGGATTGGCCTCACGAGGAGGTAGAGGATGAACTAGTACAGTGGTTGAGCAGCCCTGCGAGGGCTCACGTGGTGAGGATGGATTCGTCTCACCGGGGTCCGATCGGGAGATCGGGGATCCCTTCTACGGTGATGGCTAGCCCATATTTATAGTGGCCTTGGTCCTCTTCCCTCATAGCTTAGGCGGGAAGGGATCCCACAACGGCCAATTTTGAAAGGGGACAGGGAGTACATCTTATCCTGACAAAAGGTGGTCTTCGCCTGCAAAGCTTCTGGCTATGACGCAGCGGTGGGCTCGCCGATGACATCCATCCTGCCGAGCTCGTGGTCTTGGTGTCGTTGCACCGGAATGGAAAGCTTTTGGGCCTTCCTCGGGAACCTACGCCTGCCCTTGCTCCCTTAGCATCGAAGAGGAAACTGTCCCTTCTGCGTCCGCTGGTGCCCGCCTGGCCTTGGTCGTCATGGCTCACGTCATCGCAGCCTCACGAGGCGGGAGGCTTGCATAAAATTCTCCACTCCTCGGGAGGCAGGCTCGGGGAGCTGCTCCCCTGGAGGTCTTGGCGCCGCTTGCCTCACGAGGTCGGGGTCCTCGTGAAGGTCTTGTCTTGGGGGTCTTGCAGCTGAGCCGTACCAGGCCATCGATGAGTCTACGCCCTGGGCCGCAGGCAGGCAGACCTAGGTACCCCCGATCCCAGAACACCGACAGTAGCCCCCGGGCCCAAGGCACGCTCGAGCTGGCTTTGAGGCAAAGCCAAGAAGCAAGGGCGAAGCGATGCGGGCCCCAATCGCCTGCGGGCCAGGCTCGACGTGTGGCGCACGACAGGGCGCGGGCGCCTCCACTTCCCCACGTCGCCTCGGCAACCGCCCCGATTTGACAATGGCCTGACGCATGCCGCAGAGCCATCATTGCTCGGAATGCAGAGGGGCGCCGGTTAGCCTTCGATTGCCTATAAGAGGGCGAGGGAGGAGGAGCCCCCAGCCTGTCTTCATCTTCTTGCCTCCCCATTTCGTACTCTTGCTGTAGCATCCATGGCCCCGGTGAGAAGGTTCTCAACCGCCGAGAAGGGGAAAGCCCCCCGGGAGGGACCGGGGTCGCCGCCGCCCAAGAGGGGGCGCGGTCGTCCCCGCAAGTACACTGCAACACTGGTGGCGGTCCCCCGAGGTCATGGGCACACTCCCATGGGGGCCGGTGTTGCCTCCAGTAGCCGTGGGAAGGGTCTCTCCCACGGTGGCGGCTGTGGAGGCCGTGGTGGCCGTGGTTGAGGGGAGAAGCCCGCGGTGGCTGCTCGACCACCCCGCCCACGATCCCACTCAGCCGACATGGCCCATGAGTTTGTGGTGCGGGCAGAGAGGCCGACGGGCACCTCGATCCAGCTCCCTTGCTTCTTCGCAGAGGAGTTGTCGGCAGGAGGACCTGCTGGCCTATGGCTTCAGCCCGACAGCTGCTGCAACAAGGCCTCGTGGGTGGAGGTCGAGGTCACCACCGCGGGCTATGTGTTCCTGAACCGTGCGTGGCAGACATTCACCCATGCTCGCAGCTTGCAAGGGAGGCGTACCCTCCACTTTAAGTACGATGGGGCGGCGACGCTCTTCGTGAAGGTCTTCGGGGAAGACGGCAAGCGCTTGGGGTGCTGCCCAGAGGGCGACGGCAGCGACATCGACCACCTCTCCGACGATGACGGCCACCACGGTGGCGGCGTCCTCGGCGGTGAACTTGCCCTTGGCGACGGCCGTGACAGCTCCAGCAGTAGCGGTGCCTCCTCTGGGGGAAGCTCGAGCAACGACGACTACGACGAGCCACCACATCGCCGCGCCCGGACGAAGGAAGACAGCGAGCCGCCACGCCGCCATGCCCCTGTCCAGGAGGACATCGAGCCGCCACGCCGCCATGCCCCCGTCAAGGAGGAGGAGGACTCCGACTGAGCATGTGCGGCACCGGAGCCAGGCCTTGGGAGCAGCGGTCATCAGGAGGCCGCTTCTTTGTTTTTTTATTTCCTGCATTAAGAACCATGAAGAGCCCCACAGGGGCGTATAATGAACTTTGGCGCTTGCACCTTTATATCAGTGTTTCCTGTTCATATTCTAGCATTTACATTGCTACTAATTGAAAGGTTCCTGCCTGGTGTGGTTAGGGTGACTTAGCTTGATGCGCTTGTGACCCTTGGCGGGTTGCTGCGTCGTGGGGGCGCGCTCCTCCGGAGCCTTGATCCTAGGTACACCCCTGGGGTCCCGAGGAGGCTCTCTTCTTATGGACCGGATCGCTCTGGGGTCTCAAGGGGCTCGCAGCCTGCAAGGTCCCTGGGGGACTCACGAGATTACAGGGCCTCCGGAGATGCCTCCGCCAGGCGTCGGACCTCGCGGAGATGTAAAAAGCACTTGACGTAGGATTCCTCAATAATGAGCCAGACCCTGGCTGCTTTTTCTCCAGCCACCCTTCCTTGGCGCCCATCTTGTGTCCAGACCCCCGAGTGAGGGGCGATCGTCGTTGGTATGCCGGGTCGCGATGCCCGGCAAGGCCAGGAGATAAACGCTCCTAAGGCCAGGGGTCGAAAGC
The DNA here is from genome assembly GCA_011799875.1 of Thinopyrum elongatum. Taxonomy (NCBI): domain Eukaryota; kingdom Viridiplantae; phylum Streptophyta; class Magnoliopsida; order Poales; family Poaceae; genus Thinopyrum; species Thinopyrum elongatum. The sequence goes on along the minus strand of CM022298.1, from coordinate 410,567,818 downwards.
GGTACATGCCCATTGGCTTGCTCGAGAGCGTCGCGCGAGGATTCGAACGCCAAGGCCTTGGCGAGGTGTGCATGCGGGTAGACCTGCGTCCGTTGTGGCCTGGGACTCCAACGTCGCCGGGGCTAGCCCGAGCGTAACACCATGCCCAGCCCCTACTCGCGGGATGCACGGGAGGGAGCAATGGGCAACCGCCACTTCCTCTAAGAACGAAATTCGAGGAGGAAAAAACACTACAAGGAGGAAAAAGAAAGTCCCACCCCTTTTCGAATAAAGACGCGAGAACTTCAAACTTCATTCCAAGAAGTGGCAAATTTGGTTACAGAAAAGGGCGAAAAAAAGCCGCGTTCGGCGCCTATACTAGTCTTCCCACCAGCACGAAGCATGGGGCCTCCACTAGGCGTGGGCATAGTCGCTGTTCGACTGTGTCGTCCGCCAGCGCGGAGCATGGGGCTTCCACTTGGGCGTGGGCGGGAGCTCCTGCGGGGCCGTGGGGCGGCACACCGGGAGCTCCGGGGCGTGTATAGCCCCACTCATTATTACGTGAGAGTGTCATGGGTAGAACTTGCGGAGATGCTGGATGTTCCAAGCATTCTGGATGGGGACCCCGTCCTGCGTCTCCAGGCATGTGGCGCCGGGCCTGGAGACACGGGCGATCCTGAACGGGCCCTCCCACATGGGCGAGAGCTTGTGGAGGCCCTCCCTGGAGAGGACCCGCCTCAGGACAAGGTCTCCAACTTCGAGAGTCCAGGGGCGGATGCTGCGGTAATGGTATTGCCGCAGCGCCTGCTGGTACCTTGCGACGCGGAGCGAGGCCTGGTGATAGGCCTCCTCCCCGAGCACGAGATCTGTTCCCCGCGAGGCACCCTGATGCGCCTTGTCGAATGCCAAGACCCCCGGGGAGCGATGCTTGACCTCATGCAGGAGGACCGCCACAGCCCCGTAGACGAGGAAGAATGGGGTCTCGCCAGTGGGCTTAGTCGCAGTGGTGCGAATGGACCACAACACGGACTGAAGCTCACTGAGCCAACCCCTGCCGCAGGCCTCAAGCTTCTTCTTGAAGCTCCTTGTCTTGAGGCCCCTCAGGACCTTCGCGTTTGTGCGCTCAGCCTGGCCGTTGCTCCGCGGGTGCACCACCGAAGCGTAGCATATCTGCGTTCCAAGGTTAGCACAATATGTCCTGAAGAGGTTGCTTGTGAATTGGGAGCCATTGTCAGTAATGATACGGTTGGGGACACTGAACCGGCTCACGAGGCCCTTGATGAACTTGACGGCCGAGCCGGCGGGGATGGTGTGCACGGGCTCCACCTCCGCCCACTTGGTGAACTTGTCGATGGCGACGCGGAGGTAGCGGTAACCGTCGGCCGCCCGAGGAAAAGGGCCCAGGATATCCAGCCCCCAGACCGTGAAGGGCCATGAGAGTGGGATAGTATGGAGACCTTGCATGGGCTAATGAATCTGCTTGGCATGGAACTAGCAGGCCTCGCAGGATTGCACCAGCTCGGTGGCGTCGCTGAGCGCTGTAGGCCAGTAGAACCCGCTGTGGAACACCTTGCCCACGAGGGTGCACGATGAGGAGTGGTGTCCGCAATCTCCACCATGGATGTCGGCCAACAGCTCGCGTTCCTGCTCCTCGGATATGCACTACAGCGAGACGTTGTTGGGGCGCCTTCGGTACAGCTCACCGTCCTGCAAGAAATAAGCAGTGGCCTGGCGAGCCACGCGTTCTGTGTCCTCCTCCTTCTCTGGTAAAGCACCGCGGAGCAAGTACACCTTGAACTCCTCGGTCCAGCAGCCTGTCTGAGGTTCCAACGCCAGGAGTAGGCGGGCTCCCGAGGTTGGGCCACAGGCTGGGGCGCCCGAGGACAGGGCCGATGGCAGCTCTTCCCGGAGCAGCGCCGGGCCTGCGGCCGGGGGTGCCGCCGACGGCTTGAAGAGCCTCTCCTCGATGACGCCAGGCTTCTGAGGCTCACGGCAAGATGCCCTCTTGGCGATGTCGTCTGCTTCCTTGTTCGTGCCGCGCGGGACGTGCTGCAATTCCAAGCCCAGGAAACGCTTTCCAATTTTACGTACCTCTTCCAGGTATGCCTCCATGTGCTCGTCCTTCGGTTTGTACTCCTTGTTGGAAAAGTTGACAAGGAGCTGGGAGTCTCCCTTGACGATGAGGCGCTTGACCCCTAGGGCGGCCGCGGCCCTGAGGCCAGCAATCAAGCCCTCGTATTCCACGATGTTGTTGGAGACCTTCTCGCCATGCTGGAAGCAGAGCTGCACAACATAGTAGAGCTTGTCCTTGGTCGGTGAGATGAGTACGACTCCAGCCCCCGTGCCCTGCCGCGCAAAGGCACCGTCAAAGTGCATGACCCAGCCGTCGGGCGCCTCGTCGCCAGGCGTGAGGGAGTAGCCCTCGTCCAGCCCCCGGTCGGGAGCGTCCATCCACTCCACCACGAAATCAGCGAGGGCCGCACCCTTGATGACCCTGGTTGTGCTGAACTCTAGCTGAAGGCCTGCAGCTCGATGTTCCACTCTGCAACCCTCCCAGCAGTGTTGGGGATGCACAGCACTTTCTCCAGGGGGTATGCAGAGACGACCTTGATGGGGTGGCCCTGGAAATAATGACGTGGCTTCCTTGAGGCAACGAGGAGTGCGAGCAGGAGCTTCTGTTGCATAGGGTAGCGTGCGCATCCCACAGCACGGTGCTGACAAAGTACACCGGATGCTCGATGAGGGGTGAGGTGTCGACGGCGCCCTGCTCTGCGTGGGGCGCGAGGGGCTCGGGAGCCCCGTTGGCTGGTGAAGTGACGGGGGCCTCAGGGGCGCCGTCCTAAGGTGGCGAACGTTGCACGACCCCTCGTGGGTCGCCTTGCTTCGCGCCTGTGCCGATGCGTTCCTTCCGGAACGCCACGAGCGCTGCGCTGACCGAGTGGGGGGTGGCCGCCAAGTAGAGCACCAGGGGCTCACGAGGACGAGGCGCCACCATAACAGGTGGGCTTGTGAGGTATCTCTTGAGGTCTTCGAAGGCCGCCTCAGCTTCCGGAGTCCACTCGAAAGGGCCCTTCCTCTCTATCAGCTTGAAGAAAGGGAGAGCGCGCTCACCGAGCTTGGAGATGAAGCGCCCCAGGGAGGTCACACAACCCGCGAGCTTTTGCATTTCCTTGAGGGTCTGAGGTGGGCGCATCTTTTCAATTGCCTTGATCTTCTCGGGATTAGCCTCGATCCCTCGATGTGACACGAGGAAACCCAGCAGCTTGCCGGACGGGACCTCGAACACGCACTTTTCTATGTTGAGCCTCAGGTTCACTTGGCGCAGGTTGGCGAATGTTTCTTCCAGATCTTCGATTAGGGTCCTTGCCTCTCGCGACTTGACCACGATGTCATCGACGTATGCCTCCGCATTTCTCCCCAGCTGCGGCCCCAGCGCGATGTGCATCAGCCGCTGGAAGGTCGCATCGGTGTTCCGCAGCGCGAAGGGCATGCATGTGTAGCAATATACACCACACGGGGAAATGAATGCCGTCTTCTCGACGTCCTCTGTCTCCATCTTGATTTGATGATATCCTGAGAAAGCATCCAGAAAGCACAACAGATCGCACTCGGCGGTGGAGTCCACGATCTGGTCAATGCGCGGGAGCGGGAAGGGGTCCTGAGGGCAAGCCTTGTTGAGGCTCATGAAGTCAACACACATGCACTCCTTCCCCCCCCCCCTTTTGGGGACAATCACTGGGTTGGCCAGCCAATCCGGGTGCCGCACTTCTCGAATAAGACCGGCTTCTTGCAACTTGCGGACCTCTTGGACTATGAACGCTTGCTTCTCTTGTGCTTGACGTCGCGCCTTTTGCTTCACCGGGCACGCACTGGGGCATACCATCAAGTGGTGCTCGATCACCTCCCTCGGGACACCGACCAAGTCCGACGCCTCCCACGCAAACACGTCCTTGTTTACCCAGAGAAAGCCAATCAATGCCTCCTCCTGTTCTGGGGGAAGGCCAGCGCCTATGGTGAAGGTGGGGCCTGAGGCCCCGCTGTCGACAAGCACCTGCTTCGTCTTGGCCCGGTCCTGAGAGAACAGCTGATTTTTCTTCGCGGGCGCGGCCTTCAGGGCCTCCAGGGCGTCCCCGGTGTCGGGGCGAGAAGCCGCCGTGGCCCTGTAGACGAGCTTGAGGGCCTGGACCACGTCCTTTGTGTCTCCAGCCACCGTAATAACGCCGCTGCTGCCCGTCATTTTGATGACGTTGTAGCCCGGATGGGTCACCGCCATGAATTTGGCGAGGGCCAGATACCCCAGGATGGCATTGTACGGGAGGCCGATGCGGGCCATGTCGAAGTCGATCAGCTCGGTGCAGTAATTGTCGTGCTTGTCGAAGGTGACGGGGGGCGCACCTGCCCCAAGGGGGTGGCGGAGCCCTTGGTCACCCCCGAGAAGGGCTTGGTGGGCGCGAGCTAGTCATGAGGCACCTGGAGCATGTCGAAGGCTTCCACGGAGAGGACGTTGAGGCCGGCACCGCCGTCGATGAAGGTCTTGGTGACTGCGACATTGCTGATGGTGGGCGTGCAGAGCACGGGGAGTGCACCCGCAGCGATCGTAGTCTTGGGACGATCCCTAAAGTCGAAGGTGATGTCGGCCTCAGGCCTTGCGTGGCCCCGCGAAGCCTCGTGCTGCGTCCGAGTAGTGCTTGCCCGATGGAAAAACTACTTGACGTGGCGGCCAGAAGCGGGTGCCTACGACCCGCCGATGATACACGCGACTGCATGCGGCGCCGGTGCCGCAAAGCGCGCGACGAACTGGTCGCGGAGCTCCCCCCAAGAGGAGATCGAGGCGTCCGGGAGGCCGCAGAGCAGAGATCGAGGGGCCTCCGTAAGGGCCAGGGGGAACCAGTTTGCCATGACCTTGTCGTCGCCGCCCTCCGCTTGGATGGCCTGCGCGTACAGCTAGAGGAACTGCTCGGGGTCCGCAGCGCCATCGTACCACTGGGGCAGCGCTGGCCTGAACTTCGCAGGCCACCGCACCCGGCGCAGGCCGGGGGTGAAGGCCGGGTAGCCCGCAGCACTCCCATAGGCTTCGGGCGGCCAAGCCTGCGAGACAGCGTCCGCCATGGGAGCAACAAGGCGAGGGCGAAGCGTGGTTGGTGAAGAGGCGAAGCTTTGACACACCCGTACCTGGCGTGCCAAGTGTCGGATTCAGGGCTCCACAGACCCAAGGAGGTTCGAACTCTGGGGCGTGTGCAAAGATCCCAACCAGCTCTAGCCTCAAACTCACCACCCCACGGCCTAGCCTCGTCGAGTTCGTGCGAGCGGCGAAGAAGGTGAACACAGAGATTTACCCAGGTTCGGGCCACCTTGCGGTGTAAAACCCTACTCCTGCTTTTCGTGGATTGGCCTCACAAGGAGGTAGAGGATGAACTAGTACAGTGGTTGAGCAGCCTTGCGAGGGCTATGGTGGTGAGGATGTATTCGTCTCCCTGGGGTCCGATCGGAAGATCAGGGATCCCTTCTACGATGATGGCTAGCCCATATTTATAGTGTCATTGGTCCTCTTCCCTCATAGCTTAGGTGGGAAGGGATCCCACAACGGCCAATTTTGAAAGGGGACAAGGAGTACATCTTATCCTGACGAAAGGTGGTCTTCGCCTGCAAAGCTTCTGGCCATGACGTAGCAGTGGGCTCGGCGATGACATCCGTCTTGCCGAGCTCGTGGTCTTGGTCTCGTTGCACCGGAATGGAAAGCTTTGGGGCCTTCCTCGGGAACCTGCACCTGCCCTTGCTTCCTTAGCACCAAAGAGGAAACTGTCCCTTCTGCGCCTGCTGGCGCCCACCTGGCCTTGGTCGTCATGGCTCACGTCATCGCAACCTTAGGCGGAGGCTTCCATAGAATTCTCCGCTCCTCGGGAGGCAGGCTCGGGGAGCTGCTCCCCTGGAGGTCTTGGCGCCGCTTGCCTCGCGAGGCCAGGGCCCTCACGAGGGTCTTGTCTTGGGGGTCTTGCAGCTGGGCCGTACCAGGCCATATATGGGTCTGCGCCCTGGGCCGCAGGCAGGCAGATCTGGGTACCCCCGATCCCAGAACGCCGACACCAGTCGAGGACAACTCCGGTGCCAATGCCACAGCCAGAGGCCTTTGTTCCCAGCACCTCGGTGTTGGGTTCAGAGGTTCTACCGCCCCCGCCTCCCTCCCAGGGTGGGTTACCGCGGGATGGACCGAGGAGATGGAGGTAACCTTAACGGGCTCCTCCATGGCGGGCGAGCACCGCGCGCTAATTGGCGCAGCGCTGCAGGGTTTCCAGTCCGCAGAGGCCGAGATGCACATGGTTTTCAAGGGCCTCGTGAAGAGCTTCGAGGTATACTCCTTTATATTTGTATTAAGGATAACCTTCATGCTTAGAATTATTTGTAAACCCGTGCTTTTGTCCGAAGACATTTTTACTTATATCACAGTGTAGCATTTGTAGAGCATAGCCAGCTAGTAGCCCCCTAGCCCAAAGCTAGTTTTTAAGAAATTGGCTTTGGGGTCGAAGTGGAGCCTCATGATGCATTTAGTAAGACTCTGGCTGACCTTCAAAAAGGTTTGTCCAGAGGATTGATGTCGGGAACGGGGACTAAGCAAGGAGTGTGTATTTGCAGGTATCGACCTCGGCTCGGGACTCCTCCTCTGAGGAGATTGCAGAGATGAACCGGAAGCTCAAGAGGTCTGAGGAGGACCTCGATCTGATGCAGAAGCAGATCGAGGTGTCTCAAGGTGAGTGCAAGCAGTTGCCACGTTTGTAAAATTTAGTCTGAAAATGCGCATAAATTTGTAATGCTGGCGCCGAGTTGTTTCTATTGACAGCTGCTGTGACAGAGCTTGACGCGCTCAAGGCCGACCTAGCGAAAGCTCTGCAGGGGGCCAAGCAGCAGAAAGCTGCGGCCGCCAAGGCTGAGAAGGACCTAGCCGCCGAAAAGGTGGCTAGGGGTAAGGACCAGGCGCGGGTCCTAGAGGTAGAGGAGACCCTAAAGGGCGTGTACCAGGAGTGTGACGCCTTTCGGAACAAGGATAAAGGTGCGAGCGCAGAGCTCAAGAAGCTACGTCTGGTGCACGCCAAGGTCCAAACACAGGCCCAAGATGACCATGAAGTGCCCTAGCAAGTGGGGTAGATCGCTGCGGATAAGCCGTTTTTACTTCAATGTGTTTTTCGCAACAAGGGGTTCATCGAGCTCATCCAGCTGTAGCGATCCGCAGAGGCCTTCGCGGATCTCCCGAAGAGTGTGTTGGACGACGGCCGCCATTTTGATGCACTGGAGGACCACGACACGAAGAAGGCGTTCCGGCAACAATTCCAGGTGCCATCGCATCCTAAGCTGCTAAATCATCAGATGAAGCAGCTGATGGAGCTCCTCCGCATGGCGAACCGGTGCTCCAGGACCTCTACGTCAACCTGTGGCCCACGGAGGCACTGTCGACCAACTTCTTCGGGCTCCTGGCTCAGTTGCAAGAGGTCATCCTCCAAGTGGCTCGTTGGAAGCATTCCGCATGCTTGAGGGTGCTCAGCGGGCGTATGCCTGCGTGAAGACACACTATCGGCGCGTCGAATTAGCGGTCATAACCATGGGCTGGGCCTCCCAAAGGAAAATACCAGACCGCAGAGCAGTTCCTCGCCGAGGTGCTAGAAGGGGCCTGAATTACCGAGGCCAAGTGTCCTAAGGACACTATGTATTTTTAGATAGTACTTTGGAATGCCAAAGTGTGGCGAAATGTAAAAAACTTCCTTTTGAATGGATGCGGCTTTATATTCCGATATGATTGTCTGTTTTTTTACTCCTGAGTGACCGTGTTTAAACTGAAAGTGACTAGTCGTCGGCTTCAACCCCTTTGTACAATGTACAGATGGTGTTTCTTAGGCAATCATGACCTTTAGCCGATGTCTCGGTTCCCGAAGGTGGTCCATGCGCATAGAAACAAGGCAATCATACTATAGTGGTTTTATAACTTTCACTTAGTCGGAGGAGCTTGACTATGGGGGCTGATGACGAGCCCCTTGTATGTGGGGTGGTCGGCTATGTAGCCAGGGTTTATGCCGCTATCCTCCTCGAATTATCTAAGAAAAAGCGCTTCATTTAACACGGATGACCACGAGCGATTCATTGCTTGACGCTGTGATGTCTACTACGCAACTTTATTCTTGTAGACTCGTGTTGGGCCTCCAATCGCGGAGTTTTGTAGGACAGTAGCAATTTTCCGTCAAGTGGATGACCTAAGGTTTATCAATCTGTGGGAGGCGTAGGATGAAGATGGTGTCTCTCAAACAATCAAGCAATCAAATACAAGAAATATCTTGTGTCGCCAACACATCCAATATAATGGTAAATTGTATAGGTGCACTAGTTCGGCGAAGAGATGGTGATACAAGTGTAGTATGGATGGTAGATATAGGTTTTTGTAATCTGAAAATAAAAAACAGCAAGGTAGCAAGTAATAAAACGGAGCACAAACGGTATTGCAATGCTTAGAAACAAGGACTAGGGTTCATACTTTCACTAGTGCAATCTCTCAACAGTGCTAACATAATTGAATCATATAACAGTCCCTCAACGTGCGACAAAGAGTCACCCCAAAGTTCTTATCTAACGGAGAACATAAGATGAAATTGTTTGTAGGGTACGAAACCACCTCAAAGTTATTCTTTTTGATCAATCCATTGAGCTATTCCTATAAGTGTCACAAACAGCCCTAGAGTTCGTACTAAAATAACACCATATGACACACATCAACCAACTCTTATATCACCTAGATACTCCAATGTCACTACAAGTATCCGTGAGTTGATTATTCGATATGCATCAAACAACTTTAGATTCATAATATTCAATACAACACAAAGAACTTCAAAGAGTGCCCCAAGATTTCTACCGGAAAAAGTAGGACAAAAACATGCATCAACCCCTATGCATAGATTACCCCAATGTCACCTCGGGAATCAGCGAGTTGAGTGCCAAAACATACATCAAGTGAATCAATATAATACCCCATTGCCACCACGGGTATTCATATGCAAGACATACATCAAGTGTTCTCAAATCCATAAAAGTATTCAATCCGATAATAGTGAAACCTCAAAGGTAGAATCTCAATTCATCACAACAAGATAGAGAGGTAGAAACACCATATGATCCAACTATCACTCGTACAGCGAGCTGCTATACAAACGGTTTTTAACCCCTTTCCGCGATGGCATTTTAAACCTTCGCCTTGCCAGTGTGGGCGATAGGGGGTCCTTCCCACATGACCCAGAAACTGTCGGGGATAGGGAGTAGCAATGCATACGTTTTGCATAACTGGACGTATGCGATGCCGGCGTCTATCCCAAACGCGAGTCTTCAGACAACTATTTGTGATATCTCGAATATCCCCAAATGCTCCATCCTTGCTACTGGTTTGTGCTCACATTACCATCGCAGTTGGTATTCTGTGGTGCTACATTTACGATGCGCGCCCCATCACAAATAGTTCACTTCTCCTGAACCGTATGCGATAAATAATTAAGAATATTAGCTAATCATCGTACGAGTGTCAGACAGGATTATGAAATGTCGGACCATCGTAACAGTGTTGTACAGGATAACTATCGCACACGCTATTCTGTGGTGCAACGTTTATGATGCGTACCACATCAAAAACAGTTCATGATTGTAAAGTGTGTATGATAAGGTGACTATCACAAACATTTAGTTTGCTCACACCGTTTGTGATACTGTCTGACATCACACACACTCTTTGGAAATGGCAACTGTGTGCATGGTCACACATGTTTCCTCTGTGTGAACCATGTCGAATTATGATGTATATCACACACGTTTGTGCTTTACCGACCGTGTGCGCCGTAATGACCTGCAGATCGTAATTTCTCCCTATTTTAATTGCTGCTATTTAAAATTTTACCGAATTTGAATTTGAAAGTAGGCTACAGCTTTATTCATATCCATCAGGTTCAAACAACCAATGCATTATTCGATTCACAGGTACATATGTTCAACAATTACATAAAAAAGAACTACATCAGCACCAAATAAAGAATGATGAACCACAGTTGTATACTTGTACTATTAAAGACAGTAAAGAAAGAGGCGAAAGACATTCTGGTTGCTGAACAAGGTGAAGCGGAATGCCCATATTGTGCCCTCCTCCATCCAGAAGGCACGCACGACTCTAGTCCAACCCCTTGTGATGGCTGACTGCCCATCCTTCACTGTCTTCATGAGGACATCTAGATAGTCATCGTGTTTTGGTAGAAATACTTTAACCTTAGCATGCCCACCAATCATGTAGTTTGAGAGGTAATATTGAGTAAACTTCTTGGGGAACCACTGCAAAGGAAAAAGATTCAGACATTGTCATCTAACACAACTCATTATGGGCAGTAAAAAGAAGGTTGCAGAGTTCTTACTTACCATCCTGCAGTTCACTGTTGTCTGGGATAAAGTGTAAACAAATAGTTTAATTGCCATCTTTTGACCCATTTACTAACAATCTTTATCAGTTTCCTCACTTTATGCTGGTTCATCAATATCCCATTACCCCATACGCAGAAAGGGTCGAAGCGCGGATCTTTACCAATGACATATGTACCTAAAAGCACCAAGTTAATATTAGAAGCTAAACAACAATTGCACAATGATGTAGTACAACACTAACATCTTATATTATGGGGCGGAGAGAGTTTATTACATTTTTACAAATATCAGCCGATTAACTGCAGTTAACTACTGCTGTGTTGTAATTGTTGTTGTTGTTGTTGCTGCTGCTCTTCTATGTATATCTAGAAATCATCAGAACATTAAGGTAACACTCTTCCTTGTTGCTATGTAGCCTAGGATTGCATATTTAGACATTCGGTACAATGCAGGTTGCTATATAGCCTCAGGTATATTAGATAAGGCCATAGTTAACCTACCGATAAATGGGTTACAGATATATTCAGTTAAATCTCCAATTCACCGATTAATCCCTTATCAGCCCCCGGTCTATATGGTACCAGCTACCGATATCCTGAACAGTGAGTATATATAAGCCATGGGATGAAAATAACCTCGATGGAAAACAATAGTCGTTACCAAAATTGTCCTCTGTAAGTACATCGAAAGTTATGTTAAGCACAACAGGCTAAACATCAACCAAATATATCCATGGTAGACAACATAATCTCCAAATGATAGCTTCAGTGTGTAGATTTAAGCACACTAGTTAAGCAAAACAAGAAGTTGAAAGGTGTGTTAACTGCAACAGGCCAAATATTTAATAGCAAACAAATATAGTCATCCAAACTAGTATTGTGCCGGTCTAAGTACACTGGTTATTGTTAAATAAAAATGGAAATGCGTGTTAACTACAACATGCTTAACAACAACCAAATGTAGTCATTCATAGTGGTATTGTTGAAACTGGTATTGATGAAATTGAACTGCACAGTTCATACTTGCACATATAGAACATCACATTGTGAATAACTGAAATAAACAAGGCATACTACAAACAACCAAAGATAGCAATTGAAACTGGACATATGCTAACTACAAACAACCGAACAACCAAAAACCGATAAAAGAGGCATATGCTCGCTGCAACAGGTTTAACAGCAACCGAATATAGTCATTCATATTGGTATTGTTGAAACCGGTATTGATGAAATTGAACTGCACACTTCATACTTGCACATATAGAACATCACTTTGTGAATAACTGAAATAAACAAGGCATACTACGAGCAACCAAAGATAGCAATTGGAACTCGACATATGCTAACTACAAACAACCAACCAACCTAAAAACGTTAAAAGAGGCATATGCTCGCTACAACAGCCTTAATAGGTCCCAAATATAGTCATTCCTGTTGGTGTTGTTGAAACCGGTATTGATGAAATTATACTGCACAGTACATAGTTGCACATATAGAGCGTCACTTTCTGAATAACTGAAATAAACAAGGCATACTATGAACAACCAAAGATAGCAATTGAAACTGGACATATGCTAACTACAAACAACCGAACAACCAAAAAACGTTAAAAGAGGCATGTGCTAGCTATAACAGGCTTAATAGCAAGCAAATATATTCATCATATTGGTATTATTGAAACTGGTATTGATGAAATTGTACTGCACAACAAATAGTTGCACATATAGAGCATCACATTGTGAACAACTGAAATAAACAAAGGCAAATTGCAAACAACCAAACATAGCAATTAAAACTGGAGTTATTCTCACTACACTACAAAAGGGGCTTGACAAAACAAATCATGGGTTCCCCCCTGTGCAGAGGCACGACAAAACAAATCATGGGTTTTCTCACTTGTCACAGATGGGCTCATTCCCATGGGAAGAGCACAGACTCTGGGTGCGCTCCATGTTATCGCAGATGGGCTCCTTCCCCTTGGAAGAGCACGGATGTAGGGTACCCTCCTTGATGTCGTAGATGGGATCTTTCCCCTCGGAAGAGCCGGAGAAAGTGCCATCCTCGTGGTGGCCGTCGATGAGGTCTGACTTGGCAGCTGTGGATCCCAAGCTAGCGTCACAGAACGTGTCCTTCAGAAATGACAAAAGGGGCTCGATGGCGATGTAGGATGGCAAATTCTTAACAGCGAGCCAAAGGAGATCAGTGGCGGGGCCATGGATGAGATCGACGGTGGTTGAACATGAGGGGTTCGGGGTGAGCCACTTAACCTGTGACATAGCCGGCGTCAGGCCGGCGCTGTCGATGACCTTGATGTCGTAGCCGGCGTCCGCGACAAACCAGCATACTCTAGCCCGCTGATTGAGGGCCTGCGACCAGTAATGGTCGTCAGCTTCCTCGGCGGCCACCTCGGTGACGTTAGGCGAAGAGGCCGCGATAAACCTCTTTTGGGACATTCGCTCCTCGAGCTCCACGGGAAGCGTAGCCGGGCTTAGGCTGCGACACTCTGGAGTGGGGGATAGGGATGGGGATGGGGATCTATGGGAAAGGGGGCGTTTGGCATGCGTCATCTAAGAAACTCAGGGTGGGTAGGGTATGGAGATAGATGGGTAAGCTACATGGGCAAACCGGCAGATGTTGACAATGGAGGCCTTGCGGCAGCGGCGGCGGCAACCTTGCTAGGGTTTCGAGCGAGGGAGGGGTTGTGGTGGTGTGTGTGTGTGCGCGCACGCAGGGGGCAGTGTTTTTTGGGGGGTGTGGAGGGGGGAAAGGTGGTGTTTGAGGAAATGATGCGGGTACTGAAAATTTTACTACGCGTGAGTAAAATGCCGGGGCTATTAAAAACTTGGATGAAGGGATTGAGCAACAATGCATCGCACATGGTCCCATATTACCAAACGTGTGCTAGAAAACCCTCCAGCCGGTAGATATTTTTGAGGGATGCAGGCGGGAGTGGGAACAACAAACATCACACACGATCGAAACATAATAACCGGGTGTTCTCAAACAGAAAAACCATCCAGGCGGGTAGATATTTTTGAGATTATGAAGGAAGCTTTGTGGCGCCCATTGTATTGTCCTGATGTGAGTGACAGGGCACGGGGGCGTGGCACACGGGTATTCTGAGTGAACCATGTCTGTTGCATCATCCGACTTGTCTAATGTTTATAAATTTGGTAAAAATAACGCGGGAAAGGGTCAGAACATGAAAACTTGCATGTGGACCAAAAATATGTATGAAAAGGGTGGTTTGATGTTCAAATACCCAATTCACAACTTCGATGTGGCACCTGTCTCACAAAGTGCACGATATTGCTAGCCCCCCCCCCCCCCCACTTCGTGTCGGTGGATGGGGAATCCTAGCTATGAACGCATGCCCCCAAATAGCTAGGTCTAACATATCACCCTACCGTAACACTAAACCTATACGAGTCCATCATGGTCAAACCCTGGCCCCCTTTCACTTCCAGTTAAAGGTGGACCGTGTGCGGGCCCACAAATGTGTGCTTCTGGCGCGAGATGGGTGAGACCACATACGAACCATCTGCGGGTAGCCCAACTATATGTATGAAAAGGATGGTGTGATATTTAAATACCCAATTCAAAACTTTGATGTGGCACATGTGCCTCAAAAATTAATCGGGCATCCCGGACCCCATGGAGGTTCAGCAAAGTGCGAAGTAGTCCCCCCACGCGCACACACACACACTTTGAGTCGGTGGGAGGGGGCATCTCACCAAGATGGACCGTAAAACAGACCAAGAAGAATCCACCTTGGTCGTATAACCTCTCTCTTGTTGTTGGTCAAAGTGATGGACGTCCACGCGACCCCACAGATGGGGTAGCTCATCGATAATCATGCAAGTAGTGCCCGAAGACAACCACTGCCTGCATGTGGCACAAACATATGTTTGGAGTGTTGTGTGATGTTTGAATACCCAATGCACAACTTTGATGTGGCACTGTGTGCTTTGGAACCAGAAATCCCCACACAGAGCGAGGTTTGACGACGCTTGTATATATGTATGTCACACCCCACTTCGAGCCGGTGACGGGGATTCATGCGTATGTATGTATGCGCTCAAACTTAGGTCTGGAATCTCACCATGACCTACTATGGTAACACAAACCAAAGAAGAATAATCCACCATGGTAACCTCTCTTGTTGTCGGTCAAAGTGATCATGGATGTCCACGCAGGCCGACGAATATATAGGCTTTTCGCCGATAACCACGTGAGGGAGAGTACTGTCCGAAGACAACCACTGCATGCATGTGTCCCAAACATATTTATATATATGTACGGAGGTGATGCGTGCATGTTTGAATACCATGCACAACATTAATGTGGCGCCTGCGTTGATAATCGTACAGTCCCCACACAAAGCGAGGTCGGTTCATCACGCGTCGTGTGCCCCCCCCCCCCCCCCCCCCCCCCCGCGGCCGCCCACTTCGACCCGGTGGGAGGGATTCATGCATGCGCTCAAACTATATTATGTAATCCCAGAGCAAGAACTAAACCAAAAAATAATCCCCTCCTAAGTCAAATTAACCTCTCTCGATGTTGATCAAAGTGATGGACCAAGCGGGCCCACAAATGGAAAGCATCGATATCGCCGATAACGGCATAGTGGGTGCCAGAGGAAAACCACCATCGCTTTGCATGTGGGCCAAATATATGTATATATGGAGGTTTGTGTGGTTGTGATGTTTGAATACCCAAAATGCACAACTTTGATGTGGCACATGCCTCGAAAAACGTAAAGTCCCCACACGAAGAGAGGTTCATGAAGAGTAGTATATGCTGGTCCCCTTCCCCCTCTTCGACGCGTACTAGCTATATGCCCATAATACAAATAAAAAAGAATCCTCCTTGATGGTCAAATTAATTAACCTCTCCCGATGTAGGTCAAAGTGATGCATGCATGGATTATGACCTCACGGGCCTACAGATGGAAGCGTCACACGTGAGTGAGTGTCCCATGATAACCATCGCTTGCATGCATGTGGTCCAAAGAGATGTTGTGTTGATTAGCCAATGCACAACTTTGATGTGGCACCTGCCTCGGAAACCGGAAACTCCCCACACGGAGTGAGGTGTGTTTATGTAGGCGTACGTAGCATATATAATGGTCCCCTCCTACCTCCTCGACGCGTACTATATACTCCTACCGTAACACAAACAAAAAAGAATCAACATTGCTCGTCAAATTAACCTCTCTGGCTGTACGTCAAAGTGATGGACGACGACCTCGCGGGCCCACAGAAAGCATCACACGCGGGTGAGTGTCCTAGGACAACTACCTACTGCATGTGGCCCAAACATTTATGTATGAAAGGGTTGTATAATGTTTTAAATAACAAATTCATGACTTTGATATGGCACCTGCCACACAAAACAGTCAATCCCACACGATGGCTCATGACTCAGGGTGCAAGCGGGACGGGATGCGGGTGTCCGCTATAGGGCTAAGCGGGACAGTGCAGGAATTGCGGGAGTTTTGCAGTTGTCCGCCACAGACCGCTACAATTTGCGCGGGACAGTGCGGCAGCCCACATATAACCCGCCAGTGGCCACTACAGGGCTAAGCATATTATCACACGCGGTGGCACTCGGAGGCTCGAGCGGTGAACATGCACGCACCTCGATGCCGGTGAAGCCGAAGAACGAGCAGAACTTGGCGACAGGCGATGGCCATCACGGGCTTGTGGTTCGCATCCCTGTACGTGGATGGCCGCATGGCGTGCAGCAGCTCGGCTAGGCCCTTGTTCGGGTGCACCTAGAACGACAACGGCTTGGCCACCGACACTACCTGCAAACGAAACCGCGCGCGGATGGCACAAACATGCTGGCTAGCGCGCGGCACCGGCGGGGCCAAGTGCCGCGAGGTTACGCGTGAGCTAGCTGCCGACGGGCTAGCCGCCGGGGAGGACGTCGGATGGCGCGGCTGGGTGTGTGCCCATTCAGAGCTCCGCCTGGGGGCGGGCCAGGTCAATTTCGTCGGCTAATAGGCGCGCAATGAGAGATGCGCCGCCGCGCCAGCCCCACTCGTTCTGTTGTACGCCGCAGCGCAGTCGCAGCAGCCTTCGTCAGAGGCGGGTGTATTGGCAGATGAGATGGCTTGGTCTCAGGCTCTACGGTGAAAATGGACAAAACTGGTCCTTTTCCGAAAGTTCAACACAAAATGGTCTCATTCTGAAAATATTTCACAAAGTGACCCTTTTGCATGACGCCCGGGCCTTGGGCGTCATGCTAGATAGCATGACGCCCCGGGCTAGGGCGTCATGCTATTTGGCATGACACCCTAACCCGGGGCGCCATGCTACATGTCACAACCATGACGCCTTAGTCTGGGGCGTCATGCTCTTTAGCATGTCGCCTCAGTCCCGGGCGTCATGCGAAAGAGGGCCATTTTATGAAATATTTTCAGATTGAGGCCATTTTGTGTTGAACTTTCAGAAAAGGGTCAGTTTTGTTCAATTTCACGGCTCTATGCGCGACAGGGATGTGTTGGGCAGCGCCGACAAGGAGGGAGCCCCCATGCTCTGCTCATGGGTTATGCGGGATACGCGGGTAACCCGCTGGACAAAGTGGCGTGACCGCTAGAGTTCGCTACAAACGACGCGATCAGTCCGGCGGCAGTTAGCGGGTGTTTTTTGCGGGGCGGTGTGGCGGCCCAGCGGGATATCCGCGCCACTTACAACCTGACTCACAACTCATAGTGTACTGCCAGAACCCCCCACCCTCATCCCGACACACACACGAACGCACACACACCGCACATCCACCGCAACTACTAGGCATGTTAAAATTTTCCGCGGTGAACAGATGTGACCAAAGGAGCGTCGTGTTAATTTTAAAAAAAATCAGAGATCATTCAGACATTTTAGTACATTGATTGATTTTCTAGGGGTATAATGTGCAAAAATCAAATTTGAGCTACATGCACACGTGACAGTGCACCAAAATGGACTGAAAAACCATATGTGTCACTGGGTGCATGTTTAGTCCCCATGTAAGAAATTGCAAACATTGAGAATCTTGATTTTTAAAATCTAGTAAATCCAAAACTTAGTTGAAATTCATGAAACTTATCGTGTTGTCATACGGACACCAATAGACTGTGGTATTATACTTTTTTGTCAAATTTGAGACAAGTTTTGATGTAATCTTTAACTTCTTACAAACAGGAGATTATTAATAATTGGGAACCAATATCGCAAACGGATTATTTATTCGAACCATGGGCGTTAGACCAACAATGGATACGTGTCATGCTTCAGTTAAGCAATAAAGTGGCAGCATTAATCATCAAAAAAGAAAAATAATATACGTGCCGCCACGTGTTCCGTGTGCCGTACGAGCAGGCATGAGTTAACGGGAGGCATGCAAGCAGTCAGCCGCGCAGGCAGACTGGGAGGCGTGCGTGCAGGTGTGTGAATTGACGGGAGGCATGCTCGCTGCATAGTGTCACCGGGAGGCGTGTGAGTAGCTGTGTGAAAATGACGGTAGGCATGCTAGCAGTCCGCTGCGCAGGCTCACCCGAAGGCGAGCCATTCCTTTGACCGTCGCCTGCCTCGCTCCCATTGCTCCATATTAATGGCGCGCCTGAGCCACTGGTCATAATAGGCGGCCGCACCCCCCATTCTCGCTACACACACAATCCTCTTTCTCCGCCTGCATCCTCGACGCTGCTCTCAGTCCTCACCGTCGTCAGTGTATGAGGATGCCGCCGAAGCGCCCCATCGGAGGGAGTGGCGACGCCGGGGCTGCTGAAGCACCGGAGCACGGCGTGAAGATGGAGACAGAGGTTGCCGTCGCCACCGCCGAGATCTCGATGGACCTTGACTTCGTCGATGGCGTTGTGCTTCCACAACCAGAGCCGGAGGTCCACACCGACTCCAGCGACGACTCCGATGACCACTCCGGCGATGACTCTGACGACGATGGAGAACCGGTTAGTCATCTATACCCATTTATGTGTCAAATATATCCTAGGGTTAGCCATAAAATCCATAAATTCCTAATCCTACTTTGCGGCATGTAAAAATTGATTTGATTCCAAATTTTGGCAACTGCCAAATGTTCGCTAGAGATTAGTTTGTATTCCAAATTGGACGCCACAATTTTTTTACTATATGTATAGGTGCTATCTGACGATGTCGACAGCGAGGATGAAGATGGACAGAGGAGGTACAAGAGGCAAAAGCTCAGGGAGCTTTATGCGGGAATTCATAACAAGTGCATTAGGACCTGGAATTGGGGCTTTCGATGCCCATTTTGCAACCAAAAGCTTCATGACGCATATGAAAGTGTTCTGGCGCATGCAAGAGGACGATCTGTTGGCTCCTTCAGGCAGAAGTATTCTCATAGGGTGGCGCACGCCACGTACGCTGAGTACCTGGAGAAGCTTCATGATCGTATCGGCAGATGAGATGTGGGATTGAACTATGTACGGCTATGTAGTGTCTTAATTATAAATGTGCTTGAGTATGCTTAATGACGGGTGAACTATATATGGTTGAACTATGCTTGTGTACGCTTATTATCTATGCCCGTGAGTATGCTTAATTATATCTATGTTTACTTATCCCTAAATGTGGAATATGGATGCAATCAGTTTGGTTGATGGAATTTTATGCATATTAGGGTGAATGTTTAGCGTGGGTAAAAATTTCAGATTTAACCGACGAAAGAAATGTGGAACCACTCTGAAACTTGGTTATTTTCCCATATTGGAACCGTGTGCAATGACTTCGATTTTCCTAGTTACGTTAATCAAACACGGTTGGCTCTAACAAACTGTTGCCTCCGCAACGCTTTGTGGGACAAAAAACCCTCACCGCCCAATTCAAAAAGAAAAAAAGAAAACCCTCACCATCCCCATGTCAGAAAACCCTCACCCCGCCCGCCACCCCCTCTGGTCCCAATTCACACCTGCACTAGCTCCTCCGCGACTTTGCATGTCACCGCCTATCGCCACAGCAACCACTTAATTAGCTCGACGCCTGTCGCCGCCGCCGGCTGCTAGCAAACACCACCGCATTTCGCCACTGCCGCTTGCCGCCGCCTATCGCCATCGACTTTATCGACGCTGCTCGTCGTCGACCCAGCTTCTCCCGATTGGGGAATTCATGGTATCGAGGTTTTTTTCTCATGGACAACAATGTAACTAATTTACTAAAATATTCGCTCATCTCTTATCCCAGTCCGTCTGCCCCCTTTAATCACCCGGCCGAAATCGCCGTGAATTCATTTTTCTTCAAGCTAATTTGAGGGTTTTTCTTTCATTCATAGAGTCTATAGTGCACGGACACATCAAGACTACGCGGGCTCAGCCAGACAGCCGTGGAGTTCCATCTCACCCTACCAAATGACTTCAGGAGTTGCACGGTATGTTCAATCTCACCTTACCTCGGTTGGCATGGCCTACTTTCCTGAACATATACTATATGTTGCTACATTTGGATAAAAGGTGCCACATGTAGCATATACGTCAAAGGGGATTTTTCTTCTTTCTATATTAGGCAAATTAATGTTGTATTGTTCTTTCGATTTCTCTCATATTTCCATGACACCATGGTTACACTATTTGTTTAATTATAAATTTTTGTCCTTCGATTAGAACTGTTGTACTGTTCTTTCAATTACTCCCCTATTTGCATGTAATCATATTTTTTAACAATCTTACCATTTTCTGCAGTACACCCCTTGCTTTGTAACAACATCTGTAGTACACAATATTGCCCTTTACATAACTGAAGACTGCAGGGATGTCATATTGAACAGAAACCATGAATTTACAATCGTTGCTTCTGTAAGACTTGATGAACATGGTCACCCCTATTTTGGCATGGGCCTTTGGACAGAAATTTCTAAGTTTTATGTAGTGAAAGCTAGCACTAAAATTGCACTGCACATAAAAGAGCCTGGTCATGACATATATGCTAACTTCCCCGACGATATCATCCATCCAGACTTGTTTCAAAGTAAGTGTTCTTTTCAAGTACTTGCTTAGCAATATCAAAGGAATTGTGTAGTATTTAAGCAACCAATTATTATTCCATTTTCTTACTCTCTTCCTACCTAGTAACTTCTAGTTACCAATACACTTTTCTTTTGCCCTGTTTTAACTAAATATTCCCTATACTCCCACTTCTATCAGAAAGTGCTATCGACGAGGAGACTCCAGAGGTGGAGGACGAGGCTGCCAACAAGTGGATGCGGGTCGAGCAAGAACCGCAAGCCACTCCAGCAGGCCTAGACTTCATCAGCAGCCTCCCCATTGATATGTTGATAGTCATCATCTCCCTCCTCCAATCAAATATGGGGCGCGGACAACCGTCCTTTCCCAGCGGTGGCGCCCCCTATGGCACTCCACCCCTCTCGACCTCATCAACACCCACAAGCTCTGCCATGGCTATCGCAAAAGCTTGGTCGCATTGTCCCAGATCCTCGGCAGGCACCATGGCCCAATCAGAGGCCTTATCATGGGCAAGTTCCGTTCCAACGGCAAGGACCGAGCCAAGCTTGATGAGTTGTTCTAATTCCCGGACATAGATCAGCTTGAGGAGCTCAGTTTTAATGATGGGCATATGCGCTTGCTGCCAACGTCCGCGCTCCGCCTCGCTCCCACGCTGCACCTCGCCAGGTTCATGATCTGTGATTTCCCCCCCGATTAATGACGCGCCAGCTCTTTTTCTACCACGACTGAAGTACCTCGAGCTCGTTGCCGTCTGCATCCCAAAGGATGACATGGAGGGCCTGCTCCGCGGTTGTACTGCACTCAAGTACCTTCGTCTTCAGGCAGTCAATGGGTTGAGTAGCTTCCACATCACCTCCAAGACTCTCCAGACTATTTATGTGTGTTGCTGGTGCTGCAACAAGGGGTCACATAAGGTGTATCACAGTATGGTCATTGAGGACACACCTTCACTTGAGAGATTACTTGTAGTTGATCAACAAGGTCCAACAAGAATCAATGTCATTTCTGCGCCGAAATTGACAGTGGTGGGCTACTCGTCTGTCAAATGCTCTGAACTTGTTATTGGATCCCAAACCGTCCAGGTACAACAGTCACCTTCTTCCTCTCCTTCTTGAAATTAACATTATTTCTAATTTTGAAGATGTATGTTCATCTGTCATCCAGAAAATGATTCCGACAAGCTCGACCCCGAATCTGCACGCAGTGAAGGTCTTGGCACTAGAATCTATCGCCCCAACCTGGACCAACTTGTTAGTTTCATGAGATGCTTTCCGTGCCTGGAGAAGCTATATATCGCGGTGATGCTCCTTTCCTGTTAAATGTTAACCATAAGGGGAGTTCATTTTTTTGTACCTTTTCCCAAGTTTACAATGACAATGTACTATGATTTCGGAAGGAATTTCGAGGATTCCAGTACATACATTTTTTCCCATATTGGTTGCTTGATTCATATGGTTACACTCCATAAGCATTTCTCCTTTGGATTCATCTGTACTAGTTTTCATAGGGAAATTTCCATCCAGTCCAACCTCTTGTGAAGAAGCCTACATTTTTCTAGATTGTAATCAAATGCCCATGTTAATCATGTAGGATCGAAGATGGCACGTCACTCTATTAGTGTATTTTAGAAATCTTGCAAACCAAATAGGCATGTAGTAGTGTTCTAAACTACATGTAGGCACTAATACGTTCTCTTCTTTTGCAGATAAGATTAGGCCCGGTGGTGGATAATGTGATACAAAATAACAATCACATCGAATGCCTTGATCTGCATCTCTCAGAAATTACTTTGAACTCCTATCGAGGGACCTTACTAGAGGTTATATTCGCCTGGTTCTTTGTTGTCAGAGCAATGGTGCTAAAGGTAATGAGGTTATCCCTACATTTATTTCGCAAAAATGAATGATTTGTTGATCAGCGCCGACAGCTGCGGTAGAATGGAAAAGGCTCAGAAGAAGCTGAATTTCATTTTGGAACTTCAGATGATGGAGTAACCAAAAGTCATTATGTCAAGCCCATACATGACTTGTCAGTGGTTGATCCCTTTGCAGAAATGATGAGGTTTCAAAACAAGCCTTACAAGTGCTAATAATAGTTTGAACCTCTCTTATGTCCATGTTCGGCTGATCAGCGCGGGCGTCTGTAGCTGCATTAGCTGAATTTCATTTATAATATCAGTTTGAACCTTGTAATCTTCGAATTTGATCCATATAACTCTGGAATTTGAACCGTGTAATATTTTGGGCTCTTGTGGTAAAATCGTTGAAATGGCATCGTATGAGACTAGTATATTGGTAGTACTGATGACCCACAAGTATAGGGGATTAATCGTAGTCCTTTCGATAGGTAAGAGTGTCGAACCCAACGAGGAGCAGAAGGAAATGACAAGTAGTTTTCAGCAAGGTAATTTCTGCAAGTACTGAAATTGTCGGTAACAGGTAGTTTGATAGCAAGATAATTTGTAACAAGTAACAATAAGTGCAGCAAGGTAGCCCAATCCTTTTTGTAGAAAAGGACAGGCCGAAATGGTCTCTGATAATAAGTAAAACATTCTCGAGGACACACGGGAATTTCATCTAGTCACTTTCATCATGTTGGTTTGATTCGTGTTCGCTACTTTCATAATTTGATATGTGGGTGGACCGGTGCTTAGGTGTTGTTCTTACTTGAACAAGCCTCCCACTTATGATTAACCCCTTGTCAGCGTTCAGGGATCAGGGGTACCCAGACCTACCTGCCTGCGGCCCAGGACGTGACCCCATCGACGGCCTGGTATGGCCCAGCTACAAGGCTCCGCGAGCAAGGCCCTCGCGAGGGCCCCTCGGCCTCGCGAGGCGAATGACACCAAGATCTCCCGAGGGGCAGCTCCCCGAGCCTGCCTCCCGAGGAGCGGAGATTTCTATGCAGGTACCCCGCCACGCGAGGCTCGCAGTGACGTGAGCCATGACGACCAAGGCCAGGTGGGCGCCAGCGGGCGCAGAGGAGGACAATTTCCTCTTTGGTGCTAAGGAGGCAAGGACCAGCGCGGGTTCCCGAGGGATCCCCTAAAGGTTTCCATTCTGGTGCAACAAGACCAAGACCACGAGCTTGGCAGGATGGATGTCATCACCGAGCCCACCACCCTGTCATGGCCAGAAGCTTTGCAGGCGAAGACCACCTTTCGTCAGGATAAGATGTACCTCTTGTCCCCTTTCAAATTGGCCGTTGTGGAATCCCTTCCCGCCTAAGCTATGAGGGAAGAGGACCAAGGCCACTATAAATATAGGCTAGTCTCCACCGTAGAGAGGGATCGATCCGATTCTGGTCATCTCTAGGCAGAACCATTGAGGGAGTCATGGACTAAGGGGTCCTCAGGGCGACGGCCCATTGTATATGGGCCGGACTGGTGGAGCCGTGTGGTGACCGGGGACCTGTGAAGCCGTGGTGTGCCCTCCAAGGGTGGACGAGATATCTTTCCCTCTTGTTGTAATCTATCTTCGGTAACCCTAACCCTATCGGTGTCTATATAAACTGAGGGTTGTAGTCATTAGGGGCAAAGCTATCTTCATCCCCCCGTAGCCTAGGGTTTAGCTCATACTGATCTCGAGGTAGATCTACTCTGTAAACCATGTTATACAATCAATACAATCAAGCAGGACGTAGGGTATTACCTCTTCGAGAGGGCCTGAACCTGGGTAAACACTGTGTTCGTCGTCCCTTGTTACCCATCGATCCTAGATCCACAGCTCGGGACCCCCTACCCCGAGGTCTGCTGGTTTTGACACCGACATTGGTGCTTTCATTGAGAGTTCCGTTGTGCGATCGCCGAGACGGTCGATGGCTCAACCGGTCGATGGAGACCGCACCCGTACCGAGGGCTTTACCGCCCCTGGTCACCTCCGCGTCTTCGGCAGCATATTAGTGCGCGCCAACCCCGTCGGTCACCTCGACCAGATCGAAGGCCTCTCCCCCATTGAAGGATCCGTCAGTCCAGGGGCATCGACACCAGGACTAGCAAACTCATGAAAGTCCGACATCTTTCAAGGTCCGGCCCTGAAGCCCAACTCTGACGAACCGCCCGCAGGGCCTCCCGTCGAGTCACCGGAGCATTTGGCACCCCTATGTGCCCAGCCGGTAGATCAGTTGGCTGATCTGTTCCGCGCAATAGGAATTTCTGTTATCAGGTCTACAGCCTACGACCAGATCGGGCTTAAACCCGATGATCGAGAAATAAACACCCCTCCGGTCACGCACCTCGTCGCCACAGTCGAAGAGGCATAGGAGGGGCCACAACCATGTAAACTAAAGACGGTGTACACTCGAATCTCCAGCTCGGAGTCAGACACCAGCCTGGATGTACGTCCGGACATAACACCTGACACAAGTCCCGGCCTTAAGCCTATCCGGCCACTCACCAGTTCGGATCTGAGTCATGTGCAGTCAGGACCAGACATGCCTCAACCTCCCATCAAGGATAGTATGGATCCGCGGCAGGGGGGAATTCTCGAAATTTTTCCACCCACCCACCACACGGAATACTCTCCGGATTCAGGAAGCCCAGACATATGGGACCTCATGTACGTCAAACATCTGCCAAACGACACAGTCCACCATTATTGGGCTAGATTTCTCCTGGTAAAAAACAGGATGGCACCTTGCTGTGACAAAGAAATAATTAAAGCCTTCCAGTTCAACTGCAGGGATGAGGGCCTCTTAAACGCCCTCATGCGCCGCCAAATTCAAAGCTTCACCGAACTATCAGACATGGTGTGCAAATATTGCGCCATGGAGGACACATGGAGGGCGCAACAGCTGTGCATGGGGCCACAGCCCACCGCGCACCACGGAAAGCCTCGCCTTAAACGAGCCTACACAAATCGGTCACTGGAGCTCGAGCCCAATGACAAGAAAGCTAGGCCCAGATCGGTGTTACATGAGTTGCTGGATAAACCATGCCCAATACATTCGGTCTTGCTAGACGCAAACCCAACCCACAGACTTCGAGCCTGCCGAGTGGTAAGATAAGTGGCCAAATATGGCAAAGCAATCTTGGCCCTTACACCCCCAGATAAACAGTCTTCAGCCTCACCACAGGACCACAATGTCCTTACGGTATACGAGACATTCACCTCAAACAGCAAAAGGAAAAAGGCTCTTCGGGAGCTCAGCTAGATATATCAAGTGGCGGCCGCACAGCCATGGGCGAATACTCCTATCACCTTCGATGAGAAGGACGAGCCAAGCCCCCGCGTCAGCCACGCACCAGCCGCACTGGCCCTCGACCCCATCATCGATGGCTTCCGGCTGACTAAAGTACTAATGGACGGAGGCAGCGGCCTCAATCTCATTTACGAGGATACGCTCGAGAAGATGCAGGTCAACAGGTCTCGCATCGAACGCAGTAGCACTACATTCCGCGGTATAATACCCGGTAGGGAGGCACACTGCTCGGGACGCATAACCCTCGATGTTGTGTTCGGCACACTCGATAACTACAGATCCGAACCCTTGCTAATCCACATTGTGCCCTTCCGCAGCGGATACCACGCCCTTCTAGGGCGAGAGGCATTCTCGAGATTTCAGGCCATACCACATTACGGGTATATGAAACTCAAAATGCCCGGGCCCAATGGGGTAATTTAACTTAAAAGCGACCCAAGCAGAGCCTTGAGAGCCAAAAATGAAACGGCATCACTCGCCCTAGAGGCACTATCCGAAGCCCTCGCGGCCGAAGAATTAACAGCTTTACGCACTACCGTCGACAGGGACAATGTGGCTCAGTAAAAGACAAAAATCCACGTCATTCAAGCCAGCAGATGAAATAGTAAAATTTCAAGTGCACCCAATAGATCCCAACAAAACGGCATCCATAGGAGCACAGCTGGACCCTGCAGTCGACGAGGCATTAAGGACATTCTTGCTTGAAAATTGGGACATATTCGCCTGGCACCCCTCGGACATGCCAGGAATCCCACGCAGGAAAGCAGAGCACAACCTCAACATTCTAAAAGGCTTTAAGCCAGTGAAATAGACCCTGCGCCAATTTTCCGAACCCAAACAACAAGCCATGGGCGAAGAACTCGCAAAACCGTTGGAGGCCGAATTCATCCGTGAGATCAAGCACCCCGAGTGGTTAGCAAACCTGGTAATGGTACCAAAGAAGGATAAGTCCTGGCGGCTCTGTGTCGATTTCAAAGACCTTAACAAGGCCTGCCCTAAGGATCCTTTCCCCCCGCCGAGGATAGACCAGATCATCAACGCCACCGCCGGACACGACTCACTATGTTTTCTTGACGCATACTCCGGATACCACCAGATCAAGATGAAAGAGTCTGACCAGGCGGCAACCGCATTCATTAGCCCTTATGGGCCCTTCTGCTTCAACACCATGCCGTTCGGATTGAAAAATGCAGGAGCCACATACCAACGCATGATTCAAGCATGCCTCGAAAATCAAATTGGAAAAACGGTCGAGGCATACGTGGACGATGTGGTTGTCAAAACCAAACACATAGACCAGCTGGTAAACGACCTACATCAAACCTTCGACAACTTGCGAGCTTATGACATACGGCTCAACCCAGAAAAATGTATCTTCGGGGTCCCCGCCGGAAAGCTGCTCAGATTCATCGTTTCCCATAGAGGAATCAAGGCCAATCCGGCCAAAATTAGAGCGCTATCTCAGCTCGCAATACCAACAGAGCTCAAACATGTTCAGAAGCTGGCAGGATGCGTGGCAGCCTTGAGCCGCTTCATATCCCGCCTTGGAGAAAAAGCATTACCACTCTACAAGCTGCTCAAAAAGACCAAGAATTTCCAATGGACAGACGAAGCAACTGCGGTGCTCGAGGAGATTAAAACACTCCTAGCCAGCAACCCTATCTTAACCGCACCTAGTGTTGGTGAGCCCATGTTGCTATATGTCTCAGCCACCAATCAGGTGGTCAGTGCGGTGCTTGTGGTGGAAAGGGAATTCGAGGGCCATAATTTCAAGTGCAGAAGCCGGTCTATTATGTATCTGAAGTGCTACCACCATGAAAAACACGGTAGCCGCACTATCAAAAGATAGCTTACACAGTCTTCATGGCGTCCCGAAAGCTTCGACACTACTTTCAAGAATGTTCAGTCACAGTGGCATTGGAGGTCCCCTTGAACGATATAATCAATAACAGAGACGCCACGGGCCGCATCGCCAAGTGGGCCATCAAGCTCCTCCCCTTTGAGATAACATACAAACCACGCCGAGCCATTAAATCTCAGGTGCTGTCTGATTTTATTGCCGAATGGACCGAAGCCGAACTACCCCGGGAATACAGTACATATTCACACTGGACAATGTATTTTGATGGCTCAAAGATGTTATCCGGACTGGGGGATGGGGTCATCTTAACCTCCCCCACATGCGACACTATTCGGTACGTCTTACAGATAATGTACAAGGACTCCAACAACGCAGCCGAATACGAAGCGCTACTACATGGCCTTCGTATGGCCACAACAATGGGAGTGCAGCACCTCGAGGTAAGGGGAGATTCAAACCTAGCGATCTCTCAAGTCAATGGCGAATTCGACACCAAGGACCCCAAGATGGCGGCTTACAGAAACGCAGTCCTCCAGATATCGGCCCGATTCGAGGGCCTAGAATTTCACCATGTCGCTAGAGACAGCAATCAAGCAGCCGACGTCCTCGCCCGCATGGGCGCCAAGCGCGACCCTGTTCCCAAAAACACCTTCCTCGAGCAGCTCTTTAAGCCCTCCGTGGTGTGGCAGGATGACGTCACCAGCGCATCAACACATGAGCCCGCTAACAACGCCTCACCGGACAACGCGCCAGACGACCATATCATCGGCGGCTCCGCACTCGAGGAAACACCCTCCACCCATGAAGTCATGGCCGTAACCCCAACCTGGACAGAACCCCTGCTAGCCTATCTCACACAAAAGCAGCTTCCGGAGGACCAAACCGAAGCGCGGCATATAGTTCGGCGCTCTAAAGCATACAAGGTCCATGAAGGCGAACTCTATAAAAAGAGTACCACAGGAGTTTTACAAAGATGCATCTCCGAGGAGGAGGGGCAGCAGAGATACACGCAGGCAAGGGCGGACACCACGCGGCGGCTCGGGCTTTGGTTAGCAAAGCTTTCCGAGTAGGTTTTTTCTGGCCTACCACCCGCGAAGATACCCGGACATTAGTCCAGCACTGCGTCGTGGTACACCATTATGGTGTCCCCCACAGCATAATTACCGATAATGGTACCAACTTCACCGCCCAGGAGGTCAAATACTGGTGCGGCAAAATAGGCATCAAGCTCGATTACGCCTCGGTGTACCACCCACAGACCAATGGGCAGGTCGAACGGGCCAATGGACTCATTATGAGCGGCATTAAGCCTCGCCTAGTTCGATCCCTTGAACAATCTGACTGCCATTGGGTCGAGGAACTTGATTCCATACTATGGGGGCTGCGCACCACCCCTAATCGGTCAACCGGATACACACCATTTTTTATGGTATACAGTGCGGAAGCAGTTCTCCCATGCGACCTCATCCATGATGCGCCTAGAGTGCGCATGTACGAAGAAAAGGAAGCCGAGCTCAATCGGCAGGACGATCTAGACGCACTGGAAGAAGAGCGAGACATAGCTCGGGCTCGGTCCGCGTTCTATCAATAGCAAGCACGACGTAACCACAACTGTGAAGTGCGGGCAAAGACATACAATGTGGGAGACCTTGTCCTCCGACTCCCCTAAAAACAGAAGAATAAACTATCACCTAAATGGGAGGGACCGTACATCATCGATGAAGTACTTGTAGGAGGAGCATATCGTCTTCGTCGCCCGTCTGACAACGGCCTTGAGCCAAACCCGTGGAACGCAGCAAGGCTGCGACGTTTTTACGCCTGAGTCCGACGTCAATTTTCGCCTTGTTTTTCTTTTTTACCTTTTTCTCTCTTTCATCGTGGTGCTAGTTCGGTTAAATCGAACCTCACCAGGCCCCTACTATATACCATTAAATGTAATACCCAGCTTCGCTTGGGGGCTCCCTTAGATGAGCCGCATAAATGCATACACCGCATTCGTTATGATTGCATCCTTCTCATACATGTTAAGCCAACATATGCACATGTTTGACTTAAGATCTTTGCCTAGCCGGGTTGCCTGGCTCCTGTGATTATCCCTACATTCCCGGTTGTTTGGCTAGGGAGTAAAGGGAGCACCTTTGCGATTGTTACGACCGGGTCACCCGGGACCGTACCTCAGACGGGAGAAGCCGAAAGCTAGCATTCTTACAGAATACAATAAGTCGGCCTAAGGGAAGTGAATATAGCCTCGAGCTTACCACCAAGGTTCTTTTTTAAAGCCATTGGTGTCCGTTGATCTTACGTATCTGGATTATTATTTTACCTGAAGAAAGGAACCCTTGGAGGAACTATTTTCATCAGAAGATGTTTCTTACGTCAAATAGTAATATAATATAGCTCTCCGCACATGTTTTGTCTGTTTAAGCCAGATGGCCGGATTGCCTTGTTCCCGAAGTATTGTTTCATTTTCACGGCACAAAGTACGGAACACTTCCCGATCTATGATTGGGGAGGTAGAAGCCGATGGCCGGCTAAGACAACATTCTTTCAAAAATAAATAAGAACACGGATTGAGAACGGTCAACGTAAAGTACATGGATACATAGAATTGACAAAATTACTCCTTCTCGACATTGTCTATCAATTTCTCTAAAGCACAGTCCTTCTGAGAATAGCGAGCGGCTTGCATCACGTCATTGTACACCAAGCTCAGCGGTATCTCCTAACCGTCCAAACCCACGGGTCCAACCCGGGCCATATGCACCGGGTCCAGCTTGGTGAAGCGGGTCTTTACCATAGCCCACGCCTCGCGCGCTCCTTCTCGATAGGCCGAGATCTTCCATAATTCAAACCTTCGTCGAGCCCCTTTAAAGAGACTGGCTAGATCGGACATACTCTCTGGAGGCGCATCTGACGGCCATAACGCCTTCGCCATGCTCTTCAGGGCTTTCCGGGCCTTCTCGTAGGTCTTCGACAGTTCCTTTCATAGGTTCCCGTCATAAGTGCCTACTTCTTCCTCGGGTCGCCCAGTCAGGAGACCTAACAAACAGGTGTTGCACATCATCATTAACACATCAATGACACAGACCAACAGCATGGTGCGATCAGCGCTTACCGTATATGCCACCTTTTAGCTTTTGGTTTTCCCCCAAAGCTTGTGCCAGCTGAGTCTTTAAACTCTCAATTTCCTCGGCTTGCCGTTTATTCTTCGCCTTGAGCTCATTTTTCTCCTCATAACTCCACGACAACACGCGTTTACCAGCCTCAAGCTCTTTGCGCAACTCATTCGCGGCCTCCGTGGCTGCATGACGAAAATAGTGTGAACACATAAAATACACCATATACCCTTCCCCGAGTTGGGAAGTGGTTCTTCTCACTTACCGGACTTATCATTGTTGGCTTCTCGAGCCACATCCAGTTCGGCCTTGGTGTCGACCAACTGTTTCCGGCTAGCCTCAAGCTCTTCGGCCAGTTTTTTGTTATGCTCTCTTGCGGCCTACAAAATTACATTATTAGAAATCCTTAACTCGGCCATCCCGCCCGAATTAAGGCTTGGGGGCTAGTTAGTTAGGGAGCTTGCTCTCAAGCTATATACCTTCACCTTGGCGGCAAATAGACCGGCAATCCCATCAAGACATGTCCGGGCCGCTCCAAGGTACGCGTCTACCGAATTAAAAGCATTAAACTCCTGTTCGGTAAAGGCGGTCTGGCGCAAAGTCTCCCTCTGGCGGCGATGGTTCATTATGCTCTCGACTTCGGAATCAGTGACCAAAACATCGTCGGAGTCCACCGGAGGCACGCCAACCACCGCGTATTCGAAGGGGGCTCCGGCCCGTGCCAAAGACTAGGGACCGGAATTGCGGTTCGGCACATCCGGGAAATCTTCGGATTGATGTAGAGACACACGCCTTCTGCAAAGTTGAGCGGGCTTTAATAAACAAATGACAAAGGCGATCCTCGCTGCAATTCTAAAACATGTTACCTCTGGGCAGAAGGGGCAGGTGCGTCCGCCTCGGCGGAAGCTTTCCATTTTGATCTCCCATCAAGGGTTGAAGCTGACGCGGTCCATGCTCCTCCCGAGGCATTTTTACGCGCAGTACGGCGACCCTTGGGAGCAGAAGTCAGCACGGGGGGGGGGGGGGGTTGGTTTGTCTGGTTAGCGCGAAGATGAGCGCCCTGTTCGGGAGGGGGTCTTCTTTTCACTTACTGTGGAAGAAGGAAGAACCCCGGGGTGATCGGCTGTCACGGCCACCCTAACACCGTCAAGGCCCTCCTGATAGAACACCCCGTCTTCAAATTCGATCGACGTCTCTGGGTCGTCATGATACCCCGGATCACCTTCGCGAGAATGATTCTCTGGTTGAGGAGGAGGGCAACTGATGGACGCAACTTGACGCCTCCATCCCTGTTCAAGTGGTGATCAGTGAGAATTCGATGATATGTGGGCTCAAAATAATGGATTGTGGCTTACCCAGTTCGCCGGATTGTATCCGGAGTAGCCTTCCTGAATTCTCATGCGAGCAAACTCTACTTCGTCCCCCTTGAAGAGGTCGGCCAGTATTTTAGCCAAGGCCGCCTTGTTGTCTGGCCCTTGTCACTGGTGACATGTCACATCGTTGGTCCCGTTATAGCACCATAAGGGGTGACCCCGCTGTTGGAGGGGTTGCACACATCGGGTAATGGCGATGGCCATAACTTCGACCATGGTCAACTTGCTGCTGGTCAGCAGCCTAATCTTGGCTGACAGGGCCCGCACTTCTTCGCTGTCCTTTTGGGAAGGACCCTTGGGCCAACAGTTGTACCGCTTTATAGGCGGGTCATTCGAATATTCTGGTAGCCCTTGCTGAATTGCATCGGTAAGGGGAACGTCTTCGATGTAAAACCACTCTGAAGTCCATCCTTCGGGATCTTTCTGCGGGGTCCCGATTGGGTACCCCATCCCAGCTATTCGCCATACCTCAGCACCTCCTACCTCAAATATAGATCCCTCCCGGAGGCGAGGGACAAGAAAAAGTACTTCCTCCACAAGTCAAAGTGGGGCTCGCAACATAGAAATATCTCGCACAAGGCCACGAAGCCAGAAATGTGCAATATGGACCCTGGGGTGAGGTTGTGGAGCTGGATCCCATAGAACTCTAGTAGACCCCATAGAAAGGGATGGATAGGGAAACCCAAACCTCTCAAAAGGAAGGGTACAAGACATACTCTCTCCTCCTTGCTTGGGGCGGGGGAGTTCTCGGCAAGGGCACGGCCATCGATGGAGATGAGACCGGCACAGACTGGGACCAGATCGGCCAAAGGGAGGAAGCGCTGTATCTGCAAGCGACTTAGCTGGATGCGCGAGACTGAACAACTTGACCAATCGCCTGGGAGCGGGCCATGAGGGCGCGAGGATGAACCTGGGATGTCGGCCATGGTGTCAGAAGATTGCTTCGATGATGTTCTTGGAGAAAGGGGGAAGGATAACTGTTCTCGACACCTTTGGATCTATAAATAGGCATCTTATCGTGAAGCCAAAAGGACGGGTGCGTGGAACGGCAGCATTGGGCCGCGTGCTCTCTGAAAAGCGTGTAAGGTCCTTACCCCGAGGAATGGTATTGAACTTCCGTGGTCCCACCTCAGTTTTGAGATGTATTCGGATCTTAGAATCCTAAGACTGTCCGGGCCTGAGTATATTAGATCGGGTTCTGGATCATATTTGGCGGAATTTGCACGGCTTCAAATGGAATGGAGGAACTCGTCTCGCAAGGCGGTGATGTGAAGATTCCAGAAGATGATCCTCGGCGTTGGAGGCAAGTTCGGGGGCTACTGAGGGAGTCATGGACTAAGGGGTCCTCGGGGCGATGGCCCATTGTATATGGGCCGGACTGGTGGAGCCGTGTGGTGACCGGAGACTTGTGAAGCCGTGGTGTGCCCTCCAAGTCAAGGGTGGACGAGATCTCTTTCCCTCTTGTTGTAATCTATCTTCGGTAACCCTAACCCTATCGGTGTCTATATAAACCAAGGGTTGTAGTCATTAGGGGCAAAGCTATCTTCATCCCTCCGTAGCCTAGGGTTTAGCTCATACTGATCTCGAGGTAGATCTACTCTGTAAACCACATTATACAATCAATACAATCAAGCAGGACGTAGGGTATTACCTCTTCGAGAGGGCCCGAACCTGGGTAAACACTGTGTTCATCGTCCCTTGTTACCCATCGATCCTAGATCCACAGCTCGGGACCCCCTACCCCGACGTCTGCCGGTTTTGACACCGACAACCATCCTCACCCACTAAGCCCTCGCGAGGCCGCTCACCCACTGTACTAGTTCATCCTCAACCTCCTCGTGAGGCCAATCCACCACAAAGCAGGAGTAGGGTTTTACACCGCAAGGTGGCCCAAACCTGGGTAAACTACTGTGTCCTTCCTTTCCTCGCTCGCACGAACTCGACGAGGCCAAGCCATGGAGTGATGAGCTTGAGGCTGCGGCTAGGCTAGATCTTCGTACACGCCCCAGAGTTCGAACCTTGTTGGGTCCGTGGAGCCCCGATTCCGACACCCCTCCCGCAAGCATCCACAACTACGAAAGAAGAATTAAGATAAAATCTAACCATAGCATTAAACATATGGATCCAAATCAGCCCCTTACGGAAATAGCGCATAAACTAGGGTTTAAGCTTCCGTCACTCTAACTACCCATCATCTAATAACTACTACAAAATGCATTCCCTTAGGCCCAAAGATGGTGAAATGCCATGTAGTCGACGTTCACATAACACCACTAAGGGAATCACAACATACATATCATCAAAATATCAAACGAATATCAAATTCAGATGATTACTTCCAACATGACTTCTCTCGTGTCCTCAACAACAAAAGTAACTACTCACACAACATATTCATGCTCAAGCTCATAGGAGTAATAAATATCATAATGGATCTGAACATATAATCTTCCACCAAATAAACCGGCTATCATCAACTACAAGATGTAACAACACTACTAGTCACCCACAGGTACCAATCTGAGGTTTTGATACAAAGATTGAACACAAGAGATGAACTAGGGTTTGAGATGAGATGGTGTTGTTGAAGATGTTGATGAAGATTGTCCTCCCAAAGATGATAGGGTTGTTGGTGATGACGATGGCTTCGATTTCCCCCTCCCGGAGGGAAGTTCCCCCGGCGGAATCGCTCCGCCGGAGGGCAAAAGTGCTCCTTCCCAAGTTCCGCCTCGAGACGGCGGCGCTCTGTACCGAAAGCCTGTCCTTATTTTTTTTCTAGGTCAAAAGACCTTATATACCCGAGGATGGGCACCGGAGGTGGGCCAGGGAGCCCACTACCCACCAGGTTGCGC
Source organism: Thinopyrum elongatum (assembly GCA_011799875.1). Lineage (NCBI taxonomy): Eukaryota > Viridiplantae > Streptophyta > Magnoliopsida > Poales > Poaceae > Thinopyrum > Thinopyrum elongatum. The sequence continues at coordinate 410,533,020 of CM022298.1, read as the reverse complement.
CTGGAGGGGGTGGTGCGCCCTGGTGCCTAGTGGGCACCTGGGTGGCCCTTTCCGGTATTTCTTTTCTCCAGTATTTTTTATATATTCTGAAATAATTCTCTGTAAAATTTCAGCTCATTTGGAGATGTGCAGAATAGGTATCTCTGACGTAGCTTTTTCAGGTCCAGAATTCTAGCTGCCGGTATTCTCCCACTTTGTGTAAACCTTGCATATTATGAGATAAAAGGCATTAGGATTACTCCACAAAGTATTATATTGCATAAAAACACTATAAATAACAGTGATGCAAAATGGACGTATCAACTCCCCAAAGCTTAGACCTCGCTTGTCCTCAAGCGAAAGCCGATATCGAAAATCATGTCCACATGTTTAGAGAGAGAGGTGTCGATAAAAAAACAAAATACGGACATAGTAGCATCATACTTATTATTAGAACAACAATAAACTTTATCATAAAACTTCTTATGAGCAAGTAACAATTCATCACAACATCGAAGTATAAAGCATAAACTTTATTAAAAAAACTCACAAACTATGTTCTCAGTCAACTTTGCAATTGCAATTCATCATATTTTCAGGAAGGGTCTCGTATGGGAGCCTTTTGGCAAGTCCACATACTCAACCATCATTCAATCTTCTATGATTGCTAACACTCACAGCATATATATGGAGCAAAAAGTTTCAGCTAGACACATAGAAAGATAGGGGCTTATAGTTTCGCGTCCCAACTTATTCACCTCAAGGGTGATGTCAATAATAATAACTCATGATTACTCATATCCAACTGGATATATGTGCCTAGATCTTTCCCCACCACACGATGCTTGCAAAAGAGAAAAATAAAAAGGAATAGAGGAGAACACTTTGACTCTTGCATAAAAAGTAAATACATAAAAGTAAAAGATAGGCCCTTCACAAAGGGAAGCAGAGGTTCTCATGCGCTTTTTGGTTTTGTATGCACAATCTCTTAATGCAAAAGAACGTCACATTATATTGCCCCTTATGATAGCAGCCTTTATTATGCAGTCTGTCACTTTTATTACTTTGCCATCACAAGTTCGTACAACGCTTATTTTCCTTTACACTAAAAGATCAAACACATTCAGAAGCAATTTTTATTGCCTTATGCACCGATGACAACTTACTTGAAGGATCTTACTCAATCCATAGGTAGGTATGGTGGACTCTCAAAACTTGGATTTGGGTTTAAGGGTTTTGGATGCACAAGTAGTATATCTACTTAGTGCGGATTTTTGGCTAGCAAATATATTGAGCAAGCACCACATGTTGGATGATCTATGACAATATAACTTCTATGTGAATACGAACAAACATAATCATTACGTTGTCTTCCTTGTCCAACATCAACAATTTGGCATAAAATATTTAATGGGGGCTCACAATCATAAAAGATGTCCAGGATAGTATATTTGCATGTGAATCTTCTCTTCCCTTATTAATTCTTTCATGAATTGCATCATTGACCAATGCTATGTATGTTAACTTTCAATAAATTTTACCACTTATACTTTTCCTTATGTGATGTCATTACTTACCATAAGATTAGCATATGACCTTTTCATTATTTCCTTTATTTTGATTGATACAAGAAAGTAAAGAAGCAAAAAATTAAACTAATCTTTATTATCTAACTCTCATTCGATTACATAGATAGATAGATCACGAAACTAGCACTCAAAAATAGATCATACTAAACTTTTATTCAACTAAATCACGAAATAGTTAAGGATCGAACTAAGATAGGTAAAGATAATAAAAGTGATGGTGATATGATACCGGGGCATCTCCCCCAAGCTTGGCACAAGCCAATGAGAGTGCCCATGCCCGTGTGCTTAGGTTTCCTTCTTTGGTGATGGTGGTGGTGTTGAGGAAGTAGCATTCTTCTTCTCCAGCTTACGTTTGAGGATAAAAAATTTCTCCCTCAAGTCATTATTTTGTTTCTCAAGCTTCAATATCTTTTTGCACAATGTCGCCTTGCTTTCCTGTAGAAAACGGGATGGGATAAATTGAACCTTAGATTTGCTTGATCCATTTGGGAGGCTTGACTTCTTGAATTCCACGTGCATATCTCCAGGTTGAGGTAGTGGAACTTCATCTTCGTCCGAGATATCACCCCTTGTTTCCTCCATGTCGGTGTCTTCCTCCTCATCTGTGGCCCATAAGTAGGGATAGTTATCCTTAAAGATATTTGGATCTGGGGTATGGTGGGAAACATAGCCTTCTCCATCCGAATCTTGAGACGACATATTTTCAGATCTGACAGAAAAACAACACGAAACAAGAACAGAGGATTTCTCCATGATACGGTGGTCAAATCGTCCGGGGGTATATATAAAGAATTTTTTATCTTGGGAGACAAGTATACTACAGGAAAACGAAGTCAGGAAGGTGCCCGAGGGGCCCACTACCCACCAGGGCGCGCCAGGTGGGGCAGGCGCGCCCTGGTGCCTAGTGGGCACCTAGGTTGCCTTCCCGGATGTTTTTTATTTTTTTTATTTTTTAATATTCCAAAACTGACAGAAAGTATTTTGGCGGAATTTTTGGAGCCGGTTTACTTACAGTAACACGTACCTCTTCCTTTTCAGGGTTCTGGAGTGTTCTGGAATGTCTCTTTTATGTATTCCTCCGGTGTCATGGTTTGAATAATATTAGTTTTAACATTAATGGGTGTACCTAAAATATAGTGCTTAATTCTCTGTCCGTTGACCACCTTCGGATTAGTGCCTTCGGCGTTATTGATCTTAATAGCCCCAGAGCGATAAACTTCTTCAATGATATATGGTCCTTCCCACTTGGAGAGAAGTTTTCCTGCAAAAAATCTAAAACAAGAATTGTACAATAGAACATATTCACCAACTTTGAATTCCCACTTTTGGATTCTTTTGTCATGCCATCTCTTAACTTTTTCTTTGAATAGTTTGGCATTTTCATAGGCTTGGGTTCTCCATTCATCTAGTGAGCTAATATCAAATAACCTCTTTTCACCGGCAAGTTTGAAGTCATAATTGAGTTCTTTAATTACCCAATATGCTTTATGTCCTAACTCAAGAGATAGATGACAAGCTTTTTCATAAACCATTTTATATGGAGACATACCCATGGGATTTTTATAAGCAGTTCTATAAGCCCATAGTGCATCATCAAGTTTCTTAGACCAATTTTGTTGAGACCGATTGACAGTATTTTGCAATATTAACTTTATTTCTCTATTGCTAAGTTCAACTTGACCACTAGATTGAGGGTGATAAGGGGATGCAATTCTATGGTTGACATCATATTTAGAAAGCAACTTACGAAAAGCACCATGGATAAAATGTGAACCACCATCAGTCATTAAATATCTAGGGACTCCAAACCTCGGGAAAATAACTTATTTAAGCATTTTAATGGAGGTGTTATGATCAGCACTGCTAGTTGGAATAGCTTCTACCCACTTAGTGACATAATCAACAGCAACCAAAATATGTGTATACCCATTAGAGGATGGAAACGGTCCCGTATAATCAAATCCCCGAACATAAAATGGTTCAATAACAAGTGAATAATTCATAGGCATTTCCTGACGTCAACCAATATTACCAATTCTTTGACATTCATCACAAGATAAGACAAACTTATGAGCATCCTTAAAAAGAGTAGGCCGATAAAAACCAGATTGTAATACCTTATGTGAAGTTCTATCTCCCGCATGATGCCCTCCATAAGCTTCGGAGTGACATTTCCGTAGGATTTGTTCCTGTTCATGCTCGGTTATACAACATCTAATAATACCATATACTCATTCTTTATAAAGATATGGGTCATCCCAAAAGTAATGTCTTAAATCATAGAAGAATTTTTTCTTTTGTTGGTACGTTAAACTAGGTATAAATTTAGCAACAATATAATTAGCATAGTCTACATACCAAGGAGTGTTATGAGAAGCATTTATGACAGCTAATTGTTCCTCAAGGAAGCTATCATCTATAGGTAGTGGGCCATCAAGAATATTTTCTAACCTAGACAAGTTATCAGCAACGGGATTCTCAGCTCCCTTCCTATCAGTGATATGTAAATCAAATTCTTGTAGCAAAAGAACCCACCTAATGAGTCTAGGCTTCACATCTTTCTTTTCCATAAGGTATTTAATAGCAGCATGATCGGTGTGAACAATTACTTTAGAATCAACTATGTAAGATCTGAATTTATCACAAGCAAACACAACTGCTAGAAATTCTTTTTCAGTAGTAGCATAATTTCTTTGGGCATTGTCTAGAGTTTTACTAGCATAATGAATAACATTTAATTTCTTATCAACTCTTTGTCCTAAAACAGCACGAACAGCATAATCACTAGCATCACACATAATTTCAAAGGGCAAGTTCCAATCAGGTGGTTGAATAATAGGTGCAGAAGTTAAGGCTTTCTTAAGTGTTTCAAAGGCTTCTACACAATCATCATCAAAAACAAATGGAACATCCTTTTGCAAAATATTAGTAAGAGGCCTAGAAATTCTAGAGAAGTCTTTAATAAATGTCCTATAAAAACCAGCATGACCAAGGAAACTTCGAATACCTTTAATATCTTTAGGAAATGGCATTTTCTCAATTGCATCAACTTTAGCTTTATCTACCTCAATACCTCATTCGGAAATTTTGTGCCCCAAGACAATACTTTCATTCACCATAAAGTGGCACTTCTCCCAATTCAAGACAAGATTAGTTTGCTCACATCTCTGCAAAACTCGGTCAAGGATGCTTAAGCAATCATCAAAAGAAGTTTAAAACAGAAAAGTCATCCATGAAAACCTCAACAATATTTTCACAAAAGTTAGAGAATATAGTTGTCATACATCTTTGAAAGGTAGCACATGCATTGCATAAACCAAAAGGCATATGTCTATAAGCATAAGTTCCGAAAGGACAAGTAAAGGTGGTTTTCTCTTGATCGGGTTGTGATACAGGTATTTGAGAGAAACCGGAGTATCCATCAAGAAAGCAAAAGTGTGTGTGCTTAGATAGTCTTTCTAACATTTGATCAATAAAAGGTAGAGGGTAATGATCCTTTCTGGTAGCTTTGTTTAATTTTCTAAAATCAGTTACCATTCTATAGCCAGTCACAATTCTTTGTGGGATAAGTTCATTTTTATCATTAGGAACAATAGTAATACCTCCTTTCTTAGGAACACAATGAACAAGACTTACCCATCTACTATCAGCTATAGGATAAATTACACCTACTTCCAAAAGAATTAGTATTTCAGTTCTTACAACTTCCTTCATCTTAGGATTTAATCGTCATTGATAATCAACAACGTGTTTAGCATCAGGTTCCGTATTAATCTTGTGCTAACAGAGAGTGGGACTAATGCCCTTAAGATCATCAAGAGTATATCCAATAGCAGCTCGGTGCTTCCTCAGAGTTTTTAATAATATTTTCTCTTCATGCTCTGTAAGGTTAGCACTAATAATAACAGGATATATCTTCTTTTCATCTAGATAAGCATATTTCAAAGTATCAGGTAATTGTTTCAGTTCAAACACAGGGTCACCCTTAGGTCGAGGAGGACCTCCTAGAGTTTCATCAGGCAAATTATGTTTAAGAATAGGTTGTTGTTCAAAGAACATCCTATCTATTTCATTTCTTTCATGCAAGTGCGTATCATTTTCATGGTCGAGCAAATATTGTTCTAGTGGATCAGTAAGAGGTACGGCAATAGAAGCAAGACCAATTATTTCATCCTTACTAGGCAGTTGTTTATCACGAGGTTGCCTACAAAACTTAGAGAAATTAAATTCATGAGACACATCACCAAAATTAACACTGACTGTTTCTTTCTCGCAATCTATCTTAGAATTGACAGTGTTCAAGAAAGGTCTACCAAATATAATGGGACAAAAGTCATCTGGTGGGGAACCAAGAACTAGAAAATCAGTAGGGTATTTTATTTTTCCACACAAGACTTCAACATCTCTAACAATCCCAAGTGGTGTGATAGTATCTCTATTAGCAAGCTTAATAGTAACATCAATATCTTCTATTTCATCAGGTGCTATATCATTCATAATTTCTTGGTAAAGAGTAGCACTGACACTAGCACCCAAATCACGTAAACCATGATAACAATGATCTCCTATTTTAACTGAGACAACAGGCATGCCCACAACGGGCTTATTCTTGTCTTTAGTGTCTGGTTTGGCAATTCTAGCAGCTTCATCACAAAAGTAAATAACATGCCCATCAATATTATTGAGCAAGAGATCTTTTACCATAGCAATACTAGGTTCTACCTTAATTTTTTCAGAGGATTTAGATGCTCTAATATTACTTTTGTTAACCATAGTTGAAACCTTAGTATGTTCCTTTATCCTAATAGGGAACGGTGGCTTTTCAATATAAGCAGTAGGAACAACTGGATCAACATTGTAAATGATAGTTCCATCCTTAACTATAACTGGTTCTTTAATCTCTTCTTTAATAGGGGGATGATATTTAAACCACTTATCCTTAGGGAGATCAACATGAGTAGCAAATGATTCACAAAAGGAGGCTACTATCTCAGGGTCAAGCCCATACTTAGTGCTAAACTTGTGGAAAGCATCGGTATCCATAAAAGATTTAACACAATCAAACTCAAGCTTTATACCTGACTCCTTACCTCTGTCGAGTTCCCAGTCTTCAGAGTTGGGTTTAATTCTTTCCAACATATCCTACCTGAATCCAATAGTTTTCTTCATAAAAGAACCAGTACAAGAAGTATCGAGCATGGATTGATCATCACGAGAAAGCCGAGCATAAAAATTCTGTATAATAATTTCTCTTGAGAGCTCATGATTGGGGCCTGAATATAACATTGATTTAAGCCTCCCCCAAGCTAGAGCAATACTTTCTTGTTCACGAGGCCAAAAATTATATATATAATTCTGATCACGGTGAATTAGATGCATCGGATAATTTTTTTGGTGAAATTCCAATTTCAATCGATTCCAATTCCAAGCTCCAATATCATCACATAGCATATACCATGTCAATGCTTTTCCCCCCAAAGATAAAGGGAAAATCTTCTTCTTAACTTCATCTCCGGGTAAACCTGCAAGCTTAAATAATCCACAGACTTCATTCACATAGATTAGGTGCATATCAGGATGTAGTGTTCCATCTCCTGCATAAGGATTAGCTAGCAGTTGCTCTATCATACCCGAAGGAATTTCATAACCAATATTTTCAGTAGGTGCAGTAGATTGAGGGGCAACTCTTTATGTTTCCAGTCGAGGTGAAGATACCCCGAACAAACCCCTCAAAGGATTGTTTTCCATAGTAACAAGTGACAGTAAATTTCAGCACGTAATATAAATTTTTCCTTACCAAGAGCGCTTCACTCCCCGGCAACGGCGCTAGAAAAGAGTCTTGATGACCCACAAGTATAAGGGATCAATCGTAGTCCTTTGATAAGTAAGAGTGTCGAACCCAACGAGGATCATAAGGAAATGACAAGTGGTTTTAAGCAAGGTAATTTCTACAAGCACTGAAATTTTCGGTAACAGGTATTTTGATAGCAAGATAATTTGTAACAAGTAACAATAGTAACAATAAGTGTAGCAAGGTAGCCCAATAGTTTTTTTTAGCAAAGGACAGGCCAGAATGGTCTCTGATAATAAGTAAAACATTCTCGAAGACACATGAGAATTTCAGCTAGTCACTTTCATCATGTTGGTTTGATTCGCATTCGCTACTTTGATAATTTGATATGTGGGTGGACTGGTGCTTGGGTGTTGTTCTTACTTGAACAATCCTCCCACTTATGATTAACCCCTCTCGCAAGCATCCACAACTACGAAAGAAAAAATTAAGATAAAATGTAACCATAGCATTAAACATATGGATCCAAATCAGCCCCTTACGGAATAGCGCATAAACTAGGGTTTAAGCTTCTATCACTCTAGCAACCCATCATCTAATAACTACTCCACAATGCATTCCCTTAGGCCCAAAGATGGTGAAGTGTCATGTAGTCGACGTTCACACAACACCACTAAGGGAATCACAACATAAATATCATCAAAATATCGAACGAATATCAAATTCAAATGATTATTGCAACATGACTTCTCTCATGTCCTCAAGAACAAAAGTAACTACTCACACAACATATTCATGCTCAAGATCAGAGGATTAATAAATATCATAATGGATCTGAACATATAATCTTCCACCAAATAAACCGGCTAGCATCAACTACAAGATGTAATCAACACTACTAGTCACTCACAGGTACCAATCTGAGGTTTTGATACAAATATTGAACACAAGATATGAACTAGGGTTTGAGATGAGATGGTGATGTTAAATATGTTGATGAAGATTGTCCTCCCAAAGATGAGAGGGTTGTTCATGATGACGATGGCTTCGATTTCCCCCTCCCGGAGGGAAGTTCCCCCGACGGAATCGCTCTGTCGGAGGGCAAAAGTGCTCCTGCCCAAGTTCCGCCTCGAGATGGCGGCGCTCCATCCCGAAAGTCTTCTCCTTATTTTTTCTAGGTCAAAAGACCTTATGTACCAGAAGATCGGCACCGGAGGTGGGCCAGGGAGCCCACTACCCACCAGGGCACGCTTGGAGGGGGTGGCGCGCCCTGGTACCTAGTGGGAACCTGGGTGGCCCCCTCTGGTATTTCTTTTCTCCAGTATTTTTATATATTCCAAAATAATTCTCCGTAAAATTTCAGCTCATTTGGAGATGTGCAGAATAGGTATCTCTGACATAGCTTTTTCAGGTCCAGAATTCGAGCTGCCGGTATTCTCCCTCTTTGTGTAAACCTAGCATATTATGAGAGAAAGGGCATTAGGATTACTCCACAAAGTATTATATTGCATAAAAACACTATAAATAACAGTAGGAAAACATGATGCAAAATGGATGTTTCAAGTACTATTTTGACCTTAATATGCAATGGACATAGATTTTATTTACTATTCTCGAATGTGTTTCCCTTGTTGATCTCATCGCAAATGATCTGTATAGCTTACTCGACTGCGATCTTCGACGTTATTACACACAGTTGGTTTCATCAACTGTGTGCCCTGTAGAGCGGAGAATTAATAATCGCACTCGAGTGTCCATCATTACCCTTCTGTGTAACTTTGACCTCATCAGCCATGGGTAAACTTATGGTCGAAGTAATTCCACACACTTTGTTTTGGCAAAGTTTTTTGCCAATAAGCGCCAACGATTGGCCCCTCTTCTAGCCGACACGTGGCCAAACTAGCCGGGCGGGAAGCTTGCGCGGTTGCGCGCGGTAACCTGGGCGGTTGTGCGAGAACGGGCTCACCAACGATACATTTGGCGCCTCTTTGAGCCCAGGCATGGTCAAACGAAACACGTGTGGGGTGCTCAAGCGTGCACTAGAATCCTCCGCTATGAATGCGGTGACAAGACGTGACGATTACAGGTCGGCCGGCCCCCATTTATTACAGCGGCCATTTAACCCTTGTGTCTCTTCAACCTTTCGATGACAAATTCTTAGAGGGCATCCTGCGCGGCTCCAATGGCGCTCCAAGCGGCTGCCGACGACGAGCAACAGTTCACCATGCATGCCATAGTGGACACCCATAGAAGGTTCACGAAGCTCTCGGTCGTGTACGCCAACAACCCGGTCTGGGTGGAGCACTCCATCCACACCATGGAGTTGTTGCTTGCTGAGGAGTACACCCGTGCTCATGCCAGGTCTCGTCATTAGGTCGCCGTCGCCCATCGTCTACCACTACTGCTTGGCCACAAGGCCTTGCAAGCATTTCGCCAGGTTTGTCAACAGCCCCCACTACATGTTCGCTACGATGGACATCAACAACAATGTAAAGGTGCTCAAGAATTCGGGCATCGCCTGACAAAATCTTGTCGACATCCAGGGCCAATACAAGTTCTGGGGCAGCAAGAAGCATGAGAAGGACTCACTGGTTCACCTCGCCGAGGCCATCATCGACCACTACTATAGATACATGAAGGATTCCTGCAACAAGGACAAGCGTGCCTGGCACTCGGCCTCGATGGAGAAACTCGACAAAGCTCATGTTGTGTACACGGCCAAGGAGGCATACACGACCTACGAGATGTACAGGCGAATCGTTGACATGAGGAAGTGCCTGCTTCCCCAAAACGGCTAGGGATCCAACCGGAAGCAGAGTATTGGCAAGTGTCATCACAACAAGAAGTAGATGATTAGATGCTCGTTTCTCATAGTTTAGTATGCATGTAATTGCTTACTTTGGTGTGTGGAAATGTTATGTGTGTAGTCACTTATGTAATTGTATGCTTAATTTGGTTATGCAATCCTATTCTTATAAGTATATATGTTGATGTTCTGTAGACAGAGCGTAGATGTTGTGCGGACAGAGCAAATCACATCAAACATGGACTAAACAATGGAACCCGTAGGTGATTATTTCATCAATCGCTCACAATTGTATACCAGCAAGCGTTTGCTCACAACACACACGACTTGTTAACAGGAATCGTCTGTGTTATTATCGGTCTTCCCACGCCTTTCTGATTACTGACTTGTTTGCCGCGTATCACACACATCTTGTTAAGTTGAACCATTTCTGTTGTGTTGCCTAATCGAAAACAGTTTATCCGAGTGAAATGTATGCCGTATATTGCACACACCTTGATCTGGCTGACCGTTTCTGTTGCGTTCCCTAATCGCAAACAGTTCATTCGAGTGAACTGTATGTCGTATATCGCACACACCTTCATATGGCTGCCCATTTTTATTGTTCTGGCTCATCGCAAACAGTTCTTCTGAATTAACCGTATGCCACGCATCACACACGCAACTATAATATGAATCGTGTTTGATGTCTCCACCATCGCAAACGTTTTGTATCTTTTGATGGTTGTTTTACATCATAATTTGCGATTAATGCATCACACACATTTTCATCGAAGGGTCTCTGATTGTACTGTCGCGTTTGGACCATCCTGCAGTAGTGTATATTAACAAAGCTCGAGGTACATCAAGATCGTGCCAAATCAAGAACACGAGAGAGAGATCAAACACATAGCTACTTGTACATACCCCTAGCCTCGAAGGTGAACTACTCCCTCCTCCTCATGGAGGCCGTCAGAATAATGAAGATGGCCTCCGGTGATGATTTTCCCCTCCGACAGGGCGCCGAAACAGGGATCCAGATGGTATTTCGAAGGTAGAGAGGCATGCGGCAACAGAGTCGAAGTTCTAGGGTTATTTCTGGTGGTTTCTCTATTTATAGGGTTTTTTGGTGTCGGTCTCACATCAAGATGGGATACGAGGGGCCCACAAGGCACCAGGGCGTGGCCACCCCTTGGGCGCACCCTGGTGGCTTGTGGGCCCCTCTTGGCTCTTCTGGTCCTCCCACGAAGCTTCTAGTGCCTCTTTTGTTCCAAAAAAATGTCAAAAAATTTCACTGCATTTGGAGAACTTTTATTTCTGCACAAAAAACAACACCACGATAATTCTGCTGAAAACAGTATCAGTCCGGGTTAGTTCCATTCAAATCATACCAAAACCATATAAAATTGTTGTAAACATGGCATGAATACTTCATAAATTATAGATACGTTGGAGACGTATCAGCATCCCCAAGCTTAATTCCTGCTCGTCCTCGAGTAGGTAAATGATAAAAGAAATAACTTATGAAGTGTGAATGCTAGCATAGTGCATAAATTTGATCAAAGATAATTTCAATCACTTTTCCTAGCATCATAACATCAACTCTTTCTCATAAAACTCATCATGATAAAGTAGCGATTAAAAACAGAATTTTTGATGTGGAATGCTACCTATCATATTCATCATATAATCTTTTCTTTATGGCATGGATATTTGGACTTGAGTGATTCAATGCAATAGTCTATAATTTGACATGAAAATTGATACATCCATTTTGCATCATGCTTTTGTGTTGATATTTATTACATTATGGGCTGTTATTACACATTATGGTACAATACTTATGCCTTTTCTCTCTTATTTTACAAGATTTACATGAAGAGGGAGAATGCCGGCAGCTAAAATTCTGGACCAGAAAGGAGCAAATCTGAGAGACCTATCTTGCACAACTCCAAAAGTCCTGAAAATTTACGGAGAATTATTTTGGAATATATAAGAATTATTGGGCGAAGAAAATACCATAGGGGACCCACCAGGTGGCCACAAGCCTGGGGGGCGCGCCCCTAGGGCTTGTGGCCCCCCTGGCAGGTCTCCTGTGTCCATCTTCTGCTATATGAAGGGTTTTTACCTGGAAAAATTAGAAGGAAACTTTTGGGACGAAGCGCCGCCGTCTCGAGGCGGAACCTGGGCAGAAGCAATCTAGGGGTCCGGCGGAGCTATTCTGCCGGGGAAACTTCCCTCCCGGAGGAGGAAATCAAAGCCATCGTCATCACCAACAATCCTCTCATCCAGGGAGGGTCAATCTTCATCAACACCTTCACCAGCACCATCTCCTCTCAAACCCTAGTTCATCTTTTGTATTCAATCTTTGTCCCAAAACCTCAGATTGGTACCTGTGGGTTGCTAGTAGTGTTGATTACTCCTTGTAGTTGATGCTAGTTGGTTTATTTGGTGGAAGATCATATGTTCAGATCCTTAATGATATTCAATACCCCTCTGATCTTGAACATGAATATGCTTTGTGAGTAGTTACGTTTGTTCCTGAGGACATGGGAGAAGTCTTGTTATAAGTAATCTTGTGAATTTGGTATTCGTTCGATATTTTGATGAGATGTATATTGTCTTTCCTCTAGTGGTGTTATGTGAACGTCGACTACATGACACTTCACCATGATTTGGGCCTAGGGGAAGGCATTGGGAACTAATAAGTAGATGATGGGTTGCTAGAGTGACAGAAGCTTAAACCCTAGTTTATGCGTTGCTTCGTAAGGGGCTGATTTGGATCCACATGTTTCATGCTATGGTTAGATTTATCTTTATTCTTCTTTCGTAGTTGCAGATGCTTGTGAGAGGGGTTAATCATAATTGGGAGGCTTGTCCAATTAAGGAAAGCACCCAAGCACCGGTCCACCCACATATCAAATTATCAAAGTAACGAACGCGAATCATATGACCATGATGAAAACTAACTTGACAATAATTCCCAGGTGTCCTCGGGAGCGCTTTGCTTTATATAAGAGTTCGTCCAGGCTTATTCTTTGCTACAAAAAGGATTGGGCCACCTTGCTGCACCTTAGTTACATTTGTTACTTGTTACCCGTTATGAATTATCTTATCACAAAACTATTTGTTACCGATAATTTCAGTGCTTGCAGAAAATACCTGGCTGAAAACCGCTTGTCATTTCCTTCTGCTCCTCGTTTGGTTCGACACTCTTACTTATCGAAAGGACTATGATAGATCCCCTATACTTGTGGGTCATTAAGACTCTTTCTGGCGTCGTTGCGGGGAGTGAAGTGCCTTTGGTAAGTGGAATTTGGTAAGGAAACATTTATATTACGTGCTGAAATTTACTGTCACTTGTCACTATGGAAAATCATCCTTTGAGGAGTTTGTTCGGGGTATCTTCACCTCGACCGGAAGAGCAAAGATTTTCCCCTCAACCTACTGCACCTACTGAAAATATTTATTATGAAATTCCTTCGGGTATGACAGAGAAAGTGCTAGCTAATCCTTATGCAGGAGATGGAACACTACATCCTTATTTGCATCTAATCTATGTGGATGAAGTTTGTGGATTATTTAAGCTTGCAGGTTTGCCCGAGGATGATGTCAAGAAGAAGGTCTTCCCTTTATCTTTGAAGGGAAATGCATTGACATGGTATAGGCTATGTGATGATATTGTAGCTTGGAATTACAACCGATTGAAATTGGAATTTCATCAGAAGTTTTATCCTATGCATCTGCTTCATCGTGATAGGAATTATATATATAATTTTTGGCCTCGTGAAGGAGAAAGTATCGCTCAAGCTTGGGGGAGGCTTAAGTCAATGTTATATTCATGCCCCAATCATGAGCTTTCAAGAGAAATTATTATTCTGAATTTTTATGCTCGGCTTTCTCGTAATGATCAATCCATGCTCGATACTTCTTGTATTGGTTCTTTTATGAAGAAAACTATTGAATTCAAATGGGATCTCTTGGAAAGAATTATACACAACTCTGAAGATTGGGAGCTCGACGACGGTAAGGAGTCAGGTATAAACCTTAAGTTTGATTGTGTTAAATCTTTTATGGATACCGATGCTTTTCATGAATTTAGCACTAAATATGGACTTGACTCTGAGATAGTAGCTTCTTTCTGTGAATCATTTGCTACTCATGTTGATCTCCCTAAGGAGAAGTGGTTTAAATATCATCTCCCATCGAAGTGAAAATAGTAGAACCCATTAAAGCTGAAGAAGAAACCATTACTTATAATGTTGATCCAGTTATTCCTACTGCTTATATTGAGAAACCACCTTTTCCTATTAGGATAAAAGAACATACTAAAGCTTCAGCTATAGTCCGTAAGAGTTATACTAGAACACCTACACCCCCTGAACAAATTAAAGTTGAACCTAGTATTGCTATGGTTAAAGATCTCTTGGTCGATAATATTGATGGGCATGTTATTTATTTCTATGATGAAGCTGCTAGAATTGCTAAACCCGATGAAAAAGATAAACATAGACCTGTTGTTGGCATGCATGTTGTCTCTGTTAAAATAGGAGATCATTGTTATCATGGCTTATGTGATTTGGGTGCTAGTGTGAGTGCAATTCCCTTTACTTTATACCAAGAAATTATGAATGATATTGCACCTGCTGAAATAGAAGATATTGATGTTACTATTAAGCTTGCTAATACAGATACTATCTCACCAATTGGGATTGTTAGAGATGTGGAAGTCTTGTGTGGGAAAATAAAATACCCTACTGATTTTCTAGTTCTTGGTTCCCCACAAGATGATTTTTGTCCTATTATATTTGGTAGACCTTTCTTGAACACTGTTAATGCTAAAATAGATTGTGAGAAAGAAACTGTTAGTGTAAGTTTCGGGGATGTGTCTCATGAGTTTAATTTCTCCAAATTTCGTAGACAACCCCATGATAAAGAATTGCCTAGTAAAGATGAAATTATTGGTCTTGCTTCTATTGTCGTGCCTCCTACTGATCCCTTAGAACAATATTTGCTGGACCATGAAAATGACATGTTCATGAATGAAAGAAATGAAATAGATGAGATATTCTTTAAACAAATGCCTGTTTTGAAACACAATTTACCTGTTGAGACTCTTGGAGATCCTCTACCACCCAAGAGCGATCCTGTGTTTGAGCTTAAACAATTACCTGATACTTTGAAATATGCTTATCTCGATGAGAAGAAGATATATCCTGTTATTATTAGTGCTAACCTTTCAGAGCATGAAGAAAAGAAATTATTGAAAACACTGAGGAAGCATCGTGTAGCTATTGGATATACTCTTGATGATCTTAAGGGCATTAGTCCCACTCTATGTCAGCATAAAATTAATATGGAACCTGATGCTAAACCAGTCGTTGATCACCAGTGACGGTTGAATCCTAAGATGAAAGAAGTGGTAAGAAATGAAATATTAAAGCTTCTAGAAGTAGGTATAATCTATCCTATTGCTGATAGTAGATGGGTAAGTCCCGTTCATTGTGTCCCTAAGAAGGGATGTATTACTGTGGTTCCTAATGATAAGAATGAATTGATTCCACAAAGAATTGTTACAGGTTATAGAATGGTAATTGATTTTAGAAAATTAAATAAAGCTACTAGGAAAGACCATTATCCTCTGCCATTCATTGATCAAATGCTAGAAAGACTATCAAAACATACACATTTCTGTTTCTAGATGGTTATTATGGTTTTTTTCAAATACCTGTGTCACAAGAGGATCAAGAAAAAACTACTTTTACATGCCCTTTTGGTACCTTTGCTTATAGACGTATGCCTTTTGGTTTATGGAATGCACCTGCTATTTTTCAAAGATGTATGACTACTATATTCTGTAACTTTTCTGAAAAGATTGTTGAGATTTTCATGGATGATTTCTCCGTATACGAAACTTCTTTTGATGATTGCTTAAGCAACCTTGATCGAGTTTTGCAGAGATGTGAAGAAACTAATCTTGTCTTGAATTGGGAGAAGTGCCACTTTATGGTTAATGAAGGTATTGTCTTGGGGCATAAAATCTCCGAAAGAGGTATTGAAGTTGATAAAGCTAAAGTTGATGTTATTGAAAAAATGTCGTGCCCTAAAGATATCAAAGGTATAAGAAGTTTTCTTGGTCATGCTAGTTTCTATAGGAGATTTATTAAAGACTTCTCTAAAATTTCTAGGCCTCTTACTAATCTCTTGCAAAAAGATGTTCATTTGTTTTTTATGATGATTGTGTAGAAGCATTTGAAATACTTAAGAAAGCCTTAATCTCTGCACCTATTGTTCAACCACCTGATTGGAACCTACCCTTTGAAATTATGTGTGATGCTAGCGATTATGCTGTTGGTGCTGTTCTAGGACAAAGAGTTGGTAAGAAATTAAATGTTATCCATTATGCTAGTAAAACTCTAGACAGTGCTCAAAGAAATTATGCCACTACTGAAAAAGAATTTTTAGTAGTTGTATTTGGTTGTGACAAGTTCAGATCTTATATTGTTGATTCTAAGGTAACTGTTCACACTAATCATGATGATATTAAATATCTTATGGAAAAGAAAGATGCTAAACCTAGACTTATTAGGTGGGTTCTTCTACTACAAGAATTTGATTTACATATTATTGATAGAAAGGGAGTTGAGAACCCCGTAGCAGACAACTTGTCTAGGTCAAAAAATATTCTTGATGACCCACTACCTATTGACAGCTTTCCTGATGAACAATTAGTTGTTCTAAATGCTTCTCGTAGTACTCCTTGGTATGCAGACTATGCTAATTATATTGTTGCAAATTTATACCACCTAGTTTCACATACCAACAAAACAAAACATTTTTCTATGATTTAAGACGTTACTTTTGGGATGACCCACACCTTTATAAAGAAGGAGTAGATGGTGTTATTAGACGTTGTGTACCTGAGCATGAACAGGAACAGATCCTACGCAAGTGTCACTCCGAGGCCTACGAAGGACACCATGTTGGAGATAGAACTGCACATAAGGTATTACAATCTGGTTTTATTGGCCTACACTTTTCAAAGATGCTCGTAAGTTTGTCTTGTCTTGTGATGAATGTCAAAGAAATGGTAATATTAGTAGACGTCAGGAAATGCCTATGAATTATTCACTTGTTATTGAACCATTTGATGTTTGGGGATTTGATTATATGGGCCCTTTTCCTTCCTCCAATGGGTATACACATATTTTGGTTGCTGTTGATTATGTTACTAAGTGGGTAGAAGCTATTCCAACTAGTAGTGCTGATCATAACACTCCCAAATGCCTAAAGAAGTTATTTTCCCGAGGTTTGGAGTCCCTAGATATTTAATGACTGATGGTGGTTCACACTTTATTCATGGTGCCTTTCGTAAATTGCTTGCTAAGTATGATGTTAACCATAGAATTGCATCTCCTTATCATCCTCAGTCTAGTGGTCAAGTAGAATTGAGTAGTAGAGAAATAAAATTGATCTTGCAAAAGACTGTCACTAGATCTAGAAAGAATTGGTCTAAGAAACTTGATGATGCATTATGGGCTTGTAGAACTGCTTATAAGAATTCTATGGGTATGTCTCCATATAAAATGGTTTATGGAAAAGCATGTCACTTACCTCTTGAACTAGAACATAGAGCTTATTGGGCAATTAAAGAGCTCAACTATGATTTCAAACTTGCCAGTGAGAAGAGGTTATTTGACATTTTCTCCCTTGATGAATGGAGAACCCAAACCTATGACAATGCCAAATTGTTTAAAGAAAAGGTTAAAAGATGGCATGACAAAAGGATACAAAAGCGTGAATTCAATGTAGTTGATCATGTCTTGCTATACAATTCTCATTTAAGATTTTTTGCAGGAAAACTTCTCTCTAAATAGGAAGGGCCTTACATTATCGAGGAAGTTTATCGTTCCAGTGCCATCAAGATCAACAACGCCGAGGGCAATAACCCGAAGGTGGTAAACAGGCAAAGAATCAAACATTATATCTCAGGTACTCCCATAAATGTAGAAACCAATATTATTAATACCATAACACCGGAGGAGTACATAAGGGAGACCTACCAGAACGGTCCAGACCCCGAAAAGGAATAGGAATGTGATACAGTAAGTAAACCGACTCCAAAACTTTTCCAAAGGCAATTTTACTCCGTTTTGGAATATTTAAAAAATTAGGAAAATAAAAAGTTGTCCGAAAAGTGCACGAGGAGGCGACAAGCCGTGGGGGCGCGCCCTACCCCCTGGGCGCACCTCCCTGGCTTGTGGGCACCCCGTGTGCCCACTGGACTCCGTTTTCTTGTAGTATACTTCTTTTGGTCGATAAAAATTCATTATATAATCTCCAGAAGGTTTTGACCACCGTACCACGGCAATATCCTCCGTTCTTGTTTCGAGCTGTTTTTCTGCCAGAGTCTTCAAGGCCAGGCATCATGTCTTCTTCCTCCTCCAACAATGTGGAAGACGATGCATGGTTGATGCAGATGGAACTCAGGAGGGAGTATGCCGAGGAAGCCACGATGGAGGAGGATGAAGGAGATTCGCTTTAGGTTCAGTCTCCGGCCTCGGAGAGAGGTACCCTGGCCGGCATC